>OX031014.1:35276636-36767393 GCA_943736025.1 Tenthredo mesomela
CTTTCGGAGATATGAATTTTCAAACATAGCGGTGCAACAGCGACTTACCAACATTCAAATAGCTCTAACTCCGCCATTTTTGAAAATTTTTAAAAATCCCTGAAGTCGTATTTTTTTTCCTCTTAGTACTAAAGATATGTCGAATGGCGCAAAGATCCGTGACTTGACGGTTTTTTTTTTGAGTGAAGTGACGTGGATCCGCTCATATACTCGGATCTGGGTATACAGGGTGGTCCATTTAAGTTGACACAGCTGAATATCTCGAGAACAACGTATTTTAGAAAAAGATGTTTCGAATAAAAGTTTCATGTTTTGAAGGGGGCAAAACACTGTGCTACCGTACTTTTCATATGGTGGAGGTTTACAAGGTCATTTGGAGGTCAACTTTGTTTTTTTCAATGGAAACGTATACTTTTTTTTACAGATTCGCATTTTACACTGAATAATACAAAACTTTTATCCCAAGTTTTTTTGTCTATGATATCAATTTTTTTAAATAAATTTTTTTTTTTTTTAATATCCGCAATAAAACAGTAAATTATAATTCAAAACTAAATTTATTTCAGCAGATGCTCAAAATTATGCCCATTCATTTCAATACATTCGTCAAAACGTTGTGAAAAATGGACAAAAAAAAAATTGGAAAAATTGAAAAACATTGAGGTCATAGAAAAAAAAACTTGGGATAAAAGTTTTGTATTATTCAGTGTAAAATGCGAATCTGTGAAAAAAAGTATACGTTCCCCATTGAAAAAAACAATGTTGACCTCCAAATGACCTGGTAAACCTCCACCATATGAAAAGTACGATAGCACAGTGTTTTGCCCCCTTCAAGTAAAGAAATTTTTATTTTAAACATCTTTCTCTAAAATTGGTGGTTCTCAAGATATCGTGCTGTGCCTACTCAAATGGACCACCCTGTATATACTCGGATCTGAGCATTTATACTGATATCTTGGTACAGTGGAACCCCGATCTTTTGCCACCTCGATTTTCTACCATTCCCCTTAATTTTTGCCCCCACTCAATTCGGTTCACCGAGGGGAATAGTGTCTGTGGGCGTGTTATTCCTACTACCGTCTCCGACACGCCGGCGCAGCGCTGCGCGTGGAATGTGTAACATAACCTAAGACGTCCGAAATTTTAAGGTTAATCATGTGCTTTCAGCCACGAAGCGTTTTCGCTACGCGCATGCTCCCACCAGTCCGTATCACCCCTCGACGTCTAAGCGACACCTCCTAGCTGAACCCCGATTATTTACCAGTCCTCTCCACAAGTGGTAGAAAATCGGGGTCCCACTGTATATTAGGGTGGAGTGAAAAATTCACTTTTTTCAAATCGCTATCTCCTTAGCACTCAAAAATTACGTCTTGACATCCTGAAAACCCACACCAAAGGATTTTTTTATGAGACCACATCTTGAGGTGCCTAGACGAAGATTACATTTTTACTTCACTTTTGGGAACTTCCAGACTCGGATATATCCTTCCTTCCACCAGAATGCAATTTTCAGCTAACAATTAAAATTTTGAATAATGATCTAATTGACTTCATTGCAAACCTTCAAAAAAACAACAGAAATTTGGTTATTTCCGTGTCATACTCAGAATAACCAAATTTCTGTTGTTTCTTTAAAGGTTTGAAATGAAGCCAATTCGATCATTATTCGAAATCTTAATTGTCAGCTGAAAATTGCATTCTAGTGAATGGAAGGATATATCCGAGTCTGGAAGTTCCCGAAAGTGAAGTAAAAATGTAATCTTCATCTAGGCACCTCAAGATGTGGTCTCATAAAAAAATCCTTTGGTGTGGATTTTCAGGATGTCAAGACGCAATTTTTGAGTGCTAAGGAGATAGCGATTTAAAAAAAGTGCATTTTTCACTCCACCCTACTGTATATGTAGCAAAAAAAAAAGTAGATCCGACCGGGGATCGAACCTCGTCCGTCGAATTCGGAATCAGAGACGCTACCACCTGGGCCACTACATGTGTTGGTAACACTGCACAGTTTTACAGTCATAAAGCTGGGCCGCGCTATTTTCAGGTTAATCCGAATTCGACGGACGAGTGTTCGATTCCCGGTCGCATCTACTTTTTTTTTTCTTTAGTTACATTTCATCACAAAAATTCACATGATAAATCATGTGTTTTTCACATATTATGATAAATTACGTAACAACGCACACAATAATCCACATGATGAACCATATATACCAATATCGGTCATAAAGATATACAATTTATCACGTGAATTGGGATCCAACATGTGGGCGTGGCTTGCTTGAATAGCGCCGAATAAACATTCACTGTGCTGATATTTTGCCAGTAAACATACACTTTTCGATGTTCGTAATTGAAAATGTCGATATTCACTACTTATATATATTATATTATCGCACTGTGATGATAAAATACGTACAATTCGTGAGTATTTAGACGCGATTGACTGTCTTGGAGCAGTTCTTATTTCTGCCACCAGAGGTCAGGGTGCCATATGTTGGATCCCAATTATTACATACTTTTTTACACGATTTATCACTGACTCATTTTCAGTAGGGTATATAATTATATCCGTCCAAATGAAGTAGTATGTTTATAACTATATGTGGCTGGATATAACTATACACTTGAACCTCAGCTCTTTGACCAACTCGGGACTACGCGTACTCAGCTCTTTGACGAGAAGTGGGGCCCTCACTTCCTGTCGTTTAATGGCTGCTGTTCTCTGAGCATATGGTGTGCGCAGGCTCAGTCAGGCCCAGCGCATATGGAGCGTATTTAACGCAGTCTTATGGTGTGGGTAGAGGGAGGCAAGTAACTGAGAACAAACTCGGTCAAATAGCTGCGTACGTCAAAGAGCTGATGGTCAAATAGCTGAGGTTCGAGTGTATATCACGATATATAGTTGTATATAATGACATCTATTCGGATATAGAAAGTATATCTGTTTATACATACTTACATATAACTATATATTGCTATATTATTATATATCACTGTATATAGTTATATATAATCACATATGCTCAGATCAAACATTCGAGTCATCGATTATATCTCTTTATATACAATTATGTATAGTAGGGTGCTTTTTTTGAAACGACTATTTTTTTTTTTTTTGCAACTCCCCATTGAAAATCTTGTTGTAGACGTCGAAAAGGGAATCCTTTCCAATTTTTAGCTCTTCATTCCAATACCAGCACTCGCGCTTTTTTTTTTTAAGTTTTCCCATGCTAAAAGCATGTAAAAATTACGACTTTTTCTTTCGCCGCTCAAAACTCAGCCGCATTTCAATCGATTGTTCTCATCCAAGATTCATTTTACAGAGAATTTAGTGTTCTTCAAAAGTGCCAGTGGTAGTTTGGCTGTGGTTTCAACCGCTGAACCTGTGTGAGCCTTCAAAGTCGATTTTATGCATAATTCTTCTTTCTCGCTGTGGGCGAATAAACAGTTGGACTTGGAGAAAAAATCTTCATAACAATTTTGTAGGAAATTTATTTCTCTACAAAAAAGTCCAATGCATAAAGTCTCTCAAACCAGTATTTCAAAAGATATAAGGACTTTGATTTTTTTTAATATAAAATTCTAACAAAATGTCAAGTTCAATGTTTTCAAGTCAGTCAAACTATCTTGGGCACGTTTGAGGAACACTAAATTCTCTGTCAAATGAGTCTAGGATGAAAACAATCCATTGAAATACGGCTGAGTTTTGCGCGGCGAAAGAAAAAGTCGTAATGTTTACATGCTTTTAGCATGGGAAAACTTAAAAAGAAAAGCGCGAGTGCTGGAATTGGAATGAAGAGCTAAAAATTGGACAGGATTCCCTTTTCGACGTCTACAACAAGATTTTCAATGGGGGGTTGGAGAAAAAAAAATAGTCGTTTCAAAAAAAGCACGCTAATGTATAGTCAGATATTTTTATATATCATCAGATATAAGTATATATGAGCGGATCCACGTCACTTCACTCAAAAAAAAAACCGTCAAGTCACGGATCTTTGCGCCATTCGACATATCTTTAGTACTATGGGAAAAAAAATACAACTTCAGGGATTTTGAAAATTTTTCAAAAATGGCGGAGTTAGAGCTATTTGAATTTTGATAAGTCGCTGTTGCACCGCTATGTTTGAAAATTCATATCTCCGAAAGTAATTACCGGAGCGGACTGATCTTGGAATCATTTTGTTCGTAAAAGAATGCGCTTTTATACACAAAATTTTGTTAAAAAAAAAAAAAATTCTTTCAATTTTTTTTCGTCGTTTTTATTTTTAATTTCGGTGCCATTTCCGCGGGACCTACAGGAATCCATGGAGATAATTTTTTTCGGATAGCCGAATCTTTCCTCTTCAACTCTGAACAAAAAATTTATGGAGAACCTACCTGGGCCGGAGAAAAAAAATAAAACGTCTTGTCGCGCGTCGCCGTGCGCGTCAATCCTCGTCCGCGCGGCGAGCTCCTTGTGTTGCGTAGTGGAGTTAAATTACATTTGATGCTTCTCTACTTACCCGGGCTATTCTTTCTCCAAAAATAGTTGTTCAACCACCTTATCTCTCGCTTATTGGACGGATACTAGTCATGTTTTCTCGGAGTTATATACCTATACCTGTTCCGGAAACTCGGAGCCATCAAGTGCACAACATCTGATCCTTTTATTTTAAATATCTAAAAGTAATTAATCCCTATACTTGTATCCGAATATAATCCCTCAATCTACAAGGTTGTTTTGAAAAAGGAAATCATTGAACCATCATTGTCTGTGGCAGGAAAGACTATGGGTTTCGAAGAATCTATTGTTTCCAAGCGGACCGGAACAGTCGATCGCGGTCAAATTGGTCCTTCGTGCGTGACCCACGTGTAAGGATTAAGTCAATCCTTTTTTTCCGCATTCACCAAGTGCAACAATTCCACCATGTTGCCTGCACCTACTGTAAGGCATCTTTTGAACTGACCTGAATTAAAAGGCTCAGCAATTCCGTAATGACCTCAGTCTCACAACAAACCCGCACTTGAACGGTCAACAACTCTTTTGCTATCGAAATGCCGAGAAATCATTGTTGCGATCCGTTCGGCCTGCCAAAGCATTCGAAAAATTTATGCCCGGTAACACAGTGAATCCCGTGCAGAAATTGTATCAAGGCTCCGATCGGGACCTAATTATTTGGCCCGAATAATAATGAGGCCCTGATGCGGAAAAATAATAAGGGCCTCATAAGGTATGTAACATTTGGTTTATAAGGGCCTTGTAAGGAATATTGATCGGGCCCTCATTTTATAGCCTGAAAGAGACCCGAGGAATCTCCCTAATAGAGCCCTAGTACTTTGCGATGATCGGAGCCCCTCATTTATTTTCGTAAAACTAGAAAGTAACAATAGTAGAAAAACAAAAAAAGAGATTCGACCGCAATTTTATCGTCAGTTAACCCGTCCTACACGTTCACATCGATGAAATTGCATTATAAACTTACTGAAAAAACCGCCGCATTATTCGTCCCCGCCGGGACTTGAACCCACGTCCGCTCGGTTACCAGTCGCACGCCCTAACCACTACGCCAAACTATCATATGGCATATGACCCAACACTCTCTTACTTGTTCAGGGCCTATCAAAGTGTCAAGTCATTACTCGAAATATTTCAATGTCATCAAAATTTCGCATTTGCAGGACTAGATCAAAGTTCTTGCAGATATTATTACGATTGATTACTGAATATTATATCATGCATTTTTCGTTCACGCTGTCATGTATTTATCCGAAAGAAATATTACATTTTTTGATGACACTATTTTTCATGATACTCAAATTCCTATGCTCATTTCCACAATAATTAGTTAGTTAGTTAATCCGTTAATGTCTTATCGCACTTGCGGGCATGTACGAAAAGCCCCGACTAGGCCCTCATCATTCTTCCTTCCCTATTGAAAAACTCCAATAGGATCCCATCAAGATGACAAAAACCGCATAGAAACCAATAGAAACCAAATATAAACCCAATAAATATTCATTGGTTTCTATTGGTTTCTATGCGGTTTTTGTCGTCTTGATGGAATCCTATTGGAGTTTTTCAATAGGGTTCCTGCCGCATTCCAGTTTGAAACTAAGGCATCCTCGAGAAGCCCCGACTAGGCCCTGATCATTTTTCCTTTCTACAGTCTCGCATTCCCAAACTAAGGCGTCATCGAGGAGCCCCGACTAGACCCTCATCAATTTTCCTTCCTGCAGCCTTCCATTTTGAAACTATGGCATCCTCGAAAAGCCCCGACTAGGCCCTCATCATTTTTCTTCCTTGCAGCCTTCCATTTTGAAACAAAGGCATCCTCGAGAAGCCCCGACTAGGCCCTGATCATTTTTCCTTTCTACAGTCTCGCATTCCCAAACTAAGGCGTCATCGAGGAGCCCCGACTAGACCCTCATCAATTTTCCTTCCTGCAGCCTTCCATTTTGAAACTATGGCATCCTCGAAAAGCCCCGACTAGGCCCTCATCATTTTTCTTCCTTGCAGCCTTCCATTTTGAAACAAAGGCATCCTCGAGAAGCCCCGACTAGGCCCCTATGATTTCTCCTTTCTACAGTCCCGCATTTCGAAACTGGGGCATCCTCGAGAAGCCCTGACTGGGGCCTCGTCGGGCTTCGAGAAGGATTCCATTCTCAAGGGATCCTCAGCTCAGCCTTATAGGGGCCTTATGTTGCACAAGGCCATCCTTAACAAATTTCTGCACGGGATGTGCGATAAAGCGACGTCGATCGCACACGGTTGTCTGATGTTAAAGGTGATACTTGTCGGCTGATGTTAAAGGACTATGCAGTCCCCGAGATTGGTTCGACATCGTCATCAAGCGAATGTAAATCCGGAAATTCATGTATTAATTTTCCCGAAGTTGATACAATAAATGTAAACTCTGCTATCAATTCATTGTTGTCAAGTTTAGGTGAATCACCGATACCCGTAAAAAATCAAAAGGGTTTCGAAAAAAGTAGAGGTATTAGGAAAACTTTCAACTGCATTCAAACAACATTTTCCGGACTGTGTACCTACGAAAAGCGAGAGTGCCGATTATAACGAGTGGTTAACTCAGTTAAAAAATAGATACAACGAAACAGATGATAAGGCATTCAGATTGACTATTCTTACTGCTCTTCCAAAGAGTTGGAGCGTGGGAAAAATCGAGGAAGAGTATAACGTCACAAATCATATGGCTCGGACGGCGAAAAGGTTAGCTGAAGATAATAGTACTTTTCGATACTAGTGCGAAAGTGTTGATTCTCGGACGAGTGTGAAGTTTTTTGCTCGAGCGAAGCGAGGGTGACAATCACACGAGTCGAGAATCATCTTTCGCACGTGTATTGAACTTCATTTTTCAACACAGCGCGCGTTAAGTTGAATTTTATGCACGCGAAGCGTGCGTAAAATCGAACTTTGCGCACGCCGTGTGGAAAAGGAATATTATCCTCACCAAATTCGAGACCTGGCAAGACGATATCATCTGAAGTTGTATCACTCGTGGTAGAATTTTATCGAAGTGAAGAGGTCAGTCGCATAACACCAGGTCAAAGAAGCTGCGTAACCGTTGAAAGAAATTGTGAAAAAGTATCGGTTCAAAAGCATCTGATGTTGAATAATCTGAGAGAATTGTATCGATTGTTTCGTGATTGTTATCCGGATAAAAAAAATCGGTTTTTCCAAATTTGCAGAGTTGCGCCCGAAAGAATGTATTCTAGCAGGACCGAGTGGTATACACAACCGTGTGTGTTTGTATCTATCACCAGAATGAAAAGCTGAAGATGATGGGTTGCACCGTCTAATAAGCGAGAGATAAGGTGATTGAACAACTATTTTTGGAGAATGAATAGCCCGGGTAAGTAGAGAAGCATCAAATGTAATTTATGTGTCATAGGCCGTAAAACCGCGATTTTAACCTCGCTTCGCTCGGTTTAAACGCGGTTTTCGGCCTGGACACATAAAATTCTGTATGCCATACGGCCGAAAAAGTATTTTCTGACGAATTTCATCATAATCCTCGCCTTCGGCTCGGATTATAAACTCAAATTCGTCAGAAAATACTTAATCGGCCTAGTGACATAATGTACTATTAACTCCACTACGCAACACAAGGAGCTCGCCGCGCGGACGTGGATTGACGCGCGCGGCGACGCGCGACAAGACGTTTTATTTTTTTTCTCCGGCCCAGGTAGGTTCTCCATAAATTTTTTTTTCAGAGTTGAAGGGGAAAGATTCGGCTATCCGAAAAAAATTATCTCCATGGATTCCTGTAGGTCCCGCGGAAATGGCACCGAAATTAAAAATAAAAACGACGAAAAAAAATTAAAAGAATTTTTTTTTTTTTAAACAAATTTTTTGTATAAAAGCGCATTCTTTTACGAACAAAATGATTCCAGGATCAGTCCGCTCCGGTAAATACTTTCGGAGATGAATTTTCAAACATAACGGTGCAACAGCGACTTACCAAAATTCAAATAGCTCTAACTCCGCCATTTTTGAAAAATTTTCAAAATCCCTGAAGTTGTATTTTTTTTTCCCATAGTACTAAAGATATGTCGAATGGCGCAAAGATCCGCGACTTGACGGTTTTTTTTTTTTTTTTTTTTTGAGTGAAGTGACGTGGATCCGCTCATATGCTCATATATCATCGGATCAAAAATTTGGATATTGTCAGATATAAAAAGATCTGATTATATCTGATTATATCTGATTATATCTGATTATATTTGATTATATCTGATTATATCCAATTATATCTGATCTTTTTTTCTCGGGAACGTCGATGCAATTCAGCTTTCATCAAGTCCAGAACTGCAACGTGATCCTTACGTAGTAAACTTTTCTGGTCTAGTTGGGTAGCTGGTGCTGGACTTGAAGTCTGTTCAAACATTCGTGGAGGTTGTCTTGACCTTCCAGGTAGTCGCTCTCCCATGTTCAGCTCAAATTCCTCTGCACGAGCCTGCGTGCACGAGCCTGCGTGTAGTACTCCCATGCCTCGTTGAAATTATGGGACCCCATTTCATTTGATGTACCCTGTAAGGCCTGTGCACTGTGCTTTGCACCCGATGCAGTATATGCCGGACTCTGAAGAGCTCTAGCTAGTTCTTCACAGGGACCGAAAACGGAGATAGACAGCTGTAGTGCGACGAGTGTTTTAAATTTTCACATCTTCGCACGAAACTCACGAAGTTTGGCCTTTCTTTGATCGGTGATACTGGAAGAAGAGTCAGAGACGATCGCGGTCAGTGTTTCCCTGATGCGACTGTAATTCTCTAGAAATCTCCTCATCGCTTTGACACGTACGGTCCATCGCGTTGGACACAGCGGAATGATATTTGTGACAACTTCCGCTGCGTTCTCTTGATCTTGCGAACACGGGCGTACGACGATGTTTGCATAGATTGCTCTTCGCTTTGCGGATTCTAGAATGGCATTTGATACTTCTGTAATCATTGCCAGGGTATCACACAGCATATCGCATTTTCTGGCTGTCTCCTGCAATACCAAATCCAGTGAATGATTCGAGCAATGAATAAATAGTGATTTTGGTTGTAGATCGCTTAATCTATTTTGTACGCCGGTGAGTCGTCCAGACATCGTTGAAGCCCCGTCGAAACAATGTCCTCTCAAGTTATCCGTGCCCAGATTCAATGCTATGAGCATAGTTTGAATTGTCTTAAATAACGTCTGAGCAGTAACGTCTGGAGGGTTGAACATACCCAAGAATAGCTCTCGAATTTTGAGGGTTACGGGGTCAACGTATCGTGCGCTTAAACAAAGCTGTTCCTGCCCAGATATGTCGGTAGTGCCGTCTGCCATTATTGAAAAGAAAGGGCTGGTCTGAATATCTCGCACTAATTGGCGCTGAACGGAATGGGCCATCATTTGAATGATCTCATTTTGTATGTTATGGCTAATCCAATTATCCCTCTTCTGCAACCACGACTTCAGCACTGGCACGTCCATAGACCGCTCTTCGAGAAGCTGAAGGAGATTCCCTCCGTCATGTGCGTGGCCTCGAATTGCCTGACCTGACCGTGCAAGATAGCGTAGACAGCTTATAACGGTTCGGATAGTGATTTGTGCATTTTTCTGCTGTTGCTGCAACTCTTTACTAAGAAGACCCACGACGCTTGGACCTTCCCTTCGTTGGTCGAGAAACTGACAGGAATCCACATGCTGATCGCTAGCTTCGTGAATAGTGAATTTACTTATCGCTTTTATCCAATTCTCAAACCCTGTCACGGCAAACGCAGTTTCGTAGCCACGGCCACCTTTCTTTCTTCCTAAATAGCGGGCCTGATGGCATATGAAGCATAAAAGACAATCCTTGTCTTCGACATAATGCAGCCATGTGAACTTTGCAAACCAACTACTCTGACAAGATCTGTTTTTATTTCCTTTCGGAAATTTGTAAGTAGTCGGGGGCACGCTGTGTGCTGTAAATGGCCCAATCTATTAGCATCATCATGTACATTTGCTTCTTAGACGTGTGCTTCGTCGTCAGCTTCCTCCTCAGCTTTCTCCTCGGGAAGAGTCTGCTGATGTGGTGGGATTGTCAATTCATCTTGAAAAAAATTGATAAATGTGACAAGGACTCTTAGATCACTAACTTTGAAGTGCTCTCCTATTTGAAACAATTGATAAAGAAACGATACCACGATATTTCGTCATTATATTCAAAGGGCATGTAAGGGAATGTAAAGATAATGTAATGTCCTAGGTTACGGAGCAATTAAATGAATTATGATTCACGAGAAATTGTTCCAAATACACATCTGATAGAAAAGTGTACGAAGTTATAAGAAATACTCAGGATTGTAGCAAAGTGTGTCAATAAGTTGGTGGATGCCCGATCATAAACATGAATGACACAGTTCAAAAACGTAATTACTGATACTCATAAAAAGTGTAATTGGTGTATACATGCATTGGAGATGAAACCTTCGACTTCAATTTTTTTTTTCACACGTTGATTCACTTACCTTCGTCATTCGGCTTCAATTTCTATAGAAAGAAATTCGTAATTTTTTTTTAAGATCCGATGCTGTCTTTATTTCGTTTCATTGCACATACAAACACGATACTAACTCTATATTATTACAACACCAATACTCTATCAACACATATAGTAACCCGACAGGACAAGAAATGAATTTTATTCAAACAAATGCATATCGGCACCAGCTACTTATTCGAACCTCTTGTGGAGTCCTGCGCAACACTAGGCGGCGGTTACAAATCGAACTGCTAACAGCGGCGCAAAGTTCAAACGTACGTATATGGTTATAAGGCCTCCGAATTGGGGATTCTAGCCTCACCCATGGTATCCAGATAGCCAATTTAGGGCAGCGGGAGAATATCGATATTTTTATTTTTGATTTTGATGAGAATTCGAACTAAAAACAATTCGATTGGAATGAGATTGGTGGCTCCCGGTCGGGGGAGCGAGGCTCCTCCAATTAAATCGTTGATGGAACTTTAGCTCCCCCGGAACCCCACTTCCCCCGGCACTAAAGACAATGAAAATTTCACTGAAATAGGGGACGATGGACCACTCGCTGATGTCATAGCACAATATTCACAGTTTAAAGAGAGGACATTCGCTGGTGAATTTGGTAACACCCCACAATTTTACATGTTGTACACCAAACTGTTCGATTAATATCATATACTGTCCAGAAGTATGAGAACAGCAGATTTCGAGCTGTACCGATGCATTTTGCCGAAAATCACAAAGGACCCCGCACATTTCTTATGGGAACTGGCTTTCCGATGGATCCGGCTGAAATTCGTAGTTCATGTAATGCTGATCCAAAGTTACCATTGCCACAACTTCCGAAAGTGAACCGTTCTTCGACCTTGGTAAGCGGTTGAAGTTTAAAATCGGTCCATTTGTACTCGCTTTTACCGTTAGGTTTATATTTTTTTGTTGAGACTTCTACTATTTAACTTTAGCCGTGCCTATTACGGACTTGAGCTACCGTGTAGCTGAAGCCGCCTCCCCACAGACCTGAGTGCATAAACGCACTAAGGCTGCACGCTACCCTCCAGCGCCGGCGTTAGCAACACTGGCGCCCCGGGCAAGATTTAAGTGTGGCGCCCAGTTAAGGGGAGGGGGGGGGGGGGGTCTACTTGATTTTTACCAGCCTGTCTATTCTCTCGAATATCTCGGAAACGGGGCTATCAATCGACTTGCCCTTTTGGCAGCCGATGTTTGACGAGTAATGAGTTCGAACTGGTATGTTTGATCGGAAGAAATCGGGTTTTTTTTTTTTTGGTTTCTATCGAAAAGTGTGGGCGTGCCGTTTATTTCGACTTATATCACAGCCTACGCACAGTGGGACAGAATCCCAAAAAGCTGGCCAAAACCTCAAAAACGTTGTCTAACGGCTTTGAAATTTTCTACTCGGGGGTTCTCGGGGTCGCTGATAACGAATCCAATATCAATTTTGGCAAAAAAAAAAAAAAAATGGCGGATCCAATATGGCGACCGAGTATCTTATAAAATTCTTATTTTTCGGAGAAATTTCGTATCTGGGGGTTTTACATTGCGCTAATTACGAATAAGATGTTTGTTTTCAAATAAACAAAATATTTTAATCGTAGTTGCATCGGCAATGTATAAGAATCAGAAAGATTCCGGCGAGAACTAGGTACAAATGAATTAAACATGAAAATTAGAAAAAAAAATGAAATTTTTTTAATTTGTACACTACATCTACATTGGATTAATCTGTCATATTCACTGTCATTAGATTCACTATCGGTATATGTATAGTGGACACGTCAGTGTCGTCTTCAGTGTCCGTGTCATCGTGCCCAATTGGCACGAGACGTGCGCTTCAAGAATGAGAGCTGCATCGTCCACAGTTTGAGAAGCATAATAGTATTCTTAATTATGCGGAATATCTCTTTCCTTGTCAATTGCTGTGCTTCTCTCATGTCTGCAGTTCCTGAAATCAGTGAATAATATGGGATTACATTCCTCGGAGCCGAAACTAGCCCGTGAATAGAATAAACAGCGAGCGAAAACAAAACATCTCACTATACTAGGTGACACTACTATTGGTTTGCTTTGGGCTCTCCCAGGTACTCCCTCGGGGTTCGATCTTTTTTCGTTATCTTTTTCCCTATAGTCAAGGTGCTCCTCCCCCTCTCCCTCTTTCTCCGTTTTCCCTCCTTCCAACTTTTGCACCTTGACTGGCTCTACTGTTTTAGGTGGGATCCAAACCACCAGAGCCGCGGTTGAGGCATATGAGTATTTTTCTATTTAAAAATCTCAGTGGTGCCAAGGGGGATTCGAACCCGCGATCTATCTGTTCGTAGTCGGGGCTCTTGTCCACGAGCCACCGCGGCTCTTAGGTGACACTACTATATTATGACATATTATACTATGTTTTATTCAATGTACACAATAATTTATTGAAGACATATGCTTATTCATCCTCAACGAATAACTAGAAATGAAAGAAGTTCAGAAATAATATGTAAATCAGCGACCCCGAAAACCCCCTTATACGCTAGGCAAGTACAATTCCAGTACGCTACTAGTGTGTGTAAAATGTATGCATGTATACGACCGCCAGCGCCGCCTAACTTGTGTGGCAGGCAACTCTTGTGTGGAAATCGCATGCATGTATACGAACACACAAGCTTGTTTATACGAGTGTAGTAGTACTTGCCTAGCGTATACCAAAATACCACGTCGAAATTTGCACGGCTTCAGAAAAAAAATCATATCTCCGTTCGCGCAAAAATGCGCAAGTTCGTCGACCACGTTTTTTTTTCGTTGGGAGATAAGCAATCCAATAAAAAAAAATCTAATGAACGAGCGAGAACGAGCGATAAAGTTATGTCTGTCTGAAAGTTTACTTGTCGTTTGCGTTTTCCCAAAAAGACACGCTCAATTCATAATGAATAACTTTTTTTATAATAACAATGTAAATTGTATTTCATTCTACATACCTTCACGAAGAGTATTTATCTCACACTTTTTCAATCACACTATTTTTCACGGTTATATCGTGGTTTTTCTGTGGCGTATGGTGCGCGCGCGTAAGACCACATGCTCAAACGAGCGTTAGGTCATTAAAGGAAAAAGAAGAAGAAGTATGGTGCGCGTCAAACCCGGTAGTTCGATGAGACTCGTGTAACGGTCACATTCGAACTGATCCTGCAGGCACAAGAAATACACCTGCGCCTAGAGAACGGTTGTTTGGGGACCTTCGATACCCCTACTTCACATTCCGCAACAAAAGAAACCTGAAATAAAACCTTGGTTTTCGAGGTTTTGGCCAGCTTTTTGGGATTCTGTCCCACTGTGCTACGTATCAAAAATGCAAAATCGGCCTCTGTAGCCCGATTCTATAATGGAATTCCAAACATAACCATCCAATAACACCTTTGTTTTGACAACGATGAAGGGGCAAAATGTATTCCGAGATTTTGTGGTAATTTGCGCGATTGTCCACGGCTGATCGCGGCAATGGCCGCTATGGGCCGCTAATATAATAACAATTAGCCCAGAATGTCCGTGAGATATCGCCACGCGCTACGTTTCTAGCTTCTCTTTTCACCACTGCTACTACGTTGATACACCTGGTACCACGCGACTCGACCTGTAGTCCAATCATCTCTGACTGAGAAGCTGGGAACGAGCGCGTGGCGACATCTCACGGACGTTCTGGGAACTAAATGAGCATAGATGAATAAGCGCATATGACTATGAAAATTCTAAACTCTAGGAACTTTCCTTTAGCTTTACCCAGAGCCAACGACGTGGACGTGGAAAGTTTTGTAGCTCCTTTGTTTTTTGTTTTGTACCTTTTTTTAGTTTGATTTTTCGTATTTTTTTGTATTGTCGTTTGCATGTTTTTTTATATTGGGAACACCGAGCAGGCAGCAGCGCCCCTGAAAATTTGGCGCCCCGGGCGGTTGCCCGGCTCGCCCCGCCCTAACGCCGGCACTGCTACCCTCTTAACTTTAAATATTGATTTATTAAGTTAATTATTCCCAAATACTAGCTGTGCCAGACCTGGGTATATCGAAGATCCACCAAGGCTGTATCTAGCTTTACGTTAAGATTTAAACTAGAACCTGGAAATGGCGGAGAAGGGGTTTGGCATCTGATTAACTTACTTTTTTATAATAACCAAAATAATCATTTATTCATTTAATTTAACCTACGGTCGAAAACCTATTTTATATTTACAATATCGCTTACGATCTACTTACGTTGATATTCTATTATTACAAGGAAATCGTTTATTCGATTTGACTTTAATATTCTGCCGGTTGACGGTTGACTTTCATTTGAGTATTATTTTCTTTCTATTCATACAATGATATTTCAACTTTTAGATTCTTTCTTCTATTTGTTCTTTTGATATTAATATTTGTGATTTTTCTATAGTTTGACTCTAATGATTTCGTAGGATATTTTATAAAGTGAAGCTAATGGATCACTAGGCGCTATGCCTTTAGTGTCCGAACAATGCGAGCGTAGTGAGTCAATCAGGTGCTATACCATGGAATTGCTGGTGAGCTGAGCAGCGTCACGCCTTTTATACCCGTCGTGACGTCACTCAGCTCGTCGTTGCGACCGAATCTTCTAGATTCTTCTAGTCGCCGCTTGGCCGTTGTACTTAAATTGTAAACGTACAGGCTAGGGTAGCCTGATACGTTACAATATATATTCATATATAATTATATCTGACAAAAAACTAAAACCATACATAGGTTTATATGTTATTCATCATGAATGTATCACTCGAAGTAGAAGTAATCGGAGAAGGGTCTCAATCAATCAAGTCGAGTCAATTTATGAAATGTGACGGCCTGACGTTTCGGCAGTGTTATGCTGTCCTCATCAGAGGCTATTTATTGGAAAAATTACAAGTTTGAATTTACAAAGGTCAAAATAATAAAATAATATAATATAATAAAACAGTTCAGTTAACTAGAGTCGAAAAACTAATACATGAAAGATTACGATCCTAGGTCAGTAAATTGACTCATATACAAACTGATAATATTTAGTCAAGGACGTTATATAAGAATTGTAGACGAAACAAATATAATGGTAGTCAAAAGAAGTCACATAAATACAAGGATTAACTTATACTATGGTAGTCAGAAGGAACTTTAATTACCTTATTATCTTATTCTAGTTGGTTATACGTGAAAAAACTAGGTGTCAAAGATCACCATAATCCCACTATGAGACGAGCTATGTGTCGTCTTATGCTAGTGGAAACGTTAAATGAGCAAGGTGGTGTGACGACGCACTTTATATACGTTGTTAACTAAGGCTCGTCTAATGTTGACACTCTACGAATGACGTCAATGACTGACGTCAGTACCTATGACTGACGTCAATGAATGTTTATGTTGAGGTAGTCTCTGAGACCAACGTTTTTTCACGTAAACACCTGTGATAGAAATTGAATTTGAATGCATTTAAGAACAGCTTTTTGATCTTAGCCTATGTAGCATGTTAGAGTAAGGTAAGTGTAATTTTTTAGTCTCTTCTTTCTTATTAAGACTGTTAGGTTGTAAATTAATCTGTAACATCTCTGAGGTGATGCGCTTAGACCAAACTGATTCTCTATCAAGTACAACCGCATTATCCCAGTCGAAAGTGTGGTTAAATTCAATTTGGTGTGCAGAAACGACGGAGTGTGCTTCTGAGTTTTTCTTTATATTCTCTTTATGTTCTTTCAATCTGGTCTTAAGCTCACGTTTCGTTTCACCTACATATGACGCTGAACAATCATTACACTGAATCTTATATACTACATTACATTTATCATGTTCGTCAATGCGGTCTTTCCCTTTAGTAACCACTGATCTTAAGTTACTGTTAACACTAAACACAGGTGTCAAGTCAAATTTCCTCAGTGAACAGCCTAGTCTCTCTGAGAAGTCCTTAATGTAAGGTAAGGATACTATCCTACGTTTTGATGCAGATAAACCGTTGACTACCATGATGACAGAGGTATTTCCTTCTGGGTCAGTCACCGTAATAACAATGTTAGTGCTATTGGTATGAGTGTTCTTTGATTTTAGATATTTTAACCTTTTAGTAATTAATCTTTCTGAGAAGTCGTCAGGGTAGTTGTTATCACGTAACAATGATCTTACTAAACTCAGGTTCTCAGCATGAAATTTCGAGTGAGATAACGATATGGCTCTGTCGACTAGATTAAACACCATTCCGCGTTTTTGAGATAAAGGGTGCATGGAGTTAAAATTCAAAAACCTTCCAGAAAACGTGGGTTTTCTGTACCAATTAGTGATCAACCCATTAGAATCGTCTCGTATCACATTAACATCCAAAAAACTAAGCTTACGTTCAACCTCAAGTTCATGCGTGAACTGCAGGCGGTCATGGTAACCATTAAAAGTGTTAGTAACATAGTCTATGTTAGCGCTAGGAATGCACATGATAATATCATCCACATATCGGTAATAAAATAATGGTCTGAAATTCAACTTTGACAAACAGTCACGTTCCAGATCAACTATAACTAAGTCCGCTAGAATCGGTGAGATTGGGGACCCCATGGGAGAACCAAAAATTTATTTTTGTAACACATGCACGATTTTTGCGTTTTTTTACCCATTAAGCGGGCCTAAAGTGACGGTTTTCAGACGAGCGGGCGTTTTCAGTTTTTATTTGCCCGCTAAATCGAGCAGCGGGCGTTTTTAGTTTTTATTTGCCCGCTAAATAGAGCAGCGGGCGTTTTCAGTTTTTATTTGCCCGCTAAATCGAGCAGCGGGCGTTTTTGGTTTTTATTTGCCCGCTTATGCTCGAGTAGCGGGCAAATAAAAAGTGAAAACGCCCGCTACTTGAGCATAAGCGGGCAAATAAAAACTAAAAACGCCCGCTAAATTATTTTTCAATATTTTCATGAAAATTATCAACAATGATGAAAAAACGCGAAAATCGTGCTGTTACAAAAAATATGGTGTGCACCAGGGCTAAGTGGGCTTTTTGACCTTGTGTGGTTGCAGTACTCGTCTTCGGCTCGCAGACGCACTCGTCTTCGACTCGTGCTACCTCGCCTCTGACTCGTACTGCAAACTCCACACTCGGTCTAAAAAAGCCCACTTTACGCCCTTGGTACACAATATACTATTATAGTACTGGTTGTCAAATTGAAAGTAGACGTTGTCTAACAAATACGTTACACCCGCTAATAATTCACTCAAAGGCATGGTGGTGTGCTGCGCGATAAATGAGTATCTGTTTACTATCGCTGTCTTAACTAACTCTGTTGGTACATTAGTAAACAAAGAGGTAACGTCAAGAGAGATTAAAATACAATCATCAGGTACCTAGATATTACTAAGTTTTTCTATCAAATCCCAACTATGTTTAATATAAGAATCAGCTTTAGGAAGGCTCTTGATTAGTAAATTACTCAGAAACTTAGAAATCCCATACGTAGGACTCCCAATCGCTGAGATGATGGGTCTGAGTGGCGTGTCTTTTTTATGTATTTTAGGTAAACCGTACCCTTTGGCAAGACACGTGTTCGTTTGCGTTAATTCGTTCCTATGATATTGTTTAGCTAGGAAACTATTCGAGTTCCATCTGTCAAGAATTCTTGACAAGAATTGACAAGAATTGACAAGAATCTTGACACATAGCTCGTCTCATAGTGGGATTATGGTGATCTTTGACACCTAGTTTTTTCACGTATCACCAACTAGAATGAGATAATAAGGTAATTAAAGTTCCTTCTGACTACCATAGTATAAGTTAATCCTTGTATTTATGTGACTTCTTTTGACTACCATTATATTTGTTTCGTCTACAATTCTTATATAACGTCCTTGACTAAATATTATCAGTTTGTATATGAGTCAATTTACTGACCTAGGATCGTAATCTTTCATGTATTAGTTTTTCGACTCTAGTTAACTGAACTGTTTTATTATATTATATTATTTTATTATTTTGACCTTTGTAAATTCAAACTTGTAATTTTTCCAATAAATAGCCTCTGATGAGGGCAGCATAACACTGCCGAAACGTCAGGCCGTCACATTTCATAAATTGACTCGACTTGATTGATTGAGACCCTTCTCCGATAGGTTTATATGGTTATATATAATTATATATGACAATATAAATATCTACGCACAGTCAAATAAAGCCATATATATATTTTTATATATATATATATTTATATATAATATTATATATAATTATATATAATTATATAAAGCCATATATGATTATGTATGACTATGTATGACTATTAGGGTGGTCCAAAAAAAACATTTTTTTGTTTTTTTTAAAGTCTTATCATCTCAAAAGTTTCGTTTGGGTATACAACAAATTCTACTAAAAGGGCAGCTCGATATCTCAACTCTACAAGGAGCTCAACGATTTTCTGTTTTCCCATCTAAATAACACATGAAAAATTTATTTTTTCGTTTTTTCTGCATAAAACTCCGAAAAAAAATGTTATTCCAATTTTGATGCAGATATCCTTGTAGAAAATTCAATTCTCTACAAAAAAGGTCTCATAAGGTTTTCTTGTTACCCCAACAGGTTAAAAGTTATCAGGCTTTAAACCGCTGCAACTCAATTACATTTAACCAGATATAATTTCAGAACGATTTTCAAATTTCTTTAAATGTGGAATGATTTCTTACTGTCTAAAAATAATCTCTAACTGTCGCAAATATTTATTCATACAATCACAAATTCACAGTCTACTTATGGATTAGTAATTACAATATTTTTAAAATAATATTACGCTTTTAATTAAAAATAATTATTTTTGTTACAATTAGGATATTTTTTTCTACGATCAGCAAGACGTTTTATTTTTTTTCTCCGGCACAGGTAGGTTCTCCATAAATTTTTTTTTTAAGTTTGAAGGGGAAGGATTCGGCTATCCGAAAAAAGTTATCTCCATGGATTCCTGTAGGTCCCGCGGAAATGGCAGCGAAATTAAAAATAAAAACGACGAAAAAAAATAGAAAGAATTTTTTTTTTTTGGAAACAAAATTTTTTCTATGAAAGGTCATTCTTTTACAAACAAAGTGATTCCAGGATCAGTCCGCTCCGGTAAATACTTTGGGAGATATGAATTTTCAAACATAGCGGTGCAACAGCGACTTACCAACATTCAAATAGCTCTAACTCCGCCATTTTAAAAAATTTTTCAAAATCCCTGAAGTCGTATTTTTTTTTTCCTTAGTACTAAAGATATTCCGAATGGCACAAAGATCCGTGACTTGACGGGTTTTTTTTTGAATAAAGTGACGTGGATCCGCTCATATGTATGACAACTGTGTAAAATCCTTGTCTTCTCTGTTTGCATTAGGCCCTTTGTTACGTGAAAAGGCGCTACTGTATAATGCAAAGCTCAGTGGACCTAGCACATTCCAAGCCAGCAATGGTTGGATCCAAAGATTTAAGACACGCCATGGAATTCGCGAGATTTCCATGAAAGGTAAAAAGCTGTCTGGCAACGTGGAGGCAAGCTCTGCATTTGTGACTGATTTTAACAAAATCGTTGAACAAGGTGACTATAGCTTGGACAACATCTACAATGCAAACGAGACTGGCCTGGTATGGAAATCATTGCCTCGAAGAACATTGGCAGCACGTAATGAAAAAGAAGTGGCCGGTCGTAAAGTCCTAAAAGACCGAGTGACAGTAATGGCGTGCGCTAATGCATCAGGCACACATCGCATACCGCTGTTAGTTATCGGAAAATCTCAGAAGCCCAGATGTTTCAAAGATGTCAAAAAATTACCAGTTAACTATCATGGACAGCGCAGTGCGTGGATTGACAGAAACATATTTTTCGACTGGTACAAACCATCTTTCTACCAGCCATAAAAAAAAAAAAAAAAAAAATGCGAATGGTGAGAAGTTCCTATTACTACTCGACAACGCACCGTTACATCCAACTGCGGAGGAGCTCAACTCTATTGACGAATCTTGTAGGGTCATGTTTCTACCGCCAAATGTCACCGCACTAATTCAACCCATGGACCAATGGGTGATAGAAGCTACTAAGAAATATTATAAGAAGTCACTTCTTCGACAGTTACTTCTGAAGAAAACGCCGAAGAGGAAGACATAGTCTCCAAGTTTCCGAAAAAATGGAACATGCTCGATTGCTGCGAGGCAGTTGCACAAGCGTGGGACACTTTAAGCAACACAACGCTGCGGAATGCATGGAAAAAGATTCTCTCTCCAAATACTATGGACGCAGTAGTTGCAGATGTGCAAGACTGTGAGCTCACATGTTTAATACGTAGGATTCCAGGCTACAATAATTTCATGAATGAAGAAACAATAACCTGGCTGGAAGAAGATGCGCAGCAACCAGTTTGGCAGATCTTAGATGACGACAACCTCCTGAACCTTAGTCAACCAGCAGAGAGTTTAATAGACAGTGATCTAAATGATTCACAGGAAGATGACGATTATTATGATGTTCAAATACCAGAAGACTCACCGGCACCTCGGGAAATATTGCAGGGCTTGAATAATGTCCTTCGATGGTACCGCACGCGGTGGGAAAGTGAGGAAGATGACTTTCCCCCACTATACAAGATTCGTCAACTTCTTCAAGATTTAATATTAGAACCGTGAATTATACATACATGCATTTCCTCTTCAACTCTAAGATTGTTTATTAGCTGTAAGTTTTTGGTTATTAATGGACTTAATTGTCAAATGACAACACCAATATTATGTTTGAGTTCCTCTGATGCCCAAAACGGGTGACATTTGTATCAATATTTTATCATATACATATTTTTATCTTATGCTAGATAACTAGTCAGATGTACTTTTTAGCTAATGTATCTAGTGTTACCTAGTTTGAAAAAAAAAAAAAATATGTATAAAATATATATATATATATATATTAGGGTGATTCAAAAAAAAAAAAAAAAAATTTTTTCTTTCACTAACAGGCTCAAAAGTTTCATTTAGGTCAAAAAGTATGCCTGTTAAAATATGAGCTCTTAATATTAATATTAAGAGTGGGCGCATCGCACTTTTCGATTTTCCATAAGAATAACATGGGATAAATTATTTTTGCCTCTTCTGATTCTTATAACTAGCAAATGATACGTCACACAAAGAATCTACAGACATGTTTTGGTTGGAAAATGAAAAACGAAAAATACAAAAAAATAAAAAAAATTAAATTGAAAAAATTAACATTAAAATCAATTAAAATAAATTAAACTTTGACCTTGAATAACTTTTGAACGAGTGGACTTATTGGAAAATAACTCAGAACTTTTTTGTAGAGCGTTCAATTCTCTACAAAAGTATGTCTGCAGATTCTCTGTGTGACGTATCATTTGCTAGTTATAAAAATCAGAAGAAGCAAGAATGATTTATCCCATGTTATTCTTATGGAAAATCGAAAAGTGCGATGCGCCCACTCTTAATATTAATATTAAGAGCTCATATTTTAACAGGCATACTTTTTGACCTAAATGAAACTTTTGAACCTGTTAGTGAAAGGAAAAAAAATTTTTTTTTTTTTTGAATCACCCTAATATATATATATATATTAGGGTGGTCGTTAAAAATTAAATTTCATCAGACGCCCCTTGAAAAGTTTCCTTTTCGTCTAAAAACATGCGTACAATTTTTTTTTTTTTTTTTAAATGAAAAGAACACGTGCCGCAAGACGATCAAACATTTTGTTTTTCAACCTGCAGTTTTTTGGATATGTCTTACATAATGTGTAGATTTGACGAACAACCCATCGAAATTTCAAAATTTCAAATTTTTATCTTTTTCCGATGGGTTTTTCGTCAAATCTGCACATTAGGTAAGACATTTCCAAAAAACTGCAGGTTAAAAAACAAAATCTATGATCGCCTTGCGGCACGTGTTCTTTTCATTGAAAAAAAAAAAAAAAAAATTGCACGCGTGTTTTTAGACAAAAAGAAAACTTTTCAGGGGGCGTCTGATGAAATTTAATTTTTAACGACCACCCTAATATATATATGGGGAATTCCACCCCAACCCGACCCACGTCTGACCCTCACCCCTTTCGATTTGGATCATAATTTTTTATATTGTTCCACCTTTTCGAAAAAACACTCTGAATTTTTTTCAGATTTTTTTGAAACCGTCCATTTTACCTATGATTTTTGAAAATGAACACATCGATAGCCCGAATCGAAAAATCTGAGAAAATTCTCAAAAATCTTGCTTGAGTTATCAAAATTTTTCGGCCTATAGCCAAAGTGGGCAAACGTTTGCTTCTTGTATTATTTAACGTTTTTCTCGGAAAAAACTCTAAATATCATAGAAGCGAACGTCTGCGCACTCTGGGTCAAGGCTTGAAAATTTTGTTTAACAAAGCAGGATTTTTGAGAATTTTTTCAAATTTTTCGATTGAGGTCAACATTTTGAATTTTGGGAAATTTTGGAAATCTTGATCCCAATTGAAAAATTTGAAAAAATTCTCAAAAATCCTGCTTTGTTAAACAAAATTTTCAAGCCTTGACCCAGAGGGCGCAGACGTTCGCTTCTATGATATTTAGAGTTTTTTCCGAGAAAAACGTTAAATAATACGAGAAGCAAACGTTTGCCCACTTTGGCTATAGGCCCAAAAATTTTGATAACTCAAGCAAGATTTTTGAGAATTTTTTCAGATTTTTCGATTCGGGCTATCGATGTGTTCATTTTCAAAAATCATAGGTAAAACGGACGGTTTCAAAAAAATCTGAAAAAAATTCAGAGTGTTTTTTCGAAAAGGTGGAACAATATAAAAAATTATGATCCAAATCGAAAGGGGTGAGGGTCCGACGTGGGTCGGGTTGGGGTGGAATTCTCCATATATATATATATTTTATACATATTTTTTATATATATATATATATTTATTTTTGAATATTTTATTAATTAAATTAAACATTAGAGTAGAATTACTCATTTTAATTATAATATTTATTAAAATATTTTATATATATATATATTTTTTTGTATGTTTTTATAAATAAAAGAACTCAAAAATTTAAATATCGTGTATTTCTGGTACCACCAAACATTCGTTTTGTTTCACACGAACGGAAATTTGAATATAACTTTTAGGAGTGATAAAAATGACTAGATACTCTATTACATGTTAATGGAAAATACGCTCAGTATCGCTTATTAATATCAGCAGAGTTATGTATGAACAGATAATAAATTTGCATGAAGTGTCAAAAATATTGCGAATATTATGGGCCCGGAGTCATCACAACACGGCCCTGATTGGGAGAAACGCAGCCTTATGGTAGGGGTAGAGGGAGTCAAGTAGCCGAGAACGAGCTCGGTCAAATAGCTGCGTACGTCAAAGAGCTGATGGTCAAAGAGCTGAGGTTCGAGTGTAACTCGAAAATTTCACTTGATGTCTCCGATTCTTTTTTGATTTTTTTACAGATTCTACGAGTCAAATGAATGCGTCAAACAATTTTTCAAATTTTCTTATCTTCAATAGTTTCAGAGTTGCTGGGGGTTGAATTTCGTCAAAAAGGGGCAAAAAACGGAAACACGCTGTCTTTTGAATGCTCATATCTTCGGTTCTATCCATCCTACAGACTTGATCCTGTGTTCGTTTTGAAGCTCTTGGAACAGACTTTCATATTATAGTTTTCAAATGTTGGTATAGCGACAATGACCATTTGTTAGGAACAATTATATTATTCAAATGCGATTTTTAAGGTAAGGACACGCTTTTAAAATTTTGAAAAAAAAATATAAGCGTGTTCCTTAGACAGTTGACTAAAAGATGGGTGAGTTTCAGAATGAAACTCGGATGGAAAGTATTTTCAAACAGTGATTGATTAAGAAAAAGCAGCACCCGCCGGCGCCGCACGATTCTGCTAGCGCGCCTCTTACGTAGATTCACCAAAAAGGGGCATGAACGCGAAACACGTGTTTTTTCAAACTCTCATATCTGCGGTTCTATTCATCCCAGACATTTGGTCATGCGCTCGTTTCAAAGCTCTTGAAACATACTTTTATATTGCTTTTTTTTTTAATTTTGCCAAAGCAATAACTACTATCTGTTATAAAAAATTATATTATTCCAAATCGATTTTCAAGGTGAGAACACGCTCTGAAAATTTTGAAAAAAATATGAGCGTGTTCCTCGGACTATTTCCTGAAAGAAAAGTAGGTTGAAAAATGGAACTTGGATGGAAAGTATTTTTAAACAGCGATTGATTAAGCAAAAGCGTGAATCTACGTACACTGAGAGACTTTTTATTTCAAAAATCGGTAAAACTATATCAACGTTTAGTATGTTACAGTAGAAACTAGGGAACAGAGTGGAAAAAATGATAAGTATTCGTAGTGTCATATCGAAGTTTGACATAACCATACCAGTCTTTGATAAAATAATACGTAAATATTTCCCGAATCGCCACGAGCGATTACGATCTTCGCCGAGATTGAGGTGCTTTATTTTTCAATGATTTATTAAAACAATAACTCTTGGAATCCTTTCTCACAAGCGGTCAATTGTTCTCAGCTCAGTATATATACCAGTTTCCGAAAATATATATACAGGTGTGTTCGTGAAGCCCTCGACTCAGCTCAATTTTTTTTGTTTTGCAGCTGTGAGTAATTGTTTTTCGTATACCATATGAATTTTTGACAAGCAACCCCGGACTTCTCTACTTCTGAAGTTAGCATATAAAACGTTGATATAGTTTTACCGATTTTTGACATAAAAAGTCTCTCAGTGTAAGAGGCGCGCCAGCAGCGTCGCGCGGCGCCACTTTCTCTTGATCAATCACTGTTTAAAAAGAACTTTCCATCTGAGTTCCATTTTGAAACTCCCCTTTCTTTTAGAAAATTGTCCAAGGAACACGCTCATATTTTTGTCAAAATTTTAAAAGCGTGTTTTTACCTTGAAAATAGCATTTGAATAACATAATTGTTTATAACAAATAGTCATCGTCACTATACCAACATTTGAAAACTATAATATGAAAGTCTGTTCCAAGAGCTTCAAAACGAACACAGGATCAAGTCTGTAGGATGGATAGAATCGAAGATATGAGCATTTGAAAGACAGCGTGTTTCCGTTTTTTGCCCCTTTTTAACAAAATTCAACCCCCTGCAACTCTGAAACTATTGAAGATGAAAAAATTTGAAAAATTGTTTGATGCATTCATTTGACTCGTAGAAGCTGTAAAAAAAATTATTTCGAGTTACGAGAACATAATGTCTGAAAGGTGTCCGGTCTGACGTGGAATGACTCATATGTGTTACGTATTCCACCCTATTCCAAGGGCGGCGACTTCGGTATGGTCGGTATGGAGTAATCCATACCTGAATTACAGATGGTATGGAATTTCCATACCTGAAAAATGTACGTAGTCACTGGTCAAAGGCTCTCACAGATTTACAATATTAATATGCGATGCGTTGAAATGCGGTAGTAAAAATTCACTGCCTGAAAGTTTCATTCGGTATCGGCTGAATAAGTTGCGGTTACGAGCTTGAGCTTGTATTACGAACGTTAACTTATACTTCTATTGCTGTCTCGTATGTATGAATATATAAGATAAACGGAAATTATATTATTATAAGTCTTGACGATATGACAAGAAGTACAAATATAAAATAAAAGACAATATTATACACTCAACGGAAAAAATTAACGGACCACCAGATTTGCCTGAAAAGCAGTTGGTTTACGAATCGCTATAACTCAGTGAAAGAATATCACAAATTAATTAAGGTGGGTAGTTTTTTGAAGATCGAATCTTCATCTTCAAAATGGTTTTTAAAAATTTTACCTGCGATTACTTTTCACCTGTCTGTGTAGGTTTGAATAGCGGGTTGCAAAATGCATAAGAAATTCAAATTTTCAATCTTCGCTTTGGTGCTAAGAAAAAATCGCATGAAATTTTTGGCACAGTGGTTTTGTAGCCTGAAACCTTCTCTTTCCAAAACCATTTTTGAAACTGTTTTGTCAAGGAATTTCGACGTTACCCATTGCAGGATGCATCGCGTGGAGGTACAGTATACAAGCATTCCAAATTAATTGAGAAGTAGCTTTTTGAAAATCGAATCTTCATCTTCAAAATCGTTGCTGAAAATTTCACCTGCGATCATTTTTCACCTGTCTGTACAGGTTTGAATAGAGGGGTGGGAAATGCAAATGAAATTGAGATTTTTAAACTTTGCTGTAGGCGTTAAAAAAAAATCGCATGAAATTTTTAGCTTAGAGGTTTTGTAGCCTCAAAGCTTCTTTTTCCAAAACCATTTTTGAAAATGTTTTGCGAATTTTTGTAACAGAGTAATTGAATTTTGAGTAATGTCACTCAATTTTGGCGTTACCCAGGATGCACCACGTAGAGGTACAGTATACAAGCATCCGATGTGTATGTGTGCGTGTGCATGTGTGTATGTGCGTCTTTCTGTGACTGTTTTTGCGAGATACACGCACACATACACACATGGGATGCTTGCAGACTGTACCTCGAGGTGGTGCATCCTGAGTAACGCCAAACTTGTCTGACATTACTCAAAATTCAATAACTCTGTCACAAAAATTCGCAAAAAAGTTTCAAAAATAGTTTTTGAAAGAGAAGGTTCGAGGCTACAAAACCACTTCGCTGAAAATATCATGCGATTCTTTCTTACTCCCACAGCGAATTTCGAAAATTTGAATTTCTTTTGCATTTTGCAACTCGTTATTCAAACCTGCACAGACAGGCGAAAAATAATCGCAGGTGAAATTTTCAGAAACCATTTTGAAGGTGAAGTTTCGATCTTCAAAAAACTATACCCCCTTCAATGATTTTGTGATATTTTTTCACGAAATTATAGCGATTCGTAAACCAACAGCTTTTCAGAAAAATCTAGGTGACCTGTTAATTTTTTGGCTGAGTATATTGTCTGCGAGTTACTTTGCAAAAATATAAACCCCCCCCCCCCCCCCCCCCCCGACCCTTCACACCGGCACTCCCATTGCCAATTCCATACCTGAAAAAATAACAAGTCGCCGCCCTTGCCCTATTCCATACTCCTCTATGCTCTCTCACTCTCAATACCAAGACACAACATCCTGCATGCATCCAGTCTCACCACCTCTAATCAGAGGAAGTCTCACCCTTACATTCCAAGAAGTTCATCCCTACCTATGCACCCATAAAACTGCACCTGCATGAACGCGCCCATGCCCGGGACAATGGAAAAGATGATCTCATTATTCAGCTCATCAGTAGCGATTATTAATATTGCACTTGCAACTCTTCACTTACTCCTAAATCGTTAACCAAAGCAGTCGTTCTTAAACTTGTATCCGAAACGTCGAAGAGAATACTCATCCTTAATTAACTCTCGAAATCATAAACTCAAATCACTCATCGCTTTTATTTAATAACGTGTAATAATCATATCGATGGTTCTACCATCCGTGTAATCATTATACCAATAAACAATTATTTAGTTATACTCATATATATATTCACATCAATCACCTACCATCCAAAATCCGGTTACCTTAAGGTGTAAAACGAGGAACGAACTCGACAATAGCTCTATCCACGTATACACTGAAAGTGGGAGCTCTATCCTTATTCATAACAATACTGGCAGCGTAATTCATAACAATGGTGGCAGCTCACTCTCCCCTTATTCATAACATATGTATGTATATTAGGGTGATTGAAAAAAAAAAAAAAAATTTCTTTCACTTTCACTAACAGGCTCAAAAGTTTCATTCAGGTCAAAAAGTATGCCTGTTAAAATATGAGCTCTTAATATTAATATTAAGAATGGGCGCATCGCACTTTTCGATTTTCCATAAGAATAACATGGGATAAATAATTTTTACTTCTTCTGATTTTTATAACTAGGAAATGATATGTCACACAGAGAATCGACAGACATATTTTTCTAGAGAATTGAACGCTCTACAAAAAAGTTCGAGTCATTTTCTAATAAGTCTACTCGTTCAAAAGTTATTCAAGGTCAAAGTTCAATTTATTTTAATTGATTTTAATTTTAATTTGTTCAATTTCAATTTTTTAATTTTTTTTAATTTTTCATTATTCATTTTACAACAAAAATATGTCTGTAGATTCTTTGTGTGACGTATCATTTGCTAGTTATAAAAATCAGAAGAAGCACAAATAATTTATCCCATGTTATTCCTATGGAAAATCGAAAAGTGCGATGCGCCCACTCCTAATAATAATATTAAGAGCTCATATTTTAACAGGCATACTTTTTGACCTAAATGAAACTTTTGAGCCTATTAGTAGGAGAATTTTTTTTTTTTTTTTTTTTAAACACCCTAATGTATATAAAGCCCTAATATAACACCCACTCATCGATTATAAAATAAATTTCTCTTTCATTATCTTAGGGTAGAGTGGTCCCAAACCGACCGGTGCTCCAACGGTGGTCCCATCCCGACCTCTCCATGCTATTTCAATGGAGAGGTCGGGATGGGACCACCGTTGGAGCACCGATCGATTTGGGACCATCCTACCCTATATCCTAGATTTATTTGGATATTTTTTACATCATTGTGGAACTCGCTGCTTATTTGTTTTACACCGTTGTGGCCTTTGTCGCTACAACTATCTTATCCCGTTCAACAATGCGAACGAAATTTCATCAGAAATCCAGAGTGCATGTATAACATTTATGACATTAATACGATAGCAGTAGTGAGTGCATATAAGCTAACAGTGAAGATATCAACGAGCAAGACAGATATAATATCGCGTCACTAATGCCATAAGGTCGTAAGCGCCAAAAAAAAAAAAATTCGTGTTTTTCGTGGCAAAATCTTTTTCGTGCCATATAACATCGTTTGGGCATATCCGCAAAAAAAAATAATTTTTTGGCGCTTACGACCTTATGGCATTAGTGACGCGATATATGATACGTATGAAGTAGGATCAAATATTCACCAGAAAGTTCATCTCGGCAGTCAGTCCAAAAGTCCTCGAAGCGACGTTGGAGAAATGAGCAAACTGCTCTATATTACGGCCGTTTTATAGAGATTTTATTGATCATAGCTTTCTCGACAAGATTAGAAGATATGGAAAGTCTAAGGTAAGTCATCTGTTACAGTTGTGGAAGGTTCTTACGGAGATTTTTTTGCTGCTCAGCTATACTTGCGTTTGTTTTTGTGCAGTCCACTCGTGAGCAGAGACCGGAAATAATCGAAACGATCGCAAAGGAAAGTAGTGATTACCATTGTGTATAAAACATTCCACCGCAAGTGTGTCTTGATTTTTTGCAAAACACTTTCCCCGGATCGTTATAGTTCTTCGTTATACTAAAAAAAAAAACCGCCAAGTCACGGATCTTTGCGCCATTCAAAATGTCTTTAGTACTGTGAACAAAAAAAATACGACTTCAAGGATTTTGAAAATTTTTCAAAAATGGCGGAGTTAGAGCTATGTGAATTTTTGTGAACCGCTGTTGCACCGCTATGTTTGAAAATTCATATCTCCGAAAGTATTCATCGGAACGGACTGATCCTGGAATCATTTTGTTTGTAATGGAATGCGCTTTCATACAAAAAATTTCATTAAAAAAAAAAAAATCTTTCAATTTTTTTTCAACAATTTTTTTTTTAATTTCCCTGCCCTTTCCGCGGGACTTACAGAAATTCATGGAGACAATTTTTTTTGGATACCTGAATCCTTCCCCTTCAACCCTAAAAAAAAAATTCATGGAGAACCTACCTGGGCCGGAAAGAAAAAAATAAAACGTCTTGTCGCGCGTGGCCGCGCGCGTCAATCCACGTCCGCGCGGCGAGCTCCTTGTGTTGGGTAGTGGAGTTAAATTACATTTGATGCTTCTCTACTTACCCGGGCTATTCATTCTCCGAAAATAGTTGTTCAACCACCTTATCCCTCGTTTATTAGACGGATACTAGTCATGTTTTCTCGGAGTTATATACCTATAGGCCTTTTGGATGACATACAGACACGCTACTAGTGTGCGTGAGAGCTGTGTACATATACGGCTGACAGCGCGGCCTAACGTGGACGTTTGACAAAACTTGGACCTGAATTTCATGCATGTATACGCCACACAAGCTTAGTCTACTTTGTCTGTAAAGGTATGCAAGAGGCCTATACACGGAGAGAAATTTAGCTCGCGCCCTGTCTCAGTAATGGTGGCGCTACTGTACGACATGTAAAGTACGTGAGGCGTGCGCTTTTGGTGTGGTGGGCGCCCCAAAATCTGGAACGCTCAGAGTTCTAAGCTAGTGGGACAGAGATCGTCTTAATGAAAGAACGTTAGGTTAACGTTTTGTGTTTGATATTTTTGGATTCTGCGTTAGATAATTTAAGAGGAGTTGATTTTGAACATCAAATGAAAAATATTGGGTGTTCAATTATTGTATGTTGTAAAATGTATCATTACGTGGATTATTTGAACAAAAAAGATTATTTGTTACTTCAATTCTGATTCAGACTTGAACTAATAAAATAGATAAAATTGAGGTTAACTTACCTTTGAGATGCCACTCTATTGAAGTGTGCCCGTTTGTTTTTAGAAAACTATTCATAATTTATCCCTGACATATACACAAATCTTTATTAGAAAGAATCAATCGGCGAACTTTGAATTATTATATCTGAGCGAACTTTTGGGACGCTAGGCTGCCCAACTTTTGGCGCTCGTAGAGACCTAATGACTTGGTATAGTCGACGTCTTATAATAGTTCGCCGCCGGTACTAGCGCGGGACACACAGCGTACGTTACCGACAGACAGTTACTTCACCACCAAAAAGGACGCCCTCTGAACGACGTGGTACGTATGCCGTGCGAAATTTCTCTCCGTGTACCTGTTCTGGAAACTCGGAGCCATCCAGTGCACAACATCTGATTCTTTTATTTTAAATATCTAAAAGTAACATCCCTTCACTTGTATCCGAATATAATCCCTCAATCTACGAAGTTGTTTTGAAAAAGGAAATCATTGAACCATCATTGTCTGTGACAGAAAAGACTATAGGTTTCGAAGAATCTTTTGTTTCGTATGGCCCAAGTGGACCGGAACAGTCGATCGCGGTCAAATTGGTCCTTCGTGCGTGACCCACGTGTAAGGATTAAGTCAATCCTTTTTTTCCGCATTCACCAAGTGCAACAATTCCAATTTTGAAAAAGAAAAATATTTTGATGTGAAATGAACTTTCGGTATGAAATAAATTGATTTCAGACTATGATAATTTCTCGAAAAGTCGCTGTACTGGTCCCCTTAAGGGTAGGAGATACTGGAAACTGACCATCTGAACCAACTGCTATTTTCAAATGAGGTTTCACACACATGTTTGCCATCTCAAAACATAGGCATTGTGCAAATTTCAAGTCATTTCAAACAATAAGTACAGAGTTACTCCTCATAATACTTCTGAAATAGCCTTTATTCGAAAACCTTCCATGCGTCTCAATTATTTTTGAATCTTGCTGGGCTTGCACACACATATTTTAGGATGCCCAAGCCATAAACCCACGTCGGTTTTTAGAGATAGCTACGATACTTTGATTTCGACACTTTTTTTTATGAAAACAAAATATATAATTTCAATTATTTTTCCTAAAATCCGTAATTTTGTCTCGATTTCCAAAATCTGACGTGGGTTTGTAGCTAGTGTGTGTAGGAATGCACTCTGAAAATTGCAGAAGTCTTCGACAAAAACTCAGACGCATGGGACTTTTTCAAAAGGCAAAATCATAGTTCTGAGATAAATCACTTAGAAGTTTTTTTTCAAATTATTCACAAAATTCAAGATTTTCATTACTGCATGAACCAAATTAGTTTCAGACGAGATTGCTAATAGTTTTGAAGCACGTGACGTTGAAAAAAAAAAAAAAAAAATAGCTCGGCTCCCACAATATTTGAGTGGAATTCACATTTTCATCATGCATTTCAGAAATTACGATTTCAAGGAAGTTGGAAAGCATTATAAAGCATATGAATTATCACAACTTGAAAAAATTTCAACATTCATATTTTAGCAGTTCGGTTGATATAAACTTGGTCCTGTCAAGTCTAAGCAATTTGACCTGCGGGCAGCGAATCGTGCGGTTGATGACTTATAAATCTGGTTCTGTAAAATGAATACAAACATTTGGGAGAATATTGATTTGCTATATAAATTTCAATGCTCATCTCTGGTGAAGTGTGTGACCAAAAACTTCAATATGATTTCCAACCGTAGAAAAACATATTTTGGAGTTGTTGTCTTAAGGGAGTATACACACCTTGAAAATGATTTTTTTCCAAATCACTGCTATGCTCTGAGAAAACATTCTAGTGACTCAGTTCTTTCACAGTTGATTAGCGCTATTTTGATACATGGTTCATGATTTTCCCAGATTTTATGTCCTCCGCTGAACCAAAATGTAGTTCATCGAAGAAAAAGTAGTTGTCGTAAGGTACAGGTTGCTGCGTTGCATGAAATTTCTCCAAATTGGGGGAAATATTCTGTATGAATGTAATTTAGGGGCAAACCAATAATATTTCATGAATTCAAGTTCAAGGCATGGAAATTTTTGATCGTAAGACTTTTTTTTCCATCGTTTTGGAAAAAATATTTTACAATCAAAAATTTCTATGTCTAAAACTTGAATACATGAAATATTATTGGTTTGCCCCTAAATTACATTCATGCAGAATATTTCCTCCAATTTGGAGAAATTTCATGCAACGCAGCAACCTGTACCTTACGACAACTACTTTTTCTTCGATGGACTACGTTTTGGTTCAGCCGAGGACATGAAATCTGGAAAAATCATGAACTATGTATCAAAATAGCACTAATCAACTGTAAAAAGACCGAGTCGCTAGAATGTTTTCTCAGAGCGTGGCAATGATTTGAAAAAAATTATTTTTAATTTTTTTATTTTGTCATCTCACGTGAATCACTTGAGTGTGGTAGCCTGATGGAAAAATGCATCTCAAGTTACTTATTTTCACAAATTGAAATGGCAATAACCGAAATATAGGAAAATTATGAACTTCTACACTGTAACATTATACGTTTTATTCAGTAAACGGGGCTTAATAAATTTTTTTTCGGTTCAAGGATTTGTGTACGTAAAGATAAGGGTTCAAATAACACTTTTCCGTAAAAAACCGAAAATCGATTTTTTTGAAAGTTCCGCACTCAAATTACAGTATCTCCTACCCTTAAAAGATAGATTTAACGAAACAGATGATAAGGCATTCAGATTGACCATTCTTACTGCTCTTCCAAAGAGTTGAAGTATGGGAAAAATCGAGGAAGAGTTTAACGTCACAAATCATATGGCTCGGGCGGCGAAAAAGTTAGCTGAAGATGATAGTACATTGTGCACCAAGGAGCCCGTACGGAAAAAACTACTGAAATACTACTGAGAAACTACTGAAATAACTACTGATAAACTACTGCTATACTTTTGAATACTACTGCTATTTTTCAGTAGTACCCAGACTGTAAATTCGCGAATACTGGGGACTACTGATAAGTAGTAACTACTGATACGTAGTAACCACTGATGAGTAGTGACCATTGGTGAGTGGTAACTGCGCGCGGGTAATGTAAATCATGTTCCAGTAGTTCCCAAACTGTACATTCGCGAATACTGGTGACTACTAACTACGGAAGAGTAGTTATCATTGGCGAGCGGTGACTATCCAATAGTCACTACTTCTTCTTCTTCTTCTTCTTCTTCTTCCTTTTCTCGACTCAACGCTCTTTCGAGCATGTAGTCAGAATAGTCACTACTGTCGAATAGTACACTAACTAGGAGTCGACCACAACTCCGGCTCATGGATCTTACCCAAACTTATAGGGGTGTTCTCTTCTACCAACATATGAAGCACCTGCTATATAACTCTATGAAATGGGCGTTTATTCTATCAATTTACCGAAATGTACTCTACGAATCGGCGTTACATGAGTTTTGCAAATCACCCTGAAATGATCAGTTTTTGCTTGTCGTTATGAGATTCTACATTGCACTGAATGTTTACCCGTACGGAAAAAACTACTGAAATACTACTGGGAGACTACTGGAATAACTACTGATAAACTACTGCTATACTTTTGAATACTACTGCCATTTTTCAGTAGTTCCCAGACTGTAAATTCGCGAATACTGGGGACTACTGGTAAGTAGTAACTACTGATACGTAGTAACTACTGATGAGTAGTGACGATCGGCGAGTGGTAACTGCGCGCGGGTAATGTAAATCATGTTTCAGTAATTCCCAGACTGTAAATTCGCGAATACTGGTGACTACTAACCACGGATGAGTAGTTATCATTGGCGAGCGGTGACTATCCAATAGTCACTACTGTCGAGTAGTACACTAAGTAATGTCCAGTAGTTATTGCAACACAAAGTCGTACACTGCAGGTTAGAAGTCACCAGTAGTGTACCACTCATACATGGTGTAATACTACTCAGTGAACTACACAACCGTCTGATTGTCATCAAACGTTATCTCTAGGACCTAAACATGGACTTCCTTACCAAAACAAAATAATACCGGTTAATGATATTATCTGCTCGGTTGAAACAGTAATGAAAGGTAAAGATCCATCCACAAAAGACAAGATTAGATCTAAAATTGCTAGAGAATTATCCAAAGCCTCCAATCAACAACAAAATTATAAAATAACTAAACAAAAACTTGGAAATGTCAAAAAAACTAAAGAATTTCTTAAATCTAACGAGGATATTATTATCACTAAAGCAGATAAGGGTAATGTCTCGGTCACTATGTATCGTGATGAATATAACAGCAAGTCACTAGCCATTCTTAACGACACTGAAACCTACATACCATGCAAAGATTTAACCAATAAAGTAGAAAAGCAAGTCAATGATCACATCAATTCTCTTTCAAAAAAGAATCAAATCTCGATGGAATTAGCTAAATCTCTGAAAACGCATAACTCATTACCTCCAAAGGTATATTTCCAACCGAAGATTCACAAACCGAATGTACCTCTTAGACCAATCATTTCCAACATAAACTCTCCAACATACAAATTGTCTAAATTCCTCACAGGCATCTTATCAAATGTCGTAGGGAAAACCAAATATCACGTGAAAGACTCTTGGTCACTGGTGAAGGAAATTACTAATATACATATTCCACCAGATTTCGTTTTGATATCATTGGATGTGGTCTCGTTATACACTAACATTCCAACTAATTTAGCAATAGCTGTAATTGGTAAGAATTGGGCTGATATTAGCAATCACACATCAATCCAAAAAAAGGAATTTCTTGATTCTATTAAGATCTGCCTAGACTCCACGTTCTTCATGCATAATGATACATTCTATAAACAAATATATGGAGTTGCGATGGGATCTCCCATCAGCCCGGTTGTTGCTAACTATGTCATGGAACGTCTCGAACAAAAAGTGATTGATGCTTTACCGTTTGACTTGCTTTTCTACAAAAGGTATGTAGATGACATTCTCACTTGTGTACATAAGGATAACATAGATCGTCTGTTACAAGCTTTTAATAATTTCCACCCTAAACTTAGATTCACGTACGAACTAGAAAATAACAAGCAAATTAGTTTTCTAGATGTGATGGTTATCAATGATACTAGTAATCTGATTACTAATTGGTACCGCAAGGAAACTTGGTCAGGTAGATATATCAACTTCAACTCACATCATCCTTTACAGTACAAAAAAAGTGTGGCGATTGGCTTATTTGATCGGTGCCTACTGTTATCGCACGCTAAATTTAGGAAAGAAAATTTAAAACTTGTAGTAGACACACTAAGAAGTAATGGTTACCCAGATCGGTTAATCTCTAGTATCAAAGCACAGCGCATTGATAGAGTATATAATAGCATAGATTGGGATTCACGCAGCAAGGATAATGCAATTAAAATAGTTGGTTCAATTCCTTTCATAGATGGTTTATCGCAAAGTATCAAAAGCATCCTAAAAAAGGAAGACATTTGTGTAACCTATAAGATAACGAATACACAAGGTAGTCTGTTCACAAAATTAAAGTCTAAGACTCCCACTATGGATTCCATTAACACTATATACAGAATTAACTGTAAAGACTGTGATAAATGTTACATTGGACAATCATCCCAACATCTAAAAAAACGTATCGCTGCCCATAAATACGATGTAAAGTCCAGAGATCCGGACAAATCTGCGCTAGCATCACATGCTCTTACTAATGCACATAGGTTTGATTTTGACGAGGCCTTAGTGTTAGATACGGAGAATAATTGGCATAAAAGGCTAATCAAGGAAATGATATACATCTCTAAAAATAACACCGTTAACAAGAGAACGGATATACAGAACCTTAGTCATTTATTCTCGGATATCATCTAATTGTACCATTCTACACACAATTAGTGGTCCATCTCTAAAATCAGTTTGAATTTAAATTACATCGACTCATATATCGATTGAGGTTATGTATCGTGTCTCGATCACTACACATGATCGATATCGACATTTTATATCCGTATCGTCACTTCCTCTCAGAACTCCGCACGATGAACATCTCAAGCGAATAGGATAGTCAAAATTTGTAAGTTTTTCAATATATGTTCCATGAATATTAACACTGGTTTTTGAATTTGTCTGTATAATACACCATGTCAAGTTAAATTTAAGGATAATTGTTTTTGCAATAATATAATATAGGGAGCGTAATGGCAATATTAGAAACATAACCTGCGTCTCCACACGTGCTCTAGTCACATGTTGCAATCTCCATCTTAATTAATTATAATTAAAAATGAATTGTTATTAGTCATATAGTATCAAATGTTTAGTATCAAAATGTTAGATTTTATTATGAAAAGGTATATAATTGTTATCAATAAATTGTAGCCTGAAGATGGCTGGCTGGGCCCAGCCGAAACGTCGCAAACAACGCAGTTTCTTCTTTTTTATTTGACCTCCTCCGACGAAATCCTCATACGAACTACACAACAGCATAGTAACTATTGAATAGTCACCACTCGTCAATGGTAACTACTCATCAGTATACTTATCGTCAGTAGTTACTACTAAATTACTACTTACCGGCAGTAGTTACTACTCACTTACTACTTATCTTAAGTAGTTACTACTGACATTTCAGGAGTTTTTTCCGTACGGGTATACATCGAATTCAGTGGTTATCTTAAAATTTATTATCACAGGTATAGAATCACTTAATTCTGCATCGGTTGACACATTGCTTCTCGTCGTTTATCACTCGTACAACATTAATTTGGTAAATTTCAAGACCTTTTCGTTCATGAAAAATGGTAAATATAAAAACAGATCATTTCGTGGCAATTTGCAAAACCCACGTAACGTCGATTTTGTATAATATTATAGTTTGGTAAATAAGTAAATTGATAAAATAAAGGCCCATTCCAGAGAGTTATGTGGCAGGTGCTTCATATTTTAGTACAATTAAACACCCCTACAAGTTTGGGCAAGATCCACGACCCGGAGTTCTGGTCAACTCCTAGTAAGTATTGTCCAGTAGTTATTGCAACACAAAGTCGTACACTGCAGGTAAGAAGTCACCAGTAGTGTACCTCTCATACTACTCATAATACTACTCAGTGAACTACACAACAGTATAGTGACTATTCAATAGGCACCACTCGCCAATGGTAACTACTCATCAGTATACTTATCGTCAGTAGTTACTACTCACTTACTACTTATCTTCGGTAGTGACTACTGACATCTTTGGAGTTTTTTCCGTACGGGAGGTAAAGTGGCCCTTTTAAGGCCGAGTGCAATGTTTTAAGTACGAGTCGTAGGGGAGCGCGCGAAGCGTGCGAGGCGAAGATGAGTACTGAAAACATCGGGCGATGCGTTAAAAGGCCCAACTCCATGGTGTACACGATACTTTATACAACGCAAGCATATTTTTCTCGCTATTTGATGCCTCTGTATAGGACCTAAAAGTGGTACTTTTAGGTCCTATACATTTTTTTTCAGGGTTGAAGAAGAAGGATTCAGGTATCCAAAAAAAATTGTCTTCATGAATTTCTGTAAGTCCTTCGGAAATGGCAGCGAAATTACAAAAACAAATTGATGAAAAAAAAATTGAAATTTTTTTTTTTTTTTTTTCGAAAATGAAATTTTTTGTATAAAAGCGCATTCCATTACGAACAAAATGATTCCAGCATCAGTCCGCTCCGATGAATACTTTCGGAGATATGAATTTTAAAACACAGCGGTGCAACAGCGGTTCACAAAAATTCACATAGCTCTAACTCCACCATTTTTGAAAAATTTTCAAAATCCTTGAAGTCGTAATTTTTTTTTCCATAGTACTAAAGACATGTTGAATGGCGCAAAGATCCGTGACTTGACAGTTTTTTTTTTTTTGGTGAAGTGACGTGGATCCGCTCATATGTCATCGTAGTCCAAGTTAATAGAGGTTTTAAATCGCCATCCGAGCTAGAGAGCTGCATTTTGGAGGGAAGGTGTTTCAGACCCTTGCGAACCACCCACTGAATTTGCAGCGCGCTCACCCCCGGGGAAGGGTTGAAACCCGGTCTAAAAATGCGTTTTTCGCTTGCAGTTCGGAAGCGAATAACAATACGAAAAAAAGTATCAAACAAAAATTGTATAACGCCGCCGCCGTGTCAGACATTTTGTGCCCCTTGGCTCTCCTCGGCTATCCTCGACTATCTTCGGCTATCTTCGGCTATCCTTGGCTATCTTCGGCTGTCTTCGGCCGTCCTCGGCTCTCTTCGGTTCTCTTCGACTCTCCTTGGCTCTGCTTCCCCCTTTCCCTTTCCTGGGCCCTCGGACCGAGGGGAGGACCGGGTTCAGCTCCCCTTGGCTCTCCTCGGCTGTCCTCGGCTATCTTCGGCTATCCAAGATAGTTTTCGATAGGGAAGCCGAATGGGCTGGGGGGATGGGGCGAAAACAGCCGAGCGGGGCCGAGAAGGCCGATGGCGAGGGGGGGGGGGGGGGGGGGGGAGGGATAAACAAAAGCCGAGCGGAGCCGAAATCGCTGGGATACTGACAAAGGTTAGGTTAGATTACCTAACCTAAGCTAACCTAACCCGACCCAACCCAACGCACTCTATCCTGACCATGGCAACCTAACCCAACCTGACCTAACCTAACCTCACCTTAAAAGTCAGGTCAGGTACGGTTAGGGGTCAGGTACAGTTAGGTTAGGTTAGGTTACCAGCCTAACCTACTCTATCCTGACCAAGGCAACCCAACCCAACCTGACCTGAACTAACCTCACCTCAAAGGTCAGGTCAGGTAAGGTTAGGTAAGGTTAGGTTAGGTTACCAAGCTAACCTACTCTATCCTGACCATGGCAACCTAACCCAACCTGACCTGACCTAACCTAGCCTAGTTAGGTTAGGTTACCTTACACCTCAAAGGTCAGGTCAGGTAAGGTTAGGTTAGGTTACCAACCTAACCTACTCTATCCTGACCAAGGCAACCCAACCTAACCTGACCTAACCCACTCTATCCTGATCATGGCAACCTAACTCAACCTGACCTAACCTAGCCGAGTTAGGTTAGGTTACCTAACACCTCAAAGGTCAGGTCAGGTTAGGTTAGATTACCAACCTAACCTACTCTATCCTGACCAAGGCAACCTAACCTAACCTGACACGACCTAACCCATCCTAAGGGTTAGAGGGAGGAAAGGGGCGAAAAGAGCTGAGCGGGGTCGAGGAGGCCATGGAAAGTCTGACACGGCGGCGGCGGCGATATATCTTTATAATATAGAGAGGGGGGGGGGGGGGGGGGGGGGGGCAGCGAGCGGGGTCGAGGAGGCCATGGAAAGTCTGACACGGCGGCGGTGGCGGCGGCGGCGGCGGCGGCGATATATCTTTATAATATAGAGAGATATATATAGGCGGGAGGAAAAGTACTTTTCTCCCCGCTGGAGCGGGAGGAAAAGTACTTTTCCTCCCGCCCATATATATATATATATATATATATATATATATATATATATATATATATATATATATATATACATATATATATATATATATATACATATATATATATATGTATATGTATATATATATATATGTATATATATATATATATATATATATACATATATATATATATGTATATGTATATATATATATATGTATATGTATATATATATATATGTATATATATATATATATATATATATGTATATATATATCCCTCTTCCGATCGACGCGCATCAAAGAAGGCCTATTTCGTGCCCTTATTATGAAAAATACAGTGTGCAACTAGGGGGGGATGGCCATTTCTACCTCGGGTGAGACGTTTTTAGCACTCGTCGTCGTCTCGGGCACCTTCGGTGCCCTCTACTACGACTCGTGCAAACGTCTCACCCTCGATAGAAATGGCCATTTTCCCCCCCTAGTTGCACAATATACTATTATATTGTCGTCCTCCACAGGATTTGGTACAAATTGGATTTATTTATCATTATTATCATTATTATTATTATTATTTCAAACGTAAGGCCCACGAGAATAAGTAAGCAATAAGGCGCAAGTAAGTTGATAAGTTTGTAATTAGATGAGGCTGAATCTAGCGGCCGGAGCTAGCGGCCGCTTGGCGCTTGGAGCGCGCGAAGTTATTGCAAGCGAATATCGAGTTCAAATTTCGTATGCATACCTACTCACGACTGACATTCGAACTGAGAAAAAAATTAAAACCCCGGCGGACGATCTTTGGAAAATTATTAAATATTGGTAATCGCTCATTACCGGGCTAGCGGTCGCTAGCTCCGACCGCTAGATTCAGCCTCATTGTAATTAGTTAATTAATAGGAAAAAACGATTTTTTGTTCGATTTTCTTCGATGTTGAAGTAGTTTATTGTCTTCCCTGTGTATGCTCCAACAGTAGTCTGCCATCATGTGCTCATCCCATCTACCTTGGTACCTCTCTTCCATTATCCTCAGATCTTGGTGAAAGCGTTCACCTTGTTCTTCACTATATTCCCCTAGATTTTTTGGAAATCTGCCCAGATGGCTGTGCAGAAAATGAACTTTTATGCTCTTATTAGCTCCCAAGCTGTTGTAATTGGTTAGCATATTTTTTACCAACTCTTCATAATTTGATCATTTCCCTACCCATTTAGTTAAAACTGATTTTTTTTCGCAAAGTTTGAAAAAGTCAAGGCTTCCTTATTTTTGGGTGTTAAGAGCTGCGCTTGGTCTCATTCGACGCTCAACTGTCTAATCTTCTGCACCGTTTCATTGTATTTTTGTCAGAGGGCCTAATGGACTTGCTAGAGATGAGAACGTGGTTGAAAACATGGTTGAAAACCATACATTTTACCACTTTTACGGGCGTTTTTTTGAGAAATTCGAGGATTTCAATTAGTGTGAAGTAAAAATCAATGGTATATTTGGATTCGGCATTAAATTCTCTATAAAATTAGCCCATTTTGGGACGTTTTAGTTGAAGTTGGTGATTGCTGGAAAATTAAACGAGAAACGATTTACAAAAAAGCGAAAAACTGCTGAAGAAAGGCCTTATACGAACCAACCGAAACAAACGGTCATCATTTTCGGATTCAGCACCCTCGAAAATCCCTAGATTCGATAAAATTGAGCCTGCAACTCGAGATCACTTTTTTTCTGTAGACCAGTGTAATAAGAATTCCGAATTTTTTCGTCAAATTTGGTATTCAGGGGTTTTCGAAGGCGCTGATTACGAATCCATCAAGAGATTTTCCGAATTCAAGATAGTGAATGTAAAATGGCGAACGAAAAATTCTGACTTCCGTATTTTTTCGTGAAATTTAGTATTCAGCAGTTTTCGAAGGCGCTAATCTTGAATCCGTCATCAGATTTTCCGAATTCGAGATGGTAAATGCGAAATGACGAACGAAAAATCCTGAAGTCCGTATTCTTCCGTGAAAATTCGTATGTAGGTATGAGAGTGGTCTTTAATACCCATGTGGAGCAATTTTGATCACGACGCCTCTTCATTTAGTTTAAAATAAGTGGAAAAAAAGTGGCGAAAGTTTGAGTGCTCCATTTCAACAAGCAAGCGTGCCGGTACCCATGCACCGTTTTCTCTTTGAATAACATAGAGTTTTTGTACAATTTCTTTTAATTTTTGTCCAAGCCTCACAAAAGCAAAAAAATCTAAAAAGTGTGCTAATTGCAAGTGAAGTAGTGGTACTTTATGTATTAATTACACAGGCCCACAAAAATAAAAAGTTGTTTGAACTTTTGACGAGACTGGTTTATTCTCATGTATTTTCCGACGCTGAATCCGAATCCGGAGTCAAATTAGGGAGTTTCTCTGCTCCTTCGCGAGAAGAACGCAGAAAACATAATTTTTCATGGATTGTTTATGGTTTTTGAAAATTCAATAGAAAACGACGAATGATAACGTTAATCTAAATTCGAATTCGACTTCTACAGATCAAAATACGTCGAAAACCATATTTTGATTTTTTTTTTGTTCGAAATTTTGATCGTCATTATAATTCACTAATTGTAACAAAAACGCACCTGGCAATACTGCGGATTCCACTGATTTTATGCTCTAAAAAGATCAGATGCAATTATCAAAAGCTAGGACGCAATTTCCGGGAAAAATGAATTAGATCTGCCAGATCTAATTATATCTGGTCAGATATGACATTTTAGACATGCTCGGATCTAGTTATATCTGATCAGATCTGGCCAGATATAACTATATCTGGGCTGAAAACTTAACCAGATATGATTGGATCTAGTTATATCTGGCCAGATATAACTATATCTGTGCTGAAAACTCAACCAGATATGATTAGATCTAGTTATATCAGGCCAGATCTGATCAGATATAACTACATCTGGGCTGAAAACTCAACCAGAAATGATTAGATCTAGTTATATCTGGCCAGATATAACTATATTAGAGCTGAAAACTTGACTGGATATGATTAGATCTAGTTGTATCTGGCCAGATCTGATCAGATATAACTACATCTGGGCTGAAAACTTAACCAGATATAATTAGATCTAGTTATATCAGGCCAGATCTGATCAGATATAACTACATCTGGGCTGAAAACTTAACCAGATACGATTGGATCTAGTTATATCAGGCCAGATATAACTATATTAGGGCTGAAAACTTAACTAGATATGATTATATCTAGTTATATCTGGCCAGATCTGATCAGATATAAGTATATTTGGGGTAAAAACTTAACCAGACATAATCAGATCTAGTTATATCCGGCCAGATATAACTATATCTGGGCTGTCAACAGCATCAGATCCAATCAGATTTTATTATGTATACTCTATAGAGTCATGCATAGCTATCGAAAAGCACAAATAACAATAGGTCTAAAATTCTTATTATTTATTTATTGTAACGTTTCGGCCTTTACGAACCTTTTGGTTATAGTAAAAGTCGGTTGCTACGGGTTCGAATTTTATCTATTCTCTGAAAATTAATTTATTAAGTATTATTATCGACTCCTCGTACTGAAAGGTGAGGAAAAGGATGGGTCTACCATGCAAAAGCCACCTCGTTCAGATTTTTATCTCCCTACGCTAGCTACCGGACTCGGGTAGGTTTAATTACCAAAGACGTATTTATTCTGAATTGAAGATTCAGAAATCTCTCTACAGAGACGGGTTTTTACGCCAAGCCTGTCTCGCCTGCTATTGAATATTTTATTGACTAACTACAGATCCGGGTTTTTACACCAAGACTGCCTATCAGACTCGGGTTCCCAACGGTTGGCCCTCGACCACAGGTTTTTACGCCAATGTCGTTCGCTTCTTCCGTTGTTCGCCAAAGCTGTAACTACTCGGCTTATTCTGGTATTCTAATACTGTCAAACAGGATGATAAGAAAACACCAGGCAAATTTATCAGTAGTAATTCGCTTTTCTGTATTATTAAATCAAATAAAATATCAACAAAATTTATACAATGTGAACTTATCCTATCTTATTCTACGCTAAGGGTTTCCTGAACCGTATTTGTCTCTTTATTTGGTGTCACGTCAAAATAACTCGGTGACAAAATAACACACGACAAAATAATCGGACAAAATAACATTCGACAAAATAACATGAAGACAAAATAACATTCGACGAAATAACATGAAGACAAAATAACATTCAACAAAATAACACGTAGATAAAAAAACATTCGACAAAATAACACGAAGACAAAATAACACAATAACATAAAAATCGTCCCATTCCCACTCCAGGCCACCCCATTGATCCCACACACACACACACACACACACACATGCGAAATACTCAGCCGGTGACTGTGACTCTCGAAAGGTTAGAATAGGTTAGGCCACCCCATTGATCCCACACACACATGCGAAATACTCAGCCGGTGGCTGTGACTCTCGAAAGGTTAGAATAGGTCAGGCCACCTCATTGATCCCACACACACACACACACACACACACATGCGAAATACTCAGCCGGTGGCTGTGACTCTCGAAAGGTTAGAATAGGTTAGGCCACCCCATTGATCCCACACACACACACACACACACACACATGCGAAATACTCAGCCGGTGGCTGTGACTCTCGGAAGGTGAGAATAGGTTTGGCCACACGGCGTTATTATGAAACCCTTCTTTGGACTGGATTGGTGGTTCAATAAATTTACCAAATCACACGAAAAATATTGAAATCCGATGATATTCATAAATATATTTGTAAAATTATAATCAAATTACAACCTTTGCTGCATGTTACAGGCACGTATTATATTTTTTGATAGAGTATGCGTAAAGTTCGTGAAATTCGTGTGTAAAGTGCCGAATTTCGGTGCGTAAAGTGGACTTTTATGCACACGTGTGTGTAAAGTGTTCGAGCGTGTGTAAAGTGTTTAAAGTGTGTGTAAAGTGAAAAGTATTTGTTTGCGAAAATCGCCACGTATAGGGCACTGCGAATCAGAAACACCGTACCGTCCGTACTCATAATAATCAAGAATTTAGTTTCATTACACACAATTTAATATGCTTAGAGTTTTTTTCGAGATCGACATCGATTTTCAAAACACAATATAAATAATAAATAATTTTAGTTCCATGACATGACTTTCGCATTTAATATTAATTTTGATTCGTCACATTTATAATTTTGTTAATGTTTAAAGTTATAATTTATATCAATAAAATTGTATTATCATAAAATATGCGTTCATTTAATAATACAAATTTACATTTGATTAATGTTATTCCATCATTATAACTTCAATTTTTTTTTTTTTTTTTAATGTAATGTTTATTAAGGGGGGCGGAGGAATCCACTCGAGTTGTTCATCCTTTTCGGATTTTTAATACGTTTACTACTTTTATTGGATCAAATGAAAATTATTGTTTTTAGTAGTTGGGGGGCTTCGCCCCCCAAACCCCCTACCGGGGCTTCGCCCCTGGACCCCACCGGGGCTTTGCCCCGGACCCCACCAGGGGCTGCGCCCCTGGACCCCCCTCAGTGGTTTGTGACGCATTCGTGATAAAAAAAATAGTAAAACCAAGACATCAGTGTCGATGGTTGGTTCAGTTAAAACGTTATCAATTTACATTCAATTGCAAACCTCGGACTTAGCTTGTCAATCAATATACGAACTTTACGCATACTCTATCAAAAAATATTGTATGGAACTCGGGCGTAAACTTTTTTGCACTCGTGTGATCGGCGCGGCACTCGGGCCGGCTTCGCCGACCCTCGTGCGCCGCGATCAACACTCGTGCGAAAAAGTCTACTTTACGCCCTTGTTGCATAAACTACTATTAATATTGTGAGTTACTCCTTTCAAATAATCAATGTAATTGCCATGTGGATTATAATCTTCAACAGTCCTCTGTAGCCTTGCGTCGAGATCGCGGTATGTTTTTCTTTTATTTGTGGCTATTGCCCGATGAGCCTCATGTTGCTCCCACATGAATTCAGTAGTTGCCTGCTCATTCTTTAAGGCGTTGATGAATTTCCCCATTTGCACGTGAGTTCTTGCGACTCGGTCATTGAAGGCGTTATGCCAGCCTTCCACCGAGTTGTTGGTGCGTGGTTCGTTGTTTTTCACGGCTGAATAACAGTTCCAAACTTCAATTGGGATCAGCGGTGGACGGTATCGGCTGCGCAGCTGCACCCCAACCCATGTTTTAGCGAAATAGCTGAGGATTTCTTTCAGGTCCTCGGTATTTTCATTATAGAATTTACTATTAGTGAGGCCCTCGAATGCAGCAATGACGTTTTCATGCGGAACATATGCTAATGCAATTAACATTTTGATATTTGATGCAAATTCATCATCTGTTGTGTAGCGTCGTTGTAATCCACATTGTTGGGCGTGGCGCCAAACGCTTTGGCCAAAATGAAAATGGCATCCAGGAGTCCCTGATGTCGGAAATATCGCTTGAGCCGCATTCATGAAGCTCTTCTCAAAGTCTGTTACAATTATTTCCGGATCCAATCGTGGTTCAATTTCCTTCAGGTGTTGCAGAATTGACCGGTACAAATCTTCTTTTTTATTTGGAGCTAATATATACACAAATGGAATTGTTTTTCCATCAACCATTCCATGAATAGTATACAGTTGTAAGAAAATTGTAGGGACCGATCGAAAAGTTCCATCACAAAACCAATGTGTGCATTGTGCCAAACATTCCAAATTTTTGTCGGTTGCAAAAATCAAAAATCTTTTTTTTATCGCCGCCGTTGTCGTAGTTCAAAAAATTGTCTCCCCTCAAAGTTTTTGTGTAGACTTCAGGAAGTTCCAACTCTCCACGGGTTGATGGCGTCGCCAATTGTAGGTTTTCTGCAGCTCTTGTTCTTTGCACTGTGCGTGATAATCCTGAAATACTTGGAAGCTGCGCTGCCGTGCCAGTTGAAGTGCCAGCAATATTGGCGGTTATTATATTGCGTGTAGTCTCAGTAGATTTATTTGCACGGGTTTTAATTTTCTGTATAACTTTGCGAGCGTTGATTGCAGCAGCATCAGCAGTATGATTATGCTCTTTATATGTAATGATTGCACCTGTAATTAATGAAGACACATTTATAAGAAACATTCACAAGAAACATTTTATATTGTTATACCGTGCTGTTAAAAGGAAGCCGAACGATTATTTTAAACTACTTTATTTCGATAAACTCACCTGTTTTCTCCGTCGATGTTGTTGTAATCGTAGCACAACATTTATTTGGTCGATGATATTCCACACAGCGCCATGTTACGTGCTCTTTATTCACACGAAGTTTTTGATAGACATACTTTTTATAGACAAGCATTCGTTTTCCTTTCTGGCTGAGTATCAAGTGGAGCGGCATTTTTATTACACTCGCCACTAGATTTAACTATATTTTAATTTTGATAAAATTGCTGCTTAGCAGCACTGGATTAAGGCGGGGGGGGGGGGGGGGGGGGGGGGGGGGGCTAAGGGGGCTGCAGCCCCCGGGCCCCGTGACCTGAGGGGCCCCAATATTTCAATTTTGTACACTCACAATTCAAAGATAGGAGGGGCCCTGGGAGGTCCTTCAGGGCTCCTTAGCCCCGGGCCACCTATGATCTTAATCCGGCGCTGCTGCTTAGCTCCGCTAACCGTTTTCAAACTCGTGTTATATATGACTGACACGATACACTATACGCCGGCAAATTGTTGGCTCATATTGATTCGTGTTGTGTTTACCATTCAGAATTCAAAACAAATCATACTTTTCAAATGAACTACTTCATTCTCACATATATTTCTATAATTCACATATACTCGGGACAAATACATATTATTAGCTCCGTCGTCTGCTGTATGTTCTATATATTTTTTTAGTCATTATGTTATTTATATATTTCATTGTTATTTTTATTTTGTCGTGTTATTTTGTCTTCATGTTATTTCGTCGAATGTTATTTTGTCGAATGTTATTTTGTCTTCATGTTATTTTGTCGTTATGTTATTTTGTCGAGTGTCATTATGTCGCATTTTTTTTTGTCCGGTTATTTTGTCGCGGTGTTATTTTGACGTGTAACCCTTTATTTAGGTTTTAGTAACAATGCTGCTTTAGCTAATGTTCGTAAGTGTTAATATGTTTCTATACCCGGATAGGTGATACTAGAAATGAATTTAGTTATGTTTGAAATTGTCTACGTAATAGTGAATCTAATGAATCTACTTTATTGCCTTCGGAAGGCCCTCAGTACAATAGCAATTGAGTCGCCTGGGATGCTATACCACGATTGCGCTCTAAGAGTGATTTGGTAATGAGTCGACTGGGTGCTATACCACAAGTGCGCTGTCGAGCTCTGTCGACGCGTGTTTATATACTGTTCTTCTTACGCTTGTGACGTCACAAGCGTCGATCGCTGGACTATCGGAATTTGTCCAGTTCTGCTGTCTTTGAACCGACCAATCATAGCCGACCCCCATCGTGACGGTCGGACACGTTACATTATTGAGGAAATTTATTCATTACACATTTCTTAAAATTTCATTGATGTATAATAGGTATTTTCAAGAAGCTTTCGATTAACAAATTTTTTTTTTTTTATAATCAATTACGAAAGATACATGAGGTGTAAAAAAAAAAAAAAAAAACAAAGCTAAATTATAATTTATTTGATTCCAGAATCATCCGACAACTCAATAATAATTACTCTTTTCAAGTGACAGATCTGATTATATCTGGCCATATCTTGTCAGATAGAGACAATTTAAAGATCTGGCCAGATCTGATCAGATGTGATCTGTTTTTTCGTTGTGTTATATCTGGTAAGATCTGATTATATCTGACCAGATCTCGTCAGATAGAGACAATTTAAAGATCTGGCCAGATCTGCCTTAGCAGATCTTATTATATATGGCCAGATCTAATTCGTTTTTCCCGGGTTGTCACATATAATACCACAAGAGCTTTAAAATTATCCGGTATTTCCCGATAGGTTCGTTGCAAACAGATGAAGGAGTCAAGTTTTTCAGGTTACAAAATCACGAGCGCGTAGCGCGAGTGATTTTTCTGAAAAACTTGACGAGTTCGTTTGCTTGCAGGGAACCTTGAGGGAAATACCCGATTAATTTTGAAGCTCGAGTGGTATTCGGGGGATTATTTTTCCATCCAAATTTCGGCCCATAGAATTGTATCATGAGACAAAATCCACAGTTAAAAATCAAAATTCAAAGGTCACAGGATCATAATTATAATTTAATCTGTCAGATTCGATAGAGCATTAACTGTATTGGAAAATCTTTTGTTTTTTTATATATAGTGTAACTTCTTGCATATGTTTCGCGGTAGAAGGTTCGTGAAATTATGCGAGCTCGCGTGTGTTCTTTGTCACGGGTATGATTTTTGGAGCTCCTCTTAGGAAAAATGTGAAAAACCTTTTGTTCCCTAATACAGACTCGGATAGACACGTAATGGTCCACCAGAGCTGCGTCCCTAATACAGACTCTGATAGATGCGTATTGATTTAACAAAGCTGCTTCCCTAATTCAGACTTGGAATTGATCGTCTTCACAGACTCGGATAGATGCGTATTGATCTAACAGAGCTGGTATCTGTTTATCGCACCGAAGCTGTTTTGCTACAGACTTGGGATCAATTAAGGGGGTTTCCCAGTCTGTAGCTCCAGAAAGCGTGCATGTTTTTCGAAGCGTTGTGCCGTTGAGGCTTGTAGAAGGAACAGAAAAGAAGGAATGGGTTTTAAAAGTGCGAAACTTAAGTTTCAATTCAAAAAAAAAAAGTTGACAATATCATCAAAATTACGACCTCTATGGCCGTTGAAGTCATGGTCTGCAAAAAGCAGCGCCGAAAACGGTAAACAAGATTGTAACCGAACGGAGTATCTGAAACCTAAGAACAAGGAGTCATTTTGATGGTCAAAGTACCATCTAAGCTTCTATGGAACCGATTTTTGATAAACCTAAATTTGGGTGAGTTGCGAATTTTTTAATCAAAAAACTTAGATTTCTTAGATTTTGACAACTGTTTTTGCAAGTTATTAATAAACCAAAAGACGGACGACAAATCCGTTCCATAGAAGCTTAAATGGTGCCTTGACCAATCAAATGACTCCTTGTTTTTGGGTTTCAGATGCTCCGTTCGGTTACAATGTTGTTTACCGTTTCGACGCTGCTTTTTGCAGACCATGACTTCAACGGCCATAGAGGTCGTAATTTTGATGATATTGTCAACTTTTTTTTTCAAATTGAAGCTTAAGTTGAGCACTTTCAAAACATATTTTTTCATTTATTCTCCTTCTACAACCCTTAACAGCACAAAGCTTCAAAAAACACACACGCTTCCTGGAGCTCCAGACTGGGAAACCCCCTTAAAATGACTCCTTGTTTTTGGATTTCAGATGCTCTGTTCGGTTACAATCTTGTTTACCGTTTTTGACGCTGCTTTTAAATCAATACGCAGACCATGACTTCAACGGCCATAGAGGTCATAATTTTGTTGATATTGTCAACCTTTTTTTTCAAATTAAAGCTCAAGTTGCGCACTTTCAAAACATATTCATTCATTCATTCTCCTTCTACAACCCTCAACGGCACAACGCTTCGAAAGACATGCACGCTTTCTGGAGCTCCAGACTGGGGAACCCCCTTAATCTCACAGACTCGGGTAGATGCGTATTGATCTATCAAAGCTGGTATCGATATAGTTCACCGAAGCTGGTGTTACAGACTTGGGTTAGCCTAACTGCACAGACTCGGATAGATGCGTAATGATCGAACAGAGCTGGCATTCAGTTTAGTCAACCAAAGCTGCCTCCTACGCTAGCTAGCTAATCACGATTTTAATTCTAATGATTTTACTCTGAAAGAATTTATGATAATCAAGTAATGAAATAAGACACAAAATAGAAGACAAGGATTCGATTATATAAGTTTTATATTATATTCTGCGTAGCTGATATTATTTACAATATTTACAAGAAATGATAGTAAACCAAAAATGTTGATTTTATTAATAAACTGATAAATCCTAATTCTATTCCTAATTCTATAATTCTTATTTCTATTTGGTTTGCTTTGTTTCTGTTTCTTTTTCTGTTTGGTATTTCTAGCTGCTGCTTTAGCTAACTGAGTTTATTTGAGGTTATGCTTGATTTTATTCTAGCTGCTGCTTTAGCTAACTGAATTCAAGTGAAGTTTGATTTTCTTTTCTGATTCTAGCTGCTGCTTTAGCTAACTGAATTTATTGTAGGTTATGTGATTCTATTCTAGCTGCTGCTTTAGCTAACTGAACTTATATTCTTTTTATTTTTCTCTAGCTGCTATTCTAGCTAACTGATTTGAGGTGATGTGAAAGTGATTTTAATTCTACCGAATTATTCTAATAACGCGTATGAGTCGATTGACTGCTTTAGTACGAATCGCTGGCTACTGCTTCAACGTGCCGGCTTATATACTACTTGTGACGTCACGTCAGGGTCTTCTGATCGGCGATCGGCGCGTGGCTATCTGCGCGGTAGTATGGTCGTTATTCGGTCGCTCTGCTGGCTGGCAAGTCCGAACACGTTACACTCTAGGAGCCCACGACACTAAACCTGTCATGATAGGTCTCCCAAAGTTTATACATATAATTCGTCATATCATTCATAGGGGAACACAAAATGGCCCTGCTGCCATGTCTGGGACCGGTTAACGCTTAAAAAAAAAAAAAAAAAATTTTTTTTTAGGTTTCTGACGTGTTAAGTCTCCCGTATTCTGATTGTTCCTCGATACAAGGGAGGGGTAGGACTATAAGAAAAGGCAGTGCTGCCAGCCCCCCTGATAGGCCGTATCAGTTGCTGCCGAGAAATAAGCGACACCTCGCACCCAGGTATCTATCATCATCGACCTCCTCAAAAAACCAAAGCTTATCTGAAAGATCATCAATTTTTGTGTAAGAAAAACCACTGCTGCCTTTTCCAAACAGTGGAGAACATGGCGGCAGCAGCGTTTGAAAGTCGCCCTCCGTGCAACCGAATTTGGTGTTCGAATTCGGTTTTATCAGCAATGGCCCGGTTCTTTTCGATTTGTATTATTATTTGCACTTATTATAAAAAATATCGTGCGTTACTATGGCCAACAGTTGCCAACAGTTACCGCCAACTTTCGTCCCAATAACGCAATATAAGTACTATTCTTCGGTGAAAAAATATTACATCTATCTAAAATGCGTTGTTTTATTTGCAAAAAATCTGGCGATGTTACGAAATTTACCGAGAGTACATTAGAGCAATGTCTTACTATTATCGCGTACCGGAAAAAGAAACGTTTCAAATACGGCGACTCATCATTGACTCGTGAGAATAGTGTAAATTTTGGTTATCACTATGGGTGCAAAAGAAAATTATCTGTTTTGAAACAAAAATACCAAGAAGAACTGGAAGCGCTGTTTCCTTCGAATGCAAGTGTGAATATAAAAAACATTATGTGTATAAAGTATAAAAGTAGGCTTCAATATACAATATATCTACGAACTGTCTCTCGAGTGATGGCACTAGCGGTATTCTTATAGTATTTTTGTCACAGAATCACTCAAGCTCGCGTTGCACTAATACTGTGTACATATTACAGGAAATTGTTGAGGACACAAGCCCCGTTCCCAGTACGTCGAAATCCGTACCAGGAGATCTTAGGGGCCATTCAACAATTACGTCACGCTATTTTCGACCATTCTGGATCCCCCCCCCCCCCCCCCCCCCCCCCCCCTCCATCGCACTTCGTCATACATACTTTGACCACTTTAACCCAGAGCGTCACGCTCTGGAGCCCCCCCCCCCCCCCCCCCCCCCCCGGCGTGACGTAATTGTTGAATGGCCCCTTACGAAGGAACCTGGAACATCTGAAACCACGATGACCTCCGCACCTGCGGTCTTGCAAAGCATGAATCCATCGACGTCACTGTCCGCATCTTCACCAACAGCGATGGGAATCGAGGAACCGGAGATGGATTCTTCTGAATTACCAAAAGAGAATAAATCCAAATCAATTCTCCCCTGCATTTTCTGCTCTATGCCAAGACAGACTATCGGTAAGAAGAGGGTACCAACAATAATGTCCTCTTCGGAAAGTACATTGAATAACATTAGAATGTACGCCACTGGCTTGCAGGACGAAACAATACTCGGTGGTTTACAATCGCGCGAAACAATCGCCTATCATAAGACGTGCTACTCAACGTTTCGACAAAAGTACGCGTCCGCCATACAGAAAAGTGAAAATCCGCAACAACCTGGTGTTTGGCACTGTACCCGCGGAATTCATAAAGCCGCGTTTAAATTAATATCAGAAATAATCGAACAGGAAATTATCGAAAATGGAAAAATATATTTTTTGGCAGATCTCCACGCTACTTTCAAATCATTTCTCAAAGAACTCGGGGATGGGGTTTATTCGTCAGAAAATACGGGTTACAGTAACGCTTCTCATTTTGCCGATAAAATTTTGGAATCATTCGGTGATCGTGTCGTCATTGAGGCTTCTGATACGCCACTTAAAAAGCGAATCGTTTATAAAATGGATATGAATATCAGTCAATTGGTGCAGGAGAAAGCACTTCGTGAGACAGCGGACGCTACAAAATTCGAACAAGCTGCTTTTGAAATCAGAAACTCAGTAAAAAACATGCCAGTGAAGAAACTTCCACGTGAAGTAAAGGTAGAAAATATTCTGCAGGGAGAATGTGAAGTTCCAGAGCCTTTGTTTCAATTTATTTGCAATCTAATTCAAGGTCCTAGTTATCGTAGACAAAAATCTGACTCTGATTACACGAAAATCCATTCTTTGTGCTCGGATATTATGTATCTGATAACGAAAGGTAGAGTGAAACCGGCAAAACAGTTAACATTGGGCTTAGCGATAAAATCGTTAACAAGCTCCAGGCAAGTTCTCAATATACTTAATCGATATGGGCATACTATTTCTTACACTGCCGTAGAGGAGTTAGAAACCGAAATGACGTTTGCAGAATACCAGAGTAGTGCCACGATTCCAACTGGAATTTCTAATATCCCTGGGCTCGGCACGCACGTGGCGTACGACAATTTTGATCGTTTTGTCGACACCTCCTCCGGTAAAGACACTTTACACGATACAGTGGGAATCATTTACCAGTTTCGTCCCCCTTCCCTTTCTTCTGACGCAGTTTCTGTGCCCTCTGAAATCGCCACGATAGCTGATGATCACCGGGATAGAAGCTCGTGCGCAAATCAGTCAAATTCCAGAAAAAGACGCGAATTTTCAGAAATACCAACTAACATAGAGCCCTATTATAAACCACGAAAAAACTACGTCCCTTTAATGCCGTACGAAACGATGAAAGATCTTTTGCGCGATTTTCAATTCGCTGCAAAAATTGCTGCTTCTAGGGACATGTTGTGGGCATTATCGTTCTCACAACTTACCAACATTCCAATGTGGATTGGCAAATAGCTGATTATTTGGCGCCCATCAATCGTTCTCCAACGTCCCACGAAGTCGTAAACCAGACTCTGAAAAATGCTGCTCTTATTGCCAGCCACTGCGAGCAATCGAAAACAATCGTAACTTACGATTTGGCTATTGCCAAAATAGCATTGCTTATCCAGCACAACGACAATCCAAAATATAACGATATTTTCATAAACATGGGCGCGTTCCATTTACAGATGGCATATTTCAAAGCCGTAGGGAAATTTATCGATTCCTGCGTATCACAGATATTTTAATTGAGTCCGAGGTCTTGGCGGGTGGTTCCATCAATTCTTTCATCGACAATAGGCATTTCAATCGATGTAAAGATTGCACCCACAGTTCTCAGTTGCACTTCAAACTTTGCATTTGGAGCGCTTCTTGTCAGAGAATGAAATGAGTCCCGAGGTTCTGTAGATGATTTACAAATAGTCGTAGGAACTCCTCTGGGCCAATTACGATTTGAATATGTCTTCTGGTATGCGTCACTTTCTCGAGGAGTACACAAACTTTCGTAACGCGACATTGTCTGTTGCACATGGGAGAACTGCGCTGTTTTATTCAACTTACGTTGAACTCATCAACGCGTTTTTTCACCTATGTAGAGCCATTCGTACGAGCAATTTCGAATTGTACGTAACAGCAATTTTCGCCATCGCTGATTTGTTTTTCATTTTAAATCAGCCGAACTACACGAGATGGTCGCTCAAATACGTGTGTAATTTGTTGACGTTGAAAACTACCAAATCCGATTTGTTACACGATTTTAAAAGAGGAGCGTTTGGTGTAAAACGTACGAGCGGAATCCTGGCGCGAGCTCCCGTCGATTTAACGTTGGAGCAAACAATTAACGGGGATGTAGCGAATTCTTTGACGGGCATTAGTCATTTTACAGACTCGATTTCTGCTAGGCAACGCTGGGCCATGAGCCACAGCATGAGAACGAAAATTATTTCAAAAGTGCTTGAAGAAGTAGGAATAACTCGCGGAGACGACACTTCGTATGAATTGTCAAAGAGTAGAACTGAAAAAGATCGCACAGCTGTTTCCAAGATTGTTGACGCGATAAAGCAGAATTTAAATCCATTCGATTGTACCGTGGACCCAAACAGCTTATTTCACATTGCGACGGAAAGAGCTGCATCTTCGGCGGTGGCTGATTTTCTTTTGAACGCCAAAGATTTGGGTAGAGAGAACAAAATTCGATTTCTAAAAGAGTGCGAGGACGACGAATCAAGATTTTCGAGACCATTGAAGCGACATACGATTATAAATTTCGCTTCAGAGAACATGAAAAAAGTCCAGAAAAGTGCAGACGAAAGTAAGCAGACTTTGATCAAAATGGAAAGGGACGTATTCGGGCGTTTATTGGCTATAGGATTGGAGAAAAAAATAGACATAGCAGCCTGCCTTACTTATCCTCTTGCCCCAGCACCTCCAGCTTTTGCCAATTACCGCGGTGATCTATATACAACAGAGAAGGCAGCACTTGGAAGACTGTTGATATCAAAAGTTGACTCTGTACCACCCGTACTTGTGGACATTGATATTATCGATGGTTTCTATTTCTTGCATACCATCGGTGCATCCTTGCCACAAAGTTTTGGTAAAGTCGCGGAGACGATTCTGTTAAAAATTTGTAACACCAAGGCTTCGGAAATTCAAATGGTGTTTGATAGATATTTTTCTCCATCGATCAAAGATTGTACGCGTGAAAAACGCAATGCAGAAGATATTTCCTATAGTATCGTAGGACCGAATCAAACTAGACCGACTGACTTTTTGAAAAGCTTACGAAACCGAAAGTTTAAAGAAGCTCTCGTGAGCTTTTTATCTGAACACTGGGCGAATGATAGTGTAGCGACCATCCTTCAAGGTAAGAGGGTTTTCATAACGGTCGAAGATCGCTGTTTTTCATACCAAGTAATCGGTAACCACGTCGCTAAGTTAGAAGAAACTAATTACGCGTGCTCTCACGAAGAAGCAGACACGAGAATTATATTTCACCTTTCAAAAGCAGCACCGACATCTAGAGCAGTTATAAAAGCGTCGGATACGGACATTCTCATCATTCTGTTGGAAAATATATATAAATTTCCAGAGATGAAGATATGGATGAACAACACTTCCGCGAAAGCGTTGGACAAATCGGTAGTCGACTGCTCTAAATTAGCAACAGCGTTAGGACCGGACTTATGTCGAGCGTTGCCCGGTTTCCACGCCTTTACTGGGTGTGATTACACGGCTGCGTTTTTTCGAAAAGGAAAAGTGCGACCGTATAAAATCCTACAGAAAAACGATCGTTTGCTGAATGTTTTTGCGTCTCTAAAGGATATCACGGATTTGGAGAACGAAAATATAATCGATACGGTGCAAGAGTTCACGTCACAAATGTACTCAATAAAAAATTGTAAGCGCGTGGATGCTGCGAGATTCGAGATTTTTCAAAAATCATACTCGGGAAACAAAATAAATGACGTTTTTTTGAAAAAAGTAAGAGGCTTCGACTCGAGCCTTATCCCGCCGTGTTACCGATCTACGAAACAAAAAATCTTACGTACGATATACGTCACCAGCATGTGGCTGAATGCAACGTCCCCAAATTGCGTAACGTTCCGTTTCGAGGAGTACGGTTGGGAGATGCGCGAAAAGCTACAGCCCCTTTGGTATACGGGTCAGCCGACGCCCCTATTCGTGGACGATATTTTGGCTATGTCGGTTCAAACCAACGACGATTATGACGATGATTTCGACACCCTTACTGTCGATTCGGATAGTGAAAAATAGGGAAACAATATAGTTTACTTCATATAAGAAAAATAACAATATTTAAGGTGGTTCTTCACCTACTTCCCACCAAACGTGGGTTTCAGAGCAGATTTTGAATACATCTCGACGGGAGAAAAATCTGAAAAAAATCAAGCATGTAGAAGATCCTCGGGAGATTGATTTTGCATCATAATAACTCAAAAAAGTTATTAACAAATTGATGGAAAAAAAAAAACTGTTCAAGAAATTAGCCGATGACCCAACTTTTTTTTAGGTGAAAATTATTTTTTAATTTTTCTGAATATGTATGATTTTTTTTCAGAATTTTGTTAAATCTTTGAAAATTGAGTTTTTCATACCTGACAAAACGCGATTTTCAAAGATTTAACAAAATTCTGAAAAAAATAATACGTATTCAGAAAAATTGAAAAATAATTTCAGCTAAAAAAAAAGTTGGGTCATCGGCTAATTTCTTGAACAGTTATTTTTTCCATGAATTTGTTAATAACTTTTTTGAATTATTATTATGCAAAATCAATCTCTCGAGGATCTTCTACATGCTTGATTTTTTTCAGATTTTTTGCCCATCGAGAAGTATTCAAAATCTTCTCTGAAATCCAAGTTTGGTGGGAAGTAGGTAAAAAACCACCTTAATTGAAAGTAGTTGTTGAAAACTAGCGAAATAATAGTTGAAAATAGGAATGAGAAGTAGTTCCTGAGGGTAATAAAAATTAGTTCATAAGAATGATAAGAATTTTTAATCAATAGTATATGTTCAAAGTTATACCGAAAGAATAGTTCATAAGAAGAAAAAGAATTAGTTCATAGAAAGAATAAGAATTTTTAATTAAGAATAGTTGTTATTAGTAGTTTTTTTTTTCACCTAATCTTGTGAACTTGTACATACGTATACAACTTTGAATATTGTAAAACAAAATTTAAGGAATGATCAAATTATTTGAAAAACCAACCTTCTTTCTTTATTACCCTCATCCAAATTTCAATACCATTCCATTTTATCTTGTATAATGTCTTTTTGTACGAATAAACCATTGAAAACTTTTCAGAATCATATAGAAATCGAAAAGAACCGGGCGATGGCTGATAAAACCGAATTGGAATACCAAATTCGGTTGCGCGGAGGGCGACTTTCAAACGCTGCTGCCGCCATGTTCTCCACTGTTTGGGAAAGGCAGCAGTGGTTTTTCTAACACAAAAATTGATGATCTTTCAGATAAGCTTTGGTTTTTTGAGGAGGTCGATGATGATAGATACCTGGGTGCGAGGTGTCGCTTATTTCTCGGCAGCAACTGATACGGCCTATCAGGGGGGCTGGCAGCACTGCCTTTTCTTATAGTCCTACCCCTCCCATGTATCGAGGAACAATCAGAATACGGGAGACTTAACATGTCAGAAACCTAAAAAAAAATTTTTTTTTTTTTTTTTTAGCGTTGACCGGTCCCAGACATGGCAGCAGGGCCATTTTGTGTTCCCCTATGAATGATATGACGAATTATATGTATAAACTTTGGGAGACCTATCATGACAGGTTTAGTGTCGTGGGCTCCAGTACTAACAATAGCTAACATGAAAAATTACCGCGGTGAAAGCACACGTGAAATTACCAGTGGAATTGTCAAAATTATCAGTTAAATATCTTGTAGGCTATGAAAACTAACGTCGAATGGTGCAATTCTATTGGCTGAAATTTGAATGGGAAAAATAATCAGTATAATTCCGAATTGAGATGTCCTTCACGTCATAAAATACCGCGCTCTGATTGGTCAGAATCCGAGTGCTAAAAATAATCGTCGACTGAAAGTTAATAGCAATGGTGATGAACTGTTATTATTGGAGGTAGGAGAAGGGCTGGAGGGAGAGGGGGCCACCCGCCCACCCACTCCCCCCCCCCCCGCCTTCCTTCAGGGGGTTACTTGGACTGTGTCCACTGCTAGAATGCTTCTTCATCTCGACGTTTCGGCCGCTAAATATCTGCTTCCGTCCTCAGGATGGAAGTCTGGTGACTTTCCATGAAAGAGTGATCGAATTCCGTGCGCCCACCGGTATACAGGGTGGTCCATTTTAATTTACGCAGGCGAATATCTCGAAAACTAACAGTTATAAAAGAAAAAGTTTCATCCAAAACTTGAAGGGTTTCGAGGGAGAAAGATAATGCTGATATGTATTGACTTGTCGACTTCGCCAATTCCGAAATTTCTCAAGCAACTCCGGATTTTAGATGGGGAACACATGTTTTGGTTGGGGGCATCTGATAGCGCGATCAAAGACTTATTCAAAAACGCAAGCAAAAAAAATTGGAAAAAAAAAATTTGCAAAAAAAATTGGAATAAAAAATTTCGCGAATTTTTTTTTTTTTGCAAAATATTGCTTTTTTGTCCCTGGCTTTCGAACACATTCATTGTTTATCACTCTAGCTCAAAATTTTTCTTAGGAGATACTGAAATTTGAATGCAAAAATTTCAAAAAAATCGATTTTCGGTTTTTTACGGAAAAGTGTTATTTGAACCCTTGTTTTTACGTACACAAACCCTTGAACCGAAAAAAAATTTATTAAGCCCCGTTTGCTCAATAATGGCCATTCCACAATCAGCCCTTTCGTACCGTACCGTACCGTACCGTAGAACGGGCGCACGCGCACACCGACAGCGCACGCGCGCAGCAACAGAATCATTGATGTTTGGCTATTGCGCGTGCATCCGTTCTACGGTACGGTACGGTACGATACGGAAGGGCTGATTGTGGAGTGGCCATAAAACGTATAATGTTACAGTAGAAGTTCCTAATTTTCCTATATTTCGGTTATTGCCATTTCAATTTGTGAAAATAAGTAACTTGAGATGCATTTTTCCACCAGGCTACCACACTCAAGTGATTCACGTGAGATAACAGAATGATAAAAAAAAAAAAAAAATAATAATAATAATAATAAAAAATAATTTTTTTCAAATCACTGCTACGCTCTGAAAAAACATTCTAGTGCCTCAGTCTTTTTACAGTTGATTATAGTGCTATTTTGATACATAGTTCATGATTTTTCCAGATTTCATGTCCTCCGCTGAACCAAAATGTAGTCCAATATTTCAAAACACTTCACGAGCGGTACAGTGCCGGAGAAACAGGAGTTGTTTTGGATTTTGTTTCTCTGAAAAGTGATGATCGACGTCGTTACAATGCACCAATTTGTGCAGAAATTGCGGCTTTAATCGTATCACAGGATGGGTCAGTGTCGAAGGATGTCGAGGTACAAGTTTTTCCAAAACAAGAGAAAACGCTTGGTCATGTTCCGAAGTCGTCACATCACGTCGATCCAATGACATTCCCATTATTATTTCTAAGTGGGGATCTGGGATGGAGTTTCGATAAGAAACACGTTGGGGCAAACAAGACAATTTCACCAGTCCAGTACTACGGCCATCGTTTAGCGCTGCGACCCAGCGGAGTACAAAATCATTTGCTACGGAGTGGATGTTTAACACCGCATTACATTATTCATGCGTATTTAACAGTAGAATCGCAACGTTTGTTTTTTTGGAGAAAGAATAAGAAACAACTCCGAGTCGAATGTTATCAAGGTATGACCGATCATATTGACAACAGTTCAGCAAATACTTCTGATCAAAGTCGGCTTGGGAATTTGATGATTTTGCCGTCTACGTTTCCTGGTGGCCCACGATACATGCAACAACAGTATCAAGATGCAATGAAAATTGCAAGGAAAATTGGCATACCAGATTTATTTATTACCGTGTAATGTAATACGTATATATGTAAAAAAAATTACGACGATTTTCAAGAACATGCGGTCAAAAAGGTGTCCTGCTTGACGTGGATTGACTCATATGTTACATGTCTCACATACGTCAAAAACAATCTGTTGAAATGATGAAGATAAATCATGTTCTAAAAAGTTTCCAAAAGATTTCACCGAAGAAACTGACATGACCGGTGGGAGTTACCCAAAGTATCGAAGACGGGAGAATTCGCAGGAATTACATTTTTATCGAAATAGGGTAAAAGGTAGGTTAGTCAAACTGGACAATAGTATGGTTGTACCTCACAATCCCTATCTACTTATTAAAAATAATAGCCACATCAACGTAGAATACTGTGCATCTATTATAAGCATTAAATATATTCATGATTATATCCATAAAGGTGTAGATCCCCGTACGGAAAAAACTCCTAAGATGACAGTAGTAACTACTGAAGATAAGTAGTAACTTACTAGGAGTCGACCATAACTCCGGGTCACAGATCTTGACCCAACTTATAGGGGTGTTTTGTCGTACCAAAATATGAATTATCTGATAGATTACTCTCCGGAATGGGCCTTCGACCCATCAATTTATTAAAATATATAATAAAAAATCAGCGTTAAATGGGTTTTCCAAATTGTCCTGAAATAATCTGTTTCTGCTTGACGTCTGGACTTCCTATACTGCGGTGAATATTTATACATTGAACGCAGTGGTTATTGTACATTGAATCCCTGAAATTTATCCTCCCAGGTATGGAAAATCATTTTATTCTGCGTCGATTACATCTATTAACACATTGCTTCTCGTTGTTCATCATATGTACAACATTCATTTGGTGAATTTGACTTCTTCCCACGTGAAAAATGTTGAATATAGTCAGTTTCAATACCTCACTGGCAGCATACAAATCCTGTAAATTACCACATAATATTAATTTTACCACAGTACTATAGTTCATATTTCGGAAGAATATACTTATATACTCATCTAATGGAACGACGTTTGGTCGGGATAAGTGAGGTTAATTCGTACGATTAGATATCTTCGGGCTATACTGCCGAATTTAGAATCGAACTGCTGCAATAACGCCTTCCATATTAAGAGTTGGCAAACATTTTTCGCTACATATTACTGTCTCGTTCGAATTAATTTTGCACGGCTTACGTAAAACTGACAAAAATAGTGCATACACGGCTCCGCACGTTTGACAGATCTTGATCGGTAAACGGCAACAGCTCATGTCGGTCATGTCATGTCATGTCAGATGGCGTTCTGTGACGGCCAGATGTGTTACCTTACCGACAAAATTTCGCAAATTTTTTTTTTTTTGCAAAAGATTGTTTTTTTTTTTTTTGTCCCTAGCTTTCGAACACATTCATTGTTTATCACTCCAGCTCAAAATTTTTCTCGCCTATTTTGAAATTGGAAAGTTTGAATGCACCAGATTAATAAAAAAAATTCGCAGATCAATAACGCAGAAAACTAACCGCATTAGTTCGCCCGACATAATTACACTGACAACATGTTCCAGCTCATGCCGTACTTAAGCCTTTACACCAGTGTCAAGGTTGCGACTATGTAGAGGTTTTGTTATCTTTTTAATTTCAATTTTCAATAAATTCTTTTTTTTTTCTCTATCAACGTTTTTTTTTTTTTTTTTGAATTTTTTTTGCAAAATTTTTTTTCCAATTTTTAATGCTTCCGTATTTGAATGCGTCTTTGATCTCGCTATCAGCTGCCCCCAACCAAAACATGTGTTCCCTATCTAAAATCCGAAGTTACTTGCGAAATCTCGGAATTGGCGAAGTCCACAAGTCAACACATATCAGCATCATCTTTCCCCCTCGAAACCCTTCAAGTTTTGTATGAAACTTTTTTTTTGTAACACATGCACGATTTTCGCGTTTTTTTGACCCATTAAGCGGGCGTAAAGTGGCAGTTTTCAGACGAGCGGCCAATAATAAACCGAAGTGGGCTTTTTGACCTTGTGTGGTTGCAGTACTCGTCTTCGGCTCGCAGATGCACTCGTCTTCGACTCGTGCTAGCTCACCTCCGACTCGTACTGCAAACTCCACACTCGGTCTAAAAAAGCCCACTTTACGCCCTTGGTACACAATATACTATTTTTATAACTGTTAGTTTTCGAGATATTAGCCTGCGGAGATTAAAATGGACCACCCTGTATATATACTAGGGGGGCTTCGCCCCCCTGCGCGCTACGCGCGCCAACCCCCCATATTCTAATTTGTATCAGTTGTTTCTAAAATTCAAATAATCCGTGGATTTTATGTTCTTCGTATTCCTCGTTGTCCAAGTCTTTCGCTAAGTATTTCCAGTGTCCAGGTCTTCGGCTTCGTAGTTCTCGTTGTCCAGGTCATTCACTGAGTATTTCTCGTAATCCAGGTCCTCGGATTCGTATCTCTTGAAGTCGTGTGTAGAGATTATTAGGATATATCGCCGCCGCCGTGTCAGACATTTTGTGCTCTCTTCGGCTATCCTCGGTTATCCACGGCTATCTTCGGTTATCCTAGGCTATCTTCGGCTATCCTCGGCTATCTTCGGCTATCCTCGGCCATCCTCGGCTATCCCCGGCTATCTTCGGCTATCCTCGGCTCTCTCCGGTTCTCTTCGGCTCTCCTCAGCTGCCTTGGCTCTGCTTCCCCCTTTCCCTTTCCTGGGCCCTTGGACCGAAGGGAGGACCGGGTTCGGCTCCCCTTGGCTCTCCTCGGCTATCCTCGACTATCTTCGGCTATCTTCGGCTATCCTCGGCTATCTTCGGCTGTCTTCGGCCATCCTCGGCTCTCTTCGGTTCTCTTCGACTCTCCTCGGCTCTGCTTCCCCCTTTCCCTTTCCTGGGCCCTCGGACCGAGGGAAGGACCGGGTTCAGCTCCCCTTGGCTCTCCTCGGCTGTCCTCGGCTATCTTCGGCTATTCAGGATAGTTTTCGATAGGGAAGCCGAATGAGCTGGGGGGAGGGGGCGAAAACAGCCGAGCGGGGTCGAGGAGGCTCAGAGCAAGAGGTAGGGGGGATGGGAGGGATAAACAAAAGCCGAGCGGAGCCGAGATCGCTAGGATACTGACAAAGGTTAGGTTAGATTACCTAACCTTTCTAACCTAACCTACTCTATCCTGACCAAGGCAACCCAACCCAACCTGACACAACCTAACCCATCCTAACCTAACCTAGCCCACTCTATCCTGACCATGGCAACCTAACCCAACCTGACCTGACCTAACCTAGCCTAGTTAGGTTAGGTTACCTAACACCTCAAAGGTCAGGTCAGGTAAGGTTAGGTTAGGTTACCAACCTAACCTACTCTATCCTGATCAAGGCAACCCAACCTAACCTGACCTAACCCACTCTATCCTGACCATGGCAACCTAACCCAACCTGACCTGACCTAACCTAGCTGAGTTAGGTTAGGTTACCTAACACCTCAAAGGTCAGGTCAGGTTAGGTTAGGTTACCAACCTAACCTACTCTATCCTGACGAAGGCAACCTAACCTAACCTGACACGACCTAACTCATCCTAAGGGTTAGGGGGAGGGGAGGGGCGAAAAGAGCCGAGCAGGGTCGAAGAGGCCATGGAAAGGGGGGGGGGGGGGTAGCGAGCGGGGTCGAGGAGGCCATGGAAAGTCTGACACGGCGGCGGCGGCGGCGGCGGCGGCGGCGGCGGCGATATATCTTTATAATATAGAGATATATATATATACTAGGGGGGCTCCGCCCCCCTGCGCGCTACGCGCGCCAACCCCCCATATTCTAATTTGTATCAGTTGTTTCTAAAATTCAAATAATCCGTGGATTTTATGTTCTCCGTATTCCTCGTTGTCCAGGTCGTTTGCCAAGTATTTCTAGTAGTCCAGGTCCTCGGCTTCGTAGTTCTCGTTGTCCAGGTCGTTCAGTGAGTATATCTCGTAGTCCAGGTCCTGGGCTTCGTAGATCTCTTAGTCCAGTAATATATATATATATATTTATGAATACGAATGAAAAATGTTTTTTCAGCTAATCTATCTTTATAGGTTAATAAACTTATATAGAAGTATGAAACTATTTTTTTTTCAAACTTTATTCTGTTACCTTAAAAGAAACTGGATTTTCATGAAACCATGTGATATCACGTTAATAGGGGGCAGTATTTTAAATACAAAAATATCGAACCTGTGAAAGAGCTTTTAAAAAGGTAGAAATAATTAATGAGGCATAGTTTTCAAATTAATAATGCGATTTATTTTTCTATAATATGCAAAGCTGTAATTAAACAGTTTTATAGAGCATACTCTGGAATAATACACTGCCAGGGTTCTTTATTTATGGTTATTTCTATGAATGTAGGCTGTCCAATCAATGGTAAATCATTGTAACTGATTTCTCTATTTTTTTCTGAACTGTGCCATACACGATATACATAATAATGATTGTCAAACATTATTTCCTCGTAGGACTGAATTTAAAAACTTATCCATTGCGCAATCACTATAATACTACTATATACTTTTACATTAGAAACTTTGATGAATATTATCATGCATCAGTATATTTCCTGTACGCGTTGTAACCATGGAGATATTATGCGGTTATAACTCGAATTTATTTAATTTTTTTATTATGACGCGCTGCGCGCGAGCTGAGACGCTAACGCTTTCATATAAAGAGGGTCCTGCCTTATCATACCCATGAGATGGCCCTGTTCGCACTCTGCGAAGCCCGAGCTCTCGTGCTGCGAGCTGGGTGCGCGCACAAAGCTAAGATCGTAGTCGTCCCACTTTTTCGACTACGGCACTCGCATGTGCGACCGCAGGGCTCGCAAAATTTTTTCCGTGCAAACGTGCTCTTGAATTGATTGATCGGACGCTTCGAGATATTGTTGGAGTTAAAACACCTTTCGGTGGAAAAGCGATCATTTTTGGTGGTAATTTTAGACAAGTTTTACCAGTGGTAAAAAAAGCCGGTAAAATACAAATTTTACATGAAACAATAAAGTATTCGACTCTTTGGAGTTTGTTTGTCAAATTCAGTCTTAAACGTAACATGCGTGCTACCAAAGATGACTCGGTTGCGTTTTCAAAGTGGCTTCTTGACGTTGGAAATAGAGTTATTGAAAAATTTGTTCGTCACAACGAAATGTTAAGTAAAGACCTCCCAGCAAACACAGATTGCAGGACCATTGCTAATTAGGTGGCGGCACGCCGATACTTGAGTTGCCGAACCGCTGTCGGAAGACTTGTGATGCCCCTGTACCCTGGTGTCACAGTGGCCGACAGCTGGGCCAGTGCCGGCAGTGTTACACCGGCCCAATGTTTGGCCAGCGCAAGGCCAGCAATGGCCCAACTTGGCTGTCGGGCAATCGTCAATGGCCCAACAAGAGCCCAATATTGATCAGCCGATGACCCGATCATTCTATTTTTGTTTATTTTCGATATTATCCGGACAAAAAATATTTTTTTCACTAATACTTAATTTTTTTTCGAGCGGTAGACGGTTAATAATTCCAGGATGTTAGAAATCATCTATTCAAAGACTAATTATTATTATTATTTCTTTTTAATGTGGGTCACCCATCCAAATTCTGGCTGCAGTTGAAATTGCTTAACTTCATTAATCGTCTGATGTCCGGTGTCGATCTAGATCTAATCGTCGCCTGTTACAATACTTAACACTTTTTGACTCGATAGGTAAACTTTGATTTGTGAGGATTTACATCAATTATAATATTATGTACTGTAACAATATTCATATACTGTTGTAAATGTGAATATTAAAAGAGTAAAAGAAAAAAGAAATTTCAATAAACGAAAATAAAGATCGACAAAATTAGCAGAAATAGAGTATGAAGCTATCTGGCTAAAAGTTACTCAAAATAGAGTTTAACAGGGAAAGCCTAGTAGTTTCGTTGACACGCAAAATCGAAAAGAGATAGAAAATGCTCAGTACAGTAGAGTCTCCGTAATTTGGCTACTCTCTAAATTCTCGCTTCCCCTTGATGGTCACGAACGCAAGAGGAAAACGTTCCCTCTCTCCTTGTTCTTTAGAATGGCGGTGCGCGCGCAGCGAACGTGTAGTATGTGTGTAGCTCGGCCGCCTCTCGCAGAGTGGGAGTACTCCGTAGATTCTCAATTCTGAGAATCCACAGCCCCGAGCCTGAGAATCTACGGAGACTCTACTGTAGTAAGCAATTGCTGACGCAATGTCAAAAAGTAGTGGGGACAGCTACTATATAAGAGAACGAGTTAAGCGGCTCGGGATCTATCGATATCTATATTTCTCATTATAGATCAGTAAATTCAAGATAATAGGTAATTGACATAACAAATTTTGTCGAACTTATTAATAAAATAATAATTAATCAAATACATTTATTATTGATTCACAAAATACGCAACCAACAAGTTGAAAGACTTTGCGGTTACGACATCCTTCCTATAAAATCATTCTTTCCTATCAATTCATTGCTTACGAGTTTAAATACTCCGAGGACGTGAATTATCCTAATCAATCCAAATAAGACAGTCAACGCTAACGAGTGTAAAACTCTGAAGCTGCGATTATTTTATTCTATCCTGACAGTAAAAATAATCAAAATAAGAAAATCAACACTGACGGGTTTAAATACTCTGAGGTTGCGATTATATTTCCAAAGCTCTCATATAATCAACGCCAACGGTACGAAAGTTTCTGAGGAAGCGATCATATGGGAATTCGTAGAAATAAGAACTGTTGTTATGAATAAGGGGGAGATAGAGAGAGAGCTGCCACCATTGTTATGAATGAGGGGAGAGTGAGCTGCCACTATTGTTATGTATTTGGAAGGAGTTGGATTTCGTTGGTTCGTTCTTCGCTTTTACACTCTAAAGTAACCGGGGTTGAGATTGAAGTGATCACAGTGAATTTGGGTATATTAACAAAATAGTTGTTTTTATTATTGGTTACAGAAGTGGTAGAACTACACTGAGAGAATTTAATGATAGCGTCTACAATACTTGATTCGTAGTTTTTATCATCTGGAATGGTAATTGAATTTCTAGAAGTCAAGATTATAAATGTAATCATTTATTGGTTATAGCTGCTACAATCATTGGATAGAAATTTCTACGATGAAGCGATTGTACGATTTTTTATCCGGATGGTAACGGTTACCATCGGGGCTAGTCAAAGCTATCGGGATACAAAAACACCACGCAATAAACATAAACATGACATTATTTGATTATAAATGTTAAACTAATGTCTTGTAATTTGTAGAAATAAACTAAACAACTATCAGACTTCTGCTACCTTTAGTGTCATACCTTGATTATACATCTGACCTATACAGACATGCAATTTATTTCTAATGCATCCCGGAATTTTTTTTGTCCGTGTAAGTTTATATATTAATCATAAAGCGCGCGTTGTTTTGAAATTTAATAAAAGTAGTAATAGGTTGATAAAATATTAGTGTTTTATTATTATTTGTGATCATTTAATACTGAATATACTAGTTTGAGACTGCAGCGCTGAACGTTGGGGGAACAAAAAAACTAAAACAAGCTACGATGGTAATGATTACCATCATTGATCGTAGGCATAAAAATAAAGTTTGTAAAGGTTATTATTTTGATAATAAATTTTATGAGAGTTGATATTAACTGAAATAATAACATTCTAATAAATAAAACCAAGTTTGGATAGTTGAATATATAATAATAGATGTTTATAATTATGATTTGTGACAATAAAAATTACAATCTCATATAAACATAAGAGATGATAAAGATTATCATCAGAATGGTGAAGTTACTTATACATATCGTATATTCAATCATGTGAATGGTGTCCGCTATCATTGAAATCGGTTAGTGTGTTTTTACGATCATTCGATGGTAGTATTTACCATAAAATTCTCTCAGTGTATCTATAAAAGTTTTACACGTTATTGGATATTTGCGATGAGTGGTTTTGAATTGATTACTTTATTAAAGTCGGAAGCTAAAATGGAGCTAGTGCTCCTCTTGACGATTTAGGAGAGAGTGATCTCATTATAATAATTGTTACTAACGAGCTATTAATGAAGTCATCGTTTTCATTGTTCTCCCGGGCATGGGCGCGTTTATGCAGGTGGATAGGTAGGGATGGAGTTCTCCGAATGTAGGGTGTATAGGTAAGAGTGGGGTTCTCCGAATGTAAGGTGCACACAGGATGTTGTGTCTTAGATTGAGAGTAAGAGAGGTATTGAATAGAGTGGGATACGTAACACGCCCATCCCCAGGGGAAAAAAACATTGCTCCTGTGAAGCAGGGGAAATTTTTTTTTTTTTTTTTGTAAAAGTTAAAATGTATGTAATAATATAATTTTAGATATAAGGTTGTACATTTACGACAGTAAGTATACTTATATTTACGTTAGTAAATAGATCTAGGTATATATTCACGTTAGTGAATGTATTTATGTACGTGGATCTACGTCAGTAGATTCATTTACGCGTAGATTCACGTTAGTGAATCTACCTTGTTTAGGTGTATTATTTTGTTACAATTGTCTTACGTTGAGATGGATAGTACAACTGGTATGTTGGAAATAGTTATAGTATAGATTATAGTATAGTTAATATTACTTATTGGCAATAAAATCAGTTATAAATGTCTTATTTAGGTATAAAAAGATGTTTGAGCTGTCTGAGCTGCTTCTATGTTTAGTGTAGTTGGTGTAGTTGTCGTAGTTGGTGCACATGTGACTGCTGGAGGATTATTTTGTTCGGTAGAGTCTTGATTTCGGTTAGGACTTCTAAATCTTCTGAATATTTCAAGTATTCTCTCTGCTGTTGCAAATTTTTGCGCTATGTAGACCAGCGATACTGAGCCGAATAGGGAAGAGATATAATAAAGCATGTTTTCGATACGGTTATCGTTTTCTGCGGCTCTTTGGTTCTGAGTCATTTCGTCTGTTCTTTTGATAATGTCATCTAAAGTTAGTCCGCTTGCGGATAGGTCTTTGGACGTTAAGAATGGAGTTTTATTTAGTATTGATGTTGGGATGAACGATAAGTTTTTGGGTTCCTCATAGATGGTTGAAATGTTCAAGTTAAATTTTGGTGCGTATGAATGTGTTTCTATGGTTTGATAGTGTTTAGTTGTTGATAGTGAGATTGTATGTGAATTTGCGGTGCATTTGTTATTGAGTTTCAGTATTCCGGAATCGCGTAGTGTTATTTGTATTGGTTCTTCGTCTTCGCAAACGATATGCATAATTTCTGATTTGGTTAGGGAGTAAATCCAAGAGTTTGATGTAGTTAATTCCGTCCAATACACTCCTTCGAAGGTTCCTAGTCTGATGTCACATGTCTTTTTGTCTGTTTCTGTTGGTCGAATGAATAGTCCCACTTCGCAGATGGCGTGGTTGTTTGAATGGAAAAATGGTTGATTCTGTCTACATATGTATGTTTTAGGGTGGCCCTTATTTGGTGAAAAAAAAATATTTGGTTTGCCGCCCCCTCAATCGGTTCCAAATGGAACAAAAAAATTCGGACCAAATTTTAGGTGATTCGGCCAATGGGAACACGTGCCCCAAGGACGTTAATTTTTTAAATTTTTTTTCTTCTTTTTCTTCCTTCACAGGACATAGTATGACAGAAAAGGAAGAGAAAAGGTTGTAGCAAATTTTTCTTCCATTAAGGGGAGGTACCTGAGTAAACAGCGAGAAAAATAGGTAAATTTCTGGAATTTTTATCTCAAAAGCCAATGTTCCGATTGGATCCAGGTTTTTTTCATTGGAAAATATGTACATTGAGGTATGTTCAGGAATTTTTTTGAATAACTTCGTTGACTCGTTGTTGTGTCAGCGTCAGACGTGTTGTTCGTTGACATGGCTTGCGGTGCCAAGGATTCCGGGTAAGCGATTGATCTGAAACATAAAAACTTGACGGATTTCTGAAATATAATGTACAAACCAGTCCGCTACGTAGGGGTTTTCCATTTGATTGAACCATTGCTTTTTTATGCAACCAAAATCGTCGGAAATTGCGAACGAAAAACGAAGAATAAATCAAAACGGTCGCAATTCCGTCAATAATGAAAATTTCAAAAAAATCCTACGTAGCGGACTGCTTTGTATATTGTATTACAGGAATCCGTTAAGTTTTCATGTTTCAGATCAATCGCTTGCCCGGAATCCTTGGCACCACAAGCCATGTCAAGGAACAACGCGTCTGACGCTGACCACAACAATGGCGCTTCCAGTCAACGAATTTATTCAAAAAAAATTCCTGAACATACCTCAATGTACATATTTTCCAATGAAAAAAACCTGGATCCAATCGGAACATTGGTTTTTGAGATAAAAATTCCCGAAGTTTACCTGTTTTTCTCGTTGTTTACTCAGGTACCTCCCCTTAAGAGGAATTCATACCATTTTGATTGTAATTTTACACGTATTAATCGATTTTTGCTAACAGAATTCCAAAATATTACTTTTCCTACCAAACCGAAAGTTGAAAAAAAATTTGTTACAACGTTTTCTCTTCCTTTTCTGTCATACTATGTCCTGTGAAGGAAGGAAAAGAAGAAAAAGAATTAAAAAAATTAACGTCCTTGGGGCACGTGTTCCCATTGGCCGAATCACCTAAAATTTGGTCCGAATTTTTTTTTGTTCAATTTGGAAGCGATTGAGGGGGCGGCAAACCGAATATTTTTTTTCACCAAATAAGGGCCACCCTAGTATGTTTCCAGTGATAGCATACATTTGCTGAATTTTAGTTCGGTTAGTTTCAAGTCTAAACTTCTGTCCCTAGTGATTGCTATATAGTCGCTACTTGGTTTTATATATGCAAATTTGTCGTCTGTTGCGTCGTAATGTTGCTTCACCGGTATAGGTATTAAGGGGAGACTTCGGTGAAATTTTTGGCAAAAACAGGTTTTTTAATTCTTAAAACTTTGAAAAGACGTGTATAAAAAAATCCTTGCAGCAATTTTTGAATAATGTCAGTACAGATAGTGAAAAAAAGTTTCAGCCTCCTGCGATGAAAGTGTATGCGCAAGGAATTTTTGACAGCGGTGAGAAAAATCTTCTTCGCAAGGTTCCTTGCGCTTACATTTTCATCGCAGGAGGCTGAAATTTTTTTTCACAGTCTATACTGACATTATTCAAAAACTGCTGGAAGGATTTTTTCATACAACCTCTAATAGCGATTTTCAAAATTTCACCGAAGTCTCCCCTTAATCGGTATATGTTAAAGGTGTAAGTATTAAGTAGTTGTATTGAGATAATGTAAATGATCTTGGCGTCTATATAGACTATTTCGAGTCTTGAGAGTCTTATTAGTTCTTGTGCGTATTGGTTTTCTAGAGGGACTGGGAAGTGTTTCATGGGGTTGTGGCTTTGTATTTGTCTTATTGTTGACATGATTCGTTCAGGTGTGAGAATTTTGGGGTGCAGTATTCCCTGTCTGGCAAATAGGATTGCGTCGATTAAATTGTTCAGGTCAAGTTCGTATTCGTTAGTGTATTGGTCAAGTTTTAGAATGTGGTTGAGAAAAATGATGTTTCCGGCGTTGGTTCTCGTATGTCTAGTCATACTATCTAGTAGTTCTTGAAATTCTATAGTTCTAATTTTTTAAATTTGTTCTGTGAGTTCCTGGAGTTGCGCTCTGTGTTCTACCAGTGTAGATTGTATAATATGTGTTTGTTCTTTTAATAAGAAGGCTAGGTGGTTGGTGTTTGCGTATAGTTTTTCGATTTCTGCATTGTGATGTTCCGCGTCTTCTGAATCTAAAGTTCCGAATAGCGTCTTGCTTATTTTACTTATAAAGTCAAAAGGGGCTGACCTTTTTGGTCTGTAATTGAGGTATTTTCCGAGGTATTGTTGTATGTTTGTCTCGTCGTGTTGGCCTATGAGGGTGCCTATCTGGTTTTGTTGTTCTGAAATTATTGATATTCGGTTGTGGAGCATTTCTATGTGTCCACGCATTGTACATCTATCTGTGTAAGAATCGCATTTTTCTGTTAGTATTTGTAAATAGTTTTTTAGTTTTTCGAATTTTTCGTTTAGTGTGTCTAAGTCAATAAAATTTATTAGCTTCCATTCGTCGTTGTAGGTCTTGAGGTTTTGTATGTGCTCGTAGTAGATTCCTGGGTTATCTGTGAACGTTGTTATTTCGTACAGGCTGTCGGTGACGTCTGGGTCGGCGACTGCAGTTCTGAAAATGTATGTCGTTATAATGTTGATGTGTCCGGGTGCTGAATTAGTATGTTTTGTTTATTTAGCTAGTTTGATTTCATTTATGTGTACTATTTTCGTTCTATGGTCATTTATTTTGATTTCTGCATTAACGTCGTTAATTATATTGGTTATTTCGTAAGGCATTTATAGTGGTCATCTAATTTTTTCTTTGTTTCGTTGATCAGGTAGACATACTGACCTGGTTGAAAAATGTGTGTGTTTATGTGTTCGTCGTATCGTATCTTTGATTTTGATTTTGCATTGTTAAGATTTTTTATCGCGTCTTGTCTACCCGTATGGAAAAATATATATCAGAAATATGTGCCACTTATATATCTATGGCTGGATATATTTACGAGATATACTACTAATATATCGTGTATATAATTAATACTCGAATGATAAATTGAACTTATATATTTTGATTATATATTAGCCTGATATATAAAAAGTATATCGGTTATATACTCGCAAGAATAAAACAAATATATTAATAATATATCAGCATAACAATTGAGAATCGGCTAATCGAAATATATATTTCATACATATTTAATTTTTCCGAATTATATATTTTAATTATGTATAAGCTGAATACATGAAAAATATAATTTTGAAATATCCGCGAATATGAAAACGATGTATCCGTGATATATTTAATTTTTAACCAGAAACGGCTTGTTAAAATATACATTGTGCACCGTCAGACGCATATGTACATTAGTCTGTGCCAAATAAAACGACTATTTTTTTTTGGTCCCATATGAAAATTATGTTGTCGGTCACAAAAAAAAAATTGTTGCAAAATTGTAGCCCTTTATCTTCATTTTTCAGTTAGCGCTCGCAAAAATAAGAATTTTCGATGAAAAAAAAAAAAAAAAATTTCCGCTAGTTTTCTTTTTATAAACAATTAAATATAACAAATAAAAATAAAACCTTGGTATGATTTTATAGGGAATTAAATTCTCTACAAAGATGACCTTTCACCAAATATGAAAAATCAACTCCGTTTCAGCTAGAGCTAATGAAAATTCCATTTTTTTTTAAATTTAAATTTATTTTCATCTTTTAACCCGTATCAAACAACTTTTTTGAAAGAAAAATTTAACCATTCAACATTTTTTGGAAACTTTATGATCTATAGAATATAGTTTTCATGCTCCTATAAATGAAAATAGTATCAAGCTGTTGATAGTTACTATTTTTAAAATAATGATTTTTTTTTTTTTTTTTATTATCTCTTTTTTCACTTTTAACCTTTTTATTGATTTTTTTCTATGAGGAAATGATTTTTATAGTAATAATTTCATAATTCCACTACTACTCATGAGAAATCATTAGTATTTTGATAGATATACAACTTATACGAAAAAAATATATACAAAGAAATATATACACGTTATATAGATTGTATATTTGCATATGGGGCTTTCCAAGTGAAATCAGGGAGTGATCTCCCTCACCCCCTACGATTTTGAGCTGTCGTTTTCATTTCACTTCTATGTGACCCCAAATGAGCCCTGAATTTTTTTCGGATTTTTCCTTCCCCTCCTTGTCATCCTGCCATGCGTCTTTATTCGTTGATGCAAGAGAAAACAGAAACACCAGTTTTAAACGAATTTTTTTTTTTTTTCGTCATCTAAAAACATTAATTTCTGTCACAATTAGAATATGGGCTGATATGATATGATATGGAATTTTTTTTTTTTTTCATAAATTTGTCATCTGAAAACATTAATTTCTGTCACAATTAGAATATGGGCTGAAGCCTGCTAATATCCTTTTTCAATGATTTTCATTTTACAAAAATCCAAAATTCGCAAAATTTCGAATAAAAATGATCATACTTGTAATAAAAAAAAAAAAGAAAAACAAAACATCTCTTGCTAAAATTTGATATCTTGCTTAGTTTAATAAGTCAATCATGGTGATTTTTTTTAGGTCATTATTAAACTAAGCAAGATATCAAATTTTAGCAAGAGATGTTTTGTTTTACTTTTTTTTTTTATTACAAGTATGATCATTTTTATTCGAAATCTTGCGAATTTTGGATTTTTGTAAAATGAAAATCATTGAAAAAGGATATTAGCAGGCTTCAGCCCATATTCTAATTGTGACAGAAATTAATGTTTTTAGATGACAAATTGACGAAAAAAAAAAAAAATTCGTTTAAAACTGGTGTTTCTGTTTTCTCTTGCATCAACGAATAAAAACGCATGGCAGGATGACAAGGAGGGAGAGGAAAAATCTGAAAAAAATTCAGGGCTCATTTGGGGTCACATAGAAGTGAAATAAAAACGACAGCTCAAAATCGTAGGGGGTGAGGGAGATCACTCCCTGATTTCACTTGGAAAGCCCCATATGCAAATATACAATCTATATAACGTGTATATATTTCTTTGTATATATTTTTTTCGTATAAGTTGTATATAAGTTGTATATAAGTTGTATAAGTTGTATATTTTTTCCCCATATTTGCATATATATTAGACCGGTTCAAAAAAATCGACTATTCTTTTTTTTTTCAATTTTCGCATTGAAATACTTTCGGGGGGGGGGGGGGGGGGGGGGGGGTAAAAAAAGATGCCTGTTGAAAGCAGAGCTCCTAATATTAAGATTTAGAGGTCGCTCATCGCGGATTTCTATTTTCCATTTAAATAGCATTGGAATTTTATTTTTTCTTCTTCAGAATTTCGTAGCTCACAAACCAATGAACAAATCCAAATGACTCTTACATATTTTGATAGGGGATTTAACACTCTAAAAAATGTATCTATCATTGTGGAAAAAAAAAACAAAAGAAATAGTTGACTCAACTATAAATTGAAATTTGAGCTTGAATAACTTTGGAAGGAGTCAATTTAATTTTATTAAAAATGATAAGAGAAGCTTTTTGTAGAGTGTTCAATTTCCTATGAAAATATGTTTGAGTCATTTGGATTTGTTCATTGGTTTGTGAGCTACAAAATTATAAAAAAAAAAAAAAAATTTCCTATGCTATTCAAATGGAAAATAGAAATCCGCGATGAGCGACCTCTAAATCTTAATATTAAGAGCTCCGCTTTTAACAGGCATCTTTTTTCAGCCCCCCGAAAGTATTTCAATGCGAAAATTGAAAAAAAAGAATGGTCGATTTTTTTGAATCGGTCTACTAATATATATATATTTCGTATACCAGCTATACATATATTATATAAGTATATATACGGAAGATATACACGATATTTAAATCGTATATTCAAAAATATATATTTTATATATAAACTATGTACATCATAACATATCATATTCAATAGCTGGCATATATTGCATATGAATAATATATGAGCAATTCCACGTCAGACCGGACAGCTTTCTGACCTCGATGTTACCGATTTCGCAATGATTTTTTTTACGGGCTCTATGGAACAAATAAATGAATCAAACAATTTTTTTTTTTTTTTTTTGGCCCTTATTTTCCAAGTTACACGGGGGTGAAATTCGAGAAAAAGAGCCAAAAATCGAAAACATACTCCTCTTCAAACGGTCATATCTTTGATTGTATTCATCCTAGAGACTTCATCCAAGAACCATTTTAAAGCTATTGAATGACACTATTATAATATATTTATTTGATTTTGCGGTAACAAACAATTCTATTTGTTATAAACAAATATATTATTCAAACGTGATTTTCAAACAAAGGCCACGCGATACCATTCTCAATAAAATATGAGCGTATTCCTTGACCAATTCTCTACAAAATCGTTAAGTCAATTTCATGGAGAAACGATGGACACTATATGAAAACGATTTATTTATAAGCGACGGCGCGCGCTGCCACCCAAAAACCCGGCTCAGGTACGTGTGGCTAGCATGAGAAAGCATCGGTGGGCATGCTTACGGTCATATCTTTGGTTGTTTTCATCCGAGAGACTTCTTCCTAGAACCATTTCAAAGCTATTGAATGACACTATTTTTATATATTTATTTAATTCTGTGCTAACAAACAATTCTATTTGTTATAAACAAATATATTATTTAAACGTGATTTTGAAAGCAAGGGCCACGCGATAACATTCTCAAAAAAATATAAGCGTATTCCTTGATCAATTCTCTACAAAATCGTTAAGTTAATTTTATGTAGAAACGATGGAAACCATGTGAAAACGATTTATTAATAAGCGACGGCGCGCGCTGCCGCTGAAAGACCCGGCTCGGGTACGGTTTTTGGGTGGCAGCGCGCGCCGTCGCTTATAAATAAATCGTTTTCACGTGGTTTTCATCGTTTCTCCATAAAATTGACTTAACGATTTTCTAGAGAATTGATCAAGGAATACGCTTATATTTTTTTGAGAATGGTATCGCGTGGCCTTTGTTTGAAAATCACGTTTGAATAATATATTTGTTTATAACAAATAGAATTGTTTGCTACCGCAAAATTAAATAAATATATTATAATGGCTCAAAAACCTTTCGCCAAGTACATTAATGTGGTCACTACCCCCCAAAAAATCCACCAACCAAAATTCCTCCTCAACAAAATTGGTACTATGAAAATGTCTACTTACAAAAGGATTGAAATCAAATACAATTGCCAAGTACATGTCTTCTGTATAACAAAAGTTTACAACAGAAGAACAGAAAACTGAATAGTCTTGTATCGTTCACTCGCTACGCTCGCTCACTCGATTGGCTCTTGATAATTACAGGGCAAAAAATCAGTAAAAAAAAAATTTAGTGCGTGGTACTTGCGGGCCATTTATGAGTAAGTAAAAGAGTTTTCACTTCGGTCTATGTATCATTTGTTTGATACATATTGATATAATGGCCCGCCAAGTACCACTTCCTAAATTTTTTTTTTACTGATTTTTTGCCCTGTAATTATCAAGAGCCAATCGAGTGAGCGAGCGTAGCGAGTGAACGATACAAGACTATTCAGTTTTCTGTTCTTCTGTTGTAAACTTTTGTTATACAGAAGACATGTACTTGGCAATTGTATTTGATTTCAATCCTTTTGTAAGTAGACATTTTCATAGTACCAATTTTGTTGAGGAGGAATTTTGGTTGGTGGATTTTTTGGGGGGTAGTGACCACATTAATGTACTTGGCGAAAGGTTTTTGCACCAGGGGTGCTTTTTGGGGTTGATATCACCACTTTTTGTACAATTTCGCTCGACTATCTAATAATTTTGCTCGCTTGCTACGCTCGCTCGATTGGGTTTTCCTGTATATTCGTTCGCGAGGCTTGCTCAGTTGTCGGCATTCTGTCAATTGTTCCTATGAACATCTCAATGCATGTATACGGTGATGCCTTTTGTATCATCCGAATCCTCAAAAAGCAGCAATGTTAAATGTAGTAGTATAATTTTAAATGAATGAAAATAGTGTTATAATATACACGTATGCTCATACTCTTCTGTGAGCCTTGAATTTTTGTGGAGAGACGTAACATGTGTTCTTTTATTAAGTTCCACTAATTGTTTTGTTAAAATCCGGTATAATTCCATACAAGGGCGGCGACTTGTTATTTTTTCAGGTATGGAATTGGCAATGGGAGTGCCGGTGTGAAGGGTCGGGGGGGGGGGGGGGGGGGGGGGGTTTATATTTTTGCAAAGTAACTCGCAGACAATATACTCAGCCAAAAAATTAATAGGTCACCTAGATTTTTCTGAAAAGCTGTTGGTTTACGAATCGCTATAATTTCGTGAAAGAATATCACAAAATCATTGAAGGGGGTATAGTTTTTTGAAGATCGAAACTTCACCTTCAAAATGGTTTCTGAAAATTTCACCTGCGATTATTTTTCGCCTGTCTGTGCAGGTTTGAATAACGAGTTGCAAAATGCAAAAGAAATTCAAATTTTCGAAATTCGCTGTGGGAGTAAGAAAGAATCGCATGATATTTTCAGCGAAGTGGTTTTGTAGCCTCGAACCTTCTCTTTCAAAAACTATTTTTGAAACTTTTTTGCGAATTTTTGTGACAGAGTTATTGAATTTTGAGTAATGTCAGACAAGTTTGGCGTTACTCAGGATGCACCACCTCGAGGTACAGTCTGCAAGCATCCCATGTGTGTATGTGTGCGTGTATCTCGCAAAAACAGTCACAGAAAGACGCACATACACACATGCACACGCACACATACACATCGGATGCTTGTATACTGTACCTCTACGTGGTGCATCCTGGGTAACGCCAAAATTGAGTGACATTACTCAAAATTCAATTACTCTGTTACAAAAATTCGCAAAACATTTTCAAAAATGGTTTTGGAAAAAGAAGCTTTGAGGCTACAAAACCTCTAAGCTAAAAATTTCATGCGATTTTTTTTTAACGCCTACAGCAAAGTTTAAAAATCTCAATTTCATTTGCATTTCCCACCCCTCTATTCAAACCTGTACAGACAGGTGAAAAATGATCGCAGGTGAAATTTTCAGCAACGATTTTGAAGATGAAGATTCGATTTTCAAAAAGCTACTTCTCAATTAATTTGGAATGCTTGTATACTGTACCTCCACGCGATGCATCCTGCAATGGGTAACGTCGAAATTCCTTGACAAAACAGTTTCAAAAATGGTTTTGGAAAGAGAAGGTTTCAGGCTACAAAACCACTGTGCCAAAAATTTCATGCGATTTTTTCTTAGCACCAAAGCGAAGATTGAAAATTTGAATTTCTTATGCATTTTGCAACCCGCTATTCAAACCTACACAGACAGGTGAAAAGTAATCGCAGGTAAAATTTTTAAAAACCATTTTGAAGATGAAGATTCGATCTTCAAAAAACTACCCACCTTAATTAATTTGTGATATTCTTTCACTGAGTTATAGCGATTCGTAAACCAACTGCTTTTCAGGCAAATCTGGTGGTCCGTTAATTTTTTCCGTTGAGTGTATAATATTGTCTTTTATTTTATATTTGTACTTCTTGTCATATCGTCAAGACTTATAATAATATAATTTCCGTTTATCTTATATATTCATACATACGAGACAGCAATAGAAGTATAAGTTAACGTTCGTAATACAAGCTCAAGCTCGTAACCGCAACTTATTCAGCCGATACCGAATGAAACTTTCAGGCAGTGAATTTTTACTACCGCATTTCAACGCATCGCATATTAATATTGTAAATCTGTGAGAGCCTTTGACCAGTGACTACGTACATTTTTCAGGTATGGAAATTCCATACCATCTGTAATTCAGGTATGGATTACTCCATACCGACCATACCGAAGTCGCCGCCCTTGATTCTATATGCCTGAACGTGTAACCCTACGCACAGCCCTCTTCCTGTCTCATGTGGGTCTGAGACCGGCAATGGCGGAGTCACTTGCACGCAGGGTTATAGTTGCTGCTCATGATTAAATATAATATATAAATATGAGATATATGTATTGCAATTCTTAGGTAGTTTTTTTTTTTTTTAATGCAACTAGGTCCTCTGCAGAAAGAACATGTACTCGTCCCGTACTCATAACGTCAACTTTGAATTCAGATCTGAACAGAAGGTATCGAAATATATAGAATTAAGCCGATTGAGCCTATTGATGCAAGACTAGCGTAGAGCATAAAATGGAAGTTTTTGAAATCAAACACTTGCATTCTGCTCTATTCGTCTGACTCTATCCGTTTCTTGTATCAAATCACACTGCCTGGTTATTTTGCAACTTCAGCGTTTTCTCTCATCATCCTCTCTTCTCATACGGCGACCCGCTACAAAATTAAACAATCCGTAAAAAAGGTTGTGCAATGAATAAATAAATATAAATGAGAAATAAATGGTTTTTATAATTTTCATGATTAAATACAAATCTCTATCATCTGAGAAAGAGGAAGTCTATCGATCATTTCTTTAATTTTGAATAAGTATTTTCATTCTAACCATTTGTCGTGATAGCACTAATCTGAATTCGATTGAGATCGTTCCGAGCGGAGAGTCTAAGCTGTTTGTAAAAAATGTATTAAACAATTATCTTCACCGAAGGTCAAAGCACTACGTTGTCGTGGAGTGTAGAATAAAGCCTATCGGAGTCCAACGCACAACGTCAACTTACAGTCTCGTTTGGACTAGAGGATACCGAGATAGAATATAGAACTCGTCGGAATCCAACGCATAACGTTGACGCACAATTTGGGTCTGAGCAGACGAGCCTTTAAAGATGAGCCTAACATAGAGCTTAAAGTGGAATTCGTAGCAATGCAACGCTTGAACTCGGCTTTCTTGGTCTGGCTCCATGCTGTCCTTATATCAAATTATGCTATCCTGATATTTTTCAACTTCAACATTTTCTCTTGATTTACTATTGTCAGACTTTCTCAGGCGGCAATGTGCTAAATAATTGGAATCCCTAAAAAAAAATACGTTTCCTCCGATAATTGCATTCATAAATGAAAATAGGCCAAATCTACAATGTATAAGTGAACAAAATTTAGAGGTAATAGTCAGTTAATAATAGTCATCTGACAGTCTTGTGTCATGCAAGGTAAACCTAATCGTAAAATTATCCGTTCACGATTGTTATTTTATTTATCACCATGAATTTTACACGTCAGTCGATTCGCATAACCTCAAAAGCTCAAGATCGTAGGATTTAAGATAATAATTAACCTATCGAAACATTTTTGTTGGTGGCTATCACTTAAATGTACTTGGCGTAAGGTTTTCGCACCTGTGGGGCTTTTGGTGGGTATTCACTAGTTTTCGTACCTTCATATTTCATATTATTATTAATCATTGCTTGTACTTTCTTTTATTTTCTTTATTTGATTTGAATTCGAAAACATGAAATGAAATGACAACACGCGTCTGCTAGTGTTGCAGACGGTTTCTGTCTGCGATACCAGCGCTGACTACGTTGTGACTGTCGAACTAACGCCATTCTATACAACTTCTGTGTGGATTTTCCCTTCTACTGTGTGATTTTATGGGAATGGTTTGAATGGGATGAATCTTGGTCTGAATTTTTGTGATGATTTTCCCTTCTATGTCATGTTCCCAGATGCGTAAGGACGTATGTTCTATGTATAAGCATAGGACATACGCCCTGCGGTTAGCGACGAAATGTGATTTTATGGGAATGGTTTTAGTGTAAACGAATCTTGGTCTGAAGACGACGAAGGAGAAACATTGTACGAGGAAACGGGGTATCAGAATCTGTAGTTAATTATATCTCAGCACCCCGGACACCGATTTAATCGATCTAGGGCTCAAATGAAAGCTTTTTATGCCCACATCCTGGATTAAATTAGTTTTAATTCGTGTATGTTGTGAGGTGAAAGAAAACAAAGATACTAATTCGCGGTATAGGTTAGGGTAGTTGCCTCTCGGGTATATAGACTCGTTGAGTCTCGCGCTTGAAAAAAATTTTTTTTTAATGTACTTGGCGCGAGACTCTACCGAGTCTCTTGATATCTGACAGAAGAAAGTTGCATAAATAATGGCGACTCATATTCGAACGAACTAGTTACCATTTGAGATTTCTACAAATAGAACAAGGAATTTCATATTTTCATTATATTTTATTAGTCGAACCATCCAATGCTTTGAATTACAAACAATTGGAAAACTCGCCCGATGTTGATATACAGTTCATCAATATGGTCGTATGTTTTTATTTATAGAGGACGCAGCGCTTATAGGGGCCCAACAAGGCCCTAATGGGGCAGCCGGGGAGATCGGAGCGGATGGGGCGGCTGGAGGTATAGTTGAGAACGTTATGCATTTTCATCAAATGGCGTAAAATCATATCTTACCGAAGCACTTATATACATCCATATTATCATCAATATGACAATTATTGTTTCGCTAAATTTTCTGATATCATTGATCATGTAAGTTGGGACGAGCTTGGAGTTCTACAGTTGACTTGAAGTATGCGAGCAACTGCTACGAGTCAGTCATCATCATCTTTGATGATGTATATAGTATAAATGTTCTGAACTATGATTCATTCAAGCTAATTAAGCTCCGGTAGTTGCTTCACCTGATTTTGCTACAAAACTCTTCATCATAATGATGTAATTTTTATTTTTCAGAAGAAAATGCCCGGCGTGGCCAGAGGGCTGGCCAGCAGTGGAGAGCCCGACGCCAGAGGCGCCGGAATCTGGTCGAGATGTTGTACGATCTGGCTAACCCCTACCACGGTGGTGGTAAGGGCAATAAAAAGAAGAAGGATGGCGACAAGAAGTAGGCGCAAGGAGTAGCGCTAGAACATAAATAAAATAAAAAAAAATGTCTTAATATCCTTCTTGCCCTTACCGCCATCGCGGTGGGGGTATTTAAAAAAAAAATAAATAAAAGCGCTTGTGTTATATAGATCATCATTTTTATTTGCAATGTTTCCCACATTTTTTACATTTTATTATTAGTCTGGTTTTGACTAGACGATACGAAGATATAACATAAAGCTTGTCGAAGTCTAACTCATAACGTCAACTTCGAATTCAGGTCTGAACAGAAGGTATTAAAATATATAGAATTGAGCCTATTCATGCAAGACTAACGTAGAGCATAAAATGGAAGTTTATGAAGTCAAACACCCGCATTCTGCTCTCTTCGTCTGACTCTTGCCGTTTCTCGTATCAAATAACACTATCCCGATACTTTGCAACCCAAGCGTTTTCTCTCATCATCCTCTCGTCTTATATGGCGACCCGCTACAAAATTAAACAATCCATAAAAAAGGATTTTCTCTAATAATTACATTTATAATAAATGAGAATCTCTATCATCTGAGAAAGAGGGAGTTGATCGATCATTTCTTTAAATAGCGAACGAGTATTCCCATTCTATTTGTCGTGATAGCACTAATCTGGATTTGAAGAAAGCTTAAGATAGACGAACATACAGACACAGGTTGCATATCAAATTCTAACAAAATTATGTATTGAAATTTGACATTATATTATGAATATATAGTTTGTACTATTAATTTACGTGTAATCATAGATATTTGTAGACTTTGAGATAGTTCTGATGAACGGAAAATCTAAGCTGTTTGTAAAACAAGAATGAAAAGATTATCTGCACCGAAGGTCAAGGCACTACGTTGACGTGGAATGTAGAATAAAGCCTATCGGAGTCCAACACACAACGTCGACTGACAGTCTCGTTTTGACTAGATGATACGGAGTTAGATTATAAAACTCGTCAGAATCCTACGCATAACGTTGACTCACAATTTGAGTGTGAGCAGACGCGTCGCTAGAGATGAGCCTAACATAGAGCTTGAATTGGAATTCGTTGCAATCCAACGTTTGAACTCGGCTTTGTTGGTCTGGCTCCTTGCCGTTCCTGATATCATATCAAATCATGCTATCCTGATATTTTTCAACTTCAACATTTTTTCGTGATTTTCTATTGTCAGACTTCCTCAGGCGGTGACTTGCTAGATAATTGAACCCCCAAAAAACCGTCTCCTCCGGTAATCTCCTCCGGTAATTGCATTCCTGAATGGAAATAAGCCAAATCTACTACAGTAAACTCTGTATAGTTGCACGTCCTCGGGGCTGTAGGAGAGTGAAATACGCAACTATACAGCGCCCCTTCCCATGTCTCCCCAGCCCCGCCTCCCGACCAATCGCGTGCACGCCGCTCGGGCGCGCCGGCATTCAAACACGTAACTTTCGCGCGAACGAAATGAATATCTTTCTTTTCGAACTTGGTAATGTTTGTACGTATATGTATTCGAAGGTGGAGTGAACGGAAGATTTATTTCAGACATTAAACAAATACAGAGATCCATATGAGAGAAAACTAACGATAAAAAAGTATTTGTATGTGTATCATTAAAATGTTAAACGAATCTATAAGTACTATTTCAGATTTCATTCTGACATTTTTTTTAAACATTCTCCCATCGTTAATTACGTAAAAAAATTCTCGCATCTGTTGTAAATGATCAAAATTGTTATAATTTGTAAACCAACAAATGGTATTTTTTTTTTTTCTTGTTTCAAAAAAAGGTGAGATTTTTCCGACGGATTTACATTGAAGAAAGTTGAAAAATAACAAGTTTTCGATTTTGAATGAATTTTTTAAGATATCGAGCTTTGCATCGCTCTAAAACCGGAACTATTAGAATTGAGGGTAAAAAATATTTAACATTATTTATGTAAAATTTTATGCCCTACAACATTTATTTGAAACTATTTTCTTAATCTCACTTTGTTTACAAGCTTTCGGCGAAAAACGATTTCCAGGGGGTGTTTTGACGATTTACCACCCGACCCCGGGGAATGAGAACTTTGGCACGTTACACCGACTTTTATCAGGGTCTCATGCAACTTATATAAAAAAATACATGCATACATACATAGTTTAAATGCCTGTGCGACTAGATCGGACATGTATGTACACGCGCGACGGCTTCAACTGTATTGTAGTGGGGGAATTGTGTCAGTAGGCGCTGTGGTGGGAGAGCGCTCACTGTGCTAGTGACAGTCGGTGTGAGGGGAAGCGTGCAAGTATACAAGGTGCAACTATACAGAGTTTACTGTATGTATAAGTGAATTGAATTTAGAGATAATAGTCAGTTAATATCAGTTAATAGTCATCTAACAGTCTTGTGTCATACAAGGTAAACCTAATCGTAAAATTATCCGTTCACAATTGTTATTCTATTTATCACTATGATGAATTTTACACGTCAGTCGATTCGCATAACCTCAAAAGCTCAAGATCGTAGGATTTAAGATAATTAATTAACCTATCGAAACATTTTTGTTGGTGGCTATCATCAAGAGACTCGGTAGAGTCTCGCGCCAAGTACATTAAAAAAAAAAATTTTTCAAGCGCGAGACTCAACGAGTCTATATACCCGAGAGGCAACTACCCTAACCTATACCGCGAACTAGTATCTCCGTTTTCTTTCACCTCACAACATACACGAATTGGAACTAATTCAATCTAGGATGTGGGCATGAAAAGCTTTCATTCAAGCCCTAGATCAATTAAATCGGTGTTCGGAGTGCTGAGATATGATTAACTACAGATTCTGATACCCCGTTTCGTCGTACAATATTTCCTCCGTCTTCTTCAGACCAAGATTCCTTCACACTAAAACCATTCCCATAAAATCACATTTCGTCGCTAAACGCAGGACGTATGTTGTATGCTTATACACAGAACATACGTCTTTACGCATCTGGGAACATGACATAGAAGGGAAAATCCACACAAAAATTCCGACCAAGATTCATCCCGTTAAAACCATTCCCATAAAATCATGACATAGAAGAGAAAACCACACAAGAGTTGTGTATAGAGTGGCAGGCCCGGATCGCCGGAATCCGGAATGACGGAACGGAACGTTGTATGTGTTCGTGTATACATACACGGAATACACGGAAAAAGTCACTAGATTTCGTTCCGTCGTTCCGTTCAGCCGTACATGGGACGGCAGCCTCATGTCTGCTACACTAGCAGACGCGTGTTGTCATTTCATGTTTTCGAATCCGAATAAAGGAAATGAAAGAAAGTACAAGCAATGATTGGTACGAAATTTTATCCTCCAAGAAGGTACAAAAACTAGTGAATACACACCAAAAGCCCCTCAGGTGCGAAAACCTTACGCCAAGTACATTAGTTTCGATAGGTTAATCTTACTATCTTGAGCTTTCGAGGTTATGCGAATCTCATGACGTGTAAAATTCATGGTGATTAAATAAAATAACAATCGTGAACGGATAATTTTACGATTAGGTTTACCTTACATTACACAAGACTGTCAGATGACTATTAACTGACTATTACCTCTAAATTTTATTCACTTATACATTGTAGATTTGGCTTATTTTCATTTAGGAATGCAATCATAGTAGTAGGGGAGCCCAGAGTGCTAAATGAGGATTGACTTTGTCGTCGTGGAAACCTATTAGATTCGGAAGATTAGATGGTAGAAAGAAAAAAAGGTTATATAATGTTTACCCTTTCAGCGGTGGGGGAAGCGTCTACAGGTTCTCAAAAATGTAAAAAAAAACAGTTACATGGAAATACTCTAACGCATCAGATATTAATAGCGTATACGCCCCACATGTCTCTGATATTGAAAGTATGTTAATCTGCCGGTTTGCATGGCGGGGGTAGCTGTACGGAAGGGTTGAAAATAGGAAAAAAAAAAAAAAATTACGCGAGCGCGTCAGATTCTCAGAGGGGATGTTAAGTGAAGCCAAAAGAAGCTCCCATTCAAAAGACTAACGATTTGGACATGACGCAGACTCATGGCGGCTTCTTGATAATGCAAAAAAAAATCGCCATTTTGAAATACTCAAGCGCGTCAGATCTTTATACAGGTGATTCAGCTTGATGTCCTAGTCATGTTGACCTATAATCTGACGATTATTTGGAGGGATTTTTTTAGTCTGACAAATTGAAAAAAAAAAATTAAAATTTTTTTTATTTCTTTTTTTTTTTTTTTTTTTTTTTTTTTTTTATCATCAAATGTGACAAACAAAAATCTTAGAAAATAATATGCGAATAAGAAAATTTATTTCATTCAATTATGACAATTGTTTTACAGAAAAAAAAATAGTGAAATATTAAAAAAGCTTTAAAAATATTTTTTCTTTAATCCTCGTCTTTATCCGTGGAATTGTCGTACTGCAAATCTGGCTGGATTTCTTCGTGGATCATTTATTTTTTATTTTTTTATTTTTTTATTTTTTTTATTATTTATTTATTTATTTTTTTATTTATTTGTTAATTTTTTTATTATTTATTTATTTATTTATTTTTTTTATTTATTTATTTTATTATTTATTTTATTCATTTTACGGAAAGTAGTGTGGAGGGTGCGAGAAAGTACGAGATCGAGAAAAAGTGATAGGGAAATAGAGGCGCGGAGTGGGGAATACAGGCTTCACTGCAGCTGCACGCGCTAAGCTTTTCTGACGATTTGTGCTACTTCGGCTTGAGGAAATCGGCAGATTATATTTTTTCCGTTATTCTTGAATTATTTCCTTCAAAATAAAAATAAATTTGACCGCGCTCGAGAATTTTAAGATAACGATTTTTTTTTGCAAGTTTGTGACCTTCCCACGACCTTACGTCACGCTTAAATCGTCAGATTATTGAACTGCACACTTTTCAGCATGTAATTAACCCACCTTACCTTAATCTGACGCGCTCGAGTATTTCGAACGATCGATTTTTTTTTACTATTCTGATCGGCTGCCCTAGACGCGCGTTCCTATATTAAGGGCTAATATATGGTGGAGGTACTCAACAGTATACAAGGCATCCCCCTATATGTTAATCTGCCGCGCTCGAGTAAATCCCGAAATCCCCTATTGGGCTCCCCTACTATAGGAGGAAACGTTTTTTTTGGGTTCCAATTATTTGGCACGTTACCGCCTGAGGAAGTCTGACAATAGAAAATCAAGAGAAAATGTTGAAGTTGAAAAATATCAGGATAGCATGATTTGATATAAGGACGGCAAGGAGCCCGACCAAGAAAGCCGAGTTCAAGCTTTGGATTGCAACGAATTCTACTTCAAGCTCTAGGTTGGGCTCATCTTTGAAGGCTCGTCTGCTCAGATCCAAATTGTGCCTCAACGTTATGCGTTGGATTGCGACGAGTTCTATATCCTATCTCGGTATCCTCTAGTCCAAACGAGACTGTAAGTCGACGTTGTGCGTTGGACTCCGATAGGCTTTATTCTACAATCCATGTCAACGTAGTGCATTGACCTTCGGTGAAAATAATTTTTGAATCCATGTTTATCAAACAGCTTAGAATCTTCGCTCAGAACGATCTCAATCAAATTCAGATTAGTGCTATCACGACAAATGGTTAGAATGAAAATACTTATTCAATATCAAAGAAGTGATCGATTGACTTCCTCTATATTGTAACGTTCCGGGATGTTGAGAACCTTCAGGTTATGTCAACATACCGGTGTTACGGGTTCGAGAGTATTTAATATTGCTTTAATTTTAAACACAAGTTTATTTATGGACTCCTCAGTACTGGTAGGTAGGGAAAAGGATGGTAATGCCATACAAAAAGCCACCTAACTCAGATTTTTATTATTTATACAATATCTACGCTAATCAACGGACTCAGGCGTCGTTATGACCTCCAAAGCCGTATATCATCTAAACCGAAAGTTTAGGCTACCTCCATAGAGCCAGGATGACAACCCAAGCCTATGGTCCCTGCTATTGCGATTTTAATAGTTAACTGCAGATCCAGGATGCTTTATCCAAGACTGCGAATCAGACTCGGAATCCCAACACTTGGCCCTCGAACACGAGTCGGTTAGACTAATGTCGTACGCGCTTGTGTTGTTTTTCAAAGCTGCTAACCTTGGCTTGTATTTGGCTATAAATCAAACGGAATTTAAATAAGAAGATGTCAGGTCGATGTTCCAATAGTAGAATTTTATATTTTAATGGTAAACCAAATTTCCTTAAAACCTAATTACTTTCTATTTGACAAAGTCTTATTTTAATTACTAATATCCGCTAATCGGTGAATGTGATTTTAATGCTTTTAATACTACGAGCTCTATTCGTTATGCGTTCTTTGAAATTATCGGTTCTGATCTGTTCTGAATTTAAGAGTGTTGCTATTTATTTTAAGTTAATTTGAGAATTCTCGAAATTATCAGTGAAACTAAGTCAAGCTGATGAGTATAATAACGTATGAGTCGCCAGGGTGCTATACCGCAAATGCGCTGAGGAGCTGTCTCAGCGCGTGCTTATATACCATTTGACCTACGTCTCTGACGTCATGAGCTTTGCTCGCTATGCGAGTCAACTCGTTCGGTTTCTCATGAACATGGCTTGACCAATCACAGCCGTCGCTGAGCAGTGGCGTCTGGACATGTTACAATATCAATCATGAAAAACATGTTGTAGGTATGGAAAATTATTGTAATGGAACAATTTGTAAACGCAATGAAAGTACATTACGCGTCAGTCTACAAATTTCAGACTTGAGGAAAATTATGAGTACACGCGTGCTTGTTGCTGTTGACGTTCCTGCTTATCGAGGGACTTCGGGCGGTATGAAATAGTACAAAACAACTGAGCGAGCGTAGCGAGCGAGCACAATTATTAGGTGGTCAAGCAAAATTTTACAAAAAGTAGTGAAATCAACCACAAAAAGCACCTTTGGTGCAAAAACCTTTCGCCAAGTCCATTAATGTGTAAATCACCAAAAAATAATCAAAAGTTGTGCTCGTTCGCTCGCTGCGCTCGCTCACTCGATGGGTTGATGATTATCAACATACAATAGTATATTATGCACCTAGGGAGTAAAGTGTTCTTTTTGACGAGTGTGAGGTTTGTCGCCCGAGCGAAGCGAGGGTGACTTTCACACTCGTCTAGAAGAACACTTTACACCATGGTGCATACGATATTTTATGCATCCAAGGGTAGAAAGCGCGTTCTTTATGCGCGCAGCCGGGAATAAAGTACGCACTTTCTTCCCTCGGTGCATAAAAGTATTGAAATCAGATACAACTGCCAAGTACCTGTAGAATAATAAAAGTTTGGAACTGAAAAATTTGTTCAAACTAAATAACGTTGTACTCGTTCGCTTGCTGCGCTCGCTCACTCGATTGGCTTATGATTATCGGTTGAAAAAACAATTCGGATGAAGAAACTGAAGATGTCATCAACATTCATCTAAAAATATTCATAGCGAAAAAAAATGTAAAGAAAATTGTAAAAAAAATTTAGAGGTAGTGGTACTTGGCGGGCCTTTTACAGAAAAAGAAATATGGAATATTGATCGCGAACCATGTCAATGTCATCTGATAGATCAAACATTGGCCCGCCAACGTACCACGGACTCCAAATTGAATAGTAGGTTTTATTCACTTTATTTATTATTTGCTTCAAATAAGCGAACATAACCACACTTGTCTACCTTCCGCGATGTATTGACAGTCAGCCGGCTTGTATCAACAATGGCTGCCGAGTTGCATCGACCGCGCGCCAAAATCACCCCAGGGATTTTTTCAGCGCAACGAGTGGCTATCCCCCTAAAAATACGAAATATTATCTGCCTGGGCGGATGGATCATTCTCTTTCACCTGGTCCTCGCGGTATATTTGATATACTAAAAGCGGCCATAATAGAATATTTTTTAAATATAATTCATATATCTTCTTATCTATGAAATATACATTTTCTGATATATAAGCCATACATATTTCTGATATATATTTTTCCATGCGGGTAGTTTCTTTCAGTCGGGTTATGATTTCATGTAGGTAGTCTTCGTATCTGTTCGAAATGTTTTTGTCTGTACGTATGTTTGATAGTTGACGTGCTAGTTTTCCGAATATCAGTTCGTATGGTGTGTTACCGGTGCCTTCGTGTACCGATGTGTTGTAGGAGAATGTCACGTATCGTATCCATTTGTCCCAGTTGTTTTTGTTGTTGATGTAGTGTTTTAAGTATTCGATTAAGACCTGATGGCTGCGTTCGAGGGAGCCGTTGGATTGAGGATGGTAAGCTGTGGTTTTTATTTGTTTAATTCGGAAGATTTTAGCTAATTGTTTCATAACAGGGCTGAGAAAGTTTGGACCTTGATCTGTTAGGATTGATTCAGGTGCTCCGTAGCGGCAAATGAAATTTTCTGCGAATGCTTTAGCGATTGTTATTGCCGTCTGGTTTTTTAGTGGTATTGCTTCTAAGTATTTATTAAATTATTTAGTTAAATTATCTTGAATTGTAAGCAAATATTTGTTTTGTGAATTTGAGGTTGGTAAGGGTCCGACAATGTCTAAGGATACTTTTTCAAAAGCAGTTGTTGGCGTGTCTGTTATTACCATTGGGAGTTTAACTTTATTCCTCACGAGTTTTTGTGTTTGACAGCTTTCGCATGATTTTATAAAATTTTCTATATCGATTTTCATATTTGGCCAGAAGTATATTGCTCGGATTCGTTTAAAAGTTTTAGTTATTCCTTTGTGGCCAGCTATTACGGATTCATGGTTTTCGCGAATTATATCCTGAATTAGTTCAGGTTTAGGAACGTTGATCTCGTTTAAGCAAATGTTAACTGTGATATCTGTGTAGTTAAAGACTTTTCTGAGGATGTTTTTTTATTGCGAACCAGTTTAATTTGTCAAATCCGCTTCCTAATTTGGAAATTGAAAAAGATTTTATGTGTTTTGTTTGTAGTATGTCGCAAAGGATAGTTAATGTGTTATATATTCCTTCCGTTGTTGATTTTTGGTAGTATTTCTTTTGTGTTACCAAGCTGAAGATAAATTTTTTTTTATTTGGTGTTATTATCACGCTATTCATTTCAGGGTTTTGAGATTTTAGAAAATTTGTATCTAGACTTCCGATGTCGATTAATTGTTTAGCAACTCCTTTCTTTATAACGCAGTCGGCTGACATGCAGTGTACGTAGTTATCTTTTTTCATAAGGATATCGTCATTCGTTTCTTTGATATTAGTTGCTATTGGTGTTGGGTCTGTGTGACTGTAATGTGGAATTGGATCTTGAGGTAGTGGATTTATAGGTGATAGATTTTGTGGTGGATCTTGTCGTTTTTTGTCAAAATTAGTATTTTCGATATTGTGTAACTCTTTTTTTTTCGTTAAAGACGGGCACATTATTTTCTGGGATATTGTCTGTATGGTTGTTTTCGAGGTTTCCCGGTACGTCTGAGTAGTCAGGTTGCATGGGATTCTCGTTATTTGAGTTAGGATTTGCAACGCTATCGTCTTGATTTTGTACAGTCATTGGGGTCGGTTTAAAATCGCAAATAGTTATTTTTACGTTAGAATTTTGGAAAATGAAATAAATCATTGATTGAACGGTTTTCCAGTTTAGTTTGTCGAGTCCGCAACCAATTTTTGGTATGGATATTGATTGTACGTTATTTGATTCTAGTTTTCGTCTGAGTTTACATAGAATTAGGTACATAGTTTCGTACGTTGGTTTGCCGTGGAATTCAGTTTTGGTGATTAGATTGTATGGCTCAAAATCACCAAGGTGGTAAATTCCAAGTTTGGAATTTCTCAAAAAAATTTATTATATTTTTGTTCTGCAAACCAGTTCTAATCATTGACCAACTTATCTTTAATTGATATCCGAACGGGGCAAGCTGGAAATTAAAAATTACGTGAATAAAAAGTATTTATGGAAAACAAGTCATGAGCTGCCGTCATTTCGGGAACGCTTGAAAAAGTAATAATTACTAATGCATAAATACGGAAAATGATTTGTTTATTATAGTAGATACATAGCTGAGATATGTCCTCAATCTTTAAAAATGATAAACATGTCAATTACTGTGTGAATGTGAAGTTTTTTGAAAAATAAGTCATGAGAAACATAAATTTACATGTTTTCATAGTTATAGTTCCTTTAAAAGTAATATTCATATAATTTTGGACATTTAATTTAGTATAAAAGCAAAGAAATAAATTTATATTTGCAATTGATCATTGATTTGATGAGAAAAAAATGATTTTTGCTTATTAATTCGTTATTAATTGACTTTTAGTAGCGTTCCCGGAAATGACGAATCGTTCCCGAAATGACGAATCATTCCCGAAATGACAAATCGTTCCCGAAATGACGATATGCATGCAATCCTGGAATCTTCAAAAACAAATTCATAAGTAATCCTAAAAAAAAAAATAAAAATAAAAAAAAAATAAATAAATAAAAATTAAAAAATTAAAAATTAAAAAAAAAAATCAATATTTTAAATTTTAAACCATCATCAACAATACAATCATAATTCCGGGAACCCAATGATCATTCCGGGAACGCATGTCATATGCGGGACCGTTCCCGGAATGACCGTTCCCGGAATGACGTTTCTACATAAAGATGCGTGTAAAATAAGTATTAGTCACTTAAACGGGATTATTTGAGATTAATATAAAGCGAGTCACATTCATCTTTAAGAAATATCGTATCAAAAAGCATTTGCTTGTTTTTTTCCTACAATTATTGGCGTTCCCGGAATGACACTGAATTGATGTACGGTGCCAAAAATTCAAACAAAACTATGCTTAGCTCTTAAATTTTTCACATTTTCACAAAAAACAGGCTGGTCAACCGATTGTACTTGAGTGTTTTATATGATTACCCACTAGCGCTATTTGTTGCGTTGTGCTGAAAATTAATATATATAAAAATGTCTGCGTTCCCGGAAATGATGCACAAATTGTCAGACAAACTTTGTATTAAATTTTCGGACAAAATAATATTGTGTCGATTCGGGAACTTATAAATATCATTTTATAATAAAATTAACTAAGTTAACAAGTACCGTCGAAACATTAAAAAATTTTTTTACTATGTGTTTTAGCTGTTGTTGTCCGTGGATTACTACTTAGGGACGCGTTCCCGGAATGACTTTTCGGGGGTATTTCATAGAAAAAAATATATTCTATGAATAAATTCCAGCAAATTTTTCTGATGCATTGCTTAAATGAGTTGATGTGAATAATTTGTGCTACATTATTTTAATAAAAACAAATAAATTTAATGATTTAAATGTCTCAGACACGAATTTACCACCTTGGTGATTTTGAGCCGTATACGTTGTTATTATCGTATGGTGTTACTATAATGTCACCTACTTGGGGACTCTTTGATTTTAATACATCGTAATTTATAATGTTTCGTTCGATCATTACTTGTGCTATGCCTTGTCCGATTAAGCAGTCGGCTGGGATGCAATGTGCTATATTGTCGTCTTGTACGAATAGGCCTTCAGTAGTTTCCTTTATAAGTTCGTTTATCGGGTCTGGTAATATTTCTAGGAGTTCTCGGAATTGTTTATAGGATGGTTTATGATAGATTGATTTTGTGATTGGTGGTATATTGCGTTGTGGTGGGGTGGTGAATTTAAGTATTGTCACTTGTTTTTCTTTGACAACGTCTGAGTATAGTTTTCGTGGATTAGGTTTAGAAATCTGTTTTTCGCTAGAAGTCGGAAGTATTTCTTTATGAGGGGGGTCTTTGGAATTCGAGGTCCATGATTCGTTGGAGGTAGGAAGTTTTCGTTTGTAATAAGGTGTTTTAGAGCTTGAAGTTCCCGATCCGCTGGAGGTAGGGAGTTTTTGTTTAGAGTAAGGCACGTGGTCATCGTCGGATGACGACGAAGTAGGTGGTGGTGAAGGAGATTTACGCTTTCGTAGTCGTAGTTAGTATTTGTATTCGTGCGTTGGAGATTGCGCGCTCTTACGTTCGCTGTGTTCTGTTTTATTATTATGCATGCCACTTGAATCTGGATTATCGCTAGGCTGATTTGTGATAGGGTTCGAATCTTGGTTTTGTTCTTGATTAATTTCGAATGGAGTTGGTGCCGAAGTGTTTACCAGTTTACGTTATTTTTTATTTACGGGTAGATTGTCTGGAGAGATATCGGTGTATGTAGCGTTTCGTTTTTGATCGATTCTTTTGGACAGTGGTTGGTCGTCGACAGAAGTGTCGGTAGATGAGTCAATTTTTATTGGTTTAGTAGATTTTGAAACGTTAATTGGGTTCTTTGGCATTGGAAAACTGTCTGTTGAGTCATCTGTCGATAGATCTTGTATCGAGTTATCTGAGAGACTGTCCATTTCGGTGTCGGTCAGTGAGTTATTTTCTATGTCTTCTTCTAATGGGTGTATTAATCTTTTCGTGGGTATTGGGTCGTCTGTCGAACTATCAGTTAATGAATTGTTTGTTAAAGGTATTGTAACGGATCAGGCGACCTAGGCCTGACCGTTAACAATTCAAAGATCAACCGTTGCGCACGTAGAACCATGTAGAAGGTTCGATGAGAGCGACAAGTCGCATGACGTCACAGCGAGTATATAAGTCGAGACACAGCTCTCAGCACCAGCAATTCTACGGTATAGCACCGGGTTGACTCACAACACTATTACTCATTAGTCGCAATAGGCACAGCGCCTAGCGTACTAGTAGCTTCACTTTAATATAATTCTAATTTCTTCTATTCGCAAGTTTCAGCAGAAAATAAATAGATTCTAAAATATCATAAAAGAAATTAACCTAGAGAAAGGTATTCTATTCAGTCAAATTATTAGAAATAAAATAAAATCAAACAAAGTCAAATATCAAATAGCCTCGCTTATCAAATTATCAAATATAATATCGACATAGTACGTCATTAGAAACAATAGTAAAATAAGGCAACATTGTAAATATAGGATAGTTATTGGTTGCAACCGCAAGTTTAAGTTAAAATATAAATAAATCGAATTTCTTGATTATCTAAAAGTAATTTAATCTATGCAGATCCCTTATCCGCCATTTCCAGGTTCTTCTTCATCCGTATAACCAACCAAAGCTAGATACAGCCTTAGTGAGTCTCTGACACACTCAGGTCTGGCACAGCAGGTTTTATTGTTTAGAGAATTTGGGGATAAACTAACTTTATCATAACTAAAATCAAAAGGTTAGGTGGGTAAAGTGCAGCCTTAGCGCGTTTACGTACTCAGGTCTGTGGGGAGGCGGCTTTAGTTGCTCGGCGACTCAAGTCCGTAATAGGGAACATTAAATTATTGATATAAAGGTCTAGAACATATAAAATCGAGCAAAGAACTCACAATTACACTCGGTTCGCGTTACCTGAGGTAACGCTCAAGAACCGAAACGTAACAGTATATTTTGAAAATGTATTGTTTCTTTTCCTGTCGGTAAGCAGTCCATAGGAATTTGTTTGAGCTCGTCTTTTTCGGTATTTGAGTCGACGTCGTCTTTATGTTTCTTCGTAGGAGCAGGGTTTGGTGAGTCATCTGTACTTTGTCGCGCACGGGTTGGGAATTGATGAGTTTCTTTTCTTTGTTTTGCGTCAGGTTTTGATATATTGTCTGAACTAGAATTTCGGTTGCGTTTTGCGTTTATTGGTAATAGTGTATCAGCTTCTACGGGTGGATTGCGTGATAGTGCGTCTGCGTTACAGTTAATTGGGCCTTTTTTGTATACGACGTTGTAGTCATATTCTTCGAGTTTGAATCTCCATCTGAGTAGTCGCGAGGTTGGATCCTTAACGTTGCTGACCCAGACAAGAGGTTTGTGATCGGTAACAAGTGTAAATTTGTGTCCGTATAGGTAAGGTCTGAAATGATGGACTGAATATACGATTGCTAGTAATTCTTTTTCGATTACAGAGTAATTTAATTCTGCTTTGTTCAGTGTTCGTGAGGTATAGGCTATCGGTAGATCTTCTCCTATTTCGCCTTGGCTGAGTACGGCGCCGATCGCGTATTTAGATGCGTCAGTTGTTAGTATGAATGGTTGATCGAATTTAGGGTATTATAATATAGGAGATGTGCATATCGAATCTCGTAAGGTTTCGAAAGCCATTTGATGTTCAGATGTCCAAAGGAATTCTACGTCTTTTTTCAGTAGTGTAGTTAGTGGTCTCGAAATTTTTGAAAAGTTTTCGATAAAGCGTCTGTAATAACCGATTAGTCCAAGAAATTGTTTAATCTGTTTGGCTGTTTTAGGAACTGGGTATGCTTTGACTGCTGTTATTTTCTTCGGGTCTGGTTTTACACCGTTCTCTGTAATGATATCTCCTAAATAGATAACTTCTTTTCTTAGGAATTCGCATTTGGAGACTTGTAAGCTTAAGTTTTTAACGGTTAGCTAGTTTTCTGAATTTAATTTCGTGTTCTTCTAGAGAGTGTGCGTAGATAACGATGTCGTCTAAATATACGAATGCTATGTTTCCTTCTAAACCGGATAAAACTTGGTCCATTAATCTTTGAAATGTTGCAGGAGCGTTCGTCAGTCCGTATGGCATGTTATTGAATTCATAATGGCCGTGGGGGGTTGAGAATGCTGTTTTGTGAGCATCAGTCGGGTCCATGGGAATTTGGTGGAAACCTGAGGCGAGGTCAAAAGTTGAGAAATATTTCGCGTTTCCTAGTTGATCAAGTATGTCGTTTATATTTGGTAGGGGGTACGCGTCACCTATTGTTTTATCATTAAGTTTTCTGAAATCTATGACCATTCTCCAGTTTTTGTTGCCTTCTGCGTCTGGTTTTTTGGGTACGACCCAAAGGGGGGAATTGTAGAGTGAGGATGATGGTTTGATGATATTTTGGTCTAATAATTCGGAAACTTGTTTCTGTATCTCATCTTTGTGGACAGTAGGGTATCGGTATTGTTTTACGTTGATTGGATTATCGTCTGTCGTTAGGATTGAATGTTTAGCTAAGGGTGTGTTTGATAGTTTGTCACCTGGTAGAAAAAATAGATGGTTGAATTCTGTTGTGAGAGCGAGTATAGATTCTTTTTCTTCGTCATTAAGATGGTTTAGATGCATTGAGTTTTTAAGGACTGTTAATCTTTCAGAACGATTATTATTATTATTATCATCGACGGGTATATGAGGTTTATTAGTTTCGATCGTGCCGTTTATTGTCAGCACGTTTGGGTTAGTTTGTGTGTTTTGAGTTTGATTGTCAGATTTAGTATCATAGATTTGTATTGAGATATCTGAGTTGTTGAAAGTTGAGGTTATTGATCTTAGTTTTTTATCCCATTTCTGTCTGCCTAGTTCTTCGGATAGGTCAGGAATTGAGATTGATTTTGTGTTATTTGATTTTAGATGATTTTTTAGAGAATTTAGCGTTTTAGTGATGATCGTATCGTCTATATCACTGGAATATGTTTCCATGATAATTGAGTGGTATATTACTTGTGAGCTGTTAGGGATTGTGTCTTTTATGGTATCTCCGATTATATCATTTTTTACATAAGAGGAATTACTTGAGCGGTACGACCTGGTATTGTAATGAGGGTCGCGATTTGTGGTTTATGTTTTTGGAGTTTGAAGGGAATCACAGTATCTGTCAGGGTTAGTGTATTATTTTTATAGGAAATGATAGCTTTTTCTTTATGTAACAAGGGTTGTCCGATAATACCGTCTTGAGCTATCGGGAAATCTTCGCGGACGACGTGAAATTCGTGTTCTTTGTTGTTGATTTTTAATTTGGTTTTCGCTAAAGTATCAGTAAATCCGTCTGTTATTCCTGTCATTTTCCGTATTTTAGTTCCGTCACATTCGGCATCTTCTTTTAGAGAATTGATTTGAACGATATTTAAGCCCGCACCGGTGTCTATTATGAATTTTGATTTTGTTTCTAATTCTTTTATATCGATTTCGACGACCGGCAATAATCCATGTGTTGCTTCTGATTCTATTTCGAGGACGTGATTTATTGTGTTGTTGAACGCGGCTGAGTTTGTGTTGGATCCGTCGGCACGTTCTCCCGGCGGACTGAGTTCGAGTTTAAAGGACTCTGATTTTGTTGTCTCTGTGCGTTATTATAGGCGCGTTTTCGGCAATTCTCTATTGAGTGTCCTTGGCGCTTGCAATAGTTGCAGGATAAAGAAGAGTGTTGTGTATTTTGTTGGCTAGGTTGTTGGTTATTGTAGGCGCGTCGCCTGCAATTTTGTGATTTGAAGTATGGAAGATTTTACACTAGAAATCGTGTGTTTGGAAATAGGTAATCACTCGTATCACGTATATATCACTTCGTAGAATTCACTTATTTTGTCACTGTATTTTCCGGTGAACAAGGTAGTTCTGCTGCCACCATTGTTATGAATAAGGGGGAGATAGAGAGAGAGCTGCCACCATTGTTATGAATGAGGGGAGAGTGAGCTGCCACTATTGTTATGTATTTGGAAGGAGTTGGATTTCGTTGGTTCGTTCCTCGCTTTTACACTCTAAAGTAACCGGGGTTGAGATTGAAGTGATCACAGTGAATTTGGGTATATTAACAAAATAGTTGTTTTTATTATTGGTTACAGAAGTTTTAGAACTATCTATAAAAGTTTTACACGTTATTGGATATTTGCGATGAGTGGTTTTGAATTGATTACTTTATTAAAGTCGGAAGCTAAAATGGAGCTAGTGCTCCTCTTGACGATTTAGGAGAGAGTGATCTCATTATAATAATTGTTACTAACGAGCTATTAATGAAGTCATCGTTTTCATTGTTCTCCCGGGCATGGGCGCGTTTATGCAGGTGGATAGGTAGGGATGGAGTTCTCCGAATGTAAGGTGTATAGGTAAGAGTGGGGTTCTCCGAATGTAAGGTGCACACAGGATGTTGTGTCTTAGATTGAGAGTAAGAGAGGTGTTGAATAGAGTGGGATACGTAACACTGTCATAAATAAATAGGCTAAACACTCATAGACGAGAAAGAGTCCCGAATTATTAATTCGTTGATTAGATAAAGATTCTAACTTCTAGATAACGTCCGGTTTATTCAAATATAGGGTAAAATCCACTGGGGATAAGTCGCGATTGTTACATTTGGCGCCCGAACAGGGATTCTCAGATAAAAGTAGACTCGAAGATAAAAGTAGACTCACAGATAAAAATAAACTTGAGAAAATTAATTAACGCGAAAAAAAAATGGCTGAAGCTAAAAAAATCGAAGAGTTAAATAAAGAATTTGAGGAGAAAATTAAGAAGTTAAGGTTAGATTGGATGGTAGAAATTGAAGAAAGGATTCAAACGGTACAGGAGAAAATAGAAAAGAAAATTGTTGATAGATATGAGCATATCAAACAGCAATCCAAAACAGACTTGTTAAATTGTCAAAAATCACTAGTCGCAAGAATTGGAAAAATAGAATCAATGGTTCAACATCAAATACAAGATATAATAAAACAAACCGAACAAGAGACAAACAAACTCAGATCAGAAGTAATTCAAAAAGAGGAATTAACAAATCTCAGGGAGGAATTAATCGAAAAGATATCAAATCAAGACAAAGAAATCGACGGCGTACTGGCAAGACAATTAGCTACTATAAAAAGAGTACAGGATAAAGTAACGGAACAAGGAGAAAGAGTAATAAGAATAGAGACTCAAGGATTAGGCCGACCAGAAGTTATTCAATCAAGAGCCAGTAGTTGGGGTACAAAGATTAAAATACCGAATGATGAAGGAAACGCGAAAGAAAAACCAATGAGTTTTCTCAGTCAGTTAGAAGCTTTTTGTCAAGCACAAAATATGAACGAGCGTGATAAAATGATAATAGTCAAACAAAGCCTGTCCGGAATAGCTCGCGAATGGTGGGAAATTCTAGAACAAGCGACCGATACGTTTGAAAATTTTAAAGAAAAATTTCAAAAGAAATTTTGGAGCGACGAAACACAAAGAAGGATTAGGAGAAATCTCGAATTCAGTTCGTTCCGTGAAGATGGTAATTTCTCGCGAGTAAAATATGCCATTCAGAAATATCACTCAGCTAAAGATCTGAAACCGAAAATCTCGCAGCGCGAAATCATCGAATGTCTGTCAAGTCACTACAACGATACAATTTACAACGCAATTTTAACACGCTGAGTCGAAGATTTGAACGGGTTAATAAATTTGCTAGAAAAATTCGATAATACGCGAAGGCCGAATAAATCGAACACAGCCGTAACAACGCGCGTAAACATCGGGAACGACGCAGCAAATAGGACTCGGGACGGTCAAGACGCAACGAGAGCTAATACACAAGCAACGAAAGGACAAGGCCAATATAGACCAAATAATAATCCACACATTAAGAAGCCCGCGTATAATACGAAATCGACTTCTAACATAGAAATAGATACTACGAGCAATAATGATTTAATTTCGGATAATCAAAATGACGATATTGAAGATCAGGAAAACTAGCTCGGGGTATGCAACAAGATCATGACAATTAAAATATAATACCCGAACATACCCCAATCAATAGTGTAACATGTCCAGACGTCACAGACCAGCGACGTCTGTGATTGGTCGAGCCATGTACATCAGAGACCGAACGAGTTAGCTCGTACTGCGAGCTAACGCTCGTGACGTCAGAGACGTAGGTCAAATGGTATAAAAGCACGCGCTGAGACAGCTCCTCAGCGCACTTGCGGCATAGCCCCAGTCGACTCACAACCAATCTTACGAGCGCATTTAGCGACTCAACCGTCATTATATTAGATATCTTGTATAACTATTTCTATAACTTCACTATTATTTCGAGAATTCTCAATTAAACGATAATACCTAGAAATCAGACAAATTTCAAATACTAATAAACTAGAAATATCAAAGAACGCGCTGCCGGGAGAGCTCATTGTATTTAAATTATATTAAAATCAAATCCACAGAATAGCTGTAGTCACGGATTAAATTAAGACTTTGTAAAATATAGATTAAATAATTATTAAGTATTTTTGGTTTTCCATAGGAAATAGAATCTGCTATTGGAACATTGACCTGACATTTTCTTATTTAATTCTGTTTGATTTAAAGCCAAATACAAGCCAAGGTTAGCAGCTTTGAAGACCAACACAAGAGCGTACGACATTAGTCTATCCGACTCGTGTTCGAGGGCCAAGTGTTGTGATTCCGAGTCTGAATCGCAGTCTTGGATAAAGCATCCTGGATCTGCAGTTAATTATTAAAATCGCAATAGCAGGGACCGTAGGCTTGGATTGCCACCCTGGTTCTGTGGAGGTAGCCTAAACCTTCGGTTTAGATGATATATGGCTTTGGGGGTCATAGCGACGCCTGAGTCCGTTGATTAGCGTAGTTATTGTATAAATAATAAAAATCTGAGTTAGGTGGCTTTTTGTATGGCATTACCATCCTTTTCCCTACCTACCAGTACTGAGGAGTCCGTAAATAATTTAGTGTTTAAAATTAAAGCAATATTAAATACTCTCGAACCCGTAACACCGGTATGTTGACATAACCTGAAGGTTCTCAACATCCCGGAACGTTACAATAGTCATGATGAATTAATAATTGGCGAATCTGATGAGAACATAGAAATGAATACGATTTTTCAAGATCCAAAAGAATTTCTAATTTCAGAAGAAGATAACAAATCAGATAAAATACAAAATCAAATGTTAAATAGGAATAAATGTCCGTTTATTAAAGTTAAGATAAACGAAATCGAGATTGATGCGCTAATTGATTCAGGAAGCGAAATATCTTGTTTAAACGAAAAATGGTATTCTGACCACGCTTAAGAATTAGGACGGATTGAAACATTACCGGTAAATAACATAAGCTTACGAGTAGCTACCGGAGGTAAAGCATTAAAAGTAAAAAAACAAATATTCGCAACACTTCAAGTAAAGAACAGCTGTAAAGATATAAGCTTGATAATAATACCGAAATTAATCGGAGAAGGGTCTCAATCAATCAAGTCGAGTCAATTTATGAAATGTGATGGCCTGACGTTTCGGCAGTGTTATGCTGCCCTCATCAGAGGCTATTTATTGGAAAACTCCATGCACCCTTTATCTCAAAAACGCGGAATGGTGTTTAATCTAGTCGACAGAGCCATATCGTTATCTCACTCGAAATTTCATGCTGAGAACCTGAGTTTAGTAAGATCATTGTTACGTGATAACAACTACCCTGACGACTTCTCAGAAAGATTAATTACTAAAAGGTTAAAATATCTAAAATTAAAGAACACTCATACCAATAGCACTAACATTGTTATTACGGTGACTGACCCAGAAGGAAATACCTCTGTCATCATGGTAGTCAACGGTTTATCTGCATCAAAACGTAGGATAGTATCCTTACCTTACATTAAGGACTTCTCAGAGATACTAGGCTATTCACTGAGGAAATTTGACTTGACACCTGTGTTTAGTGTTAACAGTAACTTAAGATCAGTGGTTACTAAAGGGAAAGACCGCATTGACGAACATGATAAATGTAATGTAGTATATAAGATTCAGTGTAATGATTGTTCAGCGTCATATGTAGGTGAAACGAAACGTGAGCTTAAGACCAGATTGAAAGAACATAAAGAGAATATAAAGAAAAACTCAGAAGCACACTCCGTCGTTTCTGCACACCAAATTGAATTTAACCACACTTTCGACTGGGATAATGCGGTTGTACTTGATAGAGAATCAGTTTGGTCTAAGCGCATCACCTCAGAGATGTTACAGATTAATTTACAACCTAACAGTCTTAATAAGAAAGAAGACACTAAAAAATTACACTTACCTTACTCTAACATGCTACATAGGCTAAGATCAAAAAGCTGTTCTTAAATGCAATCAAATTCAATTTCTATCACAGGTGTTTACGTGAAAAAACGTTGGTCTCAGAGACTACCTCAACATAAACATTCATTGACGTCAGTCATAGGTACTGACGTCAGTCATTGACGTCATTCGTAGAGTGTCAACATTAGACGAGCCTTAGTTAACAACGTATATAAAGTGCGTCGTCACACCACCTTGCTCATTTAACGTTTCCACTAGCATAGGACGACACATAGCTCGTCTCATAGTGGGATTATGGTGATCTTTGACACCTAGTTTTTTCACGTATCACCAACTAGAATGAGATAATAAGGTAATTAAAGTTCCTTCTGACTACCATAGTATAAGTTAATCCTTGTATTTATGTGACTTCTTTTGACTACCATTATATTTGTTTCGTCTACAATTCTTATATAACGTCCTTGACTAAATATTATCAGTTTGTATATGAGTCAATTTACTGACCTAGGATCGTAATCTTTCATGTATTAGTTTTTCGACTCTAGTTAACTGAACTGTTTTATTATATTATATTATTTTATTATTTTGACCTTTGTAAATTCAAACTTGTAATTTTTCCAATAAATAGCCTCTGATGAGGGCAGCATAACACTGCCGAAACGTCAGGCCATCACATTTCATAAATTGACTCGACTTGATTGATTGAGACCCTTCTCCGATTACTTCTACTTCGAGTGATACATTCATGATGAATAATACCGAAATTAATACACGACTGTATAATTGGCATTGATGTATTCAAAGATTTACAATCATTGATTGATTTCAAAAACGAGACGATAATCATAAAAACACAAGAAGAAACGACTTGCGTAGAATTTGTAAATAAAAACGAATTAAATAAAAATAAAAATGACGGCGAAGAAACAGTAACAAGATTGAAGATTCAGAAAGATGACCCGGATTACCAGTTAACTATGGAAGAAATAAATGAAAAATTTGATAATAATAAGGAAATAAACGAGAATGAAAGACAACGTTTTAAAGAGTTAGTCTGGAAACACAAGGGAGTTTTTCGGAAAGTACCAGGACGAATAAATTCATACGAACATAAATTGAAAATCAAAGAAGACGCACCCTATATAAAGAGATCGTATCCTATACCACTAGCTTACCAAGAAAAAGTTGACGAGGAAATTGATAGAATGTTAAAACTAGGAATTATTCAAAGATCAAGGAGCGCCTATATTAATCCGATGGTAGTGATACCTAAAAAAGATGGTTCAGTTCGGCTATGCTTAGATGCGCGACAAATCAATGCAATTATGGAACCAGATTATGAATGTGCTCAACCTATTGAACAAATATTTCAAAAATGTCAAAACATAGGCATACCCGTGTAGAAAATTGTTGGGGCGTCCCAATTAGAAAAGAGGCCCTTTCTGGGCGTCAACAGGGCATCCACTATAAAGGCATCCTCACTGTTGCCTCACTGGGGCATAGGTAGGGTTTATTCTGGCATCCAAGTTAATTTTGTTTAGGCTCGCCCAATCTGTGCCAACGTTGGCTCAAGTCGGGGCTTAGCTAGGCATCCAGTCTTATTCTATCGAGGCTTGCCCAACTTGTGCCAAACTTGGGCCAAGTCGGGGGTTTATTAGGCATTCAGACTCATTTTGTCCAGGTTTGCCTAACCTCTGCCGAACTTGGGCCAAGTCGGGGGTCAATTAGGCATCCGATCTCATTCTATCTAGGCTTGCCCAACTTGTGCCAAACTGGGGACAAGTTGGGGTTCAGCCAGGCATTCAGACTCATTTTATCATGGCTTGCCCAACTTGTACCAAACTTGGGCCAAGTCGGGGGTTAATTAGGCATTCGGACTCATTTTGTCAACGCTTGCCTAACCTGTCCCAAACTTGGGCCAAGTCAAGGTGTAGCCACGAAATCAGACTCATTTTCTCGAGGCCTACCTAACCTTTCCCGAACTTGGGCCAAGTCGGGGTTCAGCCAGGCATTCAGACTCATTTTGTCCAGGCTTGCCCAATCTGTGCCAACGTTGCGCCAAGTCGGAGTTTAGCCAGGCATTCGAACTCATTTTGTCCAGGCTTGCCCAATCTGTGCCAACGTTGGGCCAAGTCGGAGTTTAGCCAGGCATTCGGACTCATCTTGTCCAGGCTTGCCTAACCTGTCCCAAAGTTGGGCCAAGTCGGGGTTTAGCCAAACATTCAGACTCATTATGTCCAGGCTTGCCCAATCTGTGCCAAACTTGGGCTAAGTCGGGGGTTAATTAGGCATTCGGTCAACCATATCAGACGCCATCTACCACGGCGCGGTCAACTTACAGTGAACGCCATTTTGTCTAAAAATCTTTCTCGCTAACAAAGTAACTACGGAAATTAACTAGTCGGGCAATAGAATAGCATTTAATCTGAGAAAAAATTATCTCTCTAGATATAGCAGAGTCGGGGTGTAGCCAGGCAGTCAGACTCATTTTGTCCAGGCTTGTCTAATTTTTGCCAAAATTGGTTAACTGGGCATTTGGACTCATTTTGTCTGGGCTTGCCTGACTTGTGCCGAGCTTGGGCCAAGCCGGGGGTTTATTAGGCATTTGCGCTGATTGTTTCCAGGCTTGCCTAACCTCTGCCAAAGTTGGCCCGAGTCAGGGTTTATCCAGGCTCGCAGGATAATTTTAAAACCAATATTGGCCCAAATTCGGTATCCCATAATAGCCCACTTTTTATACCCAATGTTGCTCCGAGTTTGGACAGCCCATATATATTATATATATCCCGTGTAGAAATTTTTATTGGGCGCAAACAGGGGCCAAGTTAATTTGGCTCGATATTATTCAGGCCTAAGTAAGGTCGCCTGTATTGGGCCAATGTTGGATTGTCCCACGTATTTAATTCGGCCCCATATGCGTGGTCAAACTGGGGCCAATTTGGACAGCCAGTAGGGCCCAAAGTGGACACCGTATATGGGGCCACAACAAAAAAGCGTTACAAATCGATATAGGCCCAATATTGGTGACCAAACTTGGGCCTATACATTATTGTGGAAAATTAACTTGGCCCTTATTAGCGCCCGGGGAAAATTTCTACACGGGTAATGACAAGTTTAGATTTAACGGCAAGTTTTTGGCAAATACCACTAAATCCTGAAAGCTGCAAATATACTGCATTCATTCACAAATCAAATTGTTATGAATTTCGAGTAACACCTTTTGGTTCAAAAACTAGTTTAGCCGCTTTGGTAAGGGGATTAGATATGGTTATCAAAGAACGTGACCACGAGATACTAACTTTTGTAGATGACTTATTATGCATATCTACTGATTTTGAAAAACATATAACGCAGTTAGATAACTTATTTCAGAAATTTGCAGAACATAACATAACAATAAATTTCGACAAATCTAAATTTTGTAGAACAGAAGTGGATTTTTCAGGATTTGTGTTATCTACTAGTGGAATTAAACCACAACAAGAAAAAATTAAAGCGATAAAAAATTTTCCAAGACCAAAGAACGTAAAGCAATTGAAAGCATTTTTGGGATTGATAAATTTTTATACCAAATTTACAAGTCAACACGCGAATAGCACCGTAGAATTATTAAAACTAGTGAAAAAAGGTACTAAATGGAAATGGGAGTCTGAACAGGAGAACGCTTTCGAGCAAGTTAAGCAATTATTTTGCGATTCTGTTATTTTAAAATACCTGGATTTAAGTAAACCATTTTACGTTCAAACAGATGCAAGCGATTATGCGTTAGGAGCATCTTTATACCAATATGATAATGAGGGAAATCAGGAGGTAGTAGCTTTCGCAAGTAGAACACTAAAAGGAGCAGAAATCGGTTATTATACAACTGAGAAAGAGTTGTTAGCGATTGTTTGGTCTTTACAAAAATTTAGAAGCTATGTACTTGGATCTAAAATTTCAATAATAACAGACCATAAAGCACTATCATTTCTGAAAACGTGTCGATTGTTAAACTCTAGATTGGCAAGATGGATCTTATTAATCCAAGAGTATGACTTTGATGTAATGCACATTGAAGGAAGTAATAATCAAGTAGCAGATGTTCTAAGTCGATATCTTTCGAAAGAAGCATATACGAATTTTCATGAACAAGGTGTTGTGCAGGTAGCCACAAATCCAGTCAGAAACTATATAAAAAAAAAAAGAATCAAAGAAACAGAAGAAAAATTTTAATTTTTGTAAAATCAAAAGAAAAATATTATTTAAAATAGTCCATAAGAAAAGTATGTACCATTAGTAGCATAAGTCAACGTAAGACTAATCTATAAAGATTAATAAAAGCTAAAGGCTGAAAACATAATTTATTTTAGTTTAGAACAAAAAATTGTTTGAATAAATAGAATTCAGTATTATTTTTGAATAGCATAACCAACACAACATGTGATATTATAATTCTATGAGATTATAAAACTGTAAATTCAGTATTATTAGAATAAGTTATTCTTATTTAATAAGCCCTGAATTTGAGGGGGCAATGTAACAATATTCATATAATGTTGTAAATGTGAATATTAAAAGAGTAAAAGAAAAAAGAAATTTCAATAAACGAAAATAAAGATCGACAAAATTAGCAGAAATAGAGTATGAAGCTATCTGGCTAAAAGTTACTCAAAATAGAGTTTAACAGGGAAAGCCTAGTAGTTTCGTTGAAAGGCAAAATCAAAAAGAGATAGAAAATGCTCAGTAGTAAGCAATTGCTAACGCAATGTCAAAAAGTAGTGGGGACAGCTACTATATAAGAGAACGAGTTAAGCGGCTCGGGATCTATCAATATCTATATTTCTCATTATAGATCAGTAAATTCAAGATAATAGGTAATTGACATAACAAATTTTGTCGAACTTATTAATCAAATAATAATTAATCAAAGATACTGTCAAGAACCTCAGTGACACGATCCTTTCCCAAGAAGCAACTTCTGCCCTAGCCAAAGGCCCGAAGTTTGCTATTGCCCCTTCTAGAATCCCAAAAGACGAAATCATCTCCCAAATCGAAAACTCCATCTTCGGACTACCAACGGAAACAGCAAACAACATTCGAAGACTAACAACCAACATTCTACGCAACGCCAAAGCACCCAAGCCAAACCTCACTAGACAGGAACGCCTAGCACTGAGAGAACTCAACAGCAACCCCGACATCATCGTACTGGCAGCAGACAAAGGCAATGCCACGGTCGTCCTCAACAGGAAAGACTACGAAACCCAAATCCGAACACTCCTGGACGACACTACCTACCGCAAAATTTCAAGAGACCCTACACCGAAAATAGAAAAACGCACCACCCTCCTTATCAAGGAAAGCAATCTGCCGGAACCAACCAAAAAAGCTTTGACTCCCAAAGAATCCTGCCCTCCCAGACTGTACGGCCTACCCAAAATCCACAAAACCAACGTACCCTTGAGACCAATAGTTAGTGCGATTAACTCGCCCACATACAAACTTTCACGGTATCTGGCGTCCCAACTCCAAACACTCCTATCCGACTCCGGCTCACGCATCCTCAACTCGAAAGACTTTGTCGAGAAAATCCAACAGATTCGACTACATCCTGATGACATTCTAGTCAGCTTCGATGTAGAATCACTGTTTACGAAAGTCCCTATCCCAGACACCTTGGAAATCATAAAAAGATCCAAAAAGATACCCCAACAACTGTTCCCCCTCATCGAACACTGCCTCACCTCCACCTACTTTCTTTACCAAGGAGCATTCTACGAACAAACCTCAGGCGCTGCTATGGGATCTCCAATTTCTCCCATCATAGCGGACATATTCATGGAGCACTTCGAGAGCCACACCCTCGGAGAAGCCCGACTAAAACCTGAACTCTGGCTCCGATATGTTGATGACACTTTTGTCATTTGGCGACATGGTAAGGAACACCTCCAAACCTTTCTAGACTTTCTCAACTCCCGACACCCTAACATACGCTTCACGATGGAAACAGAAAATAACAACCAACTTCCCTTCCTGGACGTGCTAGTCACGAAAAAACAAGATGGTCAATTGGGACATCGCGTATACCGCAAACCCACACACACCAACAGATATCTCCACGCAGCTTCACACCACCACCCATCACAAAAAGGATCAGTGATCAGCTCACTCGTCCACCGAGCACTGACAGTCTCTGATTCAGATAACCTCAACGTCGAACTAGCCCACCTGAATAAAACCCTACAATCCAATGGTTACTCGTCCACACAAATCCAACAAACCATCCAAAAACTCCAGAACAAGCCCAACCCATCGACAGACATTTCAAACTTACCAACGGAAGTAACGAGAAGAACTGCCTTCCTCCCCTACATTCAAGGAGTGACGGACTCCATAGGGAGAATCCTAAGGAGAAACAACATCAAACCGATTTTCAAACCACCACAGAAAATCGGGCAATTCCTCAACTCCCCAAAAGATAAACTCCCCCCGCTCAGCTCTTCAGGGGTATACAGCAGGGGTCGGCACACTCATTAGTCGAAAGAGTCAAAGCTGTTAATCCTATTACCCCGTTCACCGGCACTAATCCTTTTAACAACATTTCTTGGATTTTGGTAGGTATGAGTGGGGATATGCAGGTATGACAAGACCTAGACGGTCGGACGCAGTTCTTGCCGTCGCAAATAGAGCAAACCACCCCTTGGTTCATTTTATTTCTCCTGAACGCTGCCCCTACTATCGCATTTCCAGGTAAGGACGAGTGACCGTTTCCAGGTAGACCGAGGGGATTTACGGTCGCACTAATTGTCACTTAGAGCCGGGCTGGCTCGGCGAGCCGGCGTGGCCGACTCCTGGTATACAGGATCCCTTGTTCCTGTGGAAAAGTTTACATCGGAGAAACCGGGAGGAAGATCAGCACTCGCCTTAAAGAACACCAAAGATGCGTCAAACTGAAGCACTTTACTATCTCAGCTCTGGCGGAACACCAAATGGAAACGGGCCACCAAATCTTATTTGACCAAACCACCTCCTTGGCTAACTCAAATCAGTATTTTCCTCGAAAATACAGAGAAGCCCTTGAAATCCGTAAACATCCTAACAACATCAACAGAGACAACGGACTTCAAACCCATCCAATTTGGAACGCCATCCTCCCGTTTTTTTAAATGTTTGGCCAACCATTTAAAAACATATGATTGGTCAACTCCACCCGAGCGGAACGTCACACATGGACGGCTCCGCAACTGGCATAAATAGGGACACCCTGTTGGGGAGCAGCCAGTATCAGGTTGTTTCTCGCCCTGATGAAGTAGACTGCAATGTTTACGAAACGTCGGCACCTAACCGTTAAACAACGCGGCTCCATCCCGGAAGCCAAGTCTTATTCAGAATCTCACCGCGAAAGCCTCAAAGACCTTAATAATTAATCAAATACATTTATTATTGATTCACAAAATACGCAACCAACAAGTTGAAAGACTTTGCGGTTACGACATCCTTCCTATAAAATCATTCTTTCCTATCAATTCATTGCTTAACCCTTTGTGCCATGGTGGCACTCTGAGAGTGCCACCTGTTTCCACCATTTTCTGAGCAATTTCGACCGAATTTTCAAATTTTTTTTGTGTTTCAAAAAAAAAAAAAAAAAAAAAATGTGTGACACAAAGGGTTAAGAGTTTAAATACTCCGAGGACGTGAATTATCCTAATCAATCCAAATAAGACAGTCAACGCTAACGAGTGTAAAACTCTGAAGCTGCGATTATTTTATTCTATCCTGACAGTAGAAATAATCAAAATAAGAAAATCAACATTGACGGGTTTAAATACTCTGAGGTTGCGATTATATTTCCAAAGCTCTCATATAATCAACGCCAACGGTACGAAAGTTTCTGAGGTAGCGATCATATGGAAATTCGTAGAAATAAGAACTGCCATAAATAAATAGACTAAACTCTCATAGACGAGAAAGAGTCCCGAATTATTAATTCGTTGATTAGATAAAGATTCTAACTTCTAGATAACGTCCGGTTTATTCAAATATAGGGTAAAATTCACTGGGGATAAGTCGCGATTGTTACAGTACTTAAAAAAAAAAATGAATGATAGCAAAATTTCACGGTCAGTTCGAATATTTCTGATGATTAAATAGTATGTACGTTTGTTTGATTGCATAGAAACATTCTTTTTCCGGTAAATTCGGTGGAAGCTTATACTACTATGTACGCCGGCGAATCAACAACTGGATACCGGTAGAAAAGTGCCGGAGTTGCCAATATCGAGCCATCAAGATACAGATGCAAGTGTGTTTGAAAACGGCCAAGTGATGGCAAGTCGGTTGTGGCAAGATGCAAAATGCCCTGCAGGAAATCAGTAGTTGATAACCAACACCGTTCCATTAATGGTTGGATACTGGTAAAACTTCACCGCAATACCGCTACTTTACATGTAGTGGCGCAGCAAAGGCTAGCCTACACCAGCACATTGCCATCACTGCCAGTGCTGGGCCATTATGATTTCGGCAGTTCTGTGTTTGCTGGTCTCATTAACGATTTGTACCCATTAACACTCTCACAAGATGAAATATCAAAAAGAGCTATTTCAGCACCACAAAATGCAGAAGTGCATCAAGTTAATGCACAGATTCTTTTCTGGGTGAATGGAGATATACTCGAGTCTCGTACAGTAATGTTCATTAATGGCTTCGCGGTGGCTGTTTTTTCGGACTTTTTAGGATAGAATCGAATAAAATAATATTATATTATTTTTATAAGGGGTCATAATTATTAATATTATATTTTCGACTATCGGCACATGAAATACGACTAGAATGGAGTCTCGTTTATGAAAAAGTCCGAAAAAAACAGTTAGCCACTGAGAAACCATTAATGAACATTACTGTACCATTGATTATGCTACATTTCATGGTTCAGACGTAGCTGATTCAACTTTAAACGAAGAAGTCACGTTGCGGTATCCAATAGAGTATTTAAATAATCTAACACCTACTGGTATACCACGACATAAACTGCAACTCAAAGTTGGTGCAATTGCAATGCTCCTACGCAATTTGGCTGTATCCGATGGTTTGTGCAATGGAACACGATTAATTATTCGTGCTTTGCTTTGTTGAATGTGTGATACATTCATATTGTGTGACGTAGAGTAGCGACGCGTACCGGCGTCCGTTGTAATGAGTGTCAGGTGAAATGGCAAGGTAGACAAGACAATAGTCTTCACCTAGCGTCAGTCTCTATCCATACGCAGAAACATGTAAACATAGAATATTAAATATAGTCTAAGATGAATATAAAGACTGATTTATTTAAGCTTTGTAACCAAATTCCTCCCTTTTCCTATCATGGTAGCAGTCCGTGGTTAAGGTGGTGAAGAAACCTATTTAAAAAGTGGTCAAAGGTACACAGTAAGACGTCAGTTTCGTGAAGTGTTCAATTACGAAAAAAAAGTTGAAACACGAGGCAAGATGGCGAAAAACGAAGCTACGAATATTACAATACCAGTGTTCGATGGAGAGAATTACCCAATGTGGAAGAAGAGGATCATACTTTATCTGAAATTTCGAAAATGTGATAACGTAATCACAAGAGAAAAAATAGCGACGGACAAAGTCGACTGGGACGAAAACGACTTAAAAGCTATGAACTATACAGGGTGTTCCAGACCTCGCGACGAATATTTCACAGGGTAAATCTTGATCAAAAATGGGATCGAAATTTCCTCAGCCGATTTTTTCGGAGATGCATGGATTTTCCGTTATAATTATTTTAATTTCAGCTAATGACATGCGACTTATAAACGGCAGTTTGTCGGTGTAATCACCGCTCGGTTGTGTGCGCGTCTCTCGCCCTATTGTCGCCACGAAAAAAGTGCATACAACCGAGCGGTAAGCACACCGACGCGCGGCCGTTCGTAAGCCGCGCGTCATTGACTGAAATTGAATTAATTATAACGGAAAAGATATGCATTTAAAAAAAAATCGGCTGAGGAAATTTCGATCCCATTTTTGATCAAGATTTACCCTATGAAATATTCGTCGCGAGGTCTGGAACACCCTGTATATATAGTGCAATATCGGATAAGCAACTTGAGTTTGTGTGTGAGAAGACTACGGCGTACGAAATTATGAAAAAGTTCGACGAGATGTATCTCAAACAGTCAACGGCTCTACAGATTATATGCAGAAATAAACTTGAAAAAATCAAGCTGAAAGACTACAGTGAATGTGACTACAGTGAATCGGCAACATTTTTTAGTGAATTCGAGAAAGCAGTGAATGAACTGAAAAGTGCGGGAGCAAAGATATCTGAAAAAGAAGAGCTCAACTATATGTTAAATACGCTACCCGAAAACTACAGTTATATTGGGGATCTAATCGATGCAATGAAGGAAGAAGACCAGACGGTAGAATATGTGAAAAATAAAATCCATATGTCGGAAATGAAATCCTACAAGGAAGAAGATATGAGAAAAAAGTCGAATGCATTTGTAGCTGAATCTAAATATAAAACGGATATAGTGTGCTACGGATGCGGCAAAGTCGGGCATACTAAAAGAGATTGTCATCATGGCGGCGAACAGATCGGGAGAGGACAATCAACACGTGGCCGGAAATTACGGAAGAGGGCGCGGCGGTTATCGAGGATCAGGCGGATACCGAGGCTCAGGTGGTTATCGAGGCGCAGACCGATACCAAATCAACAACAAAACTCGGACGAAGCAGGACCGAGCACATGGATCACGATGGTAGAATGCAACAATGTATACAATAAGGGTCAAGAAAGTCAGTCAGGTAAATGCGAAGTAAATTGGCTTTTAGACAGCGGTCGTACGGATCATATTATTAATGATGAGAAATATTTTAACGAATGCATTGTACTAAAACAACCAGTAAATGTATGTCTAGGAAATAACAGTGTGGCAAAAGCTACAAAGATAGGTACAGTGATAGGTAATTTCGAAGTATACGCAGCGTTGGCAACCTAAAAGGTGGAGCTGATCGTACTAGGGGCGTAAAATTATCGTACCCAGGCCAAAATTATCGTACATTTCCAAATATTTGAGAAAAACGATATTTCTTAGAAAAATAATAATTAACTCAATATTATCGTAAAATATCCCGTACGGAAAAAACTCCTAAGATGTCAGTAGTAACTACTGAAGATAAGTAGTAAATGAGTAGTAACTACTGCCGGTAAGTAGTAATTTAGTAGTAACTACTGAATATAAGTATACTGATGAGTAGTTACCATTGACGAGTGGTGACTATTGAATAGTCACTATACTGTTGTGTAGTTCACTGAGTAGTATTACACCATGAATGATGATTGAAATTATTATTCAAGTATTCCTTTCCATTGTCACATCTCAGTATCTTAACTCTTTTCCCGATTAAATTTTCGCTTTCGTTCACGAATTCTACTAAACAATCAAAAACTTCTGCTTTAGACCTAATCGTATACACTTTCGCTATTTTACTATAGTCATCAATAAAAGATACAAAATATCTTTCACCATTCAACCCGGCTGTCTGAAAACTGCTACAAACATCTGTATGAATAATTTCTAAGACTTCTTTTGCTCGATCTCTATTATTCTCGAATGGTATATTATGCATTTTATTTTCGATACATATTTTGCATTTCATAACTTCAGATTCAAAATCGTTTGGAATACCATCTACCAGTTTATCTTTACTCAATTTGTTCAGATAGTTAAAGTTGACATGCCCCAAGATACGATGCCATTTCTCTTTCTGACTCATAATATTACTTTGAGTTATATTGACTTGATGCTTATTGTCTTTTAGTTCACATTTCATTTTATACAGGTTTCCGTCTTTCCAAGCTGTATCTGTCACTTTCCCGTAACTAATTAGGTTTGAATGCATATCTTTCACATAGTATACATTTTTCAACTTTACCTCGCTTTGCTTCCCATATACTCAGTGTTCCCAACCGTACAATAATTATCGTACATGTACGATAATTTCGTACTACCGTACGATGTACGATAGCGATTCACTATCGTACGTAAATGTACGATAATATTCAAATATTGTACGATATTTACGATAATTCCAAATATCGAGAGAAAATGGTGTTTTTTTACTAAACAAAATAATTTTTTACAAATTATATCTTCAAAAATTCGCGCTTCCATTCGCGCGCATACAAAAGTTTGATAGATGTCTCGAGTTGCGTTCAGCCAAGCCGATCAGAGACTTTCGTCCCTTCTATTAATCGATTGGTCCTCTCAGGGCTCAGGCTCTGATGTGCGCATCTTCGCACCATGTATACTACGTGTTGCACCATGTGTTAATAGATGGGTATGTACTAAATGATGAAATTGAATAAAATTGAGTGTTGGGTGCAATATCCCGTACGGAAAAAACTACTGAAATACTACTGGGAAACTACTGGAATAACTACTGATAAACTACTGCTATACTTTTGAATACTACTGCCATTTTTCAGTAGTTCTCAGACTGTAAATTCGCGAATACTGGGGACTACTGATAAGTAGTAACTACTGATACGTAGTAACCACTGATGAGTAGTGACCATCGGCGAGTGGTAACTGCGCGCGGGTAATGTAAATCATGTTCCAGTAGTTCCCAGACTGTAAATTCGCGAATACTGGTGACTACGAACCACGGACGAGTAGTTATCATTGGCGAGCGGTGACTATCCAATAGTCACTACTTCTTCTTTTTCTTCTTTTTCCTTTTTTCGACTCAACGCTCTTTCGAGCATGTAAGGTAAGCGCACCAATAGTGAAACGCCCACCGCTGTGTCTCGATTATTAACGGCAATAAAAATAATAAATTTGAAAGTTCTGGAGAAATTTTTATTCTGGGCTCACAGTCAAGTTTTGGGGCTGTAAACTAACCATATATTAGGTCTATATTAGCTCATAATGAATTTTTAAAAGAATTTCAAAGACTCGAGATTTTCGGAACAGAAGTGAAACAGCCAAATGAGTGGGGAACCAGTAGTGAAACAGCCAGATGACCAATTGTGAAACGCTATCACCTGTCAAACAGCATATACCTAACCTAAAAATGATTCGTCCATTTGCTGCCCTTGAAACTCGAAATTCTTTGAATTTTATACCTAAAATTTATGTAAAACTATCGAAAAAATCAATCTGATAAAGAAATTCACAGTTTAACATTGTCTGGGCACAGAAAATTGAAGAAAAAACCACAAAAAGCAGCTGTTTCACTTCTGGTTGCATCGCTCTTCCGAGGCAACCAGAAGTGAAACGCGGCTTTTTTTATAGGAAAAACTGTAATTTATTCTATTTATCTGCTCTTCAACGATAAATAAAGTGTCACTGCTACCGTTGTTGGAGTTTTTCAGCACTTGATTGAAAGAAATTACGTGCTAGCTCTCTTTTCGATGCAGAGCGTCAGCATCCCGGCGACGGGCAGACGGAGGCTAAAGAGCCCGCTCGTCGGAAGGGGAAACAGAAATATGACATTTTAAAATTCTTCCAAACGTTTTCGGCGAAAAAAAAATTTTCTTTTACTTTGTAAATATATTTCTTAACTAAAGCAATGAATTCCCCAAAAAAAAGTTATTGATAGAATTTGCAGAAAGAGAAATAACTCCGCTGTTTCACTATTGGTTAGTGTTTCACTATTGGTGCGTTTACCTTAGTCAGAATAGTCACTACTGTCGAGTAGTACACTAAGTATTGACCAGTAGTTATTGCAACACAAAGTCGTACACTGCAGGTAAGAAGTCACCAGTAGTGTACCACTTAATATCAATAATTTTGGAAAATAAAATGAAACGTATCTCTGATGGTTACAACCCATTATCCTGAAGATACAATTCATTCGCATTGAAAAAATTCTGGGAGCCATTATCCACCACGTTTACGAAATAATTTTTTCTTAAATAAGGAATATAAACATAAGGAAAAGAGTTTCCACTTTCGACTGGGGGTCAAAATGATCGTCTTCGAAAGTAGAATTTTTGAGATTTTTTTCAAAAAAATCGAAGGTGTCGCACTGTTCGTAGTTTCAAAAAATCATGAATAAATAACGGTTAATGGAAAAAATCTGAAAAAATTCATGAGAGGTTGTTAGAGTTGGAGTAACCGTAGAAAAAATTATGAACCAAATCAAAAATGGTGAGGGAAAATCATTGGTCGAGTTGGTATGGAATACCTCATATGCAACTTATTGTAGTGCGGAAACTCCCAATACGTTTGAGGAGGCAATTGAGAGCAGTGACAGTATACTGGAAACAAGCAATGGAAACAGAAATGAAATGTTTGAATAAAAATGAGACTTGGACTTTAATCAACCAAGTACCAGGAAAAAAGGTGATTGATGTAAAATGGGTTTACACGAAGAAATCGAATGGATTGCACAAAGCTAGGTTAGTGGTTAGGGGATTTCAGCAAACCGAAATAATCGAGGATATATACTCGCCAGTGGCAAGGATGCAAACTTTGAAAATTCTGTTAGCGTATTGTTGTCAGGCAAGTCTAATTATAGAACAAATGGATGTTGAGACAGCCTTCTTAAATGGTAGAGTTAGCTCAGAAGTATATGTACACCAGCCAAAAGGGTATGAAGATGGGACAAATAGAGTATGTAAACTAAAGAAAGCCCTGTATGGATTAAAGGAAAGCCCTCGAAAATGGTATGAGTGTTTCGATAACTTTATGATAAAGATAGGATTTAAGAAAAGTAATTTAGACTATTGTTTATACACTCTAGTAGAAGGAGAAGATACCACATACGTGATAATCTTTGTAGATGACCTTCTAATCTGTAGTAAGAACAGAAAGAGAATAAATAATATAAAAGACCTACTGTCAAACAAGTTTATAATGAAGGACCTGGAAGAGGTGAAAGAATATCTAGGAATAAACATAGAATATGATTATCATTGACAGGAAATGAAATTAAATCAAACGAATTATATCGAGTCTTTAGCAAGTAAGCATAATTTACAAAATAGCAAGCTCCATAGCACGCCTATGGAAACGAACCTAAAGTTAGAAAAGGCAGATAGATGCGTGGAGGATATTAAATATAGGAACCTCATCGGAGCATTACTGTATATAAGCTCAGGCACAAGGCCCGACATAAGCTTTAGCGTAAACTATTTAAGTAGATACCAGAATAGTTATAATGAAACGCATTACAAATACGCAATACGGATATTGAAATATTTATTTTTAACTAAAGATTTAAGCCTAAATTATAAAAAGAGCGAAAACTGTCCAGTCTTAGATTGCTATGTTGATGCGGATTGGGCAGGAGATAACTTAGATAGGAAATCAACGTCAGGTTATAATATAAGACTGTTTGGAAATGTTGTGAGCTGGAAATCTAGAAAACAAAAAAGCGTAACCAAAGCTTCAACATTTGCGGAATATGTGGCACTGTCTGAAGCCGTGAGTGAAGTGAGATTCAGAATAGAAGTCTTGAAGATGTTTGATGTAAAACTAGTAAAACCAATAAATATCTATGAAGATAATTCGGGCGCCATAAATATAGCGAATTATGGAAACTTCACGAAAAACTCCAAACATATCGAAGTGCACTACCACTATGTACACGAATTTGTAAAGCAAGGTATTATTAAAGTAATTAAGGTAAACTCCGAAGAAAACATAGCGGATATCTTTACAAAGCCACTATGTAAAGAAAAGTTTGAGAAATTTAGATGTATGATGAATATTAAGTAAAACAGTGTGAAATCGAAGGAATCCACAATATACATGTAAGGAGGTGTGTTGAATGTGTGATACATTTATATTGTATGACGTAGAGTAGCGACGTGTACCGGCGTCCGTTGTAATGAGTGTCAGGTGAAATGGCAAGGTAGACAAGACATTAGTCTTCACCTAGCGTCAGTCTCTATCCATACGCAGAGACATGTAAACATAGAATATTAAATATAGTCTAAGATAAATATAAAGACTGATTTATTTAAGCCTTGTAACCAAATTCCTCCCTTTTCCTAACAGCATTCACGCATTGTTATTGCGGAACTTTTAACCGGGGAGAAACAAGGCCAAGTTGTGGAGATTCCCCGTATAAAAGTAGATACACGGAATGACACAGAAATACCGTTTGTTTTGCACAGACGTCAATTTCCTGTGCACCTAGTATTTGCAATGACAATCAATAAGTCACAGGGTCAGAGCTTCGACCATGTCGGATTATAGATCAACCGCCCAATATTTGGTCACGGTCAACTTTATGTTGCACTTTCACGTTGCAGATCAAAAGACGGTATAAAAATTCAATTGAAAAACGATAGAAATGCAATAAATAACATTGTTCATAGGGAGGTGATTTATTAAAAATTCCGGGGTCGCACTATGCACCACAACGATGGTGAAAATAGATAGCAGGCAGCATGAGGGGCCACAAGAATAGTAAGAATCGATATCCGGCAGCATGATGCGCCACGATAATGGTGAGGATCGATATCAGGCTGCAGAACCCGTACGGAAAAAACTACTGAAATACTACTGGGAAACTACTGAAATAACTACTGCTATACTTTTGAATACTACTGCCATTTTTCAGTAGTTCCCAGACTGTAAATTCGCGAATACTGGGGACTACTGATAAGTAGTAACTACTGATACGTAGTAACCACTGATGAGTAGTGACCATTGGTGAGTGGTAACTGCGCGCGGGTAATGTAAATCATGTTCCAGTAGTTCCCAAACTGTACATTCGCGAATACTGGTGACTACTAACTACGGAAGAGTAGTTATCATTGGCGAGCGGTGACTATCCAATAGTCACTATTTCTTCTTCTTCTTCTTCTTCCTTTTCTCGACTCAACGCTCTTTCGAGCATGTAGTCAGAATAGTCACTACTGTCGAATAGTACACTAAGTATTGTCCAGTAGTTATTGCAACACAAAGTCGTACACTGCAGGTAAGAAGTCACCAGTAGTGTACCTCTCATACATGGTGTAATACTACTCAGTGAACTACACAACAGTATAGTGACTATTCAATAGGCAACCACTCGCCAATGGTAACTACTCATCAGTATACTTATCGTCAGTAGTTACTACTTACTTACTACTTATCTTCAGTAGTTACTACTGACATCTTAGGAGTTTTTTCCGTACGGGAAACAGCCACATTATGGTGAGAATCGATATCAGGCAGCACAATGCGCCACACTGATATCATGTGCCACATTCATATGAAAAATTCATAAAAGGCTGCATAATCAGCGCCACATTGAGATGAAAGATTCATAAAAGGCTGCATAATAAGCGCCACAGTAAATAAACACATTAAGGGGGCAGGTCAGTCTAGATCGATGAATTTTTTTTTTTTGTTGCATTTTCCGAAAGGTGTAACCCTCAAGTATGTTCACTGAAAATTTCATGTAAAAATCTTCAAAGATGACGGAGATACAGCTATTCTTCCGAAGCAGCGTCGAGCGAGCGGGAGCTAGCTAGAGCGCGAACGAAGACCGTCCCACGATACCCCGCGCGCTGGCATTTGTTTGTTTACATTTGTTATTTTTTAGTTTTATTTTTTTTCTCTTCCATTTGTTTGTTTGTTTATTCGTTTTCGTTAACGTGCCTATGTATTGTTTCAAATTTTCAAATATGAATAGGGATACGATATCAAAAGTATCCAGAGACCTGAAACATAAAACTCAGTATCGGAAAGATAGGAGCATAAGAAGAAAGCAGCCCTTAAATCCAGCTGCACAAGATAAAGTAGAGGTTGAGGCTGGTATTTCACGGTCGGCAAAAAAACTGAAGAGTGCAGATGACACTGGAGTCGCAGTAAGTAATGATATAGACTACGTTTTTTTGAATTTTGAAACAGTTTTCGCTTATATCAGTGACCAAGTGAAATGTAAAGAATGTGGGAGTAACGTTACATTCGCAAAAAGTTCAACACGTGGACTCGGGTTTAGGATCCTGATCTCCTGTGCTTTTTGCTATCCGAAGAGTAAACCAAGTTGTCCTTACGCTCGAGGTGAGTATGAGATAAACAGAAAATTTATTTTAGCAATGCGGTTGATAGGCGTAGGTTTTGGAGGAGCCTCAAAATTCTGTGGTGTCATGGATTTACCTTCACCTCTATCAAGCAATGCGTACCGTGCTGTGATGAACAAAATTGAGACTGCTACGGAAGTGGTGTGTGATGCTGTTCTCCGAAAAAGCGTGCAAGAAGAACAAAAGCTCATGATCGAAGCAACAGGAACGATTCCCGAAGGATTGACAGTATCGGGAGATGGGACGTGGCATAAGCGACGCTTCAACTCGCTGTTTGATGTCTCGAGTATCATAGGTCACTACTCTGGAAAAGTCGTCGACTTAGTCACGAAGTCAAAATTCTGCAAGAAGTGCGAAATTTGGAAAGGCAAGGAAGATTCGGCCGAATACGCAGATTTCTGGAGCGAACATGAGGCAGAATGCACTGCAAATCACGAAGGATCATCGGGTAAAATGGAAGTTGACGCGGTTCGTGAAATGTTTTGTCGGTCTGAAGAAAAGTACGGAGTAAAGTATTTGAATTATATTGGCAATGGGGATTCAAAAACTTTCAAAGGTTAATCGTAGATGACCCACCTTACCCTGACATAAAGAAAAAAGAGTGTGTGGGCCACGTGCAGAAGCGCATGGGCTCGAGACTTCGAACGTGCAAATCGAAAAATAAGGGTCTTGGAGGCAGAGGAAAGCTAACGGGTGCTCTGATCGACATACTAACTATTTATTACGGCGTTGCGATACGAAGAAATTGTGAATCAATCGAAAAAATGTGGAATGCAATCCAGGGTACATTGCTGCACATGAAATCAATGGATAAAAAACCGCAACACAAGTGGTGTCCAGAGGGAGCTGAATCGTGGTGTTCGTATCAAAAAGCTCGCGCACTTAAAGATCTAAAAAATTATCGCCACAAACTCCCTCTCCATCCAGACGTTGAGGCAGCTATTGGGCCAATTTATAAAGATCTAAGTGACAATGGATTATTAGAACGGTGCGTCGGAGGATTTACGCAAAACTCCAACGAAAGTTTGAATAACTTGATTTGGCGTATCGCACCAAAACACTCGAACACCGGATCAAGTGTCATAAATATTGCTGCCAACACTGCCGTATGCACTTTCAATGAAAGTACAAAGTCCCTACTTCGAATCATGGATCAATTAGGTATACGTGTTGGCGAAAATGTTGATCGTTACTGCGATAAAATTGACTTGAAGCGTGTATCCACGGCGGACTTACGAGCGCAGCAAGCAACGTGTGAGGGGAGAATAGTTCGCAGACAGGCGCGACTTGCACAGGAAGATGCTGAAATTGCTACTGAAGGAGTCTTATATGGCCCGGGAATAAATGACTGATGGTAAACAAAATTAATTGGTACTAAATGAACGATAATCCTTTACAGAAACTACGTAAACTTTGAACGCTTTTGTAACAGGAAAATAGAATATTAATATATAAACTCAACGTCAGCGTCAAAGTCCTTAGTTAAGGTTAATTATAGTTAAAATATAAATCGAACATCCTATACAATAGTCAAAATATCGAGCTATTTACGCCATTGTCAAAATTTGAGTTCAACAGCGTACAGACGCTCGAAATTGATATACGAATCACTCTCACACGAACTCCCTTACGTCTACCTTCGTAGACGACACTCTCACGTAGCTCGTTGATCGATAACTATTGTATTTGGCTATTGTGTCCATCCTTAGTTGTGACTCTCACAGTATTGTCTAATTATAATCGAGTTGTGTTAGTCGCTATAATTTCTTTGTCATATTATATTATTTGTTAAGTGGTATAAAGTCGCCAATTCAGGCAATTGTCAATCGTGTAATACTAGTAAAATTGTCAAGAACTATAGTGTTAATAAATATAAAACAGACGCCTAAGAGTCGGACTTTGACAACAATTTGTAAGTACAATAAACTTGTATATTCTGTCCAACTCTGTCTTTCTTTGCTCTTGGAAATTTAGATCCTCCCTACCTTAGGTCCCCCAAATGAACTCCCTTGCGAGTAGAGTCCCAGGTAATGTACATTTTTCGTGCTCTTTCAAATGCATTGTGAAAATAAGCATGGCAAGAGGCGCCTTATGAGTGCATTTTTAATAATGCTATAAGACGCTGAGCGAATGCGGTGAAAAGGCGCATTTTGTGCGCATGCAGTGTAGAAGCGATCAGGTTAATTACGCAGCTGAGTTTGAATTACCCGCGCGCAGCCCGCATCGATGTATCGAGCTCGATCCAGGTATCGACCGGCCAAGGATCATGGCTGCAGTTTGTTGTCAAACAATCAACACGTGTTGACCTGCAGTACATAAGTCGTGCTATATCAAGTTCACCGTGCGGTATATTGGTGAAGTGATTTACGTGATTGAAGTAGAGAAAGGCCCGCAAATAAATAGATATGGTAAGTACAAAGACTTTACTGGGGATTAAGAGTAATATATATGTTTGACTGAATATTATTCTGAGTAGATGCATGCGATCTATAGATTTCGATGGAATTAGAGTATATGGGGAATTCCACCCCAACATTTTCCATAAGAATAACTTGGGATAAATTATTATTGCTTCTTCCGATTTTCATAATTATAGCAAATGATATACGTCACACAGAGAAACTACAAACATATTTTTGTAAGAAAATAAAAAATTGAAAATTAAAAAAAAAAATAAAAAAACATAAATTAAAAAAATTAAAATTAAAATAAATTAAAATAAGTTAAACTTTGACCTTGAATAACTTTCGAAAGAGTCGATTTATTAGAGAATGACTCGGAACTTTTTTGTTTTTTGCAAGAATGGTTTTGGGAAATTAGATTACAAGTTCCTCCAGGATTGACACGGCATATATTCTTAGACCTCATTATGAAGGACATTCTTACGAAAAGCTACATCCGAAAAGTTGCTGTCGCATCAGCTGCAGCAAGGCTACGAGATGTTCTCAATCGACTTGACGCCGGTAATGGTCTAGGAGAGGGGATTCACGGCGAAGAGCACAACGCTCAAATTGCTGCTGCTAATATCGAGCAAGATGTAGAAATACCTGCTGCTGATGTTGGACAGAATGCTGAAATGCCTGCTGTTGATGTCGAACAGGATGCAGAAATGCCAGCTGCTGATGATGTTGAACCGGACATCTTACAGCTTGGTGTAGGTGCTGGTGAACAGGATGTGGAAAATGACATAATGGATGACAATGCAGATCAATCCGATGAAGACAGTGATACTGAAGGTGTCAGCAGTATAGAAAGTGACCAGCATAGTTCAGGTCCTAGCTCCAGTGACAGAAGCGATGCTGAAAGTGTAGATGATGATGAGCCTGAGAATCTCCAAGATGCGTTGCAGGTGTGGAGTAGTCAGTATAATATCACTAATGTAGCAATCAGCGCTCTACTGGCAGTCTTGCGGCGACATAATCATCCCGAGCTGCCAAAGGATGCAAGAACCCTGAAGCAGACGCAAAGAGCAAAGACTGCAATGAAAGTGCTTGAAAACGGGCAGTATGTTCACGTTGGCCTCAAGCACGGAATCATGAACAAACTCAAGGGAGGATTTCTTGGCGATGTCATCGAGCTCGACATCAATTGTGATGGTATATCTTTTCATAATAGCAATGCGGCTGAAACCTGGCCAATTCTGGGGCGGTGCAGACATTTCAAAGATCCGAGGCCGTTTGTCATCGGCCTGTTTCGGGGTAATGGAAAGCCTCAACCTCTCTCCGATTATCTTGCGGACTACATTCGGGAAGTGAAAGAACTTACACAGGATGGTGTGTTACACGATGGCAGAAATTTGCAGTTCAGGGTCAGATATTATTTGTGTGATGCACCCGCGCGTGCTTACCTCAAATGTATTAAGGGTCATACAGCATATTTTGGATGTGAAGGATGTAACCAGGAAGGTGGTTGGACCAATCATGTTGTGTTTGACACTGAGTGTTGAGAGCTTCACACGGATGAGTCATTCCGAACAAGGCGAGATGAGGACCATCATCTAGGCACATCACCACTCGAAGAGGAATTAAACACAGAAATGGTTTCTCAGTTTCCCAGGGACCCAATGCACCTGTCTGACATTGGTGTTGGCAAGAGATTTGTGCTATATGCAACTGTAAGAGCACCCGCCGAATTTAGACTACGTGCTGAACTCCTACAAGACTTTTCAGAACTTCTTGAGCTGTACGCAGATTATATTCCGTCAGAGTTCTCCAGGCAGCCAAGATCTTTCCGCCACATTTCAAAGTGGAAGGCCACGGAATGGAGACTACTTCTGCTGTATGTTGGAGTCGTAATTTTCAAAATTCTGCTGAAACCAGAGGTGTACGACGTGTTTATGCTCTATCACTGTGCAGTCTCTGCTTTATCCAGTGAGTTGTTTAAAGATCAATTTCTTGAACGAGCTCGTGATTGGTTGCTGCTTTTTGTGCCTTATTCGGCGGAAATCTTTGGCCCAGATTTTGTGTCCTACAACATTCATTCAATAATGCACCTTCCTGATGATGTGGAGCTGTACGGCACATTGATGGATTTTAGTGCCTACCCATTTGAGTCAAAGCTGGGGGCCATCAAGAAACTAGTCAGATCATCCGCTAAACCATTGCAACAGATAGTCAAAAGACTAGGTGAACGAGACAAGGTTGAGATCAAACTTAAGGAAAAAAAAAAAAGAGGGCTACTATACGAGCATCGCAATGGACCCACAGCTAATGTTGAGGGTGTGCTAGCCCAGTACCGGAAACTTGAGCTTGAATCCTATAGTTTGAGATTAGAGGCGCCCAACAATACAGTCTGCTTTTTAGACGGAAAATTTGGATGTGTTCTAAACATTGTCCGTACGCAGGTCAGGGAAGTGAAGATAATTGCTCGCTTGTATCAATCAGTAAAAAATCTCTATTTTTATCCAATCCCATCCTCGGAACTTGGCGTGTGTGTAGTACGAGACTTAACTGAAGCCTTTCATGTCTACGACATCGAAGATATACAGTTCAAGTGCATGTGCCTACCATTTCTCAACGAGGCTTTCGCAGTTTTTCCCCTGCTGCATTTACAATAACGGTATAGATCGCATTGCATCCCTTAACAGTTTGTGTGCCGAGGTTTGGATAAAGTAGTTTAGAACAATCTGCATGCGTGGGAATTTTTCCGAAACATAGTTATGTAAAGCACGATGACTGCATATTATATACGGTGGTCAAGTTTTAGCAATCAAATCCAAATCAGCTGTTCACGTTCGTATTGATTCACATATTTTTCGTTTCTATCACAGGAACACAATAAATACAGCATCGTAGATTTCACTGCGGATGATGGAAGTTCATCTGTTGCAGTTGTGCCTCACAAGTGGTTGCACGACACAGATAAATTCTGCTTTTATCCCAAACAGGGGGGTTTGAAGTCGGTAATGGCTTACGAAGATCCCGACGATACATGGGACTTCCTACCGTGTATTCTGAGAAAAACCTATGGTAAGCTAGATTCAGGTTTAGAAAAATTGCGCAATGTTGACCACCTCAGTACAAATGCCTCTACAATGTATTATGTTTTATGACCAGTGTTGGGCACCATCCACTTTTATTTCGTAATTGATGACATTAAATTGAAAATTACAGCTGTAGTTTTGAATTTAATTTTTTTCAATTACTAAATACAGTTTTTATTTTGAATTTGTAATAAATTAATTACAAATTCGCCCGGCACTGTATAACAGATTCCTACCGTGAAGCAAGACTACGGCTTAGCAAGGCAGAAGACACTGATGGTCTTGAGTCAGCAGCTGAACAAGGAAAGGGAAAGAGGAAGAGATTTGCCAATTCAAAATATATGAGAAGTGATGATGATAGTGATGGAGAAAATGCTTCCTCCAATAACAACTACGAGGAAATGAGAAACAGGAACCTCAAGGACTTGAAGGCGGCCTTGGAACAAGCAATGGGAAAGGATATGTCTGAGAAAAACAAAAGCAAAGTGGTTTTAACGAGCAAGATAGGAAAGAAGAGTCCAGCAACGAATAAACGAATTAAAATAATAAAACCTGATAGTCTAGCTGATGCTGAGCGACGTGTTGAGGCAAGAGCCCGAATGATGGCTGCTCAAAAGATTGCTTCTAAAAGCAAACTGAAATTGGCTGTGATACCATCTTCAAGTATTTGACCATGCGTTTGATACATATATATGATTTGAGATAAGGCTTAATGATGTTTTTGTTAACAAGTTAATGATAGTTCCTTATCTTCTTATAGGTCGCATGTCAGTTTCGGAGGAGAACTCAGAGGGAAAAACTGTGCCACGTGAGTAAAGCATAATGTGAAACGCAATGTGAAGTTACAGCATGCCACTGCGCCTCAACTAACATTCGACGGTCGCTATTAAGAAAGAGGTAACTGGCGAGGGCTAGTTCTAGGAGACGTATTTCCTATGCCTATACACAGCAGATACGTCTTTTAGAATTATCCCTCGCCAGTTACGTCTTTCTTTATAGCGTCCGTCGAACTGCGGTATCACTTCAAAACAAATGTTTTGCCTTCACAGGTCATGCCAGTCTGGAAAGTAGCGCCGGAAACTTGGAAGCAATACAGTCAGGTGAGTCGAATAGAATCGTTCCAATTCATTCATATCATTATGTCCGATTCGAAGTTCACTGTGAATTTCTTTTCTCAGATTCCACAGCTGTAGTGGAATGTGATGCCAACGTTCAGGTTCCCTGCACAATTGTGAAGCCTGCCCCTATTATAGAGAATACAGCAGCACTGAAACAAGCTGCATTGCTACAACTTTCCAAATCTCCAAAACGTCATGCGACAGAGATTCTGCAGGCTGATATGACTAATAGTGTTGCCTTCCTCAAACCAGCTGATGAATCACCCATTACACTGGAGTCATTGCGACGAGCATTAAATGGTAACAACTTTATGTTATCAGTAATATGAAGACTGATCTGTTCTCATTCTGATATGATTGCTTTATTGGTTTATCGGTAGGCATCTGGAGTGCCATCGAGGTTTTAACCAAAAGTCAGGAAATTGTGATAGGTATGCAGGAAAAATTGGATGCAAAATTAGACAAAGTTCTCAGAGGCGTACGAGCCACGGATGGGTGCAAGAAGCCTTCTACTTGGCCGAAAGTGTTGCCTCTCCAATCTCTTGCAAACCTTTACAAATTCGAAAACAGCCTGAATGAAACTGATTTCATGGAATTTGCGGTGAGTGAACGTTCCAATTGTCAAGAAAAATATACATTTATGATTGGAATTACCGGTTCAAATATGACACTGTCTCTAATTATATAGGTGGACTACTTCAGTACCAGTGGAGGGAATACGAGTGAGGAGGCGGCACGAGCAGTGTGCATCAGTCTGTTTTCTAAATCCCTGGCCAGCACCATCAACCTCAAAGGCGGGGCTGTTAAGACCGGAATAAATGATTTAAAAATCCTAAAAATGATCCTGGGTAAGTCTCTTTTGTATACTTCTTTGGTTCTACAGATCAGTTCTGTACAAACTCCTCTTTTTCGCATTCCTTCCCACAGAATTTCCCTGTCGACGGAGTCAAAGGCAGACCTCAAGTACTATATTATACGTATAATCACTTTACAGCTGCATGCAAGTTGGCCCTGGACAAAAAAGTCAACGTAAAGAACGCAAAGTCAGCAGTGGGAGTTTGGCTGAGGAATCAGTCCATCAACCAACAGGGGCCAGAGAAAGAGGATCAGCAATCCGAGCTGAGCTGCAGTGACAATGACTGATCCTATTTGCATTATTATTATTATTATTATTATTATTATTATCAGCGCCGTGCCTAGTTAAAATAGCACCTGGGGCCATAATTTCCCATGACGCCCTGGTTATTATTGATTTTGACCGGGCAAGAATTGGGAAAAAAAAAAAAAAAAAACAATGTTCTGCTTTTATGAAACATGTGTTTTTTCTTGCATTTTCGTCCGCAAAAATTGATTTGGACTATGGTACGGCGCCCCATGCGAGGTGGCGCCCTGGCGCGGTTGCCCCATTGCGCCGCCCGTTGGCACGGCGCTGATTATTATTATTATTATTATTATTAATGACGCTGAAGCTAGCAGCCGATTCACAGCAGCGGATTCAGCAAACCAGTGGATCTCATGCAGACTGACTTGCGACCGTTTGAAATTTTTTTTCAAGAGTAAATATTCGCGTTACGTAATGAAATTCATACCACCGTTTTGGGGGTGCAGAAGAAAACGGTGGTATGAATTTCATTACGTAACGCGAATATTTACTCTTGAAAATGAAAAAAAAAAAATCATTTTCAAAGTTCGAATCGGCAGCTAGTGACTCGGAAGGTGTAAAAAATCTGAAAAAAAAAATAGGAATGCTTCTTCTGCACCCCTAAGACGGTGGTATGAATTTCATTACGTAACGCGAATATTTACTCTCAAAAATGAAAAAAAAAAATCATTTTCAAAGTTCGAATCGGCAGCTAGTGACTCAGAAAGGTGTAAAAAATCTGAAAAAAAATAGGAATGCCTCTTCTGCACCCCTAAAACGGTGATATGAATTTCATTACGTAACGCGAATATTTACTCTCAAAAATGAAAAAAAAAAATCATTTTCAAAGTTCGAATCGGCAGCTAGTGATTCGGAAAGGTGTAAAAAATCTGAAAAAAAATAGGAATGCCTCTTCTGCACCCCTAAAACGGTGGTATGAGTTTCATTACGTAACGTGAATATTTACTCTCAAAAATGAGAAAAAAAAAAAATCATTTTCAAAGTTCGAATCGGCAGCTAGTGACTCGGAAAGGTGTAAAAAATCTGAAAAAAAAATAGGAATGCCTCTTCTGCACCCCTAAAACGGTGGTATGAATTTCATTACGTAACGCGAATATTTACTCTCAAAAATGAAAAAAAAAAATCATTTTCAAAGTTCGAATCGGCAGCTAGTGACTCGGAAAGGTGTAAAAAATCTGAAAAAAAAAATAGGAATGCTTCTTCTGCACCCCCAAAACGGTAGTATGAATTTCATTACGTAACGCGAATATTTACTCTCAAAAATGAAAAAAAAAAATCATTTTCAAAGTTCGAATCGGCAGCTAGTGACTCGGAAAGGTGTAAAAAATCTGAAAAAAAATAGGAATGCCTCTTCTGCACCCCTAAAACGGTGGTATGAATTTCATTACGTAACGAGAATATTTACTCTCAAAAATGAAAAAAAAAAAATCATTTTCAAAGTTCGAATCGGCAGCTAGTGACTCGGAAAGGTGTAAAAAATCTGAAAAAAAAATAGGAATGCCTCTTCTGCACCCCTAAAACGGTGGTATGAATTTCATTACGTAACGTGAATATTTACTCTCAAAAATGAGAAAAAAAAAAATCATTTTCAAAGTTCGAATCGGCAGCTAGTGACTCGGAAAGGTGTAAAAAATCTGAAAAAAAATAGGAATGCCTCTTCTGCACCCCTAAAACGGTGGTATGAATTTCATTACGTAACGCGAATATTTACTCTCAAAAATGAAAAAAAAAAATCATTTTCAAAGTTCGAATCGGCAGCTAGTGACTCGGAAAGGTGTAAAAAATCTGAAAAAAAAAATAGGAATGCTTCTTCTGCACCCCCAAAACGGTAGTATGAATTTCATTACGTAACGCGAATATTTACTCTCAAAAATGAAAAAAAAAAATCATTTTCAAAGTTCGAATCGGCAGCTAGTGACTCGGAAAGGTGTAAAAAATCTGAAAAAAAATAGGAATGCCTCTTCTGCACCCCTAAAACGGTGGTATGAATTTCATTACGTAACGAGAATATTTACTCTCAAAAATGAAAAAAAAAAAATCATTTTCAAAGTTCGAATCGGCAGCTAGTGACTCGGAAAGGTGTAAAAAATCTGAAAAAAAAATAGGAATGCCTCTTCTGCACCCCTAAAACGGTGGTATGAATTTCATTACGTAACGTGAATATTTACTCTCAAAAATGAGAAAAAAAAAAATCATTTTCAAAGTTCGAATCGGCAGCTAGTGACTCGGAAAGGTGTAAAAAATCTGAAAAAAAATAGGAATGCCTCTTCTGCACCCCTAAAACGGTGGTATGAATTTCATTACGTAACGCGAATATTTACTCTCAAAAATGAAAAAAAAAAAATCATTTTCAAAGTTCGAATCGGCAGCTAGTGACTCGGAAAGGTGTAAAAAATCTGAAAAAAAAAATAGGAATGCTTCTTCTGCACCCCCAAAACGGTAGTATGAATTTCATTACGTAACGCGAATATTTACTCTCAAAAATGAAAAAAAAAAATCATTTTCAAAGTTCGAATCGGCAGCTAGTGACTCGGAAAGGTGTAAAAAATCTGAAAAAAAATAGGAATGCCTCTTCTGCACCCCTAAAACGGTGGTATGAATTTCATTACGTAACGAGAATATTTACTCTCAAAAATGAAAAAAAAAAAATCATTTTCAAAGTTCGAATCGGCAGCTAGTGACTCGGAAAGGTGTAAAAAATCTGAAAAAAAAATAGGAATGCCTCTTCTGCACCCCTAAAACGGTGGTATGAATTTCATTACGTAACGTGAATATTTACTCTCAAAAATGAGAAAAAAAAAAATCATTTTCAAAGTTCGAATCGGCAGCTAGTGACTCGGAAAGGTGTAAAAAATCTGAAAAAAAATTGGAATGCTTCTTCTGCACCCCCAAAACGGTGGTATGAATTTCATTACGTAACGCGAATATTTACTCTCAAAAATGAAAAAAAAAAAATCATTTTCAAAGTTCGAATCGGCAGCTAGTGACTCGGAAAGGTGTAAAAAATCTAAAAAAAAATAGGAATGCTTCTTCTGCACCCCCAAAAAGGTGGTATGAATTTCATTACGTAACGCGAATATTTACTCTTGAAAATGAAAAAAAAAAAATCATTTTCAAAGTTCGAATCGGCAGCTAGTGACTCGGAATGGTGTAAAAAATCTGAAAAAAAATAGGAATGCTTCTTCTGCACCCCCAAAACGGAGGTATGAATTTCATTACGTAACGCGAATATTTACTCTCAAAAATGAAAAAAAAAAATCATTTTCAAAGTTCGAATCGGCAGCTAGTGACTCGGAAAGGTGTAAAAAATCTGAAAAAAAATAGGAATGCCTCTTCTGCACCCCTAAAACGGTGGTATGAATTTCATTACGTAACGCGAATATTTACTCTCAAAAATGAAAAAAAAAAAATCATTTTCAAAGTTCGAATCGGCAGCTACCCGTGTAGAAATTCTATTAGGGCTGCTATCAGGCCCTGAAAATTGTGCCCGATCACAAATAGGGCCCTGATAAAGCAAAAATTACCAGGCCCCGACTGAAAATGTAACGTTTCGCACGACGTGCCCTGATCGGGCCAATTTATCAGGCCCTGATCACGAAAATTTACCGGGATCTGACTGGAAATATAATATCTGCCACGACGAGACCCGAAGAAGTCAGTTCATCAGGCCCTGATCATGTCACTTCATTAGGCCCCGATCGTGTCAGTCTATCAGGCCCTAATCAAGGCAATTTATCAGGCCCTAGTCAGGCACATTCATCACGATACAACAGGCCCTGATGAAGTCAGTTTCATCAGGAGCCGATTAGAAATTCAATATTTCGCGCTATGAACCCTGATCATGCTAATTTATCAGGCCCTCTTCGGCTGTCCCAAGCAGTATCGGAAATTGTAGTACCCCCTGCTTAAAATGCTGGATAGACACAATAGAGATTCGTACAGATTCGGAAACATTGCGGAATCAATGCCGGAAGATTATTTTCCGGTTTTGATTCCGAAATGTATCCGAACCTACATGAATCTCTATTGTGTCTATCCGGCAATTTGTGCAGTAGTCTGTTCACGTCTTGAATTTTTCTCATGTCACAAAAGACATCACGTTAGAATAGAGAATATTTATTTATCCTTATAGGTTTATTAACAAACTAAATGTAACAGTTTGAGTATTATATTTCTTCCAAACGGAATACAATCAAGTCTTTTTAAACCAGAATCTTTTCTTTTATAATATTATATGAGTAGACAGACTAAACGTAGCAGTTATATCACATAGGTAATGACTTTTGTATTTACCATTATTTTGCACTTTAAATATTGTTATTTTCTCCTGAAACTAGGATGTATTCGTCTTTGTTTTTTTTTTTATTTAGTCATGAGCAGACGAAATGAACATATTTTATATTTATAAAATCTTGTAATATTCTCTTTAAACCAGAATATTTTCTTCTGTAATATAATGAGTAGACAAAATAAACATAATATTTTATAATAATAGAATCTTGTAATATTCTTTTTAAACCAGAATCTTTTCTTTTGTAATATTATATGAGTAGACAAACTAAACGTAGCAGTTATATCACATAGGTAATGAGTAATGACTTTTGGATTCACCATTATTTTGCACTTTAAATATTGTTATTTTCTCCTGAAACTAGGATGTATTCGTCTTTGTTTTTTTTTTTATTTAGTCATGAGCAGACGAAATGAACATATTTTATATTTATAAAATCTTGTAATATTCTCTTTAAACCAGAATATTTTCTTCTGTAATATAATGAGTAGACAAAATAAACATAATATTTTATAATAGAATCTTGTAATATTCTTTTTAAACCAGAATCTTTTCTTTTGTAATATTATATGAGTAGACAAACTAAACGTAGCAGTTATATCACATAGGTAATGAGTAATGACTTTTGGATTCACCATCATTTTGCACTTTAAATATTGTTATTTTCTCCTGAAACTAGGATGTATTCAAGTTTTTTTTTTTTTTTTTTTTTTTCATTTAGCGATGAGCAGACGAAATGAACATATTTTATATTTATAGAATCTTGTAATATTCTCTTTAAACCAGAATATTTTCTTCTGTAATATAATGAGTAGACAAAATAAACATAATAATTTATAATAATAGAATCTTGTAATATTCTTTTTAAACCAGAATCTTTTCTTTTGTAATATTATATGAGTAGACAAACTAAACGTAGCAGTTATATCACATAGGTAATGAGTAATGACTTTTGGATTCACCATTATTTTGCACTTTAAATATTGTTATTTTCTCCTGAAACTAGGATGTATTCGTCTTTGTTTTTTTTTTTTATTTAGTCATGAGCAGACGAAATGAACATATTTTATATTTATAAAATCTTGTAATATTCTCTTTAAACCAGAATATTTTCTTCTGTAATATAATGAGTAGACAAAATAAACATAATATTTTATAATAGAATCTTGTAATATTCTTTTTAAACCAGAATCTTTTCTTTTGTAATATTATATGAGTAGACAAACTAAACGTAGCAGTTATATCACATAGGTAATGAGTAATGACTTTTGGATTCACCATCATTTTGCACTTTAAATATTGTTATTTTCTCCTGAAACTAGGATGTATTCAAGTTTTTTTTTTTTTTTTTTTTTTTTCATTTAGCGATGAGCAGACGAAATGAACATATTTTATATTTATAGAATCTTGTAATATTCTCTTTAAACCAGAATATTTTCTTCTGTAATATAATGAGTAGACAAAATAAACATAATATTTTATAATAATAGAATCTTGTAATATTCTTTTTAAACCAGAATCTTTTCTTTTGTAATATTATATGAGTAGACAAACTAAACGTAGCAGTTATATCACATAGGTAATGAGTAATGACTTTTGGATTCACCATCATTTTGCACTTTAAATATTGTTATTTTCTCCTGAAACTAGGATGTATTAAAGTTTTTTTTTTTTTTTTTTTTTCATTTAGCGATGAGCAGACGAAATGAACATATTTTATATTTATAGAATCTTGTAATATTCTCTTTAAACCAGAATATTTTCTTCTGTAATATAATGAGTAGACAAAATAAACATAATATTTTATAATAATAGAATCTTGTAATATTCTTTTTAAATCAGAATCTTTTCTTTTATAATATTATATGAGTAGACAAACTAAACATAGCAGTTATATTACTATTCCTTCCTGCGCAGGAACTACTTGCGCAGGAACTATTTGCGCAGGAACTTCTTGTACAAGATCTACTGTTGGTGTTTCTGCCTTCCTACGTCGGTTTCGATTACCGTGCCAGTCTTTTGCATTATAAATGACACTTGATAAGGCTTGTCTAAATTGTCTTTCTGAAACTCCGCCCCCATTTGATTCCTTATGATGGGCACAAACTAGCTCTGAAATAAGACACAAGATCCATGTACAATATTATATGATAAACAATAAAGCTGAATCAAAATCAGATTTTGAAAATGAGAGATATTCTATTATAATGATTTCACTGGTATAAGCACTATTAATCATAGTGCTTGCTGTTTTGTCCAAATTCTAGAGAAGAATTGTAAAAATGTTAATAATTTTCGCTATATGTCTTGGCAATTGGGACAGCATGGTGAGTATATCATATGATAATTGATGAGAACAGAATTTTTTCAGATCAAAATTTTCTCGCTGTACTATATCAAATACATTTTCTAGTAGATAGAAAATTCACATCCTATTATACGTACCAAAAAGGATGGTATATATTTTCGTATTTTTCAAGAGGTATTTTCCCTTGGTTTGTTTCACAGCTGTACAATCCATAGCGAGTGGTCGAGTCAATAATTTCTTTGAAATCGACGAAACGGTTTTGCATATATCTTTCTCTATAAAGTGTTGTATAACATCCACCTGTGACACAAAATGGGTGTTATACATAACTCATATATGTACGATTGATTTATTGGCAAAAATGGTTAATTCTTCTACTCACGAACTCGGTGCAGAATTTTTCATCGTCGACTAACTTTTGATTGAAATCCTCAAGCTGAGCTCGAGTTTCCAAAGGTAGCGATATACCAAATTTTGCGACAACGGTGTCAAGTCTTACAGGACTTATCTTTTTCTTGATAACACCTTCGATTGCTTGACGCAGGTGTCTAATGTCCTCAGAATTTTTCTGTATTTCTTCAGTTAATCCTTTCACCGCAATGTACATCAGCTTCAGCACACCTGGAATTATAGGTCATGTAACATCTACTGAACTCATGATTAATACTATTTCAAATCGATCACCAACAGTTCAGTGTAATCCTCCACGTGGGTGAGGCTGAGACCAAAGTGTCTTCTCTTTTTTTTCTACTGACCAAATCTACTACTCAATTTCTGCGAAGTACCTCATTCCACTCGGCTATCCCATAAACATACAGTAAAAAAAAATTTATGATTACCATCAGGTAATTGCTGTAATATTTCATTCGAATTTTCTTTTGAAATGCCGGTATCAATTTGATGTACTGGATTACTTGGGATGTCTTTCGTTCCAGATATTGGTTTGAGTATCGTCTGAGATGCTTGTGGCTCAGCATCTGAGATTTATGCAATTGGTCAAGGATGAGGTAAAAACAGAAAATTAGAAGCATATCACTTTTAATCATATTTTCGAATATTTCAGTCAACGTAGAGAAATTTGGCGGATATAATTCAACACAGTCGTGAAAAATGTCTTATTAATTAGCGTCGCGTGTCATCCAGACCTTTCTAAAATCCCGTGCAGAAATGACTCAAGTGTTTTTAGTGAATTCGAAAACAGCAAGTAAAATGACATGTAATTTTGAGAATAAATCTTAGCAATTCCTGACAAAACTCGATAGTTCAAGCAACCTGATAAATTTATCAGGTTCGATTACTGTAATCAGTTACCTTTCCGTTTTTTGGTCTCTTGGCCAATCTCAGGTCTGTTGACTTCCACTGCAGGTGAATTTGCACCTTCACTATTTTTGATGCCAGCAGACTTTACTGAAAATGCTGAAGAATTATCTGAAAAGGATGCTGAAGGAATTCCATTCTTCTGCGCTGAGCTAACAGATTTTGAGGACTCTCGTTGGCTTCGGTGGGGTGAAATCTTTTTTTTGTACTTATTTGAAGGAATGAATACTTCGGTAGTTGCCTCACTGTCGGCTGAAAATATTTGCAACAAAGCACGTATTATATCTATGTGTGAATAATACATATCAGTTTAATTAAGACTATTTGAAGACTTACAATCATCAATTATATCACTTGACGCTGAATCTGGCTTGGGATCTGAATCACTGTCAGCATTATCAAAGCTGAGAATATCTTCCAACTGATTTTTGTTATTTTTTTTGTTTCTCGATTCATAAAGTTTCATTACCGCAATTGACTTTTCCTCAGCATGATCTTCATTATCGGTCGAATATGCATATTTCGCTCTGTCAAGCGTTTCTGCTCTTTTGATTGCATCGTCGAAGTTCTCTGAGAGAAGAAAAAAAGCAGTTGGAACTAGGGAATGCTAACATTATCTTTATATATTTAAATTAACCAGTTCTGGCAGTTTGATTCTCTAGGAGAGGGAGAGACAAATGCATTCATTATCAAATGATGTATCACAAGGTGTCTGCTAGAATCTGGAAATGAAAACTATCTCAAGAACAGGGTGGCGACAATTTACTGAAAATAAAATTCCCTGACTTTTCCCACACCAAAGTTCGATATTTTCTGACCTCTATCGACAAAATATCTCAATTACGCTCAGCGGTTTTCAAGAATCAATATCGTTCACTTTAACATATGTTACGCAAATATTTTTCATGTATTTATCTAATTGGAGTTGACAATATGTAAGTTCGAAAATAGCAAAAATTGGGAATAATTTTTAAAAAACAGCGTTTTCCCTATGGACCGGCGTAATTCCCTGACTTTTCCAGACTGACAAAATTCCCTGACTATTCCAGGTTTTCCAGGTTTTCTCGCTTTGTCGCCACCCTGAAGAATCTACTTTTTTTTCAGTTGCAAATCGTTGCACTAACCTGCCTCTCCTCTTAGAACAACAGGGTACCACGCCCAACTCTCTGGAGCATCCGCCTCAGTTCTTCGTAAATCATCCATCAATTTACTCAACTCTGGAGTGTTGATGGTTTCCATAAATTTGGCAACACATGTTCGAAGTTGGGGGTCAAATGAAATCCATTTTGCTGGTACAAAATCATAGGACTTCTTTGTCCCACGTCGCTCTTTAGTGAATTCGACTACTTGATAGCGGACAATTTCTTTATTCGACGCTGTCGAATCTTTATTCGACGCTGTCGAAGAGACCTGATATTTCGAATAAAGGTATGCATAGGTAGAAAGTATACGTGTAGTAATAACAGAATATATTTCTGTGACCTGACTATGATTCTACAACTTCTGAAAAAGTATTCTACAACTTTCAATGTAAGTGAATTATTTCAGTATATTATCTATATTGGGAACCTTAGAACCTCGATACGAGAATTAATTATTAGACTTTATTTTCAGCGGTTTTCTTCGTGAAAGTTTTTTACATTCAATTTTTAGGTTTTAAAACATTAATTCTAATACAATTGACTTCAATTCGATTTTTATTTCCCAACAATGTAGATATGTGGAAACGACGTTTAATGAAAATGTGAAGTTCGAAGATTGAATCTACTCTTATAAAAGATGTATGGATTTTTAAATGTAGTGTCCTCTGTAGAGTACACGGTGACTGAAAGAGTTATAATTTAGTTTTTATGAAAAAAAAAAAAAAAAATGGTTTTCAATTGTTTTGGCGATGGCATACAGTTACGAAAATGTTGTAAAAGAAAAACTCATTATTGAAGAATTTATAAGGAATGTAAAGAGAATAGTTTTATAATTTTGGTCGAAACCTCAAACTCAAAATCTGTCTATTGTGTCTATAAAAGTTCTTGACCCCTCAGAAGACAATACATTTTCAAACAACTAGGTCAAGTCAATCCTGAGGAGAAAATGGTTTTAATTTTTGTTTTTATTTTTTCTCAAAACCCAATTGACATTGAGGATGATACTTTCAGGATATTAGTATTTCAATAGTATGTACTTGCTTATCCATAAAATATCATTAAGATATTCGGATCTTCGCAAAAGATATTTTACTTCACGCAGTGTGATAATGGACGTTTTACCCACGCTTCGCGTGGGTAAAATCCCCATTTTCAGACTTTATGAAGTAAAATTTTGTACTATACTCGACGGAAAAACTTCTTCTGATCTCGTGTGATTGCAACACTCGCCTTCGGCTCGTGCTGCAACCTCATACTCGTCAGAAAAAGTTTTACCGCACTCGTATCGTAATGTACTATTTTTCCCTGCTTATCCCACCATGGTCTTTATTTTAATAAAAGCGAATTTTGTTTCAATGATGAAAAATTTAAACGAATTTATTGTACAGTACATATCGATAGAAAAATCAAGAACCAAATAGGATGGTAATGAAGAAAGCGTGTAGATTGATGAAATAAGCCACGCGGTGGCTAGAATTCGCCACGTGGGTAGAAGTGAGGTTATAGCTTCTACGGCTAATTCGAAGATAATATTCCACGTGGTTCAAATATATTTTTTCATAGATCTCAGAAAATTTTAAAGAAGTTTAGAGGCACTTACCTTAGTTGGCTTTTTCTTGTCCATATTTTCGTTACAAAGTAATTCCACTGCACGTACGACCGGCGACGCGCTTCGATGTTACAGCTTTGCTAAAACAATGGAAGCGGCGTGATATCCGGTGTGCACAAATTATGCGCGCCAATTCACACTTCCCGTTAGCAACAGACTTCCTGCGATCTTCGCGCCACCTGACAGCGCAGAACTTGCAACTTGCAACTAGCGTATAGTGTTTACGGTTGGGACGATTTTTGAATGATAATGGTAATATTTCTGCAAATAACAGTAGATGAATAAATATGGACCAGGACACCAGAAGCCCGTCTTCGCGGAAACGTGTAAGGAAACACAGATCTCGCCGTAAAATTGAAGCCCAAATGACTGAAGAACTCAGCAATTTTACTAGAACAGCTGTTTCGATAACTTCGGACACAGGCGGTAAACGTTTTCAAATTCTATTGTTTATACCCATGCTATGATACAAAGATATACAATATTCTAATAATGAGAGACGTTTGTAACAATACCCTATGATACTGTATGTTAATTAGGGTGGCCGTTAAAAAAAAGTTTGCGCTCCAACTTGAAAAACCTTAAGTTTACCTCGAAAAAATAGGATCGTCCAAATTTCAATGCTCTTTTTGTTTTATTTGAATTTTTTTTTTTTTTTCTTTTTTTGAATTTTTTTTTTTTTTTACTTTTTTTTTTTTTTTTTTTTCTTCATCCAAAATAGGATTTTATTTGTTTGATTTTTTCGAATTTTATATCGATTAGAAAAAATCAAACGGCAGACAAATAAATCTGGGATTGAAAATACTTTTCACTCAAACATTTTCCATTTTTCATGATAGAATATTTAACACGGCGTAAAAAAAAAAAAAAAAAAATATACAGCTTAGAAATTAGTCTGTATCAATTTCATAATACAGGCTTGGATCTGGGGTTCCTTAAAAATTTTTACTGACTAATTTCTAGGCTACATTTTTTTTTTACGCCATGTTAAATATTCTATCATGAAAAATGGAAAATGTTTGAGTGAAAAGTATTTTCAATCCCAGATTTATTTGTCTGCCGTTTGATTTTTTCTAATCGATATAAAATTCGAAAAAATCAAACAAATAAAATCTTATTTTGGATGAAGAAAAAAAAAAAGAAAAAATAAGTAAAAAAAAAAAAAAAAAATTAAAAAAAAAAAAAAAATGGAATGAAACAAAAAATTGCCGGCACCCCTTAAAAATGAGATAGAGCATTGAAATTTGAAGGATCCTATTTTTTCGAGGTGAATCTAAGGTTTTTCAAGTTGGAGCGCAAACTTTTTTTTTCGATGAATTTCGGAACCCTTATTTCGATGAATTTCGGAAAAAAATCGGGACGCCCCTTGGATACCTTGCAAATGAGTAGAAAAAAATCCCCCTCAAATTTTAGCTCTTAATTTTAACATTAACACGGAGCCCAAAATTCGGAAAGTTTAATTCAGAAAATATAAATATAATTTTTTTAATCAGTTACTTTTTTTTCTTGTAACTTCGATGAAAATTGATGAAATAATTTGAAATTTGGCCCGGTTGTTATACTCATACTGTTGGGAAGAAGCCCTGAAAATTACAAATTTTTATGTTCATTATTTCCTTACATATTCATGTCAATAAATATTTTCGTGATATTACTCTAGATATTCAGAATATCAATTAATTTTTTCTTTTTATACAAGTTCCATCCAAAAATATTCCTTTTCAGGGAATTGAGAAAATTTTGAAAATCAGAGACTCTTCAGATTTTCATTAATTGGGAAAATTAAGAAAATTATTTTCTATTAGTTCATATTTAAAATATTTCGAGTAATATTACGAAAATATTTATTGACCTGATATGTAAGGAAATAATGAATATAAAAATTTGCAAATTTCAGGGTTCCTTCCTTACAGTATGAGCAACAACTGTGCCAAATTTCAAATTATTCCATCGATTTTTTATCGGAATTACGAGAAAAAAAGTAACTGGTTAAAAAAATTACATTTATATTTTCCGAATTAAACTTTCGAAATTTTGGGCCACGTGTTAATGTTAAAATTGAGAGCTAAAATTTGAGGGGGATTTTTTTTCTATCTATTTGCAAGGTATCCATGGGGGAGTCCCGAATTTTTTTCGAAATTCATCGAAATAAGGACCACCCTAATGTATACCGATGCTGATGTATGTAGGTATAAACTTTCTCCTGAGATATTATGAAAAATAGAATCCTCTCGAACTCACATAATTCGAAAATTATGTGTACATTGTTTTTCAACTCTTAGAGAATGCAGACGTTCAGGAAAGTGTTGTTATCCTTGGTAACAGTGATGGGCAGGACATAACGCAGTATTCTTTGGAAACAGATGATCCAGATGGATCTGATATCACCATAGACATTGATATGAATCAAGAGAAAGTTAGAGATTTACAGCACGCAGATGCTCACTTTGGATCTGATGTCAGTGCAAACAACTTTGTGGACCAGGAAAGGACGAGAGATACACAGGAAGAACACGTTGATATTCAGAACTTCCAAGATTCAGCAGAACATGAAAATGACTTCATTGAACCAGTCATAGAGACAAATGTAGGAGTTGTACAGGAATTGCGTCATTGGGCAATAGAATCAAATATTCAACAAAATCACCTAGATAAGTTACTTGCCATACTGCGAAAAAATTTGATTCCTAGTTTGCCAAAATCGTCGAAGACATTCTTGGAAACATGCTCTGTAACTTCATATTGTATAACAGAAATGGAAGACGCTGCAATATTAAATACTCCTGGGCAATTTGTTTACTTTGGGATAGAAAGAGGCCTTCAGCGATGTATTAATTATGGAATTCATGACGGTATTATCGAATTGATATTCAATGTTGATGGATTGCCGATATCCAATTCTTCTGGAAAATGCTTTTGGCCAATACTGTGCAAACCTCATTACATACCAGATATCTATAGTCCTTTTCCAGTGGCGATTTATCTTGGCATGAGTAAACCGAAAAATTTAGACAATTATTTGCGACAGTTTATCGAAGAAATCAATGATTTACAGAAAAATGGTGTGATTATATGTGGAAGAAATTACGAAGTGAGGCTGAAATGTTTTGTAGCGGATACACCAGCTCGAGCATATTTAAAATGCTGCAAGTGTCACGGGGGATATAATGCCTGTGAAAGGTGTGTTGTTCGTGGTAGATCAGAAAGTACAGGAAGAGGATCGACTGTAGTGTACCTAGGGGTTAATCACGAACAGCGCACAAATGAGTCATTTCGAAATCAAACTGATTCAGGGCATCACACCGGTACAACACCATTGTTGGCTATAAAACCAGAACCGAACATGGTTTCGATATTTCTGTTGGACAAGATGCACCTATTATCTGGTGTACTTAAAAAAATGATTTTATCTTGGATGAACGGTTTGCTAAAAGTACGACTCAGTCCAAGTCAAAAACATGAACTTTCGCGGAGACTATTATGTTTGCAGAGACAAGTTCCTCATGAGTTTCAACGAAAGCCCAGATCTGTTTTTGAAGTCTTAAGGTGGAAGTCCACAGAATTTCGTTTTTTTTTACTATACTGTGGTCCCATAGTCCTAAAATCTATTCTTCCGTTAAATCTCTACAAGCATTTTTTGTTGTTGCACGTGGCATTTAGGATTCTATGTAGTGACGAGTTTGCATTATCTCATAACGCTTTGGCCAAAAAATGCTTGGAGAAATTTGTGCTTGCTTTACCATTGCTGTACAGCCCAGCGTCAGTAGTGATAAACATGCACAACCTAGTTCATTTGTCTGACGACGCGATAAATATGGGATGTAGTTTGAGCAGAATCAACTGCTTTCCATTTGAGAATGCTCTCGGAGCATTGAAAAGGAAACTTCGAACACCAAACAAACCTTTAGCTCAAGTATGTCGACGATTTCAAGAGCAAAATTCACTTGAAATACAACGACCATCTCTTCCGCCCGTTGTCAAAATTTGTAAAAGCTTCATAGATGATAGTATTGTAATTGTACGTTCTCTTAAATTCCGTTCCATGTTTTTAACTTGCGCGATGCCTAATAATATGGTGTTGTTGAAGAATGGATCTATAATGCAACTTGATAAAATATGGAAACAAGGTACAACAATCTCATCATTGATGATCCAAGGAAAAGTTTGGAAAGTAAAAAAGTCGTTATATGACTATCCAACAAAATCGCAAACTTTCGGAATCTGGGAACTGAATAAGCCTTCTGTCGTTTCAAAGACATACTTGTTAACCGAAGTGAAGCAAAAATTGGTGAGGCTGCAACTATCCCTTCAACGAATGGGCTCAAAACGATTGTTTGTGGTTTCGATGCTTCACAGTTGAAAATTGCTAGGAATTTTCCAAAAAACTTATTAGTTAGCAAATATCAAATTTTACAGACTTCTAATTTCTTCTGATCAATCCTGATTAAAGTATCATTAATGCTCGACCGTGTTTGTTGAATATTTTGAATGATCTATAGAATTTAAATAATGTTCTTCACCAGAAAACCGGACATAAAATTATATTACAAAAATATCAATAATTGTATGACAAAATATTAAAAATACACGAAATCCTAGTTTCTTTGTGTGTATACAATTGTCATCATTTTTTTCCCCAATAGCTGTTTGCACGCTCAACATATCATACATGAAGTTTCAATCTACCAAATCACTTGTGCTCAAAGCTGGCGCAAGGATCTACGTAGGCACAAAAGTAGTATCCATAGAACTACGTTTGCAAAAAGCCTAACAATGTTCTGAGATGATCAATTTCTGAGCAGGTCCTGGTCAACTAGTCCCCTGTTGAAACCTGACGATTCATTACTGAGGATATCCGATCGATTACTAAGCAGGCCACGGCTTACTGGCTCCCCCTAAAACCTCAAGATTGTTTATTGAGGACATCCGAGCGATACCCGAGCAGGCCTTAGTTTCCTGGCCCCCCGTTAAAACCTCAACTTTCATTACCAAGGACATCCGATAAGTTCCTGAGCAGGCCCTCATTAACCGGTCCTCCCCTAAAACCTCATGAAATGAATGTAAACTACTGAGGACATCCGAGCGATTCCCGAGCAGGCCTTAGTTTCCTGGCCCCCCGTTAAAACCTCAACTTTCATTACCAAGGACATCCGATAAGTTCCTGAGCAGGCCCTGGTTAACCGGTCCTCCCCTAAAACCTCATGATTCATTGCTGGGGACATCCGACCGATTCCTGACCAGGTCCCGGGTCACTGGTCCCCCCCGTAAAACCTCACGATTCATTACTGAGGACATCCGACAAATTCCAGACCAGGGCCTGGCTTACTGGCCCCCCATTAACACCTCAAAACTGATTATTAGGAACATCCGATCAATTCCAGACCAGGCCCTGGCTGACTAGTCCCCCGTCAAATACCTCAAGATTTGTTACTGAGAACATCCGAGCGATTCCCGAGCAGGTCGTGGCTTACTGGCCCCCCGTTAAAACCTCAACTTTCATTATGAAGGACATCCGACCAATTCCTGACCAGGGCCTGGTTTACTTGTCCCCGTCAAAGCCTCAGGATTTGTTACTGAGGACATCCGATCAATTCCTGACCAGGGTCCGGTTTACTGGCCCCCCATTGAAACCTCAACTTCAATTATTGAGGACATCCGATTAATTCCAGACCATGCCCTCGTCCACTGGCCTCCCCAAACGATTAGAATCATGTTTTCAGGGATGTCTGATCAACACCTGATAAGGCCCTGATCAGGTAGTGGTGAGGACATGTTGTTGTGGCCGCAACAATTAATTCTGATCGGGGCCCCAACATTGGTCAGGCCATCCCGAACAAATTTCTACACGGGTAGTGACTCGGAAAGGTGTAAAAAATCTGAAAAAAAATAGGAATGCCTCTTCTGCACCCCTAAAACGGTGGTATGAATTTCATTACGTAACGTGAATATTTACTCTCAAAAATGAGAAAAAAAAAAATCATTTTCAAAGTTCGAATCGGCAGCTAGTGACTCGGAAAGGTGTAAAAAATCTGAAAAAAAATTGGAATGCTTCTTCTGCACCCCCAAAACGGTGGTATGAATTTCATTACGTAACGCGAATATTTACTCTCAAAAATGAAAAAAAAAAATCATTTTCAAAGTTCGAATCGGCAGCTAGTGACTCGGAAAGGTGTAAAAAATCTGAAAAAAAATAGGAATGCCTCTTCTGCACCCCTAAAACGGTGGTATGAATTTCATTACGTAACGCGAATATTTACTCTCAAAAATGAAAAAAAAAAATCATTTTCAAAGTTCGAATCGGCAGCTAGTGACTCGGAAAGGTGTAAAAAATCTGAAAAAAAAAATAGGAATGCTTCTTCTGCACCCCCAAAACGGTAGTATGAATTTCATTACGTAACGCGAATATTTACTCTCAAAAATGAAAAAAAAAAATCATTTTCAAAGTTCGAATCGGCAGCTAGTGACTCGGAAAGGTGTAAAAAATCTGAAAAAAAATAGGAATGCCTCTTCTGCACCCCTAAAACGGTGGTATGAATTTCATTACGTAACGAGAATATTTACTCTCAAAAATGAAAAAAAAAAAATCATTTTCAAAGTTCGAATCGGCAGCTAGTGACTCGGAAAGGTGTAAAAAATCTGAAAAAAAAATAGGAATGCCTCTTCTGCACCCCTAAAACGGTGGTATGAATTTCATTACGTAACGTGAATATTTACTCTCAAAAATGAGAAAAAAAAAATCATTTTCAAAGTTCGAATCGGCAGCTAGTGACTCGGAAAGGTGTAAAAAATCTGAAAAAAAATTGGAATGCTTCTTCTGCACCCCCAAAACGGTGGTATGAATTTCATTACGTAACGCGAATATTTACTCTCAAAAATGAAAAAAAAAAAATCATTTTCAAAGTTCGAATCGGCAGCTAGTGACTCGGAAAGGTGTAAAAAATCTAAAAAAAAATAGGAATGCTTCTTCTGCACCCCCAAAAAGGTGGTATGAATTTCATTACGTAACGCGAATATTTACTCTCAAAAATGAAAAAAAAAAATCATTTTCAAAGTTCGAATCGGCAGCTAGTGACTCGGAAAGGTATAAAAAATCTGAAAAAAAATAGGAATGCCTCTTCTGCACCCCTAAAACGGTGGTATGAATTTCATTACGTAACGCGAATATTTACTCTCAATAATGAAAAAAAAAAAATCATTTTCAAAGTTCGAATCGGCAGCTAGTGACTCGGAAAGGTGTAAAAAATCTGAAAAAAAATAGGAATGCTTTTTCTGCACCCCCAAAACGGTGGTATGAATTTCATTACGTAACGCGAATATTTACTCTTGAAAAAAAATTTCAAACGGTCGCAAGTCAGTCTGCATGAGATCCACTGGTTTGCTGAATCCGCTGCTGTGAATCGGCTGCTAGCTTCAGCGTCATATTATTATTATTTTTATTATTATTATTTTTTGTGAAATGCGATGATGGAAACTTTTTAAAAGTCATGTGATCCATGTGCAATAAAGAAAGAAAATAAATTATACTACTATAGTACATTGTGTTGAAAATTAGATACCAGAAATTCATCAGCAACACCCATCCACGAGTGCATTTTAACCGCATTTTTCGAAACGCATTTTAAGGGTAGGAGATACTGAAATTTTAGTGTAAAAATTTCAAAAAAATCGATTTCCGGTTTTTTACGGAAAAGTGTTCTTTGAACCCTTATCTTGACGTACATAAATCCTTGAACCGAAAAAAAAATTATTAAGCCCCGTTCACTCAATAAAGCGTATTATGTTCCAGCAGGAGTTTTCAATTTCCCTATATTTCGGTTATTGTTTTTTCAATTTGTAAAAAAAAGTAACTTGAGATGCATTTTTCCATCGAGCTACGATACTAAGGTGTTTTACATGAAATGCTGCTAGTAATAGCTGTGTTCGCGATAGCTACACTTTCTACACTTTTCTTACACTTTTTACGCTCGTCCAATAACAGGTGTGGATTTCTAGTGAAAAGTGTAAAATCTAGTAAAAGTGTAGAAAGTGTAGGTAACGCGAACACAGCTAATGTATTTCCTAAATCTGTAATTTTTCTCGATGGCGCGAGATGGCACTCGTGTTTCGTAAACATATGAACAAGTTCGAGCATTACAAGCGAAATCCACGTGTACTCTGGTAAATAACTTGTGTGTTGAAAAAATGTATCAATCCAGTCGACGTTTTCGAAAGTCTAAAGGACGCAGTAACGTGAGGCAGCAGCGGGCGATAGATGCTCGGAAGATTCTGTCCGGAAATCGGGCAGTAATCGCAGAGGAGCAGATAGAGCCGAACGATCCCAACGACCCTAACCTTATTCCTCATCCCGATCCAAATCCACCTGTTGAAGCAGGTGATTTTTTGCTAATTTATTCCTCGTGCTTACAGAATTTGGTGAAAAACGTGAAGTGTACTAACTGTGAAAGGCAAGAAGTGTTTGTGCAAGTGCGTGATCGTCATGGTTTCAGTGTGAAATTATTATTGAAGTGTGACGCGTGTTGTTTTGTGCTTGGTGATACTTATTCAAGTCCACGTAACAAGAATGAAGAGAGTTCGAGGCCGCCTTTTGCAGTAAACCGAAATATGGTTGACGGAATCACATCTGTCGGATTGGGATATGGAGCGCTGGAAAAATTATACATTGCCACAGATCTCCCCGTCATGACCGCTCGTTCTTACCAACAACACCTGCAATCCCTGTCACAGGAAGCCCATAAGCTTGAGGCGCAAGTTTTAGATGAGGCAAGGGAAAAGATCCGCAATGCTCATGTCGCTTTACAGCCAGAGTTGCGAGATCAGGCTGTTATAGATATTACAGTCACCTTCGATGGTACATGGCAGAAGCGAGGTCACCAGTCTATGTACGGAATTGGAATCGCCATAGATGTCGTTACAGGACTTGTAATAGACTTTGAAATACTTTCCAAGTATTGTCAAATGTGTATTGTGAGTCGTGTCGAACTTGGCGAAGATTCCCCTGATTTTGCTCTCTGGCTGGAGGGACATAAATCAAGCGGCGAGTGCAACCAAAACTTCATCGGCGCATCAGGCTCAATGGAGGTGAGGGCAGCGGAAAAAATTTGGTCAAGATCCATCGAGAAGAACCAAATGAGATTTACCACCTTGGTGTCTGACGGGGATGCGAGAACATGGTTACGCCTGAGAGAGATTGCACCTTATGGTGATACTCCTGTCGAGAAGGAAGAATGCGTCAACCATGTCGCCAAAAGGCTAGGAACAGCACTTCGTAAGCTGTCTCAAGATAAAAAGCTGGGTGGAAAAGTTACTGGAGCACTGACGGTGACAAAGATCGACACATTGACGAAATACTATAGAAGAGGAATCGTAGAGCATTTGGATGACATCGAGGGAATGAAGAGAGCTATTTACGCTACACTCCATCATGCCTCATCAACAGACGAGAGACCACAACACACACATTGCCCAACTGGGACGAAATCGTGGTGTTTCTACAATAGAGCAACCGCCAAACAAGAAGAACCAGGACGCCATAAGGACATGAAGTTGATTCTGAACGAGAAAGTGGTTGAAAATCTGAAGCCCATGTACGAACGACTCACGAGTGACGAACTCTTACTGCGATGTGCCCGAGGAAGAACGCAAAATGCAAATGAGTGCCTCAACAGTTTGATATGGAGGAAGTGTGTGAAAGAAGTGTTTGTTTCGAAGAAGCGTTTACATCTAGCAGTGGTCAACGCAGTGGCGGAGTACAACAACGGGATCGGAAGGACAAAAATCATGAAAGCAGCAATTAGAGGAGAAGAAGCGGGACCATCAGGACAGATAATCTCTAGACAACGGGACAGGAAACGAAAATTGGCAGGAGAAGCTGAAGCTGTGGAGAATAGGAAAGTTAGACGATCGAAACAAAAAGATAAGAAGAAAATTGCTACGAAAGCAGGAGGAGCGAAAGAAGCAAAGGATTACGCAGCAGGTGAATTCTAGAAGCAGGTTTGGCGTGAATTAGTGTACTGTGTAGAAAATATTTCAGAGTGGTGTTAGTGCAATAGAAATATGAAATAGTGATGATATTTATGTAGTTACCAATATCCCAGAGTGTGAGTGAATTAGAAGTTGGAGTCGAACTAGTGCAATGCAGTTTAGAGTAGTTATTTTTTGTGTGATTTGAAATATACCATAGTGCTTGTGTAATGATACGATGGTGCTATAGTTGTAGTAGTAACGTGCCGGTGCGATGTACTAATAATCTTGATTCATTTTCAGCTAGCAAGTCGTAGGAGTCTCACTGAACCTTGAAAGATAAGAACCCAATACCTAAGTATACCTAATATCTATATTTATCTCATTATGCACATTTCCATTTCTAATTTTTGTTTTTACTTTCTAGGAATAGCCTTCGGGAAACAGAAGTTTTTGATGTGAGGCCTCCTGCAATGAAGTAAAAACTGCTTTAGCAAAATTATGTTGGACACCCAAAAGTTTTGAGACTCATTTGAAAAAAAGATATGTATAAAATTTTCCCAAAGAATGATTATTATTTTGTCTCACTCTGATATTTCTATTTACAGAAATGGTTCCTGTAAGGCTGTCAGTATGATGATCGACGTGTGGTTCAAAGCGCTTGGATAAAACAACAACTCCAAAATGTGCTTTTTCTATGGTTCGGAATCATATTGAAGTTTTTGGCACACACTTCACCAAAGATGAGTATTGAGATTCATATAGCAAAGCATCATTCTTCTAAACGTTTGTATTCATTTTACAGAACCAGATTTACAAGATATCAACCGCACGATTCGCTACCCGCAGGTCGAAGTTCCCACACTCGTCGAGACCAAGTTTATATCAACCGAACTGCTGAAATATGATATGTTCAATTTTTTTCAAGTTGAGATAATTTATATCCTTCATAATTGATTCCAACTTCCTCGAAATAGTAATTTCTGAAATGCACGACGAAAATGTGAATTCCACTCAAATAATATAGAAGCTATTTTTTTTTTAACGTAATATGCTTCAAAACTATTGGCAATCTCGTCTGAAACTAGTTTGGTTCATGCAGTAATGAAAATCTTGAATTTTGTGAATAATTTGAAAAAAAACTTCAAAGCGATTTATCTCAGAACTATGTTTTTGACGATTGAAAAAGTCCCATGCGTCTTAATTTTTGTCGAAGACTTCTGCGATTTTCAGGGTGCATTCCTACACACACTAGCTACAAACCCACGTCGGATTTTGAAAATCGAGACAAAATTACGGATTTTAGAAAAAAAAAATAGAAATTATATTTTTTTTTTTTCATAAAAAAAAGTGTCAAAATCAAAGTATCGTAGCTATCTCTAAAAACCGACGTGGGTTTGTGGCTTACGGAGCCTAAAACATGTGTGTTCAAGCCCAGCAAGATTCAAGAATAATTAAGACGCACGGGAGGTTTTCGAATAAAGGCTATTTCAGGCGCATTATGAGGAGTAACTCTGTACTTATTGTTTCAAATGACTTGAAATTTGCACAATGTCTATGTTTTGAGATGGCAAACATGTGTGTTAAACCTCATTTGAAAATAGCAATTGGTTCAGATGGGCCGTTTTCAGTATCTCCTACCCTTAATGAAGGAATACGACAGTTTTAAGAATGTAATCCCAGAAAATGTTAGTGATAACGATCTAACTTTGACATCTTGGGTGGATATAGATGGACTAGTTTACAAACCAAATAGGATTGTTACTTTGAACATAGGTGATATTTTTTGTCCATTTGGAAAAATTAGATATATATTTATTGATAAGACAAACGAAGTACAATTCCTAGTTTTGAGATTGAGAACATCAACGTTCATACGCCACTTACATTCGTTTGAAATTGAAGAACAGGCGGACTGGGTGTTCGTGTCACAAAAACGACTGCCGAACCTGATACCTTGTAATATTCATGTTATGTCTGATGGCAAGTTCTACGTACCATGTGGTTAAATACATTCCATTGATACATTTCTCTCATGAATCGTAGACTAATGATATCTACTTTTCGTTAGATAGATCTATAATGGTCCCGGTGAAATCTTTCTGTTGAATTGATTATCTTTGTTTCGTTTTTCGTATTCTATGTGTGTTGAAACATGTGCGTTGACTCAATTGTCTTAAAAATATTACGTTGTAACATTATTTATTAATAATGTACCATTATTACATGCATCAAGATATTACGTTGTAATTTACCTATTATGTTTTGATGTGTTATCATAAATATAGTAGTCATATATAGCATATCATATAAATGTCATTATCATTTTTAATGTGTGAAACAAATTAAAAAGATCGTTTTCTTCTACTTGTGTTTTCGATAGTATCATTTGTTATCCTAAGCATGCATGGTAATGTAAAAAATAGTAATATTTTAGTTTTTAGAAGTATTTAGCGAGAAAATTCCGATATATAAGCACTAATGGTGTGTAAAAAGTCATCATTTTTCAGTTTTCCGACAGGTCACAATGAGAAACGTTAGTTGTTGGTGTAAAACTAAACCTCTCGAAAGCGGAGCTCTGCATGTATTTGAGCTAGAGTCTGAGAGATGCGACAATCTGATCTTCCATATTTCCCATCCGATGAAACATCGCTAATATTTAATTACAAAATCCGATTGACGCATCTGTTGGATTTGAGCTACAGAGCTCCGCTTTGGAATGGTTTCTTTTTACGCCGAAAACTAACGTTTTTTTTGTTGGGGCCAGTCGAAAAATGAAAAACTAGATCTATTTTTTGACACGCCCCAATAGAAACCCTGATCATATGTGATATCAAGTAGACGAGATATTTTATTAGTCCAATGTAATATTGCGATTCTTCCAATGCCCATGACATTCAGGTAAGTGTTCTTTTATTCTGTCCAATTACATAATTTATCACTCGAATTATACAAGTTATTGCATATGTAGAGAAGATTTTGCCGTGGTAAAAAAGGGCAATTTGTGACAACGTAATAATTAATTCATTCAATTGTATTTGTTGATTGGAACTAATATCCGGAAGAATTTACGGATTTGACAGAACATCATTGCTTTACAAAAAAAAAAAAAATAATATGATTCATTGGATCGCTATCATGTTGAAATGACAATATATTTCTCCAGCTTGAATGTCTCATATTTTCATTCAAATAAATATCACCGTTGCAGTGAATAAATTTTATTTGTTACCAAAAAATATCTAATTGGCTACACAAATTATCTCGTTCTGTTAGTTATGAGTTTTTTTGCAGAGTATTAATGCTTTATTATTTATACTAAACTTGCGATTGTAACAAACGTGAGTTACTTAACATTAATCAAATATTTTGTTGTTACGTGAAAATAGGACATTCATCCAAACAATCATCGTATTTCTTCACTGATTCTCGGGTTAAGTTCTAATAAGCAGTCACTTCCTATGATTATATTTGAATTCATATTATGGTATATTTCTTCAGAATGATGAAATATCCCATCTAATGTATTATGTATCGTTTGATTAAATATATCATTTTCTCGATATAAGATATGAAACACTTGACTCAAGATATTGTGTTGATAGACCAACTCGATGAGTGATGTCGCTAAATATCTGTATGATTGATTGAAACTATTTTTTCGTAAAATGAAATGAATATTTACTCTATCCAACTCTACATCTGGTGTTGTTTTCATTAAATATGCTTTTGCGAATATAGAAAAAAATCATTTATTTGAATCAACGAATATTTGATGAATTCAATAACTTTTTTTTCTCAGTGTATAAATAGACTAGTAACAAGAGCATTGCAAACTAAAAATCAGCTTATACGTTCTTAATTATAACTTTAAACTGTGAGCTCAACTTGAATTTGAATAAATTGTATTGTATCATTTACAACCATAATTTTAATCGTTTTACAGTGGGCACATTAGGGTGGTCCTTATTTGGGGGTCGGTGGAATTTTGTCCGTGCCGCCCCCTGGATTAGTTCGAAATAAATTCAGAAAAACGTGGGCCAAATGTGAGCTTGCTAGCTCAACGGGAAACCGTGCCGGTAAGCCCGTACTTTTTCCCGTCTGAATAACATAGGATTTTTCATCGAATGAATGCATTTTTTTTTTACAAGCCTATCGTTCATCGGAAAAATCTATCATTCCGTCACTATATAGTATTATAGTGTGTAAGTTAGTGCAAATTTTTTAGGTCACCCGAAATCATATTCCACAGAGTAACTGCACACACAAGACGACGATTTCAAAAAGTTACAACTATATTCATCCGAAAAGGCTCGTATCATTTTTTGATAATGATTTCACGGACAAAATTTAAATTTAAATAAAAATTTAAATAAAATATTAATATTTCTGTTATATTGATAAATAAATAGCATAAATATGAAATGGATTGGTTTTTATCGTTCCCAAAAAATAACTAACTACAAATGACCCAAAATTTTCAAACAGTCGCCGAGAATCATTGAAAATTGAAATTGAATTTGAATTTAAATTTAAATTTTGTCCGTGAAATCATCATCAAAAAATGATACGAGCCTTTTGGGATGAATATAGTTGTAACTTTTTGAAATCGTCGTCTTGTGTGTGCAGTTACTCTGTGGAATATGATTTGGGGTGACCTAAAAAATTTTCACTAACTTACACACTATAATACTGTATAGTGACGGAATGATAGATTTTTCCGATGAACGATAGGCTTGTAAAAAAAAAAAAATGCATTCATTCGATGAAAAATCCTATGTTATTCAAACGGGAAAAAGTACGGGCTTACCGGCACGGTTTCCCGTTGAGCTAGAAAGCTCACATTTGGCCCACGTTTTTCTGAATTTATTTCGAACTAATCCAGGGGGCGGCACAGACAAAATTCCACCGACCCCCAAATAAGGACCACCCTAGGGCACATCCCATTCTTTATGAAAATTATATAGTCTACAAGCAGGTGAAACGTTTGGGGCTACAGAACGAAGACCCTCAACGAAGGAAAAGGGTGAGAGTGGCTTGTTCTTTTTCGCAGGAGAACTTTGAAACTATAATGTTTCGAATTATATTATGGAGAGCATGGCTTCGCTAAGCACGGTAGAGATGCCGGCTTTCCGAAAAATCTTCGATGGTAAGCTGTTCAGTAGCACACTTGAATTGAATATATTTCAATAATTGTAAATATAATTCATAAATTTATAAAATTTTCCAAATACTGAAGGAAATTCAGGGGGTCACTGCAAAAAGGGTGTAATTGAAAAAAAAAAAAAAAAAAAAAAAACCATAAAAGCACTAATGAAATGAGCAGTTGAACATGTGAGTCGCAAGCAGTTGAGAAAAAAAAAAAAAAAATTTCAATTGTACCCTTTATGCATGGACCCCCTCAATACTTTTTCTAAATTGAAAAGCCTTCATAAATATTTGATATTAAACTAACTGTGAATTTCTGTACGAACAAATGTCTTACCATGGGCGCAATTATAATGTTACAAAAGGAATGTTACAGATTTGGACATCCAAAGAGACAACGAACCCCTGAAGCATCTGTCTCGACGTACTTTGTGTAGATTAGGGTGGTCCTTGAATGGGGTTGGAAAAAATTTTGTCCTCGCCGCCCCCCAGATCAGCTCCAAATAAGTCGAAAGAAATGTGAAAAAAATTGCAGCCCCCTATCTTAAAAATTGGCCCATGCCAGAGGGGGGTAATTTGCCCCTTTGAAATACACGTGTTTTTTCGATTTTTTAAAGACCTGCGTACTAGAGCGTCCTAAACTCTTTCTGAAAGTCCCAAATACTTACGAACGCATTCCTGGTACCCATATTCTATATCCAGATGGATAAATCAAACTCCTGATTCAACCTTGGGTCATTCTATACGAGGAAACTTTTTTTTTTCTTTTTCAGTTGCCGAAAAATTTTGTCAGAACAAAGTTCGACATTGAAAATATCGATCATGGAATGAAAAATATAAATCCAAAAATTTTGACAACATTTTTCGGCAACTAAAAGAAATAAAAAAAAAAAGTTTCCTCTTATAGAATGACCCGAGGTTGAATCAGGAGTTTGATTTATCCATCTGGATATAGAATATGGGTACCAGGAATGCGTTCGTAAGTATTTGGGATTTTTAGAAAGAGTTTAGGACGCTCTAGTACGCAGATCTTTAAAAAATCGAAAAAACACGTGTATTTCAAAGGGGCAAATTACCCCCCTCTGGCATGGGCCAATTTTTAAGATAGGGGGCTGCAATTTTTTTCACATTTCTTTCGACTTATTTGGAGCTGATCTGAGGGGGGGGGGGGGGGGGGGGGGGGGGGCGGCGAGGTCAAAATTTTTTCCAACCCCATTTAAGGACCACCCTAGTGTAGATGCATTGAGAATATTCATATCGCAAATGAGTCAATCCACGTCAAGCGGGATGGATTTGGCCAAAAATTTACCTCGATGTTTCTGATTCTTTTGTCATTTTTTTTCCATATTCTGTGGGCAAAATAAATGAATGAAACCTTTTTCTTTTTTTTTTTTAACTCGAAGGGCCTAGAAGCTACAAGGAGTTGAATTTTCGAAAAAACCACCAAAAATCGGAATCGCGGTCTCCTTTAAACGTTAATATCTCCGGTTCACTTTGTCGTACAGACGTCACCAAAAACTCATTTTGAAGCTTTTGAATTGTACTTTCATGATATGAATTTTGAATTTATGTAATAAACAATTTTCCATTTGTTATTACCAATTATATTCTTTAAACGTGATTTTCGAGATGATTACACCCTTCGAAAATTCTGAAAAAAATACCAGCGTGTTCCTTGATTCATTTTCTACAAAATATGTAAGTTTTAAAATGGAATTCTGATGGAAACTATATTTAAAAAGCGATTGATCTATCCGGGACGTCGCGCGCCACTGGCGCGCCCGCGTAGACAGTCGCGCGCGACGTCCCGGACGGAACAATTGCTTTTTTAAATATAGTTTTCATCGGAGTTCCATTTTAAAACTTAGATTTCGTAGAGAATGAATCAAGTGTTACGTATTCCACCCTATTCCATACTCCTCTATGCTCTTTCACTCTCAACACCCAAGACATAACATCCTGCATGCATCCAGTCTCACCACCTCTAATCAGAGGAAGTGTCACCCTTACATTCCAAGAAGTCCATCCCTACCTATGCTCCCATAAAACTGCACCTGCATGAACGCGCCCATGCCCGGGACAATGGAAAAGATGACCTAACGATTCAGCTCATCTTCAGATCCAGTGTTGCCGTTTCAGTACAATTGTACTGAATTCAGTACTTTTTCACGCGATTCAGTACGCTAGTACGCCTTTCATAAATCTTGTACGTTTTGTTAGGATTAAGTACGTTTGATACGCCTTTCGTGAATCTAGTACGATTTCACGTTTTACGTTACTTCGTATAGATCGCCGAGAGGTGGCGATAGCCGATGAGGCCCCATCGGCCATCTGTGTCTCTAGTCTTCTTGGTCTACAATAATCATTATTGCGATTTGCGTATTGCTCTATGTTTAATGGTGCTAACCAACGGAAAGCGTCAATAACAGTTGATAACAGTTTTATTCCGTTGGGTCCAACCACATATATAAGCGGCAGTCACACACGCTCAACAGTTAGCTATTGTAGCAGTAACCAGTGATTGTAGCCCAAAGTTAGAACTTAGAAGTATACCTGAAGTACGGAAAAAAAAAATCATAGTCGAGCATCACCATGGAAAGGTACGTAAACAATATATAACAATTTTAAGCTGAACGATACGCTCGTTGCAAAAATTAAAGCAAAGTGAAAAGGGTGCCACGCATGACATCTAAGATCAGATATACTGATACGTTCGGACAAATTATTTTCATTTTCATTGTTTGTAATATTTGGGCTCGTATTTGGGTTAGGAGCAAAGCCTCATTCCTTACAGAGTCAACTGGCGTAGGGCCTAATATATTATATATATTAATGTCTATATGTCATAATAATATAAATAATAATAAATATATGTCAATGCTTTGTTCGAAATTCGCCAGGTTATGGGTTATGTTGACCTTTCCGTCGTGCAACACATTCTCTGTCTGTTTCTCTCGCTCTTCCTCGAAATCGATGGCACTATTTCCCTTACACTCTTTTTCTTTGCGACGTATCTTTTTTATCCATTCGAACTTCCAATTTCTCGTTGTGACCACATAATGGTGAACTTTGTAACATTCCTAAATAAAGTAGAAAAATCTACCACTTTGCAGTGAAAATGCACCATGTCCATTATCTAGAACTGATTTTATTTCATTCTCACAGATTCTTAATAATCAAATCGAGGCCAAAAGAGATAAGTGTGCCATTAGCCGCTTCGAGTACCAAACCTGACGCAGGCACTAATTCGTCTGTTCTGGAGTGTGAATCTTCAACATCCAGCATTGATTCTCCTAATGTACAAATACATGAAAAAAAGTAAACTAAATGAGTAGCATATTCCACCATACAAATTTATAATGCAACGCACCATACAAATTTATAATGACGCCAATGATCGATTAATTTTTTTTTTCACAGATTTCCCGGTGCGAAATTAAAAGCAAAAATGAAAGCGGTCGTCCCTGCAAAAGAAAGGATCACAGAGAAGTATGCGTCCTACTGAAACTTATTTAGTGAAAAGCTTAAACACATGCATAACTTTGGTTTGCTTATGTAATATAATAAGAACAAGATATTTCACCTATAATATAGAGAGACTGATGCGAAACCTGAATTCATTTTTTTATAGGAATGAAAGGGAGATTCGGAATCAAAACGACTCTTCGGTCGACAGTTCCGATTCTGCTGAAGAAAGAGCGAAAGAAAAAACAAAGGTCAAGTCAAAAAAAAAAAAAAAACTACAAACTAAAATTCAACCAGAACTGGATCTCGAAATTTTCTTGGCTAGAAATAAAGATGAATCATGCATTCTGTAAAGCGTGTTGCAAAGCTGTTGGTGGAGGGAAATCGCATTTGAAGAGGCACGAGGCCACAAGTGCCCATCAAACGAGAATAAAGGCTGCTGAAAAAACTATTGAGATACAGGACCTTTTGGGAAATGAACAACAGCAGGAGCAGAGCAGGCTAGTTACGTCTGCAGAACTTAAGATGACAATGTTTCTGCATGAACATAACTTACCATTTCTCCTGATGAATCATCTTCCAAAATTCATCTCTTCTATTTGCCCGGATTCCAAGGTGGCGAAAGCCATCAGGTGTGCCAGAACGAAAGCTACGAGTTTGACGAAGGATTGTATTGCTGCACAGCAAATTGCAGAGATTTCAGAGAAGCTGCGGAAATCCATATTTTCGATCATAATCGATGAGACGACAGACGTAAGCTCAGACAAGTCCCTGGCAATTGTAGCGAGATTTTACGATGAGGAAAAAGACCAGTGCAAAGATCGATTCCTCGGTTTGATCAAAGTGATATCCTGCACGGCAGAGGACATATTTAACACCATTTGCACGTATCTGAACAAACTCGAGATTCCTCTTACTAATATGATTGGATTGGCAGCGGATAACGCTTCCGTAATGATGGGAAATATTACTGGGGTGCAAACTCGATTCAAACAAGTCATACCAAACTTATTTGTTCTTGGCTGCGTGTGTCACTCGTTTCACTTGTGTTCGTCATCAGCAGCTCATCAATTGCCTAGGAGCTTAGAAGACTTGATCCGAGGCATATACAACTACTTTTCTCACAGTAGTACCAGAATTGGGAGATTGCGAGAGTTTCAGGCTTTCGTAGAATTGAAACCCCACAAGATATTACATCCATGCCAAACGAGGTGGCTGTCACTGCAAGTAAGTTTGTGGGTTGTTGAGGATGCTTCACGTTAACATTTCCAAACAAAAGTTAGATTCGATCACAATTTGAGTACTCCTTGATACGCCAAAAAATATTATTAAAAGAGATCAACCACATTGAAGACCTTATGAAGATTGCTTTGAATAATAATGATACCAAAATTTATAAATGAATCTCTTTGAAAAAAATTGTTAAATAATTAATCAGAAAACTTTATTTTTTTGTCATATAAAATAAATCAACCGACTTTTTCCAATAGATTTGTTCGAGGAATTTTTCGATGTAAAAAAAAATCTTTGCAACATCTTCAATATGGTTGATTTTTCCGAATTGCTATCTTTTATCGCATTGTGAAGTACCCAAAATTCTCACTGATCCTCACACTTCTGACTCCTGACTGAGAATACGTAAAGAATCCTTAACGAAAATTATTGGACACTTGAATTATGTATGCGATCGTGAATCGTAGTGGGAGCAGATGTCGTGAAGAATCAACCGTCTTGGGCTGAATTACCGTTTTTACATTTTATGTGTTACCTGGAATCTCCTGGCTTTGAATAATAATATACATTCTACGTCCTACCATAGGCAGCTGTAGATCGTGTTCTAGAAAACTGGGAAGCGCTGATTCTCTTTTTCACCAATGAATGCTTTGAGGATAACTTATCTTCAACACAGACGATTCTAGGTCAGCTGAAAGCTCCAATATACAAAGTATATTTTACGTTTCTATCGTATGTTTTGGATCTCATAAACAGATTAAACCTAGAGTTTCAAGCCGAGAAGCCCAAAATTTATCTCTTACTGAGTCGAGTTCGAGGTTTATATCGAACTATTCTTCGAAACTACATAGAGATCAATCATCTCGACAGTATTCAACTGCAAAAAATCGAACCAAGTAACCCAAGGAATTTCATTAAACTAGAAAACGTCTACTTCGGAGCCAAAACAGATCTCTTATTGTCGAACGATCCGAAAGAAATCCACAATTTTCGGACTCATGCTCTTGGTTTTTATGTTGCTCTCTCGGAACAAATCAAAAAACGTTTTAACTTTGACGATCCAGCGCTATTGTTTGTGAGTCACTTTAATCCCACAATCGCTTTGTCAGGCAAAGTCGCGAACATTGCAGTAGAGGCTTCAAGATTGTTTCCGCAACTAGTAGATAACATTGAAATATTGAACAACGAATGGCGACTACTAGCCGATTTGCCAGAACTAAAAGATTATGAAGAGAGTTCGATGGAAGATTTTTGGACCAGAATTTTCAAATTGAAAAGTCAATTGAAAGACCTCATGTTTCCAAATGTTACGAAATTAGTAAAAGGTGTTCTTTGTCTACCCCATTCATCGGCAGCCGCAGAACGCGTTTTTTCTCAATTAAATTTATTGAAAACTAAAACAAGGAACAGGCTGCACGTTGACTCATGTGAAAGTATCCTTCACGCAAAAGAACTGCTGGGGAATAATACTTGTTACAGTTGGCAGCCGAGCTCAAGTTTATTAAAGCGAAAGGTTTAATATGGGGCTCTCCATGGATAATGAATCATTAAAAAACTTATACTAGTCTTAGTTTTTCGAAATGCTTCGAAAACACCGATATATTTTTTATGATTGGCGAAGGAAAAAAAAACGTAAACGGAATATCTGCAATATTGGTGATGTAAGAGACATATGTATATTTCCTGTAAGCTGTGAACCTACTATATATTTTTTCTACAAGCAGAATAATTAGTCATAAGAAAAAATTACCAGTCTTCGTTATTCGAAATAATTCGAATACATTCGATGTATTAATAGTTTTAATTAAAGGCAAAAAGCCAAAAAAAAATGCAATATTTGCGATAATTGTAATGTGTAAGGGGTGATATATTTTCTGTAAGTTTTAAACAAAATTATTTGTGTACCTGATCAGAAAAAAAACTAATAAACGTCAAATTTCAACTATACTTCGAATGCATTTACTTTAATTTGAGTTGACCGCTAAATTCAGTACGCAAAGTTCACTTTCGGTACGTTTTGGCGCTGCTATCCAGTACGTAAAACGATTTCGTTCTGGCAACACTGTTCAGATCATCAGTAGCGAATATTGACAAAGGCACTTGCAAGTAAATTATCAATCAGAGCAGTCGCATATAATTTAGCTCGCATTATAAATTCACTCACCCATCATTTAATCTTACAATTTATAACTCATATATATACAGGGTGATTCAGAATGCGGTACTTTCCTTACACCGGTGGATTCCTTGTAAAAATCTAAGATCAAAATTATTCATCCTAAAATGTCGAAAGCTAAGCCGTTTTCAGGTAGTAGTAGGTTAAAGTAAGCCAAAGTAAGCCAATACGAGGGCAGATACGAGAAGGGCTCAGCCGCCGCTACGCCGTTATTGTTGATCAGACGTGGCTGGTCTGCTGTATGTAGCTAAGCTATACAGGCGATGCAATGGAAACAGAAGCGTGCGAATGTTACCGAACTATGAATGTAACGTCTGATCGTCGTTTCTTTGCAAGATCGCGGTGGCGGGCCAACAATAACGGCGTAGCGGCGGCTGAGCCATTCTCGTATGTGCCCTCGTATTGGCTTACTTTGGCTTACTTTAAACTACTCCTACCTGAAAACGGCTTAGCTTTCGACATTTTAGGATGAGTAATTTTGGTCTTAGATTTTGACAAGGAATCCACCGGTGTAAGGAAAGTACCGCATTCTGAATCACCCTGTATATTGTAACTTTGCGCGAGTATCTTGAACCCGAAAGTTAAGAGATACCCGCACTTATTGTGAGTTCTTTACCTATAAAAAAAGGGATTTAAATCTTCAAAATATTGGGGCTTTTCTTTAAGGTACGTAGGTAGGGAAAAAGGATGGGTTAGCCACCAAAAGCCACCTATGTAACCTTGTGATTTTATATTAACTCAGGACTCGGGTAGATTGCTCCACCAAAGCCTGTTCTCTTCGGACTCGGGTAGAACCAAAGCCGATCATTCTTCTATTTGAACAGAGCCGGGAAGTGAATCCAAGCCTGCTTTCCTAAACACAAAAACTAATCTTTATTCGGATCCGGGAACCTTGCGATTCCAAGACCGTGTATCAGACTCGGAATCGTCTTTCCTTGGCCCTCGGACGCGGGAATCAAATCCAACGCCGTACGCTCTAGGAATGATCCAAAGCTGTTCCCTATTGGCTTGATCAGGGAATGAATTTGATTAATTAGGAATCAGAGCTGAAACATCCGACAATGTTCAAGTAATTGTAAATTGTATTTAATGAAATTATAAACCGATATTACATTGATTTTCCTATTCTAACTTAAGCTATTTGTTTCGCTACGCGCCACGTTTGTGTTGTGTTCGATTTCTTAAATTTACTATTCCTTTTTCTCTCAATTATATTTTATGTTGTGACCAATGAAGTTATTTCTAAAGGTACTTTGTTTGATTCTATTTGCATGATTTTATGTTAGTCATTTAGTCCTAGACGATCTAAAGCTATTTAAGTGAATTTAATCATGATATGAGTCGCACCGGTGCTCTACCTGACTACGCTAGTGAGCGATTGCGTGAGCTGTTTATATACTCTCTATCCCCACTTCTTAGCGTGACGTCAGACTTTTGGTCGAACGTAGAGGATTAGTGTAATCCTTTCCTTTGTTCGGGATTTGGTGATATTCGAAGTGCAATATTGCCGAGTATGTTACAATATATATGGGGTGTTCTAAAATATTTTGAACGGTCATTTACCCCGACTCCCATCGATTTCCGAATAAATTATTCTCACGGTAACCCTAGACTCAGGTGTGATTGCTGAATTATTTTAGAATTTTCCGATTTTTTTTTTTAGAAGTTACGATTTTTTGAAAATCGCACTTTTCGGCAACAGCTCGTTTTTCATCAAATTCTAGTCGGCAACCAAGGTATCCCATGGAAAAGTGACTCGTACAGAACTATCCAGTTTTTTGACGTACTTTGAAATGGAAATATTTGTAGATTTTTTCAGACACCGGAAGTGCCGAAATTCTGGTTTCAAAAATGAAAATCCTGGATTGCAAAAAGTCGCCGTAATCGATCTTTTTGAAATTTGTAGACAAAATTCGACATTAAAAGACGGAACTTTTAAGACCAGGCCGAACCCACACGGCACGTAATATTTCAGAAATGTTTCGAAATGTTACAACCTTTCAGATTCATAACATAACTATCGGAATATTTCTGGAACGTTTCTGAAATATATCAATTGCAATACGACATTTTCGATATTTCTGGAACGTTTCGGAAATATGTCAATTGCAATACAACATTTTAAATATTTCTGGAACGTTTCGGAAATATGTCAATTGCAACGCAACATTTTCAATATTTCTGGAACATTTCTGTTTAGGATTATACAAACGATCAGCTGAGAGTTGAGGCCGTAATGGTCTGAAGAGACAGTAGATGAGCCAATGCTCTCTTTTGTTTTCATCTAAGCCTCAGTTAGCTCTACGCTAGTCTCTAAACCTCACGTGTTTACCTCCTTATCTTACCTTCATATTAGATATTCCATTATTTAAAATAAAATTATTAAATTCAGTTATTGTGGTGTTAACAAATTATTACAGTCCACTCTTATATCAACGATCCTAGCTCCTAATTCCTAACGTCGCGAGATGGTTTAAACAAATCACCATTGCATCGTGCACATAATTTGGTCCTTCGAGCCGGATCTTGCTTCCAGTTTACAGTTAATGCCATCTCATAACTACACAGTGAATCGTGAAAAGACGTTGAAGCGGTAGACATACGGCTGAGACAATAAATCGTTGCCTCACTGAGCCTACTCAGTGCAATAAACAGTTCAGTGTAATTACTATTACATTAAAATTAGTTCTTTCGTGAAATTCGTTCAGTGAAGTCCTCTCCAAATATAGTTGGAACGATATCTAGGCGTGGAAAGGGTCATCGTCGAACGATTACCTAAGCCTAGAAAATAAACATTCAGACACACACAAGCATATGTGTGTCTAACAAGTAAACCGTGGTGTTCCTTGGACTCCTAACATTCACAAATTATACCCTGTGAGATAAAATTGTGATAACTCTAGTGACTCTATCAACGGACTTGATATACGTAAACACTATATCAAAAAAAAAAAAAAATGTCCGTCGATGAGAAAGCTTACACCACATTAGAACTATTGCTCACAGAGCAAAGTCTACTGGGAAGGACTATAAGAAATACTGTGGCGAATATTAAAAAAAAGGGAAAGGCTAATTTAACGCCTGGAGTTCTAGAGGGAAGGTTGAAGACGTTAAACGATAATTGGGTCAGTTATCGAACTGCGCACGCCAGGTCCCGGCTCTTAACGGGTTCGGCAGAGCGCGAAAAAATCGCGTACTTCGCCGAGGATCACTATGGCGTAACCGAAGGATCCTACGACGAGGCTGTGGACTACGTCAACGATCTGCTGCAAGCTTATCGGTCAAACGCGGCTGCAAATAAATCACAGAAGTCATCATCAGAGGAGTCAGGATCTTCGTCATCGGCCGTCAAACTACCAAAGATAGAATTACCCACCTTTTCGGGTAGCTATACCGAATGGACCAATTTCAAGGACCTTTTTGAGTCTCTCGTAGTTGACAATAAGCATCTTTCAAACGTGCAGAAAATGCAATATTTAAAAGTAAGCCTTTCTGGTGAAGCCAGTAGTTTATTGAAAAATGTAGCCGTAACTTCCGCTAACTACGAGAGCGCTTGGAAGGAACTTAGAACTCGGTATGAAAATACTCGCACCATCATTAACTCCTATTTACGAGCATTATTTAATGTTTCACCTGTTGGACAAAATGCACTAACAGGACTAAAATGTCTTCGCGATACATCCATAGAAGTTACAACTGCTCTTACAAACTTAGAACGACCAGTTGACCAATGGGGTGATCTACTTGTATTTCTATTAGTCCAGAAATTAGATAAACTCACTCTTAAAGAGTGGGAAACTGCTCTCGGAGACTCGAACGATTATCCCGATTTCAAACGGTTGAGGACGTTTCTAGACACTAGAATCAAAACGTTAGAAGCAATTGCCTGCGCTCAGACTCCGAGTGAAAACAAACCAAGTAACGATAAGTTGAAAGTACATCACTCCAATGGATCTAACGAAAAAGCAAAGGCTAAATGTCCTCATTGTCAGGCAGATCATAGAATATATCATTGCGATAAATTTAAGAGTTTGTCGGTGAGTCAGCGTGAAACTTTTGCACGCAAGTATCAACTATGCCATAACTGCTTGTCAAAAGGTCATTCATTGAAAGATTGCACTAGTAAATACACCTGCTTTAGATGCAAGCAGAAGCATCACGCTCTCTTACATGTTTTTCCTTCTAGTACGACTAACAAGACAGGGTCTGACGTCGCTGAGCAGGAGAATAAACTTACTGTAGCTTCTAAAGTAAACAAGGAAACGGTCACTAACGCGACTGCGTCTCAGTCAAATTCATATGCTCATTCGACAGCTTTGACGAGTTATAAGCCAATTCTATTAGCGACAGCGCGAGTCGTGATTAAAAGCAGCACTGGTAGATCCACAGTTGTGCGAGCACTTCTTGACCAGGGTTCTGAATCGTCTTTCATAAGCGAGTCAGTAGCACAACTACTGCGTTTACCGCGTCAACGCGTCATGACAAAAATTACGGGTTTGGGTGGAAATTTCACCGGTACTGTTACAAAATCTGCTAATTTTGAAATCGAACCCTGTCAAGGAAGTGGTCCGGTGATATCGGTCAGTGCACTTATACTACGTAAGATAACTTCATATGTTCCTAAAGAATATACTCCTGTTCCGCAACTGACACATTTACGGGATCTCGAACTCGCGGATAACCTTACAGACTCCGAACACATTGATCTCCTGATTGGAGCCGATATTTATGGCTTCATTTTACTCGAGGGTTTGCGCAGTGGACCGCCGAGGACGCCGACGGCACAGCGTACGATTTTTGGCTGGGTGCTGTCAGGACCAATGAGCAAAGGGCCTCACAATCCACAACCTTTACATGTTATGCATGCAATAATACCTTCCTTGGATCAAAGACTTGAAAGTTTTTGGAAACAAGAAGAAATTTTAGATAAACCGCACCTCACCGACGAGGAACTGGTTTGTCAGCGACATTTCGCTGAGACGCATACTCGCGTGCGTGAAGGTGCAGGCAAATATGTAGTTCGTCTTCCACGAAAACCTGATTCGGAAATAAAACTAGGTGAATCGCGAAACATCTTGTTAGCTTCACTTTCTCGATTGGAGAAACGTTTCGCACGTAACTCAGATTTAGTCGTCCCGTACAGGAAATTTCTCTCAGAGTATCTCTCACTAGGGCACATGCAATTAATTGAACCTGCGGAAGCGGACGATCCCAGCTATGTCTACCTTCCACACCATCCAGTGGTGAAGGAAGATAGCGTAACAACAAAATTGCGAGTTGTATTCAACGGTTCGAGTCCGACTTCAAACGGAAAAACGTTAAACGACACCCTACTTATTGGTCCGAAACTTCAAAACGATCTTCCATCAATTATAATTAGATGGCGTGAACACGAATTCGTATATTGTGCGGACATAGAGAAAATGTTTCGCCAGATATTGGTTGATCCTCGGGATCAGAGGCTCCAATGTATACTCTGGCGATCGAAACCTAATGAACCGGTACAATCATTCAAATTGAAGACTGTTACTTACGGAACGGCATCCGCGCCATTCCTCGCGAACCGCGTGATTCAACAGCTTGCAGATGATGAGGCCCACAAGTTTCCGTTAGCTAGTCCGATCCTCCTCAAAGATACTTACGTCGATGACATTCTATTTGGCGCTTCTGATCGTGACGTGGCGAGACAAAAACGGGTTCAAGTAAGCCAAATGTTGGATGCCGGTGGGTTTCAACTCAAAAAATGGGTTAGTAATTGTCCACAACTTCACGCGGAAATTCCGGTGGCTGATCGCTGTACCTCAGCCGAAGCTCTGTTCAATGACGCAGGGGACATCAAAATACTCGGGCTTGTCTGGCTTCCATCGGAAGACACCTTCCGATTTAAGATCAAACTCGACGAGTCACTGCCAAAGACAAAGCGTCAAGTTTTATCGTTAATTGCCAAGTTGTACGACCCGTTAGGTTGGTTATCTCCTACTACCGTCAAAGCAAAAATAATTCTTCAAGCTCTGTGGCTACACAAAACAGGGTGGGATGACGAACTCCCATCTGAACTCAATGACCAATGGCTAGCGTTTTATGAGCTATTACCCACACTTCGTAACGTCGCCATTCCCAGATGGACCTTACAAGGCCCAGAAGCTGTAGTAGAGCTTCACGGCTTTTCGGATGCCTCTAACTCCGCTTATGCTGCAGTTGTGTACCTTAGAGTCACTTCCGCGCTTGGAAAAGTTAACGTCAGTTTATTATTAGCAAAGACTAAGGTCGCCCCTTTGAAGACCCTTAGTATACCTCGCCTTGAGCTTTGCGCCGCGGCATTATTGGCAAAAACAGTTGAATACGGACTCAAAGCAATGAATGTTAAACCCGCTGCAATAGTTTGTTGGACTGACTTGACAGTCACTCTCGGATGGCTACGCAAGCACCCTTCGTCCTGGAAGACCTTCGTAGCCAACCGAGTGTCCGATATTCAAGTTCGCGTACCCAACGCTGTTTGGTGTCACGTCTCGTCCAAGGACAATCCGGCGGATTGTGCTTCGCGCGGCTTAAACCCTGCGGAATTACATGGACATTCCCTCTGGTGGAACGGTCCCCCTTGGCTACGTCAAGAGCCAGCTGCATGGCCCAAACAAAACTTTGCGCCAAGCTCAGAAATGAATCTTGAATTCAAAACAAAAAAGCATACGCTTGTAGCCTATGAAGAACCGGAATGGGACTTAAAATATCAAATCTCCTCCTGGTCTCGCCTTTTAAGGATCACTGCGTTACTAATTCGTTTTACTGAAGTTTCACGTCGAAAACGGAATAGACCTGAAACTCACGCGGTAACCACTAACGAAATAGGTCAAGCTTTTGAGTTGTGGATCAAGAGCGTCCAAGCGAAAGAGTTCCACACAGAGCTCAGAGACCTCAATTCAGGAAAAACAATCTCAAAAAAAAGTCGGATTAGTAAGCTCGCTCCGTACGTAGACAAATCAGGCATTCTACGCCTTGGCGGGCGGTTGAGATATTCGACACTCGCGGAAGGTGAGAAGTTTCCAATCATCCTCTCAAAAGATAGAGTTACTCAACTCATCATAGAACAAGCACATTTGGATACATTGCATGGCGGCACCCAGCTGACCCTCAGAGTACTGCAAGAACAATTCTGGGTGTTGGGGGGGGGGGGGGGGGGAGGGGGGGGGGCGGCGGCTTACCAAAGCGATAATAAATAAGTGTGTCAGATGCGTTCGGGAGAGAGCTCAAACTCTGAATCAATTCATGGGCGATCTGCCTGCGGTGCGAAGTTCCCCTTCGCGACCATTCACACATACAGGATTGGACTACGCAGGTCCTTTCAGCGTACGCGTGTGTTCTGGTCGAGGTCAGAAATCTCATAAAGCATACATCGCACTATTCGTGTGCTTATCAACAAGAGCCATACAAGATTACGTCGAGCTCGTACATGATTACACAACAGCGTCATTCTTAGCCGCTCTAGATAGATTTGTAGCTCGACGGGGCTTGCCGTCCGTTATTTATTGTGATAACGGGACGAACTTTCAGGGTGCTTGCCGAGAATTGGCACAAAACTTCAAAATTGTCACACAGGATCCGAATGTTCAATCACGTATTGCAACAGACGGCATTAAATGGCATTTTTCACCCCCGTCGGCACCCCATTTCGGCGGTATTTGGGAGGCGGGAGTGAAGAGTGTGAAACATCACCTACGGCGCATGCTAGGTGCACTTACTCCGACGAGTGAAGAGTTCACTACGTTGCTTTGCAGGATTGAATCAGGTTTAAATTCACGACCAATAGCACCCTTGTGTGACGACCCTGAAAGCTTCGATGCGCTGACTCCGGGTCATTTTCTTATTGGCACCTCCATGAAGGCGGTACCAACCCCTTCACTTCTCAACATCAACGAGAATCGACTTTCACGTTGGCAAATGACGCAGAGATTGTGCGAAAACTTTTGGCGCGCGTGGTCACATGACTATTTGCATGCATTGCAGCAACGCCAAAAATGGGCAGGTCGTAATATTAACCTGAAAGTCGGAGATCTCGTGCTGTTGAAAAACAATAACCTCCCTCCAGCTAAATGGGAGCTAGGTCGCATTAAACAGTGTTTTCCCGGTCGTGATAATCTAGTTCGCGTAGTCTTGGTAAAAACTGCCCGAACAGAATTAACGAGACCAATAACTCAACTATGTATCTTACCTGTTTAGTTCACTAGAATAAGGAGAGTTATTTGTAACTAGAGACGTAAGTTATTATAGTTAAAAGTAAATAGTCTTCACCTGATCTACCATAAGTTACGCAAGGTCATGGGATGCAAACTTTGTTCTCTTCGCACGCATGCAACGCGTGCGAAGGCGGGCGGTATGCTTAGGATTATACAAACGATCAGCTGAGAGTTGAGGCCGTAATGGTCTGAAGAGACAGTAGATGAGCCAATGATCTCTTTTGTTTTCATCCAAGCCTCAGTTAGCTCTACGCTAGTCTCTAAACCTCACGTGTTTACCTCCTTATCTTACCTTCATATTAGATATTCCATTATTTAAAATAAAATTATTAAATTCAGTTATTGTGGTGTTAACAAATTATTACAGTCCACTCTTATATCAACGATCCTAGCTCCTAATTCCTAACGTCGCGAGATGGTTTAAACAAATCACCATTGCATCGTGCACAATTTCTGAAATATGTCAATTGCAATACAATATTTTCAATATTTTTGGAACGTTTTCGAAATGTGTCAATTGCAACACAGCATTTTAAATATTTCTCGAACATTTCCGAAATGTGTCAATTGCAATACAACATTTTCAATATTTCTCGAACGTTTCCGAAATGTGTCGATTGCAATACAACATTTTCAATATTTCTGGAACGTTTTCGAAATGTGTCAATTGCAACACAGCATTTTCAATATTTCTGGAACGCTTCCGAAATGTGTCAATTGCAATACAACATTTTTAATATTTTTTGAACGTTTTCGAAATGTGTTAATTGCAATGCAACATTTTCAATATTCTTGGAACGTTTTCGAAATGTGTCAATTGCAACACAGCATTTTCAATATTTTTCGAACATTTCCGAAATGTGTCAATTGCAATACAACATTTTCAATATTTCTCCAACGTTTCCGAAATGTGTCGATTGCAATACAACATTTTCAATATTTCTGGAACGTTTTCGAAATGTGTCAATTGCAACACAGCATTTTCAATATTTATGGCACGCTTCCGAAATGTGTCAATTGCAATACAACATTTTTAATATTTTTGGAACGTTTTCGAAATGTGTTAATTGCAATGCAACATTTTCAATATTATTGGAACGTTTTCGAAATGTGTCAATTGCAACGCAGCATTTTCAATATTTCTGGAACGTTTCCGGAATGTGTCAATTGCAATACAACATTTTCAATATTTTTGAAACGTTTTCGAAATGTGTCAATTGCAACACAGCATTTTCAATATTTCTGGAACGCTTCCGAAATGTGTTAATTGCAATACAACATTTTCAATATTTTTGGAACGTTTTCGAAATGTGTTAATTGCAATGCAACATTTTCAATATTCGTGGAACGTTTTCGAAATGTGTCAATTGCAACACAGCATTTTCAATATTTCTGGAACGTTTCCGGAATGTGTCAATTGCAATATAACATTTTCAATATTCCCAGAACGTTTTTGAAATGTGTCAATTGCTATACAGCATTTTCAATATTTTGGGAACGTTTCCGAAATGTGTCAATTGCAATACAACATTTTCAATATTTCTGGAACGTTGCGGAAATATGTAATTTTCGTATGGACAATTTTTTTTCTGGTTCTATGAAAAACATAAATTCTCACTCCTTGAGATCGCGAACTATGATTCATGGCCTATTAATTAATTTTCATATGGATAAATCAGACGATTTTACTATAGGTATAATATATATCAAGAATGAATGCTTCGCTGCAGTCTATCCAAATGCAAATTTCTCCTATATGGTTTCTTTACTCAGAACTTTTTTTTCCAATTCCGAGTTAAAATTCATAGATACAGCAACATTCATTGTTCATAGTAAAATCATCTGGTTTTTCCAAATGAACATTACAATGGTCCATATAACATAGTTCGATCCCAAAGCGCTGTTGATTTGGGTGAAGAAAAAAAAAATGGTCCACGAGAATAATGTATTTTGACTGAAGTTTCTTTTTCCATATTAAGTTATAAATTCGAAAAAGAAATTCCAATTTCAAGTGTCGTGCGGAAGGTTTTCCCAGGAAGTTATTATATATATATACGTAAACCCCAAAAAGCACCCCTGGTGCAAAAACCTTTCGCCAAGTACATAATGTGGTCACTACCCCCAAAAAAATGAACCAACCAAAATTCCTCCTTAACAAAATTGGTACTACAAAAATGTCTACTTACAAAAGGATTGAAATCAGATACAATTGCCAAGTACATGTCTTCTGTATAACAAAAGTTCACAACAGAAGAACAGAAAACTGAATAGTCTTGTATCGTTCACTCGCCACGCTCGCTCATTGGATCGGCTCTTGATAATTACAGGGAAAAGAATTAGGAAAAAAAAAATTTAGTACGTGGTACTTGCGGGCCATTTATGAGTAAGTAAAAGAGTATTCACTTAGGTCTATCTATCATTTGTTCGATACATATTGATATAATGGCCCGCCAAGTACCACTTCCTAAATTTTTTTTTTTTTCCTAATCCTTTTCCCTGTAATTATCAAGAGCCGATCCAGTGAGCGAGCGTAGCGAGTAAACGATACAAGACTGTTCAGTTTTCTGTTCTTCTGTTGTAAACTTTTGTTATACAGAAGACATAGTCCTTGGCAATTGTATCTGATTTCAATCCTTTTGTAAGTAGACATTTTTATAGTACCAATTTTGTTAAGGAGGAATTTGGGTTGGTTCAATTTTTTGGGGGTAGTGCCAACATTAATGTACTTGGCGAAAGGTTTTTGCACCAGGGGTGCTTTTTGGGGTTGATACCACTTTTTGTACAATTTTGCTCGACTACCTAATAATTGTGCTTGCTCGCTATGCTCGCTCGATTGGGTTTTCCTATAATCCTCGCTCGCGAGGCTTGCTCAGTTGTCAGCATTCTATCAATTGTTTCTATGAACATCTCAAGGCATGTACGGTGCTGCATTTTGTATCATCCGAAACCCTCAAAAAGCAGCAATGTTAAATGTGATAGTATAATTTTAAATGACTGAAAATAGTGTTATATATATACACGTATGCTCATACTTTTCTGTGAGCCTTGAATTTTTGTAGACAGACGTAACATGTGTTTTTTTTATTAAGTTCCACGAATTGTTTCGTTAGAATCCGATATAATTCTATATGCCTGAACGTGTAACCCTGCGCAGCCCTCCTTCTGTCTCATCTGGGCTTGGGACCGGCAATGGCGGAGTTACTTGCACGCAGGGTTATAGTTGCTGCTCATGATTAAATATATATAAATATGAGATGTATGTATTGCAATTCTCAGGTAGTTTTTTTTTTTTTTAATGCAGCTAGGTCCTCTGCAAAAAGAACATGTACTCGTCCTGTACTCATAACGTCAACTTTGAATTCGGGTCTGAACAGAAAGTATCGAAATATATAGAATTGAGCCGATTGAGCCTATTGATGCAAGACTAGCGTAGAGCATAAATTGGGAATTTTTGAAGTCAAACGCTTGCATTCTGCTCTATTCGTCTGACTCTATCCGTTTCTTGTATCGAATCACACTATCTCGATATTTTGCAACTTCAGCGTTTTCTCTCATCATCCTCTCTTCTCATACGGCGACCCGCTACAAAATTAAACAGTCCATAAAAAAGGTTGTTCTCCAATAATTACATTCATAAATGAAAATACGCTGAGTCTACGATGAATAAATAAATATAAATGAGAATCTCCATCATCTGAGAAAGACGGAGTCGATCGACCATTTCTTTAAGGGTAGGAGATACTGAAATTTGAGTGCGAAAATTTGAAAAAAATCGATTTTTGGTTTTTTACGGAAAAGTGTTATTTGAACCCTTATCTATACGTACACAAATCCTTGAACCGAAAAAAAAAATTCCCGGTTCCGGTTTTAGACATGGAAATTTTTGATTGTAAAATATTTTTTCCAAAACGATGGAAAAAAAAGTCTTACAATCAAAAATTTCTATGTCTAAAACTTGAATTCATGAAATATTATTGGTTTGCCCCTAAATTACATTCATATAGAATATTTCCCCCAATTTGGAGAAATTTCATGTAACGCAGCATACTGTACCTTACGACAACCACTTTTTCTTCGGTAGACTACATTTTGGTTCAGCGGAGGACATAAAATCTGGGAAAATCATGAACCGTGTATCAAAATAGCACTAATCAACTGTGGAAGAACTGAGTCACTACAATGTTTTCTCAGAGCATAGCAGTGATTTGGAAGAAAATCATTTTCAAGGTGTGTATACTCCCATAAGACAACAACTCCAAAATATGTTTTTCTACGGTTGGAAATCTTATTGAAGTTTTTGGTCACACACTTCACCAGAGATAAGCATTGAAATTCATATAGCAAATCAATATTCTCCTAAATGTTCGTATTCATTTTACAGAACCAGATTTACAAGTCATCAACCGCACGATTCGCTGCCCGCAGATCAAATTGCTTAGACTTGACAAGACCAAGTTTATATCAACCGAACTGCTAAAATATAAATGTTGAAATTTTTTCAAGTTGTGATAATTTGTATGCTTTATAATGCTTTCCAACTTCCTTGAAATCGTAATTTCTGAAATGCATGATGAAAATGTGAATTCCACTCAAATATTGTGCGAGCCGAGCTATTTTTTTTTTTTTTAACGTCCCCTAACAGCACGGAACGTTGCAGCAATGTCTCAGCAACATTGCTAAATTTTATTTCCATTGCATTGCACTACAATGTTGCTGCAAGATCTCTGCAATATAACATTTGCAACATTGCATTGCAATGTTGCCGCAAGGTTGCTGCAATGCAACTATGTTATATTTATATATTCACGCATGTGAAAATACAAGAATTCAATTTTCCATGTATCAATCAAACGGACACTTATAATTAACTGTAACTTGAATGCCATATGGTGACAGAATTTATCACTAGATTTCATCATTTATTTTCATTTCACTGATAATTAACCCGCCACGGGTCAACAGTTACAGTTACATACATATTGATGTCAATCCTCACGAATCAAAGTTTACCTATTGAGTCTAAAAGTGTTAAAGGTTGTAACAGGCGACGTTGGATCCAGATCGACACCGGACGTCAGTTGATCAACGAAGTTAAGCAATCTCATCGGCGACCAGGATTTGGATGGGTAACCCACATGAATAAAAAACGATTAGTCTGCGAATAGAAAATTTCGAACACTCCGAAATATTCACTGTCCTCGACCGCTCAAAAAAGAATTAGTTGTGGGTGAAAAAATCTCAATCCGTTTTTTTTCTTGTTTTTTGTTTTTTTGTGCTAAAAGAAACAAATGGAACCGATAGAATCCTATGTACAAAATGAGAAAGTTAATTGGGTAACACCGATACGAACGAATTGGAAATGTAAATTGGAAAAGGGCCTTTCATTAGGAAATAACTTAAACAGAAATCCGATTACGACCCATACAAAACCTTCTATTGGTTTGAATAATTTTTTTTAAGCAGGGAATGTTGCAGGAATATTGCAATGTTATGCAATGAAAAGCGGACATAGAGACATTGCAGCAACATTGTAGGGGCATTGCAGCAACATTGCGCAATATAACTGCAATATTGCCAATATTGCAAAGTTATGTTGCTGCAACGTTGCTGCAACGTCTCGGTGCTGTTAGGGTCACATGCTTCAAAACTATTAGCAATCTCGTCTAAAACTAGTTTGGATCATGCAGTAATAAAAATCTTGAATTTTGTGAATAATTTGAAAAAAAACTTCAAAGCGATTTATCTCAGAACTATGGTTTTGCCTTTTGAAAAAGTCCCATGCGTCTTAGTTTTTGTCGAAGACTTCTGCAATTTTCAGGGTGCATTCCTACACACACTAGCTACAAACCCACGTCGGATTTTGAAAATCGAGACAAAATTACGGATTTCAGAAAAAAAAATTGAAATTATATTTTTTTTTTTTTTTCATAAAAAAAAGTGTCAAAATCAAAGTATCGTAGCTATCTCTAAAAACCGACGTGGGTTTGTGGCTTGGGCAGCCTGAAATATGTGTGTGCAAGCCCAGCAAGATTCAAAAATAATTGAGACGCATGGAAGGTTTTCAAATAAAGGCTATTTCAGAAGCATTATGAGGAGTAACTCTGTACTTATTGTTTCAAATGACTTGAAATTTGCACAATGTCTATGTTTTGAGATGGCAAACATGTGTGTTAAACCTCATTTGAAAATAGCAATTGGTTCAGATGGACAGTTTTCAGTATCTCCTACCCTTATTAATATTGAATAAGTATTTTCATTCCAACCATTTGTTGTGATAGCACCCAGATAACAATCGTGCGTCGCACGTTACCCGCACGCCGTGCGACGCACGCTGTGCGTGCGAAAATGCAGCATTTTCGCACGGACGACATGCGACGCATCTCAGTGCGACGCATTACGCACGCACGACATGAGGCGCATCTCAGTGCGAGCGTAAATGCTGCGTTTTCGCACGCACAGCGTGCGGGTAACGTGCAACGCACGATTGTTATCCTGGGTAAATTATTTATGAAAATTTTATAATTATAAAGAAGATTATTGATAGAAAATAAGATGACGGAAAATTTCACGATCCATGAAAAAAAAAATCATCTTGAAATTAAAATGCGAATAACAATTTTGTGATACAAAAAAAAAAATTATTCCGAAAATGAACTATATTATTATAAAAGTTTGAAAAAGTTATCACAGAGCACATACTAAATATAACGCCTGCTTTATAATATAAAATTACACAAAATGATTCTCATCAATTTGGTACATACCATCGAAATTAAATATGTAGGGGAAGGTGGGGCAAAACGGACACTAAATCCAAAAAAAATATTGTGGTCGGAAATGATTTTTTATGAAATGTGGCGACGTATTTTGGATAAATAATTACAAAAAAAAAAAGAAAAACTGAATTTTTTTTTCACTTTTTTTTTTTTTTTTTCTTTTGTGTCATTATTTATCCAAAATACGTCGCAACATTTCATAAAAAATCATTTCCGACCACATTATTTTTTTTGGATTTGGTGTCCGTTTTGCCCCACCTTCCCCTATAGGGATAATATTTCATTGATTCCTATTTTTCACGTTCAAGACTCAGGAAGTACTTTTAAATTACGCGCCCTAATCACTCAAGCAGTTGCGCGCGCTCTCACCTTGCACAGCCATCTTATAGCGTTGGCTGGGTAAGCAAGCGGCAGTGCTAATTGTGTGACCGTTTGACGCGACTTGTGAGTGTAAAGTTTTATATGCTGTTGATCCGGTGTTCAGACTTCTAAAATTGCAGTTTTACGAAAGTGTCAGCCTGATTATAGCTATCAAACCGTGTATCAACATAATTACACGTGCCACGTCTACGTAAAATATACTGTAAGTATCATATACTGATGAATTTGATTCCTAACCTCTTTTACCTCACTTCTGTTGCAATAATACTCCACGTGTTTTTCAAATCCTAAAAATTCCTTTGTATTTCAACTAATGTATGCGGAAGTGTTATACGTTTTAAATTCTTGCTTCTGCATTTTCAACATCATGATATTCACGTAATTATCGTATTGTTCATATTCGGACGATTAGTCGCGGCGATTTTTATACATTCCTATAACTTTGCCTTTCCATGGGTTTCCAAACACGTTTTGAAAAACATGTTTGAAATATTTTTTCGCCGTTTTCAAGTACTTGAAAATATGTTGAACTGATTGCAATGTATTATTTTTCTTTTTCGCTATTTTAACTAAAAAATCTGTAACAATTCGATGAGCCGATAAATTTTGGTCCTAATTATTGCACAGAAACCAAAATGTTTAAAACATACTTGAGTATATTGTGAAATTGCAATATAGAAAAAATATAATGTATACACGTTGCGGCAGTTCTTGGTTTGTGACGAGCGAAACTCTCAAGATATCACATACATGACTCATCACCTATTTGAGATGAAAGATAATTTACACCGGAAGTAATTATCCCTGTTTCAAACTTATGAACTTATATGAATTTCATTGATGAATTGATAAAATAACTGGTTAGTATTACTACTCTCGCTATTTCACTATCCATAAAGTTCAACATTTCATCTAACAATATTTGAATCCATTTTTATAAAGATCTGACGAGCCATCATCTGCGACATGAATAGAAAAAATAAAAGGTTTCAAGACCTCAGTATAAGTCAAAAGCAGAAACGCTTGCGTTTGGTTCGTGACAGGCGACATGTCGAGCTGCAAGATAACAATGATTCCGATTCAAGCTCAGGAGATACAGGATCTGACATCGGAGTACAACAAATACCTGAAAACGTAGAAGATGCACCTGATAATGGAGTTCAACCAATACCTGCTATCGTAGGAGACGTACCTGATGACGAAGTACAACCGTTACCTCAACTTGGGATAGAAAATGAAGCGCACGCACCTGATAATGAATCCCTACACTCTGGTCAAGAAAATGATTCGGAGGATGACTCAGCAACTATGAGTTCTAACCAAGAAGATAGCGATGAAGACATTCTGAACAATATTCCTCTTATCAATGTCGAAGAAGCAGATGATGATACAGATGAATCAGACACTTCAGACGATGACATCGCAGGTGTTGACGTTCCTCAAAATGCAGCAAATTTAAGAAAGAGAGCATTAAAAAATGCTTTTCTAGCGGCTAATCTAAAACACAAGCAAGGCAACATCATATTGAAGGCATTGAGAGAATTTCCATTTAACTTGGTTTCTCTACCAAAGGACTCACGAACTTTATTACAAACTCCCACTATCGTTGCCAGTACATTTGTTCAACAGCTTGCAGGTGGCGAATACCTTCACCTTGGATTCAAAAAGACGCTCAAGAAGAAGCTACAAAGTCTCCCTGAGGATCAGCTGCCGGAACATGTAGAAATAGACTTTAGTACTGATGGTGGTAAAGCAAACAAAGGCGCAGACCAATTTTGGCCACATCAGTACAGAATTGTCAATATCACAGATAAAAGACCCATCATTGCTGGTATATTCAAAGGTAAAAAAAAAACCGACCAATGCTTTTGAATTTTACGAACAGTTTGTCCAAGAAATTATCCAAATTCGCAATGAAGGAGGGATAATGATAAGAAATCGACGACTTCCACTACATGTACGTTGCTTCATTGCTGACGCACCTGCCAGAGCATTCGCCTTGAACCATTATGGTCACACATCGGCACACGCATGTTCGAAATGCAAGATCGAAGGTCATCGTTGTACTGTGGAAAACTTTCGAGGAACAATGGTTTTCCAAGGTGTTAGGCACGCTCCAAGAACAGATGAAGAGTATGAGAATCTGATAGATGAAGACCATCATAAAGGAAGAAGTCCATTGGCTCCGATAATGGGACTTGTATCACAAGTTCCTTATGAAAGTATGCACCTAACTTGGATAGGAAACGGTAAGAAAGTACTATCCGCACAAGTCGATGGCAAGTTCGGGTTCCGTAGGCTAAATGCTAGGAAATTGGATATTCTTGATGCCAGAATGACTCAACTAAGAAGTTACTGTCCCTCTGAATTTAATCGGCGTCCGAGTGAAATAACACGGTTTCATGATTCCAAAGCCACGGAATTCAGACAAATAGTACTGTACTCTGCACCGGCTATTTTCAAGAATGTATTTTTTGATAATTACTATGATCATTTCATGATATTACATTCTGTTATGCGCCTGCTATCGTCTGAAGACACAGTACCAGAAATGTACGATTTTTGCCAGGAGGCCTTAGAAACGTACGTTGTCACATGTGAACAGTTGTACGGAGAACAATTTCTTTCGTACAATGTGCACGGATTATTGCACGTGGTAGACGACGTACGCCAACTGGGTCCTCTGGAGTCGTTCAGCGCATTTCCTTATGAGAATAATATGCCCGAATTCCGCAGACAAATTAGGAAACCACATCTTTGTCTACAACAATATTACAAAAGAATGTGCGAACTGAACAACTTCACTCCTCAGCCTTTAGACAACAATGTTGTCATTCGTCCATCAAAATCTCACGCCGAGGGACCTCTTCCGGAATATATTCATCCTAACGCTTGCCAACAGTTCCACAAATTACAAGTCGGCAAATTTACATTAGCTACTTCTTTACGTGACAGCTGCTGCGTCCTTCGAGATTCGAGAGTTTGTATCATAAAGAACATCGTCAAAGTAGAAGAGGATATTCTGTTGATTATTCAAGCATTCCAAACGACAGCTGAATTATATGATGTTGGAGTTTCATCGGATACTGTAGGAGTATATCGTTGCACAAACTTGTCCCGGCAGCTCCAAGCGATCCATTTGGACGAAATAAAGAGCAAAAGTTACAGAATGCCAGAATGGAGTAATGTGGACGGGGAAGAAGAGCGTGTGCTTGAAAATCGATGGATTTGTGTTACTCTGCTGACACCGCTAGGATTACCACTCAATTAGATCTTCGAGTGGAAAACCTTCCATTCAATAAACTACACAATCAATAGTAAGAAGTGAGTAAATAAATTTTTCTTCATGTCTTCGGTTACACGTCGGAGGTATTTTCTCAGAAGGGATATGACTCCTTAACTACCGTATACTAGACATTTCAACGCACACCTAATATGAGATTGAAAAGAAATCTGAGTCAACTAGACCTGCCGTGCATTATCCGGGTTATTTGGCATGGTAGGCAAGTGTAGCGCCCGTCGGACGTGCTTTCCCAATTTTCAGTCTTACAGCTACCCCCATTTTCGTAATAAGATTCATTAGTCATTACGCTATTGTCTTAAGCAAGGTACACACTTTCATATCCTCAATGCAGATCCGATATTATACCTTCTTGTTCATTGTATTATTTTGGACTTGGAGTTGACACATTTTGATTGAATGAATTTGTCTTACACTCACACTTTGTATCTCCACTCATCTTTCTTGGGCTGCACGGCTCAGTATTTTAGTTACGACAGAACTCTTCTCAAAATACGTGCATCTTTTGATTATAATGATACACAGTATACTACCTCCACAAATAGAGTTATCACCCACTTGTTCCTTGATATGCAAACTTCCATTGCAACACGTTGTTTAGTTGAATATATGTGTATTATTTTTTCTTCTGAATTATACGTAGGTCATTTAATGCATTTTTATTGGTAGCACAATTTTCAATATCTGTGGATTCAAATTTGATAAACCAATGAAGATACCGTGAAGAAAATTCTGATTATTAATTAGCCAAAAAATCAACACAATTTTGTATCTGTTTTCATTTCTTTTCAGCAAAATGGAAAAGATTCCGGAAAATAAAGAAAACAAAGCTCCGAAACGAAAATCAAGTAGAGAAGTAAGGGTTTCAAGCAGTGGGAGAAATATCACGACGCCAAAACACCTGCAATCGTCATCAGATGAACAGCCTCCGGTGAAGAAAGGCGTGTCTTCAAAAAATCTGAAGGCTGAGATTGAAAGACTGAAAAGTTACGCAGCAGTCATCAAGAAACAGAAGGGTACGAAGAAAAGTGGAAACGGAACCAAAGATTCAGAAGATAATAAGGATTCAGAAAATACGGATGTCTACTCTACTCGTAGGGGCAGCGATCCAATTGATCCGTAAGCACATTATTACTTATGTTGCGAAAGATTTCTAAATGAATAAATGCAGAACACTTAAAAATTGTTAAAAACTTGAAATTGAAATGGTAAATACAATCGTTGTTAGTATACTTGTAAAAAATTTTTTATTAAGTGGAAATCTAATTTCAGGTCTTCGCTGGACGCCTTTAATTCTGTAGAGGTGAAAACCAAGAATCATTCGCTGCCGAAAACTAAGAATACTAAATTCTTCCCACCCTCTGAAAAAGCAGCAGCAATTTTAAAAAACATTACGGCAAAGGATGTTGACGACTCTAATAATGGGCCCTCTGCAATTGCTCATTCAGAGATCTCACCTCCACTGATAAAAAAAACTAAAAAGACCAGTGAAAATACGCCTTTGACGACACCGATAATGAGAAGCCCACCTTCTCCGAAAGATGATACAATTCAAAGTCAAAGCGACGAAGTGTTCGGGGAGACGGTACCAATAAACTTCCAGAAAAACGTTGAGGACAGATTAGAGTGAGTCAAAACAGTATTTTTTAAACCATCTTGTCGATAAATGACGGTTGATGTCGCATTTTCTTTCATGCATTGTTTTTATTCAATGCACTTCATTATTACAACCTGATCGACATGTTACATTAATTGGGTATGTATGTATGTATGTAGGAAGATCGAAAAATCGAACGAGACCTTAATCAAGCAGAACAAGAAGATACTAAAGATATTAAACAATCAACATAGTATCGCAGGAGAAAAAGTCAGCAAAACCTTTTACGAACCTCTGAAAGGTTTCCCAATAACGACAATTGAACAATTCAAAGAATTAGAGAGTGACACAAATAAGGAAGCACGTCAAAAAATCGTAAGCCTTTTTTTAATTACACATAACGACAGCTTCCTACACTCGCAAATGAAAAGAAAAATAGTGATACCACAGGTCATCGCAAATAGTATACATAGAAAATATTTTTCAGTATGACTACTTGCTTTGCTTGGGGGGCAATGCATTGAGAGGCTTTCTTCTCACCAGTCTCCAAATAATCGTGACCGATGACCTGGTATGTCGATTCACTTGGAACGGAGATGCGAAGACTGAGAAATTTGGTGACACGAAAGTCTCAAACGTTCTGTATCGTAAGTGATTTTGAATCAGTTGAACATCAGCGTTAATATCCCATAGTTTGTGCTAATGATTTTGGAAATATATTTCCTAATTATTATACAATATAATCTCTAATTCAATCCTATAAAACGCAAATTTCATTGATACACTATCACAGAAATAAATATGCGTAATTAGTCATACTGCTAACAATTGATTTCAATTTCTTTCAGAAGCAGCGAAAAAATGTCCTTTATTCCAAGGCCCAGATAACAAAAATTTGTTCAAGACGGAAATGCTTCAAGTTTTGAGAACTACAAAGCAGCGGTTCCGAAACTCGCAAAAAAAAGAATTGACCACAAAGGAAAATAGAACGAAAGAAACGGACGGCATAGAGCATTCAGAAGGGACAGCAGAGGACATACAGCGAAAAATATCTCAATTGGAAGAGATGCTCGAAGGCAATTCAGATGCTGATGATGAAGGGGATGCTTTATCGTCAAATTCTTCGGATGACGATCAAGACATTGAAAACTTTGAGGGATAATACTTTCACACTCCAATTCCATTAACGTTTATAACTATACACATATGGATGAATAATTGATATTTTTGTATAACTGAATATTTCCAGTACAAAATATCCGGAGTTGAATCTAAAAACTCATTTTTTTACGGTTTCCAAAACTTGTTTTTTTAATACATTACTTATTTTAAAACCTGATATATTATACTATACAAATAGTTTAGCGTACGAGAAGTAAACAGCTGTGATGTAGACAGTATTATATAACTGAGAAGTAAACTGTGATGTAGACATTATTCTATAACTGTTATGTAAAATAAATGTGTGTGTTATATCGAAAACTGACTTTTTATTACAAATCGTCTTCAAATGGGTAAAAATAACTAACCGTTCATAATAATTGTGATGTATGTAATTCTTAGTAACATGAAAATCATCCAAATAAGATTCGTCATTGATGTTTTACAGTTTATTGAAATAATCAACGTAATAACAACGTCAAACTGGAAATTACTGTACACTTCTATGTATATAGTACATTTCTATACTAGAGTGGGAGAACAACTTTTTACACGCGTATTGAACAAAATTTTTCATCACAAACGTGCGTAAAGTCGGATAATACGCACGCGTGCGTACAATCCTACTTTACCATACGGAGTGATGAAATGAGATAATTTTCTATAGTTCTTATATAACTCAAACTAACGTGACAAATCCGCACTTTGCCGGCACGCGTGCGACTTGCACGTCGTGCGAGCAATATGTCCATCAATTGCGCGCGCAAGTTTCTACTTAATGGCCCGCACGTCGTGCGGATTAATCGGCACACGTGCGTGCATAATGCGTCGCATATTGCACGCATTTTGTTATCTGGGCACTAATCTGAATTTGATAGAGATCGTTCTGAGCAGAGAATCTAAGCTGTTTGTAACATGCATGTGGATCAGTGCCGGATTAACCACGTAGCAAGAGTAGCAAATGCTACGGGCCCCGCGCCTTGTGGGGCCTCGCGCCTTCAATTTTATCAACTTTGAACGGAAAATTCATCAGAATTGTGTTTTCCAAATGTAGAAATAATGTTACGCATTTACTCGATTTTGATGATCACCAATTGCAGCAGAGAACGTTCTTTTGTAACATTAAAGCGCATTGAAAATGAGTTAAGGCCTATCCCTAGTCACCCTCCTCCTTTTGGGTGAAACGTGTCACATTTCGATTATTATCCGAATTCAGAACCCCTATTCTGTAACTTTTCATCCGATCGATTCGATGAGTTCACGATCGAGTGTGACGTCAGCCACCGATAAGGTTTCAAGAAAGCCAAATCTAACCAATAGAAAATAAGACAAAACAAGCCGATCCGATCGTTTCGTTAACGAAAAGTTACAGAATAGGGGTCCAGAAAATGCAAAAACAAAACTCTACCCTTACGGAAGAAACCCTAAAATTTCAGAGGTAAATTCGTTCCCCTCAAGTTTTGGGGGTCTACCATGAAAACTCAGGGCTTACCCTCAAATCTCGATTCTTTTATTAAGGGGTGAGATGCACTCAGGATTTTCGAAAAACGAAATTTTTTTTATTGCATTTTCTTGGAATATGATGTTTCGAAAATATTCTCTGCAAATTTTAAGTCAATCCGATGAATAGTTTCCGAGATATCCTACAATGAGTGAAGCGGTGTCGGACCCGCCTGGCAGGTAGCGGCAGCTGCAAGCAACCGGTTTCGACCCGCCTATGATATTTTGTGAATAGTTTTGTTGCGTACTTGGAATTTTTGGTTAGGCATCAGTATATTTGTGGCACTGGAACTGAGTGGTCGATACTTGTGCGTTAACCCAAGACGGTCATATGGGGTGTGACACACCCCAGGTTATTTCCGAGCTCGAATTTCCCACTCTTAATCCCGGAAACCGACGTTTCTGCCCCTAACTAGAGTTTTTATTTTTTTTCGTAAAAATTTTTTTTTTTTTTTTTCGCGAATTTTTTTTTTACGAATTTTTTGAACATACTTGAAACTAAAATTTGCGTTACATTTTTGGATGGGTTAATAGAGAAACGTTTGAAATATGTTCTCAATTTTTTTGGGGCCCCCAGGATAATTCTACGAAATTCTACAGCGCTTCAAAGTGCTGGGGTGTGTCACACCCCATGTGACCACCACAGGATTCTCATGAGGTGTGACCGTCTTGGGTTAAAATAGCTCGAAAATTAACGAAAATGTCATACCGTATCTACACCGAAAAACTTTAAACGCGTTTATCTCGGAACTACGTTCTTCAAGTCGGTGACCACTGTAATTCCGAAACCACTTGACGGATTTTGATCAAATTTGTACAGGTTATAAATAACATAAAAAACTAGTCCTTGATCGAAGGATTTGCATTTTGGTTGAAGATTTCGATTTTTTTCAACAGCAAAATCATGATTTTTTGGTCGAAAATCGGGAAAAAAGCTGTCAGGAGCCGCCATTTTGTTAATTTTCAACAAAAAACCAAAAGCTTCGATTAAAGACTAGATTTATTTTAAACTAATCATTTTTTCTTGTCTTATTGATTTCAAATAATCCAGTCCGATGGTGTGATGGTCACAGCGGAGGCCTGTTTGCGAGAGGGGCCCGACGAAAGGGGCCATATCTTTATAAATAATTGATATTTTTTTTTGAAATTTGGTGTACGTGAAGATGAAACCTTACATAACAACTCTGTAATAAGTCTGACAAGAAATAATTGACCATCGTTGCAAAATAAATTATTGAAAATACTCCTTTTTTCACGGCGCTGAGTGCATCTCACCCCTTAAATAAAGATACCCCCAAATACAAGGTGAATCCTGAGTTTTCATGGTGAACCCCCAAATTTTGAGGGTGACGAATTTATACCTTGAATTTGAGGGTTTTTTTCCGTAAGGGAAAAGAGTCTCAAGATTGTTTTTGCGTAATTCTAATGTCAATTTTCTCGGCAAATTACGCAAGAACAATATGTAGACTCTATTTTCGCATGAAACTAACAATATTTTGAACGTATGTGTTCGGAATTGAATTTGAATTGGCGCTGTGCATTTTGTTTTTGCGTTTTCGATGTCTAGGCTCGGATAATAATCGAAATGTGATACATTTCGACCAAAAAGAGGTGGGCGACTAGGGATGGGTCCTAAGAAACACGATGGGACAAGAACGTCTGAATGACCTCCTTTTAATGAACATAGAACTAGTGTTATCTCTAAATTTGCCCACATTAAATCACGAAAGGTTTTTTTTTTTTTTGTGAATGTGCTGTTTTATTTTATATCCTGAACTTAATACCTGAAGCAAACCAAGGGCTTCTTGTTCGCATTTGCTACAGGCCCCGCACTGTCTTAATCCGGCACTGATGTGGATTAAAAACTTAGCTTTACCGATGGTCAAAGCACTACGTTGACGTGGAGTGTAGAATACAGCCTATCGGAGTCCAATGCATAACGTCGACTTACAGTCTCGTTGGACTTGAGGATACCGAGATAGAATATAGAACTCGTCGAAATCCAACGCATAACGTTGACTTACAATTTGGGCCTGAGCAGACCAACCTTTAGAGATGAGCCTAACATAGAGCTTAAAGTGGAATACGTTGCAATCCAAAGCTTGAACTCGGCTTTCTTGCTCTGGCTCTTTGCCGTTCCTCATATGACATCATGCTATCCTGAAATTTTTCAACTTCAACATTTTCTCTTGATTTTCTATTGTCAGACTTCATCAGGCGGTAACGTGCTAAATTATTGTAAATCCCCCCCAAAAAAAAAAAAAACGTTTCCTTCGATAATTGCATTCATAAATGAAAATAAGCCAAATCTACAATGTATAAGTGAATAAAATTCAGAGGTAATAGTCAGTTAATACTCATCTGACAGTCTTGTGTCATGCAAGGTAAACCTAATCGTAAAATTATCCGTTCACGATTGTTATTTCATTTATCACCATGAATTTTACACGTCAGTCGATTCGCATAACCTCAAAAGCTCAAGATCGTCGGATTTAAGATTAACCTATCGAAACTAATGTACTTGGCGTAAGGTTTTCGCACCTGAGGGGCTTTTGGTGGGTATTCACTATAGTTTTTGTACCTTAAAATTTTGTATTAATCATTGCTTGTACTTTCTTTTATATCCTTTATTTGGATTCGAAAACATGAAATGACAACACGCGTCTGCTACGCATCTGCTAGTGTTGCAGACGGTTTCTGTCTGCGATACTAGCGCTGACTGCGTCGTGACTCTGGTACTTTCGACACTCTATACAACTTTTGTGTCGATTTATCCCTTCTATGTCATATTCCCAGATGCGTAAGGACGTATGTTCTGTGTATAAGCATATAACATCGACTACATGCCTGTATAAGGCGATAAGTCGTTAAAGGATAACTATAAGCATATAACATACGTCTTGCGTTTAGCGACGAAATGTGATTTTATGGGAATGGTTTGAGTGTGAATGAATCTTGGTCTGAAGACGAAGGAGAAACATTTTACGAGGAAACGGGGTATCAGAATATGTAGTTAATTATATCTCAGCACTCCTGACACCGATTTAATCGATGTAGGGCTTAAATGAAAGCTTTTTATGCCTACGTCCTAGATTAAATTTTCTTAACGCATGTTTATACGAATTCGAATTTGAATACAAACATGGTTGGATCTATGTCGTACAAGTGTAAACATTATTTAATTATTTATTTTGTTTACATTACATTTCAATACATGATCAATTTTGATTTCATAATAACGATGGCTCCTATCGAAAAGAGCGTAACTCAGCGGTGCAGAAAACAAGAGCGTATCTCAGCAAAGCAAATCAGATGAGCGTATCTCAGTAGTGCAGGAAAGAAAGGTGTATCTCAGCAAAGCAGGAAAAAAGAGCGTATCTCGACGATCCAAGAAAGCAAAGCGTATTTCACGAGATCGCCGATTTAATTAATATGAACGTTAATTTAATAATATGAACAATTTCATTATTTATATTTTTAATTATTTTATATTTTATTTAATAATATGAATGTTAACTATGTCAGACAATAATAATTGCTGTTCGGAATTCATATTATATATTTCTCAGTACCATTTTTTGTGATCTGCTAGCACAGACAGCATACGCTTCTGCCTCGTCGTCCTGACCTCAAATTCATAGTTCGTCGTTCATGTCCTCCACTCCGTAATTCTCGTAGTCCAGGTCCTCCGCTTCGTAGTTTTAGTCGTCCAGGTCCTCTGCTTCGTAGTTCTCGTAAGTTCAGGTCCTCCGCTCCGTAGTTTCAATCGTTCAGGTCGTCCACTCCGTAGTTTTATTCGTCCAGGTTCTGCGCTTCGTAGTTTCAGTTATCCAGGTCCTGCGCTCCGTAGTTTCAATCGTTCAGGTCGTCCGCTCCGTGATTCCAGTCGTCTAGGTCCTCCGCTCCGTAGTTTTAGTCGTCCAGGTCCGCCGCCTCGTAGTTTCAGTCATCCAGATACTCCGCTTCGGAGTTTCAGCTGTCCAGGCCCGCTACTTCGTAATTCTGATAGCCCAGGTGTCCGGCTTTGTAATTTTAGTCGGCTAACTACGAGGTGGTGGACCTGGATGACTGGAACTACGGAGTAGATGACCTGGACAACCGAAACTATGAAGCCGAGGACCTGGACGACTAAAACTACTGAGCGGAGGACCTGGACGACTGAAATCACGGAGCGGACGACCTGAACTATTGAAACTACGGAGCGCAGGACCTGGATAACTGAAACTACGAAGCGCAGAACCTGGACGATTAAAACTACGGAGCGGACGACCTGAACGATTGAAACTACGGAGCGGAGGACCTGAACTTACGAGAACTACGAAGCAGAGGACCTGGACGACTAAAACTACGAAGCGGAGGACCTGGACTACGAGAATTACGGAGTGGAGGACATGAACGACGAACTATGAATTTGAGGTCAGGACGACGAGGCAGAAGCGTATGCTGTCTGTGCTAGCAGATCACAAAAAATGGTACTGAGAAATATATAATATGAATTCCGAACAGCAATTATTATTGTCTGACATAGTTAACGTTCATATTATTAAATAAAATATAAAATAATTGAAAATATAAATAATGAAATTGTTAATATTATTAAATTAACGTTCATATTAATTAAATCGGCGATCTCGTGAAATACGCTTTGCTTTCTTGGATCGTCGAGATACGCTCTTTTTTCCTGCTTTGCTGAGATACACCTTTCTTTCCTGCACTACCGAGATACGCTCATCTGATTTGCTTTGCTGAGATACGCTCTTGTTTTCTGCACCGCTGAGTTACGCTCTTTTCGATAGGAGCCATCGATATGCAGTTCATCAATATGGTTGTATGCTTTTATTTATAGAAGACGCAAGGCAGCCGGAGCAACAAGTAGAAGACGCAAGGCAGCCGGGGCAACAGGTAGAAGACGCAAAGCAGCCGGGGCAACAGGGGGTGGCCGGACAACAGGCCATCGGCCAAGTGGCCGGACAGGCTGGAGGTATGTTATCTATTTTCATCAAATGGTGTAAAATCATTATCGTTTCCACCTTTATTCCTTATTTTATTTCATTATGTACAGTCACGACCATTTTGTTTTCATGTTCAATTGTATGATGATATATTTTCATTTATTATTATAACTCCCCTAGCAAATTCAGTTACACCAAAATTACACCAAAAGTACACGGTGTAGGTTTGGTGTAATATTGGTGTAATTTTGGCAAAACTCTATAATGCGTCCAAAATCACACCAAAATCACACGGTGTATCTCAGAATTTTTCACACCACTTTTACACCAGTTTTACACTAGACCGATTTTACACCGATTTTACACCAATTTTACACCTGACCGATTTTATACCGATTTTACACCAATTTTACACCCGACCGATTTTACACCAAATTTACCCCCAAAATATTCCTATCAAATCAATACAAAAATTTTGTAAAAGAATATGTTCTTGATAGTTGTCGAAAAAAAGTCAGATGAATACGTGAATAAATCCATATGAGTTTATTAATTCTGTATTGTACAACAGCCAGGTACGAACTATAGTCTACACATCTAGAAATCGAATGCTAATCCAGTAGCATACAGCCTCATCCAATAAACCAAAATGAAACAATGTGAAATCACTAATCAGTATGTCAAATGAGGAATTCGCGCGAATTAAATCTAAGTAAACGGAATTATGCGCCAATTTTATGATTATAAAAAACTGGCACACAATTTTCATTTAAATTCTATTCAATGTGCCATCTTTTCATACTAACAAAAAATTGGCACACAAATCCTGTTAATTCCAATCAATTCCCGTTAATTCCATTCTTCATGTACTGAATTCGTTTTGATTTATTGCTTACAAATATCCATGATTAAAGCTAATAATATGAACTCAGCACCAATCTCATAGTTTATAGTTGGTAAAGTACTCAGAAACAAATCAAATAGTATTATACAGTAGCTTGCAGCCTTATAAATATCTAGAATTACAGCTTATGTAAACATAGTATCAGTCTTATAGTTTACGACTAGAACAATTCTCAGGAACGAATCAAATGGTCTTACCTACAATAGTTTGCAGCCTTATAAATGTATGGAATCACAGCTTATGTGAACTTAGTATCAGTCTTATAGTTTACGTTTAGAACAATTCTCAGGAACAAAACAAATGATAATCTAGTAGTAATTAGTACAGTACTTAGAAATAAATTAAATGAGAATCCAGCAGCTTACAGCCTCACACATATCTAGAATCACAGCTTATAGATACATGCAGTGTTACGTCCTAGGCTGGAAGCCGAATATTTAATCTATAGGTACAACAGTTACCACTAGTTATTATCTCAGGTATAAGAATACCGACGTGCAATTATTATCAGAGTTTTAATAATGCATCTACTGACGTAATTCCATTTATAATTTTTTCCTTTATTCTTTTATATATTACTTTACTCATAGATATTAGTCAATACTTTTGAAAGGAACAATCTTAACTATAATATAGACAATTTCATCCCATTTTCTCACGAAACGAATATGCTCTGGAACACTTGAAACACCATAAAACTGAAAGACGAAACTTTAAGTAAACTTTGAAAATCCTTATTGAGGAAACATAAATCTTCAGATCCTTCAGATTTTTACGACCCAAAGCGGAAAAGCCTAAAGACAAAGACAGCTCTGTTTTAAAAGAAGAGAGATATAGATGCTTACAGCATCCCTTCTTAGCGCCTCGACGCTTGGGCCTCTGACCCAATCGCCTTGCGCAAATGCTCTTCTAGCCAACCATATTTTTTCCCTCTTTTGTTTTAACGTTCTTTTTACCAATAGAAAAAACCTCGCCTTCCCGCGAGTTTTCCAAAACCTCCCCTTCGCGTATCCGCGGGGAGAGATCTTTTCTACTGCAGTATTAGCAGTTAGTCACGAAACCTCAATCAGTAAAGATCGAACTTATAGAATCTTAGATCTCAGAATTATCAACTAAGTGTTTGGTGTAACAGTTAATTAATAAGTGAATTACTAAATAAAATAATAGAAACTACAAACTTGAATTAATCTCCACTTGCGTGAAGATTAATTACCAAAACTACAGTGCAGATTGTTATTATTAAATTGTTTAATAAATATTGTGATAATTAAAAGGTGAAACTATAAACATTTATTTCACCCACGCATAGTGGTGGCTGATAATACCCATACCTCAACAGATATCTCAACAGATACGAGCTCAGCGACGTCCAGAAGAACTAGTAATTTAAGACTCGGTAAGAAATACAGAACTCTACCAATTCAACATCATATAAAATAACTTGTGATTCGTTCTTCTAAATAACTTTCAACTCAAGACGTAACAGCTCTATCTATAATAAATTTGGTGGCAGCGTCGGAATATCAGTCTGAAATAAATTAAAAACTAATCAAAGAAATAAAACACCTAAATCAAAAAATCTCTTAATAAGCGTGAAAATTTTTTTTTACATTGGTAATTCACAAACTGTAAAAATCATCAAACTAACGTGACTAAACATCATCGATCTAAAACATCAACATCAAGAATCTCATCATCAGTGAATTTCAAACTCAACATTGATCATCATTGATTTTGCCGTCGGATACCATCGCAGTGCAGAACTTCAAGACCAACTCCAGCGACCGAAGACCCGCCCTACCGCTCACCCACGAAGACTACTACACTAACTCATAGACATTACATTATTGTTATTCCTCTTCACCAAAGTAAGTCGAAAATAATTTTAACAAAATGCCTCAAGAAATCATACCTATGGATATGTCACAAACCCTTGGTAATAACTCAAATCAAAATGAAAATTCAAATCAAAATTCAAATCAAAATTTAAACGATCGACTAGGAAATAATTCTACTCTTAATAATTCAAATAGCATGGCATATGATTATAAAGAATTTTTCAAAACCATTCCTGATTTTAATGGTAAACCTGATGGTTACCCAATCAAATCGTTCATCCAACATTGTGAATACGCAAAACGATATCTAACAACTTTCCCAGAAGATTTCTTAGTAAGAATTCTTTGTTCTAAATGTAAAGGAGAACCAGAAAAACGTGTTTTTGACGCAAATTTACAAACGATTGACGAACTGACAAAATTTTTAAACTCACACTTCAGACCGAAAAAACGCGTTGGCGTATGGCTTAGAGAATTTAACAATTTCAAACAAAAACCAAAAGAAAGAGTAATTGATTTTAACTACAGAGTAGGTCAACACCTACAGGGAACTCTTTTAGAAATAAAACTTGACGGGACAAGTGTAGAAGCTAGGACATTTTCAGCAAACGAAGCTGCTGTTACAGCTTTTATCGAAGGTTTAACCCCTAGAATTTCAGTGTTTATACCAAATTTAAATTCATATACAAAACTTGTCGACGTAGTGAAAGAAGCTATAAACGTCGAAGACCAACACGGAATGATACCGGATCTTGATTTGGAAATCCCCGGAATCTCATCAAAACAATGTCTTCATATTCAGTCAAATCAAAGTAATAATCATAAACCGACAAATAAATTTAACACACATGACAAATCAAATCACGGTAACGCGAATACTAAAAATAGTCCAACAAACACGAGTACACAAGACGCGAAATTTTGCAATTATTGTAAGAAAAATAACCACGTCATTGCAGATTGCCGAACTTTACAAAATAAAAATAAGAAACTCGGTAATTACAGTAACAACACGGAATCAAATCCTAATAGATTACTAGAGTGCAACTATTGCAAGAAAAAAGGTCATATAATCAGAGATTGTAGAAAACGCAAGTATAATAACGCGACACGCGAAACTAATAACGGTACACCTAATACCGATATACCTGCGGGAAACGAATCAACGTCCCATCGACCAGGCGCGTCGACGGGTCAGTAATAAACTCAGCGCTTATTTCACAGACTAACCATAAACTCTTTACGGCAGAATGTAAAATAAGTTCTACATACACAACCTATAATTCTCCTTCAATAACAATTCAATCTAAAAATCTCAAACAAACAAATGCTAAATTTTTAATCGATACCGGATCACAACTAAATTTAATTAAAATCGGTGAATTAAAAGATCCAAATTCAATAAATAAATCGATAACTTACGAATTGAACGGTATATCAGAAAAAGACAAACCAATTACTTTAGGACAGATTCAATTACAGATAAATAATATACACGGTAAATTTAACGTAATCCCAGACGATTTTCCTATACATTTTTCAGGTATTATAGGGTCAGAATTCATGCATGTGAACGAAGGTAAGATCGATTATGAAACAAAACATGTAACTCTAAATAACAACAAAATTCCCTTTTGCGATACAGAGAGTATTGTTCTGCTGGCCAGAACGAAATCTCTAATGTTTATTCGGGTTAACAATTCATTAGAAAAGGGTTACGTGCCGCGTTTAGATATGCATGAAGGTATTTTTGCAGGTGAATCTTTGGTTACAAATATTCAGGGAAAAGCGTATTTATATGCTATTAATACAACGGATAAAGACATTAGGGTCGATATTCCCGTAATTCCTCTATATCCTTTCGATATGAGTGAAGACGAGGATAATAGTTCAGTAAGGGACAATACCACAGAGCGTATAGAAAGTACTCGGACGCGAGGAAACCGCGCTAATGAGGTCATAAACCTTTTACGACTAGATCACCTTAATGAAGAAGAAAGTAAAGCAGTATTTTCTCTAGTAGAAGAATACTCTGACTTGTTCCATATCCCAGGAGAAGCATTACGTGCTACTAATGTTTTGACACATCGTATTTTGACCACAGACAATATACCTGTAAATACTCGACAATACAGACACCCCCCACATCAAAAGGTAGAAATAGAAAAACAGATTAACGATCTTTTGCAAATAAATACGATACAGCCGTCAACCTCGCCGTACAATTCCCCCGTTTGGATTGTACCTAAGAAAGAAGATTCTAAAGGTAATAAAAGATGGCGCTTAGTAATTGATTATCGTAAATTAAATGAAAAAACTATCGGAGACGCGTATCCATTACCATTGATAACAGACATTCTTGACCAACTCGGTGGTGCAAAATATTTTTCAATATTTGATTTAGCATCGGGTTTTCATCAAATTGAGATACATCCAGAGGATAAGCATAAAACAGCTTTTACAACTCCTCACGGTCACCAAGAATTTAATAGAATGCCATTCGGATTAATGAACGCCCCTGCGACATTCCAACGTTTAATGGATACAGTTCTAAGAGGTTTACAAGGATCGGAATTATTTGTTTATTTAGATGATATCGTAATTTACTCACGTTCAATCGAAGAACACGCAATTAAATTCAGAAAATTAGCTGAAAGATTAAGAAAAGCTAACTTAACTTTACAAACCGATAAATGTGAATTCTTGAGAACGGAAGTAAAATATTTAGGACATATTATATCCGCTGATGGATTAAAGCCAGATCCTAAGAAAATAGAAGCAGTTAAACATTTTCCAATTCCGAAAACACCGAAAAACGTTAAAGAATTTTTAGGACTTGCCGGATATTATCGTCGTTTTATAAAAGATTTTGCAAAAATCGCGAAGCCCTTATCAGATCTTACAAGTAAAAACGCTCAGTTCGAATGGACCTCACAGCACCAGGTAGCTTTCGAAAGTTTGCGCGATAAACTTTGCGAAGAACCAATATTGCAATATCCAGATTTTTCAAATCCTTTTATCGTAACAACTGACGCATCAGGTTACGCGGTTGGAGCTATTCTTTCACAAGGCGAAATTGGGAAAGATACTGCAGTCGCGTATGCTTCACGTGTACTTAATAAACACGAAAGAAATTATTCTACAACCGAGAAAGAAATGGTAGCTACAGTCTTTGCATTGAAAACTTTTAGACCGTATCTCTATGGTAGACAGTTCACTCTGATCACCGATCACAGACCGCTTGTGTGGGTAAATTCTATGAATGACCCAACATCGCGAGTAATGAGATGGAGAGAACGTTTGAAGGAATTCGATTATACAATTCAATACAAGGCAGGTAAAGCTAATACTAATGCTGATGCATTATCGCGAAACCCCGTAGTATTACCCGTTAAATTCAAATGGCGTAAACCAAATGCTACGACAGGTCAACAAGCTTTGATAGGACAACCAAGTATAGCTAGACTTAGATCGTCTTCCGATACGAGTACTAACTTACCTACAAAAAAATCTAAACTAAATCAAACTTCGAGTTCAGATAAAGAAAATTTTAGAAAATTCCCCAAAGAAATTATCGAAACTAAAATTGAAACGATTGAGCCTGTGAACGCGACAGATCCGAGAGAATCGCGTACACCCCCAATAGAATCAACCTCAAAAGAATCTATAAGCAGTGATAACAGGTCTGATCAACCAATAAATCTTTGCATTAACAAAACCCCAGAACAAACGCGTAGAAAGAAACTCAAATCAGCTATGAAAAAGAAGTCTGATACTAAACGGTATACCTCATTACAAGTTTCTTCGAAACTTCATACATCATTATCAAGTGATGATTCAGATAATTCTAAATTAAATTCTAAATTCAAAACTATTTCTAAATCCAAATCTGAAACTCCGTCTGAAAATCTCGAAATACATCATTCTATTCAAAATTTAGATGAACTAAATCCAGAAATTGAACAACAGATCTTAAATGATCAATTTATAAAACAGATAAATAACGAACAAGTTATAACAGTGGAAAATGTAGATGTAGACAATACAATTGCCTCATCCCATTTTCCAACCCCAAAATCAGGTAGACTTATAGAAAAGCAAGGGGACAACCCAACCCCTACCTCTTTGAAAACTCCTACTCAGGAAACGCCTACTACTAGTAACCGTAGAACTCAGTCATTTCGTACACGGAATAATTTCCAACGTAATTTAGCTAAAGATTTGTTAAATAAAAGATCAATTCAATCAGCTGAATTTACACCTTCTCCAGCATTACGTACGAAACGAAAAATTGATAGGACTGGTATTAATATCCCTAAAATTACTGTTTCCGAAAGTCATTCGGATATAGCAGATTCCCAAGACCAAGACGAAATTATACCGCTAGACATGGATATTTCTTATCAAAATTTCACAGTAAATAATTTTTCTTCAGATGAAGAAGATATATCCAATATCACTAAAATCGAAGCTTCAATTCATTCTGAACCTATGGATCAAGATAAAGCACTTAGCTTTATGGAAATAGATAACAGTTTAGTAGTAAATGAATCTCTCACGGATTCACACAAAGTTGCATTTTCAGTACTACCTACCCTTGACAAAAGACTAACCGACAGAACCGTTACGACACATGTGCAACAGAAAAAATTGGAAACTTCCCCAAAGAACAATAAAATGCTAGGATTAGCAGGGTCGTCCAACTCAATGGTCAAAACCATACAAAAAATGGACGTTCCTCAGCCAGAACAGCTAATAAGAAAGTCAACCAGGCAACGAAAAGAGAAAATTTGCCCATGTTGCATTGAACCGAATGCACATGCTGAAAGGATTAAGAATAATAAAATACCTAAAGCCCCAGAGAAATCAGTTATACCTAAAGAAAATATCATACAAATATCCAATCATACACCTCAAATTTTTACAAATTTAAATGAAATAAATTCATATGAATCACAAAATAAAGTAAAATCTCAAAATGAAACTCCGCAAAACGAAATAACGTCAAATCAGTCGCAAGATAAAGTAAATCCACAGAATGAAATTAATTCATCATATTTGCCCTATATTCAAGATAGATTATCTTCCGAAGAATCAAATCATTCTCAAAGTAACGCTGATTCAGAAAGCGAAATAGTTATTGTAAATCACGAAGTAGAAGATTCGAATAATTTGATAGAAACTCGAGACAATCTTGAAATGAAAAAAGATAATTACATTTGTTTTATATCCGCAGATGGAACTGTGTCAGATGACATAGGTAAACGATTAATAGAATTAGGATTATTGAACCTAACCCCTCTAGAAAAATATAATTTAGGTCAAGTAGTAATATCAGGAACTTCAAAAAAGAAAGTATTTGCTTTAGTAACTCGAGAAAATGATCAAACTTTGCCCAAAACAAGTAGTTTCAATAGAGCCTTTGGAAATTTGAAAGCAATAATGAATAACTCTAAAATTAAAACAGCTCGATTATCCCAAGGTAAAAGCAACCTTCATGTCTCAGCTTGGCTGACCATAAAAAAGATAATCCGTAAAACTTTTGCTGGTACGGACATTCAAATTACAATTTGTAAGGATAGGATTATTATACCACCCGTAGAGCAAAGGCAAGGTATAATTAGGGAAAACCATGAGTCACCCGTAACTGGTCATAAAGGTGTTACAAAAACTTATAATAGAATTAGACAAAGATATTTTTGGGACAATATAAAGAAGCAAGTCGAAGACTTTGTTAGGAAGTGTATAAGTTGTCAGAAAAAGAAATTAGTAAGAGTTAAAACTAAACAACCCATGATAATTACGGATACATCAGCCGATGTATTTGATAAATTAGCTTTAGACATCGTAGGTCCAATTAATAACGCCTCAGATAAAGGATACAGATTCATTTTAACTATGCAAGATGATCTTTCAAAATTTTGTTTGGCAGTACCACTAAAAAACGCAACAGCTAACGATATTGCAGACGCGTTAGTTACTCAATTCATTTGTAAATACGGATGCCCGAAACTCATTTTGACAGATCAAGGCGCAGCTTTTATTGGACAAGTAATGAAACGTTTAGCTAAAGTTTTCAAAATCAATCAAATCAAAACCACAGCATTTCACCCCCAATCAAATGGCTCATTAGAAAGAAGTCATCAAGTACTTGCAGATTATTTAAAACATTATACAGATAAGAAAAACTGGGACGAATGGCTCCCACAAGCAACTTTTGCTTATAATACTAGTGTACACGAAGGTACGAAATACAGCCCGTATTATTTAGTTTACGGTCGAGACCCTCGTATACCCTCAGAATTCCCATACCTTGACGAAATTCTTACGTATGACGATCATGTAAAAAATCTTACGTTACGTTTAATTGAGACTAGGAAAAACGCGCGAGAAAATCTAGAAAAAGCAAAACAAAGATCTAAAGAATATTATGATAGAAAATTAAACCCTGTAACATTTAAGATAGGACAGGAAATTTATTTGGTTAAAAATCAAAGAACAGGAAAGTTAGATGATAATTATAAGGGTCCATATAAAATTACAGAAATATTTCCTGATAAGAACGATATAGAAATCGAATTAGCTAAAAACAAACGAAAAATAATCCATTGTGATAGAGCTAAGATAGCTTACTAAATCATAAACTATAAGTGTAGATCACAACCTCAGACTCACACAGACCAACGAACCAACGTAGACAGACAGGAACAAAGCAACGATGAATCGGAAACGATATACGAATCGATATTGAACTAATGCCAAAGAATCCTCCAATGTCAAATCAGAAACAAATCCAGATTAACTTACCAAATCAAGTATAACTTCAACTATATCTAATCAAGAACGCCAGTTCATGTAAATGATTGAATAACTTAAAATCGAAACCTTATAAAACTAATTCATGAGAATTTATCGGACGAATAAAACTAACTTACAGATATAAAAGTAAATAACGACTCGTAAAGCAAAAATTGCCGTTGAATGTTGTTTATTCAAGTTTACACACTAGCAATATCCCTGGCGGAAGTCTACAGGTGAGACAAAACCTCTCTTCAACTGGACGGTCCTGTCCCCAACGCCCTTCGTGCATCCATTGTATGCCGAAAAAGTCGAAGTTTTCATCTCCCATAGTATCATCCAGGATCTCCTCCTCCCACAGGTAGTTAGATCGGCGACGCACCCGTCGAATGAATCTCTCGCATCGTCTCAACCATCCCAAGTACTCTTAATCTTTGCGCCATGTCGCGCTGAATCATTCTCTTTAACAAAACAAATCAAACACGTCAATTAAGAAAGAATTCTCAAGAAAGCAAAACAGTAAAATTTTTTTTTCCTCCCTTCTCAACAATTTTGAAAAAAATAAAAAATACTAAAGTTTAATAAAAAAATGATTTTAAGAGAAAGTAGAAAGAATGAAAACAATCTATAATAAATTTGGAAAAGAATACTCACCCTCAGTTCATTCCCAAACACTCTCACTCGGAGATACATTCCCTGGAGATTTTCCATAATTCGTCCTCTTCACGATATTTAAAATTTTTTTTATTAACTCAAACTTGTCACTTCGACAAATAGTTGCAGAATGAGCAAATTCAGCTCAAACACACACTTTTATATGCAACTAAGAATTAGAAAACACACCCTCAAAGACCCTACCCCTTCTAAAACTGACCAATGACCGAAATTTAAATTTTTTTTGACAAAAGGTCATACTCAGGTACGAAATTAGCCCCGCCTAACACGGCGCGGAAAATCCTTTACTTTTCAGAAATCAAGGAAAACCTAAGAAATTCTCTTCGAATTATTTCAAATTTTTTTAAAATATCAGGATTATAGTACTAATCAAATGCAATATCAAGATCTTAGACAGATATTCTTAGATAATCATGTGCTATGACCCATAGATATAATTAATTCATAGATATAACTAATTCATAATTACTAATTACATTATTATTTTGAAATATATTTTACTCACCTTATTATTAGATTATTTTGTATTTTCATAAATTTCATGTTTATCAATATTTTAGATATATAATTTTGTATTTTCATAAATTTCATGTCTATCAATATCTTAGACATATAATTTTATACTAATAACATAGTATAATCATATATCAATGTAATACTTACGAACAATTTTAAGTAATTTTAATCATTATATTACTTACCTTTTAGTTATCAAATCATTTTCAAATGATAATCTTATCACATTATACATTAATCTTAGACACATAAGATTTTCATAACACTTTTGTATGTTTTACTATACTTATTTTAAGTTTATATTTCAATATTCAACTCAAATACATGGAAATTTCACGTCGATACACTAGAACCCGTTAGGTCGAGCGGGGACGCTCGAATCTTAACAGGGGAGGTGTTACGTCCTAGGCTGGAAGCCGAATATTTAATCTATAGGTACAACAGTTACCACTAGTTATTATCTCAGGTATAAGAATACCGACGTGCAATTATCATCAGAGTTTTAATAATGCATCTACTGACGTAATTCCATTTATAATTTTTTCCTTTATTCTTTTATATATTACTTTACTCATAGATATTAGTCAATACTTTTGAAAGGAACAATCTTAACTATAATATAGACAATTTCATCCCATTTTCTCACGAAACGAATATGCTCTGGAACACTTGAAACACCATAAAACTGAAAGACGAAACTTTAAGTAAACTTTGAAAATCCTTATTGAGGAAACATAAATCTTCAGATCCTTCAGATTTTTACGACCCAAAGCGGAAAAGCCTAAAGACAAAGACAGCTCTGTTTTAAAAGAAGAGAGATATAGATGCTTACAGCATCCCTTCTTAGCGCCTCGACGCTTGGGCCTCTGACCCAATCGCCTTGCGCAAATGCTCTTCTAGCCAACCATATTTTTTCCCTCTTTTGTTTTAACGTTCTTTTTACCAATAGAAAAAACCTCGCCTTCCCGCGAGTTTTCCAAAACCTCCCCTTCGCGTATCCGCGGGGAGAGATCTTTTCTACTGCAGTATTAGGAGTTAGTCACGAAACCTCAATCAGTAAAGATCGAACTTATAGAATCTTAGATCTCAGAATTATCAACTCAAAGTGTTTGGTGTAACAGTTAATTAATAAGTGAATTACTAAATAAAATAATAGAAACTACAAACTTGAATTAATCTCCACTTGCGTGAAGATTAATTACCAAAACTACAGTGCAGATTGTTATTATTAAATTGTTTAATAAATATTGTTATAATTAAAAGGTGAAACTATAAACATTTATTTCACCCACGCATAGTGGTGGCTGATAATACCCATACCTCAACAGATATCTCAACAGATACGAGCTCAGCGACGTCCAGAAGAACTAGTAATTTAAGACTCGGTAAGAAATACAGAACTCTACCAATTCAACATCATATAAAATAACTTGTGATTCGTTCTTCTAAATAACTTTCAACTCAAGACGTAACAGCAGTACGAACATTGAAGTATAGTTTATAATACAGAATAAAGTATAGTATAGCAACTTAAAATAAAACAAATTGAAATAACTGTAATCGATTATAAAAATTAGAAATAATAATAATGCTTGCAATTTCTATCATGACAGATCAATTACTATTAACTCTTCATTGGGAGAGCACGTGGATGTAATGTAATTGAAAAAGTGCCACAAAAACTGATTGAGCCACAGAAAAACCATACACACTAGGGTGTGCCAAGAGAAAATTCTTTTTTTTTTTCAAACGCGCATCAACATTCCGGTAGAGCATCTCAAACAGAATATCTCAGCCAAATATGAGCTTTTAATGTTGATCTTTAGAAGTGCCTATTTTAGTTTTTCCATCTCAAGAATCTTTTTACATGTTATTCAAATCGAAAATGGAAAAAATAAAATAGGTAGCAAGTTAAAGTCCTTCCTTTTTGTTATTGTAGAACTCGATATCTTGAGATTTTTTCACCCTGTTTCATGGATAAAGGCATCAGATTTGAAGACAGCACGATATCGCTTGGAGGCGGAGGCCATAAACCCACTGATCAATTTTTATCCTTGTAAGATAACGAATAGATCTGGTCATATGTAATTTTCAAAACATCTATAAGAGCAAGTCAATTACCGAAGCTATAAAAAATATTTTTATCATCATTGGGCGCCTAGGTGATCAATTGGATTAAGGGGGTATCCACACCTTTAAATGGGTTAACATTCTGAGAAAGAGATTGATATTTTACAGCGAATTTAAGAGTCTGATCAAATCCGAAAAAATCATGAAGTTTCGGGAGGGTTTGACCCTCATTATCCATATATAACATTGGATATTACTTTGAGTCTAATAGTAGGTAACTATTAAAAAAAGTAAATTTTCTATATTGAGTGTAAACTCAATATAGAAAAATACAAAATTGGTCGGTTGTCGTAAAGAATCAGTAGTACCATTGGACCAATCCTGGAGTTTCTGGTCCTCAATTGTTCAGAAGAGATGCCTCTATCAGATGAACATACAACTTTTTGATATCGTCAAAATTGCCTGACTTATTTAGTTTTTACTGAGATTTTTTTAATTTTTCAATTTTTCATCTCTACTTTTTGTATTATCTCAATCAAAAATGGTGATATCAAAAAGTTGTATGTTCATCTGATAGAGGCCTTGATTCTCAAAATTTTAAGACCAAAAACTCCAGAATCGGTTCAACGATGCTCCTGATTCTTTACGACAACCGGTCAAAATATTCATTCTCCAGAAATCAACTTTTAAACTTTTTATTCTTTAATTTTTTTTTTTATTTTCCACTTTTCCCATAGGAGAAAATGTAGCTACAGAAAATCAAGTTCTAAGATTTTGCTTATGATTCATATAAATTATGCTGGATCCGCAGCTGCTCTCGTATCGATGTGTTATGAGTCGAGTCTAGACACATGTGCCAGGCGTAGGCTTGTAGTGAGTTTTGACCTGTTCTGTCCAACAACATTGTCCGGTAGGTGTCCAGTAAGGCTGCTAGAAAAAGAATTAATTGCGTCAGGAAAAATCTGATCAAAATTTTTCAAAACATAAAAATCCTTCAAAATTCTTAAGGGGAGACTTCGGTGAAATTTTTGGCAAAAACAGGTTTTTTGATTCTTACAACTTTGAAAAGACGTGTATAAAACAATCCTTGCAGCAGTTTTTGAATAATGTCAGTATAGATAGTGAAAAAAAGTTTCAGCCTCCTGCGATGAAAGTGTAGACGCAAGGAATTTTTGACAGCGGTGAGAAAAATCTTCTTCGCAAGGTTCCTTGTGCTTACATTTTCATCGCAGGAGGCTGAAATTTTTTTTCACAGTCTATACTGACATTATTCAAAAACTGCTGGAAGGATTTTTTTATACAACCTCTAATACGGATTTTCAAAATTTCACCGAAGTCTCCCATTAATCTTCAATATTTTTGAGATTCAGAAGATGCTAGCACAATTTTTGTCGTACTCCGAAAATTCTTCCATCTTTGATCAATCATACCTTTTTTCTTATAATATTTATCAAACTTTCGAAATTAATATATTGTTACATTTGTGAAATCACCCTTATATATTAATTCTATATGATCTAGATCAAGTAGCCTATATGATAAAAGATATCTTCTAAAATATAAGAACTACGGTTGCTACGTCAACAAACATTATTATAAAACAAATTAGTCTGTCTTTAGCCTCGTACTGAAGCAGACCTGTATTTTCTGAATACATAAACCTTTTGCCCAATTGATTATATTTCATCTGATTCACTTTATTTCCCTCGGGAATCCATAAATATTAACTTATTATTACAACAAATATTAAAAATATTACATTGGTGTCAGAATCGGGATCTTACCGAGATCGATAAAGTGAATTTTTGAAAGTTTGTGATTGAGAAAAGAATTTGAAAGAATTTGAAAAGAAAAAGAAATGTCTACTGCGCCTATTGACGAATCTCAACCCGCTGGTAACCAGCTTTTGGCCCCACTACCTCAACTCCAGGTCGAGATGATGGAACGCCTTTTTCAAGCCTTAGCCTCACAACAGCAAGCAAACCTAACTGCATTAGCAGCACAACAACAAGCTTATTTGGTGGCACAACGTGAGGAAAGAGAGGCATATTTAGCAGCTCAACAGGCCACCCTTTCCCTCCTTCTTAGACGCCTAGAGCCTCAAGAAATCATACCTCAAACTTCAACTCCTAGCAGATCTCCTGTCATTGAAAGAGTTGAGCAAATAATTGAGCCACAAACTTTGAGGTCTGTACAAAATAATGGGGAAGAAGAACCTTCCCCAACTATCCGTAGCAGTCGCGAAAAAGAATTAAACGCGACTCAAAGAGTAGTAAACTCATGTCAAGAGGTTCACACTGAGAATGTACAAAATAGATCGAGTAACCTAAAAGTTAATTTCTTTGACGGTTCTACACCGTGGGCCGAATATGAACGCCAATTTCAAATAATTGCTGAAGTAAATTTATGGTCTTCTACCACCAAAGCCGGACAGCTCGCCGGTAATCTCAGAGGTCCTGCTTTATCAGTTCTGATGGCTCTGGCCGATTCAGACATTCGGGACTATGACAAGCTCAGTGCGGCCTTAAGACTTCGTTTTGGAGACCAACATTTGTCAAAACTTTATATAACTTTATTTTGGAATAGAAAGCAAGCCAAAGATGAAGGACTTGCATCCCTTGGTTTCGAAATTCAAAGACTCGCAAGAGTCGCTTTGCCCCTTTGTGACGAATCAACAAGAGATGTATTAGTTTGCAATAGATTCATTGACGCGATTTCCGATTCAGAGCTAAAACTTGCTCTTAGTTTGTCAGAACCTTCTTCTTGGCAAGAAGCAATAATTAAAGGTTTAGAAATAGAGGCATTAACCAAACATCATTTAGGGGTAGGAAAAATTCGACAGATCGAGACAGATAAAATCCCTATTATTCATATTAAAGCTTATGAATCCAAGAAAACTACTCCTAGGCAGCAAAATAATAATAACAGAAATAATAATGATAACACAGGTCTACAATGATTTTGGTGCCGCTAAAACTAAAGCAGATATTAAGTATATTCGATATCCTGACTCCAGCAATATCCTTATTTTTTTAATGCTACGTGTAGTTTTCGAGAAATCGCAGGTGTAAAATAAAATGAAAATAAACGATTTTAATACATTTTGTTAAATTATTCTACATATACGACGACATATCAGCGTTACTAAGTGAGAAATGAAATCAATTAAATATAATGACTATAAATATGACAAAATACAGTTTTTTGGTAATCATCTATAGATATAAACCTGGACGTAGCTTCAATGTTTTGACGACTCCGTACGACTTCTCGAGGGTTAATTAACCAAATTATAACAAAGAATCGTCGGCACCAAGATTTTTTTTTTTATTTGTAGGCCTGTGTAATTATAACCGAAATGATAATAATAATTATAATAGAAAACCATACAACGGAAATTACGCTCACAGACCCCCGATTAAATGTAAATTTTGCAAAAAGATTGGACATGATGCTAACCGTTGTTTCTCATTAGAAAAGATGATCGAATCAAAAGACAGAAATTTCTCTAATAATCAATCAAATTATAGAACTTCATGGCGAAAAGACGACGAGAACAATAAATATTCAAATCAAAATTCCTGGAGGGATAAAGGTCCCTCATCAGATACGCAATTAGTAACTTCAAGGAACTAGGTCCTGGTGATTCAACAGAGCTTGAATCATCGAAGGAACTTTTTATAAATAGCCCTAGTTCTATCCAATTTTTAATAGGAAAAGCGTTACAAATGTTCTAAATGCGACTACGATCGTTTATCTTCCAATTCATTATTCATTTTCAATCGATCTAACTTTTCTTTTATTTCATTAGCGTGATAGCTATATAAGAGATTCGAACATAATAATTCTGTTAAAATGGTATTGTTAGTTTAAATAACTAATATAAAACAAGATTTTTCAGAGTTTCTACTATAGGAACTGATTCAATATTCTGAGACAATAAGAAGGAAGCCGAAACTATCCCATCCTGACCTATTATTCCGGTTTCCCCACTTCTATTCAGATAAGATCTTCCAATTTATATTTATAACATTCATTTAACAAATTAATTTATCAATTTATTATATTTGAAATAATTTATCTAATAACAAAAAGTTTAATTTATCATTCTAATTTAAAAGAAAATATTTAAAAAGGAATTTATAATTTTGATTTAAAAGAGATTTGAAAGGAATTTATAATTTTGAAGAGTTTTTAGAAAAGAAACTCATATTTATGACCTAATTATTTCAAGAGAATAACATTTGTCCTCCTGTCTAGGTCGTTATATGATTTATTTCGAAGAGGTTTGGAGTTGGATCTCCTGGAGTTCAGAATCGGACTTTCCGTTCCAGTCTTTGGTCCTTCTACCCCCCCAACCCCTTCCTGTTCCAGTATTCAGAACTTCCTTCATAGTGACCAAGGGATTCTTCGCCTTGTTCCTGTTTGCTGATTCTTATTTCCTGATTCCTGTCTACTGATCCTGTATTCCTGAGTTTCTACTCTTGTTCCTGGTTCCTGTTCTTGAAGATTTTTGTAAAAACTCATGTTGTGATATTAAGTTAGACTATCTTTTAGAGGTTTTCTGTGGTTTCCCTTCTAATTATAGACGAATGTCAGATAGTACTTAGGAAAATTTTTAATTACTTGAGCCACAGCTTCGATTCTCCTAAATAGAGCACATAGATTTTATGATTCAAATATCGACTTGCCAATCCTTATGATGATTTTAAATAGACAATCTTTATTATACTCACCTTACGAGTCGGGTCGACTCTTTTACTAAAGGGGGGGTAGTGTTACATTTGTGAAATCACCCTTATATATTAATTCTATATGATCTAGATCAAGTAGCCTATATGATAAAAGATATCTTCTAAAATATAAGAACTACGGTTGCTACGTCAACAAACATTATTATAAAACAAATTAGTCTGTCTTTAGTCTCGTACTGAAGCAGACCTGTATTTTCTGAATACATAAACCTTTTGCCCAATTGATTATATTTCATCTGATTCACTTTATTTCCCTCGGGAATCCATAAATATTAACTTATTATTACAACAAATATTAAAAATATTACAATATTATAGAAATACTTTTCTTTTCAGAAATCTGAATGTCAAGTCTCCTAGCACCGATTTCAAATGCATTTTTTTTTTTTTGATGGATCATCTTCTTTCGATTCCGACGTCTCATCTCATCTCAGATATATACACTGTGTTTGTTCAATATTGAAAATTACCATTGGTTTGAATTCGTAATGACGGCACGACTATTTACAAACAAGTAGACACCTAACCTCGAAAAAATGTAGATCGCAGCCATGAGTTCTGTCAATTATCACAATTCAGAAGAATATTGAAAATTAAATATGTATAAAAATCATAATTAGAAAGGATTAAAAAATCACAAAATAAAATTCAAAAGCAAAATATAAAAAAAACGTCAAAAAAAAGCAAGACAGTGGTGTTGGCGGTACTGTACAATATTTACGGGACCAATATGAACGTCCGCGCGCCGCGCGGCGGCGCTTTTTCGCAATTCGGGACTGTCATGGCTGTAACTTTTCAAATCCTCTAGATTTTCGGACGCCAATTTATTTGCAGGTAAAGTAGGTCACTAGCATTCCAAAAAAAAATATAAAAACTAAAACGATTTTTTGAAGAATTAAAGGTGTAGATACCCCCTTAAGGGAAGACCCTACTGAGATTTTGAACAAAATCGCCTAAAAATTCAATTTTGCGTTTTTGCTGGAAATATACTCTAGGAGCCTGTCTCCACCTTGTGACAAATATTTAAGGTCCTCTGATTTTTTCTAGTTTACGGGCAGCTAATTTTATAAAAAAAAATTTATTAAAAAAAAAATTTTTTTTTTGCTTTTCCACAATGAACTTCTAGAATTTCATGAAATTATTGAAAATACCATTGAAAGTAAGTTTCATAAGATACAAAGTCAAAGTATAAACTATATACCCATGTATGGGTATATGGGTACTGCAGGACTCCAAAATGCAATAAAAAGCTGGAACGCTCCAAATATAAAATTCCTTCATGAACATATTTTCTTGGTTCTAAATCCAACTTCTGTAGGACAAGAATTATGTGAAAGATAACTAATGTCCCTGAATTGAAGGAAACCATCAACGCTACGCTAAAAATTGGCAGTCGCTAGATCAAAAATCCTTAATAATTGAGAAACTAATATCTTTTCATGAGAGATCAGCCATAGAAGAGCTCAGAATGTCAGCGGAAGCCTTCTTCCGCAGCGTATCTGGTGTAACTGCTAAAACAAAGCTCTATTTAAAATGAGCGGCAGCAGTGAGCGCTGTTGGGCGATGCGTGAGTTACTGTTCTAAGGCAACAGCCAGAGATAAACAAGTGTTATAGATCAGCGCCAAGTTTTTCTGGGAACCAGAATAGCTAATTCAATCCCTATTTTGATTATCTGTTTTGGAACGGTAAATCTACAGATGCAGGGCGAAGAAGATTTGCGGTCCGAGATGCCACCGCAGCAGAAATAGAGAATCTGAGATACGTTGATCATAAAGTTTAATGATATGACCGTTCCAATCATTTTGTGCCATATATTCTGGAGAATTTAATTAACTTATACCAGTTTTCACTAAAATGCCATTTACTCAGAACTATCTTTTCAGCTACGCTAAATGCTTCTTGCGTCTGAGTTTTGCTCCGATCAACTTCTCCTTCGCAGTGAAGATTCACATATACCTTATGCACAAAATCAGGGATCGGTTTCATTCTATTGTAAAAGAAACTTTTTTTTCAGATTTAAATAACATGCAAAATGCTAAAAATTTGAAATAAAAAATAATAAATTCTCTCAAAATGGAACGAGTGATCCAATCTCAAATCCGATCCCTCACTTTCTTCGCCTCAGTTTGCTGAAAACCTCAGACGAAGGGGAATATGATGCGATTAAAACTCAGACGCAAGAAGCATTTTGAAGTTCGGCACGTTTTTACCATTGAATGTTGCGTAACTTCTACATTTCTTAAGTAATCTTGAAGCTCAAGGTGTGATTTTCTTAGTTTTGGAGCACACTTTCACGTGATCTATAAATAATTTCAATCGTATGAAAAATGTAAAAGTTTTCAGTTTCACTAGGGTCTTCCCTTAACCGGTTGAGTGGTAATGGATCATATATGTACAAAAAAAAAAAAAGGTCCCCGCAGTGGTAATGGATCATATATGTACAAATTTGAATTACTTGCTCAAATATAAACCGATTTGCACACAAATTGATATATAACCATTTTCGCGGTCGCTGATCACGAATCCGGGATCAGAATTTCATAATTCCAAGATAGCGAGCCAGTACTGCGCATGCGCTCTAGCAAAATCGATAGAACTTTCACTATTCGGTCTAAAAATCCCTACTCGGGGGTTTTCGCGGTCGCTGGTCACGAATCCGTTATCAGAATTTCAAAATTCCAAGATGGCGAGCCAGTACTGCGCATGCGCTCTAGCAAAATCGATAGAACTTTCACTATTCGGTCTAAAAATCCCTACTCGGGGGTTTTCGCGGTCGCTGATCACGAATACGTTATCAGAATTTCGGAATTCCGAAATGGCCAGCCAGTACTGCGCATGCGCTCTAGCAAATTTGATATAATTTTGATTATTCGGTCTGAAAATCCCTTTTTTCGCCCTCTCTTAAACTAGACCAACCCCACTTATCCGATCCAAGCTAACCTAATCCAGCCTTACCTAACGTAACCCAACCGACCCCTCTGTTGGGTTGGATTGGGCTAGAATGAGTTGTGGCAGTTTGAATTACTTTTGATAGTTTAAACCGAGAAAGTACCGCGAAGACCGCTGTTACGTACGGCCCCACACTTTTCCAAATTTCATATTTTCTAAGTTCCCACAGATAAAAACCGTGAGAAGATTGCAGACATATAATCCGAAAAAGGAGCATAAACAGAATATTTCGATTTCAAAACCCTCTCTTTTTAAAGTCACGAACTCCGGTCGAGTCCTAGTGATAAGAACTTAATATCCTGAGGTAAGCTAAGAGTGGATACAGCAGTGGGGTTTTGCTGACCCAGCACTGCATAGTCGGTTCGATGTGACTTCTCTCTCAATAAATAAATATTTCTAAGAACAAATAGGATCAACCAACCCATTAAGGATATTCTCAATAATAACAAACTGTTCATTAAAACGTATGGAAGAATGTGTGATAAGAATCGTCAAGAACCAGAGTACATGGAATGGTAAATGTTATTACAGACAGACTGTCTTGAGATTGGGACCGCGGAACGCTGTCTTAGGTAAAGCGGCCAGGAGCGATGAGTTTCACTCATCCGCGTAAAGACGCAGGTCTCTGATAGGCTAATTACGACGCGGAGTAACACCTATGCTATGCAACGGCGGCCTCGTGGCTGCATCCAAACTGAATAACTTGTCTTTCGTCTACAAAGTTGCATAGTGCATAGACGTGTCCCGAGGTTCCATAATTGAGCAATAGTTAGTGATTGAAAATCTTCTAAGTGACGACGCTAAAGGACTTAGTAAATCTCGTTAAATAAAAAAACTCTTATAGCGAAAGCTAACCAAAGTGGATCGACACAATTTATAATTTTTCTACAGCAAAAATCGTGTTCACTTCTTTACAATCATTAATAATCTCAATTTAAAACGATAGTTGATTTTCACCTATTAACATTTTAATCGTAGTTAGACTATAATTCTATTTTAATAATTAGTAGCTTCAGTTATAAACTTTATTCAGAGACAGAGTGTTTGGTTTTGGTGTTGTGAACGTACTAACCACGAGGTGAGACCCACTGGAGTTATTTATCACCCGACACGTCCGATTCTATCCGACGGGACCCAACCTCAGGACAGTCAGACAGCAACGCTAAGTTTTTATTAGTTAATACAAATTGTTTACCAATATTCATAGTGATCAAAAGACAGTCTTTGGTGTAAGTCTTCCATATCAAAAACTCTCTTACTAGGAAAATCGCTAAAAGGGATTATAAGGCTGATTTACACACAAGTCATTCGTGTGCGAATAAGTCTTGCCTAGAGTATCACGGCGCTATTATTTCTCTTATGAGTTAGTTTACATTATTATAATATAACTACAATAGAGAGAGAGAGAGAGTTGCATAAACGAAGATCCGACTATAGTATACGAATATCTAACGAATCAATAATGCTAATCATCAGGGTTTAAGTAGACATTATCTTTTATTATATCTTTGTTAATCATACACTCTCATATTTAAATCAAATCGTATCAGAATATACTTTAATTTTACCAGTTAACAAATCACTTTCATTCGAATTTACCTTCATCTAACCTAATCCCCATCCTACCTATTTAGCCTCATAAGTAGGATAATTTATAAAACGTACGGTTCTGTATAGAACTAGGTAAGCAAGATCCCATATACCGACTTATTCGAAAGTAAGTCAAATAAATATAATTATCTCTTGGTGGCGTGAACTAATTTCACTTCCGCTCGGGCTTCACCCTCACGTCACACCGCCGAGTAGGGATTTTCAAACCGAATAGTCCAAGTTATATCGAGTTTCCTAGTGCGCATGCGAAGTACTGGGACGCCATCTTGGAATTCCGAAATTCTGATAACGAATTCGTGATCAGCGACCGCGAAAACCCCCGAGTAGGGATTTTTAGACCGAATAGTCAAAGTTCCCTGGTGAAAAAAAATTTCTGGAAATCTCTGCAAATTTTCTCTGAAAAACTCTGCAAAAAGCTCTACATTTCTCTGTTATTTGGAACACTTTTCAGAGAAAAATCAGACTTTTTTCTAGAGAAAATTCAGAGTTTTTCTATAGAAATCTCTGCAACGCGAAAAATTCTTTCAAATCTTTCGTGCGTATTTATTGATTAATTTCGATGAAAATCTCTGCACAATTATGAAAATGTCTGGAAATCTCTCCAAGCTCGAATTTCTCTATCTGGCCTCGCTCATAATTATCTGTATTTCTATGCGAAATTCTGCAGAAATGCGAAAATGTCTGGAAATCTCTCCAAGCCCGAATTTCTCCATCTGGCCTCGCTCATAAGTAATCTGTATTTCTATGCGAAATTCTGTAGAAATGCGAAAATTTCTGGAAATCTCTCCAAGCTCGAATTTCTCCATCTGGTCTCGCTCATAAGTATCTGCATTTCTATGCAAAGTTGTGTAAAAACGCGAAAATTTCTGGAAATCTCTCCAAGTTCGAATTCTCCAGACATGAACCTAGGTAGAGGTATATGCCCGAACAAAAGCAGAGCACGTTCTTATCGGTTTTATATATTATTACACTGCTTAGTGTCTTTGTCGGGTGGTGACAAAGACTAGTGTCTTGTCGCATTGATCCTTGATCGATGGACAATGTGTGGTTTGGTAGTCAGGATCGCTTGATCACTGCACGACGTCTCGTGTCAAGTGGTCGGGCGCCGGGGTCTATATTTGCCCGGGTGTAGCACTTTACTCGCGAGAATAAAATGGCAGCTACACTGCAGGTGAGTCGAGGCTCGGCGCCGCGTTGTGGCGCCGACAGTAACTACGGCACTTGGCGAGATTCCGCGAAACTCTACAGCGGAGATTTCCAGAATTTTTCATTGAATACCACCAATTTCACCGAAAAACTGCGGATTTTTCTGGTTCTGTTAAATTTCTGCACTTCCTAATAAACACAAGGTGATTGAAATCCCGTATAATAAACGTGTTCATTATACGTGTAAAAACTGTTGAAACAACCCTTTATACATTCATTATACCAAATAAATTAAACCTATAGTACAATAAATTTCCAGGTCTGATGTCCGTCTGTACGTGGATCTACGATTAATTTATCCACGTGCACCAAATTTATGCAGCTGGCGCGTTTTTTAAACGTCTATTGAATGGACCTGTGTTTATTGGGTTAGGCAGATTCCGCAAAACTCCACAGCGGAACTTTCCAGAATTTTACATTGAAAATCATCAATTTTTCCGCAAAACTTTGTATTTTTCTGGTTTCGTTGAATTTCCGCACTTGGCGAGATTCCGCGAAACTCTACAGCGGAGATTTCCCGAATTTTTCATCGAAAATCATGAATTTCTCCGCACAACTCTGTATTTTTCTGGTTTTGTTGAATTTCTGCACTATTGGCGAGGTTCCGCGAAATTCTACAGCCGAGATTTTTAGAATTTTTCGTCGAAAATCATTAATTTCTCCGCACAACTCTGCATTTTTCTGGTTTTGTTAAATTCATGCACTTAGGGAGATCCCGCGAAACTCTACAGCGGAGATTTCCAGAATTTTCCATTGAAAACCATCAATTTCACCGAAAAATTTCGGATTTTTTTGGTTTTGTTGAATTTCTGCACTTGCCCAGATTCCGCGAAATTCTACAGCGGAGATTTCCAGAATTTTTCATCGAACATCATAAATTTCTCCGCTAAACTCTGCATTCTTCTGGTTTTGTTGAATTTCTGCACTTGGCCAGATTCCGCGAAATTCTACAGCGGAGATTTCCAGAATTTTTCATCGAACATCATAAATTTCTCCGCTAAACTCTGCATTCTTCTAGTTTTGTTGAATTCATGCACTTAGGGAGATTCCGCGAAACTCTACAGCGGAGATTTCCAGAATTTTCCATTGAAAACCATCAATTTCACCGAAAAACTTCGGATTATTCTGGTTTTGTTGAATTTCTGCACTTGGCCAGATTCCCCGAAACTCTATAGCGGAGATTTCCAGAATTTTTCATCGAACATCATAAATTTCTCCGCTAAACTCTGCATTCTTCTGGTTTTGTTGAGTTTCTACACTTGGCGAGATTCCGCGAAACTCTACAGCCGAGATTTCCAGAATTTTTCATCAAAAATCATAGATTTCTCCGCAAAACTCTGTATTTTTCTGGTTTTGTTGAATTTCTGCACTTGGCGAAATTTTGCAAAACTCTATAGCGGAGATTTCCAGAATTTTTCATCGAAATTCATGAATTTCTCCGCAAAACTCTGGATTTTTCTGGTGTTGTTGAATTTCTGCACTTGGGGAAATTCTGCGGAACTCGACCGCAGAAATATTCAGAATTTCCTAGATTTTTCGAACAAATGACAGAGTTTACATCTCTGGAAAACTCCAGATTTTTCGGCATTCTCATTTGTAGATTTTTGGAGAGATTTGGCAGAGATTTTTTTTTCACCAGGGGAGCGTTTTTAATTTGTTGGACTTCTATATTCAACATAAACTATCAAAATCAGCTTTAAAGAATGCATTAAAGATTCAACTAGCGCTCCTTCCTAGTGAGAATAGAATGCCTAAAACGGTATTCAAATTACTGCAGTATGTTGAAAAAATAGCACCTCGTAATGAAGTAATGAAGCATTATTATTGTAAAAATTGTTTATTCTACCTTGGTATTGATATTGAAAAAATTTCAAAATGTCCATCCTGTAGTATTGATAAAAAAAATTTTAATTTTTTTTTTTTTGAATTTAATATTAAAGATCAACTGAAGCATTTCTTTGAAAACAATAACCTTGCAAATAAATTGCAACTGTTACCACCAAGGCGTGATACAAATGTAATTAGTAATATCACCGATGGCACAGAATATATAAGAGTGAATTCTCGTGAGGACAGAGGGAAATACGACTTGACGTTAATATTAAATACTGACGGATTATCCTTGGTTAAAAGTGCACGCAGCCACTGCTGGCCTTTGATGCATACGATTGCCGAGCTTCCCGAGAATGTACGTGAATCATTTATAATAATTTTGGGTTTATGGTATGATTCAGATTGCAAACCAAATATGAATACTTACCTTCAGCCATTCTGTACTACATTAGAAGGTCTTTATCATATAGGTTTCAAATGGATACATCCGCAAACCAACGAAGAATTTATTTCAAAAGTTGTAGCTCCTCTTTTCATTGCCGATGCTCCAGCAAGAGCGAGTTTGCAAAATATTCTGTTACACAATGGTACCTACGGTTGCAACATTTGCGAAATAATGACAAAAAGAAGTAAAAAAATTGCAGGAAAAAAAACTAAACGGATTTATCCATTTGAAAAAAATTAATCACCATTGAGAACTAGTGCAAGAATGATTAGACAAGCAGAAATGCGAGAGGTTTTTGCCAAAACCCACTGTAGAGGAGTCAAAGGACTTACAATATTATCAACACTTCCATTACTAGATTTTGGATCCTGTGTTTTACCTGAGTATATGCACTCAGTACTCCTTGGAGTTGTTAGGCAATATGCCGATTTGTTACTGGATAAACCAGGTCCATGGAATATAAAAAAATATAGTGTTGAAATAAATAAATTTATGAAAAATATTGAACCACCGCAATCATTCAACCGATTGCCTAGACCGATAACTGATTTTAAGTATTATAAAGCTTCGGAATTCTTCAATTGGATTTTATTTTATTCGTTACCAAGTTTGATTAATTTTTTACCGGAAAAATACATGCAACACTTGATGTTATTAGTTATGGCATTATTCGATTTACTCCAAGATCAAATTCTCATTCAACCGGATCTAGAACATGCTCAAAATTGCTTTGATTTATTTGTTGAACAAACTCCAGTATTGTACAGTGATAGGGAAATGACCTACAATTGTCATCAGCTAAGACATCTCGGACTTTGTGTAAGACGATGGGGTCCACTGCGATCAATATCTGCTTTCCCATGGGAAAATGAAAACGGATATATAGCTCAATGCGTACATGGGACTAAAAATATAGGTCAAGAAATTGTCAATAACTTAAAAATTGTTCAAGGTGTACAAATGCTTAAATGTAAGATAGAAGAAACAAATCATAATGAAGAAGTTCGAGAGTTGAAAAATTATACGATGTTGGGAAATCCAATTAATGATGAAATTCAAGAAAATGATCGGTTATTGATGATATCTGAAGGATTTACTGATGAAAACTTGAGTATTTATGCTCGAGCGAAAATTTTTCAGGAAGTATACTGTAACTTTTGGCGAGTATCTTGAACCCGAAAGTTAAGAGATACCCGCAGTTATTGTGAGTTCTTTACCTATAAAAAAGGGATTTAAATTATTAAAATTAATAGGGCTTTTCTTTGAGGTACGTAGGTAGGGAAAAGGATGGGTTAGCCACCAAAAGCCACCTATGTAACCTTGTGAATTTACGTTAACTCAGGACTCGGGTAGATTACTCCACCAAAGCCTGTTCCCTTCGGACTCGGGTAGAACCAAAGCCGATCCTTCTCCTATTTGAACAGAGCCGGGAAGTGAATCCAAGCCTGCTTTCCTAAACACAAAACCTATTCTTTACTCGGATCCGGGAACCTTGCGATTCCAAGACCGTGTCTCAGACTCGGAATCGTATTTCCTTGGCCCTCGGACGCGGGAAGTTAATCCAACGCCGTTCGCACTAGGAATGCTCCAAAGCTGGTCCCTATAGGCTTATCCAGGGATGGAAATTGATTAGTTAGGAGTCAGTGCTGAAATATCCGACAAAGTTCAAATAAGAAATTATAATTGTATTAAATGAATAATAAAGCGATTTTACATTGATTTTTCTACCCTAACTTAAGCTAATGGTTTGGCTACGCGCCGCGTTTGTGTTGTGTTCGATTTCTTGAATCTATAGTTCTATTTCATGAGTTTATTTTAGTATTAAGTACTAGACGCACATAACCTATCTATTTGATTTTATATTTCTTTATCTATTTCTCTTCCTTTCTCTCTCAATTATATTTTATATTATACGCAATGATGCTATATCAAAAGGTATATGATTTGATTCTATTTGCTTGAATTTAAGTTAGACATTTAGCCCTAGACGAGCCAAAGCTATATCAATGAATTTAATTATGAGTGATGTGAGTCGCACCGGTGCTCTACCTGACTACGCCATGTGTTGTTTGTGTCGACCGGCCTTTTGCTCGTGTCGCTCGAATTTAGAATATTGTGAGTCGCAAGGCCTCTATGGCTCAAATACGCTATTTTGATTATTGTGAGTCGCACGGCCGCTCTGGCTCGAATACGCTAATGAGTGATTGAGTGAGCCGTTTATATACTCTCTATCCCCACTTCTTAGCGTGACGTCAGACACTTGGTCGAACGTAGAGGATTAGTGTAATCCTTTCCTTTGTTCGGTGTTTGGAGATATTTCATGTGCAATATAGCTGGATATGTTACAATACACATCAATGTCATACAAAACTATTAAAACAAATAGTTATATAGTTGAAATAAGAAAGTTCAATAATTCTTGTGTCTATGGGATGGTAAAATTTTTTTTTGAAAGAGAAAATGAATTGTACTTCATAATTGAACGGTTGAAAGTAGAAAATAATAAAATTATGATTCATTCGAAAATGCAGGTGACAGTAAAACATATTTTACCTGTAATTGAATCTGGTGAATCTTTGTTAATTAAACTAATAGATGTAAAAAGTATTTTCCAGCTAGTAAGAGTAGGAAACTATGTATGTAAAAGGCCAGATAAATCAAAAAGAATTTGGTAATTTTGTTTTAAAATTTAATTTTATTAAAAAATAAAGTTAGTTATTTTTCTAGAGAATGGAGCAAGATGAAACTTAAACCTTATAAATCTGTATGTATAACAAGATATAAATGTGTAGTAATAAATGAGCCTTTCATTTACTCCTCTTGACTATTCATTTTCAACATAGTAATTATAGGACTCTATGAAAATTAGATGAAGCTAAGTACATATTTGATAAATGTAATAGTATATTGCGTTGCTAGGGACGAAAGTTGGCGATTGCGACGAGTGTGAAGTTTGCCGCCCGAGCGAAGCGAGGGCTGCAATCACACGAGTTGCAATCGGCAACTGTTGGCCATAGTAACGCACGATATTTTTTATAATAAGTGCATGAATGTGGGGCGTGCATGTCAGTAGCGGGACGTTCCCAAGGGACGAAAGTGAAATAATTGTGGACTGCGCATGCGTCAACCTTACTTTCGTCCCTGGTATGCATTCAGCCACTTTCGTCCCGCTAAACTGACATGCAACGCCCCACTTTTCATGCACGTGTTATAAAAAGATATAAGTTTATAAGTGAGTGACGTATTGTATTTGCTTTTATTGTTCCCCTAGGGGTTACAAGAACTTCCTTTCCTCTTTACATTATTACATACATTTTTTTTTTTTTTTTTTACATACACTCTTTTACATTCATCCTTATCCTCCCTACCGCTTATCCTTTACATTTCGTCGTTTCGTTGCCTTTCTTTCTCCACCTCCCGCGCTTCTAACCTTCTTTTCTCCAACTCCCTTAGCCATTCCTCTCCTTCACCCTCCCCTCCTATAATTCTCCCTGCAGCTTCCTGCCAGCTCTCCTGACCTTCGTTCATCCCCGTACACCTTTCCCATACATGCTCCCACGTCTCTTCTTCCCACCCACATATCCTGCATTTCCTTCTCCCCTCCTCCTCCCAGTATTGCGCTTCTCTCATCTCGTTGCCCAGCCTATGTCTCGCTACTCCTTTCCACCTGCTCTCCCCCCACCCCTTCTTCAGGTACCCTGGTACTCCTTCTCCTTTTACCATCCTGTACCATCTATTGTACCTTGATTCCTCAATTCTCTCCCACCTCTCCCTTTTTAGCAATTCCCTATCTCTCTCCTCTATCACTCTCCATTCAATCTCCCCTCTCCACCGCCTTTCTAGTACGTCCCCTCCCTCCATCACTCTTTCTGTGTAAAAGCTTTCCCTTTCTCTCTCCCACCTCGACTCTGTCCTCCCTTCTCTTATCCTCTCCTTCACCTCCTCCCAGGCCCTTCTGGCTAGCTCACTGCCTCTCCCCTCTTCCATTTTCTCTTCAAACTTCCACATCCTTCTTCCTGCTCTTTTCCTCAGCTTGTCTCTCTGCAGTTCCTCCCTTACCGCGTACCCAGGTGTTCTCCAGTCCACCCCTAGCGTCCATCTCAGGTATCTTTCCTGCATTGCCTCCAGCCCCTCCCACTCTCTTCCTCCCCATACCTCCGCCCCGTACTCCATTACCGTCCACACTAATCTATCGAACAGCCATATCCTTCTCTCCCAATCCCTCCCAAATCTCCTCTTCCCGACCCCCCACACCTGCCTCATTACCACCCCTGCCTTCCTTGTTCTTTCCCTTATGTGCGCCTCCTGTCCCCCGTTGGTCTTTAGCGTGTATCCTAGGTAGGTAAACTCCCTCACCTCTTCTATTCTTCTTCCTTTCCACCTCCATTCGACTTTCTTTTTTCTTCCTCCCCCTTTCCTGAATCTCATCACCTTACTCTTTTCGACGTTTACTACCAGCCTCTTCTTGTCCATGTAACTCTCCAGCCTCCTGATCATTGCTTCCATATCCTCCTCCTTTTCGGCTAACATAACTATATCATCAGCGTATGCTAGCGTTCTAACTTTGCTCCCTCCTAGCCACACCCCCCCCCCTATACTCCCTCCCTTAGCCATTTCTTCTTCCAGGTCTGCCAGGATCAAGTTGAATAGTCCTGAGCTGAGCGGACATCCCTGCCTCACCCCTCTCGCTGTCCAGAAGCTATCCCCCACCTTCCCCCTGCTTCTCACTCTGCTTTTCGTCTCCCTGTATATCTTCTCTATTCTTACTCTTAGCCCCTCTCTTACCCCTCTCTTTTCCATCGCTTCCCACAACACCCTCCTTTCCACTGAGTCAAACGCCGCCTTCAGGTCTACGAAGAACGCTACCATCCTGCCTTTTTCCTCTCCTATCTGCCTGTTTATTAGGTAGTTCAGCACATACACATTAGCTATCGTGCCCATTCCTCTCCCGAATCCTGTCTGATTGTGTGGGATCAGTCCCTTTCTTTGCACTTCTTCCTCCAATCTACTCGCCAGTACCGTTGCGTATATTTTGTACAGAGTCGGCATCAGCGTTACCCCCCTGTACTCCTATACTCTTTCCCCTTGCCCCTTTTTTATTATCGGCGCTATCAGCCCCTCTTTCCACTCCTCCGGCCACCCTTCCCCACTCCACACCCTGTTGCATGTCCTCCATGCCCATTCTTCTATTTCCTCCCCTCCGTACCTCCATACCTCGTTCACTACACCATCCCCTCCCGGCGCTTTTCCGTCCTTCATCTTCCTTATCGCCCTTCTCACTTCCTCCCTTCTTATTTCTTCCTCCCCCTCCTCTTCTCTTTGCGCTGCCCCCCCCCCCCCCCCCCCCCCCAACTACCCTTACGTCCACTTCACCTAGTAACCCCATGAAGTACTCCTTCCACTCCTCGTCCCCTATCCCCTCGTTGACCCTTTTCCATTTCCTTCTCTCCCTGTTGACGACTTCCCATACCTTGCTCTCCGTTTTAGCCTCCTCCACCTCCCTCATGAAACCTTCGTTCTGTTCCTTTTTCTTTTTTTCGCACACCTTATTGTACCCCCTCCTGCACTCCCTGTACTCTTCTACCTCCCCCTTCCCACTTCTCTACTTTCTCAAGCTTCTTCTGGCCTCTCTTTTCTTCTCCTTGCACTCCTCGTCCCACCATCCCTTTTTCTTCTTCGCGCCGCTTCCCCCCGCCTCTATTGCTCTCCTAAACTCACTCATCCTCTCTTCTATTTCTCTCCCCACTTCCATTTCCACTCCTCTTTCCCATCTCACTTCTCTCCTGAATCTCTGCCTCCCCAGTACTGTCCAGTTCCCTTTTTGTATCCTTTTTTGCGCCTCCTCTTGCTTTGTCCATTCCACTTTCCCCTTCATCCACACTATCACCGGGTGATGATCCGACTCCACCCTCTCCCCTATCTCCAGCCTCTCTACCTTTTCTCTCACCTCTCTGCCTCCCATCGCATAGTCTATCACGGTTTCCCCCACTGCCTCTACATAAGTGTGCTCCCCCATTTCATCTCCTTCCGTATCTCCATTCATGATTGACCATCCCATCTCCTCCAGGAATCTTATCAGTTCTCTGCCCTCTGCCGTTATCTTTTCGTCTTTCGACTTTCTTCTCCTTGCCTCGCCCTCTTCTCCTCCCCAGCAGTCTCCACCTTCTCTTCCGGTTCTGGCGTTGAAGTCCCCCCCTACCAGTACTCTTACTTCGTTGCCTGCTTTCTCCGTTCTTTCCTTTATTTGCTCAATCATTTCCCTAATATCCCCATTTACATATATCCCAACAATCGCCCACCTTTCCCCCCCCCCCCCCCCCCCCCTATCCTTATCCTCCTTTCACACACCCCGTCCATTTCCTCGGTTCCTCCTCCTCCTGCCTCCACCATTTCTCTTCTTACCCCAGTTACTATTCCTCCCATTGCTCTGCCTTTCTTATTCCTTTTTCTGGCGAATTGCACCTCCCATTCGTATCCTTCTGGTAGCTTGTTTTTTATCTTTTCCCACCCCTTCTCCTCCACCCACGTCTCCATTAGCATTACTACATCCCACTCCTCCAGTCTCTTCCAAAATTCTTCATCCTTTTTCCCTAGCCCCGCTACATTCCAGAATGCCACCTTCCATCCCACTCTTCTCTGTCCATCCCTCCTCTTCCTCTCGCCATCCCCCTTCCTCTGCCTCTGCTCCCCCCTCTCGTGCCTCCTTCCCAGCCCCCTGTTGCCTCTTCTTCCCCCTGACTGTTTATTTCTTCATCCAGTTCTCCCATTTCTTCCCCCTGCTCGCTTCCCTCCCCCACTTCCGCGACCTCCGTTGTTGCATCTCTTGTATTTTCGCACCCTCCTGCTCTTACTTTTCCGCCCGCTCCCCTCAGTACCTATTTCCGCTCGTCCCACCACCACCACCTCTCCCCTCCAATCCTTATCTTTCCGTACCTCGCCCTCACTTGCTTTCCCCTGCGCCCCTCTTCTCTCGCAATTCTCTCCAGTTTCCATTGCATTCTCCTTTCCCCCCATGTTAGGTCATCTTCTAACTTTTCTTTCCTTCCCTTTAGGTGCTGTTTCTTCTTCATCACCTCTATCTTCTGTTCCACGCTCTTCATTTCCACTACCACCATACTTCCTCTCACTGCGTCCTCCGTTCCCACTTTTCTTACTCTCTCCACCGCCGCGTTCACTCCCGTCGCTCTTATCACCTCCTCTGCGCTTTCTTTCATTTCTCCCGCCCCTATCTTTAACCCTTTTATCACTATGTTCTTCTTCCTTTCCTCCCTGTCTTTCATCTCCACTCTCCTTTCCATTTCCTTGAACCTCTCCTCCCACACACCCCCTGCACTTCGTGCCTCCCCTCCCTTCTCGCTATCTATCTTCACTCTTTGCATCCTTTCCTCCAACCCCTTGATCACTTTTCCCCTCTCTCTGGCGCTTTCTTCCACTTCCTCCATTCTTTTCCCCATTTCCTTCACGCTTTTCTTTATCTATTCTCTCTCCTTTTCCCATCTTGCCTCCCTTCTTCTGCTCTCCTCCCTCTGTTTTTCCAGTTCTCCCCTCAGTTCTCCGTTCATCCTTTCCATTTCCTCCTTTATTTCCTTCCCTTGCCCCTTCACTTTCTCCATCCCCATTTTCATTTCCCCTCTTATTTGCATTAGCATCTGCATAATCCCCATTTCCTCTTCTTTCCCTTTCGTTTCCTCTTCCCCGTCCTCTTTTTGTGGCGATCTGCCCGTTCTTCGGCTTTTAGCGAAAGCCTCGCTTTCGTCTCCCTGCCATACCCACCCGTCAACTCCCCCCGCGTCGTCTCTCTTTCTTTTGAACAGCTCGTCCAGTGATCCATACCCAGCACCCCCCATTGCCGCTAGCCTCGCAGCATTCGTCGGCCTCCCGACCTTCCCTCCCGCTGACTCCCCAACAGCGTCGCCACCTTGCATCTCCGACTTGCCACTCGCCTTACTCTTTGCAGCCTGTCTCACTCCTCTCTCTCGTTCCCTACCTTACCATCCGCTGTTCCTTCCCGCGTTCCGTCTAACTGTCTGTTGCCCGCCTGCCGCCTAACTATTCCTCTCCCTGCTTTACCGACCTTGCTACTCCCTCTGCCTGCCAGGTGCCGCTCCTTCCCAGCTCCCTGCTTTTCCGTATCACTTTCCCGCCACTTCTCCGCCGATCCTCCCCTCCCTATCACACCTAACCTCTCTACTTCCTTCCTTGCTTTCCTGCGCCTAAACCTCCTTCTTCCGTCTTTCTTCCTGTCGCCCTCTGTTCTTTACGCTTTTCCCCCTCTCCTTGCTCCCCACTACGTTTTTCGCTTGCTTTTTTCTTCACAATACATGCAACTAATATCCAGGCACTCCTACACACACCTGTCACTTTTCGCACCGGAAACGGAAGTCCATAAGTGAGTGACGTTTCCATGTAAATATAATTTATATCCAGTTATATATCTTTATATATAATTATATATAACGATTTATGGTCTCACCGAAATAATTATATATAATTACATGTAATTATATATAATTATATGTAATTATATATAATTGTATATTATTATTTAGTAGCAACATGCATAATTATATAAAACTATATATAATTACATATATTTCTATAGAATTATATATAATTACATATGATTATATATAGTTAGTTAATCAGAGTCTGTGTGATTATATATAATTATCCTCTTTAAAAAAAAGCGTTGTAACGTTTTTTGTCAGGTTTTTTATGCCGCATAGCTAGGCTTATATATATGCTATATATATATATATATATATATATATTAGGGTGGTCCAAAAAAAAAAAAATTTTTCCTTATCATCTCAAAAGTTTCGTTTAGGTATAAAAAAAATTCTCCTAAAAGGGCAGCTCGATATCTCAACTCTACGAGGAGCTCAACGATTTTCCGTTTTCCCATCTAAATAACACATGAAAAATTTATTTTTTCGTTTTTTCTGCATAAAACTTCGAAAAAAAATGTTATTCCAATTTTGATGCACATATTCTTGTAGGGAATTAAATTTTCTACAAAAAAGGTCTCATAAGGTTTTCTTGTAATCTCAACAGGTTAAAAGTTATCAGGCTTTGAACGCTCGCAATCAAATGAAATCTAACAAAGTATGATTTTAGATCCCAAATTGTATCACAATGGATCTGATTATGTAATTATGCTGTTTTCAACTGCAAGTAATGACTCGAGGGTTAAAATTATATACTAATGTAAATATTAGCATACGTTCTAGTCGGATTTCCCTTAATTAAAAAATAAATGACAGAATCTAATTTTACTTCCAATTCAAGAAAATTCTTTTCATTTACCCTCAGTCGATAATGTCACTTGTCATGACTTATTACGCCATCTAGCGGCAATATCCTAAAGTTATGAGTAATAATGTTAACAGCGAATTAAATATAATATGAAAACAGTAGAATTCTCTTCTTCTTCATTGTTATGTGTATTTTTGTTTTAAAAACATCTTCAAGATGAGCAAAGTGTCTAGATTTCAATATATATTTCTAGTTGGCTTTCAAAGTAGTGCATTAAATACACGGAAATTACCATCTCAACGACAAGTATTGAGTGTTTTTTTCTACAATGTAAATTTTCTAAAACAATCGGTTCGGGAAAGTGCTCGCAATGTATTCAATGAAGTTTATGAAATTTGGAGTCTTACTGGTATACCAACAATTAAAACATATAATGCCATTTCAAAAATTGAAAAACTTCATAATGAATGGATTTCATTAAAAAAAAATAAATTACGCAACACGCGTACCCAAAAATCAAAGGAAAAACGATTTTCTCAAAAACTAGACAACATGTTCGATATAGCTCTTAAAAAATGTTTTGACCAGCTTACGGAAATGCAGAAAGAGTTTTTATTAAATCGACGCTGTGAAGATCGTCCACGTCCTGTTTTGGTCCATCCAGATGGACACACAAATGATGAAGAAGGTATTCGATTTAAGTTGGTAAAATGTTTGTATATTATTAATTAAAGTAGATTTTTAAGTAAAATAATTTTTGCTTTCATGTTTAGAGTTAACCAGAAGTTTCTCTAGCCTGTCTACGTCAACGGTGTCTTGGAGTAAATCTTTTTCTAATTCTGAAGGTTTTCAACGCGGAATTTCAAATTTTGAAGATGAATTGCCTTCTCGTCTAAGGCCAAAGAAAATAAATGTCATGGACTCAAATTTAAGTGCTACTCTAGATCGGACAAAAATGAGCGACAGAATGGCTACTTATGTTATAAATTCTGTTGCTCAAAATATGAACATTAACGTAGAAAAGATAAACTCCAGTAGGAGTTCTATACGCCGAAATCGTATAACACAACGGGAAACAATTGTTAATGATATAAAAGAACAGCTTACTTTCCCTCCAAGTGTAGTGTTACATTGGGATGGTAAACTACTCGAAGATTACGAGACTGCCAAAAGAGTTGATAGGTTGCCGGTATTGTTATCAGGACCAAATTTTGAACAGCTTCTAGGTGTTCCAAGACTAGATTCTGGAGACGGTGAAAGCCAGGCGAATGCAATTATTGAATTACTGAATGCCTGGAATGTTAAAGACAATATCAAGGCTCTATGTTTTGATACCGCTTCTGTTAATACAGGTTTCAAAAATTCAATCATTTTATTATTTATTAAATTATCATGATTTTATTATCTATTAATTTTAAATCATAATTTTCAAAGGTTTGAAAAAAGGAACGTGCTTACGACTGGAAAATCATTTGAATAGAGATCTGCTGCATTTAGCTTGTCGACATCACATTTACGAGTTGGTAATTAGAAGTGTCGCTGAAACTTGTTGGCCTGTCACTACTGGTCCTATCGTGGCGATATTTAGTCGGTTCCAAAAAAAATGGGAAGAAATGAGCAAGGAGAGATTTGAAACGGGCATTCAGGATCCTCATATAGATATGATAACCAGAGATACAAGAGAAGATATATTGAAATTTATTTCAAATCAAATAAAAGTAATATTCTTAGTCAATTTTGTTGTAAATTTCGCGTTGCAAAATATGATTTTCCACACGGCGTACGCAAAGATCGATTTTGCGCACGCTTCGCGTGCATAAAATTCAACTTAACGCGCGCTGTGTTGAAAAATGAAGTTCGATACACGTGCGAAAGATGATTCTCGACTCGTGTGATTGTCACCCTCGCTTCGCTCGGGCGAAAGGCTTCACACCCGTCCGAGAATCAACACTTTCGCACTAGTATCGAAAAGTACTATTATGCTATTATAACTGTTACAGGAATATCAGCCGCGGGATGATTACAGAGAGCTGTTGGATTTAAGTTGTGTTTTCTTGGGAGGAACTCCATCTCATGGTGTTACATTTAAACAACCTGGAGCTATGCACCATGCAAGATGGCTTTCAAAAGCCATCTACTGTCTAAAAATTTTTATGTTTAAAATACAATTTAAATTATCAGCCAGAGAAGTCTCACAACTTCGTGATATATGTATTTTTATCGTTGCGATCTACGTAAAAGCATGGTTCCAATGTCCTAATGCCATTAAAGCTCCTAATCTAGATTTACAGTTTTTGAAAGACTTGATTAAGTACAAAACTGTAAATGAAAAAATTTCAAATGCAGCTATAAACACGTTTTCCAGACATGGATGGTATTTGTCAGAAGATCTCGCTTCACTATCTTTTTTTGATGATTCAATATCTCGAGAAATAAAACTAAAAATGATTCAGTCCATAAAACAAAAGGATAGTGATTCTGATGCAAAAAGAATTGTTGTACAAAAAAATCACGATATTGTTAATGCCACAGACATGAGCGAATTCATTACGAAGAAATCAATAATTTTATTGGATTCATTCGACTTGCCATCTGATTTTCTTGACATAGATCCGCAATATTGGAAAACAAATGAGAGCTACATCAATTGCTTGAATTTTCTGAAAGACCTCAAAGTCGTTAATGACATCGCGGAACGCGGGGTGGCTCTAATCGAAAAATTTAATAAATTTGGCCCCAAAAATGAAGAGCAAAAACAATATTTGTTACAAGTAGTTACTGATCATAGAAAAAAATATCCGAATTGTAACAAAAATAATTATTTATAATTAAAAGCGTAATATTGTTTTAAAAATATTGTAATTATTCCATAAGTAGACTGTGAATTTGGTTGATTGTATGAATAAATATTTGCGAATCGTTCTGAAATTATATCTGGTTAAATTTAATTGAGTTGCAGGGGTTTAAAGCCTGATAACTTTTAACCTGTTGAGATTACAAGAAAACTTTATGAGACCTTTTTTGTAGAAAATTGAATTCCCTACAAGAATATGTGCATCAAAATTAGAATAACATTTTTTTTCAGAGTTTTATGCAGGAAAAACGAGAAAATAAATTTTTCATGTGTTATTTAGATGGGAAAACGGAAAATCGTTGAGCTCCTCGTAGAGTTGAGATATCGAGCTGCCCTTTTAGGAGAATTTGTTTCATACCTAAATGAAACTTTTGAGATGACAAGACTTTAAAAAAAACAAAAAATTGTTTTTTTTGGACCACCCTAATATATATATATATATATAGTGTAGTACATAGATATATATATGGGGCTTTCCACGCCAACTTGACGAACGTCTGACCCTGACCATCTCGGATTTCATCGACTCTTTTTTAAATAGTGGTCTGCAGGTTCAGGATCTCAAAAATATTTTTTTTCAATTTTTCATAATGGCCGTTATTTATTTATAATTCTTGAAATGAACTCAAAGTTCGACCCATTTTAAAATTCTGAAAAAATTCTGAAAATTTCTTTCAAATTTGAGGATCATTTTAAGCCCTTATATAGAGTGGTCAGTATAATAGAATCCTTGGGAAAAATCAAAGAAAATACTTGAGATTTAGTTTTTTTTTTTTTTTTTTTTTTTTAACGTCATTTTGTATCAAAACAACTCGTAGCTCATAATTGGAGAAAAGCCAAACAAAAAAATGGAGAATTTTTCATTTTTTTATCTCAACCCAACATCATGATGTAGAAAAATCCTTTTCAGTTAATTAATGAGGTTCAAAATGCAGAAATAATTTGACCTTCTTATGTCAAATATCGTGAAAGATAAATAACTTTTACTTAAAGTCTGAAAAATGTACTTATTTTGGAGTTTGTAACTGGATCACATTGGTATATATCTGAACTCATTAACGTATCAATTTCCAGAAAAAGTAGGTATGGATTTCAAAACCTACAAATAATGACGACATAGATGAAAATATTGTCCAAAGATTTTATTCCGATGCGTGTATACAAAAATATTCACTTTTTCTCTTATTTAACAATTGTATACAATTTGGATATTTCAGATTGAGAGAAATTTTTGACTTCGACTTTATTATTTGTGCGAGGAATTAGGCAGTGGAGTTTCTGGGTATCGGGTATACGTTTCGCAGTTTTATGTCGTGTACCCTGATCAATTTTTGCCAGCTCATGAGAAAGTTCATCAAATTCTCCATTTTTTTGTTTGTTTTTTCTCCAATTATGAGCTACGAGTTGTTTTGATACAAAATGACGTTAAAAAAAAAAAAAAATCTCAAGTATTTTCTTTGATTTTTCCCAAGGATTCTATTATACTGACCACTCTATATAAGGGCTCAAAATGATCCTCAAATTTGAAAGAAATTTTCAGAATTTTTTCAGAATTTTAAAATGGGTCGAACTTTGAGTCCATTTCAAAAATTATAAATAAATAACGGTCATTATGAAAAATTGAAAAAAAATATTTTTGAGATCCTGAACCTGCAGGCCATTATTTAAAAAAGAGTCGATAAAATCCGAGATGGTCAGGGTCAGACGTTCGTCAAGTTGGCGTGGAAAGCCCCATATATAAATATATATATATGGGGAATTCCACGCCAACTCACCGAGCCCGTGACCCTGGCCAATTTTGATTCTTCTGATTCTTTTTTATATGATCCACCTTCCTCCAAAAACCACGAAAAAAATTTTTTTTTTTTTTTTTTTTAGTCACTTTTTTTTTTTATCGTTATTGAAGCTATCTCAAAAACGCCATTTTTTTTTTTTTTTTTCTAAATTCACAAAAATTCCTTGGAGTCAACCGATGATTTTAAGCACAAAATGGGAATGTGATTCCGGTTTTTCTAGTTTCCGGAGCAATTCAAACATTTCATCTTAACCATTTCAACGCAAGTTGTATCATTTTTTTGCTTTGGCACCTTGTCTTGGAATTTTCAAAAAATTATTAATAATGGGCGATAAGTATCTTCAAAAACAATTACTATTTATTTATATGAAGGTTTCATATTATTCGTTGCATATTATTTTTACATTATTTTTAAAATTTTATGTGCCTTATATTTCTCGGAAGCTGAAAATTTTTTAACGTGTACTAAACCATTTATTTGTGGGATGATACAATGAAGGTCGTGCGTGCCCGGTATACTTTTGCCATTGGTCCAGCGATCTTCAAGAAAATGAAAAATGAAAAAAAAAAAAACAAAACGGGGCAAAATGAACCGTGGGACAAAATGGACCACTGAAAAAAAAAACCGATTGAGGAGGAAAAAACTGGAGTATGAATATGAACTTTTTTTCCCCAACGGGCTCATATTGCCCCGCGGTTCATTTTGCCCCACTGGTCCATTTTGCCCCATCCTCCCTATTTATGAAGTGCTTACCGATGATCATAAGCTTCACGTTTTGATGGAGTGCGCAAGCACACACTGTGTGTGTACCACTGGCACCTGCTAGCACACAGTGTCTTGGTCGTAATAGAGCAAATATTGAAAAGCCTATCTTAGCTTCAGAGTAGTATATATATGACAACCAAGACTCATGAGAGCCAAGAATCACCTGTTCACCTATCTGGAGTCACGACCCCCGCCTTTACCTTTATTCTCGAAGGTTCTAAGCCGCGCCTTTATGTCACATATTTCTGTCCGATTTTTCCGTTATATTTTTACGTTAGATTTTTATGGCAGATTTTTCCGTTCGATTTTGACGTCCGATTTTTCCGTCCGATTTTGACGTCCGATTTTTTCCCATCCACATTAGATTTTTACGCAAATTTGTACGAGAGTTTCTACCCACGCGTTTATGTCGTTAGTGTGACAGGCGCTTTAATATCTCAGATTTTTATGTGATAATCAACTGTGCCAGTCAATCATCAGATTTTTACGCAAAAATTTCTACGGGTAATCCTATTACGCAAATTTGTACGAGAGTTTCTACCCACGCGTTTATGTCGTTAGTGTGACAGGCGCTTTAATATCTCAGATTTTTATGTGATAATCAACTGTGCCAGTCAATCATCAGATTTTTACGCAAATTTGTATGGGTAATCCCTAGCGTGTGACAAGCAATGATCATAAATTTTTTATATCAACAAGTCAATTGTCATCCTACGTTACAGCGTGAAAACCTGTTTCGCTGCTTCACATAAAAATCATTTAAGATAAATACGACACTACTTGTTGGATACAGCTGCATTCAGAAATAAACGCTGGAGCAAGTATTCCAAAATGGCTGCAATATCGGATTTATCAATTGAGATGGAAAATAAATTGACGGATATGTTCCGACTGATCACAAGTTTGAGGAGTCCTGAAAAAGCTGAGAGATGGATTCACCACTATGATGCAACTATACGTTTGTTGAAGAAGGCACTGAAAAAATCAAATTTATCATGTGGACTCAAACACAGTCTGGAGTCAAGAATTGGTCGCTTGAAAAGTCTCAAAGTTCTAGTGCAGCAAAGGGTCAAGACGGGTCAAGGAATTGGAAACAGCACACCGCGGCTGCGAAGCAGTCGAATATGCTGGCAGGATACTGAATCAGCATTCAAAGGAAGAATTCGCACTGGACTGGTAATCAATATAGAACACATAGATCCGAAACAATTTCTAGAAGATGCTAAATATCTGGTGATCATTCGCATCAAAAATGCACTACGGAAACACACCTGCATCAAAGTAAATACAGCGCTTAACGGAGAATTTCTGTTGAAAGAGAAAACTGATACAAAATGCTTTAACACTCCGAATAGCAGCTGCTTTTATCAACAAATTTGGAGGAATGGTATTCTAACCATATTGTCACACCTATAATAACCCAGATGGAAGAATTTCAGGAGAGGGATAGCGGTTGGGTACTGAGTAGATTGATTAATTTAGAAGTCAATGTGAATAAATGTGTACCTATAATTGGATCGAATTTTGTTGAATTACCTCGTGCGGTTAAAGTTCGAAGAGCAGTGATAAATGTTCGTTCGCGAGACGATGCATGCTTTGCTTGGGCAATCGTTTCGGCTTTACATCCTGCAGCGCGTAATCCGGATCGACCAAGTTCGTATCCACATTTCTCAGGAATATTGAATTTGACCGGAATTTCCTTTCCCATGACAATCAAACAAATACCAAAGTTTGAGAAAATCAATACAATGTCCGTAAATGTTTTTATTCTAAATATTAAACGTTATAGTGGGGACATCGAAATCCAACCATTGCATTTAACTAGTGATAAAAAACTGGTACACATTAATTTGCTGATGGTCCAAAACAGTGAGGGCAAATCACACTTTTGTTGGATCAAACATCTCTCCAGATTGATATCGAAACAGATATCAAAACATCAGGGTAAAATATTCATATGTGATAGGTGTTTACATGTGTTTTATAGTGAGGTACGGTTGACTAAGCACGGTATTGATTGCAGTAAATTGAATTACTGTGCAATACAGCTTCCTGATGATGAAACTAAGTGGTTGCAGTTCAAGAATCATATCCGCAAAGAGTTTGTGCCATTTATAGTATACGCAGACTTTGAATGTCTGCTGAATGAACTATCAACCGAAGGATTGAATGATGGGAAGTCTCATGCATACCAAAAGCATGAAGCATTCAGTGTTGGATATTATTTCTATTGTTCATTCGATAATTCACGATCAAGGTACGCATCATATCGAGGCGTCAACCCGTCAGAATGGTTTGTTAAGGAACTACAAACAATTGCAACTAACCTGGAAACAATTTACCAAAACCCAGTTAAAATGAATAATTTAACTCAAGCAGAAAATTTTGAGTATAGGAACGCAACAATCTGCCACATATGCGGAGGTCCTTTTACTGATACAACCATACGCGTTCACGATCATTGTCATTTTACTGGCCGATATAGAGGTCCCGCGCATGGGGGGTGTAATTTGAATTATCAGGACGAGCGGATTATTCCAATCGTGCTCCACAATATGACTGGTTACGATGCACATTTTATTATAACAGAACTCATGACAACATTCGAGGGGAAAGTAACAGCATTGGCGCTCAATAAAGAAAAGTACATTTCATTTACAAAGGAGGTTGAGGAGGGCAGTAGTTTCAAGTTGAGATTCATCGACTCATTCAAATTTTTGAATTCCAGCTTACACGAACTTAGTTCATATTTGACGATTGAAGAGTTGAAGATATTAGGAGAAGGTTTCAATGACATTACTCCCGCTAAATTCAAACTCCTGACCCGAAAAGGTGTGTTCCCCTATGATTACTTGAACTCACTTGAAAGGCTAAATGATACTACTATACCACTGCGGGAAGACTTTTACAACAGATTAACAAATACTAATATTTCAGAAGAGGATTATTTACACGCTGTTAATGTTTGGGAATCATTCAACATCAAGATGCTGGGTGAATACAGCGATTTATATCTAAAGACAGATGTTTTACTCTTGGCAGACGTATTTGAAAGTTTCAGAAAAAGTTGCATGAGGACGTATGATTTGGATCCTGCATACTATTATACTCTCCCGGGTCTGACGTGGGATGCAATGCTCAAGTATACAAAAATTTGTTTGGAGTTGTTGACTGATATAGATATGTTATTATTTGTAGAACGCGGTATACGGGGTGGTTTGAGTCAATGCTCAAATAGGTATGCGTGCGCTAATAATAGGTATATGAAATGTTACGACGTTAATGCACCTCAAAAATATTTAATGTACTTTGATGTGAATAATTTATATGGTTGGGCGATGTCTCAGCATTTGCCTACTGGTAAATTTGAATGGCTTGCAGATGTATCGCAATTTGATGTGTTACTGATTTCCGATGACGCTTCAATAGGATATATTCTGGAAGTTGATTTAGAATACCCTAAGGAATTGCATGATCTTCATAAAGATTTACCATTCTGTCCCACCCATAGCAACGCTCCAAATACAAAGGATGTTAAACTGCTTGCAACTTTGCATAATAAAACACGATACATCATTCACTACAGAAATCTCAAACAGTGTTTGAACCAGGGTCTGAAATTATGTAAAATACATCGAATTTTACGGTTCGAGCAGTCGGCTTGGCTAGGTTCATATATTGCTTTAAATACAAGTTTGCGTACACGTGCCAAGAATAATTTTGAAAAGAATTTATTCAAATTAATGAATAATGCAGTATTTGGTAAAACAATGGAAAATGTGCGAAATCATGTGGACATAAAATTGATCAGTGAGTGGGAGGGGCGATATGGGGCAAAATCATTGATTGCAAAACCAAATTTTCATCGGCGAACAATATTTTCTGAAAATTTCGTTGCAATAGAATTGCGGAGGCTGAAGGTGAAAATCTTCAAACCAATTTATGTTGGGATGTGTATCTTAGATTTATCTAAAACCTGCCTATACGCGTTCCACCACGAATATATGAGACCGCAATTCCAAGATCAGTGCAAGCTACTCTATACTGACACTGACAGTTTAATATATGAAATAAAATGTGATGATATTTATGAAATAATGAAGCGCGATATTGAAAGATTTGATACAAGTGATTATAATCCAAATAATTTGTATGGTATCCCCCAAAAAAATAAAAAAGTTCCGGGAATAATGAAAGATGAAAATAATGGGGATATAATGACTGAGTTTGTGGGTTTGAGATCAAAAATGTATTCAATTAGAATTGATGAAAAAGAGGTTAAAAAGGCCAAGGGGGTAAAAAATTGTGTTGTACAGAGGGGAATAACGTTTGCCGATTATATGAATTGCCTTAATACGAACCGTGACTTGAACAAACAGCAGCAATCCATACGTTCAAAGTTGCCTAAGGTATATTCAATATGTGAGACAAAAATAGCGTTGAGCTCAAACGATACCAAACGTTATGTAATTCGCAATTCCACTGACACGTTGCCGTGGGGTCATTATAGTATAACCCGTGGGACGGAAAGTGATTTGGAAGAGGTTGTAACAGTTGATTGATTTTTGTTATTTATTGAAGGTTAAAAAATACATTTGTTCTACAATTATAAAGCATTTTTCTTATTTATCCACGAATTGTGCGATGAATCAAAACCTAACCATTTAACATATACCTGATTCCCCCTTTTACGTAAAATTTTCTCCACTAGATGCACATCGGGATATTTAGCTAGTTTTAATTCATGTTCATAAAATCCCCCCACAATAGGCTGTCCACGAGAATCTTCGAGCAAATACGTCACTGGATTCGTTACTCGCACTTTGATGATCTTGAATACTTCCGTAGACCAATTGGGTGTAAATCCTCGAGCAAACACAGTTTTGTATTTACTGATTCGAACAAAGTCACCAATTTTCATCTTTGCTGGACCGGCTATTTTTATGTTGCTGTATACGGTTTTGAGAAGTTTCTTGGCAATAGCGCGTGTCACTTTTTGCGGCGACGTCCCAATTGTTCTGTGTACACGTTTATTGTAGTCTCCGACTAATTGTTGAAGCATATTCACCCATTCATACGAACCATTAGCGGTAAAAGCCATCCACATCGAGTTTTTCAGGGTTCTGTTCCAACGCTCAACTACGGATGCCTTCATAACGCTGTACGTGGAATAGTGATGGATTCCATGTTTAATTAAAAGAGACTTGAACGATGTGTTGTAAAATTCTTTGCCATTATCAGTCTGGAGATTTGTAGGTTTTCGAACGCCGGATATAATGTTAGTAAATGCCTCACACACATCTTTTGCGCTTTTACTTTTGAGTGGCACAGCCCACGCATATTTAGATAGAACATCAATTACTGTGAGTATGTACTTGAATCCTTTGTTAACTCTTGCATAAGGTTGCATATCGACAAGATCTGCTTGCCATAAATCATCGTAACCGCGAGTGATCACCTTTCGACGCGGATAATTACGTCGCGCGGGTGCATGCAGCTCTTTCACTAACTGCAATTTTTCTTTACTCATTTTAATGATGAGTTTTCATATGAACAGTAAGTAGTTGAATTTGTGTTTTGAGCTCAGCGTGTATCAGGTCGACGTAGTCTTTGTTCACACCATCGAAAGGCTGTCTAGGAGTCTGCACGTTATGCAGCAACCTTTTTTCAAAATCAAAGTCACTCATGAGACCCACCCGTTTAATAGTCGGTTTCGCATCAATATAATGTTTTGTCTGTGCATTTACTCTGTCGACGTATGATTTCGATGCTGCATCTGTAACGAAAATTGGATCATGCACGTTGACGAGTCTTTTACCGGCTAAACTATAATGACCATCCGGTGTGAGGTTTTTTCCATCAACATATGATTTATTTACAGCATCAAATCCCTCAACAGGATTCCCAACATTTTTCACACGTTTGTGTCTGAAATTCCAAGTTTCATCGGAACCCGGTTGGAAGACATGTTGTTGAAGTGTGTCGACATATTTTTTGTTAACAGCGTCATCGTTAGCTAAAGGTGTGCCTAGTTGAACTATTCGAAAAGTTTTTGCATCGAACTGCTTCGGTGTTAGGTTGTCCTGTTGTGTGAGCTGCAGCGAGCTGGTTTTTACCGCATCAACGTATTGCTTGTTCACTGCATCACCATCAGCCAGTGGTGCATGCACTTGTTTTAGTCGCTTGTTTTTCAAATTATAATGCTCTTCATGATCAGAAGTTAAAAAATTATTGTCAATGTAATCCTTTCTCACTGCGTCGGTCGACTCGATCGGAAGAGCCACATTTGTTAGCCTTTTACCGCGAAAGTCAAAATTTCCATTCACTTGCAAAATATTCCTATCACTATTATTACTGGATACAGGGACACGTTTGAAATCAAGATGTCTTCCGAATTTATCAACGGACATGTCTACACTGACAAACAATGAAGGAGCTCTGTCTATTTATGAATAATATCTGCCTCACGTAGTTCCTCTATGATGGACATTATCTCATTGTCGTGCCCTGTGTGCCCAGCAGTTTTAGAAGCAACTAAGAGCCGTAATCTCTCAACAAGTTCATTTGGGTTGTCCCAATGGACGTAATCTACAGGATGATTTGTAACAACCATTCTGTTTGGAATCAATCCATGTCCAGAGGATTTGGCGCGAGCAGGGGTATTAAATAATCTTGAAATTACATATTTCCATTTGTAACCTTTGCTTCCATTCAGCTGTCCGCGTGAACTGTAACCGCGTTTATGGGCATTGGTTGCATGCAATATACTTTTATATTTTAAGAGATCGAGTTCATTGAAGTCTTCTTCGGCTGGAACTCTTTTAAAAATTAGCTCGAATACTCCTGGAGTTCCTTTGTACGTCACATTATTGATTATAATATTATCATTTTTATCCACATCAAAGGGGGAATCACCCATCAACCAGGATCCGTCTGCAAAACGAACCCCATAAGTCGTATCATAATTATTTTTTGCGTCAAAAATTAATCCCATAAAATAGGGTTTAGTCAATTCGCCAAAGTTCTTCTCAATATATTCAATAGCTCGATCCCGCCCGTCAGAGGTTTCCAGAATTGACCGCATAGTATCTTCAGGCGATGGATCAGGATGAGATTGAGCAACGGTTTGTAAGTTCACAAAAACGCTGTCATTATTATCTGCTGCAGAACCGATCTCCATCGAAGCAGGCGCATTCTGCAGTGTAGCGTTAAAGGTTTTGTTGGGAGTGCTCGACGGTTTATAACGAATATGCTGCCGTTGCTTGAAATCATCATCATCATCCTCATCTTCATCGTCCAGCTCAAGTTTTCGTTTCAGCATTGATTTTCGTTCGGACGATGTCTTAATGTTGCTGCTCTCAGCTAACATTTTTAATGGGGCCACTATTGGTGCTAGGTTTCTTTCCACGGCATCGACAGCTTCTGCTTGATTAACTTTTAATGCTCTGTATTTTGCTCGAATTGCTTTACTCGATCGTGCAATCGCTTTTTTAACTTTTTCATCATCAACTTTTGAGGAATTAGTTTTCATGCTCTTATCAAACGTTGCAGACTCATTGACCAATTCCGACATAGTTATGCTTCGAAAGTTCAAAGCTGACTGAAGGTCTTCGCTCACCAAACAACATATTCATCGAACCCCCTGCGGTAACGACCCCCGTGAAGGGGGCTATCCTTAACAATCGCAATAAACCCATATTTTTTCGACCAGCAGATCGCACATAGTTTTTGAAATGCGTCGTAAGTCATATCGTTGTTTACGTGATCATCATAGACATGACGTAAATTCAAACGATCTTGTTTGAATAGGACAAGAACGTTCGCGTTGTCACGAATCAGGTGTTTGGGAACTCGTGCGTATGTTTGACACAAATAGAAACAGTCAACGTGTGCATGTCTTCCCATGGAAAAATATTCTCGAACCACGTCTTGCTTGTCACAGGCCACATCATCAAATACAAATACCGAGTTGGGTAATGACTCACTTGGAGGTATTACATCACAATTGTTCGAGAATGGGAAAAATCCAATTTCTTCAATATTTGATAAGAGTTTTTCCAAATATCGATACTTGGGTTGTTCCAACGACTTTGAATAGATATAGATATTTTCAAACCGAACTCCATTACAACTCTCCAGCAGACTCACTACAACATTCGTCTTTCCACAATTAGAGGGTCCGCAAATTATGGACCTAATTGTATTGGGCAGCAGCGGGCCGTGCCGCTTCGGATTGTCCACCTCTGTTTTATTGTCAATATTGACGACCCGAATCGAATACGGTTGCTTGATAAAATGCATGACTCGCTCGCGATTGAAATATTGACATGGGGTCAAGGGTATTTATAGATTATGCAAGTATTTTTTTGCCTCAGTTTTGAAATGCATGTGAACGCTGCTTCATCGTTAGATCAATTCTTCACGACTGAGCACTTAAAATATATTCCTAAAGTTATATTGTTGCAATACTATGGTGATCTGATCCCGCAACTGTGGGATAAACTGCCGATACGCATAACGAGTGATCCAGACCTTGCAGAATATCACCTGTGTTTGAATCATTACAATAAAGAGATTGATCAAATTGATGGAGTCGGGCGACAGATAAGAAATTGCGGTAAATGTCAAGAGCGCGGTCGTGTGGACGAGGTCTATTGAATACCATTATCAACTCGTTACCCTTTGAACTACACATACCAGGCTATCAGTACTGCGGACCCGGTACACATCTGACCAAGCGTCTGACTCGAGGTGACGCGGGTATTAACCCGTTAGACAAGTTTTGCCGCGAGCACGATATAGCCTATTCGGAAAGTGAAGACCTCACAGCTCGTCATACGGCAGACCGAAAGCTAGCAGAACAGGCATCACACCGGGTCACAGCTGGAGACGCTGCGTTACTCGAACGAGCAGCCGCGTGGGCAGTATCACGTGCTATGAAGGTTAAATTGAAGATGGGTGCGGGATTGAAGCGAGGTAAAGAGAAAAAAAAAGTTTTAGGGGGAAAATTGAAAAATAATAAGAAAAATGTTACACAGCGTCGGAGGAAGAGGGTGAAACGAGTTAAACCTAGAATTTTACCACCTGGAAAACGTGGGGGCTTCCTACCATTTTTGGTTCCATTTCTTGCGGGATTGTCAGCAGTAGGAAGTTTAGCGGGGGGAGCCGCAGGCATAGCGAAATCTGTGAATCAGGCAGCTAACGCTCGGAAACTTTTATCTGAAACTGAACGTCACAATCGTGCCATGGAGCAGAGTGGTCGCGGGCTGTATCTGAATCCCTACAAGAAGGGTAGTGGGGTGGGAAGATGTAAAGGAAAAAAAAAAAAAAAACTTCAAAAATGAGATGATTATTCTACCAAACGGTCCGACAACTAACATTCAGCTCCTCACGTTTGCAAAACGCATGCGTATTCCATATTTCAAAGGCGTGTTTATGCGCTCTGAACTACGTAGAAATCAAAATCCGATTCAAGCGAATGAGTGTGGGATTATTAACTTGGATAGTTTGCAAGGGGCTGGCACGCATTGGGTTGCATACGTGAAACGTGAACATAAAATCAAGTATTATGATAGCTATGGAAATCTGCCTCCACCTCAGGAATTCATTGAATATTTTGGGAATAATGTACAAATTGAATACAATCATGAGCAGTATCAGAATTATAATTCCACAATCTGTGGACAGCTGTGTTTGTATTTTTTACGTGATAATACATAAATTACATTACCATTCATAGTTCAGTATGCACGTGACTGCGCTATGTCGCTGACGCTCACGCTTTCGGGGTCAACATCCGTTCTCAGTGCAAACTATTTTCCACCAATTGTCCTATATGAGAATGCTAAATATGTATTGGGATTAGTAGATTTCGAAACTTTTAACTCAGTACCCAATGTTGATGGAACAAATAATAAATTTTATTATGATGGTGACAAAGAAATTGTAATCCCCGAGGGATCCTACGAAATTGATGATTTGAATAGATATTTATCTACGCAGTTAGTTGGCGACTCCGAATCCCCACCCCCCATCATACTTCGTCCGAACAACAATACATTGAAATGTGAGTTGATGTGCAAGTATGACATTGACTTTAGTGGGGAGAATAACCTCGGCTCGCTGCTGGGTTTTACAAAGCGGCAGCTTAACGCTAACGTCTGGCATGAATCTGATCTACCGGTCAACATTTTGAAAGTTAATATCATACGAATTGAGTGTAACATCACGGCGGGTGCATACAGTAACGCTCATCCAGTACACACGATTCATGAATTCTCTGCAAACGTGCCACCTGGCTATAAAATCTCCGAGTCCCCTTACCACGTCATTTACTTACCTGTAAGCCCTCGTATAATAGACAACATAACAGTTCGTGTCGTGGATCAAGACGGTAATCTGGTCAACTTTCGAGGAGAACAGATAACGATTCGTTTGCACGTAAAAGAACGAGAACGAGAACGTGCACAAATATGCGGTGACCATACCTCCATTGCTCAGTATTCAAAGTTTGGTCAAACAAACAACACCATACGCAGTACGTCAATCGCTTACGGTTGATAACGTCAACTTCCTAGAATCCCTGGGATTTCGTGTAAAAGATAGATATGGCAAATCTGCTAAACATTAATTCTCGACCAGTATTTGATAACAGTATAACTCGAGTCGAAGTCCATGCCCATGCCCCCTATGCTAATACATCCTATCAAAATAATGACGAGATACGAATTCCGATTCAACAGCAGGATTTGTATGTATTGCCGTGTGACAGTTTTTTATACATTGAGGGCACACTATTAAATTCCATACCGGATGCAAATGGCGTTTATGAAGCAGTAAAAAATGTGAAACTCGTCAATAACGCGATGGCTTTTCTTTTTGATGAAATTAGGTATGAATTAAACGGGGTTGAAATTGATCGATGCAAAAATGTGGGAATCAGTACGACTATAAAAAATTATTTGTCATTGACTGTCAATGCTGGTACAGCCATGGAGGTTGCGAATTGGAACTTGTCTGGAAATTTAGCTGAATTGGATAATGGATATTTTAATTATTGTCTACCACTGCGCATTCTACTTGGGTTCTGTGAAGATTATAAGAGAATTATCACCAATGCACGCCATGAACTGGTTTTGATTCGGTCAAGGACAGATTCGAATGCTATATTTGTGGGGGATACGAATGCAGTTCTAAATCTAAAGCTAAATAAATTACAATGGCGTATGCCCCACATAAAAGTTGAAGATTTGCGGAAATTGGAGCTGTTACATCTTCTTGAGAGTGGCACATCGATTGAAATTAGTTTTCGTTCGTGGGACTTGTACGAGTATCCAGTGCTTCAAGAAACTACTCACCATACCTGGTCCGTGAAAACAGCCGTTCAACTTGAGAAACCTCGCTACGTGATACTGGCGCTTCAGACCGGCCGAAGAAATAAACTTACTCATGACCCCAGCGTATTCGACCATTGTCAATTAACAAATATTCGTCTATACCTAAATTCTGAGTCATATCCCTACGATAATTTAGATTTAGATTTTACGCGAAAACGATACGCTCTGCTTTATAATATGTATGCCAAATTCAAAGCATCGTATTACGGTGAGACTGGTAGCCCCGAACCATTGCTTGATTTGGATAAATTCAAAAGTCATGCTCCTATCGCGGTAATAGATTGTTCGCGTCAAAATGAATCTCTCAAAAGTGCATATGTAGACATACGTCTCGAGTTTCAGTGTAACGTTAATGTTCCCCCAAATACAACCGCTTATTGTCTAATTATTCATAATAAAATTATTGAATACAGTCCGCTGACAAATGTGGTTCGAAAACTGATTTGAATAAACGTGGTGGGATCGTGGTTCTATAAATGCTCGACAAATCGGATTATTTGCAGTAAGGTATAGAGAGTCATGGGGCCCACATTTGTTGATATTCAGGGGTTTAGAGGGCCCAACAATACGTATATTGTGAAAGAAATTGCAGTTTTAAGAAACAATTTTAATGTGCAACACATGATATTTCAACCACCATACCCCTGGTCAGTTTTACCTGAATATAACCAACATCAAGCGCTTGAGAGTAAAATTTACCACGGATTCAGCTGGAATGATGGATATATACCCTACTCGGCACTGCTGTATCTTGTACGCCCACATCTAGAAAATTCTCCATCAGTTTTAGTAATTAATAGGTCTGTTAAGTTAATTTTGAAACGATTGTTTAATATTGATGCGGCATATTTAGCTGATAGAATACGCTGTACTAGACAACTTCCACGGTGTAACAGTCATTCAGGTGACTGCGCGATTGAAAATGTGTTTAAAATAAATAACAGATGTTCTGTGCAAGAATAAAAAACGACATTCAATAGAAACACTGTTTATTAAGAATTTCATCGCAAACCCATATGCCATTCATCCATGGGAATCCGCCGATCTTCCTCCCAAATTTCATTTAACTCCCTTATCCACTCATCCTCATCTAGGATGAAGTTCTCGAACTCATCCTCACTTTCTGCGCCCGCGGGGATACACATGGGTTCACTTTCTGACTGCTGTGGGTGTTGTTGTTGTTGTTGTTGTTGTTGCTGCTGCTGCTGCTGCTGCTGCTGCTGCTGCTGCTGTTGCTGTCGTAGGGCGGCTGATGCTTCTTTCTAATCATAAAATAGGAAAATTCAACCTAATTCCCTCCAATTTGAAGTTCACACTTAAAAGAATATTGTAATTACCTGCTCATCATCCATAATCGACAGCTCGATCTCACGCAGAATCCACGTGATCATTGATGATTCCATTATGATTTCAAACTAAACTTAGAGAAGGAATAAGTGTAAACGCTTAAGGTTAAATGGTAATAATGAAAATGACTCGGAGCAATACGTACCATCAATTTCACGTGTAAATATGAACTGACTTGGGTCCATTCTTCACATCCGAAGATTTGCGAAATCCCCTCCACATTGATGATGTTTTTTCAACTGATTAAAATAATGGGAATACAATAAGCTGCCACCCTTCCATAAAAATCAATTCCCCGCTGACTGCATTTAGTTCTCTCTCGAAGAAGGAGTAGTCAGATTAACTCAATAATCAAATGAATTTTACATCATATGGAGTTCTTTGCCCTCGTTATCAATAAATTGCAACTGTTTGAGTAGTTTTAATAGTTCGCTGCAACGCCAGATAGGAAAATTCCTAGGCTTTTGCTGAATCGACATAAACTTGCACAGCGAGGACATAGCAACCGTTTGTTGCGATTGACGTCAACAGTTATACATTTTTTGCCCTCATTACAAATGAATTACAATCTCTCTTTCTTTCGAAGACAAAGTAGTCGGATGAACTCAATAATCAGATGATTTTACATCATATGGAGTTCTTTGGTCTCGTTACCAATAAATTGCAACTGTTTGGGTAGCTATAATCGTTCACTGCAACGCCCGATAGAAAGATTCCTAGGCTTTTGCTGAATCGACATAAACTTGCACAGCGGGACATAGCAACCGTTTGTTGCGATTGACGTCAACAGTTATACATTTTTTGCCCCCATTACAAATGAATTACAACCTTTTAAGTAGCTATACTATTGGTATCAGATTTTACTACCGCACAGACGCGCGTAATATTTTTTGACTACAGCGACCGAGATGGACTTTTGTTGAATCAGCATAAACTTTCAGCGAGGAAAACATTGCAACAGTTTTGCCGTGCTGCTTTATCCCTACTCGAGTGCAGTTTGCACCTTTGACCTATCTTACGATGCAGATCGCTATTCACCTGAAAATATATAAACCGAAGCATCGATTGTTCGGAGCATCAGTAAAGTTTGAAACATATCAGTTTCAAGTGTTTAAAACTGTGTTTAAAATCTATCAGATTTGAGTTGTTCAATCAAAAAGAAAAAAAAAAAATGGCAGTTATTATATTCACACTCATCGCGGTCTTGGAGCTCGCTTCCATCGCCCATACTCTACCCCTACTGCCTGCAAACGAGGTGAAATTGGACAACCGAACTAATAGATTCCTCAACTCAACCCTACACGTCGCTCAATACTATCCACCACCCGAATACTTCGGTGCACAGCCAAGTCCAGCTAACATTAATCCCGGCTATTCTAATGTAATGAACGTATATAACGGAGTCGTCGCCATCGACCCATCCACCACTACAGCAGTGGCAATCACTACAGAAATGGAAATCACTCCGAGCACATCACCAATTTGTAAGTTTTGCTCTCAAACCTAATGCATTTTTAAGATAAAAATATTTTATATTCAATATTTTTTTCAACAACGTCTAAAATTGAAACTATAACCCCACATCAACAATTTGCAAGTTTGCTCTCAAACCTATTTCATTTTTAAAAGCTAGAAATATTTTATATTTAATATTTTCACCTGATCTTTATAAACTCCAGATATATTTATGAAATGAAATGAAATTTTTTTTCAGCCCCAAACACGCCAAACTACAGCGTGTTTCGAGAGCTTGGGGTGGATTGGGAGAGTCGTAACGAAGAAGGTATGGTGCGTTATTATAAATTAACTGGATTTTATAGATATTCAAAATTTTATTAATGCGAACAAATAACGTTTTAGATTGTCATAAAATTCTAATTGCCATCCCGATTATTTGTTGTAGATGGCAACTACGCCCGCCTCCGAGCAGTGTAGTATTCGCCGATTATACATAATCAATTCAACAAGTCCTAGAATACTTATTATAAATTAGTATTCTATGATTAGTTATGTAGTCGAACATGTAGTACATATAGTGATTTAGAAATATGGATATCCGTAAATTATTAAATAAATGGGTTTCTTAATGGGAGTACTTGTGAATATTTTTTATTAATGTAGGCATACCTAAACAGACTAATTCATTATCTAACACTGAATCTCTATCAAAGTCCTCACTATTAATCATCAAACTTCTCACCTCCGATTCGCTTAAGGCATCTTCCTCCATCGCCGCACCAATTTTTTCGGTAAATAACTTCACACGATCCTTAACAATTTGTTCCTGCATCATGAGTCTGCATATTGCGACATGAATACAAGGAAGTATACTCTGCAGTGTCCTGAACGTTGCCTCCATGATCGTAATATTTGCCGGCGAGAAATACAAAGCATTCTTGTTATAGACTTTGCGACAATTCACAGATTGGTCTCCGCGCCCAGTAAGTGGAATCGTGTATTCTACCCCCGCATTCGGTAAACTCCCATGTTCTAACCATTCGCTCAGAACGTACTGGTGACTTAAAAATGTTTCCCAAATACTTTGTGTGAAAACCGCTCTATTATTCCGTACCGTGTCCACCAGATCTATCACGATTTGACACGATAAATCATTTTTAACTCGAAGTTCAACTTCTATACTTTTAGAAGCAGATTTATTTAGGCGAAACCTCCGATTCATGATTCCGAAGAATTCTTCTTCTTTATCGAATAGTTGTCCAAAATTTGTTCGCGCCTTCTTAGGATGGCATGGTACATCCCTCTGAACAGACTGAGGCGGCTTGCAGCCCGCATGACAGGAAATTAGGGTCTGAGTCCTCTCAAAAGATTCCGGTCTTTCGCACATAACCCAATGACCCCTTTCATCACAAATTTCAGAGTGGTAGAGGTCGGAATGCGTTGCAGAATTTTCCGATGTTGAAGTCATTGGGGCTGATGGGTACTATGGGTGTAGGAACTAGTCGAACTGACGCAGTTTGTGAAACGATCGCAGTATATATTCACAAATAACTGAACTCGCAAAGACTGGTTCTGAACATGAATAGACGAGGTCGTTAGGATTACTTTGACCGATCCTCTTTGATATCTGCATATTTAATCATTTCTGACAAGATTGAGAAAATATTGTCGCACCTTTGATATCGCAACATTGTATGCAACTTTGATATTGCAACTTTGTATTCATATTCACACATAAGGTCAGCTTAACATCCGCTTCAATTTACATGCGCTTTTAAATCAACTCACAACCTCGTATAAAGGGTCTACTGTCAGTTAAGATTTAACTTTTTGCAGTCAGTACTCAACATTCAAGGTAGTACTTACCATTGGTATTAAAGTGTCATACAATTACCTGCCCCCGCTAACATCATTTTTCTGGTAAAACCTAGTCTTAATATTATATATCGAAACTGGAGCTGCAATCACTTGCTGCCTAGGTATAAAAGGCTTCGAATTCAAATGCTTGATGTCAGTCTTCAACCAATAGTCGATGAGCAGTATTCGCAAGCGTCAAGAACTCAAACTGCGAATCGAACTGCTTTTGAAAAATATTGGTGAAGTGAAAACCTTGATTCAAGTGAAATCAGATATTAGCCATATTTTGAGAAAGTTGAAGAGAGTCAAATTAACATGAGCAACGCCATAGACCTGAGTAAACTCAACAAGGTGGGGCGATGCGATGAATTCCTTCCCACGAAGAAATTGATGGACCTCGAAATAAATAAGCACTACCCCGTCACCGGCTTGCGGCGGGTGCAAACAAGATTTGGCACAAGAATCACCATCGATTTGGAGAACACATTCAGTGCGTTTCTACCTGCACGCATGTCGAGAGTCCTGATAGATGATGATGATCTATTCCAGAAAATGCTGCTGGCTGCCGATGAGAATCGTCTGCACATGCACAATCTTGGGGGGTTATACACTAGAGTTGAATTCAGCTATTTATAAATTCAACCCTATGCGAATTCGATAAATATGTATGATGTTTGGGAATAAATGATCAATAATCAGACATGAATTCTTCTGTCAAACCTACATTTATATGTGAATTTAATAAATATTTATCACGTTTCAAATAAATAAGCAATAATCACACATGAATTGTTCTGTCGAGCCTACCTTTATTTTAACATTAATTGAGAGTCTATCAGGTTGAAAAATCTGATATCCGATCAGCGTGTAGAACTGCACAGTTTAAAGATCTGATCAACAAGAACTGTGCAGTTCAAAGATCTGATCGACCCGTTAAACTGTACAGTTCACAGATCTGATTGACCAGTTGCACTTACAGTTCACAAATTTGATCGACCAGTTGAACTTACAGTTCTACGACCTGTTCACCAGAAATTCATTCATACGTTGCGTGATCATCACTTTAATGGTAAGGGTAAGGTTGGTTTACAATAGTTTGTGATTAGCCTAGTGGTGGGGTGAAAAGTTCTGTCAAACTGGTTTATCTAGCTGCTTTCTCACTATGAATATGGTGACCATCTCGAAATCTGAGTTACTTGCAGTCTGAATTCACAAGTGTGAGCATCGAATAGAACTCCAGAGAGGATTTTATTGAAAATGATCGAGATCATGGATTTATCTGCTACCACAGACCTATCTGATGCCAATGTGTTCAACGCGGAGCATTTAGTCGAGGACTCTTCTACCCACAACTTCACCGATGCTGAGTTATTCAAAATTGGGCAGTTGGGTCTATGCGGTGAACGTCTTCCCATCAAAAAATCAATTAGTGGTGTGCATATCATCATCAGTTTCCGGCAGATGACAACATTATCGGGGCGTACGAGAATAGTAGTCGACATTATTGGTGGAGACGCTCCTTACGAAACATTTACCGAAAATCTACCTCCACGTATAACTGCGAGACTGCTGAGTGATAATGCCTTGTTCCAGAAATTACAAGCGGTTGCTGAAGACGGAGGCGTGTACTACCGTCATGTTTCTAAACGATTTCGTCCAATTTTATTCACATTGCGAAGTATCCCTAACCTGCCTGCTGCATAATTTTGAAATAAATATTTGAAATATACCATGAATTTGCTGTGATATGCATACAATATTTAAGAATCTACTCTCACTCTGTATGGGGGCAAAGTATCCCTGACTTGCCTGTATAATTTTGAAATAAATATATAAACTATAACATGAATTGTTGTCATAATGCCTTTTCACTACTCCTAGTCTGTAGGATAGCTGTGACATTTAAAACGAGATGTATAACCTGCGTAGGATGACAATTGACTTGTTGATATAAAAAATTTATGATCATTGCTTGTCACACGCTAATGACATAAACGTGTGTCACTCACCATGGATGCTGGACTGTAGATAACCGGTAGGGATTACCCATACAAATTTGCGTAAAAATCTGATGATTGACTGGCACAGTTGATTATCACATAAAAATCTGAGATATTAAAGCGCCTGTCACACTAACGACATAAACGCGTGGGTAGAAACTCTCGTACAAATTTGCGTAATAGGATTACCCGTAGAAATTTTTGCGTAAAAATCTGATGATTGACTGGCACAGTTGATTATCACATAAAAATCTGAGATATTAAAGCGCCTGTCACACTAACGACATAAACGCGTGGGTAGAAACTCTCGTACAAATTTGCGTAAAAATCTAATGTGGATGGGAAAAAATCGGACGTCAAAATCGGACGGAAAAATCGGACGGAAAAATCGGACGTCAAAATCGGACGGAAAAATCTGCCATAAAAATCTAACGTAAAAATATGACGGAAAAATCGGACAGAAATATGTGACATAAAGGCGCGGCTTAGAACCTTCGAGAATAAAGGTAAAGGCGGGGGTCGTGACTCCAGACAGGTGAACAGGTGATTCTTGGCTCTCATGAGTCTTGGTTGTCATATATATACTACTCTTCAGGATATTCCGAATGGAACATTTCGAATAATTCTTTCAGATTAAAAGGTGATTAAGGTATTACAAGGTGCCAAAGCAAAAAAATGGTACAACTTGCGTTGAAATGGTTAAAATGAAATGTTTGAATCGCTCCGGAAACTAGAAAAACCGGAATCACATTCCCATTTTGTGCTTAAAATCATCGGTTGACTCCAAGGAATTTTTGTGAATTTAGAAAAAAAAAAAAAAAAAATGGCGTTTTTGAGATAGCTTCAATAACGATAAAAAAAAAAGTGACTAAAAAAAAAAAAAAAAATTTTTTTCGTGGTTTTTGGAGGAAGGTGGATCATATAAAAAAGAATCAAAAGAATCAAAATTGGCCGGGGTCACGGGCTCGGTGAGTTGGCGTGGAATTCCCCATATATATCTATATATATCTCTATATATACCCATATATACTGTAACGGATCAGACAACATAGGCCTGACCGTTAGCAATTCAAACATCAGCCGTTGCGAACGTCGAACGATCGAGAACGTTCGACGAGAGCGACATGTCAAGTGACGTCATAGCCAGTATAAAAGTCGAGACACAGCTCTCATTAGCAGCAATTCCGCGGTATAGCACCGGGTTGACTCGCAACACTATTCTCTCGGCAGTCACAATAGGCAGAGCGCCTTGTGAACTCTTAGCTTCATTTCAATATAAATTATATTCAATTACACCGAAAGAAATTTATTCTTATTTCTAGTATGGTAACATACTAATCGTATATACTAATGAAATCCCCTAAATGTTTAGTCTATTTTTATGTAGAATGCTAGAGTATTAGAATATCCTCTTAAAGTTAGTATGCTATCTATTAAGGTGTGACCACGTGATCAAAACTTGTCGCATTTTGCATATGGCCGCGTCCAGGTCCTGCATCGTGTCGTGCGTCGCGTTGTCTTTGAGTGTGAGTGATCAAGTTATATTTTTCATTCGAAAAAATCGACGAAAATTTTTCATTCGGAAAAATCGACGAAGTGGCTCATCAAAAACGATCCAGGCGAACTGATCGAAACATTTGAACGTAAGTAAACCTAAAATTCTGAGTATAATAGTACATTTCATTACGAGTAACGAAAGGCTTTTTTGACGAAACGAGAGGTTTACGGCACGAGCCGAAGGCGAGACTGATCGTAGCGAGTACGAGTACGAGTACCTCGAGCGAGTACGAGACTCGCCTTCGGCTCGTGCTGTAAACCTCTCGTCAAAAAGCCTTTACGTACAAGTAATGATCATTATTTTTCATCAGGATTGCCGAGAAATCGCGACGAAGTCGCGATTTTGAGGCTAGAATGATGAAAAATAATTTTTTCCAAATTACTGTTACGCTCTGAGAAAACGTTCTAGTGACTCAGTTTTTCTACAGTTGATTAGTCATATTTTGATACAAAGTTCATGATTTTTCCAGATTTTATGTCCTCCGCTGAACATAAATTCAGTCCATCGAAGAAAAAGCAGTTGTCGAAGGGTACAGGCTGCTGCGTTGGATGAAATTTCTTCAACTTTAAACCAATAATATTTGATGAATTGTTTGAGACACAGAAATTTTTGATTGTAAGAATTTTTTTCCCACTTTCTGGAAAAAATGTTTTCAAACCAACACTTTTGTGCTATATAAATACTATATAAATATAAATATATTCCCTAAAATTGTTGAACATTTTTTTGTCTTTAATTTAATTAATTATCTCATAGTCTTGTATGATTGAAAAGTTTATAATATAAATAATGAATATACATAGTATATATTATAAAAATATAAAAAAATATATGAATATAATATAGTATACATATATACATAAATATATTATACCAGGAATGTAAAATCTGAATATAAAATGAAAATAAAGAGATTATTTTATAATTTCACTGATTCCTTTCCGAATATAACATACCAAACTTAGGTTAGAGGATATTCTTAAAGCTAGTATATGTATTCACATTAGTATGTGTTCATTAAATTATTCTCCTCTAAAGATTAGAAAATATACTTACCGCCTATTTTAGACGGAAATATACTAAGTTTCAGTATATTATACTAACTTTGAGAATAAATTTCTTTCGGTGTACCTTCGCGAGAATCAACAAAAAGAAAATTAACTAATTTCAAAAAATATTATCAAAGATATAAATAAAGATATTAAATTTGGAAACAAGAATATTATTTAGACAATAAAATCACAATCATACAAAACGGTCAAAATTCAAATAGAATATAACGGAAATCAAATCAGCTTCGATAGTCATAACTTAGTAAGTAAGCAACAACTGTAAATATAAAATAAGAATTGGTTGCAACCGCAAATCGTTAAAGATAAAATAAATCGAATTTCTAGATTATATAAAAGTAAGTCTATGCAGATCCCTTATCCGCTATTTCCAGGTTTTCTTCATTGATATAACTAACCAACGCTAGATACAGCCTTAGTGTGTCTCTGACATACTCAGGTCTGGCACAGCAGGTTGTATTGTTTAGAATAATTGGGAATAAACTAACTTAAATAGAACTAAAATCAAAAGGTTAGGTGGGTAAAGTGCAGCCTTAGCACGTTTACGTGTTCAGGTCTGTGGGGAGGCGGCTTTAGTTGCACGGCGACTCAAGTCCGTAATAGGGAAAATTAAATATTTGATATAAAGGTCTAGAACATATAAAATCGAGCAAAGAACTCACAATTACACACGGTTCGCGATACCGGTGGTATCGCTCCAGAACCGCAACGTAACAATACATATTGTAACTTACTGCACCGATATCTCAGCTGAGGGCTGGAGATACGGTGCTAGTCCGCGTGAGTGTCTTTGTCACGGGTGATGTTTTGGAGCTCCTCTGGTGGAAAAAGTGAAAAACCACAAAATACCCTATTATAGACTCAAATCAGGACTCAACCGTTTTGAGCTAATTATCGACTGAGCGAGGATCTGCTTCGCTAACCGAGCTTGTACGACAGACGCAGGCCGAGCTAGTTGTGTGCGAGAATCACAGACATGGGTATTCCCCAGTGTTGCAACCCCACACCAACTCAACCGTTGCTGCCTTAGCACAGAGCTGGGTGTCGCTAGGCGTACCAAGCTGTACAACTAGACTCGGGATTGGGTTTTACACCCGCACCGTAGCTGTCGTTTGCAAATTGAAAATAAAGAAAGAAACCTGAAATGTTTTAAGATTGTTAATTTAAGGAAATAGGAAATTGAAAGAAAGAGATGTAGTTTTAACAATAGATAGTATTTAATGAGATTAGATGGTCATTGGTCGTAGAAAACGATACAAAAGAATTAATCAGAGAACAGCACATTAAGTGCAGAAATAGAATATTATTAAATCATAAAGAATAGAATCGAATACAACAGTTTATATTAACGAAATAATAAATTAGAATAGGATTAGAGTTAATTAGAGTTCATAATCAATGTTTCCATTTAGTTGGTTTTGTTTAAGCCGGTATTTTAATAATTGTGGATGTCCAATCCACAATTGAATTAAATTGCGCCGATAGCTCTGAACTATGACGTCTTTTATGCTTGCAGTCTAATTTATTTATTTATAAAAAATTAGTAAAAAACTTTGAACACTGTGAAATGTGAATTTAAATTTTTAATTAGACTTATGTTTTTCAATATCGAAAATCGCGATTTTAATCACTTCAATTTTTATGAGTATCGAAACGCGATTTAAGAGCAAGTACAGGTCACGCACTATTTTGGCTACGTGCCTAATTTTAATATGATGTGACTCGACGGGCGCTTTGCCACACAATCGGTACCTGAGGCCTCCACGTACCCCCTTTTATACCGATAATTAGCGGGCACCGCGAAATCGCGGGATGCACGGAATCGCGGTTTTGCACGGAATCGCGGGTTGCGCGGAATCGCGGGTGGTGCGGAATCGCAGATTGCGCAACATTAAGCAATACACGAAATTCCGCGGCGTGCATCGCGAGATGCGCGTCGCGGGATGCGCGATGGACACTTGTCCGGCTGCTCCGGCAGGAGCCAGAACAGCCGGAATGTTACATCTGCCCCCTTCTACCGACGGATGTTTGGTCGTGCCTACTCAGGAGTCGGTAGATGTTGATTCCTTTGGTGTTGTTCTTTCCTACTCTCCACCCTCTTTCCTGGCGGAGGTCGATGTTTTTCCTCAGAACTCCAGTTCTGGCACTTCATACTCCAAGGGGTCTGGTTCCGGCAAGTCGAGCTCCGTAATCTCTAACACCGGCATGTCGAATGCCTGCATGTCCTCGGTCTCGAAATATTGGATATATTCCGGGGTGGTTAGGGTCTGGTATCCTTCTGGGGACTCGTATTTTTCTTTCACGCCTTCGTTCAGAGATCCCAGGCCTCCGAATATTTCTCGGATGGCTCGTTGCCTCTCCACTTCTTCTTCTTCCTCCTCTGATATCCCCGGTACCTCGTTTGTTGTGAGGTGCCAGCGCATGCCGGTGGTGGGCTTCCCTGATCTTGGTCGTCGTTTTGCTTCACCCTGCGCCTCGTTTTCGGCTGACCGCTTGGCGGTAGTCGTCGGCCCTTGCTGGCTGGTGCACGGCCCTTGTTCGAGTGTGCCAGAGTTCGGCGTGCTTGATACCTCTGTTCTTACCCGGATGTTTGGGTGGTACCTGAGTTTTGTCTGGGTCGACCTTCCTTTCCGATGTTTCCCATGCCCTCGCTCGTACCTTCCCTCACTCCCCTGGATCGTGTGATCGCCTGGTTCCTCGTCCCCATGGTCGTACGTCTGCGTGTACACATTTTGAACAATCTTATTGTTCACCAGATATCGTGGCTTGCTCATCTTCGTTTCTTCGTATTTTGCTCGCTTTACTGATTAGCTCAAATATTCACAATACAATAGGCTGTATGGTAATGAGCTAGCCCTTATATCATCTATTTTTACCCCTTCTTCATGGATCTAAGACCATATAAGGAGTTGTCGGACTATTTTGAGTAGTTAATCCTTTAATCCTTCTATTGTACGTGTTTTTTAGCTATAGGATCGTCGTTCCGCTTCTTTACAGGTGTTACTGTTTTACGTCGCTTCCCCCTCAGCACCTTGGATGTATTGCTTGAACATATTCACATGGAACTTGCCCCGTTCCATCCCTGTATGGGTGTTCTCCAAGACATAGGTGGCCTCACCAACTTGCCTGCTGATTCTATAGGGTCCTTCGTACAAATCGAAGAATTTTGCCATCTTCTTTTCTTTTGAATCGGAAACATTGAGTGCTCGGATTAACACTAGGTCTCCCACTTTGAATTTAGCCATTTTATGCGTTGAGTTAAACCGATCTGCTCTGCGTTTGCCGTGTCTTATGATGTTCTTTTTAACTAGCGTTAATTTCGCGTCACGCGGTAGGTCAGTTTTATTCGTAACTAGCCAAGATTCCCAGAATCTTGAAGGGCGTTGGCCAAGGTGGATCTCGCAAGGTGCGAATCCAGTGGTGTCATGGCACACTTCGTTCATACAGCTCTCAATTATTTTTAACCAATTTATCCACGACGTGTGCTTGTCGGTTAGAAAGGTTCTGAAAAATCGCCCTAATTCGCGGTTTACACGCTCAACGATATTTCCTTGTGGATGTCTAATTGAGGAATAAATTAATTTGATGTTTTCTTCGTCTAATTTATTTTGCCATGCTGTAGAAGTGAACTGTGTGCCATGATCGCACTGGATTCGCTTAGGCTTGCCATACTCTGGGATATACTGCTCAAATATGCATTTTATTGTCTGCGGAGCGTTCGCTGCTTTTAATGGATATAATTTTACGAGTTTGCTGAAGGCATCTATGGTGACTAAAAGCCATTTATAGTTCCCCTTGCTCGCTGGCAGTGGACCTAGGTAGTCGATTGATAATAATTCTCCAACTCCGTCTGGCACAATGTTTTGCATATTTGCATAGCTATATCTGTTGGGTACCTTGCACCTCTGGCATCTTTCGCAGCTAGCTAGAGTTTGTCTAATTCGTTTAGCAAATTTAGGATAATAGAATCCTTCTTTAAGTATGAGATAACATTTGTTGGCGCCTATGTGTCCGTACATTTCGTGACACTCTATGATGAGCTGTCTTACTAGCGCTTCAGGGACGTAGGCTCGTAACCTGCCCCCTGGCTCTCGGTGGTATAATATTTCATCTATGACTTCTAAGTTGTGATCTAGCTTTAAATTTGTTGAATCGAGTAATTCACTGATCCTTTTATCTGTTTTTTGTAAAATTGGATAGTTTCCTAAATCCCTACTTAGTTGGTCGTCAATTGCTTTTGCCAGAGGTGCAAGGACCCCCAACGCCGCTACTGAATTTACTATACTCTTTTTCGATTCTGGTGGGTAACGGCTCAACACATCCGCGACTATATTCTCCGTGCCTTTGATGTACTCAATGTCAAAATTGTACGTCTGTATGAACAATACCCAGCGTGCTAAACGAGAGCTAACGAGTTTACACGAAAAAATATACGTTAAGGCTTTATGATCGGTCCGGATCGTGAGCTTCGCACCGACGATGAAGGTTCTGAATTTTTCTAGAGCGAATACTATTGCTAACAGCTCTTTTTCGGATGTAAAATAATTCAGCTCAGCCCCCTTCATCGTTCTACTCGCGAACCCCACGATCCGTTCCTCGTTGTTATCGGATAATTGATAAAGCACTGCCCCGACTGCATAATTGCTGGCGTCACATTGCAAATAATACCTCCTTTTCGGATCTGGATGGTTTATAACCATCGTATCACAAAATAATTGTTTTACTGTAGTGAAATGCGTTTTCATTTCCTCCGTCCAGTCCCACTTGGCACCTTTCTTTATTAAAGAGAGCAACGGAGCTGCTGCTTCCGCATATGCGCTGGTGAATTTACTGTAATAGTTTGTTAATCCCAAAAATCCTTTGAGTTGTTTCGCGTTTCTCGGTATCGGGAATTTCTTTATTGCCTCGATCTTTTCCGGCTGTGGGTGTATCCCATCTTTTGTTATCCGATGCCCGAGAAAATCGATTTCTTCTCGAAAGAATTTTGACTTTTTGAAATTAAGCGTCATATTATATTTTCGGAACACTTCAAATAATAATTTCAGGTGAGCCAAATGGGACGGAACGGAGTCAGAAATACACAGTATGTCGTCTACAAAATTTATTGTAAACTGCTCCGTCTCCTTCAAAACTAAATCCAAGGCTCTAATCAAACTAGCCAAACTTGTATTAAGCCCATAAGGGGTAACTGTAAAATGATAAGTTTTTCCTTCGTGCATAAATGCAGTATATTTTCTTGAGTCAGGATGCAAAGGAACTTGCCAAAAACTCGCCGTAAGATCTAAACTCGACATGAAAGCTGCGTTTCCACACTTCTGGAATAAGACCTCAGTCGATTGAGCGCAGTCATGGTCAGGCACTATCAGTTGGTTGATGTATCTTGCATCTAAGACTAATCTGATATCACCGGTTTTCTTTGCAACCACTACTATAGGATTGATGTATTCGCTATATGATCTTTCAATTACTCCAATATCGAGCATTTTCTGAATTTCGATTTTAACTTTATCTCGGTGTACCATTGGTATAGGATATGATCTCCTAACAAAAGGTCTATCTTCATAAATTTTGATTTTGTGTTCATAAACTGAGACTCTACCGGGTAGTTTGTAAAAGATGTCTTGATACTCTATCAGTAGTTTTGAAAATGAATCTAGTTCGAGTTGATTTAGTACCTGACACTCAGACAATTTCTCATCTATTTCATCACGGGTCAGTGCATACTCATTAATCTCGTTTTCGATCTTATCGACGGTCATTTTTTCTAGATTGATTTTACTGATTTGTAACGACTCTCTTTGATAATCTTCGATATGGTTTGCTTTGAACAGCTCGATACTAACATCGGCGGAAGCTGTTTGGAAAAATAGTCTGTTAGTTCGAAGGTCTACATCTGCTTTCCACCGGTGCAATGTGTCTATTCCGATATTTATTTCGTGACCGAGCCCTGGAATTATCAAGAAGCAAATGTGATCGGTAGATTTCCCGATAGTTATCTCTGCATAAAATTGTTCTTTTATTCTTACGGGCTTGCCCCCTGTTACTCCAATTATTTGGTAATTAACAACTGGCAGCCTTTCACATTTCTCTAATCTTTTTATATGTCGATCGAACCAATCTTTAGAAACGCAAGTGACTTGACTTCCGGTGTCGATAAGCCCTTTGACTTCTATCCCCTCGATATTAAAATAGACTTCCGGGCACTGTTTGCTTTGTGACTCGCAATTATTGCTTTCTTTAATTAAGTACTCGGATGGATCTTCGAACATATCGTTTTTCGGTTCTAGAGATTTTATTTTTGCCGCGTTGATAACGATCTCGCGCTGTGTCACCGGGTTTTGCGGCTCACATACCACAGCGCGCTCTAGTTTTCCGCTCGCTGAGTTTCGGTCTCATCCTCAACTTCTGTTATGACTGGCTCTACTTCGGAAATCGCGCTGACTTTTGGATTTGTCCAGTTACTGGGTTTATGATTTGCGTAGGCTGGTTGTCCAGCGTCGCGCTTGTTTTCTTGCGAATCCGACTTAAAGTATGTGTCTCGCGCTACGGAAGGTCGCGACGTGTTTGCCTCATCGCTGCCGAGACGCCATGACACCTGTTTACTGTCTTTATTTTCGGTGACTTTATTAGTGAATTGATGTGGTCGGCTTATATTTGCCGGTGCACGGAAGTTTTTGGGTGCATTCGATCTCCCTCCCGATTGCATCTCATCCAAGAAGTTAAGTAAGGTGTCAATTTCCCGGATATTTCGGCAAGTAGCAGCTACCACTACCCGTTCTTCAAAGTGTTTGATTAGGCTTTTAACGATATCTTCTTCCGCAATTTTAGGAAGGAGACCGACTGCAGCCGCAAACTTCCTATTTGCATACTCGGACCATGTTAATTTTGAATCCGGTGAATAGAAACCCCATTCGATATCTTTGCGGATATCTCTCTGGACTCCCTCACCCCAGAATCTAGTGAGAAATTTTTCTTTAAACCCTTCCCAGGTGCTAATGACGTCTCGGCGAGCGATCCACCAGTCTTTTGCATCGTTTCCTAAGCTTTGACCGACAAGCCGCAGGCTAAGATCGTCCTCTGAACCCAAAAGGGTAAGGTATTCCTCTAATTCCCGGATATAGTTCACCGGTTTCTCCCAACTCTTTCCCGAAAAAGTCGGCAGTTTTAATTGTTTTGTTAACAAGCGAATCTGTTCGTTATTTTCATTCGGGGCTCCCGGTCGCCTCTTAAGCTTTTTGAGTTCAGAGTCGAGACCGATTTTTAGACTTTCATGCCTATGCTCGAGTTCCTGAATCTTTTCTCGATTTACCCGATCCCCTTCCTTGATTTTGCTTTTAAGGGCTTCGTAATTTCCAATAGCCTCGTCTCGCAATGATTTTTCCGTATCTGTGATCTTATTGATACAACCGGCTACATCGGTATCCCATCTTTCTATAACGGCTTGTACAGTAGTCTCCAGACGGTTGACTCGACTTTTATTTGCATCCGCGTGATCTCTAACTTCTTTATTTATCTTAGCTTCGTAACTGACTCGGTCTTCGACCTGTATACGGTGCATTCCTTCAACCCGCCGTTCTAGAGCTTTAATTCTTTCATCCCATTTCTTTTCAACCCTATCATTGCTGTCCGTTAATGCTTTTAGACGCGCGGCTATTTGTGCAAGGGGATCGGGGTGTTCATCACCAGGACCCTCTTCCTGACTTAAAACGCTTTCGTCATGCATAACGGAATCATCTGGCGCGTGATACCCGGTGTCACTACTCAACCCGCCTGCGGCTTTACCCTGAGTTTTACCGGTAACGGCATCTTTTCCTTCCATTTTCCCTTCGATTTTCGTAAGGTTCGAAAAAAAAAAAAAAGGTTTGAAGTTATTTTGAATGAATTTAAGTTGTCTGTAGAATGAATTTAAGTTTAATAAATGAATTTAATTTGAATTTAAATCTAATGAATTTAATTTTATTTAAGAGGAGCCCCACGTTGGGCGCCAAATGTAACTTACTGCACCGATATCTCAGCTGAGGGCTGGAGATACGGTGCTAGTCCGCGTGAGTGTCTTTGTCACGGGTGATGTTTTGGAGCTCCTCTGGTGGAAAAAGTGAAAAACCACAAAATACCCTATTATAGACTCAAATCAGGACTCAACCGTTTTGAGCTAATTATCGACTGAGCGAGGATCTGCTTCGCTAACCGAGCTTGTACGACAGACGCAGGCCGAGCTAGTTGTGTGCGAGAATCACAGACATGGGTATTCCCCAGTGTTGCAACCCCACACCAACTCAACCGTTGCTGCCTTAGCACAGAGCTGGGTGTCGCTAGGCGTACCAAGCTGTACAACTAGACTCGGGATTGGGTTTTACACCCGCACCGTAGCTGTCGTTTGCAAATTGAAAATAAAGAAAGAAACCTGAAATGTTTTAAGATTGTTAATTTAAGGAAATAGGAAATTGAAAGAAAGAGATGTAGTTTTAACAATAGATAGTATTTAATGAGATTAGATGGTCATTGGTCGTAGAAAACGATACAAAAGAATTAATCAGAGAACAGCACATTAAGTGCAGAAATAGAATATTATTAAATCATAAAGAATAGAATAGAATACAACAGTTTATATTAAAGAAATAATAAATTAGAATAGGATTAGAGTTAATTAGAGTTCATAATCAATGTTTCCATTTAGTTGGTTTTGTTTAAGCCGGTATTTTAATAATTGTGGATGTCCAATCCACAATTGAATTAAATTGCGCCGATAGCTCTGAACTATGACGTCTTTTATGCTTGCAGTCTAATTTATTTATTTATAAAAAATTAGTAAAAAACTTTGAACAGTGTGAAATGTGAATTTAAATTTTTAATTAGACTTATGTTTTTCAATATCGAAAATCGCGATTTTAATCACTTCAATTTTTATGAGTATCGAAACGCGATTTAAGAGCAAGTACAGGTCACGCACTATTTTGGCTACGTGCCTAATTTTAATATGATGTGACTCGACGGGCGCTTTGCCACACAATCGGTACCTGAGGCCTCCACGTACCCCCTTTTATACCGATAATTAGCGGGCACCGCGAAATCGCGGGATGCACGGAATCGCGGTTTTGCACGGAATCGCGGGTTGCGCGGAATCGCGGGTGGTGCGGAATCGCAGATTGCGCAACATTAAGCAATACACGAAATTCCGCGGCGTGCATCGCGAGATGCGCGTCGCGGGATGCGCGATGGACACTTGTCCGGCTGCTCCGGCAGGAGCCAGAACAGCCGGAATGTTACAATATATATATATATATATACAGGGTGGTCCATTTTAATCGATGCAGGCGAATATCTCGAAAACTAACAATTATAAAAGAAAAAGTTTTATACAAAACTTGAAGGGTTTCGAGGGGGAAAGATAATGCTGATATGTGTTGACTTGTGGACTTCGCCAATTCCGAGATTTCGCAAGCAACTTCGGATTTTAGATAGGGAACACATGTTTTGGTTTGGGGCATCTGATAGTGCGATGAAAGACTCATTCAAACACGCAAGCAAAAAAAATTGGAAAAAAAAATTTTGCAAAAAAAAAATTGGAATAAAAAAATTCGCGAATTTTTTTTTTTTTTTTTTGCAAAAGATTGCTTTTTTGTCCCTAGCTTTCGAACACATTCATTGTTCATCACTCTAGCTCAAAATTTTTCTCGCCAATTTTGAAATTGGAAAGATTGAATGTACCAGATTATTGAAAAAAAAATCGTAGATCAATAACGCAAAGTGATGAACAATGAATGTGTTCGAAAGCTAGGGACAAAAAAGCACAATCTTTTGCAAGAGAAAAAAAAAAATTCGCGAAATTTTTTTTTGCAATATTTTTTTTCCAATTTTTTTTTGCAAAATTTTTTTTTTCCAATTTTTTTTGCTTGCGTGGTTGAATGAGTCTTTGATCGCGCTATCAGATGCCCTCAACCAAAACATGTATTCCCTATCTAAAATCCGAAGTTGCTTGCGAAATCTCGGAATTGGCGAAATCCACAAGTCAACACATATCAGCATTATCTTTCCCCCTCGAAACCCTCCAAGTTTTGTATAAAACTTTTTCTTTTATAATTGTTAGTTTTCGAGATATTCGCCTGCATCGATTAAAATGGACCACCCTGTATATTGTTACGTTTCGGTTCTTGAGCGTTACCTCCGGTAACGCGAACCGAGTGTAATTGTGAGTTCTTTGCTCGATTTTATATGTTCTAGACCTTTATATCAATGATTTAATGTTCCCTATTACGGACTTGAGTCGCCGTGCAACTAAAGCCGCCTCCCCACAGACCTGAACACGTAAACGCGCTAAGGCTGCACTTTACCCACCTAACCTTTTGATTTCAGTTATGTTAAAGTTAGTTTATCCCCAAATTTTCTAAACAATAAAACCTGCTGTGCCAGACCTGAGTGCGTCAGAGACACACTAAGGCTGTATCTAGCTTTGGTTGGTTATACAGACGAAGAAGAACCTGGAAATGGCGGATAAGGGATCTGCATAGAATAACTTACTTTTAGTTAATCAAGAAATTCGATTTATTTTATTTTATCCTAACTTGCGGTTGCAACCAATGATTATTCTATATTTACAATGTTGCTTACTTACTAACTTTTTGTATCGTAGATTTAATAGTATCGCTAGGCGATATTTGACAGGCTCGTCGTTTTATAAGGAAAATTCCGTTAAGTTTGAAGTTAATGAATCTAATTTGATTTATTTAACTATTTTGTTCGATTTGAGTTATATATCTTGTTTTTTATTTTATATTTGAAATTGTCTATAATTGAACTGTAGAATCTTTTACGAATGAAGCTAAAGGATCACTAGGCGCTATGCCTTTAGTGTCCGAACAATAAGAGCGTAGTGAGTCAATCAGGTGCTATACCATGGAATTGCTGGTGATGAGAGCTGTGTCTCGACTTATATACTCGCTGTGACGTCATGCGACTTGTCGCTCTCATCGAACGTTCTAGACGGTTCGATGTTCGCAACGGTTGATGTTTGAATTGCTAACGGTCAGGCCTATGTTGTCTGATCCGTTACAATATATATATATATATATATATATTGTAACATACTCGGTACTATTGCACCTCGAATCACGCCAGATCCAGAACAAAGGAAAGGATTACACTAATCCTCTACGTTCGACCAAGTGTCTGACGTCACGCTAAGAAGAGGGGATAGAGAGTATATAACCAGCTCACGCGTTCACTCGTTAGCGTAGTCAGGTAGAGCACCGGTGCGACTCACAACTTAGATAAATTAAATTCACTTGTATAGCTTCAGATCGCCTAGATCCGAATAACTAACATAAATTCATGATATAGAATAAATTCAATTGCCTTTAGATAAAATATCACTGGTCACAATTTTAAAATATAATCGAAGAGAATGAGAGGAAATATAACGAAAACGAAATAGAATCATAACAGAAAACATAACCGCGCATAGCCTAAAATATAAAAACAGAATATACAAACAGAACGAAAACCTAAACGGAACAAACAAACAAACGCGACTAGAGTCACGAAATTAGAATAGGAGTAGAATAAGTAAATCATTGTAAAAATTAGTTTATTAGAATTCATTTGAATACAATATTATTTTCTTATTTGAACTTTGTCGGATATTTCAGCACTGACTCCTAACTAATCAATTTCCATCCCTGAATAAGCCTTATAGGGACCAGCTTTGGATCATTCCTAGTGCGAACGGCGTTGGATTAACTTCCCGCGTCCGAGGGCCAAGGAAATACGATTCCGAGTCTGAGACACGGTCTTGGAATCGCAAGGTTCCCGGATCCGAGTAAAGAATAGGTTTTGTGTTTAGGAAAGCAGGCTTGGATTCACTTCCCGGCTCTGTTCGAATAGGAGAAGGATCGGCTTTGGTTCTACCCGAGTCCGAAGGGAACAGGCTTTGGTGGAGTAATCTACCCGAGTCCTGAGATAAAGTAAATTCACAAGGTTGCATAGGTGGCTTTTGGTGGCTAACCCATCCTTTTCCCTACCTACGTACCTCAAAGAAAAGCCCTAATAATTTTGATAATTTAAATCCCTTTTTTATAGGTAAAGAACTCACAATAACTGCGGGTATCTCATAACTTTCGGGTTCAAGATACTCGCCAAAAGTTACAATATATATATATATATATATATTAGACTGTTTCAAAAAAAGCGATTATTTTATTTTTCTCAAAGAACATTGAAAAATCGTCAGAGTATGTCTAAACAAAGACCCTGTTCAAATGTGAGCCCTTAATATTAATATTTAGAGGTGACGCTTTTCAATTTTCTATTTCCGTTTAAATAACATGGGAAAAATTTTTTCTGAACTTTCAAATTTTATTACTAAGAAACGAACTACCTTACAATAATAACTAAGATAGCTTTTTGTAGGAAATTTGATGCTCTATAAGAAAGGTCTGAATGAAAATTTGCGTGAGGCGAGCCGTTTCGGAGTTATCAAGCCTTAACCATTGAACTGTTCAAAATTAAAATCAAAATTAAAGTTAAATTGAAATCAATTATTGGTGCATTGTAAATAAAATTTATGATGAAATTTCATTATTTATTTGTGATATACCCGTATTTTTGGTTATTGATCAAAAAAATTAATCAGTTATTGTTGATTAATAAAATTTTTTGATCAACATTGAATTGAAAATTTATGGATATTGGTTTTAAAGTTGATAATAGTGGGTATTTAAGTTATATGAGTCGATTTTGTCGCGTATAAGTAGAAATTATCATTATTTTGAACAGTTCAATGGCTGAGGCTTGATAACTCCGAAACGGCTCGCCTCACGCAAATTTTCATTCAAACCTTTTTTATAGAGCGTCAAATTTGCTACAAAAAGCTATCTTAGTTATTATTGTAAGATAGTTCGTTTCTGAGTAATAAAATTCGGAAGTTCAGAAAAAAAATTTTCCATGTTATGTAAATGGAAATAGAAAAATGAAAAGCGCCACCTCTAAATATTAATATAAAGGGCTCACATTTGAACAGGGTCTTTGTTTAAACATACTCTGACGATTTTTCAATGTTCTTTGAAAATTTTTTTTTTTGAAACAGTCTAATATATATATATATATATATATATATATATATATACATATATATATACTATATATATACTATATACTATATATATATGTATATATATATATATATGTGCCTAATGGTAGTTACCAAGACTTTATTGATACTTTATTGGCAGTTTCCGGGAACTTTGGTGGTTTCCAGGCCGGTCCTGGAAAATTTTCGTTAGGAGTGGTGGTTTCCACGATCTGTGCGGAAACTACCGTTCCAGATCATTTGGCAGATTCCGAGACCGATGTCAAATGAGAAATTACCATGACTTTATTGATATACTGAATTAACAGTTTCCGGAAACTTTGGTGGTTTCCGGACCGGTCCTGGAAGATTTTCGTTATGATTGGCGGTTTCCATGACCTGTGCGAATATAAGATATGATCAGCTATCGGTGCTTACTCATCAAAATCCATTATACAGGATGTTTACGGAATAAGTTCAATCTCGGAATTTTGATGTAACGCATGGATCAGCAATTCCTATATTACTCTGCCACACTTATTATGTTTAGGTGAAGTGGAGAAATAGTCTATTGATTCAATGGTCCCATAAACTTCCGATTCACGCCGTTACAATAGCCTATCGGTGCTTACCAGGACCTCGTTGACTTCGAGTGCACCACCTGTTTACGTTAGATTCTACAGATAACGGACCAATCATACGTAACCACAACGTCCATCAATGTTGTACTAAGTTCATCGGTGTTACTCTATACGACGCAATAATCATCGCAACTTGTCCTTGTAATACCAAATACGTATTTTATGCATTTTCGTTTATACGCATGGTCGTTATCCTTCCGTCCGATGAAACATGTTAATTGCAAGGCCCTTGGAATTGATTTATGGGGACGCATCAGTTTCATTACTGTTAAAATATAGTCACGATCAATCGCTCCAGTCGTCTACTACCATACTGAATATTTGTACTAGTAAACTGCCACGCTGGGTGTGCGAGGAGTAGCCAGACGTTCTGGGCTGCAATGGAGAGAAGTAAGCGGTTGTCGGCACGCCTCAGTATCAAAATTGAGGGCTAAAATCAGGCGAATCTTTTTTTTTTTTTTTTTTTTTTAATTTTTATTAATCAAACGGCGCGAAAAAAAAAATTGTCATTTTCCCACAGGCAGATAAATTATTGCACTCCTTGAAAAAAAACATCAATTTCAGTCAAAGATTCCTTATAATAACAGAACGACCATATGGAACTGTTCCAAGGACAAAATAATAATGAACGTCTGACGTGGAGTAACACCGATAATCTTCGCAAGCTATATCTATATGTATGGTATTATCAAATGTTCCCCTCGGAATCCTATAACTCATTTCGAAACATCTTCCTACAACTCGCTCAGTTTTGGATAGGAATGTGCCGGATATCCGGTAAGTATCCGGTATCCGGCCTATCCGGCCTGTTTTTTTATTATCCGGGCGGATAACCGGATAGCAATAATCTTCTATGTACTGCCCAGAAGATAATTATACTATTAGTAAAGATGAAAGAAATGGAAAAAATAAAAATAAAGTGGTCAAATATAAAATAAGCAGGAAATACAAATTCTTAGTTCAAAGTGTTTAGTGTTTAATGGAAACCCAACATTAGGCGATTTTGTTGTGCCGGATACCGGATATCCATCCGGATATTGCCTAACCGGATATGCGGTATCCGGCAAATGAATTCGGCCAGATATCCGGTATCCGGTTATCCGGCCTAATCGCTATCCGGCACATCCCTACCCAGCAAACACATAACCAGCTAGTTATGTAACATGAGTCCCACAAAGCAACCTAACGTCGGTAACGTTGCTGCAATATTATTGTAACGTAACATTTGTTAGTTACTCGAAACTAACGAATGCAATGTAACTGTAATGTACCCAAAGCCCCACTAAATAACATAACATCGGTTACGTTGCATCAACAATAATAAAAAATAACATTTGCTGCTAATGTAATTCTAAGTTTATATGAGCGCGGCAGTTCGTAGCAGTTGCTATTGTTACTGCGTCCCGGCGTGGTAGAGAGAGTTTTCGTAGTGAAGAGAGTGAAATTTATGCCGTCATGGTCAGTCTGAAAAACAATACTCAAAAATTGTAGGTTATATATTATAAAACTCATGAATAAAAGCGTCCGGACTAGTAGTATACAAAGTATTAGTTAATGGACGAATAATAAAATTCTAACCTCACTTTTGCTTTCGCTTATACACGTGTGCCTCACAATACAAATTATTTTCAGACATCTTCACGCCCTTGTAATCTTGCTCAGAAGTGATTAAAATGGCTAAAGATATTCGGTATTATGCATCGTGAAGTTAATTATTTATTCATTGTCGAATAGATATAGTGGTATAATAAACATATAGAATACCTAAATGGCCAAATAAAGTCGTCAGCTTCTGATAAACACGTGGAAATATATTATGACTATTCAATGAAATCTCAACTTGAATCTATTGGGTAGTATCCGTGTACAAAAGTTTAGTGAATATATCGAATCTTTTGGCATATTCACTGTTCTTTTGTGCGTGGATTCTTCGAAATGGATTCGAGTTGAGATTTGAAGCCTATATAGGCCCGTACTAACATATTCATCACAACGCTAGATAGCGTGTTACCATCTGTTACCTAACTATAATGCTACTGTCAGGTATTGAAAATATCACACGGTTACATGTATGTTATCCCTGGTGAAAATAATTTCTACGCCAAACTACGAAAATGATCTACGAAAAAGTAGAGGATTTCGGACTTTTATTCCTTCCTTATTCCTTCTTTTTTCCTCAGCACTTTTAACATTTTGAACAAACGAAACACCATGTTCCAACGTTTCGAAAATTCTTGAAAAATGACGAAAAATTCTGTGTTTAATTCTGAATGTTTTTGCGTGAGACCCACGATGACGAACGAAAAAAAGTTGTTTTGATCCTGCGCAGCAACGAACGGGCCAAGTTTTGCACAAAAATCTGCAAAACTTAGCCCTCTCGATGCCACGCAGCAAAACAATCGGGAAATATCCGATAATTTTGAAGGTCTTGTGGTATTACTACAGACAATATTTGAGAATTGGTCTTGAGAGTTCAACACTATATCGGCATTGATTTGAGGCAGTGGAACCTATTTTTTATACCGTGGGAACGAAGAATAATAATAATTCCCTCTACGGGGGGCTTGAAAAATCCTTTTTTTCGTATGTCATCATGGGTCTCTACAGTCCTCAAACAACGGAATATTAATTGTACGAATATCTACGAAAATTTACAAAGACCTACGAACGAAATGAAGCTAAATCATTTTTCGTAGTTTTTCGTATATATTCGGAGAACTGATATTCTTTCGCTTGAAGACTGGAGGTTTTCATGATTTTTCATGAAAATTCGGAGATTTCTACTTCCAAAACTACAGGATAAACTCACAAAAAGACTTCGCTCCATTTTGTTTGTAGATCTTTGTAGATTTTCATAGATAATCGTAGAACTGATATTCCGGTGCTTAAAGACTGTAGATTTTCGTAATTTGTCGTGGAAATTCGTAGTTTTCCACTTCTAAAACTACGATAAATTACGGAAAACTACGAAAACCTACGAAAAACTACGATTCTTTACGCTTTTTTACGCTTTGAATGTTTTCGTATTTTGGCGTAGAAATTATTTTCACCAGGGATGTACCTGCCACCTTGAACTGAGTGGGAAATTACCACTAACCCAGCGGTAGGAGGAAACTAACCAGCTATGTAACGTGTTATATTGAGTTAGATGTAAGTTACCTTACGTTTACATAACTGTGTTCGCTGGTTAGTTTTGAAAATATTAGCCTGGCGCACTCAGTATGGGCCACCCCATATAAACTATATATGGCAGGTCTCAGTTTCAGAAGAGCCAACTGGGAAATTGAGTCCCGTCCCAATCTTTATATCAATGAATGATAATCCTGTTAACTCGAAAGCACCGTTGAACGATTCTATCGTCTTTATTGATCCTGGTAACCACCAATCCACGCAATCACTGCAATAGCCTATCGGTGCTTACCAGGACTTCATTGAATCTGAATGCACAGCTGTCTGCCAACATTCTCCAATCGGCAGACTAATGAGAAATCTAACTTCAATAGATATATATGGTTTCGAATTTCAATCGAGGCTTATGGGGTTCCTCTGAGTTGAATATTTTTTCTTTCCCTGCGAACACCTACCCCGAAGTAAAGATTCGTAATCTACAGAAACAAGAGACATAAAAATACGATACTATCGTAGCACATTTTCTCTCTAAGAGTCAATTTCTCATCATGTGATGATGGAGAAAATCACAACGTCACGAATCCAATAATGCGATGACGTTTCTGAAGTGATGATCAAATTCACAAAATTACTTGACATGATCATTCAATGAGACTGAAAAACTCTTCATTCTCGATGTTTTTCCTTTGACCTCATATTTCTGATGAGAAAGTTTTTTTCTGTTGTAAAAGAAAAATCTTTCAATAAAAAAAAAAAAAAGATAAGTTTGACTCATAGAAGAAAATTTTCGTAGGGAAGTATTGCATTGTGTTCGTAGATCACGGAAAATAGGGGTTCCTGTTGAGAAAAAAACAAAAAAAAAAAAAACGAAAGTTATCACATGAAAACCTCGTAGAAACCTATAAAAATCTGAAACCCATATCATTAATGGATGTCTTTCTCGAAATCTTCGTCCTTTGCCCTCAGCATCTGCCTGTATCATGCTCAGCCTCGAAAATATTAGCCCGGCACGTTCAAAATGGGCCACCCTGTATGCATTTTTCATGAAATAGGTATATATTTTCGATATTACATCTTCGTTTCTGGTAATCGACCAGAAACTCTGATTTGCACGGCGTCAAGAGCAGTAAACCCCAAAAGAGCAGAGATACCCCATACTTGTGATAAAAGGTGAGTCAATGCATAGTCGGTTCAATAACTTATTACCTGCACATCAAATGCCATCGATCGAATCCTCGATTTCGATGATCCTGGAAACTGCCGATTAATCATTTAGGGTAAAAAAAATAAAAAAAAAAAAAAAATAAAAAAAAAAAAATAAGGTGTCCTGGAATTCGTGCCTCACATACGAGTACAGACTGGACTACGCGTGACGCAGACAGTACACGGAGTACACAGAGTACACATACGGGTACGGTAATTATTATTACCATTATGTTATCTCGAATGAATTCTAAATTTCGTAGATTCTCCTTGAATTAACATCAAAATTAGTACGTACATTAGACTAACAGTTAATTTGATTATGAACGATTTTTTTTTTTCGCGCCGTTTGATTAATAAAAATTAAAAAAAAAAAAAAAAAAAAAAGATTCGCCTGATTTTAGCCCTCAATTTTGATACTGAGGCGTGCCGACAACCGCTTACTTCTCTCCATTGCAGCCCAGCACGTCTGACTACTCCTCGCACACCCAGCGTGGCAGTTTACTAGTTTACTATACCTTAAGTTATTATTATGTAGTTTAAATTGACATCCCTTGTTACTAGTACGTTATCTAAAATGATATCTGTTTTTATCATGTGGTTACTGTCGATCTCCTACTATCATTTACTATCTCACACTATCTTATACTTATCATTCGATGTACTGTCGATCTCATATTATCATTTATCTTATAGCTATATCTTATACTTATCTTATACTATTCTTACCGTCTATTCTTAACCCCTCGAATCTTATTGTTAGACTTTGAGCAACGAAATGGACCAACATGAAATTCCTAATGGATGTTGCCAAATTTTGTTTGACTCGGTGCGGGGAGTATCATCACCGATATTGTTACTGAATCTCAGATTTTCTGACAAATAATTGGACCTTCCAGAGAATAATATTGATTGGAACAGTCGAAAAGCCCATGTTATTGAAATGGGGAAGGGTAAAGGGTTTTTCTCCAATCTTCGATCCTGTTCACTTGGAACCCATTCATGTATTTGGAGGAGAGAAGCTCGTCCACGATCAAAATAACTGTCAGACTAATATACATTCGTGCATGGGCCACCCTGAAGGAATTCGCAAGGCAAGCAAAGCGCCCACAACTCATACAACGGTTGTATCAACTACTTTTCGATCAATCGTTCCGAGGAATTCGGAGGACCGAGCAAAAAAAATAGCCCATTTCACCATAGTTGAATATTAATAAGCCAGCGGCCATGAACAGCATGAAATAGCTCTATCGATACGACGGTCCCAGAAACTGCCAATCCACGCCGTTGCAATGGTCATACGGTGCTTACCAGGACCTCGTTGACTTCGAGTGCACCGCCTGTTTACGTTAGATTCTACAGATAACGGACCAATCATACGTAACCACAACTTCCATCAATGCTGTACTAAGTTCATCGGTGTTACCCTATACGACGCAATAACCATCAACTTGTCCTTGTAATACCAAATACGTATTTTATGCATTTTCGTTTATACGCATGGTCGTTATCCTTCCGTCCGATGAAACATGTTGATTGCAAGGCCCTTGGAATTGATTTATGGGGACGCATCAGTTTCACTATTGTTAAAATATAGTAGGGATGTGCCGGATAGCGATTTGGCCGCATAACCGGATACCGGATATCTGGCCGAATTCATTTGCCGGATACCGGATATCCGGTCAGGCAATATCCGGCCGGATATCCGGTATCCGGCACAACAAAATCGCCTAATGTTGGGTTTCCATTAAACACTAAACACTTTGAACTAAGAATTTGTATTTCCTGCTTATTTTATATTTGAACACTTTAATTTTTTTTTTTTTTCCATTTCTTTCATCTTTGCTGATAGTACAATTATCTTCTGGGCAGTACATTGAAGATTATCCGGTTATCCGGCCGGATAATAAAAAACAGGCCGGATAGGCCGGATACCGGTTACTTACCGGATATCCGGCACATCCCTAAAATATAGTCACGACCAATCGCTCCAGTCGTCTACTACCATACTGAATATTTGTACCCTCATTTTCCCACAGGCAGATAAATTATTGCACTCCTCGAAAAAAACATCAATTTCAGTCAAAGATTCCTTATAATAACAGAACGACCATATGGAACTGTTCCAAGGACAAAATAATAATGAACGTCTGACGTGGAGTAACACCGATAATCTTCGCAAGCTATACTATGTATATCTATTAAAGTTAGATTTCTCATTGGTCTGCCGATTGGAGAATGTTGGCAGACAGCTGTGCATTCAGATTCAATGAAGTCCTGGTAAGCACCGATAGGCTATTGCAGTGATTGCGTGGATTGGTGGTTATCAGGATCAATAAAGACCATAGAATCGTTCAACGGTGCTTTCGAGTTAACAGGATTATCATTCATTGATATAAAGATTGGGACGGTACTCAATTCACCAGTTCGCTCTTCTAATTTAATCTAGGATGTGGGCATGCATGCTTTCATTTGAGCCCTAGATCGATTAAATCGGTGTCCGGAGTGCTGAGATATAATTAACTACAGATTCTGATACCCCGTTTCCTCGTACCATGTTTCTCTTTAGTCGTCGTCAGTTAGGCTACGGTCCTCATTTTGGAGTTAAGCCGAAGGTTACAAAATAAGAAAAAAAAAGTCGTCGTCAGACCAAGATTCATTCACACTGAAACCATTACCATAAAATCACATCGCGTCGCCAAACGCAGAACGTATGTTCTATGCTTATACACAGCACATACGTCCTTACGCATCTGGGAGCATGACACAGAAGGGAAAATCTACACAAAAGTTGCATAGAGTGAAGTTAGTACGACAGTCACGACGTAGTCAGTGCTAGTATCGCATATAGAAGCCGTCTGCAACACTAGCAGACGCGTGTTGTCATTTCATGTTTTTGAATCTAAATAAAGGAAATGAAAGAAAGTACATTGTACAAGCAATGATTAATATTAAATTTGAAGGTACAAAAACTAGTGATTACCCACCAAGAGCCCCTCAGGTGCGGAAACCTTACGCCAAATACATCAATGTGATATAGTCACCAACAAAAATGTTTCCCAGGTTAATCTTAAATCCTACGATTTTGAGCTTTTGAGGTTATGCGAATCGACTGACGTGTAAAATTCATGCTGATGAATAAAATAACAAATGTGAACGGATAATTTTACGATTAGGTTTGGTTTACCTTGCATGACACAAGACTGTCAGGGGTGCGATTCCATAACTTTTATCACTGCTATCACTGTTGATAGATATCATAAAACAATTAAAACAGTATATTTTACGTACACGTTTCACTCTTATATCACATCTATCGATAGTGTGATAGCAGTGATAAAAGTTATGGAATCGCACCCCAGATGACTATTAACTGTCAGATGACTATTAAAGAAGTTGGCTAGTCAAAAATGACTAGTTTTTCATGAATTGATTACGGCATAGTCGCCACATTGAGTATTCATTGAATTATTATATTCGTAAACTGATGATTACCCTGACATGCCCGGAAGCAAAATAATACCCAAATTATCAATAAATGTATAGATATCGATTTTTCAATTTTTTTTCATTTCTAATTGCTTGAAAACGATAAAAAATCTAGTAAAATCTAGTGGATTGGTTCGATTACAGTCTACGATGGCTTATTTTCTTCAGGAAACTATTCTCTATGATTCGCCTAAGGCTTTTTTTTTCATCATGTTGGTGACGGTGAATATTCAATTTTACAAGATTTCACGTATATCGATTTCAATCTTGTAAAATTGAATACTCACCCTCACCAACATGATGAAAAAAAAAAGCCTTAAGCCGGGATTACGATCAACTTAACGTAACGTAACGTAACACAAGGGAACGAACCTGTAGTTCTAAAACATCCATCACGACCACCGTTTTTTCAAAACGCCCGCACGCTCGCTAACTTTCAAAACTATAGGTTCGTTCCGTTGTGTTACATCACGTTACGTTAAGTTGATCGTAATCCCGGCTTTAGGCGAATCATAGAGAATAGTTTCCGAAGAAAATAAGCCATTGTAGACTGTAATCGAACCAATCTACTAGATTTTTTATCGTCTTCAAGCAATTAAAAATGAAAAACATCGCAAAATCGATATCTAGCCATTTGTTCATAATTTGGGTATTATTTTGCTTCCGGACATGTCAGGAAAATCATCAGTTTACGAATATAATAATTCGATGAATACTCAATGTGACGACTATGCCGTAATCAATTTATGAAAAGCTAGTCATTTTCGACTAGCCAACCTCCTTAAGGGGGGGGTTTACCCAATCAGTTACCGATTTGTCTATTTTCTCCTAAACGGGGTAATCAATCGACTTGTCCTTTCGGCAGCCGATGTTTGATGAGTAATGAGTTCGAATTGGTACGTTTGATCGGATGAAATCGGGATTTTTTATTTTTTTTCGATCGAAAAGTGTTGGCGTGCCATTTATTGCGACTTATATCAAAGCCCATGCATCAAACATGTAAAATCGAGCTCTGTCGCCCGATTCTGTGAGGGATTCTGAACAGAACCATCCCAAAACATCTTTGTTTTCGACAACGATTCAGGAGACGCTTGGATTCCACGTTTTTGTGGTAATTTTTGCGATTGTCAGAGGCTGGGGGCGGCCATTGCCGCTACAGCTGCTGCAGCTGCTGATATAATGCGGTGGTCCCCAGAACACCCGTGAGATGTCACCGTAAAAGTATACTATACTATAGTAAAAGGATGAAGTTCAGATGGGCGCGTGGCGACATCTCACGGGCGTTCTGGGAACCACCGCGTTATATCAGCAGCTGTAGCGGCAATGGCCGCCCCCAGCCTCTGACAATCGCGAAAATTATCACAAAAACGTGGAATCCAAGCGTCTCCTGAATCGTTGTCGAAAACAAAGATGTTTTGGGATGGTTCTGTTCAGAATCCCTCACAGAATCGGGCGACAGAGCTCGATTTTACATGTTTGATGCATGGGCTTTGATATAAGTCGCAATAAATGGCACGCCAACACTTTTCGATCGAAAAAAAATAAAAAATCCCGATTTCATCCGATCAAACGTACCAATTCGAACTCATTACTCATCAAACATCGGCTGCCGAAAGGACAAGTCGATTGATTACCCCGTTTAGGAGAAAATAGACAAATCGGTAACTGATTGGGTAAACCCCCCCCCTTAACTGACTATTACCTCTCAATTTTATACATTGTAGATTTGGCTTATTTTTATTTATGAATGCCATTATCCGAGGAAACTGTTTTTTTTTTTGGGATTTTCAATTATTTAGCAAGTTACCGCCTGAGGAAGTCTGACGATAGAAAATCAAGAGAAAATGTTGAAGTTGGAAAATATCAGGATAGCATGATTTGGTATAAGGAACGGCGAGGAGCCAGACCAAGAAAGACGAGTTCAAGCGTTGGATTGCAATGAATTCCACTTTGAGCTCTATGTTAGGCTCATCTCTAAACGCTCGTCTGGTCAGACCCAAATTGTGAGTCAACGTTATGCATTGGATTCCGACGAGTTCTATATTCTATCTCGGTATCCTCCAGTCCAAACGAGACTAAGTCGACGTTGTGCGTTTGACTCCGATAGGCTTTATTCTACGCTCCACGTCAACTTAGTGCTTTGACCTTCGGTGGAGATAATTTTTTTCTTCAACAGCGGAGCGAAAACACTCGTTATATTTATTTATTCATTGTAGACTCAGCTTATTTTTATTTACGAATAATTATTGGAGAACAACCTTTTTTATGGATCGTTCAATTTTGTAGCAGGTCGCCGTATGAGAAGAGAGGATGATGAGAGAAACCGCCGAAGTTGCAAAATATTGGGATAGTGTGATTTGATACAAGAAACGGGTAGAGTCAGACGAATAGAGAACAATGCAAATGTTTGACTTCAAAAACTGCCATTTTATGCTCTACGCTAGTCTTGCATCAATAGGCTCAATTACTGTTCTGACAAGGCTACAGTAACCAATGAGAGGGCTTAGAACCTCGATACGCCAACTAGTGACGAAAAATAGAACTGTTGTAACCGGGCTAAAGTTTCAAAGCCACGCCCATTCCAAGGATCCCAATATGTTTAATCACCAGCAGCAACTATAACCCTGCGTGCAAGTAACTCCGCCATTGCCGGTCCCAAGCCCAAAGGAGACAGGAGGACACGTTGCAGGCATATAGAATTATACCGAATTCTAACGAAACAATTCGTGGAACTTAATAAAAGAACGCATGTTACGTCTGTCCACAGAAATTTAAGGCTCACAGAAAAGTATGAGCATACGTGTATATTACAACATTATTTTCATTCATGCAAAATTATACTACCACATTTAACATTGCTACTTTTTGAGGGATTCAGATGATACAGAATGCATCACCGTACATGCATTGAGATGTTTATAGGAACAATTGGCAGAATGCTGACAACTGAGCGAGCCTCCAAGCGAGGATATAGAAAAACCTAATTGAGCGAGCGTAGCGAGCGAGCACAAGTATTAAGTAGTCAAGCAAAATTGTACAAAAAGTGGTGATATCAACCCCAAAAAGCACCCCTGGTGCAAAAACCTTCCGCCAAGTACATTAATGTGGTCACTACTAAAAAAAAAATCCACCAACAAAAATTCTTCCTCTACAAAAGTGGTACTATAAAAATGTCTACTTACAAAAGGATAGAAATCAGATACAATTGCCAAGTACATGTCTTTGAATGTGGACATCCTTGTTCCGACGCCAACCATTTGTTCTGGCAATGTCCGCTCTATGATATCGGGAGAAGTAGAGCTATCGAAAAGTTAAGAAGGGAAAACGTACCCAGGGGGGCAGACTTGAGTACCCTCTTCTTCAGGAGAGACCTATCAGTGGTCTTCCTAATATGCAATTTTTTTATCAAAAACAAAATCCAAATTTAACAGTATCCATTAGAATTCACTAACGAAATGTTTTGTCCTTAGAATTGTACTGTGGCGTCCGAACCAGAAACCCATAAAAAAACCCATCCCACGAAAATCGAACCAAAGTAGCACCCAAGGTGCTATAAGCCACAAGAGGCACCCATCTCGGAAACGAAATCCAGACAAGGAAGAAGGCTATCAAGAAATCACAAAGAAGACGTATCCAGCCGATTTCCCGCTCTTTAATCAGCTGGAGCCACCCAAAACCGCACAACTTCCAAACAGAGAATCAAAACTCAAACAAACAAACAAAGAACCAACCAACCAACCCAGATAGGAAAATAAAAAAAAAATAAAAAATTTTTTTTTTTTTAAATAATAATAAAAAAAAATAAATAAATAAATAAATAAAAATACACAAAAATTATTTAGAAGTGGCACATGGAACTATTACAATAGTCCAAATAGCCAATCAAAGGCAAAGAAGAAGAAGAAGTACATGTCTTCTGTATAACAAACGTTTACAACAAAAGAACAGAACACTGAATAGTCTTGTATCGTTCACTCGCTACGCTCGCTCACTCGTTCGGCTCTTGATAATTACAGGGGAAAAAAAATCAGGAAAAAAAATTCGAAGTCTGGTTGAAAAAAAAAGTGTTTTTCCCAGAGTCATATGACTCAATGTTTATAGGCGAATATCTCTTATGCCCGGTTGCATAAAGGTGGGTTACCCAAAAATTTCAATAACCTCCGCAGATACTACTCGTTCAACCTACATGACTGTCAGAAGTTAATAGCGATTCATGATAGCTGTCAGATGAAAAAACGGTTGAACGGGTAGTATCTGCGGGGTTACCTACGGGGTACTTGAAGGTTCGGGTAACCCACGTTTATGCAACCGGCCATTAGTCGGTGAGAACTGAGAGCTAGGAAAATTCTATCTCAGTACTTTTTCATAGAGCGTGCAATTTCCTATAGGAATCTGTATTCAGATAGTTTCTAAGTCAAACCGCTCGCGAGAAAAAACAATTAAAAAATTTGTCGATTTTTTTTCACGTGTTATTCAAATCAAAAATGGAAAAACTGAGTTAGGCAGTTCTAAATATCAATATTAAGGTGCCACAGTAGTGGCATGTCCTATATATATTTTGTGACGTCATAAGCGATAAATTTTCGTCGACAAATTGAGCCTAAACGGGAGGACGAATTTCATGAAAATGTTTTTTTTCTATAAGCTAAAATTAAACTGTACTGCGCTTGCTTAGTGATTTTTTATGTTAATTAGTCAATAATTTGTATTACGAATAGATGAAAATTATATGACATTTATACAAATCCAACATGGCGGCATCAGAATCTCTGCAATTACCGACTTGTCGTATTTTGATCGCATCCAGGAGATGAGAACATTTATCACTCAATCCAGGGAGCAAGCGCAGTGTAGAAATACACAAACTTTCCAGGAAAACTTATTTCACCCGTCTGCTTTCCGTAAATAAGGCTGCATTTGTCGACGAAATTTTCAGGTGACACGAGTCAGAACACAGCGCGGAAGAAGTCTGTTATTATTTAGTTTACCAGTCAGCAACTAGGAACGCTGCGGTCGCGTGAAGCGGTAGTACCGACTCATTCTACATTTTGCGGACCTACTCCTGAGGTAACAGTCCGCAGTACCGATCAAACACAGCCTTCCTCTTTTATTGCAACGAAGGTGAGAATACCCGTAATGTATGGGTAATTCTTCTGAAATTCTTAAACTTATGGAGTTGCGGTTTTCGATTTTCTTGTGACTATACATGATTGACTACGATCGCGGAATAAGCCAATGGAGAAAGATGATGAAAAAGAATAAGAGATAAGTAATTATACATGAAATAACAGGACTATGGGAAATAGCAGTATAATTGTAGTTCAATAACAACGCCAAATTTTGTAACGATTTTTTTTTTTTTTTATCTATTTTTATTATAACTTATTATTTATTTATAATTTATATTAATATTAATATTTATATTTATTTATTTATTTATTTATAATTTTGTAACGATTTTTTTTTATTTATTTTTATTGTAACTTATTATTTATTTATAAAAATTAAAAATGTGGGTCCCCCTCCCCCCACCCGCCCCTCGGCCACGGCCCCGCCGGCCGCGTCCGCGGCGGTGCCTCTCCCGGCGGCTGCCCTCCCCTCGAGGGGTAGTTGCCGCAGCGGTCGGCAGCATTTTCCGTAGTATTACTGCAATCCGTTCCTATAGACAATACAACAATTGTTATAATAAATATTATCCCCAGTAAAAGAGTACGCCTCTTCGCCGCAACTCCACTTCGTGCGTCAAAAAAATTGTCTGAAAGACACGTTACACCTTCTAAAAAAAAAAAAGGTTAAACCGTATACTCTCGCACGAATTATTCGACGAGCAAACTAGTCGAGATGAATTTTTTATACAATGATGACATATAGATATTTGCGAACCTCGAGGGTCGGGCTGACGGGCCGACCAGAAGCACCCGCCGGAGACGGTGACTCCGTTGGTGCCGATGGCATTTGCGGTTGCGGCGGAGGCGGCGGCGGCGGCTGCAGCGTCCCCAACAGCCCTTGGTCGTATGGCACCTGCATGTATGAAATCTACGCAAAGAAAAAGCGTCAAAAAATTATTGTGAAATAAGAAAAAAATGTACTTACCGGAGACTGCGGCTGTGGAGGGGCTTGCCGCCACCCATGCCACTGCGGGGGAGGGGGTGGTTGGCCCCAGCCAGTATAAATGAACGGTGGGGCATTTGGCTGAATGCCCCCCATGATTTCCGGATGCATCTGGTGGTACTGGCGCATCTCGGGTCTTGGACCGCCGCCTCCGTTTGGTGCTGCTATCGGCCCAAGGCCTGGAGGTGGTGGTTGGGGGGCATTCAGCGGAATGCCCCACGTGAATTGTTGGTCATTGTTTTCTGAAAAATAAATATCATACGTTAGGGGTTCGAAAGTTTGCGATTGCGACGTGTGAGAAGTTTGCTGCCCGATCTAAGCGCTGGCTGTAAACACACGAGTCGCAATCGGCAACAGTAGGCCATAGTAACGCAATATATTATTTGTTATTAGTTTGCAATTATTTTCGCCTCAGATCTACAGGTTCAAATGCCTATTTATTCTAACCGGCATAATATAGCTAATCGCGCGTGAAATACAAAATCGTATACGAGTTGATAGAGTACTATATCGAAGTTGATATTTTCAATATATTTTTTTTATATTTTTTTTTGCAATTTTAATTTGATATACTTACTATCCATGCTGTTCGGCACTCGGTGAACAACTGCCGCTCTGCTGAGCTGTCGTGACGTCGGCGCTTGCGCACTACATCACCGCGGCTGGGACCAGTGGTTGTCACTTATCTGCCGGTCCCATAACACTCATCGCGGCGGGCGAAATCAACGCGAGTGAATAAAGATTCAATTCGTATATACTCCATCGTTATATCTGCATCCCCCGGAACGTTGTATTCGCTATTCGGTTAGCGATAAAATCTGGACGCGTAGTCGTGTGTGTTTGTTACGTGCAATCACCGATAATTGGGGAGGGAAGAAATGGATCGTACGTACTGCCAAAGTCGAAGGGATGATAAGAAAAAAAATCTGCATTTATCCGCCCGAAGAACAAGTAGTATATTGAAAGGGTAAGTGTTTCCTATCGTTAATCTATCAATTAATATTTTTTATATAAATACGTTAATTCATTTCACGAAAATATTTAAAATATTTTCGATCTAAAATTACACAAAACAAAATTGAAATAACGAGTTTACCATTTCTGAACTTGGGATTGATTAGGTATATTTGTAGAATTCATGTCATAGAAATCATATTTAAAAAACTTGATCGGTACTAGAAGCTGTTCAACGAAACTGTTTAGATCTGATCACATCTAATCGGATGTGAATAAATTTTATAGACTTAATATGTCAAGCCGCGTGTGGTATAATGTACACACATATACATGTTTCGTTGTGATTTTGTACTATCATTGATTTTGTAATCGTTTTTATATTTATAGGCGACGAAATCGCAAAAATTCTGGGCAAAATTCCGCGACCAGAGTGGCATCGAACTCGGCGCCACGGTCGTGAGCAAGCATGACGAACAGCGTCTTGCAGAGGCTAGTCAGCCTGAAGCTGGCTTCGGTCACTGTGATGCAGGAAGTTCGGGACATACCTCACAATGCTTCACATCTACCCCAGAAATATTACAGATCCCGCAATCGAAAGATGACAGCGATGAAAGAGTGATTATAGAGGAAATCACTTACGAAGTTGAAATCTCGACGGATGATGATGATGATGCAGATCTCTCAGCACTAGTTGACAGTTCCATGCCTCAGTTTCGCAGCGACATATCAGATAGCGACTCCGAAAATTATGAATCGACATCTAACAAGACCTCGGATGATCACACCGTACCAGACAGTGAACACGTGTATGGATCTGTCCGTAGTCCCAAACCGGATCACGTGCCTGAAACCGATTGTGAAGTACCGACAATGGGTACAGAGGCAGAACAAGAGTTGACAGATGACTGGGCTTGGCCGGAAGAAGATGATCTGGATGATTTCAACCTCGTAATATCCAACAACCCCCCAGACGCGAACGCTCTGAAAGAGGCCAATATTGAAGGTCGTCGCATCGTAAATGTGCAGCACCTGTTCTCCGATTTCTTCAACAAATTCGGAACTCACGCGCTGGCCTTAGCTTGTCCGATGTCAGCCATGAAACTCGTAGGGTCGCATGAAAAAGGATTGCGAACGCAACTCTTCTTTCAGTGCCAATTTTGCATGCACAAGGACAGCATATGGACTGATCCGGCGGATACCCAATCCATGGATATCCATCGTAGCGCGGTGGCCGGGTGCATCACCAGCGGAATTGGGTATTCGCAAATGGAACAACACTTTGCAGCGATTGATGTGCCAAGTATTTCGGAAAATACATACCGAAAGTATGAAAACGAGATCACTCAAGACTTCATGGGCACCGCAGCACAAGAGATGAAAGCTGCTGGTAAACTTGAAAGGGAATTAGCTATCAAACGCGGTGACATCGTCGATGGCATTCCACATATTCCCGTTGTAGCGGATGGTAGTTAGATGAAGAGATCGTACCGAACCGGGAAGTACGATTCTCTGTCCGGAGTTGGCGCAATCGTAGGTTACCACACGCAGAAGATCCTTTTCATCGGGGTACGCAACAAATTTTGCGCTACATGCGAACGAGCGGCACGCACGGAAAAGGAACCATCTGATCATTTTTGTTACAAAAATTGGGAGCGAAACCGAAGTTCGACCAGCATGGAAAGTGACGCTATCGTCGACGGATTCAAGCATAGCATCGATGAGCACGGACTTATGTACTCCACCTTAATCGCAGATGGAGACAGTAGCGTCTACAAGAAGATTTTGGACAGCAATCCGTACCCAAATATGCCTGTCAAGAAGGTCGAATGCACCAACCATTTGTTGCGTAATCTAGCTACGAAGATCAAAGAGGTCGCTAAAGCAAAAGGTCGCCTTGGCAAGTTACGTCAAGTAATCGAAGGCAGCGTACTCAGGCTGCGAACTGCTGTGACAAAAGCTGCGGAATTCAGGTCAAAGGAAGAAGGTCCCACAAGTCTGAAGGCTCGCAAGCTTGCGGGCGATATTTTGAACGTGCCGAGCCACGTATTCGGCGAGCACAAAAAGTGCGCAGAAATTGGTTATTTTTGTGACGGTTCATCGAAGGAAGGAGAAGAAAACATAGCTCCCGCATTAAACGCTTTTGGACTCTATGATCGAATCAAGGAAGCCTTCGCCAATCTAAGTTGTTACTCAGACAGCCTGATATTGGGCGTCAATAGCAACAGCGTGGAAAGATACAATTCAATCATTGCCAAATATATTGGTGGAAAACGTATCAATTACGGGTCCAGAGGCTCATATACCGGGAGATGCGCCGCCGCCGTCGTACAATTCAACACCAATAAGTCCTTGAGCGTGTTGGAAGAAAAAATCGGCAAGAAACCAACAGCGACGTTGACGAAAATGGAGGATCGACATATCAATAGAAACGATCATAAAACAGCTAGCAGAACCAGATCTGTCGAAAAGCGAAAGAATCAAGGAAACAACGACCCGACCGAGCAGAGAAGCAAAGTCCGTCGTCCAAACACTGCGCCCGCAGATTACGGAAGTAATTCTCAACGTCCGGACTTGTCGGAGTACGAATTCCAGCAACAAACGAAGTATCATAACGATAGATTACTGGAATGGCAGGCAGACCGCATCGAAATTGAGCGTACTACGAGGCAACAAGGCAAGAGCGAGCGATGGATATCAATACGCAAGAAAATCCTGACTGCATCGAACTTTGCACGCGTGTGTCACATGCGTCCTGATACATCGTGTCAGAAAATGGTTAAATCGTTGCTGTATCCTACACCGTTGCGGCTACCGGCTATCGAACACGGTCAGCAAAACGAAGGAAAAGCGCGACGAGCATTAGAAATCAAGCACAAGATTGTAATAACGGAGTGTGGCCTGTTTATCGATGAGGAGCTACCGTACATCGGCGCTTCGCCGGACGGTCTGGTCGGCGATGATGGGATTGTGGAAATCAAATGTCCATTCAACGTGGAAAATTTCACCCCGCAGGAGGCAATCGCTCAGAAGAGAGGAACCGTGCATACATTCTTTAACAGCGAAGGCGACAAAATGAACGAGAAGCACGACCATTACTATCAAGTACAAGGTCAGCTGCACGTGACCCGTAGGAAGTACTGCATATTCGCTGTTTGGACGAAACGAGGTATTAAAAGTATATACCTTCAAAGAAACGATGAGTTTTGGTCACAGAAAATTGAACCTTTTTTGACGAGATTCTATGAATGCTGTGTAGTACCTGAAATAGTTGATAGCCGCTATTTGCGAAATATGGATATCAGGGATCCACAGTACATTTGAGACGCTCGTCAAAAAAAGGACAGTAAAAAAAAAAAAAATAATAAAATAAAAATATAATATAATACAAAATATGACTATCGGATAGTCCTTGGATCGTGTTCACGATGGTAAGAGTAATCGTATAGAATGCTTTACTCGCCAGCTTCTCTTCGTGCGTGGTACGGATATCAACGTAGCGACACAGTAGTAGTATACGAAAAACGTATCATATATTTCTAATTCATTTGAAATCATTCAATGGTTCGTTAGTGACACAATTCGAATAAATGTACAAACTTCAATTAGTCACGGGTGTCCGTAATCTCAGTCGAGAGCTCGGGTTACACCGTTCTGGCGGGCAGTAGTATGACAGGTGAAAACATTGCACAACGAATCTCCCGTGGTGTAAATTGTCTTGTACATTTATTCTCTTGTAAGTAATTGTTGTAATCCACCTCGCACGAAGGAAGCGTAGGCAAAAATAATTAGCTAGTACGCCAAAAAACAAATCCGTCTATTTTACGTGCGTTAATAAATAAATTATTTTATCGCACGTTTGTTCGTGATAGAATATACCTGTATATGGTATATTTTTAGCTTTGACACGCATGCTGTGGAACGTACCACAACGCTCAGGATCTGATAAATATCTAAGATGAACAGCACGTAGTTAGCCATGAAATATCTAAGATGAACCTTACGTAGTTAATCATGAATTATTTAATTACTAAGCCATTATACATTCGTCCGAGCATGCCACGATACGTAACAAGTGTTCAAGGACATAATTGCAATTTTATTGATGGCTAAAAAAGATGTATGAAAAGTTCTAAACTGCCTCATGGTAACGTTTAACGATCCTGTCATACGACTGCCAGTCAGAACGACACCCGCTCTCGATTGGGATTACGCACAATGGAGATTCGGATTACTGTCAAACCGCGACGGTTTGACGGTAATGATAAATAGAAATAATTGAGACGTGAATGAGACGTGTCCAAAAGTATTGACTGATAATTGTATGTATAAATGTATTTCAATGTTTTCAGGTGTTCACTATTAATTGAGTTTCAACCTTTTCAGGTGTTCAATGTTTGGGGTTATTCTTAAATTACATACGTGCTTGGGGGCTTCGGGGAAGGGTCCATAAATTTTACGTGTGATTTTTACATATTCTGATCGATTTTCATTCATCGAGCTCGTCGAATCGTCGCGCAGCTACATAGAGTCCTCGGAATTTACATTGTTTTAATACGAATTTTACGATGCCGCGAATGAAGTAATGTCTTTTATATTGATGATATTCCTCCAAAATTGTCTACTTTATGCAGCAAACCCCACCCCGCGATTCGATTGGTATCTCAGTCTGCAAACTGCAAAATTGTAGGGCATTTGATGCGTTGGGTGCTCGTGTGAATGATATGTGTGAACTATATTATCCAGAATTCGATTGACCACAAATGACGGACGATCTCAACTGACTTGAATTACTTAGGCTGACTTTCTTAAAAAATTAGAAAAATATTTAAAAATATTAAAAACCGCCTTCCACCGTCTCCCACCGTTTTCCTTAACCGCCTTTCACCGTCTTCCACCGTTTCACACCGTTTTCCTACACCGCCTTTCACAGCCTTCCACCGTTTTCTTTCACCGCCCTTCACCGTCTTAATATTTAAAAATATTAAGGCTCCTTACGTAATTTTCAAACAACCCTTATAAGACTGTATGAGACTGTATGCATATCCCGGTGCTATACCTGTGCACGCTGCGTACCGCCTGCTCGGCGTTACACTCGGAGTATGCGGCACGCAAGCCCGCTACTTGCGATCCGGTCACAACTTTTTCTCTTTCGCCGACCTGTATGCGTTAGCAATGAACGCATTCGTTGAAATCTCTACTGCTTTCTAAGCTGAGGCTGAAAACTTGGCGTGCCACAGTTTCCTGAACGTATACTGCACCGAAGCTAGTCGAGTACGAACGTTGTGCTCCGGCGAACGTTTCTCGGATTTAGGACATTTTATGGTTTTTATTGGTTTTGGTACTTTTTGTGGGATGATTCCATTTAATAGTGGTGACTGCAGTAGTATATAATGACAATATGCATCGCGTATTTGATGAATGGCATGTGTGACTGTAACGTATCTCTAAATATTGTATCAAACGCAAACTCGTCAAGACTGTGCATTGGCAACGAATCTAAAATATATACACCGAGCTCAAGGGCCGAAGTTTAAGAACACGTGTCGTCACTGACCAAATTCAGTATGTCTTCGGAGCACAAAAGCCAAAGTTGAATACGTGTCGTAACTGATCGGATTCAGAGCCCACGGGCCAAAGTTTAACACGTGTCGTAATTGACCATCAGTATGTCTACGGAGCACAAAATCCAAGGTAGAATACGTGTCGTAACGGCGACAATTCTCAATATTCAATTCTTCATCTTGCCAAACTAAACCGATATTCATCACCCACCTATAGTATTACATCCATATAAAAGTACCAGACTCACAAAGGCCATAAGATGAGTGAAAAAAAAAAAAAACTAACTTGCGCACATCGTTCGCGAACGACTATAGCTTCAGTGGGGCATATGTTCCAGAAACACACTGAGTTCTCTGCGTCAACTTCGAGAACAGTAGAAGTTTGGACGAATGTTTTTGTTACTAATTAACTCATATAGTCGCGAGAGCGAAAGATTTTTGGCGTGGATCACAAGCACCGGTCATGCGTACGGAATACTCTTGACGGACCTCTGCGCAGACGTGACTCAGTGTCCCCAGGCGCGCATACGCATCGGACGCCACAAATTTTGTAAGCAATAATAACAATAACAATAACAATTCATCCGCACCAGACTGTCCCATTTTTCAACTTTTTTTTTTTTTTTGCCTCTCATCTATTGCTTCTATCATTTATCCCATAATATTGAATCTCTCGCGATGTAGACGCTAAGAAATAATATGCAGAGGTGGTTCAACGTGATTTTATTTTAGATTTCCCATTTGATTTACACGGCAAAACATCGATTCTAGGGTTCTAAGGTGAATATCTATGTTTTTTCTTATCAAATAGTCGAATAATTTTTAGAGTAAACTTATGACATATATGATTACAGACACAGAAAAATTCAGACCTTGCAGTCAATATTTATTATCAATTTTAGAAATATTAAATTTCACTTTTCTTTTCAAAAAACGGAGTCATGCTGTAAATTTAGTTTAGTAAATTAAAAAAAAATCCATAAAATCTCAAAATCTTTCACCTCATGATAAGATAGTTATTCACATCTGACCATATAAAGATCAACTTTCGTGTGTTAACTAAATGGAAAATACGAAAGTGAATTGAGCCACCTCTAAATATTATTCCTACTATAGGGTCTACATCGCGAGAGATTGACACATTTCACACGATGCTCCAGAAAAATGCCCAAAGATGTTGTGGTCTTTTGTCTCATCAATTAAAGTTATTTCTCCAAATAAGAGACTCAAAAAATTTTGTTAAATATTCGACATCGAGGTAACGAAGCCCCCCCCTCCGCATGCTATGTAAATTATGCACGACTCTCAGATGTAATAGGGAAGAATCGGGTAGCCCGCAACGCCTAAGGTTATCTCAACTATCAGCGCTGTGGATACGTGCGTCGCCAAGAAGGATTATCCAGGAATGACGGTCGACAAAGACGCCTCCCCTGCTCAATGAAATATCTTATTCGCGCGGTGCTCTAGGATCACAAGTCGCGGATGGATGCTGAGAAATGCCGGTTGTCATAGGCTACCCGACTTATACTTGGATCATTGTAAGTGCCTAATATAGACTAGTTTAGTTTACAGGAAAATACGTTGGAATAATTTTACAATTGCTTCGTCAATTGCAGGACCGCCTATATGCAAGATGGTGAACCATCTGCGGATTCACGAAGGATGTCCAGTATTTCGAAGGAAATGATTTTCACACACAACCTCTGACTTCGCGGTCACCGTGATTTGCTGATACTAGATCGATATGTAATTGGTCATTGATCTGTAATCGGATTTTTATATGGAACTATTTTTTTATTTTGTCAAATTGTTATTAAAAAATACTACATGAATGATTCTTATTTCGTATACTACTAAAGTAACAAAACCCGTAGAAATTCCCTAATTAATCTGAAAGAATGGGCTTTCTCGAACAACTTCAAAAATTTTATATAACAAAATAAACGGCTGATTAAAAAAATCTAAAAAGAATCTGGACGTATTTTTCAATGAGTACCTACTATAGAATGTTTAAAAGAAATGAAATGATGTCAAGATGGTCGGTGTTTGACACTGGCTGAGTTGGCCTGAAATGCCCCATACATATCCGCGTCGTTATTCATTCCGAACGTGTCACGTTACCATTTATGTGTGAAAAATTCCAGTCGGTAACGATTTAAGATCCAGACGTTTGACCGACCCCGTTTTGTCTCGATAAGCGTTTTACTAGCTCCCGGTAGGTGGTAGCACTTCTGACTGGTTTGATTTGGGTTTGAAACCCGGCTAAACTATCCAGGTGGCGCTGTGCCGAATGCTAAATTTTGGATCAAGTTCTGTGGCACCTTAAGAGCTCATATTTGGCTGAGATATTCTATTTAAAATGAATTTGAATTTTTTGGCACAACCTAGTGTACACACAAATATTCTATTTTAGCTTTCTATACCTGAGAAATACATCATTTTCAGCATCTTCAAGTGGGGACACCCCATATCTGAGAAGATGTCGAAAGTATTGTAGCCTCCGTTGAATATTCGGCTACCGTCCAATAATACTATAACTTGGGTCTTGCCAAGAGAACAAAGGCTCATTAGATGGTATCGAACATGATCGGACTGATTTTCTGGCACAAGTAAACACCTCTAGCAGTTTAATCCAAATGTGTTACCCAGAGGTCTGATACTCTCCTTGTAAGTAATAACAACTCATCTTTCTTTCTGTGGTTCCAAAATTCTCAGGACGTTTCATTATCAAGGTCCATGTGTCTTTTTCCTCTTTTGCCAATGTTAAAGGTTATTGGAAACTGAATTTATGAATTCAAAATTATTGAGAACTGCAATCATAAAATCCAAGGCTATTAATGATGGTTTGTAGAGTTTTCAGGATTCAAGTGATCTATATTGTATTATATTATAGTACGTCGACTCTCAGGTGCCAATCCAAATATTCATTAGTTTCAGAGTTATTAAGGGTAAACTGTTTTCCTCACAATAAACCCCTAACCGGATCAATTTCAAACTTCCCACTCTTCTGCTATGAAATTAAAAATGAACGAGTTATTTGATAAACGAAAATTCACCCTTAATTTTGAGTTAGCAGCCAACGCAAACGGGGTGGATTCCCGAAAATCGAGATTTAGACTCTCAGTGACCCTCCCCGACGATTCGCGAAGAAAAATTGCTACTTTTAATTTTTTCTATTTGAAATGCTAACCCGCTTGGGCTATTGCTACATTGGTAGATACGAAGCATGCGTTGTCCTGTCAGTGAACGCCAAAGAGATCTTAAGGTATGAATCAATTCTGATACCAAAATTATTATTCATCAGATCAAATAAAGCAATCACTTGAACAAGCTTTGCTGACCTCATGCCTCGCATATTATGCGAGATATTATGTTCACAATTAGTCGTAGCGTCAATCAGGCACATATAGGTTCGTTCAATAGTCATTTAGTTCTTGCTTGATTGATTGTCTAATTGGAGAGGATCTTATACTTCTCAGGGGTCCAAGAATGTTCTAATTTCTCTAAAAGTAATTGGTTGATTTATTTGACAGGTCGAGCACCCGCTGGAAGCCTGATTTACCAAGCACAGACTTCCTGACTCACTCATAGCAAATGACAATCAAAAACACAAGATTTGTCAAATACATATCATCGACTTGGTATAAACCTAATCATCATGTGCAACTCTGTGATAGAACAGAGGATACCGCTCACTTGAGGCGCCACTCGTCGTTGGATGGACATGGAATGTGTTCTTGATTGGACATTCAATTACAATGACTCATTAATTATAGATGTTAATTTTAATGCTGAGCTATCGATCGGAGTGATAAAGTTATTAATTTCCATATTAACTCCGAGCTTCATTTAGTTGATAATTAAAGCTGGGAAATTCCTCTATCATTTCGGTAATGAATGCTGAATTATTTTTGTACGTTTTCAATTAGTATTGAAATGTCATTCTCCAGGACATTCGATATTTCATGTACAATCATTGACTTTATCTCCGGTAATTTCAAACTGAAAATGTTTGTGTTTCATCATTTTACCAGGATCTCAATTGAGATGGATTTTGATCCCTTAGGGAACAATTCACTTAGTTTTCAGGTAGTTCAATAAACTGTGTCTCTCTCCAAAAACGAGAGGAATTCAGAGCTTTGTACCACCTTGACCTACATAGTGGACCAGAAGCAGTCAACTGGCGACGCCAGAAGATGGTAAATAACAACTTGATTTGACGATTTATTAGCAATATGAAAATCAAGTACGCTGTTCACGTAATTGATGAAATTTTAGCAACTTTTTTGGCAATGACTGCTTCAAATAATACACAGGGAATACGAAAGAAAGATTATGTGATACCAGATAATAGATAATTTTATCGTTTTAAAGTTCCATCGTATTAAGGGGAAATACAGGGTGATTCAGAATTCGTGACGAATCTCTTCAGGGGTTGATCCTTGTCAAAATTGGGATCTATCTTTCGAAAGTTCCTTAGCCATTTTTCTGAAAACCGATTTTTTCCCTCGGAATTTTTTTTTTCCGACACAATTTTTTTTCAATAATTTTTTTTTGACGACGAATCTCTTGAGACGTTAATTCTTGTAAAAATCGGGATCGATAGTTTCTTAGCCATTCTTCCCAAAAATGATTTTTTTCCTTGGAACCATAACACATTTTTTTAACATCTTCCACCAAATAAGAAACTTTCACTGAGAAATCTCTCTAATATTGAAAAAAAAAAAAAAACTCATTGGCATCATATAAATTTCAAATTGATGCCAATTCATCATCTGGCATCTGGCATCTTTACAATCGTCAAATGATATAGAACAAAAAAAAAAAATTTCTTGAAAAAATCAACCCCTAAAGAGATTCGTCACGAATTCTGAATCACCCTGTATACTGAAATTTCGTCGAAAATCAGTTTTTCATTTTTTTAAATGACTAAGACGGGCCAATCTAAAGGCGCATATGACAGCTTTCAGGGTATACAGGATGTATCACCTGAAGTATCGAGAATGGGAGGGACTTAGTTGACGCGAAGTCACGCCCCATCAACCAATCAACAAAGAGGAAAGAACCGTTCTCGTGAGCGTCGGAGTAAATACATACCTAACAGCCTGATTCGAGTTGTTGTTGATATTTCTTACCTACACAAGAAATTGTATTCGAGTCGTTGTTGATATTTTTTCCCTACACCAAGAAATTGTATTTTCTATTTTTCGTAAGAATTTCGGTCTACGAAATTCTTCTCTTTGTTGATTGGTTGATGGGGCGTGACTTCGCGTCCACTAAGTCCCTCCTATTCTCGATACTTGAGGTGATACATCCTGTATATAGTGGAATGTGTCTTGAAAAAAAAAAAAAAAAAAATTCAACCTTCTGTGATGAAATTGTCGACTATAAGACCTTTTAGGCTACGGTCCTTTTTTGAGATAAGCCAAAGGTTAAAAAAAAAACTATAAGACCTTTCGAAAATTTCCTGCATACTTCGGGTTCCTTGCGTCTAAATTTTTATTGCAGAAGGTTGAAAGTTTGTTTTCACGATATTTTACCATAATCTAAGAACTGTTGTATGAACTTATTGATTGGCCCTTTTTATTCATTTACACAAATTTCCTCATGGTGTTTGGCAAAATTTCAGTATAGGCCTCCCTTAAATAAAGGATGATTTGACTTCTATTTTTGATAAAAAGTGTGACGTGGTGGTGGGTGCGATGTGGAGCATCCACACCTCGAAATCATTTGAAAAATAATAATGTTTCATCATTTGTATACGTTATCACATAATGATTAAAATAAATATAGCAATTTGAGATTCAATAATAGAATGTTTTAAATTGATCGAAATTTCAATTCGAGAACTATGATGAAACAGGCACGATGCAATAGCTTGGCAATTTGCACATCTATCAACACATGGCAGAAGGGTTACTAGCAAGTAAATATATACCCAGATTTTCGCCTACAATTGTAGTGAATTTTGACATAATATGTAGAAGAAACCAAAACATGAAACACTACTTTTTTGTTCCACTGGGATTGGGCTTCACTATGGATTCCAGCCGTCTGAAAACTTCATCGAGACGTATGAAGATTAGACTGTTTCAAATGAAACGAAGTTTTTTTTTTTCACTTTCCACCGATGAAGCAGTTCGGGGCAGATATAAGAAAGAATTTGCACCGAAGCAGGTTCAGAAATAATTTTTTTTGAGCCGGCGCCAAGCATTTTTCTTTTTTCCATTGATTTAACATGGGAATTTCCCTAATTTTTTTTTCAATAGCGAATTTGATGATCGAAAATCATCTTCATTCTTTGGTGACAATTTGAGAGAGATGTTAAGTACCAGCTCTAGTTGTTAGTGACCATCGTTGCATGGAAACAAACATTATAAGATCCATATATTATTCTTTAATTTTGAGTATTTCATGGAAAAGAATGGATACAATTTTTTTTGTTTCCATGCAACGATCGTCAATAACATCTATAGCTGGTATTTGACATCTCTCTCGAATGGTCGCCAAAGAATGAACATGATTTTCGATCATGAAATTCGGTATTGAAAAAAAATTAGGGAAATTCCTATGTTAAATCAATGGAAAAAAGAAAAATGCTCGGCGCCAGCTCGAAAAAAATCTTTTCTGCACTTGCTTTGATGCAAATCCTTTGCTATATCTGCCCTGAACTGCTCCATCGGTGGGATGTGAAAAAAAAAGACTTCTTTTCATTTGAAACAGTCTAATGAAGATACGAAATAAGTATTCGTATGTGAGATGATAACTATTCAAACGTAAAGCATTGATGAAACACGTTTCCGTAACATTTTATCATTGAAAATTACTGGAAATATTGATCTTATCGCAGCAGCATCAAAAGCATGCTCACTCTGCTGGAGAAGGTAGCATCTGGTGAGGCAGATATAATATAATGGTGCATTTTACTCTGGAGGACTTGTGTTTGAATTATAGTAGGAACGTTTTGATTACACTACTCGCAGACTAAATAAAATACATACGAAACAGAGATATCGTTATTGAAAAGTATTTAGAAAAGTCTAGGATGTATAGGCTGATGAAATATTTGTAAATTCTTAGTTTCAAGTGAACTGAATTATTTTAGTCTACAAATTACAATGCCACAAATTAGTTGAATTATTTGTCAATTGTGGAATGAATTGTTCAAGTCTTGTGAATGTAAAAATATACAGTATGATGAAGTATTAGAGTCTTCGATCCCTGGTGAAATGGTTAACTCAAATTTTCTATTCATTTTCTTTAGTAACTGCCAGAAACTAGTTTTTGTTCCGTCAACTTTCGTGGGTCTGAATTCCATCCTAACTCTTCGTTCCATTTTTGTTATTATTTTATAATCGATAACAATGTGAGTAGACTCGGCATATGAATAATTACGGTGTGTGTATAATTGCGTATTTTTATTTGAAATGATCACAATAATCATGGATTTATGAAATGAAATATAATATGGCAATTATGAGGAGCATTGGCTGTTGTGAATATTACAGATTGTTCGCCATTTCGCGTCGTGGTTGATAATCGAAATGATTCACCCGTTCGAATAGCCCGCCAAGTGCTTAAGCTAGGTAGCACACGCGTTTTGAACACTGAACTCTATTATACTGGAACGCGCGCGATGGGAGTGGAGGCCGGTGAGAAAGAGATAGTTGTGGTCGGAGTCTGTTCGCTCGTGTCGCACGCATATTCACTGCCTGAGCCACAAACATCGTTCATACGAGATAGTTCCTGTACATTAGACAAGTGCATCCGACTCCGACCACAACTATCTCTCTCTCACCGCGGGTCGCTACACGAATCAGAGGCCCGCGCGCGTTCCAGTATATTATAGAGTTCAGTGGTTTTGAACTTTTGATGGAAAAGCGCTTTAATTTGTGTACCGCGTAGAGCGGTAAGTGGACCTACCAATCACGTCCAATATTCGACAAGAAAGTCCTCCCGTCTTCTCAAATTCCAGACGCGATTGGATAACTTCGATTCAACTCTGTATTTCGTGCGCGGTATCCGGTCTTACCCGCGAAAGTGGAGCGAATACTCGGTTGAAGAAGTCATCGAAATCATTGCTGCGGCGACCTCAGTTGAGCAGGGTAGAATCGTTGCGAGCAAAAACGGCTTGGTGTTGTGTTAGAGCGTGGTCAACGGTTTTTAATGTGTAATGTATTACTTAGTTCAGTCGAAATGTTCAAAGTATCACGTGCGCCTATATTCTTCCTTGAAGAAGAGAAATGGAAATTCGTGCCAACTACGCACTCGAAAGCAGCACTTGGAGGAAGTACAAATTTTAGCAGCAAATAGTAAGTGATGTGAAGTTCTTTTATTTCAAAATATTGATAATCGATCCTTCGATTACACACAGGTGCAAATTTGCAGCCTTTGTATTATAGTTATTTTGATTATTTAGTTTTTTCGTTTTTTCGAGGATTCAATTTTTTACCATTTGAATGGGGATATTCTTTACTGCAACAAACACTATTAACAAATTGAAATTGGTAAAATTAAATTAAAATATGAACCGCTGAAGACTGCTGAGGTGAATTTGCAATAATGTGTAATCGAAGGGTTAACAATAGCCTTGGGAAATGCGATAGCACGTGCTTCGTACTGAAAACAGGATTATTTTATATTATTACGGCTAACCGCAAGAAAGTTAGTTCGAATCGTGGTCCGGGAATATGACGATAGTAATATTACGACTACTAACTCGAGTATTGCAGGCAGATGCCAGGACCTTTCCATAATGATCGTGCGATTGTAAAAATCAAATCTAACCGAGGGGCTATTCACTCTCGAATATTACGCGCATTATTACAAATACTCGTCGAGACTCCGTCGATACTCGTCATTACTCGCAGGTACTCACCAAAAGGGAGTGAGTACCTGCGAGTACTGACGAGTATCGCGAGTCTCGACGAGTATTTGTAATAAAGCGCGTAATATTCAAGAGTGAATAGCCCCTCGAATCTAACTACATCTCAGGTATTATAATACGGTCAAATTGTGGAGTTAAAATTTTAAAACATCCCGAAGTTTCTCAATAACAGCTTCACACACAACAAATAATACAATATCTTTTCCAAATTTCCTTCAAAACTCTCTGTAAGAAAATAAATATATTGAGATCCCAACGATCGTGAAATCTCTTACGGTTCAGCTTAAACTTTAAAAGTTCGGGAGATTGAATTTTCAAATACTCCATTGTGTAATTACTGCGAATAATCCTGCATCTATTATCAATCATCGTTATTTTGTTCAAGTGATAATATGCTGTAGCGTCGCGACGCGAGGAAGAGAGAATCAAAAATATAATATGCCGACGCATGTTTTTTTTTAATTCATTATGGAAAAGAAAATCTACAAATCTGCGCGCACGGGCACCGACTTTGTTATAATTTGTATGTTTACGAACAGTGTTGCGAGTTACTAATTACATTTTTAATGGAATTACTCATTTAATTACCAATTAATTTGTTGATGTGTAATTGAATCGAGTTTAAACCAAAGCAATGGGTAATTTATATAATACATATTATGCGTACACAATATACACAATTATACATTGATAGATGGATATCATATACATGTAATAATTGTAATGTGTGATTGAATTGAATACTTTGGTAATGTGTAATTAAACTCGATTCAATTACACATTACCGAAGTAATGAGTAATTGAAAAAAATTTTGTTACAATTTTCACAACACTGTTTACGAGTATACAATTTGTATGTAATATATGTCTAAACCTTGATTTGTCGCTATGAACTTCGCCTCGCGCATGAATACTTTGTATGCAGGGAAACGTTATACGGCACCAACCCCCCCCCCCCCCCCCCCCCCCTTCCGATTACATTTTATAAACTGGTAAAAAAGGCCTGGAATAAAAAAAAAAAAAAAAAAAAAAAAATAAAAAAAACTACAGATCTCTATCTCAATTCTCATTTGGTTATTTTTCATGTTTCTTTGCGCTAATCTGTAATCTCGATTTCAAAATGTTTGTACGCATAGTATTATTATTTTCTGAAGCTTTTGAGGAGCCTTACTCCACGGCCCAATAAATATACCTCTCTCTCTCTCTCTCTCTCTCTCTTTATTCTATCCATTTAGTGAGTTGCGATAGTTTATTTTATATGTCTTACTTATGCGTATCCTCCATTATTTTACCTATGTGTTTAGTTTATATGATGTTTTACGGTATTTCTCATTTAGCTGTATTTTCAGTTTTCTTCTTTTATCTTATTTTCATTTTTCGTTCTTATTCTAGCTATTCTACCTGTGTATATATATGTAGTTTATATGATATATTACTGTATGTTGTTCATTTTTTGTCTAAGGCTTGGCCATGACATAATAAAGAGTCATTCATTCATTCATTCTCTCTCTCTAAAACTATCTATCTATCTCTCTTTCTTATTGGCTACTTTATTCTATGGTATGTTTATTTTTCATGTTATTTTTACTTTGTTTTTACTTTTATTTCTATTTCTCTCTGATTTTTATCTGCCTCTCTTCATTCTATTTTCATTTCTTGTAATCCTATTTTACTGTCACAGATTTGATTATTTAAAAAAAAAAATTGTTGCTACTATTTTTAATTCTTAGTTTATGGTATTGTTCTTGAAATGCTTACCAGTCACGTTCTAGTTGTAGTTTGCTCTATTGTATGTATTCTTCTCTGTTCTAAGGTCATGTATTTTTTCTCTGTAAGATCTTCGTCTTGTCTACCTATTTTGTTCCTCTAACCTTTATAATTATATCTGTAATTCTAATTCTGCCCCATGGATTATCCAGGGCATAAATAAACGCCAATCAATCAATCTATATTTCTTTGTGATAAGCTATGCTGCATCTGTACCACGGTGTGAAATTTGCCTCAAGGTTTTCCAAGGCATAAATATTATCAATCAATCAATCAACCTTTCTCTCTCTTTCTCAATTGTTTTCGAGAAAAACAATAAAAATTAACAAATAGAAAATTTGTTTCTTCTCAGGATTGACTTATCACCGATTGGTGTGAAAATTGAGTATATTTTTAAGGCTCATATTAATAGTTCTAACAAAAAAATAACAGCTATACAGGGTGATTCAGAATTCGTGACGAATCTCTTGAGGCGTTGATCCTTGTCAAAATTGGGATCGAAAGTTTCTCAGCCATTTATCTTAAAAATAATTTTTTTCCTTGGAATTTTTTTTTTTTTTTTCCAACAAACAATTTTTTTTTTCAATTATTTTTTTTTTTCTTCGTGACGAATCTCTTGAGGGGTTGATCCCTATCAAAATTGGGATCGAAAGTTTCTTAGCCATTCTTCCCAAAAATGATTTTTTTCCTTGGAACCATAACACATTTTTGTAACATCTTCCACCAAATAAGAAACTTTCACTGAGAAATCTCTAATATTAAGAAAAAAAAAAAAAACTCATCGGCATCATATGGGATTCTTTAAAAGTGACAAATGATATAGGACAAAAAAAATTGTTAAAAAAAACTTATTTTTCAGAAAAATCGCTTAGGAACTTTCGATCCCAATTTTGACGAGGATTAACCCCTCAAGAGATTCGTCACGAATTCTGAATCACCCTGTATAGCTTTATAAGATCCTTGAAAAAAATATGTTTTTTTTTTTTTTATTCCTGAATTCTGTTATCTAACGATGATACAATTTTGGCACATTCATGAAACTATTTTTTTTTTAAGTCTTATATGCTACCCTCCCTACTGAAAATAAGTCTGTGATAAATCGTGTAAAAAAGTATGTAATAATTCACGTGATAAATTGTATATCTTTATGACCATTGTTGGTATATGGTTCATCATGTAGATTGTTACGTAATTTATCACAATGTGTGAAAAACACATGATTTATTATGTGAATTTTCATGTGATGAAATGTTACCAAAGAAAAAAAAAAGTAGTTCCGACCGGGAATCTAACCCTTGTTCGTCGAATTCTGACAGCTGTCATGAATCGCTGTTAACTTACAACAGTCCATGAAGGTTGAACGGGTAGTATCTGCGGGTTAACCTACGGGTTATTTAAACCTTTGAATAACCCACGTTTATGCAACCGGGCATAAGTATTCCGGAGATAAACAGTATTCCTAATTTTGTCTAACAAATTCATTACCCCGCTCAAAGTACCCTATTTTTAAATCAAAATTACCCTATTTTCCTTTTAATTATGCCGTGCTCTAAGTCTGAAGTATGAATTCTCTGTTATGACATGGCTACCACTCACCCTATGGGGGGTATCGTTATTCGCAAGAAGATAAGTTTATTTGAAGAATTGAAATGTATGTTTTGCTGTATCTGTGTTGGTCTTTGAAATAAAACAATGCATATAATACCTATCATTTTTATTGTTGCAGAATCAATAAGACACCTGACAGATATAAAAAAAAACTTGAATTCGAATGTGCCAAAAGTCGTAATCAGGCAATTGCTGCCAGATAGTGGGACCAGAACACAGAAACACAACAGTGACCAGCTGGTACAATCTGTCGAAGTATCCGCGATTGTGGCAGTAGGCGCTGTGACAGAAGCTCTAGTCGCACATGAAATAGAAAGTCTTCCTTCTAACTCTGACAATGCAGCAGTGGACGTTTCGGATGAATCTCCAGTTGCTCATGGAAATGAAACTCTTCATCACGACAAGGATTCGAGTGATCAGCCAGTGCGATCTTTCGAATTATCTCCGATGGTGGTAGTAGATGCTCTGATGAAACCTCTTATCTCACATGGAACAGGAACCGTTTCTCTCAACTCTGCTCCCAACTCTGAAATTGCAACAGTAGATTCTTCGGAGGAATCTCCAGTTGCTCATGGAAATGAAACTCTTCATGACGACAAGGATTCGAGTGATCAGCCAGTGCGATCTTTCGAATTATCTACGATGGTGGTAGTAGATGCTCTGATGAAACCTCTTATCTCACATGGAACAGGAACCGTTTCTCTCAACTCTGCTCCCAACTCTGAAATTGCAACAGTAGATTCTTCGGAGGAATCTCCAGTTGCTCATGGAAATGAAACTCTTCATCACGACAAGGATTCGAGTGATCAGCCAGTGCGATCTTTCGAATTATCTACGATGGTGGTAGTAGATGCTCTGATGAAACCTCTTATCTCACATGGAACAGGAACCGTTTCTCTCAACTCTGCTCCCAACTCTGAAATTGCAGCAGTAGATTCTTCGGAGGAATCTCCAGTTGCTCATGGAAATCTTCATCACGATGACGTTTCATGTGAACAGCCCGTTCGTTCTATCTAAGATTCTGTGATTGCGGCAGTGGATGTTCCAACGGAAACTTTTGTCCCACTTGAAACAGGAACTCTCTCATCCAACTCTTGGAATGATCAGCAAATTCGACCTGGCAAGGTCTTTGAAATTACAGCAGTGGATGCTTCGGATGAATTCCCTGTCGCCCATGAAATTGAAACGCTTGATTACAACAATGTCATATCAAATTCCTCTAACAAACTAGGAACAGAAGATAATCACGCAGAAGAAAGCCAAGTCGATAGTTTTGATTTGGGACGGTTTCTGTTGAAGAAGGTAGACAATACATTATTCATCAATAGTGAACAAATTCGCGATGGTAACACAAGCAACGAAGATGACGAACTGGAATTCTCCATAATATCCGAGAACGTAGTCATGAGCCTTGAAGAGGAAAGCTCCTTCTTTCAAGCATGTAAACAGCAATATAACACAGAAAGCAGTACACCATTAGAATTGAGCAGTAATTTGTCGATACCAAACGAATTGAGGGATGAACCAGACAAGTCCGGGGTGCATGCTGAAGAAAGTAAGTTATCATTAATGAATACATACTAAAGCGTAATAGACTAGGCATGCAGAGCGTAAAATTTAATTTTATGATATAGGTGTATGAATTTGATGAATCTGTATGTAGGCGTTCCATAACATCTCGATCAAAATTCGGCGACGATGTCTCAGATAATTTCCGTGATTTTTTTAAAGATCCGTTCCATTTATTTAGGATTATCTCAAACCTCCGTATCTGAGATGTGATAAAAAAAAAAAAAAAAAATTGTTTTCAAAAGCCTTCATTTTCCAACATCTGAAAAAATTTTTTAAAAATCCAGAAGCGAATATATTATGATACCAGATATTTATACACCCATTACTGCCAAAATATACTCTTTCCAAACAACATTATATGGAACTTTTTTTGTTTATTTTTATGTCACAAATTTCATATAAAAAATAATTTTAAATCTAAATATCAGGTATTTATATACGATATTTTTGCACTCCTGTAACTAAAATATACCTTTTTCAAGGCGTACCATGAGAAACTTTTATGTTTATTTTCATTAAAAAAATTTACTCCGATAATTTTTACACTTTTCACACCATTTTTCGAATTTAAATTTTGCTGTTATTAAATATCAACATTTTTGATGAATCTTACAGTTATAAATATCTGACAATTTCAGATAACGATAACGATGACGTTGACAACGACTCCAATCCAGAATATCGACCTGCACTTCCAGATAATGATGAAGCTGACAACGACTCCGATCCAGAATATCAACCTCCAGCTTCAAACGAGTCATCTGACGAGGACACTGATCTTGAGCAAACTCCTTGCTCCAGAGGTGACGAAAGTGATCATCGTGATACCGTGGGCAACGAAACCTACGTTGTGGATGCAATAGATATTTTCCCTTTACGATCAGCTCGTGATGATAAAGATATGTTTGTCGCCCGCTCAAAAGGACCAAAAGGTAATGACAAAAAGACGTTTTGCATGTATTGCAATAAAACAATCAGCAAGTTTCCCATCCATCTTGAAAGAAAGCATAGCGGCATAGACGCAGTAAAAAAATTTATTCATCTCAAAAAGGGCACTACTGAACGTCGAAGAATTGATACTATAAGAAAAAATTCCCATTTCTTTTTCAATACTTGTAATCAAGTCAATGACGGAGAACTACTGGTGTGCAGAAGACCTTACAAAGAGAAAACTGCTACTGACTTTACCCCGTGTCCAAACTGTAAGGGTTTCTTCACAAAGAATAACATCAGACACCATGCAAAACAATGTTATCAATATAATGGGAGAGAAGGCAGAACAGTGATGGTGATGGGTCGAAGAATTGCGGGGCGAATCCACGAAGAGGCATCGGATGTTCTGAAAAAGCAAGTGTTCCCTGTATTAAGAGAAGATGAAATAGTACGTCTAATAAGGTATGATCGACTCATGATTATCTATGGCAATAAGATGAGCTCCAAATACCGTTTACAGCATCAGCACGATATGATTCGGGCACATTTGAGATTACTGGGTCGTTTCCTGAAAGCAATTAAGGCTATCGATAATGAAATTACTGACCTTGCCTCTCTATATGACCCAAAATATTATGATAGTGCCATACAAGCTGTGAACGATATAGCTGGATTCGACGGAGCATCCAATACGTACAGAGCTCCAGCAACAGCATTCAGTGTTGGACTACTTCTCAAAAAAGTTGGGGACTTCTTCATAGCGGACTGCATCAAACGACACAGTGATGTTCCTAAAAAAAACGCTGAAAATTTTTTATTACTGCATAAGAATGATTACGGAGTCAGCGTAAATAGAACTGTTACTGAGACACAGGTCCAGCGAAAACGTCTTAAAGATGCAGGCCTTCCTCTACAAAGTGATATACGGAAACTGACTTCTTTTTTGAAGGAAAAACGGATCTTGGCTTGTGATAGTTTGAAACAAACATTTACCCCTGAGGCTTGGTTGATGTTAGCTGAAACTACGTTAATTTCCGTGCAGCTCTTCAATCGAAGACGCGCTGGTGAACTGGAAAGGATGACGATCGAAGATTTCAACAACCACAAATCTATGGATAAAGATACATTGGGGTCTCTTTCTAAAACTCAACAACAAATTGCTAAAAACTATGTGAGGTTAACGGTTCGAGGAAAACTCATGCGAACAGTACCTGTTTTATTATCAATAGAATTAGTAGAGTGTGTCCGTACATTGCTGAGCTTACGCAATCAAGCGCAAGTTCCTTCAGAAAATCGATTTGTCTTTGGGCTGGCTGGTTCTGAAGCAAACAGGCAGAAATACCTGCAAGCTTGCATGTTGATGAAAAAGTTTGCTTCATTGTTCATTGGAGCTAAGTTTCCTGAAACACTGAGAGGTACCAAGCTCAGAAAGCATATAGCCACGAACTGCATAGAGTTAAATTTATCAGAAAATCAAGTTGCCGATGTAGCCAATTTTATGGGACATTCTGACAAAATTCATAGGGATCATTATCGACAACCTATATTGAGCAGAGACATTCTGCATATGTCCGAGATTTTGGTTTTAGTTCAAGGGGGTAGTGAAGATGAAGAAAGTGACGAGAGCGATATGGATGATGATTACGACCAAGCTGGAAATTCGGAGAAACTCGACAGTAGTATAGTAGACGGTACGTTTATCATTACTGGAGAGAGCCATGATGAACATGATCAGTCATCTGCGCAAATTGTCCCCGCTGCTGTCCAACCATCTAAGAAAAGACTGAAGAGAACTGTCAAATTTGTCAGCCAAGATCCGCTGGAACAAAGTCTGAGTACGTAAATTATCTCCTTATATTATAGGTGCATGTTCAATGGATGAAAGTTTTTATTCTCATGTATCTATTCAAAATTCGGGCTTTCAATCTCACAATTTTTGAACCAACCTCCAATCCGCTTACAGATCTATAGTGTATAAAGTTCAGTTAGTTTCATGACTTAGCGGTGAGGGTGTGATTAATGAATTTTATAAAACAATTGTAACAATATCATATTATGCTTGATGTTATGATTTTTCAATAGGCGTCCAATCTTTTGATGGAAGTGGAATGACAACTGGTGATACTTCCGACTCAAGTCCCGTGAACATAAAACGTAAAAAGACTCAAGGGAGGCAGCTTGAATGGTCCAAACATAGCTCATCCAAGAAATCCAAGTGCAAAAAAACCACAGGTCAGCAAAAAACCTATTATTTCATTCTTATATTCCACCAAATGATGAGAAAACAGTTGATAATCGCGTAGTACGTTGCACTGATGAAAACAGCAAATATCGACATTAAAAAGCAGCCAATATAGTGTATTAAGTTCAGTTAGTTTTATGACTTAGCAGTGAGGGCGCGATTAATGAATTTTATAAAACAATTATTGTAACAATATCATATTATCCTTGATGTTATGATTTTTCAATAGACGTCCAATCTTTTGATGGAAGTGGAATGACAACTGGTGATACTTCCGACTCAAGTCCCGTGAACATAAAACGTTAAAAGACTCAAGGGAGGCAGCTTGAATGGTCCAAACATAGCTCATCCAAGAAATCCAAGTGCGAAAAAACCACAGGTCAGCAAAAAACCTATTATTTCATTCTTATATTCCACCAAATGATGAGAAAACTGTTGATAATCGCGTAGTACATTGCACTGATGAAAACAGCAAATATCGACATTGAAAAGCAGTCAAATTCTTTTTTCATCCAATATTTGAGACACGAGCCAGTGAAAATGTAATGTAAATTGCATATTTTGGAGAAATTTTTGAGAATGCTGTTTTTGGAATAGTAAAATCTAATTGTATCAAGCATCTTAGCGAGACATTTTTATACACAGTATGAATACTAATAGATTGTCCCCCCGAAATGAAGTTGAAGTTCGCAACGTTAACGTAATACAATCTTTGGAAAAAATTCACTATTTCATGACTCCAACGTTGTCAAAGTTGCCACATAGGCGAGATAGGTGTGTTTTACTCAATTCGGGAAATTATGGATCGTATTTTGCTGTTTTTGAACCGTTCAAGTTATGAAATCAAGAAATTTACACAATTATTTTGTTGCGTTAACGTTACGAACTTCAACCTCATCCCCTGCACTCATGACAATGAGCCGAAGCAAATTTTCAATGAGAAATCATTTGATATTTTTGTTACATAGAGACTGGCGGTAGAGGGAAAATAAAGCAACGTTGGAATGAGGAACAGACAAGTGCAGTATCTAAACTTTTTACAAAGTACATTGTGAGCGGCACGCTGCCTTCTTTCTCTCAGATTCGATCTGCAGTTTCGAAATACCCCTGCTTGAAAGAGCGTTCCTTGCCGGTGATCAAGTCATGGATATCTAATCAAATAAAAAAACAGAAGAGTTAACTATGATACTCACGTACTTGTGATGAAATGTACATCAGGGTGTTCTTTATTGAAGGTCCGTAAATCTATTAGTGCATTCACTACGCAGTTCGCCTCCGAATACCAAAGCACTTGTTCATCACTGCACGTATTTACTGATATTGTTCTACCGTGTTGTTCCTGTATACATATATTTTTTTTTTACATGATTATTTTGACTCTCGTAGGCGTTCAGCTTTGTTTCGCATTTTTTCGAATCGATTCGAATTATCTACAATTTTTAACAACGAGCATATTGATTGACACAATTTGAAAATCTGAAATAATTCTGGAAAATCATGTGTCGAATATCACAATTTTGAGGGTTTGAGTCGGAGCGGGCCGTCGTTTCCTTCTTATTTGTTGCGACTTTTTTCGGTAACAAAAATTTTGTATCCTCAAGAAACAGTCATTTCACTATAGGCGGTTACCTCAACATTTTTATACGTGGCATCGGATTAACAAAAAAAAGTTCAGATTTTTGTGAGAATATTTTTTTAAAGATTTTTTTCATTAAAAAAAAAAAAAAAAAAAAAAAAATATCTTTGGAAAAATCTGATCTGAAATAAGACGAAAACGCCGGCTCAAACCGTAAAAATTTTGATACTGACACATTGTTTTTCAAAATTATTTCAGATTTTCAAGTTGTGTCGATTTATACCGTCGTTTTTTGAAATTGCAGATAATTCAAATCGATTCGTCAAAATCGAAAAAATTCGACTGCCTTCGAAAGTCAAAACACTGTGTTGACTGGGTACTTGATAGTTCCTGTAGGAACGAAGGATTCGTGATATATAATACTGAAAAACAATTTCAAGATAAAAATATAATTCTTTTCAAAGAAAAATTCCGTCAGAAAATATACTCATACTCGAGTGACTATTTTTATCCATGTGATCAAATATTGTCATTATGGATGTGTGATACATATATATAATACTACAAACCAATTTAAAGATGGAAATTTACTTCTCTTATAAGTGAAATTCTGTAAGAAAATATATTATAATGAAACGATCTTGTAAATGTGAAATAAACACAAGATTTTATTAACAACCAATAGTATAATCATTGTAAACGAATCACCAGATATAGGGAAGACTTGGGCAAGATGTGGTTACTACGGAAATGATTCAGTCAGGTATATTGAATCAAACCAACGTTCTCTATTGGGTCTACGAATGTATTTTTTTTTTTTTTTTTTTTTTTTTTTATACAGAGCGATTCTGTGGAAAATCACCCGCCTGAAAGGTAGGTAAACGGAAATCGCCTGAATTGAGCAGATCAAACATCTACGATTGGGTTTCATTTTCCACGTAATAAATAAAACCCAATCGTCGATGTTTTATTTGAGCTGCTCAATTCAGGCGTTCTCCATTTACCTATCTTTTAGGCGAGTGATTTTCCACAGAATCGCTCTGTACTGTTTCAAAGGGTTGTTCATACTATACCATGAATGTTCCTAACGATGGTACGGTCCGTGCGCCTACAGGCAATTGAAATCACATAATTTTCAAGTGACCACCGTATCCTCTCACGGCCACCCCCACTCCCTACCTCAACGATTGTTTGTAAAAATAACCTGATATTTAGGGTATTTTTACAAACAATCGTTGAGGTTGGGACAGGCCGTGAAGAGATACGGTGGTCACTTGAAATCCATGTAACTCCAGTTGCTTGCCCATAGGCGCACGAATCGTGCCACCGTTAGGCCTGGTCGTTATAGCTATACTTTTATTAGACTCCCCAGATAACAATCGTGCGACGCACAGAGCCATCACAACGTGCGGCTCACATCGTGCGGGCGAGAACGCGCGATTCTTGCTAGCACGAAGTGACGCCAACACATGTGCGAGCGTAATGAGTCGCATCTGGCCGTCACGCGTGCGAAGACATACAATCATGTGTGTTGCTGTTGTGCGCCGCACCGCGTGCGCGCACCATGATGTCAGTGTGCAATCATCCGATATGAGATGATCAATATTATTTTCATCATAAAACAGTTCGTAAGATTTATTCGATGTTTCAGAATTCGTGACAAATATTTTTCAAGATCAAACCTAATTGTCAAGATTGGGAGCAAACTTTGTTGAACCTTTCTTGCGAAATATTGTTTTTTATTCACTTTTTCTCGTTTTTTTTTTTTCATTTGTCACTCCCACAAAATGCTGAGTGACGCTACTTAATTTTTTTTTTTTCAATATTCGGAACATTCATCTGATGTTATAAAAAGTGGTGCGGGATTATTTATTTGATACATTAGAAAATAAAAAAAAAAAAAAAACAGTGGCAGAACAAGACTGTAAAACTGATAGATGAACAATAAATTGCTAAAACAATTATTCCAGAAAAGAAAATTTCATTGCACAAAAAAATGGCTACGAAAGTCTCCATTTCAATTTCGACGAGGATTGACCCCGCAAAATATTTGTAACGAATCTTGAAATACCCGGTAACTTTGAATACATTCGAATTTGCGTATGCACTGAACTAGACTTTTTGTGTAAATTAAAGGCGAAAGTATAGTATAGAAATTTAGTGGAACAATTATTTACGGGACCCAATAATTTGATATAATTGCCATTATAGCGAAAGTCTCATTATATCGATGGACTAATGTCAACTCTAGTAGCAATTTGATCGGGCTTTCCCCGTGTTGGGTCAGCGTCTCAAAATTTCAATTTCCACTAATGTAAAAATATGTACATCTAAAGAGGTCAGAACAGTAGTAGAATCAACAATATTTGATCAGGTAATGAAAGTAGTAAGCGAAAAAAAAAAAAAAAAATGAAAGTATGAAAAGTGCGAAAATCCCATGTTAATCAAATGGGAGAAGTATCGTCCTACAGGCAGGGGTTAATAGCACAAAAAAAAACAAAAAAAAAATGCATAATTGTTTTTAGGCTATGAACTATTTGATACATGAAGATGATTTGGACCATACCCAAGTGAAAAAAGTCAATTTCGGAAATAACTGACACCCTAATATGCAAGCACTTCAATCTAGGTCTGCAAATGCAAAATTTTGATGACTCTGAAATATTTCGAATAATAACTTGACACTTTGATGGGCTCTGAATAAGTAGGAGAGTGTTAGACTTTATATCATATGGTAGTTTAGCTCAGTGGTTAGGGCGTGCGACTGGTAACCGAGCGGACGTGTGTTCGAATCCCAGCAGGGACGAAAAATCCGGCGGTTTTTTCAGTGGATGTAAAATGCATTTTCGTCGATACGATGCGTAGGTAGGGTCGACTGACGATAAAATATGTCAGATTCTGTGTTTTTTTTTTTCTACCATTATTACTTTTCATTTCATGATAATAAATTACGGGCTTTGACATGAGGGCTAGTCCGATCATCAGAAAGTACTAAGGTAGTTCGTATTTCAATTTTATACGCATTTTGAATGAAAATGTTGCATTATATGTAAGCTGTTTTTGATTTTTTTACGAAACATATCAATTGAATTGGTACCATCTGGACAAATCTCATACCATCACGACGTGCAAGCGATATGCGTGGCACACGCGTGATGCTCACGACATGAGAGCGATATGAGTCGCAATTGATGACGCATCTGTGTGGTGATATGAGCTCATGCCGTGCGGATTAATCCGCACGCGTGAGAGCGTATACGCTCGCATTGTGCAGACATTTTGTTATCTGGGTCTGTACACTTGTCTCATAGGAGGTACAAGTTCCTAGTGAAAAATGCAAAAGTGTAAAAAGTGTAGTTACAACGAACTAACCTTATAAGTTCGATTGTAAAGTTTTCATCATGTTCCGAAGCATCCCTATTGAAAAACTCCAATAGGATCCCATCAAAAGCGACAAAAGCCGCATAGAAACCAATAAATATATTTATTGGTTTCTATGTGGCTTTTGTCGATTTTAATCGGATCCTATCGAAGTTTTTCAAAACGGATTGTTTATGAAAAGTAAATAATGTAGTATGTATGTCCCATAATAAGCTGATGTGCTAATTAGAAAACGTATTATAAACATCTCGTTTTGTGTAAAAAAATGTTGGAAACGATTTCACGTTTGAATCGCCTGAACGACCATGAGTGTAGACGAGCCAATGAGAACAGCCATGCAATGCAGTCAGCGTTACCTCCTCGCTTCAGCTGTTCATAACCTATAGCTTTGTCCTCGTAACTTTTGCAACATCTCTATAAATGAAATAAAGAATGTATTTGAAGAATTTTCAGCAATTAACATTGAATATTTATCGGTTGAGTGTTAATCATACATTTCAGATACTCATATTAGTGCTGTAACACCCAAAGCTTCTGCAGTATTGGATCGTTCCACTGTTTTTGAAAATTATCATCCTTATTTGAAGTATTTTTGATTTTCAATGCTCGCAGGAGCTCCAACGGTTCGGAATGAATAAAAAAAAAAATACAAAAATATATTCCTGAAATTACAGGTCTCTATCTTGATTTCAACCGGTGCCCCACTGGCTGTATGAGTTTAACATCTAAATAACGTGGGATTTTTGTCATTGAACAATCAATCTTTCGTTGCGGCTAGACTCGCTGGTGTGATAGTTCAAAAAATTTAAAACTCTGTGGACTTGATGATGGTACCTATCCCCAAATTTTTTAAAAGATTTCGAGCTCCCACAAAATGAATTAAAAAAAAATTCTTTTTCATCAAGATGCGACTCCAAAATTTCAATAGCTAAACATCTCGAAAAATTATGCAAGATGGCTGCGATCAAAAGGATGAAGTCTACAGTTTGAAAATTTTTCAATTATGACTTTAGCCAAACACAGGTATAAGAAGTTTATCGAGACGCTATGAACTTCAGAAGGTAGGAAGAAAGGCAATTTGAATCATACCTTCGACGGAAACTGTCTCCATTGTCTGCAAGGTACGAATTTCAAGAAATTGACATTGACTTGATTGATGATACCTGTGATTCAAAAGTAATATGCTGACTATGCACATTGGCTCACCTTTTATAACAAGTATGGGGTATCTCTGCTCTTTTGGGGTTTACTGCTCTTGACGCCGTGCAAATCAGAGTTTCTGGTCGATTACCAGAAACGAAGATGTAATATCGAGAATATATACCTATTTCATGAAAAATGCATACAGGGTGGCCCATTTTGAACGTGCCGGGCTAATATTTTCGAGGCTGAGCATGATACAGGCAGATGCTGAGGGCAAAGGACGAAGATTTCGAGAAAGACATCCATTAATGATATGGGTTTCGGATTTTTATAGGCTTCTACGAGGTTTTCATGTGATAACTTTCGTTTTTTTTTTGTTTTTTTTTTCAACAGGAACCCCTATTTTCCGTGATCTACGAACACAATGCAATACTTCCGTACGAAAATTTTTTTCTATGAGTCAAACTTATCTTTTTTTTTTTTTTTATCGAAAGATTTTTCTTTTACAACAGAAAAAAACTTTCTCATCAGAAATATGAGATCAAAGGAAAAACATCGAGAATAAAGAGTTTTTCAGTCTCATTGAATGATCATGTCAAGTAATTTTGTGAATTTGATCATCACTTCAGAAACGTCATCGCATTATTGGATTCGTGACGTTGTGATTTTCTCCATCATTACATGATGAGAAATTGACTCTAAGAGAGAAATTGTGCTACGATAGTATTGTATTTTTATGTCTCTTGTTTCTGTAGATTACGAACCTTTACTTTGGGGTAGGTGTTCGCAGGGAAAGAAAAAATATTCAACTCAGAGGAACCCCATAAGCCTCGATTGAAATTCGAAACCATGGTATTATCAAATGTTCCCCTCGGCATCTTATAACTCATTTCGAAACATCTTCCTACAACTGGGTACCCCTCAATGTCCCGAACGGTAAAAGTCTTGGACGCCCCAAGGTCCCGAAACTGCATTGTCCCGACCGCTCGTTGTCCCGAACGAGTAAAGTCCCGACCGCTAGTTGTCTCGAACGAGGATAATCCCGACCGCTTGTTGTCCCGAACGAGAGAAGTCACGCCCGCTCTTTGTCCCGAACGAGAGAAGTCACGATCGCTCTTTGTCCCGAATGCGAATTGTCACGCCTGTTTCCTTGTCCCGAACGGGAATTGTCCCGAATCGGTATTTTCCAGAGCGCCGGCAACGCGCGTGGGTTCGACTGTAATTCATAACGTTATAGAAGGTATTATACCGAATCATATGGAAAATCCAACTGGCTCAACTGTCGATGTTTCAGATCACGGCCGGTGCATGTATTATTCTGGGTTAGTGAAACGAAAAATAGTATATTGTGCAACGAGGGGGCAAAAATGACGATTCTGAGTGTGAAGCTATCCGCATGATCCGAATTTGGAAATAAAATTTCGATAAAATTTTTTTTTTTTTTTTTTTCAAAATACTTTGGAAAAATATAAATCATTCATTTTCATTAGTTTTCAGAATAATTTCGTAACTCTAGTGGCAATCTCTCAATATTCGGGAATGAGGAAGTGAGAATATCACACGATAATAACATTGAGCAATATACTTGTAGTATACTAATAATGCGATGCTGTCGAAATAAAATCCACCTTGTCATAGTGAAAACGTCGAAAAATAATCACTGAGATACATCTGCTGTTGACTAAAAATGCTAGTTGTTGGTATATGAAGATGAACCTGCAACTGAGAAAATAGGACCCGTACGAAAATTGAAATTGATTCATGAGAATAATTTTTTTTCGTTTCACTAACCCAGAATAATATGTGCACCGGCCGTGATCTGAAACATCGAGAGTTGAGCCAGTTGGATTTTCCATATGATTCGGTATAATACTTTCCATAACGTTATGAAATGCAGTCGAACCCACGCGCGTTGTCGGCGCTCTGGAAAATACCGATTCGGGACAATTCCCGTTCGGGACAAGGAAACAGGCGTGACAATTTGCATTCGGGACAAAGAACGATCGTGACTTCTCTCGTTCGGGACAAAGAGCGGGCGTGACTTCGCTTGTTCGGGACAACAAGCGGTCGGGATTATCCTCGTTCGAGACAACTAGCGGTCGGGACTTTACTCGTTCGGGACAACGAGCGGTCGGGACAATGCAGTTTCGGGACTTTGGGGCGTCCAAGACTTTTACCGTTCGGGACATTGAGGGGTACCCTTAATTTACACAAAAAGTCTAGTTCAGTGCATACGCAAATTCGAATGTATTCAAAGTTACCGGGTATTTCAAGATTCGTTACAAATATTTTGCGGGGTCAATCCTCGTCGAAATTGAAATGGAGACTTTCGTAGCCATTTTTTTGTGCAATGAAATTTTCTTTTCTGGAATAATTGTTTTAGCAATTTATTGTTCATCTATCAGTTTTACAGTCTTGTTCTGCCACTGTTTTTTTTTTTTTTTTATTTTCTAATGTATCAAATAAATAATCCCGCACCACTTTTTATAACATCAGATGAATGTTCCGAATATTGAAAAAAAAAAAATTAAGTAGCGTCACTCAGCATTTTGTGGGAGTGACAAATGAAAAAAAAAAAACGAGAAAAAGTGAATAAAAAACAATATTTCGCAAGAAAGGTTCAACAAAGTTTGCTCCCAATCTTGACAATTAGGTTTGATCTTGAAAAATATTTGTCACGAATTCTGAAACATCGAATAAATCTTACGAACTGTTTTATGATGAAAATAATATTGATCATCTCATATCGGATGATTGCACACTGACATCATGGTGCGCGCACGCGGTGCGGCGCACAACAGCAACACACATGATTGTATGTCTTCGCACGCGTGACGGCCAGATGCGACTCATTACGCTCGCACATGTGTTGGCGTCACTTCGTGCTAGCAAGAATCGCGCGTTCTCGCCCGCACGATGTGAGCCGCACGTTGTGATGGCTCTGTGCGTCGCACGATTGTTATCTGGGGAGTCTAATAAAAGTATAGCTATAACGACCAGGCCTAACGGTGGCACGATTCGTGCGCCTATGGGCAAGCAACTGGAGTTACATGGATTTCAAGTGACCACCGTATCTCTTCACGGCCTGTCCCAACCTCAACGATTGTTTGTAAAAATACCCTAAATATCAGGTTATTTTTACAAACAATCGTTGAGGTAGGGAGTGGGGGTGGCCGTGAGAGGATACGGTGGTCACTTGAAAATTATGTGATTTCAATTGCCTGTAGGCGCACGGACCGTACCATCGTTAGGAACATTCATGGTATAGTATGAACAACCCTTTGAAACAGTACAGAGCGATTCTGTGGAAAATCACTCGCCTAAAAGATAGGTAAATGGAGAACGCCTGAATTGAGCAGCTCAAATAAAACATCGACGATTGGGTTTTATTTATTACGTGGAAAATGAAACCCAATCGTAGATGTTTGATCTGCTCAATTCAGGCGATTTCCGTTTACCTACCTTTCAGGCGGGTGATTTTCCACAGAATCGCTCTGTATAAAAAAAAAAAAAAAAAAAAAAAAAAATACATTCGTAGACCCAATAGAGAACGTTGGTTTGATTCAATATACCTGACTGAATCATTTCCGTAGTAACCACATCTTGCCCAAGTCTTCCCTATATCTGGTGATTCGTTTACAATGATTATACTATTGGTTGTTAATAAAATCTTGTGTTTATTTCACATTTACAAGATCGTTTCATTATAATATATTTTCTTACAGAATTTCACTTATAAGAGAAGTAAATTTCCATCTTTAAATTGGTTTGTAGTATTATATATATGTATCACACATCCATAATGACAATATTTGATCACATGGATAAAAATAGTCACTCGAGTATGAGTATATTTTCTGACGGAATTTTTCTTTGAAAAGAATTATATTTTTATCTTGAAATTGTTTTTCAGTATTATATATCACGAATCCTTCGTTCCTACAGGAACTATCAAGTACCCAGTCAACACAGTGTTTTGACTTTCGAAGGCAGTCGAATTTTTTCGATTTTGACGAATCGATTTGAATTATCTGCAATTTCAAAAAACGACGGTATAAATCGACACAACTTGAAAATCTGAAATAATTTTGAAAAACAATGTGTCAGTATCAAAATTTTTACGGTTTGAGCCGGCGTTTTCGTCTTATTTCAGATCAGATTTTTCCAAAGATATTTTTTTTTTTTTTTTTTTTTTTTTAATGAAAAAAATCTTTAAAAAAATATTCTCACAAAAATCTGAACTTTTTTTTGTTAATCCGATGCCACGTATAAAAATGTTGAGGTAACCGCCTATAGTGAAATGACTGTTTCTTGAGGATACAAAATTTTTGTTACCGAAAAAAGTCGCAACAAATAAGAAGGAAACGACGGCCCGCTCCGACTCAAACCCTCAAAATTGTGATATTCGACACATGATTTTCCAGAATTATTTCAGATTTTCAAATTGTGTCAATCAATATGCTCGTTGTTAAAAATTGTAGATAATTCGAATCGATTCGAAAAAATGCGAAACAAAGCTGAACGCCTACGAGAGTCAAAATAATCATGTAAAAAAAAAATATATGTATACAGGAACAACACGGTAGAACAATATCAGTAAATACGTGCAGTGATGAACAAGTGCTTTGGTATTCGGAGGCGAACTGCGTAGTGAATGCACTAATAGATTTACGGACCTTCAATAAAGAACACCCTGATGTACATTTCATCACAAGTACGTGAGTATCATAGTTAACTCTTCTGTTTTTTTATTTGATTAGATATCCATGACTTGATCACCGGCAAGGAACGCTCTTTCAAGCAGGGGTATTTCGAAACTGCAGATCGAATCTGAGAGAAAGAAGGCAGCGTGCCGCTCACAATGTACTTTGTAAAAAGTTTAGATACTGCACTTGTCTGTTCCTCATTCCAACGTTGCTTTATTTTCCCTCTACCGCCAGTCTCTATGTAACAAAAATATCAAATGATTTCTCATTGAAAATTTGCTTCGGCTCATTGTCATGAGTGCAGGGGATGAGGTTGAAGTTCGTAACGTTAACGCAACAAAATAATTGTGTAAATTTCTTGATTTCATAACTTGAACGGTTCAAAAACAGCAAAATACGATCCATAATTTCCCGAATTGAGTAAAACACACCTATCTCGCCTATGTGGCAACTTTGACAACGTTGGAGTCATGAAATAGTGAATTTTTTCCAAAGATTGTATTACGTTAACGTTGCGAACTTCAACTTCATTTCGGGGGGACAATCTATTAGTATTCATACTGTGTATAAAAATGTCTCGCTAAGATGCTTGATACAATTAGATTTTACTATTCCAAAAACAGCATTCTCAAAAATTTCTCCAAAATATGCAATTTACATTACATTTTCACTGGCTCGTGTCTCAAATATTGGATGAAAAAAGAATTTGACTGCTTTTCAATGTCGATATTTGCTGTTTTCATCAGTGCAATGTACTACGCGATTATCAACAGTTTTCTCATCATTTGGTGGAATATAAGAATGAAATAATAGGTTTTTTGCTGACCTGTGGTTTTTTCGCACTTGGATTTCTTGGATGAGCTATGTTTGGACCATTCAAGCTGCCTCCCTTGAGTCTTTTAACGTTTTATGTTCACGGGACTTGAGTCGGAAGTATCACCAGTTGTCATTCCACTTCCATCAAAAGATTGGACGTCTATTGAAAAATCATAACATCAAGGATAATATGATATTGTTACAATAATTGTTTTATAAAATTCATTAATCGCGCCCTCACTGCTAAGTCATAAAACTAACTGAACTTAATACACTATATTGGCTGCTTTTTAATGTCGATATTTGCTGTTTTCATCAGTGCAACGTACTACGCGATTATCAACTGTTTTCTCATCATTTGGTGGAATATAAGAATGAAATAATAGGTTTTTTGCTGACCTGTGGTTTTTTTGCACTTGGATTTCTTGGATGAGCTATGTTTGGACCATTCAAGCTGCCTCCCTTGAGTCTTTTTACGTTTTATGTTCACGGGACTTGAGTCGGAAGTATCACCAGTTGTCATTCCACTTCCATCAAAAGATTGGACGCCTATTGAAAAATCATAACATCAAGCATAATATGATATTGTTACAATTGTTTTATAAAATTCATTAATCACACCCTCACCGCTAAGTCATGAAACTAACTGAACTTTATACACTATAGATCTGTAAGCGGATTGGAGGTTGGTTCAAAAATTGTGAGATTGAAAGCCCGAATTTTGAATAGATACATGAGAATAAAAACTTTCATCCATTGAACATGCACCTATAATATAAGGAGATAATTTACGTACTCAGACTTTGTTCCAGCGGATCTTGGCTGACAAATTTGACAGTTCTCTTCAGTCTTTTCTTAGATGGTTGGACAGCAGCGGGGACAATTTGCGCAGATGACTGATCATGTTCATCATGGCTCTCTCCAGTAATGATAAACGTACCGTCTACTATACTACTGTCGAGTTTCTCCGAATTTCCAGCTTGGTCGTAATCATCATCCATATCGCTCTCGTCACTTTCTTCATCTTCACTACCCCCTTGAACTAAAACCAAAATCTCGGACATATGCAGAATGTCTCTGCTCAATATAGGTTGTCGATAATGATCCCTATGAATTTTGTCAGAATGTCCCATAAAATTGGCTACATCGGCAACTTGATTTTCTGATAAATTTAACTCTATGCAGTTCGTGGCTATATGCTTTCTGAGCTTGGTACCTCTCAGTGTTTCAGGAAACTTAGCTCCAATGAACAATGAAGCAAACTTTTTCATCAACATGCAAGCTTGCAGGTATTTCTGCCTGTTTGCTTCAGAACCAGCCAGCCCAAAGACAAATCGATTTTCTGAAGGAACTTGCGCTTGATTGCGTAAGCTCAGCAATGTACGGACACACTCTACTAATTCTATTGATAATAAAACAGGTACTGTTCGCATGAGTTTTCCTCGAACCGTTAACCTCACATAGTTTTTAGCAATTTGTTGTTGAGTTTTAGAAAGAGACCCCAATGTATCTTTATCCATAGATTTGTGGTTGTTGAAATCTTCGATCGTCATCCTTTCCAGTTCACCAGCGCGTCTTCGATTGAAGAGCTGCACGGAAATTAACGTAGTTTCAGCTAACATCAACCAAGCCTCAGGGGTAAATGTTTGTTTCAAACTATCACAAGCCAAGATCCGTTTTTCCTTCAAAAAAGAAGTCAGTTTCCGTATATCACTTTGTAGAGGAAGGCCTGCATCTTTAAGACGTTTTCGCTGGACCTGTGTCTCAGTAACAGTTCTATTTACGCTGACTCCGTAATCATTCTTATGCAGTAATAAAAAATTTTCAGCGTTTTTTTTAGGAACATCACTGTGTCGTTTGATGCAGTCCGCTATGAAGAAGTCCCCAACTTTTTTGAGAAGTAGTCCAACACTGAATGCTGTTGCTGGAGCTCTGTACGTATTGGATGCTCCGTCGAATCCAGCTATATCGTTCACAGCTTGTATGGCACTATCATAATATTTTGGGTCATATAGAGAGGCAAGGTCAGTAATTTCATTATCGATAGCCTTAATTGCTTTCAGGAAACGACCCAGTAATCTCAAATGTGCCCGAATCATATCGTGCTGATGCTGTAAACGGTATTTGGAGCTCATCTTATTGCCATAGATAATCATGAGTCGATCATACCTTATTAGACGTACTATTTCATCTTCTCTTAATACAGGGAACACTTGCTTTTTCAGAACATCCGATGCCTCTTCGTGGATTCGCCCCGCAATTCTTCGACCCATCACCATCACTGTTCTGCCTTCTCTCCCATTATATTGATAACATTGTTTTGCATGGTGTCTGATGTTATTCTTTGTGAAGAAACCCTTACAGTTTGGACACGGGGTAAAGTCAGTAGCAGTTTTCTCTTTGTAAGGTCTTCTGCACACCAGTAGTTCTCCGTCATTGACTTGATTACAAGTATTGAAAAAAAAATGGGAATTTTTTCTTATAGTATCAATTCTTCGACGTTCAGTAGTGCCCTTTTTGAGATGAATAAATTTTTTTACTGCGTCTATGCCGCTATGCTTTCTTTCAAGATGGATGGGAAACTTGCTGATTGTTTTATTGCAATACATGCAAAACGTCTTTTTGTCATTACCTTTTGGTCCTTTTGAGCGGGCGACAAACATATCTTTATCATCACGAGCTGATCGTAAAGGGAAAATATCTATTGCATCCACAACGTAGGTTTCGTTGCCCACGGTATCACGATGATCACTTTCGTCACCTCTGGAGCAAGGAGTTTGCTCAAGATCAGTGTCCTCGTCAGATGACTCGTTTGAAGCTGGAGGTTGATATTCTGGATCGGAGTCGTTGTCAGCTTCATCATTATCTGGAAGTGCAGGTCGATATTCTGGATTGGAGTCGTTGTCAACGTCATCGTTATCGTTATCTGAAATTGTCAGATATTTATAACTGTAAGATTCATCAAAAATGTTGATATTTAATAACAGCAAAATTTAAATTCGAAAAATGGTGTGAAAAGTGTAAAAATTATCGGAGTAAATTTTTTTAATGAAAATAAACATAAAAGTTTCTCATGGTACGCCTTGAAAAAGGTATATTTTAGTTACAGGAGTGCAAAAATATCGTATATAAATACCTGATATTTAGATTTAAAATTATTTTTTATATGAAATTTGTGACATAAAAATAAACAAAAAAAGTTCCATATAATGTTGTTTGGAAAGAGTATATTTTGGCAGTAATGGGTGTATAAATATCTGGTATCATAATATATTCGCTTCTGGATTTTTAAAAAATTTTTTCAGATGTTGGAAAATGAAGGCTTTTGAAAACAATTTTTTTTTTTTTTTTTTATCACATCTCAGATACGGAGGTTTGAGATAATCCTAAATAAATGGAACGGATCTTTAAAAAAATCACGGAAATTATCTGAGACATCGTCGCCGAATTTTGATCGAGATGTTATGGAACGCCTACATACAGATTCATCAAATTCATACACCTATATCATAAAATTAAATTTTACGCTCTGCATGCCTAGTCTATTACGCTTTAGTATGTATTCATTAATGATAACTTACTTTCTTCAGCATGCACCCCGGACTTGTCTGGTTCATCCCTCAATTCGTTTGGTATCGACAAATTACTGCTCAATTCTAATGGTGTACTGCTTTCTGTGTTATATTGCTGTTTACATGCTTGAAAGAAGGAGCTTTCCTCTTCAAGGCTCATGACTACGTTCTCGGATATTATGGAGAATTCCAGTTCGTCATCTTCGTTGCTTGTGTTACCATCGCGAATTTGTTCACTATTGATGAATAATGTATTGTCTACCTTCTTCAACAGAAACCGTCCCAAATCAAAACTATCGACTTGGCTTTCTTCTGCGTGATTATCTTCTGTTCCTAGTTTGTTAGAGGAATTTGATATGACATTGTTGTAATCAAGCGTTTCAATTTCATGGGCGACAGGGAATTCATCCGAAGCATCCACTGCTGTAATTTCAAAGACCTTGCCAGGTCGAATTTGCTGATCATTCCAAGAGTTGGATGAGAGAGTTCCTGTTTCAAGTGGGACAAAAGTTTCCGTTGGAACATCCACTGCCGCAATCACAGAATCTTAGATAGAACGAACGGGCTGTTCACATGAAACGTCATCGTGATGAAGATTTCCATGAGCAACTGGAGATTCCTCCGAAGAATCTACTGCTGCAATTTCAGAGTTGGGAGCAGAGTTGAGAGAAACGGTTCCTGTTCCATGTGAGATAAGAGGTTTCATCAGAGCATCTACTACCACCATCGTAGATAATTCGAAAGATCGCACTGGCTGATCACTCGAATCCTTGTCGTGATGAAGAGTTTCATTTCCATGAGCAACTGGAGATTCCTCCGAAGAATCTACTGTTGCAATTTCAGAGTTGGGAGCAGAGTTGAGAGAAACGGTTCCTGTTCCATGTGAGATAAGAGGTTTCATCAGAGCATCTACTACCACCATCGTAGATAATTCGAAAGATCGCACTGGCTGATCACTCGAATCCTTGTCGTCATGAAGAGTTTCATTTCCATGAGCAACTGGAGATTCCTCCGAAGAATCTACTGTTGCAATTTCAGAGTTGGGAGCAGAGTTGAGAGAAACGGTTCCTGTTCCATGTGAGATAAGAGGTTTCATCAGAGCATCTACTACCACCATCGGAGATAATTCGAAAGATCGCACTGGCTGATCACTCGAATCCTTGTCGTGATGAAGAGTTTCATTTCCATGAGCAACTGGAGATTCATCCGAAACGTCCACTGCTGCATTGTCAGAGTTAGAAGGAAGACTTTCTATTTCATGTGCGACTAGAGCTTCTGTCACAGCGCCTACTGCCACAATCGCGGATACTTCGACAGATTGTACCAGCTGGTCACTGTTGTGTTTCTGTGTTCTGGTCCCACTATCTGGCAGCAATTGCCTGATTACGACTTTTGGCACATTCGAATTCAAGTTTTTTTTTATATCTGTCAGGTGTCTTATTGATTCTGCAACAATAAAAATGATAGGTATTATATGCATTGTTTTATTTCAAAGACCAACACAGATACAGCAAAACATACATTTCAATTCTTCAAATAAACTTATCTTCTTGCGAATAACGATACCCCCCATAGGGTGAGTGGTAGCCATGTCATAACAGAGAATTCATACTTCAGACTTAGAGCACGGCATAATTAAAAGGAAAATAGGGTAATTTTGATTTAAAAATAGGGTACTTTGAGCGGGGTAATGAATTTGTTAGACAAAATTAGGAATACTGTTTATCTCCGGAATACTTATGCCCGGTTGCATAAACGTGGGTTATTCAAAGGTTTAAATAACCCGTAGGTTAACCCGCAGATACTACCCGTTCAACCTTCATGGACTGTTGTAAGTTAACAGCGATTCATGACAGCTGTCAGAATTCGACGAACAAGGGTTAGATTCCCGGTCGGAACTACTTTTTTTTTTCTTTGGTAACATTTCATCACATGAAAATTCACATAATAAATCATGTGTTTTTCACACATTGTGATAAATTACGTAACAATCTACATGATGAACCATATACCAACAATGGTCATAAAGATATACAATTTATCACGTGAATTATTACATACTTTTTTACACGATTTATCACAGACTTATTTTCAGTAGGGAGGGTAGCATATAAGACTTAAAAAAAAAATAGTTTCATGAATGTGCCAAAATTGTATCATCGTTAGATAACAGAATTCAGGAATAAAAAAAAAAAAAACATATTTTTTTCAAGGATCTTATAAAGCTATACAGGGTGATTCAGAATTCGTGACGAATCTCTTGAGGGGTTAATCCTCGTCAAAATTGGGATCGAAAGTTCCTAAGCGATTTTTCTGAAAAATAAGTTTTTTTTAACAATTTTTTTTGTCCTATATCATTTGTCACTTTTAAAGAATCCCATATGATGCCGATGAGTTTTTTTTTTTTTTCTTAATATTAGAGATTTCTCAGTGAAAGTTTCTTATTTGGTGGAAGATGTTACAAAAATGTGTTATGGTTCCAAGGAAAAAAATCATTTTTGGGAAGAATGGCTAAGAAACTTTCGATCCCAATTTTGATAGGGATCAACCCCTCAAGAGATTCGTCACGAAGAAAAAAAAAAATAATTGAAAAAAAAAATTGTTTGTTGGAAAAAAAAAAAAAAAATTCCAAGGAAAAAAATTATTTTTAAGATAAATGGCTGAGAAACTTTCGATCCCAATTTTGACAAGGATCAACGCCTCAAGAGATTCGTCACGAATTCTGAATCACCCTGTATAGCTGTTATTTTTTTGTTAGAACTATTAATATGAGCCTTAAAAATATACTCAATTTTCACACCAATCGGTGATAAGTCAATCCTGAGAAGAAACAAATTTTCTATTTGTTAATTTTTATTGTTTTTCTCGAAAACAATTGAGAAAGAGAGAGAAAGGTTGATTGATTGATTGATAATATTTATGCCTTGGAAAACCTTGAGGCAAATTTCACACCGTGGTACAGATGCAGCATAGCTTATCACAAAGAAATATAGATTGATTGATTGGCGTTTATTTATGCCCTGGATAATCCATGGGGCAGAATTAGAATTACAGATATAATTATAAAGGTTAGAGGAACAAAATAGGTAGACAAGACGAAGATCTTACAGAGAAAAAATACATGACCTTAGAACAGAGAAGAATACATACAATAGAGCAAACTACAACTAGAACGTGACTGGTAAGCATTTCAAGAACAATACCATAAACTAAGAATTAAAAATAGTAGCAACAATTTTTTTTTTTAAATAATCAAATCTGTGACAGTAAAATAGGATTACAAGAAATGAAAATAGAATGAAGAGAGGCAGATAAAAATCAGAGAGAAATAGAAATAAAAGTAAAAACAAAGTAAAAATAACATGAAAAATAAACATACCATAGAATAAAGTAGCCAATAAGAAAGAGAGATAGATAGATAGTTTTAGAGAGAGAGAATGAATGAATGAATGACTCTTTATTATGTCATGGCCAAGCCTTAGACAAAAAATGAACAACATACAGTAATATATCATATAAACTACATATATATACACAGGTAGAATAGCTAGAATAAGAACGAAAAATGAAAATAAGATGAAAGAAGAAAACTGAAAATACAGCTAAATGAGAAATACCGTAAAACATCATATAAACTAAACACATAGGTAAAATAATGGAGGATACGCATAAGTAAGACATATAAAATAAACTATCGCAACTCACTAAATGGATAGAATAAAGAGAGAGAGAGAGAGAGAGAGAGAGAGGTATATTTATTGGGCCGTGGAGTAAGGCTCCTCAAAAGCTTCAGAAAATAATAATACTATGCGTACAAACATTTTGAAATCGAGATTACAGATTAGCGCAAAGAAACATGAAAAATAACCAAATGAGAATTGAGATAGAGATCTGTAGTTTTTTTTTTTTTTTTTTTTTTTTTTTTTTTTATTCCAGGCCTTTTTTACCAGTTTATAAAATGTAATCGGAAGGGGGGGGGGGGGGGGGGTTGGTGCCGTATAACGTTTCCCTGCATACAAAGTATTCATGCGCGAGGCGAAGTTCATAGCGACAAATCAAGGTTTAGACATATATTACATACAAATTGTATACTCGTAAACAGTGTTGTGAAAATTGTAACAAAATTTTTTTCAATTACTCATTACTTCGGTAATGTGTAATTGAATCGAGTTTAATTACACATTACCAAAGTATTCAATTCAATCACACATTACAATTATTACATGTATATGATATCCATCTATCAATGTATAATTGTGTATATTGTGTACGCATAATATGTATTATATAAATTACCCATTGCTTTGGTTTAAACTCGATTCAATTACACATCAACAAATTAATTGGTAATTAAATGAGTAATTCCATTAAAAATGTAATTAGTAACTCGCAACACTGTTCGTAAACATACAAATTATAACAAAGTCGGTGCCCGTGCGCGCAGATTTGTAGATTTTCTTTTCCATAATGAATTAAAAAAAAACATGCGTCGGCATATTATATTTTTGATTCTCTCTTCCTCGCGTCGCGACGCTACAGCATATTATCACTTGAACAAAATAACGATGATTGATAATAGATGCAGGATTATTCGCAGTAATTACACAATGGAGTATTTGAAAATTCAATCTCCCGAACTTTTAAAGTTTAAGCTGAACCGTAAGAGATTTCACGATCGTTGGGATCTCAATATATTTATTTTCTTACAGAGAGTTTTGAAGGAAATTTGGAAAAGATATTGTATTATTTGTTGTGTGTGAAGCTGTTATTGAGAAACTTCGGGATGTTTTAAAATTTTAACTCCACAATTTGACCGTATTATAATACCTGAGATGTAGTTAGATTCGAGGGGCTATTCACTCTTGAATATTACGCGCTTTATTACAAATACTCGTCGAGACTCGCGATACTCGTCAGTACTCGCAGGTACTCACTCCCTTTTGGTGAGTACCTGCGAGTAATGACGAGTATCGACGGAGTCTCGACGAGTATTTGTAATAATGCGCGTAATATTCGAGAGTGAATAGCCCCTCGGTTAGATTTGATTTTTACAATCGCACGATCATTATGGAAAGGTCCTGGCATCTGCCTGCAATACTCGAGTTAGTAGTCGTAATATTACTATCGTCATATTCCCGGACCACGATTCGAACTAACTTTCTTGCGGTTAGCCGTAATAATATAAAATAATCCTGTTTTCAGTACGAAGCACGTGCTATCGCATTTCCCAAGGCTATTGTTAACCCTTCGATTACACATTATTGCAAATTCACCTCAGCAGTCTTCAGCGGTTCATATTTTAATTTAATTTTACCAATTTCAATTTGTTAATAGTGTTTGTTGCAGTAAAGAATATCCCCATTCAAATGGTAAAAAATTGAATCCTCGAAAAAACGAAAAAACTAAATAATCAAAATAACTATAATACAAAGGCTGCAAATTTGCACCTGTGTGTAATCGAAGGATCGATTATCAATATTTTGAAATAAAAGAACTTCACATCACTTACTATTTGCTGCTAAAATTTGTACTTCCTCCAAGTGCTGCTTTCGAGTGCGTAGTTGGCACGAATTTCCATTTCTCTTCTTCAAGGAAGAATATAGGCGCACGTGATACTTTGAACATTTCGACTGAACTAAGTAATACATTACACATTAAAAACCGTTGACCACGCTCTAACACAACACCAAGCCGTTTTTGCTCGCAACGATTCTACCCTGCTCAACTGAGGTCGCCGCAGCAATGATTTCGATGACTTCTTCAACCGAGTATTCGCTCCACTTTCGCGGGTAAGACCGGATACCGCGCACGAAATACAGAGTTGAATCGAAGTTATCCAATCGCGTCTGGAATTTGAGAAGACGGGAGGACTTTCTTGTCGAATATTGGACGTGATTGGTAGGTCCACTTACCGCTCTACGCGGTACACAAATTAAAGCGCTTTTCCATCAAAAGTTCAAAACCACTGAACTCTATAATATACTGGAACGCGCGCGGGCCTCTGATTCGTGTAGCGACCCGCGGTGAGAGAGAGATAGTTGTGGTCGGAGTCGGATGCACTTGTCTAATGTACAGGAACTATCTCGTATGAACGATGTTTGTGGCTCAGGCAGTGAATATGCGTGCGACACGAGCGAACAGACTCCGACCACAACTATCTCTTTCTCACCGGCCTCCACTCCCATCGCGCGCGTTCCAGTATAATAGAGTTCAGTGTTCAAAACGCGTGTGCTACCTAGCTTAAGCACTTGGCGGGCTATTCGAACGGGTGAATCATTTCGATTATCAACCACGACGCGAAATGGCGAACAATCTGTAATATTCACAACAGCCAATGCTCCTCATAATTGCCATATTATATTTCATTTCATAAATCCATGATTATTGTGATCATTTCAAATAAAAATACGCAATTATACACACACCGTAATTATTCATATGCCGAGTCTACTCACATTGTTATCGATTATAAAATAATAACAAAAATGGAACGAAGAGTTAGGATGGAATTCAGACCCACGAAAGTTGACGGAACAAAAACTAGTTTCTGGCAGTTACTAAAGAAAATGAATAGAAAATTTGAGTTAACCATTTCACCAGGGATCGAAGACTCTAATACTTCATCATACTGTATATTTTTACATTCACAAGACTTGAACAATTCATTCCACAATTGACAAATAATTCAACTTATTTGTGGCATTGTAATTTGTAGACTAAAATAATTCAGTTCACTTGAAACTAAGAATTTACAAATATTTCATCAGCCTATACATCCTAGACTTTTCTAAATACTTTTCAATAACGATATCTCTGTTTCGTATGTATTTTATTTAGTCTGCGAGTAGTGTAATCAAAACGTTCCTACTATAATTCAAACACAAGTCCTCCAGAGTAAAATGCACCATTATATTATATCTGCCTCACCAGATGCTACCTTCTCCAGCAGAGTGAGCATGCTTTTGATGCTGCTGCGATAAGATCAATATTTCCAGTAATTTTCAATGATAAAATGTTACGGAAACGTGTTTCATCAATGCTTTACGTTTGAATAGTTATCATCTCACATACGAATACTTATTTCGTATCTTCATTAGACTGTTTCAAATGAAAAGAAGTCTTTTTTTTTCACATCCCACCGATGGAGCAGTTCAGGGCAGATATAGCAAAGGATTTGCATCAAAGCAAGTGCAGAAAAGATTTTTTTCGAGCTGGCGCCGAGCATTTTTCTTTTTTCCATTGATTTAACATAGGAATTTCCCTAATTTTTTTTCAATACCGAATTTCATGATCGAAAATCATGTTCATTCTTTGGCGACCATTCGAGAGAGATGTCAAATACCAGCTATAGATGTTATTGACGATCGTTGCATGGAAACAAAAAAAATTGTATCCATTCTTTTCCATGAAATACTCAAAATTAAAGAATAATATATGGATCTTATAATGTTTGTTTCCATGCAACGATGGTCACTAACAACTAGAGCTGGTACTTAACATCTCTCTCAAATTGTCACCAAAGAATGAAGATGATTTTCGATCATCAAATTCGCTATTGAAAAAAAAATTAGGGAAATTCCCATGTTAAATCAATGGAAAAAAGAAAAATGCTTGGCGCCGGCTCAAAAAAAATTATTTCTGAACCTGCTTCGGTGCAAATTCTTTCTTATATCTGCCCCGAACTGCTTCATCGGTGGAAAGTGAAAAAAAAAAACTTCGTTTCATTTGAAACAGTCTAATCTTCATACGTCTCGATGAAGTTTTCAGACGGCTGGAATCCATAGTGAAGCCCAATCCCAGTGGAACAAAAAAGTAGTGTTTCATGTTTTGGTTTCTTCTACATATTATGTCAAAATTCACTACAATTGTAGGCGAAAATCTGGGTATATATTTACTTGCTAGTAACCCTTCTGCCATGTGTTGATAGATGTGCAAATTGCCAAGCTATTGCATCGTGCCTGTTTCATCATAGTTCTCGAATTGAAATTTCGATCAATTTAAAACATTCTATTATTGAATCTCAAATTGCTATATTTATTTTAATCATTATGTGATAACGTATACAAATGATGAAACATTATTATTTTTCAAATGATTTCGAGGTGTGGATGCTCCACATCGCACCCACCACCACGTCACACTTTTTATCAAAAATAGAAGTCAAATCATCCTTTATTTAAGGGAGGCCTATACTGAAATTTTGCCAAACACCATGAGGAAATTTGTGTAAATGAATAAAAAGGGCCAATCAATAAGTTCATACAACAGTTCTTAGATTATGGTAAAATATCGTGAAAACAAACTTTCAACCTTCTGCAATAAAAATTTAGACGCAAGGAACCCGAAGTATGCAGGAAATTTTCGAAAGGTCTTATAGTTTTTTTTTTAACCTTTGGCTTATCTCAAAAAAGGACCGTAGCCTAAAAGGTCTTATAGTCGACAATTTCATCACAGAAGGTTGAATTTTTTTTTTTTTTTTTTTTCAAGACACATTCCACTATATACAGGATGTATCACCTCAAGTATCGAGAATAGGAGGGACTTAGTGGACGCGAAGTCACGCCCCATCAACCAATCAACAAAGAGAAGAATTTCGTAGACCGAAATTCTTACGAAAAATAGAAAATACAATTTCTTGGTGTAGGGAAAAAATATCAACAACGACTCGAATACAATTTCTTGTGTAGGTAAGAAATATCAACAACAACTCGAATCAGGCTGTTAGGTATGTATTTACTCCGACGCTCACGAGAACGGTTCTTTCCTCTTTGTTGATTGGTTGATGGGGCGTGACTTCGCGTCAACTAAGTCCCTCCCATTCTCGATACTTCAGGTGATACATCCTGTATACCCTGAAAGCTGTCATATGCGCCTTTAGATTGGCCCGTCTTAGTCATTTAAAAAAATGAAAAACTGATTTTCGACGAAATTTCAGTATACAGGGTGATTCAGAATTCGTGACGAATCTCTTTAGGGGTTGATTTTTTCAAGAAATTTTTTTTTTTGTTCTATATCATTTGACGATTGTAAAGATGCCAGATGCCAGATGATGAATTGGCATCAATTTGAAATTTATATGATGCCAATGAGTTTTTTTTTTTTTTTCAATATTAGAGAGATTTCTCAGTGAAAGTTTCTTATTTGGTGGAAGATGTTAAAAAAATGTGTTATGGTTCCAAGGAAAAAAATCATTTTTGGGAAGAATGGCTAAGAAACTATCGATCCCGATTTTTACAAGAATTAACGTCTCAAGAGATTCGTCGTCAAAAAAAAATTATTGAAAAAAAATTGTGTCGGAAAAAAAAAATTCCGAGGGAAAAAATCGGTTTTCAGAAAAATGGCTAAGGAACTTTCGAAAGATAGATCCCAATTTTGACAAGGATCAACCCCTGAAGAGATTCGTCACGAATTCTGAATCACCCTGTATTTCCCCTTAATACGATGGAACTTTAAAACGATAAAATTATCTATTATCTGGTATCACATAATCTTTCTTTCGTATTCCCTGTGTATTATTTGAAGCAGTCATTGCCAAAAGAGTTGCTAAAATTTCATCAATTACGTGAACAGCGTACTTGATTTTCATATTGCTAATAAATCGTCAAATCAAGTTGTTATTTACCATCTTCTGGCGTCGCCAGTTGACTGCTTCTGCTCCACTATGTAGGTCAAGGTGGTACAAAGCTCTGAATTCCTCTCGTTTTTGGAGAGAGACACAGTTTATTGAACTACCTGAAAACTAAGTGAATTGTTCCCTAAGGGATCAAAATCCATCTCAATTGAGATCCTGGTAAAATGATGAAACACAAACATTTTCAGTTTGAAATTACCGGAGATAAAGTCAATGATTGTACATGAAATATCGAATGTCCTGGAGAATGACATTTCAATACTAATTGAAAACGTACAAAAATAATTCAGCATTCATTACCGAAATGATAGAGGAATTTCCCAGCTTTAATTATCAACTAAATGAAGCTCGGAGTTAATATGGAAATTAATAACTTTATCACTCCGATCGATAGCTCAGCATTAAAATTAACATCTATAATTAATGAGTCATTGTAATTGAATGTCCAATCAAGAACACATTCCATGTCCATCCAACGACGAGTGGCGCTTCAAGTGAGCGGTATCCTCTGTTCTATCACAGAGTTGCACATGATGATTAGGTTTATACCAAGTCGATGATATGTATTTGACAAATCTTGTGTTTTTGATTGTCATTTGCTATGAGTGAGTCAGGAAGTCTGTGCTTGGTAAATCAGGCTTCCAGCGGGTGCTCGACCTGTCAAATAAATCAACCAATTACTTTTAGAGAAATTAGAACATTCTTGGACCCCTGAGAAGTATAAGATCCTCTCCAATTAGACAATCAATCAAGCAAGAACTAAATGACTATTGAACGAACCTATATATAATAAGTGTGGCAGAGTAATATAGGAATTGCTGATCCATGCGTTACATCAAAATTCCGAGATTGAACTTATTCCGTAAACATCCTGTATAATGGATTTTGATGAGTAAGCACCGATAGCTGATCATATCTTATATTCGCACAGGTCATGGAAACCGCCAATCATAACGAAAATATTCCAGGACCGGTCCGGAAACCACCAAAGTTTCCGGAAACTGTTAATTCAGTATATCAATAAAGTCTTGGTAATTTCTCATTTGACATCGGTCTCGGAATCTGCCAAATGATCTGGAACGGTAGTTTCCGCACAGATCGTGGAAACCACCACTCCTAACGAAAATTTTCCAGGACCGGCCTGGAAACCACCAAAGTTCCCGGAAACTGCCAATAAAGTATCAATAAAGTCTTGGTAACTACCATTAGGCACATATATATATATATATTATATACTATATACAGGGTGTCCCATTTTAAAAAATGCAGCCGAATATCTCGGAAAGTATTGGTTGCAGAGAAAAATATTTCAGATCAAAGTTGTTTGGTTTCGAGGGGGACAGATTCTGATGATATTGGCTTTTTTGTAGGTGGAGGCGTTAAGGTGATATGAAGGTCAACTTTTGTTTTTTAAATGGAATCATGTATTTATTATTGATTCGTCAGATCGGGCGTTAAATTTTACATCAAAAGGCACTGTTGAACTGATGTCCTAACATGAACGGTTCCGTAGATATTTCATTTTTCTCAAAATAAGTTTGTGAGCGTTCATGTTTCGGTTGATGTATGTACGATCAACCTTCAAGCATTGACAAGATGCTCGAACACATTACCTTCTTGGTTGATACACAATTGCAGCCTATTTTCGAAACTTTCAACCGTTTTTAGAAGGACAATTCTCTGAATACTTCTACAGGCATTACGTATACGGTTTTTCATATTCTCAGAATCCTGGTTTGTTTACCTTTATCAACTACGGTGCTTCCTAAGACAGTTTGAGAAATACTTACAAGCTGTAACGACGTGGTAGTTTAACCATTTGATAGTGCGTATTACCGAGATAAATTTCGCGTACCGAGCTTGAAAATGGAAGACTACACTGGAAGTGAAATCGTAGATATTTTACTGGTGCTTGGTGAATCTCGACATAACTTTAGGGGGGCAGAACGACTCTATCGTCAAAGATTTCCCAATAGAGCTCATCATCCCAATGACTCTGTGATCAGATCGATAGAAATTCGTGAACGACGTCGTGTAACTAAAAGAGCACGACCACGTAGAAATGTTGCAGATTGCGACAATCCGAGAGTCCTAGCTGTATTGGCAATGGTGCACCTAGAGCCACACATAAGTACAAGAGAAATTCAAAGACGACTGGGTATTCCGCGCAATACAGCAAGCAGAATCTTGCGAAATCATCGTTTCCATCCGTACCATATCACTATGACCCAAGCACTGAACGATGATGATTTGCCTTTAAGAGTGGCATTCTGTCTTTGGGCTCAGCGAAAAATCCGGATTTCTCCAGACTTTTTCCAATACGTACTATTTAGTGACGAAGCTACGTTCCACAATACCGGTCAGTTGAATCGTCATAACTGCCATTATTGGTCGAACGTAAATCCTCACTGGTATCGTCAAGTAGACTTCCAGCACCGTTGGAGACTCAATGTCTGGTGTGGGATAATCAACGGTTACTTGGTGGGTCCATTCTTTTTCCCCGATGGCAGACTTAATAGCGCCGGATACCTGAGATTCCTGCGTGATGAATTGCCGATATTATTGGAACATCTTGATCTGAATACCAGATACCGGATGTGGTATCAACACGATGGAGCGCCAGCCCATTGGGGTGTGATTGTTCGTAATCATCTGAACGCTACTTTTCAACATCACTGGATCGGTCGCGGTGGACCTGTCCCGTGGCCTGCAAGATCTCCAGATCTTACCTCCCCAGACTTCTTTCTTTGGGGATTAATAAAAAATACAGTTTTTGCAACGGAGCCAACCACTGCAGAAGATATGAAAAACCGTATACGTAATGCCTGTAGAAGTATTCCGAGAATTGTCCTTCTAAAAACGGTTGAAAGTTTCGAAAATAGGCTGCAATTGTGTATCAACCAAGAAGGTAATGTGTTCGAGCATCTTGTCAATGCTTGAAGGTTGATCGTACATACATCAACCGAAACATGAACGCTCACAAACTTATTTTGAGAAAAATGAAATATCTACGGAACCGTTCATGTTAGGACATCAGTTCAACAGTGCTTTTTGATGTAAAATTTAACGCCCGATCTGATGAATCAATAATAAATACATGATTCCATTTAAAAAACAAAAGTTGACCTTCATATCACCTTAACGCCTCCACCTACAAAAAAGCCAATATCATCAGAATCTGTCCCCCTCGAAACCAAACAACTTTGATCTGAAATATTTTTCTCTGCAACCAATACTTTCCGAGATATTCGGCTGCATTTTTTAAAATGGGACACCCTGTATATATATATATTAGGCCGGAGTGAAAAAGGTCATTTTTCGCGCATCGTATTCTAATAGTGCGGGAAAGTTGCGTCTTGGCATCACTGAAAACTGTGCCAAAGGAAAAAATTTACAATTGATATCTTCTGTTCTGGCAAACGGCCTAAAGTTTTGAATTTTTTAACACGGGGTTTAAATGGACAAAAAACGCAAAAAGACAAGTTGGCACTAAAAAATTCATAAAAACTCAGTGGGTCAGCCGATTTCAGTCTCCGTACGCTTATTCGAAGCGGGAAGAATGTAGCTTCCGTTTGATGTTTTGAAATTTGAAATATCTTGCTTACTTTCGGAGATACGAGTGTTTGAAAATTGAACTTTTTCGGGAAAAAAATTGGAAAATGACAAAAAATCTACATTGAGAACAAAGAACCACCGAAATGACCAATTAGTACTGAGAAGAATTTATGAAAGTTCGAAGAAGTATCTATGCTTTCATCCAGTTTTTCGACATGTGAAAATCTTCTTCATTCACCGAAATACAAGCTTCGAACAATAGGTTTGACGAGAAAAATTGCGAATACAAAATATGACATAAAAAAATAAACAAATCCAAAATGCTCAATCTCGTTCGTTGAGTACTTGTGGTATGTAGAAGTAGCGTTTTCAGGACATCAAAAAAATAAATTAATTAAGCAGGTTCCTGATGAACATGACAATTTTATTTTTATTTTACATCGGGAAAAAGCATTTTATATGAAAATGAATTTTGATGGATTGTTTGTTCATTTTGAATATGATTTGAAATCCTTCTTCGTTTCAAATATGGGCATCACTGCTCGAGATTCCAAAACCGACCGGATGTATTTATCTCTGTTTTCTGCCCCGAACTTCTTCGAAGATGCCTCCGTGACCAATTTTACTGTTCTCTCAACAGCTTGTGTGTGACATGGGAACGCAGAAAAATCCCAGTCAACAGGTATATTTCCACTCAAAAGCAATTGTTCTAATTCAACTTCTGTGACATTTGCAAGAACTGGAGGAGGCGTGAAGTCGCATGTGGTCCAATCAAATAATTCAAAGTAATCATTCGCTTCAAAATTAATAGCCGGTACGCGGAATTTCCGTATTCGGCTACCATTATTCTCAGCAATTTTTCTTCCAAAAAGCACTCTACGCAATCCTGATTGACGAACTTCAAATCGATCGTCGGTTATCATACCGAGAAGGATGTTCTCAGGATGCGCGAAAAATGCATTGCGAGCAATAACAGGATCGATTATTCTTAGATATTTTTCGGGAAGATAACGAGAAGATCTGATAAATTCAAAAAGATGCTTCGACCCATTTTTGACAGAGCAATTGGCCTTAATCCTGAACCATGAAGGAACGTAAACTCTCAATATGAAAGTGACTAATTCTCTCATTTCTGCACTTGGTTCCATGGTAGAAACGTAAAGTCTCAAGATTCTATTTGCCGTAGTCAGCCAGCGTGCCAGATTAAGTGGTCCCGGATCTCGATTCGCTACATCTTCCGGGCATTTTCCTGACTTAATACTCAACGCAATTTGCAATAAATATTGCTGATCTTTGCTCAAGCCATGCGTACTAGTTGTTGGTAACGCACAGTCTATCGCCTTGAAACTGACCAGAGCGAGTTTTTCGCAGCCCTGCAATTGCTTTCCAATTGGCCCGGAATAAGACTTTGGACCTGTTGCACAACCATCAATATTTTGGAACATGTGCCTGAGCGGAAGCTCGTTGAAATGAAGGAGGCACACAAACCATTGCAATGGTCTACCGATTTCCGATTCAAGTCGACAAATGACACCGTTTCTTACTCCAGTATTGACGACTGTTCCATCGCATCCTATAGCCTGAAGGTTCTTCATCATGTCAGGTATTTTTTCAGAAATGAACGACAACACTCTCTTAGAAATACCTTCACCTGAACCTGCGTTGGGTGTTATATGTCCAATATATTGAGAGTCGGGTTCTTGAAGTAAAGAGTAATGATCCTCTATTACAGTTGTCGTGTAATATTTAGATCCACGTTTTTCTTTAGTCAAGGTCTTGTCATGACGGCCATCAAAATATAAGCCAAGTGGGTCATTTTGAATGATTCTGCTACTACTGATATTATATAACTCATTACCAATCCTCTCTTTTTCTCTTCTGATTTTGAATCTGTCGATCACAAGGGATGGGTCGGAGTCTGAAATAAATCCCATATCTTGAAGTACGGCTGTGGCTATAGCAGCAGTAGCTCTATCCGATACCCCATATCGCTGACTAAGTAAAGCTGTGTTAGGAAGGCCGTGTCTCATTCGACTTGCGAGATCTTTGCTGGTGCTTGGCTGCTGTAAGACAGTTGACGGGATGTAAAATTCTTCAGAAGACTGTTGGTAGTATGACTCCTGTGAGGGATGTTGCTCAGACTGCTGAGAAGTAAGCGGTTCAGAATTAGCGGTACTACATTCATTATCACGTCGAGTTTCTGCAGCTTCGCTTATCACGTTATTTTCAACTTTCATCGGCTGAATATGATCTACAAAACCAATAGCTAATCTCCGATCACTTCTTTGGTCTGTGAGAAATGTTCGCTGTGATCGAGGTACTTTTTTATCTTTAGGGCAACTGCAGGTACCGAAAAAATTGCATTTGCACGCAGTAATATCGAATAATTTGAGAGAATCAATCTTGAAACTCTCAATCCGGGTATTTGTGCATTCACTTTTTTTGACACGTTTGAAAACGTAACGTAGACTGATATATTTCTCGTGGTAGCTGTTGATCATAAAAACTATGCGAGTATGGGTAACTGTTGGAATGTTAACGCTTTTATATATGTCTTCGATCTTATAACCTACAATTCCGGCTATTTCAGAAAATAGAGGCTCTTTGTTACCCTTGAACTTTGATCCAATGTCTTGTCTTGTGAACTGACAACATTGCAGAACATCTCTATAAGTTGGTAATTGCAGACCATCAAAATCTGAGGGACTTCCAAAAATTGGACAATCAAAAGCTTTGCGAAACCGGAATTTGGAAACTTTTTCCATATTAATGATTGGAATCCAACTTGAACTAAATTCTGTAAGGTCGTCTTTGAAAAAGTTTTATATCAAGTATAATATATAGGCCATATCCTACGCATTCGTTTTGTTGTCACAGTATTTTTGAATCAATTCACTATCGCAATCGTATATCTGTGTATGGTTGATACCAAGAAACTTGCATCGAATTGTTTAATGAATCTCACTCACTCAACGTACACTATAGTATGCTGTCGAGCACAGCTTATCTGTGCGCGAGGTGACAAAGTAGCCTCCACCTATTACTGCTATCCGGGGCTAATTTCAGATGCAACCGATGTGACGCGGCGTCGTAGAGCGGGAAATTCGATATGATGAGCGTGGTACTTATTCACAAATCAAACTTATCTCTGCAACGCTTGTGCGCTTGGAGTATAAGATTGAGCATTTTGGATTTGTTTAATTTTTTTATTAATTTCTCAACTGTAATCGCCACTTTATTGACCTGAAAAGCGGGCATGAAGTAGCATATTATTCCCTCTCATACTTTTTTTCCCGCAAATTCATTTTTCCCCCATTTGCAGGAAATATTGTACATTATTCCCGCAAGTTCAGATTTGCGGGAAATAATGTACATTTTTTCCCGCAAAATGAAGATTTTCTAAATTTTAAGAATTGATAAAGTGGTTACAGTGAGAAGTGAATAAAACATTGTATGCAACATGGGAATAAAGTGCATCATTCCCTCGAGCTTACTGCCCTTGCGAAAATTCCCTTGCTCGCTTCGCTTGGGCAGTAAACCCACCCTCGGGAATTCCGTTCGGGCAGTAAACTCGCCCTCGGCAATAATCTTCCACTTTATTCCCACATTGTATAACGTACTATTATGTCATATTTTGTATTCGCAATTTTTCTCGTCAAACCTATTGTTCGAAGCTTGTATTTCGGTGAATGAAGAAGATTTTCACATGTCGAAAAACTGGATGAAAGCATAGATACTTCTTCGAACTTTCATAAATTCTTCTCAGTACTAATTGGTCATTTCGGTGGTTCTTTGTTCTCAATGTAGTTTTTTTGTCATTTTCCAATTTTTTTCCCGAAAAAGTTCAATTTTCAAACACTCGTATCTCCGAAAGTAAGCAAGATATTTCAAATTTCAAAACATCAAACGGAAGCTACATTCTTCCCGCTTCGAATAAGCGTACGGAGACTGAAATCGGCTGACCCACTGAGTTTTTATGAATTTTTTAGTGCCAACTTGTCTTTTTGCGTTTTTTGTCCATTTAAACCCCGTGTTAAAAAATTCAAAACTTTAGGCCGTTTGCCAGAACAGAAGATATCAATTGTAAATTTTTTCCTTTGGCACAGTTTTCAGTGATGCCAAGACGCAACTTTCCCGCACTATTAGAATACGATGCGCGAAAAATGACCTTTTTCACTCCCTCCTAATATATATATATCGATACCTGCGCGGAATAACCGGCTATCTCAGAGTCCGCTTGAAAAAGCGGCTATCTCAGAGTCCGCTTGAAAAAGCGGCTATCTCAGAATCCATTCGAAAAACCGACTGTAGCCTATATTATTAATATAGGCACAGGCCGCTTTTCCGAATGGATTCTGAGATAGCCGCTTTTTCAAGCGGACTCTGAGATAGCCGCTTTTTCAAGCGGACTCTGAGATAGCCGCTTTTTCAAGCGGACTCTGAGATAGCCGGTTATTCCGCGCAGGTATCGATATATACTATGTATATATTGTAACGGATCAGACAACATAGGCCTGACCGTTAGCAATTCAAACATCAGCCGTTGCGAACGTCGAACGATCTAGAACATTCGACGAGAGCGACAAGTCGCGTGACGTCATAGCAAGTATATAAGTCGAGACACAGCTCTCAGCTGCAGCAATTCTACGGTATAGCACCGGGTTGACTCGCAACACTCTTTCTCATCAGTCACAATAGGCAGAGCGCCTTGTGTACTAGTAGCTTCACTTCAATATAAATTCTATTCTATTTTATTCGCGAGAATCAACATAAATTAAATAAATTCCAAAAGATCATAGAAGAAATTAACTTCGGAAAAAGTATATTATTTAGTCAAAGTATTCATAGTCGAATGAAATCAAATTATCAAATAAAATAACTGAAATACGAGCCTGTCAAATTTCGAATAACGAATAACGAGTAATAAATAGTCTTCGATATTAAAATTTTAGTAAGTAAGCAATCATTGTAAAAATATAATATAGGAATTGGTTGCAACCACATGATAAGAGAATATATATATGGCTGGTAACCCAACCTAACCTAACCCAACTTGACCCCTAACCTTACCTGACCTGACCTTTGAGGTAAGGTTAGGTTGGGTCAGGTTGGGTTAGGTTGCCATGGTCAGGATAGAGTGCGTTGGGTTGGGTTGGGTCAGGTGAGCTTAGGTTAGGTAATCTAACCTAACCTTTTTCAGTATCCCAGCGATCTCGGCTCCGCTCAGCTTTTGTTTATCCCTCCCCCCCCCCCCCCCCCCCCACCTCTTGCCCTGGGTCTCCTCGACCCCGCTGGCTGTTTTCGCCCCATCCCCCCAGCCCATTCGCGACCCCGCTCGGCTGTTTTCGCCCCATCCCCCCAGCCCATTCGGCTTCCCTATCGAAAACTATCCTGGATAGCCGAAGATAGCCGAGGACAGCCGAGGAGAGCCAAGGGGAGCTGAACCCGGTCCTCCCCTCAGTCCGAGGGCCCAGGAAAGGGAAAGGGGGAAGCAGAGCCGAGGAGAGTCGATGAGAACCGAAAAGAGCCAAGGATGGCCGAAGACAGCCGAAGATAGTCGAGGATAGCCGAAGATAGCCGAAGATAGTCGAGGATAGCCGAGGAGAGCCAAGGGGAGCCGAACCCGGTCCTCCCCTCTGTCCAAGGGCCCAGGAAAGGGAAAGGGGTAAGCAGAGCCAAGGCAGCCGAGGAGAGCCGAAGAGAACCGGAGAGAGCCGAGGATAGCCGAAGATAGCCGGGGATAGACGAGGATGGCCGAGGATAGCCGAAGATAGCCGAGGATAGCCGAGGATAGCCGAAGATAGCCGAGGATAACCGAAGATAGCCGAGGATAGCCGAGGAGAGCACAAAATGTCTGACACGGCGGCGGCGATATATCCTAATAATCTCTACACACGACTTCAAGAGATACGAATCCGAGGACCTGGACTACGAGAAATACTCAGTAATGACCTGGACAACGAGAACTACGAAGCCGAAGACCCAGGGCCGGATTTGCGGCAAGGCAAACCTAGGCACTTGCCTAGGGGCGCGCGGTGCACGGGGGCGCTGGTCACTGCGCCCATACAGAAAAAAATGACGTGTAGGAAAAAAAAAAATACGCTTGAAGAAAAGGGTAAAAATTTTGCTCAATTTTGCAGCCAGTATCGAAGTCAAGTAAACAAATTCACAAATTCTAACATAGCCAAAATGTGTACAATATATATATATCGACAGCCTAATAACATAGTCACGTAAGCGCCAAAAAAAAAATTTTTCGCAAACTGACAGACGTTTCTCCAAAAAAATTTTGGCGTCTATTAGAAATTGTTTGAAAAATAGGCCATTTTTGGCGCTTACGGGATTATGTTATTAAGCTGTCGATATATATATATATATATATAGATATACATATATATACATATAGATATATATATACTAGGGGGGCTTCGCCCCCCTGCGCGCTACGCGCGCCAACCCCCCATATTCTAATTTGTATCAGTTGTTTCTAAAATTCAAATAATCCGTGGATTTTATGTTCTTCGTATTCCTCGTTGTCCAGGTCGTTTGCCAAGTATTTCTAGTAGTCCAGGTCCTCGGCTTCGTAGTTCTCGTTGTCCAGGTCGTTCAGTCAGTATATCTCGTAGTCCAGGTCCTGGGCTTCGTAGATCTCTTAGTCCAGGTCACTCGCTAAGTATTTCTTGTAGTCCAGGTCCTCGGCCTCGTAGTTCTCGTTGCCCCGGTCCTTCGTTTCGTATTCCTTGTTGTCCAAGTCTTTCGTTAAGTATTTCCTGTGTCCAGGTCTTCGGCTTCGTAGTTCTCGTTGTCCAGGTCATTCACTGAGTATTTCTCGTAATCCTGGTCCTCGGATTCGTATCTCTTGAAGTCGTGTGTAGAGATTATTAGGATATATCGCCGCCGCCGTGTCAGATTTTGTGCTCTCTTCGGCTATCCTCGGTTATCCACGGCTATCTTCGGTTATCCTAGGCTATCTTCGGCTATCTTCGGCTATCCTCGGCCATCCTCGGCTATCCCCGGCTATCTTCGGCTATCCTCGGCTCTCTCCGGTTCTCTTCGGCTCTCCTCAGCTGCCTTGGCTCTGCTTCCCCCTTTCCCTTTCCTGGGCCCTTGGACCGAAGGGAGGACCGGGTTCGGCTCCCCTTGGCTCTCCTCGGCTATCCTCGACTATCTTCGGCTATCTTCGGCTATCCTCGGCTATCTTCGGCTGTCTTCGGCCATCCTCGGCTCTCTTCGGTTCTCTTCGACTCTCCTCGGCTCTGCTTCCCCCTTTCCCTTTCCTGGGCCCTCGGACCGAGGGAAGGACCGGGTTCAGCTCCCCTTGGCTCTCCTCGGCTGTCCTCGGCTATCTTCGGCTATTCAGAATAGTTTTCGATAGGGAAGCCGAATGGGCTGGGGGGAGGGGGCGAAAACAGCCGAGCGGGGTCGAGGAGGCCCAGGGCAAGAGGTAGGGGGGATGGGAGGGATAAACAAAAGCCGAGCGGAGCCGAGATCGCTAGGATACTGACAAAGGTTAGGTTAGATTACCTAACCTTTCTAACCTAACCTACTCTATCCTGACCATGGCAACCTAACCCAACCTGACCTGACCTAACCTAGCCTAGTTAGGTTAGGTTACCTAACACCTCAGAGGTCAGGTCAGGTAAGGTTAGGTTAGGTTACCAACCTAACCTACTCTATCCTGATCAAAGCAACCAACCTAACCTGACCTAACCTAGCTGAGTTAGGTTAGGTTACCTAACACCTCAAAGGTCAGGTCAGGTTAGGTTAGGTTACCAACCTAACCTACTCTATCCTGACGAAGGCAACCTAACCTAACCTGACACGACCTAACTCATCCTAAGGGTTAGGGGGAAGGGAGGGGCGAAAAGAGCCGAGCGGGGTCGAGGAGGCCATGGAAAGTCTGACACGGCGGCGGTGGCGGCGGCGGCGGCGGCGGCGATATATCTTTATAATATAGAGATATATATATATATATATATATATATATATACTAGGGGGGCTTCGCCCCCCTGCGCGCTAAGCGCGCCAACCCCCCATATTCTAATTTGGATCAGTTGTTCCTAAAATTCAAATAATCCGTGGATTTTATGTTCTCCGTATTCCTCGATGTCCAGGTCGTTTGCCAAGTATTTCTAGTAGTCCAGGTCCTCGGCTTCGTAGTTCTCGTTGTCGAGGTCGTTCAGTGAGTATATCTCGTAGTCCAGGTCCTGGGCTTCGTAGATCTCTTAGTCCAGGTCACTCTCTAAGTATTTCTTGTAGTCCAGGTCCTCGGCCTCGTAGTTCTCGTTGCCCAGGTCCTTCGTTTCGTATTCCTTGTTGTCCAAGTCTTTCGCTAAGTATTTCCAGTGTCCAGGTCTTCGGCTTCGTGGTTCTCGTTGTCCAGGTCATTCACTGAGTATTTCTGGTAGTCCAGGTCCTCGGATTCGTATCCCTTGAAGTCGTGTGTAGAGATTATTAGGATATATCGCCGCCGCCGTGTCAGACATTTTGTGCTCTCCTCGGCTATCCTCGGCTATCCACGGCTATCTTCGGTTATCCTCGGCTATCTTCGGCTATCCTCGGCTATCTTCGGCTATCTTCGGCCATCCTCGGTTATCCCTGCCTATCTTCGGCTATCCTCGGCTATCTTCGGCTGTCTTCGGCCATCCTCGGCTCTCTTCGGTTCTCTTCGACTCTCCTCGGCTCTGCTCCCCCCTTTCCCTTTCCTGGGCCCTCGGACCGAGGGAAGGACCGGGTTCAGCTCCCCTTGGCTCTCCTCGGCTATCCTCGGCTATCTTCGGCTATTCAGGATAGTTTTCGATAGGGAAGCCGAATGGGCTGGGGGGAGGGGGCGAAAACAGCCGAGCGGGGTCGAGAAGGCCGAGGGCGAGGGGGGGGGGGGGGGGGGGGGGGGCCGAGCGGGGTCGAGGCGGCCCAGGGCAAGAGGTAGGGGGGGGAGGGATAAACAAAAGCCGAGCGGAGCCGAGATCGCTGGGATACTGACAAAGGTTAGGTTAGATTACCTAACCTAAGCTAACCCAACCCGACCCAACCCAACGCACTCTATCCTGACCATGGCAACCTAACCCAACCTGACCTAACCTAACCTCACCTCAAAGGTCAGGTCAGGTAAGGTTAGGGGTCGGGTAGGGTTAGGTTAGGTTAGGTTACCAGCGTAACCTACTCTATCCTGACCAAGGCAACCCAACCCAACCTGACACAACCTAACCCATCCTAACCTAACCTAGCTCACTCTATCCTGACCATGGCAACCTTACCCAACCTGACCTGACCTAACCTAGCCTAGTGAGGTTAGGTTACCTAACACCTCAAAGGTCAGGTCAGGTAAGGTTAGGTTAGGTTACCAACCTAACCTACTCTATCCTGATCAAGGCAACCCAACCTAACCTGACCGAACCCACTCTATCCTGACCGTGGCAACCTAACCCAACCTGACCCGACCTAACCCAGCCGAGTTAGGTTAGGTTACCTAACACCTCAAAGGTCAGGTCAGGTTAGGTTAGGTTACAGACCTAACCTACTCTATTCTGACCAAGGCAACCTAACCTAACCTGACACGACCTAACCCATCCTAAGGGTTAGGGGGAGGGGAGGGGCGAAAAGAGCCGAGCGGGGTCGAAGAGGCCATGGAAAGGGGGGGGGGGGGGGGGGGGGGGATAGCGAGCGAGGTCGAGGAGGCCATGGAAAGTCTGACACGGCGGCGGCGGCGGCGGCGGCGGCGGCGATATATCTTTATAATATAGAGAGATATATATATATATATATATATATATACAGGGTGACAATTATAAGGTGGACGGTACTTTTTTGAAGGGTTTGCGAGGTGATATCGGGTTTTTTCTTTTTTTCTTCTTCAATGGTTTTTGATGCCCGATCTGAAGAAAAATACGGTGTTCATGTGACCATTATGGTTTTTGCGGTACAAAAGCGGTTGATTCGAAAAAAAAACGGAAGTTGATTTTTATTTTTTTTTAAATGAAAATTATTTAATTTTGAATACAGAGGACCGGTTGAAAATTTAATTCGATTCCGATGTCGTTGAGAAGAAAAATGTTGAATATTGGTATTTTAACGATTATCTAGCTTCAAATTCCGAACAGTAGAATAGAACCATGCCGCGTGAAGTTAGATCCGCCTCGTCTCACGGTCATCGAAGTGTCAGTAAAGTGAGGTTCAGAGCCCCTTGGTCCAAAAATGATGCTAAGAATAGTTCATTAGAATTTTAATTGAGCAGGAGACAGTGACGGGGACGACGTAGCCAGTAATGATACTTGAACCTGGCATTATCGAAAAATCCCCGGGGACGACGTTCAAAAAATTGTTAGGAACTGTTATTAACTAATAGAAGACGCGCGGAGGTACAAACTGCTCGGAAAAAATATTACAAGCGAATTTTAAAATAAGATTTGGTAGACGTAGTCAGTATTGATAGCCGAACTTGGAAATAATAAAAAATCCCCGCGGACGACATTCAAAAAATTGTTAGGAATTGTTGATAACTAATAGAAGACGCGCGGAGGTACAAACTGCTCAGAAAAGTTGTTGCGAGCGAATTTCGAGATGATATTTGGTAGACGTACTCAGAATTGATAGCCGAACTTGGAAATAGTAAAAAATCCCCGGGGACGACGTTCCAAAAATTGTTGGGAATTGTTAATAACTAATAGAAGACGCGCGGAGGTACGAACTGCTCGGAAAAGTTATTACAAGCGAATTTCAAGATGAGATTTGGTAGATGTACTCAGTATTGATGCCCAAACCTAGAAATAATGAAAAATCCCCGGGGACGACGTTCAAAAAATTGTTAGGAATTGTTAATAACTAATCGAAGACGCGCGGGGGTACGAACTGCTCGGAAAAGTTATGACTAGCAAATTTCGAGATGAGATTTGGTAGACGTACCCAGTAATGATACCTGAAACTGGCATTATCGAAAAATCCCCGAAAACGACGTTCAAAAAATTGTTAAGAATTGGTGATAACTAATCGGAGACGCGCGGGGGTACGAACTGCTCGGAAAAGTTGTTGCCAGCGAATTTCAAGATGAGATTTGGTAAACGTACCCAATAATGATACCCAAACTTGAAAATAATAAAAAATCTCCGGGGACGACGTTCAAAAAATTGTTAGAAATTTTTAATAATTAATCGAAGACGCGCGGAGGTACGAACTGCTCAGAAAAGTTGTTGCGAGCGAATTTTAAAATGAGATTTGGTAGACGCACCCAGTAATGATACTTGAACCTGGCATTATTGAAAAATCCCCGGGGACGACGTTCCAAAAATTGTTAGGAATTGTTAATAACTAATCGAAGACGCGCGGGGGTACGAACTGCTCGGAAAAGTTATGACAAACGAATTTCGAGATGATATTTGATAGACGTACTCAGAATTGATAGCCGAACTTGGAAATGATAAAAAATCCCCAGGGACGACGTTCAAAAAATTGTTAGGAATTGTTGATGACTAATCGGAGACGCGCGGAGGTACGAACTGCTCGAAAAAGTTATGACAAGCGAATTTCGAGATGAGATTTGGTGGACGTACTCAGTATTGATAGCCGAACTTGGAAATGATAAAAAATCCCCGGGGGATGACGTTCAAAAAATTGTTAGGAATTGTTGATAACTAATCGAAGACGCGCGGAGGTACGAACTGCTCGGAAAAGTTATTACAATTGAATTTCAAGATGAGATTTGGTAGACGTACTCAGTATTGATGCCCAAACCTGGAAATAATGAAAAATCCCCGGGGACGACGTTCAAAAAATTGTTAGGGATTGTTAATAACTAATCGAAGACGCGCGGGGGTACGAACTGCTCGGAAAAGTTATGACAAGCAAATTTCGAGATGAGATTTGGTAGACGTACCCAGTAATGATACCTGAAACTGGCATTATCGAAAAATCCCCGAAGACGACGTTCAAAAAATTGTTGGGAATTGTTGATAACTAATCGAAGACGCGCGGAGGTACGAACTGCTCGGAAAAGTTGTTGCCAGCGAATTTCAAGATGAGATTTGGTAAACGTACCCAATAATGATACCCAAACTTGAAAATAATAAAAAATCTCCGGGGACGACGTTCAAAAAATTGTTAGAAATTTTTAATAATTAATCGAAGACGCGCGGAGGTACGAACTGCTCAGAAAAGTTGTTGCGAGCGAATTTTAAAATGAGATTTGGTAGACGCACCCAGTAATGATACTTGAACCTGGCATTATTGAAAAATCCCCGGGGACGACGTTCCAAAAATTGTTAGGAATTGTTAATAACTAATCGAAGACGCGCGGGGGTACGAACTGCTCGGAAAAGTTATGACAAACGAATTTCGAGATGATATTTGATAGACGTACTCAGAATTGATAGCCGAACTTGGAAATGATAAAAAATCCCCAGGGACGACGTTCAAAAAATTGTTAGGAATTGTTAATAACTAATCGAAGACGCGCGGGGGTACGAACTGCTCGAAAAAGTTATGACAAGCGAATTTCGAGATGAGATTTGGTGGACGTACTCAGTATTGATAGCCGAACTTGGAAATGATAAAAAATCCCCGGGGGATGACGTTCAAAAAATTGTTAGGAATTGTTGATAACTAATCGAAGACGCGCGGAGGTACGAACTGCTCGGAAAAGTTATTACAATTGAATTTCAAGATGAGATTTGGTAGACGTACTCAGTATTGATGCCCAAACCTGGAAATAATGAAAAATCCCCGGGGACGACGTTCAAAAAATTGTTAGGGATTGTTAATAACTAATCGAAGACGCGCGGGGGTACGAACTGCTCGGAAAAGTTATGACAAGCAAATTTCGAGATGAGATTTGGTAGACGTACCCAGTAATGATACCTGAAACTGGCATTATCGAAAAATCCCCGAAGACGACGTTCAAAAAATTGTTGGGAATTGTTGATAACTAATCGAAGACGCGCGGAGGTACGAACTGCTCGGAAAAGTTGTTGCCAGCGAATTTCAAGATGAGATTTGGTAAACGTACCCAATAATGATACCCAAACTTGAAAATAATAAAAAATCTCCGGGGACGACGTTCAAAAAATTGTTAGAAATTTTTAATAATTAATCGAAGACGCGCGGAGGTACGAACTGCTCAGAAAAGTTGTTGCGAGCGAATTTTAAAATGAGATTTGGTAGACGCACCCAGTAATGATACTTGAACCTGGCATTATTGAAAAATCCCCGGGGACGACGTTCCAAAAATTGTTAGGAATTGTTAATAACTAATCGAAGACGCGCGGGGGTACGAACTGCTCGGAAAAGTTATGACAAACGAATTTCGAGATGATATTTGATAGACGTACTCAGAATTGATAGCCGAACTTGGAAATGATAAAAAATCCCCAGGGACGACGTTCAAAAAATTGTTAGGAATTGTTGATGACTAATCGAAGACGCGCGGAGGTACGAACTGCTCGAAAAAGTTATGACAAGCGAATTTCGAGATGAGATTTGGTGGACGTACTCAGTATTGATAGCCGAACTTGGAAATGATAAAAAATCCCCGGGGGATGACGTTCAAAAAATTGTTAGGAATTGTTGATAACTAATCGAAGACGCGCGGAGGTACGAACTGCTCGGAAAAGTTATTACAATTGAATTTCAAGATGAGATTTGGTAGACGTACTCAGTATTGATGCCCAAACCTGGAAATAATGAAAAATCCCCGGGGACGACGTTCAAAAAATTGTTAGGGATTGTTAATAACTAATCGAAGACGCGCGGGGGTACGAACTGCTCGGAAAAGTTATGACAAGCAAATTTCGAGATGAGATTTGGTAGACGTACCCAGTAATGATACCTGAAACTGGCATTATCGAAAAATCCCCGAAGACGACGTTCAAAAAATTGTTGGGAATTGTTGATAACTAATCGGAGACGCGCGGAGGTACGAACTGCTCGGAAGAGTTGTTGCGAGCGAATTTCGAGATGAGATTTGGTAGACGTACTCAGTATTGATAGCCGAACTTGGAAATGATAAAAAATCCCCGGGGATGACGTTCAAAAAATTGTTAGGAATTGTTGATAACTAATCGAAGACGCGCGGAGGTACGAACTGCTCGGAAAAGTTATTACAAGCGAATTTCAAGATGAAATTTGGTAGACGTGCTCAGTATTGAAAGCCGAACTTGGAAATGATGAAAAATCCCCAAGGATGACGTTCAAAAAATTGTTAGGAATTGTTAATAACTAATCGAAGACGCGCGAAGGTACGAACTGCTCGGAAAAGTTGTTGCGAGCGAATTTCGAGATGAGATTTGGTAGACGTACCCAGTAATGATACCCAAACCTTGAAATGATAAAAAATCCCCGGGACGACGTTCAAAAAATTGTTCAAAAGCGTTAATAACTAATCGAAGACGCGCGGAGGTACAAACTGCTCGGAAAAGTTGTTGCCAGCGAATTTCGAGATGAGATTTGATAGACGTACCCAGTAACGATACTTGAACCTGGCATTATCGAAAAATCCCCGGGAAAGACGTTCAAAAAATTGTTAGGAATTGTTAATAACTAATCGAAGACGCGCGGGAGTACGAACTGCTCGGAAAAGTTGTTGCCAGCGAATTTCGAAATGAGATTTGGTAGACGTACCCAGTAATGATACCCGAACCTGGAATAATAATAATAATAATAATAATCTCATCTTGAAATTCGCTAGCAACAACTTTTCTGAGCAGTTCGTACCTCCGCGCGTCTTCGATTAGTTATTAACAATTCCTAACAAATTTTTGAACGTCGTCCCCGGGGATTTTGTATCATTTCCAGGTTCGGGTATCAATTCTGAGTACGTCTACCAAATCTCATCTCGAAATTCACTTGTAAAAACTTTTCCGAGCAGTTCGTACCCACGCGCGTGTTCGATTAGTTCCTAACAATTTTTTTGTAACACATGCACGATTTTTGCGTTTTTTTGACCCATTCAGCGGGCCTAAAGTGACAGTTTTCAGACGAGCGGGCGTTTTTTACCATAATAATAAAAACGCCCGCTGCAGCGGGCGCAATTCATTATTATAATAAAATCGCCCGCTGTAGCGGGCGCAATTCATTATAATAATAAACTCGCCCGCTGCAGCGGGCACAATTCATTATTATAATTAAATCGCCCGCTGTAGCGGGCGCAATTCATTATAATAATAAAATCGCCCGCTACAGCGGGCGCAATTCATTATTATAATAAAATCGCCCGCTGTAGCGGGCGCAATTCATTATTATAATAAAATCGCCCGCTGCAGCGGGCGTTTTTATTATTTCAAGAAAATTATTAACAATGTTGAAAAAACGCGAAAATCGTGCTGTTACAAAAAATATGGTGTGCACCAGGGCTAAGTGGGCTTTTTGACCTTGTGTGGTTGCAGTACTCGTCTTCGGCTCGCAGACGCACTCGTCTTCGACTCGTGCTACCTCGCCTCTGACTCGTACTGCAAACTCCACACTCGGTCTAAAAAAGCCCACTTTACGCCCTTGGTACACAATATACTATTTGAACGTCGTCCCCGGGGATTTTTTTATTATTTCCAAGTTCGGCTATCAATACTGAATACGTCTAACAAATCTCATATCGAAATTCGCTCGCAACAACTTTTCCGAGCAGTTCGTACCTCCGCGCGTCTTCGATTAGTTATTAACAATTCCTAACAATTTTTTGAACGTCGTCCCCGGGGATTTTTTATTATTTCCAAGTTCGGCTATCAATACTGAGTACGTCTACCAAATCTCATCTCGAAATTCGCTTGTAATAATTTTTCCGAGCAGTTTGTACCCCCGCGCGTCTTCGATTAGTTATCAACAATTCGTAACAATTTTTTGAACGTCATCCCCGGGGATTTTTGATCATTTCTAAGTTCGGCTATCAATACTGAGTACGTCTACCAAATCTCATCTCGAAATTTGCTAGTCATAACTTTTCCGAGCAGTTCGTACCCCCGCGCGTCTTCGATTAGTTATTAACAATTCCTAACAATTTTTTGAACGTCGTCCCCGGGGATTTTTTATTATTTCCAAGTTCGGCTATCAATACTGAGTACGTCTACCAAATCTCATCTCGAAATTCGCTTGTAATAATTTTTCCGAGCAGTTTGTACCCCCGCGTGTCTTCGATTAGTTATTAACAATTCCTAACAATTTTTTGAACGTCGTCCCCGGGGATTTTTTATTATTTCCAAGTTCGGCTATCAATACTGAGTACGTCTACCAAATCTCATCTCGAAATTCGCTCGCAACACCTTTTCTGAGCAGTTCGTACCTCCGCGCGTCTTCTATTAGTTATCACCAATTCCTAACAATTTTTTGAATGTCGTCCGCGGGGATTTTTTATTATTTCCAAGTTCGGCTATCAATACTGAGTACGTCTACCAAATCTCATTTTGAAATTCGCTTGTAATATTTTTTCCGAGCGGTTCGTACCTCCGCGCGTCTTCTATTAGTTAATAACAATTCCCAACAATTTTAGGAACGTCGTCCCCGGGGATTTTTTATCATTTCCAAGTTCGGCTATCAATACTGAGTACGTCTACCAAATCTCATTTTGAAATTCGCTTGTAATATTTTTTCCGAGCAGTTTGTACCTCCGCGCGTCTTCTATCAGTTAATAACAATTCCTAACAATTTTTTGAACGTCGTCCCCGGGCATTTTTCGATAATGCCAGGTTCAAGTATCATTACTGGGTACGTCTATCAAATCTCATCTCGAAATTCGCTGGCAACAACTTTTCCGAGCAGGTCGTACCTCCGCGCGTCTTCGATTAGTTATCAACAATTCCTAACAATTTTTTGAACGTCGTCCCCGGAGATTTTTTATTATTTCCAAGTTCGGCTATCATTACTGGGTACGTCTACCAAATCTCATCTCGAAATTCGCTCGCGACAACTTTTCCGATTAGTTCATACCTCCGCGCGTCTTCTATTAGTTATCAACAATTCCTAACAATTTTTTGAACGTCGTCCCCGGGGATTTTTCAATAATGCCAGGTTCAAGTATCATTACTGGGTGCTTTTACCAAATCTCATCTCGAAATTCGCTCGCAACAACTTTTCTGAGCAGTTCGTACCTCCGCGCGTCTTTGATTAATTATTAACAATTTCTAACAATTTTTTGAACGTCGTCCCCGGGGATTTTTTATTATTTCCAAGTTTGGGTATCATTATTGGGTACGTCTAACAAATCTCATCTTGAAATTCGCTCGCAACAACTTTTCCGAGCAGTTCGTACCTACGCGCGTCTGCTATTAGTTATTCACAATTCCTAACAATTTCTTGAACGTCGTCCCCGGGGATTTTTTATTATTTCCAGGTTTGGGTATCATTACTGGGTCGTCGACCAAATCTCATCTTGAAATTCGCTTGCAACAACTTTTCCGAGCAGTTCGTACCTCCGCGCGTCTTCGATTAGTTATTAACAATTCCTAACAATTTTTTGAACGTCATCCCCGGGGATTTTTTATCATTTCCAAGTTCGGCTATCTATACTGAGTACGTCTACCAAATCTCATCTCGAAATTTGCTAGTCATAACTTTTCCGAGCAGTTCGTACCCCCGCGCGTCTTCGATTAGTTATTAACAATTCCTAACAATTTTTTGAACGTCGTCCCCGGGGATTTTTTATTATTTCCAAGTTCGGCTAGCAATACTGAGTACGTCTACCAAATCTCATCTCGAAATTCGCTTGTAATAATTTTTCCGAGCAGTTTGTACCCCCGCGTGTCTTCGATTAGTTATTAACAATTCCTAACAATTTTTTGAACGTCGTCCCCGGGGATTTTTTATTATATCCAAGTTCGGCTATCAATACTGAGTACGTCTACCAAATCTCATCTTGAAATTCGCTCGCAACACCTTTTCTGAGCAGTTCGTACCTCCGCGCGTCTTCTATTAGTTATCAACAATTCCTAACAATTTTTTGAATGTCGTCCGCGGGGATTTTTTATTATTTCCAAGTTTGGCTATCAATACTGAGTACGTCTACCAAATCTCATTTTGAAATTCGCTTGTAATATTTTTTCCGAGCAGTTCGTACCTCCGCGCGTCTTCTATTAGTTATTAACAATTCCCAACCATTTTTGGAACGTCGTCCCCGGAGATTTTTTATTATTTCCAAGTTCGGCTATTAATACTGAGTACGTCTACCAAATCTTATTTTGAAATTCGCTTGTAATATTTTTTCCGAGCAGTTCGTACCTCCGCGCGTCTTCTATTAGTTAATAACAATTCCCAACAATTTTTGGAACGTCGTCCCCGGGGATTTTTTATTATTTCCAAGTTCGGCTATCAATACTGAGTACGTCTACCAAATTTCATTTTGAAATTCGCTTGTAATATTTTTTCCGAGCAGTTTGTACCTCCGCGCGTCTTCTATCAGTTAATAACAATTCCTAACAATTTTTTGAACGTCGTCCCCGGGGATTTTTTATTATTTCCAAGTTCGGCTATCAATACTGAGTACGTCTACCAAATCTCATCTCGAAATTCGCTCGCAACACCTTTTCTGAGCAGTTCGTACCTCCGCGCGTCTTCTATTAGTTATCAACAATTCCTAACAATTTTTTGAATGTCGTCCGCGGGGATTTTTTATTATTTCCAAGTTTGGCTATCAATACTGAGTACGTCTACCAAATCTCATTTTGAAATTCGCTTGTAATATTTTTTCCGAGCAGTTCGTACCTCCGCGCGTCTTCTATTAGTTATTAACAATTCCCAACAATTTTTGGAACGTCGTCCCCGGAGATTTTTTATTATTTCCAAGTTCGGCTATCAATACTGAGTACGTCTACCAAATCTTATTTTGAAATTCGCTTGTAATATTTTTTCCGAGCAGTTCGTACCTCCGCGCGTCTTCTATTAGTTAATAACAATTCCCAACAATTTTTGGAACGTCGTCCCCGGGGATTTTTTATCATTTCCAAGTTCGGCTATCAATACTGAGTACGTCTACCAAATCTCATTTTGAAATTCGCTTGTAATATTTTTTCCGAGCAGTTTGTACCTCCGCGCGTCTTCTATCAGTTAATAACAATTCCTAACAATTTTTTGAACGTCGTCCCCGGGCATTTTTCGATAATGCCAGGTTCAAGTATCATTACTGGGTACGTCTATCAAATCTCATCTCGAAATTCGCTGGCAACAACTTTTCCGAGCAGGTCGTACCTCCGCGCGTCTTTGATTAGTTATTAACAATTGCTAACAATTTTTTGAACGTCGTCCCCTGGGATTTTTCGATAATGCCAGGTTCGGGTATTATTACTGGCTACGTCGTCCCCGTCACTGTCTCCTGCTCAATTAAAATTCTAATGAACTATTCTTCGCACCATTTTTGGACCAAGCGGCTCTGAACCTCACTTCACTGACAATTCGATGACCGTGAGACGAGGCGGATCTAACTTCACGCGGCATGGTTCTATTCTACTGTTCGGAATTTGAAGCTAGATAATCGTTAAAATACCAATATTCAACATTTTTTTTCTCAACGACATCGGAATCGAATTAAATTTTTAACCGGTCCTCTGTATTCGAAATTAAATAATTTTCATTTAAAAAAAAATAAAAATCAACTTCCGTTTTTTTTTCGAATCAACCGCTTTTGTACCGCAAAAACCATAATGGTCACATGAACACCGTATTTTTCTCCAGATCGGGCATCAAAAACCATTGAAGAAGAAAAAAAGAAAAAACCCGATATCACCTCGCAAACCCTTCAAAAAAGTACCGTCCACCTTATAATTGTCACCCTGTATATATATATACATATACATATTGTAACGAATCAGGCAACCCATGCCTGACCGTTAGCATTCAAACATCAGCCGTTGCGAACATCGAGAACAGTCTAGAACGATCGACAGCAGCGACGAGCTGAGTGACGTCACGACTAATATAAAAGTCGAGGCGCCGCTCAGCTCACCAGCTATTCTAGGGTAGACACCAGATAGACTCACAGTCACTTGTTGGTCATCACGAGCATAGAGCTCTGATGAACCGTTAGAATCAGCTATTACTTCGAATATCAAATATAAATTCACTTGCTTCAAATCAAACGAACAAAATATCAAATCATATATTCAAAGCATTAATCAAATAGAAAATTACAGAAGAATAAAATTAAAATACTATCGAACTATTATTATTAGAAATAAGCATAACAGAAAACTTGTACAGAAAGAGAAATAGAACATTCATTATCAAACCTTGTTTAATCAAGTAAGTAACGCTTAGGCAACGTGTAAATATACACTCCTAACAAAAATTAGCGGGCCACCCAATTTTTGCTTCGAAAAATGTTCGATTTCAAAGTCTCCTAATTCGGCGAAAAATTGACTTAGCGAGTCGTTTGTAAAAGCATTTCAAAGCTTAAAGCTTCATCTTTCAGATGCTCACTTTCGATTGCGTTTATGTTTTTCTTGTCTTGAGCTATGGTCCCTTGAACCATCTCGTGCCAAATTTGTGTATTGATGTTCCAACTTCAAAACAACGCACGGGGTCGGTCAGTATCGGAATTCTGATTTCAAGACATTCATTTTGAAGCTTGGAATGTCCTCTTTAAAACCCTTTTTTTTAAATTGCTCTACGATTTTTTTTCATGGAGTTATGCGTTGCTGAAGCAAAAATGGTCTTTCAATTTTTGATCGCATGCCCTGGGCGAACGAGTCCTCGTACCGAGGTTCCCAAATATGGCTTTTGAAGCTCAAATCTTCATTTTTCTGAAATCTCATTGCAATTTTTATTCGGTGACGTTTCCAAGCCATGATCACCATCCAAACGAGACCCTCCAAACCGCAAAATGGAAATTCGAACTTTGACCTCAGGTAGCACGCGCAAAAATAGCGACACAGGTGGCCCAAGGTTAGAACTTCAACTTTGAAGTCTTTCCTTCGAAACCATATCTTGGAATTCGCTCTACGATTTTTTTTCGTAAAGTTATTCGATTTTTAACACATACGGACGATTTAAACAGTACCTCCGGCATTAGCATCACTCAAAGTGGTGGAATAATCACGAGATCGGTACGACCATGCATGGAAATTGCACCACACACCAAAAATTGAAAGACCATTTTTGCTTCAGCAACGCATAACTCCATGAAAAAAAATCGTAGAGCAATCTCAAAAAAAGGGTTTTGAAGAGGACATTACAAGCTTCAAAATGACTGTCTTGAAATCAAAATTCCGATACTGACCGACCCCGTGCGTTGTTTTGAAGTTGGAACATCAATACACAAATTTGGCACGAGATGGTTCAAGGGACCATAACTCAAGACAAAAAAGAACATAAACGCAATCGAAAGTGAGCATCTGAAAGATGAAGCCTTAAGCTTTGAAATGCTTTTACAAACGACGCGCTAAGTCAATTTTTTGCCGAATTACGAGACTTTGAAATCGAACATTTTTCGAAGCAAAAATTGGGTGGCCCGCTAATTTTCGTTAGGAGTGTAGTTTAGGGTTGCAACCGTAGTTTTAGTCAATTAAATAAAGAGATTCTTGAACATTACAAAAAAGCAATTTACTCAGATGTCAAACCCCTTCCTCCGCCATTTCCAGGTTATAGTTTAAATCTAACAGAAAGCTAGATACAGCCTTGGTGGATCTCCGATCTACCCAGGTCTGGCACAGCTATTATTTGGGAATAAATTAACTTCATTAAATTAACATTTAACAGTTGAGAGGGTAGAGTGCAGCCTTAGTGCGTTATCGTACTCAGGTCTGTGGGGAGGCGGCTTCAGCTACACGGTAGTTCAAGTCCGTAATAGGCACGGCTAATAACTAATAGTAGAAGTCTCAAACAAAAATAAAAATCGAGTAAAGAAAACACAATAACCAACCGGTTCGCGTCACCTTCAGTGACGCTCACTATCCGTAAAGTTACAATATATATGTACGATAATTGAGTAGTCTGATGACAATTTTTTTTTATCATTGGAAAATGGAAGTTTGAAGAATGGAAGAGATGGTGTACTATAAATTTCATGAATATAGCCATTTTTGAGTTATTGCAACCTAACTTCAAAACGGACAGTTTGATGACAAAGCTAGGATATTATCAGGTCACATTGGTGACACTATATTTGAAATATATAGTTATTAATGTGACCGTATATTATCCAAGCTCAATATATATATAGTCAGGATATGACATGGGGTTATTTCTGTGACACTATATATATTTCGGTCCATATATAAAGTTGCCGATGTGACTACGCAGCGTCTCGCTCATGTTCCCATTCATTACAAAAACGGAGCGTTTTCAAGTTTGATATAATCGCTCGCGTGTAATCCAATGCACGCAAAAGTTGATATATGGTGATTCGATGAGGGTGATGATTTATGAAACAGGAATGTGACAACGTTGACGTCACGTTGGAAATCCGAGTCATAATCGCGTAGAATAAGGGTCCGCGTCAAACTGCGTCGAACTAGATTTATACACATACGGCGAGTAATCTTCCGCTCACGATCGAGATTCGTTCGGAAATGTGGGAAACAAAGTGAAAGGTGAGAGTTTGTGACGTTATTCAGCTTGGATTACGGAGGATGATTACAGATCACCTTGTTGTATACCTATTCAGCAGTGTCACTGAAATGACCGGTACGTAGTTTCCGCTGTCATCAAAGTGTGCGATCCGTATTGAATGTTTTGATAACCTACAAATCGATGGAGTAACTGCAATGTGTCAATGGATTTCATTCGGTTCGCCAGCAGACAAATGTATAATCGCATAGCGAGTAAATCGATCATAATGCGAAAGCTCATAAATCCTCAAACTCTGCTATGATGATGAAAAAAAAATCAGCTCTGCAGTCATCCCAGGAGCTGAAAATGCGTGAGGATGAAAAAACGGAGCGCTTGCAATTTTATTATGATCGCTCGCGTGGAATCCAATGCGCGCGAAAGTTGATATACGGTAATTCGCTGGGGCCGATGATTTATGAAACTGCGATGCAATAACGTTGATGTCACGTTGGAAATCCGAGGCATAATCGCGTAAAATAAGGGTCCGAGTCAAACTGCGTCGATCTCGATTTATACACATACGGCGAGTAATCTACCGCTCGAGATCGAGATTCGTTCGGAAATGTGGAAAACAAAGTGAAAGGTGACAATTTGTGACGTTATTCAGCTTGGATTACGGAGGATGATTATAGATCACCTTGTTGTATACCTATTCAGCAGTGTCACTGAAATGACCGGTACGTAGTTTCCGCTGTCATCAAAGTGTGCGATCCGTATTGAATGTTTCGATAACCTACAAATCGATGGAGTAACTGCAATGTGTCAATGGATTTCATTCGGTTCGCCGGCAGACAAATGTATAATCGCAAAGCGAGTAAATCGATCATAATGCGAAAGCTCATAAATCCCCAAACTCTGCAATGATGATGAATGAAAATTAGCTCTGCAGTCATCCCAGGAGCTGAAAATGCGTGAGGATGAAAAAACGGAGTGCTTGCAATTTTATTATAATCGCTCGCGTGGAATCCAATGCGCGCGAAAGTTGATATACGGTAATTCGCTGGGGCCGATGATTTATGAAACTGCGATGCGATAACGTTCATGTCACGTTGGAAATCCGAGGTATAATCGGGTAGAATAAGGGTCCGAGTCAAACTGCGTCGAACTCGATTTATACACATACGGCGAGTAATCTACCGCTCGAGATCGAGATTCGTTCGGAAATGTGGGAAACAAAGTGAAAGGTGACAGTTTGTGACGTTATTCAGCTTGGATTACGGAGGATGATTACAGATCATCTTGTTGTATACCTATTCAGCAGTGTCACTGAAATGACCGGTACGTAGTTTCCGCTGTCATCAAAGTGTGCGATCCGTATTGAATGATTCGATGACCTACAAATCGATGGAGTAACTGCTATGTGTCAATGGATTTCATTCGGTTCGCCGGCAGACAAATGTATAATCGCATAGCGAGTAAATCAATCATGATGCGAAAGCTCATAAATCCTCAAACTCTGCGATGATGATGAATGAAAATCAGCTCTGCAGTCATCCCAGGAGCTGAAAATGCGTAAGGATGAAAAAACGGAGCGCTTGCAATTTTATTATAATCGCTCGCGTGGAATCCAATGCGCGCGAAAGTTGATATACGGTCATTCGCTGGGGCCGATGATTTATAAAACGGCGATGTGATAACGTTGATGTCACGTTGGAAATCCAAGGCATAATCGCGTAGAATAAGGGTCCGCGTCTGCTGCGTCAAACTCGATTTATAGACACAGCGAGTAATCTACCGCTCGTAATCAAGATTCGTTCGGAAATGTGGAGAACATAGTGAAAGGTGACAGTTTGTGACGTTATTCAGCTTGGATTACGGAGGATGATTACAGATCACCTTGTTGTATACCTATTCAGCAGTGTCACTGAAATGACCGGTACGTAGTTTCCGCTGTCATCAAAGTGTGCGATCCGTATTGAATGTTTCGATAACCTACAAATCGATGGAGTAACTGCAATGTGTCAATGGATTTCATTCGGTTCGCCGGCAGACAAATGTATAATCGCATAGCGAGTAAATCGATCATAATGCGAAAGCTCATAAATCCCCAAACTCTGCAATTATGATGAATGGAAATCAGCTCTGCAGTCATTCCAGGAGCTGAAAATGCACGAGGATGAAAAAACGGAGCGCTTGCAATTTTATCATAATCGCTCGCGTGGAATCCAATGCGCGCGAAAGTTGATATACGGTCATTCGCTGGGGCCGATGATTTATAAAACGGCGATGTGATAACGTTGATGTCACGTTGGAAATTCAAGGCATAATCGCGTAGAATAAGGGTCCGCGTCTGCTGCGTCAAACTCGATTTATAGACACAGCGAGTAATCTACCGCTCCTAATCAAGATTCGTTCGGAAATGTGGAGAACATAGTGAAAGGTGACAGTTTGTGACGTTATTCAGCTTGGATTACGGAGGATGATTACAGATCACCTTGTTGTATACCTATTCAGCAGTGTCACTGAAATGACCGGTACGTAGTTTCCGCTGTCATCAAAGTGTGCGATCCGTACAAAATGTTTCGATAACCTACATATCAATGGAGTAACTGCAATGTGTCAATGGATTTCATTCGGTTCGCCGGCAGACAAATGTATAATCGCATAGCGACTAAATCGATCATAATGCGAAAGCTCATAAATCCTCAAACTCTGCAATGATGACACTGGTCTACAGTGGTTTTTTTTTTTGCCCTAGAAATGAGATTGATTTTGGATATATTCATGCTCACAATTCATGAAACTATCAATGATTTTGTAAGATTTTCTCTCGTTTTCTTTCAAATCTTTATTTTCATTCTACATTACAAAAATCGGAATACAAGAAACAAAATAACAGATATATTTATAATGTCAGTTTTGTTTTGAAAAATTAAGATACATCGAAGTAAATAGAGAGGAAAATGTCAAAAACATGTGTTATATTCCCATAAAACGCCTTATATATTAAATATTAAATATATTAAATATTATATATAATATATCATATAATATATTCAATAGACCGGTTTTTGTTCAACTTTTTTTTTTCACCTCGTACACCCTTGGAAAAGTGAGTTTCTAGTGTAAAACGAAGCTTCGTGAAACCGGAGCCCGGTGGCTCAATTTTAAAAGGTTCCGCAGTCGGTCTGAACTCGTCCCATTTGATTAACATAGGATTCTTGCTGGACAAAAAAAAGGCCTGGCCACGCTCAAACGCGTACGCAGACGCAAACGCTGACGCAGAGCAGCGCAGCGGCGCTCCTGATCAGTGGTTGACATGATTGTCCAACTTTAGACCAATGAAATCCCGGCCGCGAATTCCGAACTTGGCGCCAAAAGGAACGATCGCAATTCGCCGGCGATCGATGCGTCCGTATTAATTCCGTTTCATGGGACAATAGGAGAAAAACATCCCGTAAGCCAGTGAGGGTGGAACTCCTGTGATTGGAGCTTCGAAAAATGAATAAATCACGGATCCGTTTCGGATCCGCGATTTCCGTACCATGGAAAAGACTACCGTAATTTCTTTTCAAATCTTATTTCTCAGTGGCTTAAATTTGAACCTAACCCGACTTTGACCCTCCGGTGGAAACGTCGTCATACACGCAATACATGGAAAAAGTCACTATATTCCGTTCCGTTTTTCCGTTCCGGCCCTACATGGGACGACACCATCATACGCGGGCTGGCTAACTCCTTCTTCTTCCTTGTTTTCGACTCAGGCTGCCGTCCCATGTAGGCCCGGAACGGAAAAACGGAACGGAACGTTGTATGTTTAGGTGTATACATACACGCAATACATAGAAAAAGTAACTAGAATCCGTTCCGTTTTTCCGTTCCGCCTTAGGCTGCCGTTCCATGTAGGCCCGAATCACCGGAATCCACAAGCGAATTTCAAAATGAGATTTGGTAGACGTACTCAGTATTGATAGCCGAACTTGGAAATAATAAAAAATCCCCGCGGACGACATTCAAAAAATTGTTAGGAATTGTTGATAACTAATAGAAGACGCGCGGAGGTACGAACTGCTCAGAAAAGGTGTTGCGAGCGAATTTCGAGATGAGATTTGGTAGACGTACTCAGTATTGATAGCCGAACTTGGAAATAATAGAAAATCCCCGGGGACGACGTTCAAAAAATTGTTAGGAATTGTTAATAACTAATCGAAGACACGCGGGGGTACAAACTGCTCGGAAAAATTATTACAAGCGAATTTCGAGATGAGATTTGGTAGACGTACTCAGTATTGATAGCCAAACTTGGAAATAATAAAAAATCCCCGGGGACGACGTTCAAAAAATTGTTAGGAATTGTTAGTAACTAATCGAAGACGCGCGGGAGTACGAACTGCTCGGAAAAGTTGTTGCCAGCGAATTTCGAAATGAGATTTGGTAGACGTACCCAGTAATGATACCCGAACCTGGAATAATAATAATAATAATAATAATCTCATCTTGAAATTCGCTAGCAACAACTTTTCTGAGCAGTTCGTACCTCCGCGCGTCTTCGATTAGTTATTAACAATTCCTAACAAATTTTTGAACGTCGTCCCCGGGGATTTTGTATCATTTCCAGGTTCGGGTATCAATTCTGAGTACGTCTACCAAATCTCATCTCGAAATTCGCTTGTAAAAACTTTTCCGAGCAGTTCGTACCCACGCGCGTGTTCGATTAGTTCCTAACAATTTTTTTGTAACACATGCACGATTTTTGCGTTTTTTTGACCCATTCAGCGGGCCTAAAGTGACAGTTTTCAGACGAGCGGGCGTTTTTTTACCATAATAATAAAAACGCCCGCTGCAGCGGGCGCAATTCATTATTATAATAAAATCGCCCGCTGTAGCGGGCGCAATTCATTATTATAATAAAATCGCCCGCTGTAGCGGGCGCAATTCATTATAATAATGAAATCGCCCGCTACAGCGGGCGCAATTCATTATTATAATAAAATCGCCCGCTGTAGCGGGCGCAATTCATTATTATAATAAAATCGCCCGCTGCAGCGGGCGTTTTTATTATTTCAAGAAAATTATTAACAATGTTGAAAAAACGCGAAAATCGTGCTGTTACAAAAAATATGGTGTGCACCAGGGCTAAGTGGGCTTTTTGACCTTGTGTGGTTGCAGTACTCGTCTTCGGCTCGCAGACGCACTCGTCTTCGACTCGTGCTACCTCGCCTCTGACTCGTACTGCAAACTCCACACTCGGTCTAAAAAAGCCCACTTTACGCCCTTGGTACACAATATACTATTTGAACGTCGTCCCCGGGGATTTTTTTATTATTTCCAAGTTCGGCTATCAATACTGAATACGTCTAACAAATCTCATCTCGAAATTCGCTCGCAACAACTTTTCCGAGCAGTTCGTACCTCCGCGCGTCTTCTATTAGTTATTAACAATTCTTAACAATTTTTTTAACGTCGTCCCCGGGGATTTTTTATTATTTCCAAGTTCGGCTATCAATACTGAGTACGTCTACCAAATCTCATCTCGAAATTTGCTAGTCATAACTTTTCCGAGCAGTTCGTACCCCCGCGCGTCTTCGATTAGTTATTAACAATTCCTAACAATTTTTTGAACGTCGTCCCCGGGGATTTTTTATTATTTCCAAGTTCGGCTATCAATACTGAGTACGTCTACCAAATCTCATCTCGAAATTCGCTTGTAATAATTTTTCCGAGCAGTTTGTACCCCCGCGCGTCTTCGATTAGTTATCAACAATTCGTAACAATTTTTTGAACGTCATCCCCGGGGATTTTTTATCATTTCCAAGTTCGGCTATCAATACTGAGTACGTCTACCAAATCTCATCTCGAAATTTGCTAGTCATAACTTTTCCGAGCAGTTCGTACCCCCGCGCGTCTTCGATTAGTTATTAACAATTCCTAACAATTTTTTGAACGTCGTCCCCGGGGATTTTTTATTATTTCCAAGTTCGGCTATCAATACTGAGTACGTCTACCAAATCTCATCTCGAAATTCGCTTGTAATAATTTTTCCGAGCAGTTTGTACCCCCGCGTGTCTTCGATTAGTTATTAACAATTCCTAACAATTTTTTGAACGTCGTCCCCGGGGATTTTTTATTATTTCCAAGTTCGGCTATCAATACTGAGTACGTCTACCAAATCTCATCTCGAAATTCGCTCGCAACACCTTTTCTGAGCAGTTCGTACCTCCGCGCGTCTTCTATTAGTTATCAACAATTCCTAACAATTTTTTGAATGTCGTCCGCGGGGATTTTTTATTATTTCCAAGTTCGGCTATCAATACTGAGTACGTCTACCAAATCTCATTTTGAAATTCGCTTGTAATATTTTTTCCGAGCAGTTCGTACCTCCGCGCGTCTTCTATTAGTTATTAACAATTCCCAACAATTTTTGGAACGTCGTCCCCGGGGATTTTTTATTATTTCCAAGTTCGGCTATCAATACTGAGTACGTCTACCAAATCTTATTTTGAAATTCGCTTGTAATATTTTTTCCGAGCAGTTCGTACCTCCGCGCGTCTTCTATTAGTTAATAACAATTCCCAACAATTTTTGGAACGTCGTCCCCGGGGATTTTTTATCATTTCCAAGTTCGGCTATCAATACTGAGTACGTCTACCAAATCTCATTTTGAAATTCGCTTGTAATATTTTTTCCGAGCAGTTTGTACCTCCGCGCGTCTTCTATCAGTTAATAACAATTCCTAACAATTTTTTGAACGTCGTCCCCGGGCATTTTTCGATAATGCCAGGTTCAAGTATCATTACTGGGTACGTCTATCAAATCTCATCTCGAAATTCGCTGGCAACAACTTTTCCGAGCAGGTCGTACCTCCGCGCGTCTTCGATTAGTTATCAACAATTCCTAACAATTTTTTGAACGTCGTCCCCGGAGATTTTTTACTATTTCCAAGTTCGGCTATCATTACTGGGTACGTCTACCAAATCTCATCTCGAAATTCGCTCGCGACAACTTTTCCGATTAGTTCATACCTCCGCGCGTCTTCTATTAGTTATCAACAATTCCTAACAATTTTTTGAACGTCGTCCCCGGGGATTTTTCAATAATGCCAGGTTCAAGTATCATTACTGGGTGCGTCTACCAAATCTCATCTCGAAATTCGCTCGCAACAACTTTTCTGAGCAGTTCGTACCTCCGCGCGTCTTTGATTAATTATTAACAATTTCTAACAATTTTTTGAACGTCGTCTCCGGGGATTTTTTATTATTTCCAAGTTTGGGTATCATTCTTGGGTACGTCTAACAAATCTCATCTTGAAATTCGCTCGCAACAACTTTTCCGAGCAGTTCGTACCTACGCGCGTCTTCTATTAGTTATTCACAATTCCTAACAATTTCTTGAACGTCGTCCCCGGGGATTTTTTATTATTTCCAGGTTTGGGTATCATTACTGGGTCGTCTACCAAATCTCATCTTGAAATTCGCTTGCAACAACTTTTCCGAGCAGTTCGTACCTCCGCGCGTCTTCGATTAGTTATTAACAATTCCTAACAATTTTTTGAACGTCGTCCCCGGGGATTTTTTTATTATTTCCAAGTTCGGCTATCAATACTGAATACGTCTAACAAATCTCATCTCGAAATTCGCTCGCAACAACTTTTCCGAGCAGTTCGTACCTCCGCGCGTCTTCAATTAGTTATTAACAATTCTTAACAATTTTTTTAACGTCGTCCCCGGGGATTTTTTATTATTTCCAAGTTCGGCTATCAATACTGAGTACGTCTACCAAATCTCATCTCGAAATTTGCTAGTCATAACTTTTCCGAGCAGTTCGTACTCCCGCGCGTCTTCGATTAGTTATTAACAATTCCTAACAATTTTTTGAACGTCGTCCCCGGGGATTTTTTATTATTTCCAAGTTCGGCTATCAATACTGAGTACGTCTACCAAATCTCATCTCGAAATTTGCTAGTCATAACTTTTCCGAGCAGTTCGTACTCCCGCGCGTCTTCGATTAGTTATTAACAATTCCTAACAATTTTTTGAACGTCGTCCCCGGGGATTTTTTATTATTTCCAAGTTCGGCTATCAATACTGAGTACGTCTACCAAATCTCATCTCGAAATTTGCTAGTCATAACTTTTCCGAGCAGTTCGTACCCCCGCGCGTCTTCGATTAGTTATTAACAATTCCTAACAATTTTTTGAACGTCGTCCCCGGGGATTTTTTATTATTTCCAAGTTCGGCTATCAATACTGAGTACGTCTACCAAATCTCATCTCGAAATTCGCTCGCAACACCTTTTCTGAGCAGTTCGTACCTCCGCGCGTCTTCTATTAGTTATCAACAATTCCTAACAATTTTTTGAATGTCGTCCGCGGGGATTTTTTATTATTTCCAAGTTTGGCTATCAATACTGAGTACGTCTACCAAATCTCATTTCGAAATTCGCTTGTAATATTTTTTCCGAGCAGTTCGTACCTCCGCGCGTCTTCTATTAGTTATTAACAATTCCCAACAATTTTTGGAACGTCGTCCCCGGAGATTTTTTATTATTTCCAAGTTCGGCTATCAATACTGAGTACGTCTACCAAATCTTATTTTGAAATTCGCTTGTAATATTTTTTCCGAGCAGTTCGTACCTCCGCGCGTCTTCTATTAGTTAATAACAATTCCCAACAATTTTTGGAACGTCGTCCCCGGGGATTTTTTATCATTTCCAAGTTCGGCTATCAATACTGAGTACGTCTACCAAATCTCATTTTGAAATTCGCTTGTAATATTTTTTCCGAGCAGTTTGTACCTCCGCGCGTCTTCTATCAGTTAATAACAATTCCTAACAATTTTTTGAACGTCGTCCCCGGGCATTTTTCGATAATGCCAGGTTCAAGTATCATTACTGGGTACGTCTATCAAATCTCATCTCGAAATTCGCTGGCAACAACTTTTCCGAGCAGGTCGTACCTCCGCGCGTCTTTGATTAGTTATTAACAATTGCTAACAATTTTTTGAACGTCGTCCCCTGGGATTTTTCGATAATGCCAGGTTCGGGTATTATTACTGGCTACGTCGTCCCCGTCACTGTCTCCTGCTCAATTAAAATTCTAATGAACTATTCTTCGCACCATTTTTGGACCAAGCGGCTCTGAACCTCACTTCACTGACAATTCGATGACCGTGAGACGAGGCGGATCTAACTTCACGCGGCATGGTTCTATTCTACTGTTCGGAATTTGAAGCTAGATAATCGTTAAAATACCAATATTCAACATTTTTTTTCTCAACGACATCGGAATCGAATTAAATTTTCAACCGGTCCTCTGTATTCAAAATTAAATAATTTTCATTTAAAAAAAAATCAAAATCAACTTCCGTTTTTTTTTCGAATCAACCGCTTTTGTACCGCAAAAACCATAATGGTCACATGAACACCGTATTTTTCTTCAGATCGGGCATCAAAAACCATTGAAGAAGAAAAAAAGAAAAAACCCGATATCACCTCGCAAACCCTTCAAAAAAGTACCGTCCACCTTATAATTGTCACCCTGTATATATATATACATATACATATATATGTACGATAATTGAGTAGTCTGATGACAATTTTTTTTTATCATTGGAAAATGGAAGTTTGGGTCTAGAGATGGTGTACTATAAATTTCATGAATATAGCCATTTTTGAGTTATTGCAACCTAACTTCAAAACGGACAGTTTGATGACAAAGCTAGGATATTATCAGGTCACATTGGTGACACTATATTTGAAATATATAGTTATTAATGTGACCGTATATTATCCAAGCTCAATATATATATAGTCAGGATATGACATGGGGTTATTTCTGTGACACTATATATATTTCGGTCTATATATAAAGTTGCCGATGTGACTACGCAGCGTCTCGCTCATGTTCCCATTCATTACAAAAACGGAGCGTTTTCAAGTTTGATATAATCGCTCGCGTGTAATCCAATGCACGCAAAAGTTGATATATGGTGATTCGATGAGGGTGATGATTTATGAAACAGGAATGTGACAACGTTGACGTCACGTTGGAAATCCGAGTCATAATCGCGTAGAATAAGGGTCCGCGTCAAACTGCGTCGAACTAGATTTATACACATACGGCGAGTAATCTTCCGCTCACGATCGAGATTCGTTCGGAAATGTGGGAAACAAAGTGAAAGGTGAGAGTTTCTGACGTTATTCAGCTTGGATTACGGAGGATGATTACAGATCACCTTGTTGTATACCTATTCAGCAGTGTCACTGAAATGACCGGTACGTAGTTTCCGCTGTCATCAAAGTGTGCGATCCGTATTGAATGTTTTGATAACCTACAAATCGATGGAGTAACTGCAATGTGTCAATGGATTTCATTCGGTTCGCCAGCAGACAAATGTATAATCGCATAGCGAGTAAATCGATCATAATGCGAAAGCTCATAAATCCTCAAACTCTGCTATGATGATGAAAAAAAAATCAGCTCTGCAGTCATCCCAGGAGCTGAAAATGCGTGAGGATGAAAAAACGGAGCGCTTGCAATTTTATTATGATCGCTCGCGTGGAATCCAATGCGCGCGAAAGTTGATATACGGTAATTCGCTGGGGCCGATGATTTATGAAACTGCGATGCAATAACGTTGATGTCACGTTGGAAATCCGAGGCATAATCGCGTAAAATAAGGGTCCGAGTCAAACTGCGTCGATCTCGATTTATACACATACGGCGAGTAATCTACCGCTCGAGATCCGTTCGGAAATGTGGAAAACAAAGTGAAAGGTGACAATTTGTGACGTTATTCAGCTTGGATTACGGAGGATGATTATAGATCACCTTGTTGTATACCTATTCAGCAGTGTCACTGAAATGACCGGTACTTAGTTTCCGCTGTCATTAAAGTGTGCGATCCGTATTAAATGTTTCGATAACCTACAAATCGATGGAGTAACTGCAATGTGTCAATGGATTTCATTCGGTTCGCCGGCAGACAAATGTATAATCGCAAAGCGAGTAAATCGATCATAATGCGAAAGCTCATAAATCCCCAAACTCTGCAATGATGATGAATGAAAATTAGCTCTGCAGTCATCCCAGGAGCTGAAAATGCGTGAGGATGAAAAAACGGAGTGCTTGCAATTTTATTATAATCGCTCGCGTGGAATCCAATGCGCGCGAAAGTTGATATACGGTAATTCGCTGGGGCCGATGATTTATGAAACTGCGATGCGATAACGTTCATGTCACGTTGGAAATCCGAGGTATAATCGGGTAGAATAAGGGTCCGAGTCAAACTGCGTCGAACTCGATTTATACACATACGGCGAGTAATCTACCGCTCGAGATCGAGATTCGTTCGGAAATGTGGGAAACAAAGTGAAAGGTGACAGTTTGTGACGTTATTCAGCTTGGATTACGGAGGATGATTACAGATCATCTTGTTGTATACCTATTCAGCAGTGTCACTGAAATGACCGGTACGTAGTTTCCGCTGTCATCAAAGTGTGCGATCCGTATTGAATGATTCGATGACCTACAAATCGATGGAGTAACTGCTATGTGTCAATGGATTTCATTCGGTTCGCCGGCAGACAAATGTATAATCGCATAGCGAGTAAATCAATCATGATGCGAAAGCTCATAAATCCTCAAACTCTGCGCTGATGATGAATGAAAATCAGCTCTGCAGTCATCCCAGGAGCTGAAAATGCGTAAGGATGAAAAAACGGAGCGCTTGCAATTTTATTATAATCGCTCGCGTGGAATCCAATGCGCGCGAAAGTTGATATACGGTCATTCGCTGGGGCCGATGATTTATAAAACGGCGATGTGATAACGTTGATGTCACGTTGGAAATCCAAGGCATAATCGCGTAGAATAAGGGTCCGCGTCTGCCGCGTCAAACTCGATTTATAGACACAGCGAGTAATCTACCGCTCGTAATCAAGATTCGTTCGGAAATGTGGAGAACATAGTGAAAGGTGACAGTTTGTGACGTTATTCAGCTTGGATTACGGAGGATGATTACAGATCACCTTGTTGTATACCTATTCAGCAGTGTCACTGAAATGACCGGTACGTAGTTTCCGCTGTCATCAAAGTGTGCGATCCGTATTGAATGTTTCGATAACCTACAAATCGATGGAGTAACTGCAATGTGTCAATGGATTTCATTCGGTTCGCCGGCAGACAAATGTATAATCGCATAGCGAGTAAATCGATCATAATGCGAAAGCTCATGAATCCTCAAACTCTGCAATGATGATGAAAAAAAAATCAGCTCTGCAGTCATCCCAGGAGCTGAAAATGCGTGAGGATGAAAAAACGGAGCGCTTGCAATTTTATTATAATCGCTTGCGTGGAATCCAATGCGCGCGAAAGTTGATATACGGTCATTCGCTGGGGCCGATGATTTATGAAACTGCGATGCGATAACGTTGATGCCACGTTGGAAATCCGAGGCATAATCGCGTAAAATAAGGGTCCGAGTCAAACTGCGTCGATCTCAATTCATACACATACGGCGAGTAATCTACCGCTCGAGATCGAGATTCGTTCGGAAATGTGGAAACCAAAGTGAAAGGTGACAGTTTGTGACGTTATTCAGCTTGGATTACGGAGGATGATTACAGATCACCTTGTTGTATACCTATTCAGCAGTGTCACTGAAATGACCGGTACGTAGTTTTCGCTGTCATCAAAGTGTGCGATCCGTACAAAATGTTTCGATAACCTACATATCAATGGAGTAACTGCAATGTGTCAATGGATTTCATTCGGTTCGCCGGCAGACAAATGTATAATCGCATAGCGACTAAATCGATCATAATGCGAAAGCTCATAAATCCTCAAACTCTGCAATGATGACACTGGTCTACAGTGGTTTTTTTTTTTGCCCTAGAAATGAGATTGATTTTGGATATATTCATGCTCACAATTCATGAAACTATCAATGATTTTGTAAGATTTTCTCTCGTTTTCTTTCAAATCTTTATTTTCATTCTACATTACAAAAATCGGAATACAAGAAACAAAATAACAGATATATTTATAATGTCAGTTTTGTTTTGAAAAATTAGGATACATCGAAGTAAATAGAGAGGAAAATGTCAAAAACATGTGTTATATTCCCATAAAACGCCTTATATATTAAATATTAAATATATTAAATATTATATATAATATATCATATAATATATTCAATAGACCGGTTTTTGTTCAACTTTTTTTTTTCACCTCGTACACCCTTGGAAAAGTGAGTTTCTAGTGTAAAACGAAGCTTCGTGAAACCGGAGCCCGGTGGCTCAATTTTAAAAGGTTCCGCAGTCGGTCTGAACTCGTCCCATTTGATTAACATAGGATTCTTGCTGGACAAAAAAAAGGCCTGGCCACGCTCAAACGCGTACGCAGACGCAAACGCTGACGCAGAGCAGCGCAGCGGCGCTCCTGATCAGTGGTTGACATGATTGTCCAACTTTAGACCAATGAAATCCCGGCCGCGAATTCCGAACTTGGCGCCAAAAGGAACGATCGCAATTCGCCGGCGATCGATGCGTCCGTATTAATTCCGTTTCATGGGACAATAGGAGAAAAACATCCCGTAAGCCAGTGAGGGTGGAACTCCTGTGATTGGAGCTTCGAAAAATGAATAAATCACGGATCCGTTTCGGATCCGCGATTTCCGTACCATGGGAAAGACTACCGTAATTTCTTTTCAAATCTTATTTCTCATTGGCTTAAATTTGAACCTAACCCGACTTTGACCCTCCGGTGGAAACGCCGTCATACACGCAATACATGGAAAAAGTCACTATATTCCGTTCCGTTTTTCCGTTCCGGCCCTACATGGGACGACACCATCATACGCGGGCTGGCTAACTCCTTCTTCTTCCTTGTTTTCGACTTAGGCTGCCGTCCCATGTAGGCCCGGAACGGAAAAACGGAACGGAACGTTGTATGTATAGGTGTATACATACACGCAATACATAGAAAAAGTAACTAGAATCCGTTCCGTTTTTCCGTTCCGCCTTAGGCTGCCGTTCCATGTAGGCCCGAATCACCGGAATCCGGAATGACGGAACGGAACGTTGTAGGTGTCGGTGTATACATACACGCGATGCATAGAAAAAGTCACTAGATTCCGTTCCGTTTTTCCGTTCCGGCCCTACATGGGACGGCAGCTTTATCGCCCTTTCGGGCATGTAGTCAAATGACTGGCTAACTACTTTCGAACTGCATAGTTTATGGCGGAAACAAATTAATTTTTATTTTCTTGGTAGCCTAATGGCAGTATGGTTCATGACTAGCAGCTTCCGGCTGGGATTCACCAGTTTTCGAGTATCAAGAGCGATAAGTCGAAAAGAAACAGAGAGAGGAAGACCAGTTTTCGAGAAGACGTGACCATGCCATTGCCGACGCAGTCTAAAATGTCTTCGTGTCGTGCTCAAAATTAGTTTTGATTTCGCCATATGGCTTTTTTCCAAATACGAACGCAAACAGTAATCGGTCTTCATGTCTTCAACTAAGACCAAAAGGTACGCACTTCTGCGTCTTTCCGAGAGTGATGTTGAAGTGCGTTCTGTTAATGACCTCAGGAGGCGTTCCGATGACACGTGTATGATTAGAAGAAATCGGCGGCTAGTCACTGCCAAAATTGAAGCATTTAATGGTGAGTAGCTTAGAGATAATTGTTGCGATTGAACTATTTCAAAGACCTGCTCGTCGATGCGATTCATGCGATAATAGTATCAAATTTTTTTAATTAAATACCACAAAGTGAACATTTTGATGACTTGAGTCAATAATCATCAAACAACGCAAATGAATTCTGGATTTGTTATTTGTAGTCACCTCTTATTGGTTTTGATTTACAACGACTTATAATTTTGACGGCTGCGTGGAATAACCGGCTATCTCAGAGTCCGGTTAAAAAAGCGGCTATCACAGATTTCGGTTGAAAAAGCGGCTATCTCAGAATCCATTCGAAAAAGCGACCTGTGCCTATATGAATAATATAGGCAACAGGCGCATTTTCGAATGGATTCTGAGATAGCCGCTTTTTCAACCGGATTCTGAGATAGCCACTTTTTCAACTGGACTCTGAGATAGCCGGTTATTCCACGCAGCCGTCGATTTACAACGATTAGTTGATCTCATTCGTTTTGCACTGACGATTTGTGAGGTTTGGAATTGTGATTATTCTCTGCTATTTGTATTTCGATGGCTCCTATCGAAATGAGCGTAACTCAGCAGTGCAGGAAAGAAAAGCGTAACTCGGCGAAGCAGTTAAGAAAGGCGTATGTCCCCTGTGAATCCCTATGACAAACGCCTGTTTTAACTGCTTCGCCGAGTTACGCTCTTCTTTCCTGCGCTGCTGAGTTACGCTTATTTCGATAGAAGCCATCGATTTCTATTCATGACACAAGTATACGAGCTGCATCGGCAGTTAATTATAAAATTTTCTTACAGCGAATCTTGCAATCCTGAATCAAGTCGCCGCAGATATGCGTCGCCAAGTACCACGTGTGTCAGTCAAACGTGAAATATGTGTGAATAAATCTAAAAGTAAGTTAGACCACTATGTTGCTGTACATTTTTAATAATCGTAATCAGTAATTCTGCATAACAACTTGGTGACAATATAATTGTTCGTTTTTTCCTAAACTATATCTGCTGCTCCATTTGATAACATGTGATATCAAATAACATTCACGGTTTCTTTTGATGTCCTGCAAACGGTCTACAGAAGTCAAAAAAGTCTGCCCTGTATTTTTATATCCATAAATTATATTCTTGAATGATGGTGTACATACTGAAAATAGAGTGAGCATTGATGAATTTCTTTCAGTTTCTCTTCATATCAACACATGTGTTATTTCAGAGCGTAGAACAGATTGCGCATCAACTACTTATCAGTCTTTAAGACAGTCAAAAAAGCCTAAAACATTCAATAACAAGGATACAAGTGACTCAAACAAGAATATTACTTACTCTAAGAAGTCCAAAGTGGCCAGGGCTTTAGACTTGAAAGGTGCAGTAAGTGGAGTCGATGACAAAATGGATTCTACTCCATGTCACCTGCATGACGACAACGAAGGTGACTATATTAGAATACTGACTTACTGATTATGTGCGCCGATCCAATATCAACGCTGGTTTTCCATTCCGCTACGTCTGTCGATGAGTTTCATTCCATACCGGCATATGATTTGGTTTCATTTCAGAGCGTGCAGCTGATCATGCATCAACCACTCATACGTCATCCCAAGAACTGGGCAAGCCTGAAATATCAAATGACAATTATATATGCGACCTGAACAAAAACATAACATATCCAAACCGGTCTCAAGTGGCCAGGGCTTTTGACTTGGAAGGTGCAGTAAGTGGAGTCGACGACAAAATGGATTCTACTCCATGTCACCTGCATGACGACAACGAAGGTGACTATATTAGAATACTGACTTACTGATTATGTGCGCCGATCCAATATCAACGCTGGTTTTCCATTCCGCTACGTCTGTCGCTGAGTTTCATTCCATACCGGCATATGATTTGGTTTTGTTGAAGTTGATGCTTCGTGACTACTAGATGGCGTGGAGCGCTATCTCAGCGGTGGTTCAAGTTTTCTGCACAGGTTTCTTTTCTCCTATTCTCTCACTCTTCTCTCTTACTTGTTAGAAGGACCTGCTTACCTACGTACTTCCGTTTTTGGTGTGTTCTCACCTCCTGTTCCTATACATGTGATACTAATAGTAATTAAAGGTATTATCAGAATAAAATATATAACAAAGAGATTATATAAATAAAATAAATTCTTGTGTGAAATCCTGATTCCCAATTCTGCTATTAAACTGAATGAAAAGGATCTATTCTAATAGGTTATGTGCCCAGCACGCTTGTAAATTAATTACAGGTCGACTCCCTTGAGTAAGTAAAGTGATTCAGAGTTAACTCTTAAACAAGCCAGTCGTTACGAAGCGTCTACCCTACTGAAAATTCCCAGGTGGAAATCCATGTAGGAAAGTATGGATGCAAATGGAATTCCATGAAATCTTATAATAATCCACCAGGAATTCAGAAACATAGAATATCCATGTTGCTAATCTATGGTTTTCCTGTAGTTGATCTAGCGGTATTCACATGGATATTCCATGGTTTTCCAATTTCATGCGATAGTAGAAATCCATGTGGATGGGTATATAGATTTCCATTCAGATATATTATGGATTTTCATGGTAAAACCCTACAGAATATATAGATTTTTATAGAAAGATAACGGTAATATCCTGACCTGTTCCATGGGAAATATTATGAATAATCTACCGGCTGTTACCTAAAATTTCGGAAACTTTAACATGTGAATCCATGTGTAATGGTATACGTTTCTATGGACAGTCCATAGGAAAATATCTTAATTCCCATGTGAATATGGCTATGACACAGTCTCGTTGTCGCTGGAAACATTGTGTCAAATCTATCAGATCCTGTATGGAATCATGAGAAAATAAACATACTGATCTGTGTATAAACTCACGGATTGCTGTAGGAAGTCCCCAGAAAACCATATGATCTCATGAAAATTCCACTGTAAAATCATTTCGTCATCCATGGAAAAATATGCACAAAATCCACCGGATTTCGGCCGGATTTTGGCAAAAAAAGAACACCGGAATCCGGACACGACCACACGAGTCGTTGTGGAAACTCCCTAGGAAACCATACGATCTCATGAAAATTCCGTTGTGACATCATTTCGTCATCCATGGAAAAATATACACAAAATCCACCGGATTTCGGCCGGATTTTGGCGGAAAAAGAACACTGGAATCCGGACACGACCACACGAGTCGTTGTGGAAACCCCCTAGGAATCCATACGATCTCATGAAAATTCCGTTGTGACATCATTTCGTCATCCATGGAAGAATATACACAAAATCCACCGGATTTCGGCTGGATTTTGGCAAAAGAAGAACACCGGAATCCGGAAACGACCACACGAGTCGTTGTGGAAACTCCCTAGGAAACCATACGATCTCATGAAAATTCCGTTGTGACATCATTTCGTCATCCATGGAAAAATATACACAAAATCCACCGGACTTCGGCCGGATTTTGGCAAAAAAAGAACACTGGAATCCGGACACGACCACACGAGTCGTTGTGGAAACCCCCTAAGAAACCATACGATCTCATGAAAATTCCGCTGTGACATCATTTCGTCATCCATGGAAAAATATACACAAAATCCACCGGATTTCAGCCGGATTTGGCGGAAAAAGAACACCGGAATCCGGACACGACCACACGAGTCGTTGTGGAAACTCCCTAGGAAACCATACGATCTCATGAAAATTCCGTTGTGACATCATTTCGTCATCCATGGAAAAATATACACAAAATCCACCGGACTTCGGCCGGATTTTGGCAAAAAAAGAACACTGGAATCCGGACACGACCACACGAGTCGTTGTGGAAACCCCCTAAGAAACCATACGATCTCATGAAAATTCCGCTGTGACATCATTTCGTCATCCATGGAAAAATATACACAAAATCCACCGGATTTCAGCCGGATTTGGCGGAAAAAGAACACCGGAATCCGGACACGACCACACGAGTCGTTGTGGAAACTCCCTAGGAAACCATACGATCTCATGAAAATTCCGTTGTGACATCATTTCGTCATCCATGGAAAAATATACACAAAATCCACCGGACTCCGGCCGGATTTTGGCAAAAAAAGAACACTGGAATCCGGACACGACCACACGAGTCGTTGTGGAAACCCCCTAGGAAACCATACGATCTCATGAAAATTCCGCTGTGACATCATTTCGTCATCCATGGAAAAATATACACAAAATCCACCGGATTTCGGCCGGATTTTGGCGGAAAAAGAACACCGGAATCCGGACACGACCACACGAGTCGTTGTGGAAACTCCCTAGGAAACCATACGATCTCATGAAAATTCCGTTGTGACATCATTTCGTCATCCATGGAAAAATATACACAAAATCCACCGGACTTCGGCCGGATTTTGGCAAAAAAAGAACACTGGAATCCGGACACGACCACACGAGTCGTTGTGGAAACCCCCTAGGAAACCCTACGATCTCATGAAAATTCCGTTGTGACATCATTTCGTCATCCATGGAAAAATATACACAAAATCCACCGGACTTCGGCCGGATTTTGGCAAAAAAAGAACACCGGAATCCGGACACGACCACACGAGTCGTTGTGGAAACTCCCTGGGAATCCATACGATCTTATGGGAATATCATATTAATGCCTGGTTTACACAGCGTCTTAACTTGACTTATTTCAAGGATCGACTAATCAGGAGGCTCTATTGACCTGGCGCGTGTCTAAAGCAGCCTTAATTCTTATTGGTTAATCCTTCAATTAAGTTGAGTTACAGCACTGCGTAAACCAGGCACAACACTATTCGTTTTCTTCGAGGTGAACAGACTTAGGCTACAGTTCTGTAAGAAGTTAAGCCAAAGGTTAAAAAAAAAAAGGTGAACAGACTATTTTTTTCAATAGCGGTGCGAAGGCGAGTTTCCAGTAGCCGGCGAGGATTTTCGCTCCGCTGTTGCAGAAAAAAAAAACTCTCACACAATAATAACGATTACTGCAATTAGTTGTCTACATAAAAGTGGGACTAGATGTGGAAAAAAAATACTCATTCCAAAAAATATCATGCGTTAATATTTTTATTGATAATTCATAGGGGGAAATAGTCATATAAATATGATGGTAATTTTTTCGTAGTGTATGGAGGATGTTACAAGAGAGTATGACCATTAAGCAATCAGTTTGTACACCACTCGCGCTGCGACAAGCCAACCACTAATAAATGTACATGTGGGGTACCGCGCAAATAAATTGCGCCTCATTGGTTTCCATGAATAGACATATTTTACTGATTTTGCTCGTTGAAATGGCTACTATTTCCTGATCAATCTCTGTAACTTTCCTTAGCATAGTTAATTTATTATTGAATGCATTGGTCGTTTTCAGTATTTTACAGAGTGTATACTCTTTGCGCGAGTTCTGATCGGACAAAAAATATAAAATTTCAATGTATTTACCATCAATTGTCTGAGCGAAGCTGTTGTTTGATCTTTTAATGATCTTCTGCGAGGATTGAAACAAACATTTATCTTTCACAATTTTTTTTATACACACTAACGTGCGTAGACAAACGCAGATTTTCTATCCACTCCTCATCTGCCACAAGGGGAACACCGAAATACCTAATAGATGAAGCTTTTACAGTTTTCTTAGTTATCTTGCTATCTAGGTACAGGTAATAATCGATCACTTTACGACATGATCTCAATAAAATGTGATTTTTCAAGACGACCTCATTTTTTCGAATTGCAATGGCTCTAGAAATTTGTGATGTCACACCCTTGGCACACTTGATATATTTCAATATTTGGCCATTTCCTGATTCGAATGCGAATCCAGAATGAGCCCATAACGGCCCCCAATCCACAACACTTTGCGCGATATGTAAGAGTTGATGAACGTTATATGTCATAGCACTTTTTGAGTAATACATTTCTGTTTTTCCAACAAAATCAGCTAATAATTCTTGTGCACGTTTAATATCTGTGATTGAAATATTACTTGACATTAATAAATGGAAGGCCTCGACGAACGTAATCCAGTGTAATAGATATTTTTTCTGTAGGACACTTGTTAGCACAGGTACACTTGAATACAGAATCCAATTTTCCCAATCTTTTGCTTTCCACTGCTTAATTTCTGAAAACGACCTTGTCAAATGTGAAACTGCTCGAGGGAATTTGATTTTAGTAACTATTTGATCCATTTTTTCGATGTCTGACTTAGAAAGCATTTCCAAGAAATAATGTGTAAATTGCTTCCCAACTCCCAGTAAAATGCAATGCATATAATCAGGCACAAACCCCAATATTATACAAAACTTGAGTAAATAGATCAAAGCCCTGGCGGCTTCTGTGACACGCTTGATATACCGTAGATATATCGTCTGTTCATCGTTTTATCACCGTTGTCATACGTATAAACATGGAGTAAATATGGTAGATTTGCGCCGAAAATGAACAAAGTTTATACCGTATGTATGGGTACTTAAGACTCTCAACATACGGTTCGAACACAGTGTACATACCGTCCATCCGCCTAAACAATATGCGACCTTTTGTGGTCCCTCCAAAATATACGTGAAGGTACGATATCTATACCGCGGTCATACGGTATCAGTACTTCATTGTATCGTATCCATACCGCATTCACACCATAATCATACCGCATTGAGAACGAACCGTACCGCGATGAAAAAAAAAAAAACTTATCTTAAATTTCAGCATAGGTATTAAGGTGGCTCAAGCACGAACACGTTCAGCTACAGAAAAAAATAATTTTTTAGTATATAGTACATAAAGTACCTATCTTCACGTACGCGAAATCTCAGACCAGGTCAACGACTAGATAAGAGAGATAAAAATTGTTGAAATTCGATTTTTTAACACAGGGCTTATGGGAGAATCGCGCCGAAAGACTTGGGCCGGGTAATATCTCGATATTCACGCTAGGGATGTTGTCGAAAAACTAGAGGAATGTAGATTAGATCATGAGAATTACAATCACCGCAATAAAATATGAGGTCGACGACTTTTTTCAAAAGATATTGAATGTTAAAGTGTCGGAAAATTCGTAGTTGAGAAAGGTTTGGTAGCCGCCTGAAGAACTGGCAGCCTCGCACACATCACCTGATCTGAATAACGCAAGAGCGCATGCGCGAGAATCGAACATCGCTAGTAGACCTAACCTATCATTCGAAGCATCTGTCAGTGGCTGATTGCGACGTTGCCGTTCTTCTCTGTACAGTACCGTAACGTAAAATTACTCTTATTTTACGGTCTTTATTTAGCGATATAAACTAATAATTATGCACGTGAAATTATCAATAATTTTATTAGAAGTAACTGTATTGTCACAAAGATGCGTTTTAGGGGGAAAAAAGAGGGCCTTGCTTTAGCCCCCACAAAAATCGGACCTTCGTGCTTGAGCCACCTTAATAGCGACGCCTCAGTGAAAGTACATACAGCTTTATTAAAAAATCATGCTGTTCCATATATCTTTATCGGACGAGACAGCATAATTTTAGAATTAAATTCGATATATGTTCTTTCGCTGAGGCGTCGCTATATTCTCATATTAGCTAATATGAGAATTTTACTAGTAAAAGGGACACATTGAAATTTCAACGAAATATGTATTTTATTCGCTGCATGGCGATATCCATATGTGATACATATACAGGTGATATATTACAATTAAATTCGGCCCAACACGGTCATTCGCATTCAGCATTCAATAAGAATGCAAATAACTATGCGGAAGTGTATGATTCATGAGTGATGTTTAATGGACGACAAAATTTGACTCGATACATACCGTATAAACGTGGTATTATATACGTCGTGGTTGCTGACCTTATACCCTTTCCATCCGTACTTTATACGTACTTTATCCGTACTTCAACTGAAGCACATACGGTTTTCATATCGTATAATCACGTATATATACGGTTCAAACTTTGTTCATTTCGGGCGCAAATCTACCGTCTTTATTCGGTACAAGAACGTTTAGATGCGGTCGTGCTACCGTCATCATACTCATACCGTATTTACCCGGTACATACAGCGTATATTCTACGCAAACCAAAAGCCGCCAGGGAGGTGTCGTATTTTTCAACCCGTATACTGGTTTGTCTATTCGTAGGCTTTCTTGCATATGTTTTAATGTATCATCCTTAGTTCTATTGCTAGGTAAATAGTCCAAGAGCGGATATTTTGTACTTCCTCTTCGAGGAGCAGTTTCTACCCATTCGCTTGGATGTAGACACCAATTGCACCCATAGTGACCGTTGAACTGGACAAGACCTTGCATCGGTGCCCGAGCTACAGAATCGACACAGCATAAAATTGGAAAAATTTTGATAATTTTGTCTTCATTCATTATTTGGCAAGCAACTCCATTATCCGAAAGATTATTCATCATTTTGACAAAAGGATCTAGGAACACATTTATGTCAGGTTTTGATTTTCCAAACCATAAGGCACATACAATGGGTTTATTTGTTCTCACATCATGAGGTAACTCATTCAACATTATCTGAATTGGCCATATGGAAAATGTTGAACTTTTGAACACAGGAGACCCATCAGAATTAAAAGAACAGGTGGCATATGAAGCTTTGTCATGTATCTCTAAAGATTTTACGAATTTTCGATACTCTTTCCCATCATATATGTCGTTGTAAATGCCATTTTCATGAACTCTCTCAGTCACCACATAATTGTAGTATTCGTCGTTAGCTTGCAGCAATTCTTTGATTTCATTACATGGATCCAAAATAATAAAGAAATTCTTATAAACGGGGTCGTTCAGAAAAATCTCAGCTTCGCAGGACGAGCAGAGCACTGTGTTTGTTTTTGAACGATCAAATTCTCCAACATATGCATCGCATACTGGACACAATGCATGAAATTTCACATTAGACGATTTGAATAGTTTATCCATGAAATACCGAGTATCAGGGAGTATTGGTTCCGAGAAAATACAATTAATCAACTTGAGAAGATCGGTGAAACCAACTTGAGACAAATTATGTTCGAAACTAAACTTCATAGCATTCAATAATATTCCACCTGGACTTGCATCTACGGTCGTTGTCACAGGATTTGAGAAACCTACTGAATTTATTAAAGTTTCTAGTGGTTGCAGGTTATTATTGATTCTTTCATCAATATTTTGATCAACTTCTTCACTACTGTCGGAATCATAGTCATCTTGATTCTCTTCATCTTCAAAACAGCTTTCGTTTTCCAGAACCCCTCGATTGTCTTCATCTTCATAACAGCACTCATTTTCCAGGGCCTGGATGCGGTTTTGGAAAAATTTAGTATTTTGTTGGTAGAATTAAACAATTGGTGCGATCAAAATTTACAAGTGAATCATTCTTGGAAATGGTAAAATTCATATTCATGTAATTTAGAGGCGAAAACCATTATCCAGCTGTGCAAGGTACTGTAAAACAAAATACTAGAAAAGTGAAATATTGAATGAGCGTACTGGAATTTTGTTCGCATTATGTAATTGTAATGTACCGTGGTTTTTACCGACAGCGGACCAGGGTTGCGATTCTGTAACTTTCCGCTAACTCGCTAACTCGCTAACTCGCTAACTTTTCGCTCTAAGACCGTTGGTTGGCTGAGGAGCGTCCAATCGGAGATCGTTACGGGCCGGAACGATCTCCGATTGGACGAAGTTAGCGAGTTAGCGAGTTAGCGAGTTAGCGGAAAGTTACAGAATCGCAACCCAGAGCCTTTCTCCACCTCTCTTATACTTCCAAGTGTTTGGCTAGTGTTGGGCGAGATAGTGAGAGGCCCTGGGCAGCTGTTAAGAAAAAGAACTATACATATACAAATCAAGGATGAAATATCAACCGAAAAAACATGTGACCTACGCGCAAACTGTGTTACTTTTGATTCGACTTACTTGTAGCAGGTCTGAGCTTGAATCTTCTACTGGATCCATCGTACAATCTTCATCTGCAGAGTCTTCGTTTTCGAAATTACCACTTAAATTTCGATATTCTGGTACATTTCCACAAACATTCTCTTCTTCTGAAGTCCTGCTAAAATCCAGATTTTCATTCGTTGAGTCTGAAGTATTTGGACACATATTTTGATCTTCTAAATCAATGCTCGCATCTTCGTGTTCAATCGCACATACTGGAGGATCACTTATATTGCCGTCATTTTCTGCAGAATTATGTGAGGGCCCAGCTTCTTCACAATTATCCATATTTGGAACCTATTTTGAAAAGTCATTTTTGATATTGGTGTGGATATAATATTCGTTTTGAATGCCCGTTTCACCCATTTATATATGCATACTCGTGTACTGCAAATATCTCGTTTATACCTAAACCTAAACTATGGGTGCATATGACGATTATGACATTTAATATTCAATGCATTCAATTCAAGAATCCATTCAAGTGAGGGTATAACACAGTACCAGGTCAGATTACTTCGTCAGACAATCATAGACGCTGGGATCGACAAAAAAAAAGTATGAACAGAGAGGATAACCCATGAGGAGTGAAAAGTAAACGAAGTTTCGTCACACAGCTGAACTCACCTTGAAATCATTCTTGGCTTCGTCGTTATTTTGTTTTCGGATTCGAAAGTGGTGTTTCGTGGTTTTAGGAACCTTAACATTTGAATCTAACCAAGCCTTATACCTTTTGGGTCGGTCCATGTTGTTTTCAATAAAAATATACCACTGGTGTTTTTTTTTATCAGTCGCATATCAGCAATATATATCAGTAATATATCAGTTAACTATATAGTATATTATAATTATAATGAAACAAACGACAAAGAACTGCGTTTGCTTGATCGAGAAAGTTTAACGCTTGACGTATATGTGTGAACAGCTGTCATAACTAACACCGGCGCGCGGCGTTTAACAATCGCGCTAATCGATAAAACGGGTCGATTTATGAGTGACTTGACGACACAACTAGAGCCACCATTCGGCATATTTCAAGCTGTTACTAGATTGTTCGGAAGTGTTCTACCGCGTGCCTCGTGCGTATAACTACGTAAAGGCTTGCTATTTCGGTTGGAGATAGACACGTGGTCAGTGAAGAGTTGATAATTTATTACTAATATTTATAGTTTTGATCACAGCTTTGATGACCAATTGTAATAAAAATGTCTGCAATTACTTATGCCCATGTTCGGTTCGTGGAAGACAATGTCCTAAAAACCGTGAAAGTGACCGATATCAAGAGATTTAATCCTCGGCATTGTACAGACTTCGACAAGACAAAAGCTTATAATGTACGATGGGACGAAGAAAAAGAGGGCCGGGATAGTGAATCTGTATATTACAAGGCGAACATCCTTCTACTAGGCAGTAAGTATTCCATAAACTTTAATTGCGTCCCTCGTATATAGCCGAGTACGTGTGTGCATGATATGTAGTATTTTCCAACGGAATCCAAACCAACGTGTTAAGGCCTGTTCAGACCAGCCGGAATCTACCGGAACAGAAGTAAACGGAAGATTACGGAACAGGAGTGATTTGAAGCGTGTGGAAGTCCGTGGAAGCAATGAGAAGTTTGAAATGACTATGAATATCGTTCGCCCCTGACGCGTACCATTTAAAACTTCTCATTGCTTCCACGAACTTCCACACGCTTCAGATCACTCCTGTTCCGTACTATCTTCCGTTTTGTTCTGTTCCGGTAGATTCCGGCTGGTCTGAACAGGCATTTAAACCTTTGAGCACATGTTTTCGTGGCATCTTGTGTAGTGAAAATTAATTTCTTAGTTCTTTTTCGATTGAAAATTTAATATTCAGATTTATTTTCACAGCCAGTAGGGGAGACATTGAAAGTAAATTGAAGAAACCTCGTTTGAAATTTCCGAAGAAAAGATCAATGGATTCTGAAGAGGAGGGTTTATCAGAACCTTCCTTCGACCGTTCTGAAGCCTCTAAGATTAAGGTAATGTGTTATGATTATTTAGTTAATTTTTGTGGAATAGGAGTTAGGGTAAAAATAGTGATATCGGAAATAGGTCATGCAAAGTTAAATTCGAGCTGACAGTATGTGAATGACAACAACTGTTGGAGGATACAAAAATGGACGATATAGATGAATGGAATAGAGTCTTTGGTCCATCGGTATGACATTGAATTCGCATCGTTGGAACGCAACGAAATTCGACAAAAATTGGAAAAAAATATACGACTGAAAATGATCCTGCTAGGTATAATAATGTTTTCAAGTTATTTTTAGTCGTTTTCACCTCTCAAACCTAACAGCATCATTTTTGGTGATTTAATATATTTTCTTTCAATTGTCGTCGAAATTCGTTGCGTTCCAACGATGCAAACTTCAATGTCATTCATCTGCATAGAAGTGTGAGAGGCTAAAAGCACTCTAGACCTTTGCTTCTATCGGACTGAGAATTTTCTTTTCTATTAAAATGCAACGTTAGTCTTCGCGCTATCCAGAGCTGAAGTAAGCGCGTTCAGTGTTGTAGGAATTGGAAACTGCGACCGGTTAAATATCGAAAGCATCAACAAGATCCTAGTCATCTAATCATCCTACTAACTAGGAGAGTATCGCACATCCGGGTCATGGATCTTGACCAAACTTATAGGGCCATGAGCCAAAATATGAAGTACCTGCTGAATAATCTCCAGATTCGGCCTTTACTCTATCAATTTATCTAAATGTACAATAGAAATTGGCGTAGCCTGGGTTTTGCAAAATGCCATAAAATAACCAGTTTTTGTGCTGCGGCATGAGATTCTACATTGCACTGAATATTCATACGTTGAATACAGTCATTATTGTACATCAGATTGTTGAGATTTAACATCACTCTATTATGCGTCTATTAGCACATTGCTTCTCGTCGTTCATCACTCGTACCGCATTCGTTTGGTGAATTTAAAGACTTCTTCCTACTTGAAAGATGTTGAATATATGGCCAGTTTCAATACTGATACTGGCAGCTTACAAATCCTGTAAATCAGTGGTCGGCACACTCATTAGTCGAAAGAGTCTAAGCTTTTAATCCACTTAACTCGGTCACCGGCACTAATCCTTTTAACGCCATTTCTTGGATTTTGGTAGGTATGAGTGGGGATATGCAGGTATGAACAGACCTAGACAGTCTAACGCAGTTGTTGCCGTCCCAAATAGACCGCACACCCCTTAGTTCCTTTTATTTCTCCTGAACGCTGCCCCTACCATTGCATTTCTAGGTAAGGACGACTGACCGTTTTCAGGTAGACCGAGGGGATTTACGGCCGCACTAATTGACACTTAGAGCCGGGCTGGCTCGGCGAGCCGGCGTGGCCGACTCCTGCCGTAGGATATCAGTGGATATTTCAGTGTACTATGCGGAGTTCATGAGGATTTATGTAGCAACTATTACGGACAATCTATAGAATTTAATATAATATTACACATAGGATTCCATATATCATTACACATGGGATCACATGTTTCTGCACATGACTACATCCACACAAAATTCCATGGATTTCCAGTAATAAATCCCGGCAAAAAATCCACGGATTCACATGGATTCTCTATATAGATTTCCGGGTGGAATTCCAGGTGGAATCGTCCATGGATTTCCACCCGGAAATTTGCAGTAGGGACTACGGACAATCTATAGAATTTAATATAATATTACACATAGGATTCCATATATCATTACACATGGGATCACATGTTTCTGCACATGACTACATCCACATGGAATTCCATGGATTTCCAGTTCCAAATCCCGGCAGAAAATCCACGGATTCACATGGATTCTCTATATAGATTTCCGGGTGGAATTCCAGGTGGAATCGTCCATGGATTTCCACCTGGAAATTTTCAGTAGGGTAATCAACGACGAGTAACAAAAGCTAGGCGAACGCGCGCAAACTTGCTAAAAGAAATATAGATATTATGTAATGCGGTCTCTTCTCGGAAGTGTGAGAGAGATGCCATTATACTGAAGACCATGTGCAACGTTTTTGCGCGGTGGGTTCTTGATAAAACATCGTGTTCAGACGAGTTTAAACTAAGTATATGATTATGTAGGGTTTGTTATTCTCGAATCAGAATGATTAGAGGTATATATAATAGGATTTGAAGTGACTGACATGCTGTGCATGAGTATTGTTACAAGAATATTTTTTATTTCCGCTCTGGTGACTCTGTAGTTCATTGTCTACGTGTGCGATCAACCCTCTCACGTTATAAAGTGTACTGCAGTGCTAGTTTTCTTTGCAGTGAGAGGGAGCACGAATTCAGTGTCTCAGGGTTGCCGGATGTCGCCTAATTTTTTATGGGATTATAAAGTTACTTGCTCGACTTGCTGTGCGGTTGAACATGAATTATAAGAAATGTTTGGTATTTTTCAGTCAGAATGTCTGTAAGACAAGGTAACGAAAATCAAGCCAAAGGAAACGAAGACAACGCTGAACAATCAGACGTAGAACTAGATTACACCCAAGGTATTATCTCTAATTTCTATCGAATATAAACATTTGAAAATATCAGAGAATCCAGATCTGGTAATTTCCGTTTTTTTGCTTTCTCGATAATGTAGAAAAAGAAAACGGAGGAACTTTGTTTTATTAGAATATATGCGTAGGTATATAAAAACCAAACTTATCAGAATAAAATGTTTATAGATTCAGATTTGGAAAGAAGCTACACTCCAACTGGCCGTCCACCTATGCTTGTGAAATACATAACTCATGAAGCTCATCAAAGGAAGGTCGATGAACTTCAAAAGATTAATGAAGAGCAAAAAGCTCGAATAATTGAAATCGAGAAAATGATTAGTGATCTGAAAGAAAAGAATGAACAATCCATACAACAGCTCAGAAAATCAAACCCAAGAACCGTACTATTAAGTGAAAATATTCATTCATCTACTTTGAATCCAGACTACTTCATCGGAGACACTCGTAGTGAAATTAATATTACGACTCAGACGAATCATGTTATCAGTGAATTAAGCCAAACTTTTAAAGCTTTCAGCAAGAGTGTAGAAAACTCAAAAACAAGAGTTCCGTTTAGGTCAAACTATAAATTGACTGAAAGTGTAACTTTAAATGTATGGTATGATTATCTCAAGTCAGAATTACTATCGTATGACCTATTAAGTGTCATCGACGATCAAGCCTTTATATCAAAGGAGTTTAGTTCAAAAGAAAAACATGACCGCTCTGTTGAAACAAGAAACATAATTATCAATAGAGTGAATGAAAATTACCATAAAAAGATCCTGAATATAATGGACCCAAAAGAAATATTGCTAGAAATCAAACGTTTGAGAAAATCAGAAGCCAATATTTCAGCATCTGCAGTAAGAGCTAAACTATACTCGCTGAAAAAGGGAAAGGCAGAAAGAATCAAAGATTTTTACAACAGATCTGATGCAATAATACAAGAATACGACACATGTGATTCAACAGTACCACTATCAGAAGAAGAAAGAAGAGCAGCTTACTACAAAGCAGTTGTTGAATGTCATAATAGCTTAAATACAGTCAACCACACTCAACATCAAATTGACAACAGAGATATGACTATTAATGAGATAACGAACTACATCTTACAACTTGAATCAGAGTTTTCGATACAAAAAGAAACTACAAGAAACTCAGGAACAAAAGCGTCAATAGCTCAAAAATATTCAGATGACTCTTCTGAAATCAAGTGCCACAGATGTAAGCGAGCTGGTCACTCTCAAAAACAATGTCCACTGTCAGCATATGGAATGTGGTACTGCTTCTATTGCCAAGAGGTGACTAACCACAAAGGGAATGATGAATGCTGTCCAAACAAAGAAAACCCAAAAGATGGCTACGTACGTCCGGAAGCGTACATTGATAACAATGCTAAACCCAATGGAGGTTTTCAACGAAACTCTTTCAGAGGCCAAGGACGCAGTGCAAGCAGAGGCAACTTCAGAGGCTCAAGAGGTAGAAGCAGTTTCAGAAGCGGACATAACTTCAGAGGCAGAGTTTATAAAAACTCAATGAAAGTTATCACCCCTGGGAGAAATGCAAAACAACAAGAAGATGGGAAAATTAAGGCGCGACTTGCCGAAGCAAGTAAGATACTTGAAGCTAATAATACTTTGAAATCCCAGATTAAATTTATAGCAGACTCGGGGGCAACAGATCATATAGTAGGAAAGAATATACAGGTTGGTCCATTTTAATCTCCGCAGGCGAATATCTCGAAAACTAACAGTTATAAAAAAAAAGGTTTCATACAAAACTTGAAGGGTTTCGAGGGGGAAATATGATGCTGATATGTGTTAACTTGTAGACTTCGCCAATTCCGAGATTTCGCAAGTAACTTCGGATTTTAGATAGGGAACACATGTTTTAGTTGGGGGCAGCTGATAGCGAGATCAAAGACGCATTCAAATACGGAAGCATTAAAAATTGGAAAAAAAATTTTGCAAAAAAAATTCAAAAAAAAAAAAAAAAACGTTGATAGAGAAAAAAAAAAAAGAATTTATTGAAAATTGAAATTAAAAAGATAACAAAACCTCTACATAGTCGCAACCTTGACACTGGTGTAAAGGCTTAAGTCCGGCATGAGCTGGAACATGTTGTCAGTGTAATTATGTCGGGCGAACTAATGCGGTTAGTTTTTTGCGTTATTGATCTGCGAATTTTTTTTACTAATCTGGTGCATTCAAACTTTCCAATTTCAAAATTGACAAGAAAAATTTTGAGCTGGAGTGATAAACAATGAATGTGTTCGAAAGCTAGGGACAAAAAAAACAATCTTTTGCAAAAAAAAAAAAAAATTCGCGAAATTTTTTTTTTTGAATTTTTTTGGCAAAATTTTTTTTTTTTTCAATTTTTAATGCTTCCGTATTTGAATGCGTCTTTGATCTCGCTATCAGCTGCCCCCAACCAAAACATGTGTTCCCTATCTAAAATCCGAAGTTACTTGCGAAATCTCGGAATTGGCGAACTCTACAAGTTAACACATACAAGCATCATCTTTCCCCCTCGAAACCCTTCAAGTTTTGTATGAAACTTTTTTTTTTATAACTGTTAGTTTTCGAGATATTCGCCTGCGGAGATTAAAATGGACCACCCTGTATACTTACATGACTTCAAACAATGTGAAGGGGGAGTAATCAAAAGCGCAAATAAAAATAAATCAGCTAACATAACAATTGACGGTAAAGGTAATTTAATTCTAAAGTCAAATATCGATGAAAATAAAACTATCAAGTTGAGTAACGTAATAGCAGCTAGTAAAATATCCGATAATTTAATATCCCTTAGACGATTTGCAGATCTAGGATTAAGTATATATCTTGATAATAAGAAAATAAGTATTTATGAAAAACAGTCGGGCTCAGAGTATTTAACAGGAATATACATGAGGCCGAACTGGGTGATCAAATTAAAGGTAGATAAAGACGGAAAAAATTCAGATGAGTCTATGACATACTATGATGATTACTCATGTACGGCTTTTATTGGTACGTTGGACGAACTTCTCGAACAATCTCAGTCAGATATCTTGGATCTTCAAACAGATAATCATTTAATGGATTCGGAGAATCTCACTGAGATTGGGAGGGAGGTTGAAGCAGAAGTTGTTCAGAGCCAGAAAGATTATTCCACAGTAATATCAGATGATCAGTTGTTTTGCTCCTTTGACAACATTGACGAACAAATGCTTCAGAGAGAAATTATAAATCTTAATCAGGAAACGGACAAAAAGCTTATCGAACGTTTAGTTTCAGAGCCTGATCAGAGAAAAATTAATGAATGTCGAAGGAACAACATAAGCAAAGGGATGATGTGGCATATCAGATTGGGTCACCCATCCATCAAATACCTGAAGACCCTGCAAAAAACAGAAGACCTTCTTAAAGAAGTCAAGTTTGAGAATGAAATAACAAACTGTGAAGTTTGTATCTTAGCTAAAATGGAAAAATTACCTTTTCATGAAAGCAGAGATAAAGCCACGAGACCTTTGGCTAGAATACATACCGACGGTATGGGACCAATTAAGCCACTCTCTTACCCTGGAGGCAATAAGTACATAATAGTATTTATTGATGACTACTCCAGATACGCTAAAGCATATGCCATCAGAATGAAAAGTGAAGCTGGACATTGTCTTGAAAAATTTCTAGTGTATATGAGAAATCTGTTGGGAAGAGATGAAAAAGTCTGTTTTATCAGAGCTGACAATGCTGGTGAATATACCGGTGGAGAATTTTTAAACATAATGAAATCAGAAAAAATAGAACAGGATTTTTCACCACCATATACGCCAGAGTTGAATGGCACTTCGGAAAGACTTAATAAAACCCTACAGTGGAAAATCAGAGCATTACTTTCAGAGTCTGGCTTACCAAAACACATGTGGATGTTAGCATCGGAAGCTGGTATACATATGTACAACAGAACCCCTCATAGTGGTATCAATTTTGAAACTCCGCTGAATAAGCTGAATCTGGGGTTAAAATCACACCTAGACAAACTAAAACGTTTTGGATGCATTGCCTATGTCAAAATACCAGTACCACAAGGAAAGTTTTCAGATAGAGCCGTTAGAACTATAATGGTAGGATATAGTAAAGTAGGATATATCTTGTGGCACCCCGAAAATAATAAATATATAATATCCGAACATGTGAGATTTAATGAAAAGATTGTTTACAAAGATATCTATGGTGGAACAAATACAATAGCTTCTGAAGCTATGTCTAACATAAATGACTTGGAATGGTTAAAAAATTCTGATGAACCGGAAGGTGACGATAAACATAAAGATCAAGTCGAAAAGGTCACGAAAGGATCAGGTAGACCCAGAAAGAGAAAATCAGATGAAACAGCCACAAAAGATACTGCACCAATTCGCAAAAATCCAAAGAGAACAGCTAAAACAAATCGACCTACCTGGTCACACTTGAGGCAAGCACGAGTTGAGAATGGGTCTGAAAATGAAAGTCGGAATGATGATGTCACACAACCAATTATCAAAGGGAAAGTTGATCCGTTGGTTGAAGATGAAAAGAGGTATGCATGTATCGCTCAGACTAACAAAGATCCTACAAGTTTTAAAGAAGCAATGCTATCAGAGGAAGCTCCCTTATGGTTAAATGCAATCAAAGAAGAGCTTGATTCTATGGCTCATAATGATGTCTGGGATGTAGTTAATAGACCATTTTCGGAAGATGGAAAAAGAATTCCCCTGATAGACTCTAAATGGGTCTTTAAAAGAAAAACTGATTCAGAAGGAAAAATAATTTACAAGGCAAGACTGGTAATTAGAGGCTTCAAAGATACCAATGAGTATGAATTAATAGAAACATATGCGCCAGTATCAAGATTACCAATAATCAGATCTGTTTTTGCAATTATAAACAAGTACGACTTGGAAGTATGTCAGATGGACGTAAAAACTGCCTTTTTAAACGGGATCTTAGAGGAAGATATATACATGGAGATACCCGAAGGCTTAGAGATAAATGCAAAAACTAAGGAAACAAAAGCCTGCAAACTTAAAAGAACTTTGTATGGACTCAGAATTAGCCCCAAAAGGTGGAACAAATGTTTTTCAGAAGAAGCCTTGAAATTGGGCCTGGAAAAGGACATCAATGAACCTTGTTTGTTCACATGGAGGAAAAATGGTCAGATGTTGATGATGGTAGTCTATGTAGATGACATCATTTTAGCTAGCAACAACATTGACAAACTTAACGAAGTCAAACTCAGGCTAAGTTCAGTATTTCAGATGAAAATCATTGGCAACCCGAAGGATTTCTTAGGCATGAAGATATTCAGAGACAGAAATAAACAGATTATTACATTGACTCAGTCAGATTACATTGAAAAATGTCTACAACGATTCAACATGACAGAGTGTAAACCATGTAAAACTCCCATGGTGACCAGACAAGTTAGAAAAAGAGAATTTGAAGGTTCCCATGAAAATAAAACTAAAACGCAAGCTCCATACAGAGAAGCGATTGGTAGCCTCTTGTATCTTGCTGGAGCTACAAGACCAGATATATCCTATCCAGTAAACTACCTGTCTAGAAAACAAGTCAACCCATCAGAATCAGATTGGAAAGATGTAAAGAGAATCTTTAGATATCTTAGAGGGACCTCCAACCTAGGATTGACTTATCGTTCCAAAGAAAACGAACTTCAGGCGATGACGGACGCAAGCTTCAGAGATTGTGAAAACTCCTCGTCTACAGGAGGTTACGTAATAAAGTTGTTTGGTGACTCCGTGGCATGGAGAAGCCATAAACAAAATTATGTCTCTTTATCTACTTGCCAAGCGGAAACTTTAGCCATGAGTGATGCTTGTCAAGAGCTTGTGTCATTGGACAAAGCCATCAGAGACATAACTGGTCAGACTTTGTATCCCGTAACCATTTGGTGCGACAATAAATCAGCAGTTGATTGTACTCAGATGGATGGGAGCCACAAAATGAAAAATTTCGATGACAGTTTAGACAACATTCAAAAGGGTCTTAAAATTAGAGAGCAGGCTGGTAGTAAAGTGCATATGGCCGCTACTCACGGTGACTATATAAAAACTTGTGTTCATGAGGGCAAAGTTAAAGTAAATTGGGTTCCCACTACTGAAAACGAAGCAGATATTATGACAAAACCCCTACCTATGAGCTCTCATGAGTATCACCGAAATAAAATATTGAACAACTGAAATAGAAAACATAATATCAGAAAAGGAACTGTGCTCAGACGTATATATTATTCAGAGAAATTTTTGAATTTGTTTTAGGAACATATCCGCAAGCTGACGAAGTGGAAGGAAAGAATGATGGAGAATAAACAATCAGACGTGAAGAAATAATTGACACCATATCTTCAATATCTTAAAAAAAAAAAAAAAAAAAAAAACTGTCACGAAGGGAGGGAGTGTTGAAGTTGATGCTTCGTGACTACTAGATGGCGTGGAGCGCTATCTCAGCGGTGGTTCAAGTTTTCTTCACAGGTTTCTTTTCTCCTATTCTCTCACTCTTCTCTCTTACTTGTTAGAAGGACCTGCTTACCTACGTACTTCCGTTTTTGGTGTGTTCTCACCTCCTGTTCCTATACATGTGATACTAATAGTAATTAAAGGTATTATCAGAATAAAATATATAACAAAGAGATTATATAAATAAAATAAATTCTTGTGTGAAATCCTGATTCCCAATTCTGCTATTAAACTGAATGAAAAGGATCTATTCTAATAGGTTTCATTTCAGAACGTGCAGCTGATCATGCATCAACCACTCATACGTCATCCCAAGAACTGGGCAAGCCTGAAATATCAAATGACAATTATATATGCGACCTGAACAAAAACATAACATATCCAAACCGGTCTCAAGTGGCCAGGGCTTTTGACTTGGAAGGTGCAGTAAGTGGAGTCGACGACAAAATGGATTCTACTCCATGTCACCTGCATGACGACAACGAAGGTGACTATATTAGAATACTGACTTACTGATTACGTGCGCCGATCCAATATCAACGCTGGTTTTCCATTCCGCTACGTCTGTCGATGAGTTTCATTCCATACCGGCATATGATTTGGTTTCATTTCAGAGCGTGCAGCTGATCATGCATCAACCACTCATACGTCATCCCAAGAACTGGGCAAGCCTGAAATATCAAATGACAATTATATATGCGACCTGAACAAAAACATAACATATCCAAACCAGTCTCAAGTGGCCAGGGCTTCTGACTTGGAAGGTGCAGTAAGTGGAGTCGACGACAAAATGGATTCTACTCCATGTAACCTGCATGACGACAACGAAGGTGACTATTTTAGAATACTGACTTACTGATTATGTGCACCGATCCAATATCAACGCTGGTTTTCCATTCCGCTACGTCTGTCGATGAGTTTCATTCCATACCGGCATATGATTTGGTTTCATTTCAGAGCGTGCAGCTGATCATGCATCAACCACTCATACGTCATCCCAAGAACTGGGCAAGCCTGAAATATCAAATGACAATTATATATGCGACCTGAACAAAAACATAACATATCCAAACCGGTCTCAAGTGGCCAGGGCTTCTGACTTGGAAGGTGCAGTAAGTGGAGTCGACGACAAAATGGATTCTACTCCATGTCACCTGCATGACGACAACGAAGGTGACTATATTGGAATGTTAACTCACTGATTTTGTGTGTAGATTCAACATCGAAGCACCCTCGCACTATTTAATGATGGGTTTCAATAACATGAGTGTTGACTGTGCACTTTCGTATCGGCACGTAACTCCGTATCATTTCAGAGCATCAAATGGATCGCCCAGCGATGATTTATTGTGTATCACCGCAATCGAACGAAACTCAAATATCCAGGGAAGAAAATATAGCTGACAAGTCTCAGATTGACATTGACTTATTATTAGCCCCGTTAGATGGTTTGGATGATGACGAATTGAATATAATTGGAAATGAAGAACTAGGTCCTGTCGAAGTCGTTAGATTCACCGATTTAAACGATATGCTGCAACCTCTCAGCCCTCTTTCATTACCTCGTCTTTCAAGTGACGTTCAAGTGAATCTTCCGGTATTGGGTAATGGTATTAGATTGTCTCCATCACTTATGGATGCCATACGACTTCGTTGCTTAGTGTCTTCGAACATATTAAATGAGATGTTTAGCAGTTTTAACTGATAATCCGTCAAAATACGGATCGATCGTGAACGATGATGACAAGATAATAGTAGAATAATTTCCGAAGTGTAACAAATACGTTGAGTCAGTACTTGATTCACTATACTCCGTTGTATCCAATATGCAAATCAATAATTACGTAGCATATCTGTATACATGTCTGCATTATTCACAGACTCCAGTGATGACGAGACAGATGTTCCCGATGACAGTAATAAAGATCGAGATTATGTAATTGAATCAAGTGATAGCAACGCCGATTCATCGGTAGAAGAAATGGATGAAGATGGTCATGACATAAGTAATCGATCCTCAAAATCTACGTCGAGCGCCAACTTATCTTGCACAACAGGTGGCTTAGATGACTTGAATCTTCATGCTCTGCCTAAAGGAATGTCACAATCAAAAAGCAAACTCAACTTTTGCTATTATTGCAAAAAATTGCAAACTGTCATCAGTCGGCACTTGGAGACGGTTCATAGAAATGAAGAAGACGTACGAAAATTTGCTGTATTACCCAAAGGTAATCATTTTGCGATCTTTAGTTTTATCTCAAATACATAGCTTTCAAATTAGGTAATTTGGCATCTGAACCCCACGGCGCATACTTGTATACTATAAAATTTCTGAACATAGAAAATTAATTGAAACTCATCATACAGACTATCAAAATCTAACTTGGATCACAATGCATTTGCTTGTACAGGGTGGCGACAATTTACCGGAAATAAAATTTACTGACTTTTCCCACACCAAAGTTCGATATTTCCTGACCTCTATCGAGAGAATAATCTAAATAACGCTCAGCGGTTTTCAAGAATGAATGTCTTTCATTTTAACATACCGAGATTATTAGTAAGCCCTAGAAGTCTCAAATTGATTAGATTCTTTAATCTTATTGCATGATATGAAAAACGTAAATCACAGACATAAAGAAATTTTTACCCTAGAACGGGGACCGATATTTGCTAGGAATAAGTAACTATTAACATACTTCATTTGGAAAAGAATATTGAAATAACTATAATGAATATTTGCAATATTTAATCCAAAGTCAATTATTCAGTAATAGATTTTTCGATGGTTTTTTATTAGGTAATCTGGAACGCAAGAGAATTATCGAAACTATTCGATTGAATGGCAATTATTTGCACAATAAAATACCTGAATATAATAAAAATGGGCGGTTGATTGTTTCTCGACGACCTAAGGAACGAAGATCTGCAGTATATTACAGAATCTGTCATAACTGTAAGGGCACCTTTTCGGTTAAAACAATCCGAAGGCATCGTCAGCGGTGCTTGGGAGAATCGAGTAAATCCAATCGATCCAATGTAATTTTATCCCGAAAAGTAGCTGGCAGACTACACCCGAAAGTCGGTGATCAATTAAAAAATGTTGTCTTTTGTGTCATGCGTGAGGATGAAATTGTACGACTAATAAGATATGATGAATTACTAATAATATTTGGCAACATGATGTGCTTGAAGTATCGAAAACAGCAACAGCACGACTTAATACGGGCACCCTTGAGGCTACTCGCACGACTTCTCCGCACTGTCAAGTTATTGAATCCAACTATAATTGATTTTGCTTCGTTGTATCAACCGAAGTTCTACGATAACATATTATCAGCTATTGACATAGAAGCTCGTTTTAATGAAGAGACCGGCCAACATGATGTTCCTTCTGTCGTCACAATGCTTGGAATTTACTTGAAAGCTGTCTGTGACATTTTTGTTGTGGAATGTATAAAAAACGGAGACCTGGAAACAAAAGTACTTGCCGAGGACTTCTTGAAGGTTCACAAAGCCACATATTCCGGTAGATTGAACAAAGTTGCACTCGAAGCACAGGTTAAAAAAAATAGGATACAACAAAAGCCATTATGGCTGATCTACAATGGTCGCTAAAACGCAAGGTCGCTGGTCACAATCACAAGAAGATTGCAACGAACAAATGCATGTATACTGTAACGTTCCGGCTGTTCTGGCTACCGCCAGGGCAGCCGGACAAGTGTCCATCGCGCATCCCGCGACGCGCATCTCGCGATGCACGCCGCGGAATTTCGTGTATTGCTTAATGTTGCGCAATCTGCGATTCCGCACCACCCGCGATTCCGCGCAACCCGTGATTCCGTGCAAAACCGCGATTCCGTGCATCCCGCGATTTCGCGGTGCCCGCTAATTATCGGTATAAAAGGGGGTACGTGGAGGCATCAGGTACCGATTGTGTGGCAAAGTGCCCGTCGAGTCACATCGTTAATTACTCATTAGGCACGTAGCCAAAATAGTGCGTGACCTGTACTTGCTCTTAAATGGCGTTTCGATACTCATAAAAATTGAAGTGATTAAAATTGCGATTTTCGATATTGAAAAACATAAGTCTAATTAAAATTTAAATTCACATTTCACAATCTTCAAAGTTCTTTTTTTTTACTAATTTTTTATAAATAAATAAATTAGACTGCAAGCATAAAAGACGTCATAATAGATAATTATCGGCGCAAATTCAACCAATCGAGGATTGGAAATCCTCGCATAAAATATCGGCCTTAACAAAACTGAATTTAAAACAACTAAATGGAAACATTGATTTAAAATTTATGAACTCTATTTAATTCTCATCTTATTCTACTTTATTATTTCTCTAACATAATATTCTTGTGTTCCTTTCTATTCTTTATGATTTAATTCTATTCTGATTTCTATGCTTAATAAACTACTTTCTGATTATTCTTTTGTATCGTTCCTATTTTCGACGATATTATTCATTAAATACTATCTATTGTTAAAACTGCATCTCTTTCTTTCAATTTCCTATTTCCTTTAAATTTACAATCTCTAAATATTTCAGGTTTCTTTCTTTATTTTCAATTTGCAAACGACAGCTACGGTGCGGGTGTAAAACCCAATCCCGAGTCTAGTTGTACAGCTTGGTACGCCTAGCGACACCCAGCTCTGTGCTAAGGCAGCAACGGTTGAGTTGGTGTGGGGTTGCAACACTGGGGAATACCCATGTCTGTGATCCTCGCACACAGCTAGCTCGGCCCGCGTCTGTCGCACAAGCTCGGTTAGCGAAGCAGATCCTCGCTCAGTCGATAATTAGCTCAAATCGGTTGATTCCTGATTTGAGTCTATAATGGGGTATTTTGTGGTTTTTCACTTTTTCCACCAGAGGAGCTCCAAATCACACCCGTGACAAAGACACTCACGCGGACTAGCACCATATCTCCAGCCATCAGCTGAGATATTGGTGCAGTAAGTTACAATACAAAGTCTTTGCATGTATGCCGTTCGCGACGGGCGTTGCGACCTGCGACCTTGCGTTTTAGCGACCATTGTAGATCAGCCATTACCAACAACACGCGACATCCAGAAACTCCAAGACTTTCTCGCAGATAAATCCAATTTGACTTTCAAAGCATTGACTGAACAGTATTCCTTTGAAAACCGGCTCGAACTTTCAAAATTAACATTAGTGCAAATCTTTGTATTCAATCGACGACGTACGGGAGAAATCGAAAGAATTCGTATCGAAGATTTGAATAATCGTGAACAAATCACTGAAGAAATGAATCCAGAGGTATACAACTCTCTATCCGAAGCCGAGCAAAGTCTTGTAAAAAAATACGTTCGCGTTGCCATCTGCGGTAAGCTTGCACGAACTGTTCCAGTGCTGCTTTCTTCTGAAGCAGAAGCAGCTATTAGAGTTATTTTGAGATATCGATCATCGGCAAAAGTTCACAAAAAGAACCCATTTATCTTTGGAATTCCTGGTCACAGTTCTGGAACATTCAAGCACCTTTTTGCTTACAAACTGCTACCAATATATGCGGAACAGTGTGGCGCCGAATATCCAGATCGATTGCGAGGGACGCTCCTTCGTAAACACATGGCTACATTATGTGCGTCAGAAAATGTTGACGAGAACAAAATTCATGATATTGCGGTCTTCATGGGACATGAGGACGAAATACATCGTCGTCACTATAGGAAGACCGTTGCCAGAAGGGATGTGTACGGTGTTTCACAAATGCTCGAAAAAGCAAGTGGACTCAACCGCCATCAATCAAAATCCAATGCTGAGAATCAAGATAATTCAGATGTCACTACAGCGATCGATTACAGTGACGAGAGTTCAACTGAATTTACACTGCACAAGTCGAAGTCTTCATCTGGAAAAGTGGTTTCAAAGGCGAAGAAAATAATGAAACAAACAAAAAACAAAGGTTCTGCAAGTAAAGGTAAGAAGTTTTATGCATAAACATACAATCTTGTTTTGAAATGAACCCAAAATAAACATAGTACCCATTATAGATTCGGTGTCTGACAAGAAAGTGAAAGTTTGCCGGAGCCAGCGTGAAAATCAAGATGATTCAAATGTCACTACAGCGATCGATTCCAGTGACGAGAGTTCAACTGAATTTACACTGCACGAGTCGAAGTCTTCATCTGGAAGAGTCGTTTCAAAGGCGAAGAAAATGATGAACCAAACAAAAAACAAAGGTTCTGCAAGTAAAGGTAAGAGTTTTATGCAAGAACATACAATCTTGTTTTGAAATGAACCCAAAATAAACATCATAGTACCCATTATAGATTCGGTGGCTGATAAAAAAATAAAAGTTCGTTGGAGCCAGAGTGAAAAGGATGCAGCATGGTCGACCTTCGGAACTACCATCCAGCAATCAAAACTGCCAACAGCTGCCGCTATAAGAAGCTTTTTGAAGAGGAATTCTTGTGTGCGGAGAACAGAGGCTCAAATAAGAACATGGGCCAGCAATCAATTGAAAAAAACGTAAAAATCACTGAACATCAACTTAATATTAAACTTTGGATTAATCATTGGTTATTTTCTACATTTTCTATGATATTACGTAGTTCTAAAACTGAGAGCTGCAGGTGAAATTACAATTTCTAAATGAAGTGTCAGCAAAATAACCAATGATTGATAAGTACATCAACTAAAAGATTGTGATTATAAACCATACTTATTCACAAGTACTCTGATTTACCATATTACCTTTGAGTTTATACTCGAGTCATATTTTATGCTATCGACAACCTGTAATAATGATGTAACACTGTTGATCAGTCATTGATTATTTCTAGCCAATGGTTTTGAGCGAGTATACCCACCTTGAAAATTATTTTCATCAAATCACTGTTAAAAGCTCTGAAAAAACATTTAATTCATTCGGTTTTTTTTTTTTTTTACAGTTGATTACTGCTATTTTGATACATAGCCCATGTTTTTTCAAGATTTTGTGTTCTTCGCTGAACATAGATTTGGTCTATTGGAGAAAAAATTGTTGTCGTGGGGTACAGGTGACTGTGTTCCATCAAATTGCTCCAAATTTGGAGAAAATATTCTATATGGATGTCATCCAAGGCCACGCACGCCTGCAATGATATTTCATGATTTTTACTTTTAGGCGAAAAAATTTTCGATTGTAAGACTTTTTTCTCCATCGTCTATGAGAAAATGTCTGACGATAAAAAAAATTTCTGTCTGAAAATCAAATTTATGAAATATTATTGGATTGGCCCTAGATTAGGTACATTGATATAGAATATGCGCTTCAAATTTGAAGAAATTTGATGAAAGGCAGCAACCTGTACCTTATGACAACCATTTTTTCTGCGGTAGACTAAATCTATGTTCAGTGAAGAACACAAGATCTTGAAAAACCATGAACTACGTATCAAATACCACTAATCAACTGCAGAATAAAAACTGAGCCAATAGAATGTGTCCTCAGAGCAACGCAGTGAGTTGAGAAAAATGTTTTTCAAGGTGGGTATATCCTTTTGAGTACATCATTAACTAAAGGATTCCCTATTGAAAATATCTACGGTGTAAATCAAGTCGCGCTCACGTCGAAACAACGTCAACTTCGACGGCCGAAGGCGTGCCCAAAGGCACTCGCCGGGCGAATAACATATGTTCTTCGCAATTTGGGATAATGTATTGCGTCACTTATTTCGCAAATTACGACGTCATTAACGGCAACGTACGACGTCAATTACGACGTATGTCACGATGACGGCGCTCAGACGATTGAGGAAACCCGGCTTTAATAGCCCAAGTGTAGGGTGTTATTAAAGTATGAATAAATTGAACAGTTGATACATGGATTATTGTTGGCTGCCTTTATTAATTGGTCAATAATGTATTTACCCATTTTTTCTTGTTTCGATATTTTTTTTTTTTTTTACATCAGTATAATATCAGTAGATACAAGTAGAACGAACTCTCAAATGTATAAAATCGAAAACTTGACTAATCATAGTTTACGTCCAGTAGTTCGAGAATGTTTGAACAGAAGACCTGACTATGAATACAGCCCATCGAATAACATCATATAAATGGATATGGATGTATACTTAAATCTAGTGTTTTATAGTTTAAATTTGTCATCTATCCGCGATAGACTCTTCTTACTTTATATATATAGATGTACATCTGAATAGTCTTCTTTTTTATCAGTACAGTATCAGTAGATACAAATAGAACATACTCTCAAAGCTATATAATCAAAAACTTGACGAATCACAGTTACGTCCGGTAGTTCGAGAATGTAGTAGGAACCAATACATAAGGGCGGTATTCATAGTCAGGTCCTATTTTTCAGATTTTCCTAAGAACAGCTCTAGTAGACTCGACTTGATTGGCAAAGAGCTGTTCTTAAGACGATCTTGAACATAAGACCTGACTTTGAATACGGCCTATAGAATAACATCATATAAATGGATATGGATGTATACTTAAATCTAGTGTCTTAGTGTAAATTTGTCATCTATCCGCGATAGACTCTTCTTACTTTATATATATAGATGTACGCTTGAATAGTCTTCTTTATCATCAGTACAGTATCAGTAGATACAAATAGAACATACTCTTAAAGGTATAAAATCGAAAAATTGACGAATCGTGACGAATGTTGATCCTTGTAAAAATAGAGACCAAAAGTTCTTCAACCATTTTTTCCTCAAGTTTGACCTGGAAATTTTTCTGATATAAAACCAGAAAATCGACAAAATAATTGACAACTGATGAAGGAAAAATAAACAAATAAAAAGTTTCGAGAAAAAAAAAAACATTTTCCGGCAAAAATGGTTGAAAAACTTTCAGTCCCAATTTTGACAAGGAGAGATGGGTCACAATTTCTGTTACAAGTAAAAACAGAAAAAGAAAAAAAAAGGTAGAGCGTACATGATCAGTCGTTTTCGTCAGCAAGTATAATAATCGACGAATCTCTACAAGTACAAAACATGAAAAATAATATTTTAAAATTAGGTAATCTCGTGAGTGAGACAGATGAATACTATGCAGGCATGAATGTAGAAATAGGATACATATTAAACGTACGAATCGCATTTTAAAAGGAAAAACAGAACTGAAGCTCATATACTAGCATTTTTCGTAAGTACGTTCGAAAGTACCGAAATCTAAATAGTAAATACGTATAATAAATGAAACTCAAGAAAATTAGTTAAAAAAGCAAGCGACAGAATACTACAACATATGACTACGTGTACATATGTAGCACATCTTTGGTTCAAGTTTTGTAGGGTAGACTCGGTACGGTTGAGACGCGGGGTCAGTTAATACAACGTTAATAACTCAAAAACTAAAGGAGATAGTAAAGTAAATAAAGTAAATAAATAAACAGTAAATAATGCCGAACAACCGAACCCATGTCTCAACCGTACCTAGTCTACCTCACTGCGATATATAGAGATTGCGGAGCTTCAACATCCCCGGTTTCTTCGCTGTCGAAGGCACCTGCCTTTGCGTATGTCATAAATCTTGTAAGATATGTACCTCCACATCCTGGACATTCGGATGGCCCGCTGTCTACCGATCACCCCCGCTTCCGTTAGTTTGTGGAACAGGCAGTCTGCAAACAAGCAAATGGTGACGTATGTGCAGGGATAGTATGCAGCCCTGCTCACGACTCGATATGCCGTACTATCCGGCGAGTCAATGAAGCATATATACATATTTCAGTGTTATCTACCACTAGAGTTTTTTATAATAAAATTTCGATTCTTCATCTTTTCTCAGGCGTTATTCGCACAGAACATATTAAGTTCGCAAGCCTCTGCATCTAACCTTTAACTCTTTCGTGCTTTTCGGGCGTTAATTCCGTACGTGGTGCTTCTCCGTCTGGTAAATGACGGTTAGTTTGCCGAGCGTTTAAGCAGCGTTTTGCAAGCTCGTCTTCCCCCCACAGGAGCACAGCTACGTCCTTCACGAACCTGGAGTCGGGTGTGTGCAACATGACTTCCCATGTGTCGCGATTAATTCTGACGCCTTCGTAAATCTCTGCCTGCGGAATTAATAACATGCATTAATTATTTAATTACCAGTTAACCAGTGTGGCTACTATTAATATTACGCAGGCAGATACGATGTGATGTTAAAGTCACGCGATTTTGAAACATGGTACTTGCCATTTCCTGTGGAACGTTTGCACGCCTACGAATTGACTCCATTGGGTACAGCGGGCGGGAACGCTCTTGTTGCCTACCATGAGCATCCATCCGAGGTGTCGATTCGGCTATGGTACGGCGGCCTATGACGACGGAGCGCGACTGATTTCTCGTTAGCAGCGACGAATTGCGGTTTGATTCCCGTGTACGCGGAGTACGATTTGATAAAGATCCACCATTTCTCTGATCGGCTTGTATTCGGCTTCCTATACCGGTTGGTTGAAACCTTACGCCGTTGGTAATCAGTCTACGACGCCCTGCGGCTGACGATGACGGACTGGCATCCGACGTCACCGGGGAATCGCGCCCAGACCGATGTGTCAGCCGAGACTTGTTATACACAGGTGTACGACGCCGGATACTTCGCGATGACGTGTCGCTGCGAGGCGAACCAATGCCAACTTCGCTTTGTGACGCTATCTCGTCGTTATAAATGACCTTCGGAACTCGCGCGATAGATGTTAGAAGCCCACGTCCGGTGAGAGCTGCCTGTCTTTTGGATGAATCTAGGTTCGGTGTTGTCAAACTGCGAGTCAATCGTTGTGACGGTGACTCTTGCCGTGGCGTCTCCGGAGTTAGCACATGTGGTGAGCTGTGAATCGATACGTTGTCCTGATCGCATGAACCTTCATCTTTCGAGGTGCTCCCCTGACGTTTTCCGCTACGGTCGTCGAATAATCGTCTTCTGACAGTTGTAGGCGATTTTTGGACGACCGCATTACATGTTTTCTTCATGATGACTGTCTCCTCGGAATCAGATCGACGCATTAAAGGTGGATCTGGTAGGCATAGAGAACACATGTTACGTACATAAGTATACATTGCAATAGGTATAGTAATATTCTGCGAGAGCCAATTGGCCACACGATGTCATGCTATACAAGAAATACGGTTAGCAGATTCTGACCGTCAGCGTTTTCATCCCCTTCGGATGTTTCCGCGGAGTCTGGCCTGGTATGCATGAACTTCTTATACTTATTGATGATGTTCAAGTGTGCTTCGCGCATCGCGACATCTTTGGGCTGAGGATTCATCTTTCGCCTGATCACCTGCAGCAACATCACAATATGAGTAAAACAATTTCCATAATTTTCATCTTTTTTTTTTTTTATATTGCTTTTTCTTTTATATTACTTTTATGCGTGTTAAAAATTGCATGCTTGTGCGTATACCTCGCCTGTAAATTTTGTATTTTCTATGTAGAGGGGTAACCCGTCAATAAATAAATAAATAAATAAATAAATAAATAAATGAATGAATGGATGGATGGATGGATGGATGAATGGATGAATGAATGAATGAATGAATGAATGAATGAATGAATGAATGAATGAATGAATGAATGAATGAATGAATGAATAAATAAATAAATAATTATGCTCCAGACGCTCTATGTGCGTTCTTGTAAGAAAGGGAAAGTGGATTCGTGGGCTCCCTGGTCCATTGCATAAGTACAGAGAGGGTAGCATGGAAATAATTTTGGAGCATTGTAAAAAGGTCGAACAACTCCTAGGAGAGTATCGCACCCCCGCGTCATGGGTCTTGACTAAACTTGGAGGAGGTGTCTTCTTGTGCGAAAATATGAAGTGCCTACTAAATCACTCTCCGGAACAGGCCTTTTTAATCTGTCAATTTACCTAAATATACAATAGAAATCATCGTCACATGTGGTTGGCATATATGGCCCTGAAACAACCAGTTTTTGCTTGGCGTTATGGGATTCTACATTGCACTGAATATTTATATATTAAGTACAGTCATTATTGTACATCAGATTGTTGAAATTTATCATCCAAGGTATAGAGAATCACTTCATTCTGCACCTATTGACATATTGCTCCTCGTCGTTTTTCAATCGTACAAGATTCTTCATTTGGTGGATATGTCAGACCTCTTCCCACTTGAAAAATGTTAAATACGTAGTCAGTCTCCATATTCCTACTGGTTCCTACCTGTGAATCACCATCAAGTATCAATCTCATTGCGATATTATATTTATTATTGCAGAAAAATCCGTAATATACCTATCTCACGGGAATGGCATTATATCACAATAAGTGAGGTTAAGTTGCCCGATTAAACGTTCATAGGTGACAGCCCGATTTAGCAACAAACTGCTGCGAAAAAACCTCTCCTAATATTAATGAGTAATATTACTCATTTACTCGTCACTACACTATATTATCTTATTTCCATCTGATCTATCGATTTTCTGTATGGATTGACGTCGATCGTCGCGCATGCTATAGCCATATGCAAAACTGCCGCTGTAAAAGCGTCGTCTGCGCGTTCGCTTAGAAACCTGTCTTTGCTCCTAGCAGACTACGCTTTTACAGAGGCAGTTTTGCATATGGCTATAGCATGCGCGACGATCGACGTCAATCCATACAGAAAATCAATAGATCAGATAGAAATAAGATAATATAGTGTAGTTACGAGTAATATTACTCATTCATATTAGGAGAGGTTTTTCGCAGCGGTTTCTTGCTAAATCGGGCTGTCACCTATGAACGTTTAATCGGGCAACTTAACCTCACTTATTGTGATATAATGCCATTCCCGTGAGAGTATATTACGGATTTTTCTGCAATAATAAATACAACATTGCAATGAGATTGATACTTGATGGTGATTCACAGGTAGGAACCAGTAGGAATATGGAGACTGACTACGTATTTAACATTTTTCAAGTGGGAAGAGGTCTGACATATCCACCAAATGAAGAATCTTGTACGAGTGAAAAATGACGAGGAGCAATATGTCAATAGGCGCAGAATGAAGTGATTCTCTATACCTCGGATGATATATCTCAACAATCTGATGTACAATAATGACTATTCTCAATGTATAAATATTCAGTGCAATGTAGAATCTCATAACGCCAAGCAAAAACTGGTTGTTTCAGGGCCATATGTGCCAATCACATGTGACGATGATTTCTATTGTATATTTAGGTAAATTGACAGATTAAAAAGGCTCGTTCCGGAGAGTGATTTAGTAGGCAGTTCATATTTTTGCAAAAGAAGACACCCCCTCCAAGTTTGGTCAAGACCCACGACCCGGAGGTGCGATACTCTCCTAGTGAGTTGAACAGTTGGTATACGATGTTACTGCGGTTTCAGTCCGCCCATATCCCAGGAGTTATAGCGAAAATTGTTCATGTTTGATGCGCTATAACTTCGAAACTACTGGTTGTACGGTCTTCGACCACAGAGACATTTTTGTAGAGAATTTAATTTCCTTCGAAAGCTATACCAAGGTTTTTTCGGAAAAAAAATTTCTAACAACTAAAAATTCAATTAAACAAAAAAAAAAAAAAAAATTTCCTGTGTTATTTAGGTGGTAAATCGAATTTTTGAATGAGCTAAGCCGCTAGTAGACCTAAAACCTTTTATCAGGCGGCAAAATTTTTTATTTTTCATAAAGTATAAGATTTTCTGGCATGCCATCGAAAAAAAAAATATTGCCTAAAAATGAAACACCCTAAACTGTACAATAATTATGATATATGTTTGTTAATCAGGTGTGTGAATTTAGAAGTGCAGTTAAAAATCAGACTATTCTACTTCAGTCGAGAGACATGTTTCAAGATAGTATGTGTATCGAATTGAAGATACATCGTATGAACGGTTCGAGAGATAAATCTAAATTGCAGCTACATCGTAGATCAACTGTTCAAGGGGGTACATATACCTTCAAAATAATTTCTCTAAAATCACTGCTGCGCTCTGAGGAAACATTCTTGTGACTCAGTTTTTCTACAGTTGATTAGTGCTATTTTGATACACAGTTCATGATTTTCACAGATTTTATGTCCTTCGCTGAACATAAATTCAGTCCATCGAAGAAAAAGCAGTTGTCGTAGGGTACAGGTTGCTGCGTTGGATGAAATTTTGTCAACTTTTACGGAAATATTCTGTATGAATGTAATTTAGGGCCAAACCAATAATATTTCATGAATTTGAAATTTAGTCATAGAAATTTTTGATTGTAAGACCTTATTTTCCATCGTTTTGGAAAAAATTCTTTAAAACCAGAAATTTCTGTCTAAAAATTAAATTCATCAAATATTATTGGTTTGGCTCTAAATTACATTCATACAGAATATTTCCTCCAAAGTTGAAGAAATTTCATCTAACGCTGCAACCTGTACCCTACGACAACTGCTTTTTCTTCGATGGACTGAATTTATGTTCAGCGGAGGACATACAATCTGCAGAAATCACGAACTATGATCGAAATAGCACTAATCAACTGTAGAAAAACTGAGTCATTAGAATGTTTTTTCAGAGCGTAGCAGTAATTTGAAAAAATTATTCTAAAAGCGTATGTACCCCCTTAAGGGGAGCCTATACTGAAATTTGGGAAAAAAATTGTTTTCAATTTTTTAAAGGTGTAGAAAGGTCCAAATAAACGCTGCGCTGCAAGGTTCTGCGAAAGGTTCCCTGCGTCTCCACTTTCATGACAGAAGATTGAATATTTTTCCATACATAGATACTACGATCATTTACAACGTAACGTAGGCTTTTTTTATTTGGACCTTTCTACACCTTTAAAAAATTAAAAACTTTTTTTTTTGCCGAATTTCAGTGTAGCCCCCCCCCCCCCCCCCAACTCAGTTGTGTTTGACCCTTTTAGAATGCTACGAGGATCAAAGGTCGCATATAAATTTCAGTTCACTTCAGCAGCATATTCATCCACCATTTCTATACCTTTACGAACTGATGCCTGCTATTTAAATATCGACTCCGAAATATGAGTCAAACGGTTACGTACCCTATGCTTGGGTCTGTCTCACCTGACTGGTTGTATTCGCTCTACTCCGAGCTTTTGAGTTTTGTTTGCGGCTGGCCGGCGAAGTACCCCCCTCTGACGAACGGCTCATATATTTCAAGTTGGGTAATTTCACACGGCAGGTTTCTTGTTTCTGCTGCACCGCGGACTCGCTATCTGTAATCCACAGAATCAGTACGTTTTGCGTCGTGAAAGAATTGGAGCAGTGGTATTTCATACAATCTTTTTACAATCTGTGGTCGAGATAAACTCACTACACTCGAGCCTTTTCACCCGACCACTTATGATTTTTTTTTTTTTTTTTTTTGTATACTTAATTATCGTACATATTGAGATACATATTAATGGATATCCTACTGTAAAATTTTCAAAACATGAAAATATTTCGTTCCGTCTTTGAAAAATACTTTGAAGGGTCCAGAATAATTTGCAAAAGGTTCCGTGTGGATATTCGGCGTACTTTTCGAGTTAATCGAGCGTTTGTAGCGAAGGAAAAATGTGACGCACAAGTACAGGGTGTCTACAGAGTTCTGATTCCTAAATTGCAGGCTTACGATTACCAAAATTCCAGGCTACTTGAATATACTATCATATGAACAACTGCAGAATGGATTGTGAATAAGTTATAGCATTTTTGGAAAAAATGTCCATGCTATTTTTAGGATTTCAAGGCTCTAGAAAAATTCCAGGCCAATTCCAGGCTTTCCGGGAATTCCAGGACCTGTAGACACCCTGACTGGTAGACAACCGATTCCAACGAATTTGAGAACAAATATTAGGATCCTTCTGGGTCAAATTAACGAACCGTATCATTGTGATAAATTAGAAAAACACTCAAGAGGTTACTTCTGCACTTCTAAAGCTGCGATACAAAGACAGTATGTGTATTATGTATATTGGGGTAATTAAAAAAAAAAAGATTTTTTTTTTTTTTCTTCCACTAAAAGTTTCATTTAGGTCAAAAAGTATGCCTGTTAAAATATGAGCTCTTGATATTAATATAAACATGTGTAAACCTTCCCCCCCCCCCCCCCCCCCCCCCCCCCTCCTCTACACCGACAAGATTCCCTTTGTCTATGTGCATTCAACACAGGCACAAACTTGCATATGAGTCAATCCACGTCAAGCGGGACACCTTTTTGACCTCATGTTCTTGAAAATCGTCGTAATTTTTTTTACATATTCTCTGGGTCAAATGAATGGATGAAACATTTCTTTTTTTTTTTTAACTCGAAGGGCTCAGAAGTTACAAGGGGTTGAATTTTCGAAAAAACCACCAAAAATCGGAATCGCGGTCTCCTTTAAACGTTAATATCTCTGGTTCCCTTTGTCGTACAGACGTCACCAAAAACTCGTTTTGAAGCTTTTGAATCGCACTTTCATGTTATGAATTTTAAATTTATGGATTAAACAATTTTCTATTTGTTATTAACAATTATATTCTTTAAACGTGATTTTCGAGATGATTACACCCTTCGAAAATTCTGAAAAAAATACCAGCGTGTTCCTTGATTCATTCTCTACGAAATCTGTCAGTTTTAAAATGGAACTCCGATGGAAACTATATTTAAAAAGCGATTGATCCGTCCGGAACGTCGCGCGCGACTGTCTACGCGGGCGCGCCAGTGGCGCGCGACGTCCCGGACGGATCAATCGCTTTTTAAATATAGTTTCCATCGGAATTCCATTTTAAAACTTACAGATTTCGTAGAGAATGAATCAAGGAACACGCTGGTATTTTTTTCAGAATTTTCGAAGGGTGTAATCATCTTGAAAATCACGTTTAAAGAATATAATTGTCAATAACAAATGGAAAATTGTTTATTACATAAATTTAAAATTCATAACATGAAAGTGCGATTCAAGAGCTTCAAAATGAGTTTTTGGTGATGTCTGTACGACAAAGGGAATCGGAGATAATAACGTTTAAAGGAGACCGCGATTCCGATTTTTGATGGTTTTTCGAAAATCCAGTCGCGCGCGACGTCCCGGACGGATCAATCGCTTTTTAAATATAGTTTCCATCGGAGTTCCATTTTGAAACTTACAGATTTCGTAGAGAATGAATCAAGAAACACGCTGGTATTTTTTTCAGAATTTTCGAAGGGTGTAATCATCTCGAAAATCACGTTTAAAGAATATAATTGTTAATAACAAATAGAAAATTGTTTAATCCATAAATTTAAAATTCATAACATGAAAGTGCGATTCAAAAGCTTCAAAATGAGTTTTTGGTGACGTCTGTACGACAAAGGAAACCGGAGATATTAACGTTTAAAGGAGACCGCGATTCCGATTTTTGGTGGTTTTTTCGAAAATTCAACCCCTTGTAGCTTCTAAGCCCTTCGAGTTAAAAAGAAAAAAAAAAATGTTTCATTCATTTATTTTGCCCACAGAATATGGCAAAAAAATTACAAAAGAATCAAAAACATCGAGGTAAATTTTTGGCCAAATCCGTCCCGCTTGACGTGGACTGACTCATATACGACACGCCGGCGTGTGTATAATATGTACACGTATGTATAAATACTCGTGCGCTGTATACTATAGTAATTATAATATTTGTTTATTGCAAATTAAGTATGGCCGGTTTTATCAACGAAGAATAAATTTATATTTTATTCATAAAAGCAAGAGACTATTTTTACATTGTATTTGCGACTTTTGTTCGACGAATAAGGTCGTTCAATGAATTAGACGTTATTCGACGTTGGTGAAACCGGCCAGTAATGAGTCCAACAATAAATTGTGCGAATTACAATTATGTACTTACCGCCCAGCAATAGCACGTATGCTTTCAGCAGCAGGTCGTTCCCCTCAGGCCCCTGCCCGTGAAACCACACTTTGTATCTTGATTTTTTCTCGAAATCCGTTTCACTTTTCGGGTGAAAATCCACCACCGATTCTACAGATACAATTTTTTTTACACGATTACTCGTGAAGTAAACGAGAGCGTGAGTTATCTTCGTAGAGGCCATATTATGATAGCGAACCGACGTCCCGTCGACGTTAAACCGCTGCCCGTGCTCACGTGTGCTTCGCTATGTGGAAGCCGGTTAGCTCGTCTCACGGGGCGCATGCGCACGATGAAACTTTAGGATTTGAAATGCGCTCCGCCCGGGTACGGCATTCGTACGGGTAAAGGTATGCGGAGAAGTGACGTCACGCTGACAGTATACATCGCCTTTAGTGCATTCAGGAACACGGACACAGTTTAAAAGTGGTTACTGGTGGTTACCTTACCGGCGTACGAACGGAACGGATATATGTGACACGCTTCGAGTCGAGCCAGGCGGCCGTGATATCTTGTGTACATAAATCATAAATAAAACATAAAAAAAAAATAAAATAAAAAATAAAACATCCATAAATCTGTCTATTCCAACGATATTTGCAGAATCGATAAAAACGTAAGTACACGCAATCCTCAGCTCTACGCGAGGTTATGATAGTACATACAATGATGTATATGCAGCATGCGATTAACAACTCATAATCAGCATTTGATATGGTAATTCGTTGTTAAAAATGATTGACAGATTATTTTAGCAGATTTTATATAAAACGCATAGGGTAAACAGTACAGTCCGTGACCGGCACCAGTATAAGTACAGTACAGTGAATGACCGGCACCAGAAATAATATTTATAACAATTCAGAAAATTGATGGATATTCATGACACATTTATTTCTTCAATCTTAGTCTCTTTTCTCATTAAAATGCAACAAATTAACGAATTAAATAACGTGTATATCGAAAATAATTAAATTTAAATTGACAGTTTGCTTGTTACACGATTCTTGCTCAATTTTAACTAAAATCATGCAATATTAAAATTTTATAACCTATGTATTTTGACGATCGTATTGCTTTTTTTTCATCAATCACTTGATTTATGATGATTCAATTGAGTAAATGATTATTTACTTTGACTTTAAATAGTTGTAACGTTATTAAATAATTAGTTTTGAATAGTTTTATGTCGGTCATTTACTGGTATGCCTAATTATAATACTCAGCCAGTAAATGACCGACTAAAATAAGAACATGTGAAGAGAAATTGCAAAAAAAAAATAAAGCAAAAAGAAATGGAGAATAAGAAAAAGGAAAGAGAAGCTAAAAAAGAGTCGAAATGAAATGAAAAACTTCAATTATGCCCAGTTGCATAAACATGGGTTACCCCATGGGTTAGAATAACCCGTAGATTACCCCGCAGATACTACCCGTTCAACAGTTTTCATCTGACAGCTGTCATGAATCGCTGTTAACCTCCAACAGTCCATGAAGGTTGAACAGGTAGTATCTGCGGGGTAAACTACGGGTAACCGGGGCGGTTTGCGGGGTAACCGGGCAAATTTAAATGAAATTTTGAAGTTTAAAGTTTTTTCTTATACATATACTATTATTTATTCGTGTTGAAAATAAAGTAGAGTAAGTTTATCAAAATTTTATTGAATATTTATTTTAAATAGGCGGATAGATTAATCGGTCATTCATTGAACCATACCCGGTCATTCATTAGACGCGAGTGGTCATTCACTGGACCTCTGGTTTTTTTTACTCTTTATAGTTAATTTTGAAAAGCTTATGATCAAATTCCGATACAGTCCAACCTTGGGCACTGTTAACTCGGGCACTGTTATACCTCGGGCACTGTGATCAGCTGAGCCTCGGGCACTGTGAATCCAGCCAGGGCCGACTCAAATACACGAGGCTGAAGCTAGCAGCCAGAGTTAGCAGCCGAACGCTCTGCGCATAGGCATTCAACGTTGAACACAGTATTCAAGATACCCGGAAATAGCTACGGCTCTGGCGCTTCGCTCTCATTGGCCCGCGAGAGAAAGCGTGGGGAGTAACAGTGCCCGGGGTGCTCGGTCCCGATGCCTAACAGTGCCCGAAGTCGGACTGTAGTATTATGATGAATATTTGAAAGAAAATAAATTTTCAACCCAATAGTAACGGTTGTTCTGGATTTATTGATTCGTGAATTATTTTTTCAAATCAATATATCTATCGATCAAACAAATCGGTCATTCACTGGACGTTTTACCCTAGTTATACTTCGTTGATATTATCGTAACATCAGGCAATCAGAACCGGTTCATGAACGGGCGCGTGTCGTTGTTCAATGCTATTGCTCTGTATATAGGCTATGTGTGCCAAGCGCACAGCAAACGCGCCTCACACCGATACGCGCCAGTTTGTAAACTGGTCATGATGCCTGAGAATCAAATAATGCTGACGGGAAGAGTATGCGTGTCGTAGAAAAATGTATCAGAAAATTTAGACAAAAATTTTCACAAGTCATTACCCTGTACAATGCTTCGCACGATTTCTGTAAAATTATTCAATTATTCCATTTTGTGTAAAAATTTCTGTCGATAAATTGATGCTAGTGAAGAAAATAGGAAAATTGATCAATATCGAATCAACCTGTAAATCGTTCCATTTTGTATCATTACAGGAAGTCTCATCACAATTGAGATCGAGATGCAATTACAGTAAAATAAAAATGAAATAATTAGGGTATTTCATGTTATCTCGATGAAGATCTAACGACGATGTTTGAGATCTGCTCCTCAATTTCTTGTATGAAAGTCTGAATGCTCAGTAATAAATGTTTAAAATTTCAGTTTCATTCGCGAGTAGCGAGTTGTGTACTTACTTGGCATTACACTTCTCATTTCGCGATGACTGCTGGGCGCGGAACTAGACAAAAGTACAAGAGGTACCTAGACAGAGACTCGCAAGATCAAGAAGTGCCTCCGTCATCCTGGTATCGTTATCAGAAACAACGTCGAGATGCAATGGTACTTATGAAGATGCATACGTCTGACTTTATGACAGGATATTATATTAATAGCTGCAAACCTTTTGTTCGCATCGTATGTAGGAAGCGAGCAGTGATCGCTATAACTGCAGCCACACGTCCAACATGCATTTAGTGAACAACAATCGCGCTACCGCTGCAGATCCTCCTGCTGTGGAAGACAATAATCGGGCGGACGAATTATTGACTGTAATCATCTTCGATGTTGATATTACGTGCATACTATTACCAGAAATTCGTTGGGTTGCTCCATGTATCCACTAATCCCCTTATGCTATTGCTCTGTATATAGATCGACCCATCTTGTGATCTACAATCGGCACAAAATCCAGCTGTTTTCAACGTGATCTGCAATTTGACTGAGAACATCGAATCTATAGAAAACGAAGGCTGTAACCTACTTGATGCGGTACTACCCATGGTTCAATGTTATGGTATCGTTTATGAGATTTTTAATTCAGGGAATGTATTACAGAAACAAAACGCCAACATTCTCCATGGAAGTCTGCATGAATCGGACGACGAGGAATCTCCAAATGAAGTCACAGAGGACGAAAACGACCCCGTATTGCAGGGAGAAGACGTACTGGAACAAGACGCATTGTGGAAACATTATTCTTCTCTCACCGATGCGATACAAAGCGATACATTCCGAAACCCTATTACGAAGCCTGTCGACAAAACAATTGGCGAGGTGGTTTTAATGGTCCTCAGGTACATTCTTGTGCATGCACTATCTCTGACACAAGCAACGGATTTGTTTGTACTGATAAATTCTATTTTTGCTGAGCCCTTATTACCAGGTAGCCGGTATTTGATAGACAAATTGTTTTTCCCAAAAAGTGACGTAACATTGAACGCAACGTGCTCCAAGTGCGGTTCCAATTTGGGCAGCTTCGAACGCAAAGATCGTCATTTGAAATGTCAAAGTTGCAATACTGTTGTTGATGTAAACGATAACGCGTTCAAAGACTTTTTTCTCACGCTAGATGTCGCGTCTCCGCTCGCGAAATTAATTGAATCAAATGCTGATTATTACAATGACGTTTTGCATAACAGATTTCATACCGACGGTTTGATACGTGACATTTACGACGGTGGGAGGTACCGAGCGTTTGTCGACAGTTTAGGCGACGCAGACAGATACAGTTACGCGACGACAACGTTTAACACAGACGGAGCTCCTTTATTTGAAAGCTCGACTTACTCAATTTGGCCAATTTTTCTTATGCTAAACGAAATTCCATTTAGAGTCCGTACCACAGAATTAATACTCGCAGGACTGTGGTTTGGCAAAGATAAACCGAAGATGATAGTATTCCTCGAACCGTTTGTGCAACACAGGAACGACCTTTCAAATCACGGTGTCGAGTGTACTCTTAATAACGCAAAGAAAGTAATCCGAGTTTTCACACTAGTTTGCTGCGTGGACGCTGTTGTGCGCGCTCCGGTTCACGGTTTCACACAGTTCAACGGATCTTACGGCTGCGGTCAGTGTCTCCACCCAGGTGAATGGGTGAGAAATGATCCTACTAATCCGAGATCGGGAAATATTAAATATCCGCTTTTGAACATAGTGCCTAAGGATAGGACTGTTGAAGACACGGTTAAACATATGACCGAAGCCGTACGGAGTAATAGAACTATTTTTGGCATTAAATTCCCGTCGCAATTAATCAATTTAATCGGCTACGATGTTATTCACGGCAACGTGGTAGACTCTTTGCACTGTAGCGCCGGAATCGCAAAACAATTCGCGACAATGTGGTTTGGCACAAAAAAAAGGGGGGTTGCTATCTCGATCTGCGATACAGAAAATCGATCTTTTGATGAGGTCTGTTGAAGCGCCAAACCAGCTCGTTAGACTTGCTCGTCCTTTCTGTGACAGGGAATTCTGGAAAGCCAGGGAATGGGAGAACTGGATCATGTTTTACAGTATGGTGTTTCTCAGAGGTATATTACCGGATGACCTGCTGATGCATTGGGCTTTGTTTGTGGAAGGGTTCTACCTATTGTCGAAAGGCGAATCAACGTTGCGCGAGGTGTCTAGGGCAGAACATTTGTTACGTGAATTCGTTGGCAAGTGCGAAATTCTGTACGGTAAACCCGCCATGACATTCAATGTCCATTCACTCGTGCACTTAGCGAAGACTGTGGCAGATTGGGGACCACTGTGGTCCCACAATGCTTATGCATTCGAGTCCGGGAATGGATATTTACTCAAAGTTATTCACGCGGCGAAGGGGGTGTACAGTAATGTTCATCGATGGTGTCCTAGTGGCTCACTATTTTTCGTAGCCTTATTTCAGATAGAATTTCCCTTCTACAAACATTTTATTTGCTCATGACCAGTGGAGCAGCCCATCGGAAATAGCAGAGTAACCACAACCTGCTTCACTTCGCGGCTGTCATATTCCCAATAACCTCAAAGTGTTGATTAAATACTTTTAGGTTATTTAACGAATAAATAAATAGTTTAAATTTTTTAGGTTACCCCTAATCAAATAATATTATTATAAGAATATCATATCAATGTTATAAAATTATATTATATTATCTTCATCCCTATTAGAGGACGACGATGATGGGGTTAACCTTTGAAATTAAAGTTATTTATATATTTAATTTTCATTTTTCAGGTTAACCCCAAATTGAATAATATAACTATAAGAATATTATAGTAATGTTATACAATAATATTATATCATCTTTATCCCTATTAGAGGACGACGATGATGGGGTTAACCTTTGAAATTTGAATTATTTATTCATTCATTAAATAACCTAGAAGTTTTCAGTAAATTTTCACGCCCAATACATAACCACAAGATTTACAGTTGCATGAATGTTATTATTATAGGTTAGCAAATTACAGAATTCAAAGCGCCCAGAGTGATCTTTAGACGATGAATATAATTTGGTGTAAAGGACGCCGATGATACAAATAGAATTGGGAATTAGGAATTGCTGCGAGCAGTCTTGACACTCATCGAACCCCCTCGACTTGCTCCATATCTATTCAAATTTGAAGATTTTAGGCACTGGCTGTGTTCCAACTTGTAAGGTTGTACACTTACACTTACACTTACCCTTTGCCTGCGCGCCGAGCGCATGCCTACGCCAATGGTTGCGCATTTCAGCGAGCTCTGGCGGAGATGTACTTAACTAGGGTTGTCGAGCGCATGCGCGCCGCGCCTTGGCGGGACTTTTGTTTTTGATTGTTGCAAATTTTCAATCGTCAATTTTTTCAATTGTCACATTTTTCTTCGCGTTTATCTTGCGTTTATACGGCATTCATCGTTGATTCTTCGACAATCATTCTTCGACGTTTATAATATAATTAAATTATATTACATTATTTAATTATTAAAATATTTCTGTGTGAAAGTTTTGAGTTCGCAATTATGAGTTCCTCGCTGCTAAAATGGACTTGTAAGTATAATTTATTACTCTATCTATCATATGAGTAGAATAATTAATTGATAAACGAAATTCTAAAATGTCTTTGTATTTATTAAACACCAGTCGTCTTACGGGTTTCGAACGCAGATAGATTATTATTCTAAACTTTAATTACAAGTTTTGTTTGAAAACTCACATATATTACCTGAAAAAAAGGCCAGATAGAAAACTTATGTGGACGTATAAATGGCGGCAGATGAAATGCTAATCCATATATTAAAGTACGTGACGGATGTTCGGATGTCCCAAATTTTTGAAATTTAGTTCGTTATTTTGAATTTTGATTCGTTAAATGTGTGCTACTATATTCTCTGATTTGAATTCCGAGGCTTCGTTACTTTCCAGGTCGTTCTCCTCGGAAATTTCGATGTCCAGGAGTCGCGATACGTAGTTCTAGCGCTCCAGGTCGTTTTCTTCGGGGATTACGATGTCTAGGAGTCGCGATACGTGGTTCTCGCGCTCCAGGTCGTTTTCTTCGGGGATAACGATTCCCAGGAGTCGCGACACGTGATTCTCGCGCTCCAGGTCATTATCCTCGGGGATTACGATGATCAGGAGTCGCGACACGTGGTTCTGGCGCCCCAGGTCGTTTTCCTGGGGGATTACGATGTCCGGGAGTCGCGACACGTGATTCTCGCGCCCCAGGTCAGTTTCCTCGAGGATGACCACCTCCGGGAGTCCCCATCCACGTGGTTTTCGTAGTTTTTTTTTTTTTTTTTTCTTTTTTTTCCCGGTACGCGGTTCGTGGTTCTCGCGTCTCAGGTCGGTTTTCTCGGGGATGACCATCTCCAGGTGTCCGGTGGTAGTGGAAAAAATTATCTACATAACACCATTATAACTACATTACAAAGTACGGGCTTGATAGTGTTGCCTGTAGCATGGACCGGAATCGCAGAGAATTTATTGAAAGGAGGAAGAACTGCGCATTCAACTTTTAAACTAGCGTTACAATTCAACGAATGCTCAACGTGTAATATTAAACCGAAATCCAGACAAGGTTTGCACATTCGAAACGCGAAAGTCATAATCTGGGATGAAATAACAATGGCCTCCAAGTATGCACTGGAGGCTGATGAACGTATGAGAGATATATGTGAATGTAACGAATCATTCGGCGGTAAAATAGTTATAGTCTCTGGTGACTTTCGGCAAACTTCACCAGTTGTGCGACATGGAAGTCGGACCCAAATTTTAGAAGCCTGCGTTAAGAGAAGCAGCTTATGGAATCAATTCATGTACATGTCATTGAAGGGCAACATTCGTGTCTCCGATGGGCAAATAGACTTCAAACAATGGCTTCTGCGAGTGGGCAATGATGTTTTTTGTGATTCTTTTGAACGTAACAACGAAGTTGTAAGCATTCCTACGGAAATACGTTCGAATAGTGATATTGTGCGAGAAATATTCTGAGAAAGTGTAGATCCACAAGATCCTTCGAATTATGGTAAGGTTATATTAGCTTCAACCAATGTCGATGTCATTGCCATAAATACCCAAATAATGTAAAAAATCCAAGGAATTGGAGTGGTATATCTGAGTGTTGACACAGGTGAAGATGGGGATAATACAGATATGAGCAACATACTTCCTATCGAATTCATGAATTCATTGACACCTAATGGTCTTCCACCTCATAACTTAACGTTAAAAGTAGGAAGTATCGTTATTCTGTTACGTAACCTAAATCTCTCACAAGGACTATGCAACGGCATTAGACTGGTTGTCAAAAAGCTAAATCAGTATCTGATCTGTACCGAAATTATAAGCGGAAATTGTGCCGGAGAAACTGTACTGATACCACGAATAGACTTATCACCGAGCGAAGAGGATGTACCATTCAAGATGGTGAGAAGACAGTTTCCAGTGAGATTAGGGTTTGCGATGACAGTCAATAAGTCACAAGGCCAATCTTTCGATAGCGTTGGAGTGTATTTACCAAATCCCGTGTTCAGTCATGGTCAACTCTACGTTGCTTTGTCCAGAGTTAGGTCAAAAAACAATTTGAAAGTGTTGCTGACAAAGAAATCGATCGAAAAATCAAATGGTAAGGTGTATACAAGAAATATTGTCTACAAAGAAATCCTCTAAAGATTTTGTCCCGGGGATTATGCAATGGCACTAGATTGGTTCTAACAAAATCGAACCCGTATTTAATAAGTCGCACAAATTGAAAGTGTTGTTGACACAGAAATCTGTCACTGTTAATCGTGAAAAATCTAATAATCAATCGTGTACAAGAAATATTGTCTACAAAGAAGTTCTAGGTGCCTCGTCCCGCACCGAAATATATATATATATATATGCCAAAAATATATGCGACATAGATGATCGATTATATAACATATAAGTACGCAAAATACAAATATGTTTGATTGAGTTTTACATAGTGTTAACATAGATGTCGACATACATGCCGCAACATTTATGTTGACATAATATATCCGACATTTTATATCAAACTTATAAAAATATATGTTAGCGCAAAAAACAAATATGTCGCATAAATTTTTCGCATATATATATATATTTCCGCGCGGGGTAAGTCAATCGATTCAGTGGCAAACGAACAATGATGATAACGAAATGTCGAACATGACTAGCTGCTAATCCTGTTTATCTGGACATAAGCGCTACGAAAATTAGCTGCTAAAATATCCTCTGGGTACGAGCGCTACAGAAATTAGCTGCTAAAACCTCGTCTGGGTATGAGCGCTACAAAAACTAGCTGCTAAAACCTCATCTGGGTATGAGCGCTACCAGCGCCGGATTTACCTATAGGCCCGAGAGACCCGGGCCTACACTGAAAAGAGATTGAGAGCCTGGCGCTCGCACGAAAGAGCCTCGCAGTCGTAGAAGTAGGACGACTGGACTCGGAGAGTTGTGCGCGGCCCACGCTCGCAGAACGAGAAGGCGAGCGTCTCAGAGTGAGTTACAGGTGATCTCACATGTATGGTAGTGTAGGGCTCTATCCGTCTGAGAACGCGTGGATTGCAGAAAGCGGGATAGGCCTGCCTACCGTGCGATGACCACGCGCGCAGAGTAGCTACGATCGTGGCACGATGAGTATTCTTAAATGACGGCGCTCTGAAAGTGGGATGCTCTGTCGCGCGCAGAGTGAGCGTGTGACCGTGCTGCTTCCAAAAGGTTGTGCGAGCGCCAGGCTCGCCATCTTCTTTCAGTGTAGAGCGGCATTACAGAGGGGCGGCAAAAATTGGGTTTGAGAATCCAAATCATATGCAACTTGTGTGATGAAATTATTTTTTTTTGTACAAATGAAGAAGTCCTAACGTTAAAAAAATGTACTACCTATGAAAAGATATAAATTCTCATTTATGAAATAAAAAGAATTGTTATTATTATTATCCTATTATTATCATATGTATCCAGCTATATCGGAAAATATTGAATAAAACGGCTGTTTATGAGCTTGTGTAATACAAATTATTGAATATTGATCTATTTCGATTGAAAGAATTTCATTAGTGAATAGATGACTAGGTAGGGGGGCCTAACCCAACCAATCTGAAATGCATATTGCGACAATATGCTCACCAAACGTGTTGAATACCACTGGCAACCGAGCGAGCGTAGCGAGCGAGGAACAACGCTCAACCAACCGAGTGAGCGAGCGAAGCGAGCGAACGAGCACAATAATTAGCTAGTAGATAATAAAACAAAAATGTAAAAATGTTCTATTCATTTATTTCGTAATTTATTACCAAATCACGGGCTTGCTCCATACAAGGAAAGCAATAGTCATAATAATATGTATTAATAATAATAACAACAACAACAACAACAACAACAACAACAACAACAACAACAACAACAACAACAACAACAACAACAACAACAACAACAACAACAACAACAACAACAACAACAACAACAACAACAACAACAACAACAACAACAACAACAACAACAACAACAACAACAACAACAACAACAACAACAACAACAACAACAACAACAACAACAACAACAACAACAACAACAACAACAACAACAACAACAACAACAACAACAACAACAACAACAACAACAACAACAACAACAACAACAACAACAACAACAACAACAACAACAACAACAACAACAACAACAACAACAACAACAACAACAACAACAACAACAACAACAACAACAACAACAACAACAACAACAACAACAACAACAACAACAACAACAACAACAACAACAACAACAACAACAACAACAACAACAACAACAACAACAACAACAACAACAACAACAACAACAACAACAACAACAACAACAACAACAACAACAACAACAACAACAACAACAACAACAACAACAACAACAACAACAACAACAACAACAACAACAACAACAACAACAACAACAACAACAACAACAACAACAACAACAACAACAACAACAACAACAACAACAACAACAACAACAACAACAACAACAACAACAACAACAACAACAACAACAACAACAACAACAACAACAACAACAACAACAACAACAACAACAACAACAACAACAACAACAACAACAACAACAACAACAACAACAACAACAACAACAACAACAACAACAACAACAACAACAACAACAACAACAACAACAACAACAACAACAACAACAACAACAACAACAACAACAACAACAACAACAACAACAACAACAACAACAACAACAACAACAACAACAACAACAACAACAACAACAACAACAACAACAACAACAACAACAACAACAACAACAACAACAACAACAACAACAACAACAACAACAACAACAACAACAACAACAACAACAACAACAACAACAACAACAACAACAACAACAACAACAACAACAACAACAACAACAACAACAACAACAACAACAACAACAACAACAACAACAACAACAACAACAACAACAACAACAACAACAACAACAACAACAACAACAACAACAACAACAACAACAACAACAACAACAACAACAACAACAACAACAACAACAACAACAACAACAACAACAACAACAACAACAACAACAACAACAACAACAACAACAACAACAACAACAACAACAACAACAACAACAACAACAACAACAACAACAACAACAACAACAACAACAACAACAACAACAACAACAACAACAACAACAACAACAACAACAACAACAACAACAACAACAACAACAACAACAACAACAACAACAACAACAACAACAACAACAACAACAACAACAACAACAGATTGAAGAACAGAAATAACTGATGAACCTGTATAAATCAAAATTGTAGATCACTAAATAAATACTGATATAATATAATATAAATATAAATAAATAAGTAAATGCATAAGTGAATTAAATAATTGAATAAATAAATAAATAACACGCTTTTTATTTTTAGGGAGCAAAACTGATACCATAAATCTGGTGAAGACACGGTCTGCGCTGAACTACATGTTCACCGGCAAGAAAGGGATGGCAGATAAGGGCTGGGAAACGGTGGCCACCAATTTGGGGTGCGGTGCTAGCGCCTATCAGTGTAAAAAAAAATTTGAAAACTTACAAGTGCAATATAAAGCAATTATATTGCCACCAACCGGGGAAGGGCTGGAAGAGCGGCAGCATCCGGCTGAAATATGGCCGTATTACGATGCGATGCACGACTTCATGTCGAAGAGGCACACCATTAACCCGGTACTAAATATCCAATCGGCACCCGGAGTCGCAGGTCCATCAGGATTTTGTAACCTGCAGAATCGCAGGCCCTGCAAGGAGCCATCCAACGAAGAGGGTACGGAGCAGCAGCCCTGCAAGAAAAGACGTGTCACTGCTGCAGCAGTCAACAACACGTCGATCACGGAGTTGATATCCGTATTACAGGCGGACATGCAGAGGCAATCCGAGGATCGAGAAGCTGCCAGAAGGGTAGAGCAAGATTTCTTGAGCGTAATACGAGAATTCCTCCTAAAAAAATAAAACATGTATATACATACATTATTATTAATATATACAGGGTGTTCCAGACCTCGCGACGAATATTTCACAGGGTAAATCTTGATCAAAAATGGGATCGAAATTCCCTCAGCCGATTTTTTCGGAGATGCATGGATTTTCCGTTATAATTATTTTAATTGCAGCTAATGACATGCGACTTATAAACGGCCGTTTGTCGGTGTAATCACCGCTCGGTTGTGTGCGCGTCTCTCGCCCTATTGTCGCCACGAAAAAAAGTGCACCCAACCGAGCGGTAAGCACACCGACGTGCGGCCGTTCGTAAGCCGCGCGTCATTGACTGAAATTGAATTAATTATAACGGAAAAGACATGCATTTTAAATAAAATCGGCTGAGGAAATTTCGATCCCATTTTTGATCAAGATTTAGCCTGTGAAATATTCGTCGCGAGGTCTGGAACACCCTGTATAACTATATTATATTTCCATTTCATATATCGATACCCACGTTCTAATATGTCGTAACCCACAAAATTTCAGAAATCAAATCGTTGATTTACTTTTTTTAAATAAATATTCCAATCCGTAAAGTCCTATCTTCTCAATGGTATAATAATGAACCGTTTTCATCGCCTACTGAGAAATTTTCCAAAGGTGGGGTACGACATGTTAGAACGTGGGTATCGATACTTAATGCTGGAGTTTTGTTGAGTTTGTTACATATCGAAGTTTGATAAATATGAAATATTGAATTATAAAAAATAGAAGTAAATAGTAAATTATACTTACATTCAGTACATACGTTCAACACTACAATATATGTTATTTTTCAGTTTTTCAATTCAAGATGACAAGATACATATAAAATAAACACATCTACCAAGATTTGATTCAATAAAAATATTTCTTTATTAAATATGATGTCTGATAACTTGTACAATTCTTCATAATGCTTATGTACGACTATGGTAGAGGATCCGCATTTTTGGACGTATAACATTCGACTATTCATTTCAATTTTCACATTCTTTTTGGTCTCGAGGCATAAATTATTTGGTTTATTCAGAAAATATTAGATTAATCGCGTTGTAAATTATATTGCCCGATACAGGAAGATTAGAATGGATTATAACAAGCGTTTTCGGTTGGGAGAAATTGTGCTTCACTAGAGTGCTTCAGACGTCGCTGCGCCCTCTGAACGGCACGGTGCAAAACTGAGGAATTAAATGACTAGATATAGGTTAGACTTGGTTGGACTCGTTCGAAGAACAGGTTTTCGAATGGAGTTCGATAAAATCGGCAACAGGCAAATTGGCAGTTATCAAACAATTAATAAGTCAACAAAATAAAACGACAACACAAGGTAGTACAAACAAACTACCTAAACAATTAATCACAAGAGCCGGATAATTAGTTAGTGAAAGAGCAATAAATGAAAAAAAAAAATATAGGTTAGAAGGGAATTTCCTACGGTTGAGGTAAGAGAACATATACATATAAATGTAACACGTAACTAATGGATATCTATTTTATATTGAATAATGGTAGGAAAAAAAAATTGTATAAAAGAATAATATATAGCAAAGTCCGACAACAAAGACTTGTACCAACAATATTTGAAACACTAAAGAGGTGTAGAAGAAGGAAAATAAAAGGTCGAGAAATGTAGAATTTCCTTTCATTTCAGTGTCTGGATAAAGTTAGTGAAATACAGCTAATTGTTTCTTTCGAGCGTGTGTAGCAACAGAAGTATATTGCGGAAGTCTAAACCTGCAAGTTCAGCACGTGGAGCTCGACGTGGAGGCAGTGGTCGATTACGTGCGTGAATTCTCAAAGCATCACCTTGGCTGAAACAAATATTGTGTAACACTGTACATGCTGCGATAACTTTGATTGCAGTTCCGATCCTAACCTCCAACGGTTTTGTGAAGATTGAACGCCAGCGTGTCTTCATGATCCCAAAAGTACGTTCAACAATCATCCGTGTCTGGCTGAGTGCATGATTGAAAGCTCTTTGATTTTCAGTGAGTGGTTGAGTGAACGGTGTTACTATACATACTGGATGTTTTCTACAAGGATAAGCGCTATCTCCGACAATAAAGAATCCTTCGGGTGGGTACAAACTTCGTTGGAACAATGCACTGTTGCGGAATAGACGAGCGTCGTGCACAGACCCCGCAAAACCACTAACAATGTCTATGAATGAACCGGAGGCATCGACCAGACCTTGGAGATTTATAGAATAATACTGCTTCCGATTATAATATTGGTCGTGAAGATTAACCGGACAAACAATTCGGATTTGGCATCCGTCAATGGCTCCCACGCATTGTCGAAAGACCTCGCTGTTTGCTCGTCTTGAGAATTCTGCACCAATGTCTGGCAACCTGTCCACCGATGGCAGACGAACAATTTCTGGCAAAATTGTAATGATATCATTCAAAACCTTGTGCACCACCCTGCAGACTGTTGTCCGTGGTATATCAAAACAAGCTGATACTACTCGGTACGCGACTCCAGTAGCCAACCAAAAGAGGAACAGAATGACCTGAAACATACGTTTATTATTGTTATTATTATTGTTGTTGTTATTATTGTTATTATTATTATTATCTCATTCCACACTATTATTTATTATTTATTATTTATTATTTATTATTTATTATTATTATTATTATTATTATTATTATTATTATTATTATTATTATTATTATTATTATTATTAATAGTGAAATGTTTTTCCATTTGAAATACAAAAAGAATACGTTATATTATACAAATAAGAAGGTCTGATGCTCACTTCAACTTCGATGCACCAGCCTGATCTTTTTCCAGTACGTCTAACAAACTCGATGATTCGTTGTAAGCTTGCTGGATTGACACGCAAGTGTCGTTGAGTCATTCTGCGATCCCCTCTCAGATATGTGCCGAGCAAGCGTCGAATGTAGCCAGGAGGAGTGAGGCAATACGGACCTCTCTACACAAATTATACAAATAGATGATAAGGTATAAAAAAATGTACACAGCATATGATGTTTTATAATTCATGTAAACCATACTGTACAGAGTCAATGCTGTTATTTTTTAAATGAATTGCAATTTTTTTTTTTGACAAGGATTCGTCACGAAATTTAATTATGAAACACTGTATATCCCTACCAGGTTATTCCGCTGTTGCAATAATTGCAATGCCAACAAAAAACACCCGTTGACTCTTCTCGAGCGAGCTTCTTCGATTCGGCGATTTCGTTGAAACATTCGCCACATCACCAGCCATATAGCGACAAATTCTTCGTCCGTAATCATGATTGATAAATTCAAAGCACGTAGATTTATTTAATAAAAAACAAATCCAGAGATGAAATATGTAAACACGAAACCAATAAACGCCGAAGAATAAATATCGAACAAGCAATAAATACTTGCTGATCCTTGGCTTATCTCAAGAAGTAACGATAAATGCGGTGTAAACGTAATGTTATATGAACGCAAAGAAAAAAATTGACTATTGAAAATTTGCAACAATCAAAAACAAAAGTCCCGCCAAGGCGCGGCGCGCATGCGCTCGACAACCCTAGTTAAGTACATCTCCGCCAGAGCTCGCTGAAATGCGCAACCATTAGCGTAGGCATGCGCTCGGCGCGCAGGCAAAGGGTAAGTGTAAGTGTAAGTGTACAGCCTTACAAGTTGGAACACAGCCACTACCCCGTTTCTGGACGGAACATGGAATAGATTGACATGAGTAAATCACAAACCAAACTAGGCTACCTGTTGTTATTATAGTCTGTAACGACGCAATGGTTATTCAAGCTATTTCGGAGTACGTATATTCTCTTCTTACAAAGTTTTGTTCACACAGCCTCAGCAGAACACAATATTCGATTCAAGATTGAAGATTCTTACTGACATAGTGCCACTAGCAGTCTTGGCACTCATAGAACCCCCTCAACTTGCTTCGCAGCCATTCGAGATTGACTCATTGAACGTATCATCGTCGTCCTTTACACCAAATTATATTCATCGTCTAAAGATCACTCTGGGCGCTTTGAATTCTGTAATTTGCTAACCTATTATAATAACATTCATGCAACTGTAAATCTTGTGGTTATGTATTGGGCGTGAAAATTTACTGAAAACTTCTAGGTTATTTAATGAATGAATAAATAATTCAAATTTCAAAGGTTAACCCCATCATCGTCGTCCTCTAATATGGATAAAGATAATATAATGAATCATATAACATCAATATAATATTCTTATAGTAATATTATTCAATTCAGGCTTAACCTGAAAAATTAAAATCAAATAAAAGTTATTTATTTATTTCATTTTCATTTTTCAGGTTGACCCGAAATTGAATAATATAACTATAAGAATATTATAGTAATGTTATATAATAATATTATATCATCTTTATCCCTAATAGAGGACGACGATGATGGGGTTAACCTGTAAAATTCAAGTTATTCGTTCAGTCATTAAATAACCTAGAAGTTTTCAGTGAATTTTCACGCCCAATATATAACCACAAGATTCACAATTGCATGAATGTTATTATTATAGGTTAGCGAATTACAGAATTCAAAGCGCCCGGAGTGATCCTTAGACGATGAATATAATTTGGTATAATTAAAGGACGACGATGATGGGGTTAACCTTTAATATCGAAGTTATTTATTAATTTTAAAGGTTAACCCCATCATCGTCGTCCTCTAATAAGGATAAAGATGATATAATATTATTATATAGCATTACTATATTATTCTTATAGTTATATTATTCAATTTAGGGTTAACCTGAGAAATTAAAATCAAATAAATAAATAATTTTAATTTTAAAGGTTAACCCCATCGCCGTCGTCCTCTAGTAGGGATAAAGATGATATAATATAATTATTAAATCATTTATTCATTCATTAAATAACCTAAACGAATTTAATGAACACTTTAAGGTTAGTGGTATAGGTTATTGGTTATAGGTTAGCTCACTATTCTCATGATCACGATACAGGTTAACCCCATCATCGTCGTCCTCTAATAGGGATAAAGATGATATAATATTATTGTATAACATTACTATAATATTCTTATAGTTATATTATTCAATTTGGGGTTAACCTGAAAAATGAAAATTAAATATATAAATAACTTTAATTTCAAAGGTTAACCCCATCATCGTCGTCCTCTAATAGGGATGAAGATAATATAATATAATTTTATAACATTGATATGATATTCTTATAATAATATTATTTGATTAGGGGTAACCTAAAAAATTTAAACTATTCATTTATTCGTTAAATAACCTAAAAGTATTTAATCAACACTTTGAGGTTATTGGGAATATGACAGCCGCGAAGTGAAGCAGGTTGTGGTTACTCTGCTACTTCCGATGGGCTGCTCCACTGGTCATGAGCAAATAAAATGTTTGTAGAAGGGAAATTCTATCTGAAATAAGGCTACGAAAAATAGTGAGCCACTAGGACACCATCGATGAACATTACTGTACCAGCAGATAGGCCGCCGAATCCAATTCAAGTATAGCTACATCACGTTGAAAGAGCATGTTTTCACATTTGCAGCATTTGGTGTGAAACGTTATTGCGAGACCCTTGGTACCTCGATGGCAAAACAGACGTTTCGTTCGATGGGAACTCGTTATTTTGGTTCGGTATCAAGACCTGGTGAAAATTGGTCCCACAGATTAAATCTCGGAGGACAGTCTTTTTGTTATGATAAAATTGTAAAAAACGGTTGTTTGTATATTTCCGCGCAACGATCCAACAAACGTTCCAATAACTCGTACGCTATATTAATGAACAGGTCTTCTGTGAAAATAATTTACTTTATTATAGACTCCGCAGACCAAAAGGAATACACTATCGTTCAAGCTGTACGGACGACAAATGTCTACCACGCATGTACTAGTATGTTGAAAGAAATTGTTGCCGTTGAGAATGAGGAAACAGCTATCCTGACGAGCGACATCGCGAAAATATGCGTTCATATGCAAAACAACAATACAGAATACCTCTGCGCAGTCCCGAACCTATGCTATTATTAGGAAAATAAAACTAGACATGTGTGAATCTATAAATGCAAAAGGGTGTCCACTCATCATGGAAATTCTGTAATCATTGAAGGGGGTATACACTAGGGTGCTTCAAAAAAATTCTTTATTTTTTTTTTATTTTTTCAACTATTACCTTTCTAAATGCTTGAGGTGGATAAGACAAAAGTCCTCGCGAAAGTCGGTCCCTGTAGCTCAACTCTGAGAGGTCGCTATTTTCATTTAATTTCCTATTCATTTAACATGAGAATTTTCGTTTTTTTTATTTAAACTGAAATAACACCTATTCATTTTAATTTTTTGAAAATAATCATTGTATAACCAGAAAGCTGGTTTTTTAAGCTTTCCAAACCTATGTAATAAAAGTCGATTACCTTAGTTAGAAGATTAAATAAAGTCATTTAAAATCTAGAGATTTTTCTGTAGCAACAAAATTTCTAGATTTTAAATGACTATATTTAGTCTTCTAATTAAGGTAATCGACTTTTATTATATCGGTTTGGAAAGCTTAAAGAACCAGCTTTCTGAATATACAGCGGTTATTTTCAAAAAATTAGAGTTGAGCTACAGCGACCGACTTTCGCGAGGACTTTTGTCTTATTCACCTCAAGCATTTGGGAGGGTAAGAGTTGAAACAAAACAAATTGAAGAATTTTTTTGAAGCACCCTAGCATACACATTCTCGAACTATCGGACGTAACCGTGATTCGTCAAGTTTTTGATTGTATAGCTTTGAGGAGAGTTTGTTCTATTTGTATCTACTGATACTGTACTGATAAAAAAGAAGACTATTCAGGTGTACATCTATATGAGGGTGGTCCTTAGATAGAGTAAAAAAAAATTCATGTCGGATCCCCCCAAATTAGCTCCAAATAATTTTTAGAAAATTCCCTAATTTTTCCAGATTTTTATTTTATTCCCCTAGTCTCCCTATTTGAGCGGGAATTTTCAAATGATTCAAAAACTTCTTATTCACTTTATTTCATACTAAATTTTATTTCATGGTTAATCGTGGGCCAAAAATTCATGTTCTCGATTATTCAGTGAGATTCATCTTCTTTTCAGTGAAAAATAAAAGAATCATAAATGGGTTTTACATGAGAATCGTGTGCTTTATTATTATTTTTTTTCTTCTATTCAACATAATAAATGATTAAATGAGGCAAAAAAATCACCGCAGTTTTTGCATGTCAACGACTTTGATGTTACGTGGTGCTGACATGTAGGCTGTTCAATTATTGAATAATTGAATTTTTGCCTAATTTGATCATTTGTTATGTTGAATAATAATAATAATAATAATAATAATAAAGCACACGATTCTCATGGAAAACCCATTTATGATTGTGTTATTTCTCACTGAAAAGAAGATGAATATCACTGAATAATCGAGAATATGAATTTGTGGCCCACGATTAACCGTAAAATAAAATTTAGTATAAAATATAGCGAATAAGCATATTTTTGAATCATTTGAAAATTCCCGCTCAAATAGGGAGACTATAGGGGAATAAAATGAAAATCTGGAAAAATTAGGGAATTTTTTTAAGATTATTCGGAGCTGATTTGGGGGGATCCAACATGAATTTTTTTATACAACGCAAGCATGTTTTACGCGTTTTTCATGCTCGATTTCGGTACACAAAGTAGCCGTTTTAGCGGCAGCTGAGCGGGTCGGCGAATGCGCATGTGCAGAGTCTACTTTTAGCTACTTTTAAGTCCTAGGAGTTAAAAGTGGTCTCTGACGTACTCCGCGCATGCGCCGTAGCGTTGGAGACCCGTGTTGTTATTGTATGTAGTCCGTCTGCTTTGTGTACCGGATCGAGCATGAACTTGTAAAACATGCTTTTGTTGTATAAAGCATCGTGTGCACCATGGAGGCAAAAGGTCTTTTATGCCGAGCGTCTTTGCAATACTCGTCTACGACTCGTCTTCGACTCGTATTGCAAATATACGCTCGGCATTAAAAGACCTATTTTGCCTCCTTGATACACAATATACTATTTTCCCCAATCTAAGGACTACCCTAATATATATATGTAAACTAAGAAGAGTCTATCGCGGATAGATGACAAATTTGAACTATAAGACACTAGATTTAAGTATACATCCATATCCACTTATATGATGTTATTTTATAGGCCGTATTCAAAGTCAGGTCTTATGTTCAAGATCGTCTTAAGAACAGCTCTTTGCCAATCAAGTCGAGTCTACTAGAGCTGTTCTTAAGAAAATCTGAAAAATAGGACCTGACTATGAATACCGCCCTTATGTATTGGTTCCTACTACATTCTCGAACTACCGGACGTAACTGTGATTCGTCAAGTTTTTGATTATATAGCTTTGAGAGTATGTTCTATTTGTATCTACTGATACTGTACTGATAAAAAAGAAGACTATTCAGATGTACATCTATATATATAAAGTAAGAAGAGTCTATCGCGGATAGATGACAAATTTAAACTATAAAACACTAGATTTAAGTATACATCCATATCCATTTATATGATGTTATTCGATGGGCTGTATTCATAGTCAGGTCTTCTGTTCAAACATTCTCGAACTACTGGACGTAAACTATGATTAGTCAAGTTTTCGATTTTATACATTTGAGAGTTCGTTCTACTTGTATCTACTGATATTATACTGATGTGAAAAAAAAAAAAAAAAATATCGAAACAAGAAAAAATGGGTAAATACATTATTGACCAATTAATAAAGGCAGCCAACAATAATCCATGTATCAACTGTTCAATTTATTCATACTTTAATAACACCCTACACTTGGGCTATTAAAGCCGGGTTTCCTCAATCGTCTGAGCGCCGTCATCGTGACATACGTCGCAATTGACGTCGTACGTTGCCGTTAATGACGTCGTAATTTGCGAAATAAGTGACGCAATACATTATCCCAAATTGCGAAGAACATATGTTATTCGCCCGGCGAGTGCCTTTGGGCACGCCTTCGGCCGTCGAAGTTGACGTCGTTTCGACGTGAGCGCGACTTGATTTACACCGTAGATATTTTCAATAGGGTTATGCTTATAGACTATACTTACCTATGCGTACTCTGATTTGCTATATTTACACTTTGCTATTTGCGTCATATTTTATGCTATCGGCAAGCTGTAATATTATTGTAAGACTGTTTAGATATCGATTATTTTCAACCAATGATTGTTGAGTACATGCATTATAAACTAAAATACGTACGGAGGTAGGCAACAAGTATGTGTGGAATCGCGACAGATGCTTCGTTGCCTAGCTTCGTACCTACAGATCGAGTATTGTTATGAGTACATTATAAACTAAAAGATTGTGATTTATAGACCATACTTACCTGTACGTACTCTGCTCCGCTATTATGCTTTACTACTTGCCTTTGCTACTCGAGTCATATTTCATATAATCGTCAACCTGTAATGATAATGTAATACTGTTGATTAGTTGTTGATTATTTTTAACCAATGATTGTTGAGTACATGCATTACAAACTAAAATACGTACGGAGGTAGGCAACAAGTATGTGTGGAATCGCGACAGATGCTTCGTTGCCTAGCTCCGTACCTACAGATCGAGTATTGTTATGAGTACATTATAAACTAAAAGATTGTGATTTATAGACCATACTCACCTGTACGTACTCTGCTCCGCTATTATGCTTTACTACTTGCCTTTGCTACTCGAGTCATATTTCATATAATCGTCAACCTGTAATGATAATGTAATACTGTTGATTAGTTGTTGATTATTTTTAACCAATGATTGTTGAGTACATGCATTATAAACTAAAATACGTACGGAGGTAGGCAACAAGTATGGGTGGAATCGCGACAGATGCTTCGTTGCCTAGCTCCGTACCTACAGATCGAGTATTGTTATAAGTACATTATAAACTAAAAGATTGTGATTATAGACCATACTTACCTGTACGTACTCTGCTCCGCTATTATGCTTTACTACTTACCTTTGCTACTCGAGTCATATTTCATATAATCGTCAACCTGTAATGATAATGTAATACTGTTGATTAGTTGTTGATTATTTTCAACCAATGATTGTTGAGTACATGCATTATAAACTAAAATACGTACGGAGGTAGGCAACAAGTATGGGTGGAATCGCGACAGATGCTTCGTTGCCTAGCTCCGTACCTACAGATCGAGTATTGTTATGAGTACATTCCCAGATAACAAAATGCGTGCAATATGCGACGCATTATGCACGCACGCGTGCCGATTGATCCGCACGACGTTGCTAGCATACGAGCAGACATATGTGCGCGCATATGATAGACATATCGCTCGCACGACGTGCTTGTCGCACGCGTGCGGGCATAATGCATTCATGCAGTGCGAGCGTAATTAAAAATATAATTTAGATTTTGAAAAGAATCTTGACCACGAGATATTTACAAGTGAAAATGACTCTGGGATTTACGGTAATGATTTTTTGAACATCGTGAATATATATTCAAATAAATGAGAAAAAAATTACCTTGCACCGTACTATACCTATTCAAATATAATTCAAAATATGATAGTCCATTGATTAATGTCATATTTATTCTTTATGATAACGAACGTAGCATAAAATCACAGTGAGGGTACAAAAATTGGTAAATATATTGTCGAAACTAAGATGTTTATTCGATTACATGAGTTATAATAAAATAATATAATACTGAAAAATATGTATTTATATACAGGAATATATATAGGGATATATATATTAGGGTGGGCCAAAAAAAACTTTTAATTTTTTTTTCTTTAGTTACCATGAAAATATTGCTCAAGATGATGAAAAAAAAGTCCTCTGAAAATTTGAGCTCTTAATATCAATATTAAGAGGTGCCTAATCGCGATTTTTGATTTCCCATTTAAATAACACAGGAAATTTTTTTTTTTTTATTTGGAATTTTATTCCGTTCCAACGAATCATCGTGTTATAAAAATCAATACATATTCTTGTAGGAAATTAAACGATCTCCAAAAAAGGTCTGATGTAATTTTTCGCTAAGTTCACTCGTTTCAAAGTTATTCAAGGTTAAAGTTCAACCTCAAACGGTATATGACGACTTTTTTTTCGACTTAGCGAAAAATCACATCAGACCTTTTTTGGAGATCGTTTAATTTCCTACAAGAATATGTATTGATTTTTATAACACGATGATTCGTTGGAACGGAATAAAATTCCAAATAAAAAAAAAAAAATTTCCTGTGTTATTTAAATGGGAAATCAAAAATCGCGATTAGGCACCTCTTAATATTGATATTAAGAGCTCAAATTTTCAGAGGACTTTTTTTTCATCATCTTGAGCAATATTTTCATGGTAACTAAAGAAAAAAAAATTAAAAGTTTTTTTTGGCCCACCCTAATATATATTCATTAAATATAAAGGACGATATATATGTATATATATGTATATTATATATAGTGCATATTCGTGACAATAATTCCAAAGGTTCAAATCTTTTCAAAATTGAGATTGAAAGTTCCTCGGCGATATTTTTTGGAAACGATTATTTTCTTTGAATTTTTGTAAAATTGGACTGTACATTTTCTTGACATTTATTTTTTCTAAGATAATTCTTCTTCTTTTCTGTTTCTTTAGTTCTTTTTTTTCTTTTTCATATTTCAAGAAAAAGAAGAGATCTTAAAAAAAAAAGGGAACCTTGATTCCTTAACTTAAATTATTTTTATCTAAATTTAAAGAAAAAACCATCTCTCCAAAAAATAGCTTGAATTAATCATCACGATTTCGGATTCAACCCATATCTTATAAAAGAGAACTTAGAAACTTCTTATAAATCACCTATAAAAGAACTCATATGAGCACTTATAATAGTATAATATAATAGTATAATAGTATAATATAATAGTATAATAGTATAATATAATAGTATAATATGATAGTATAATAGTATAATATTAATATTATGAATCAAAATTTTCATCATCGTCAAAATGATCTGATTCGAATTCTTCGTCTTCATCGTCAGCATCAGAGTTACGCACTATTTCTTGTAATTCAGATATTCTTCTCTGGATATTCTCCTCTGTTTCTTCCTCCACCTGCGCTGTATCATTCATTTCATCATACGGTAGATATTTCTTTTGTGCGTTGCGAAACCGCTGCTTCGTAGATCGCAAAACTTGTAGCATCTCAGTTTTATAAATGTGTTTGTTTTCTGGACCATAGAATAGCGGACATTTTTTTGCTGCTTCTGCAAAAAACGTAATACAATTTTCAAAAGTACTGTATGAACATTCGTTATTTTACTAATGTATGAACAGAAGTTTTTCATAAGCTATTGAAATGTTATAAATATATCTTCAAAGTTATCGGTACCAACTAGTATGCAGTATTCACGCTGATGTTCAACTGATCAAAAATATTACTTACGATACAAAACATTTGAGACCTTTGTATCCCCGAGTCTTTGAGTCGTTGTAGTTTCGTTCCAGGTGAACTCACATAACAATCCGTCAGTCATTATTTCTTTGAGTCCGCAGCTGAGAAATTCTCTCAATTTACTACCACCCAGGCGAAGCAAATGTTCATACTGAAATATGTTTTATATATGTTATTTGCAATATTCTGAAATACTGAATTAGGGTTTTTTTTTTTGCTAAAAGTAGTTTCATAATGTGATATCAAAGAAATTCTCACGACTTTTCGACGTAATCCACTGTTTGTAGGATCGTCCAATTCTTTGAACTGGGCAACTGTGGTTAATGGAAAACCTTTCAATGGCTCGTACAATGTCTTGCCCAATTTCAATTTTCTAGTAGACAGCTGATCCTTCAGTAGGTCAATTATTTCCTTGTTTTGCTTTATCAAGGTCTCGTTTACTTCTTTGAGTTGCCTATATATGTATGTTCATACAAAAGTTGATGAAACATGTCGATTACGTTGTAATAATGAAGTATGCATACAATACACGAAAATGTTTTTAATAATGACTCGTTTTTCTCGAAGCGATAGTTATGAAAAATACGCTTAGTCTTACTCGAACTTTTGCTCAATGTCTTTCTGGAAGCTGATTGGTATCGTCTCATCGAACACTTCGTCAATTCGATCTTCATTTGCATTATGTTTTGGAAGGGATGGGTTCGTTATTTCTCGTACAATTGCCTTCGTAGATATTTTTTTTCTGCTATGTTCAGTGTTGGTGCTCTCTGGCAGTAAAACCTCCAAAAGAGCAGTTGCAGAGCATTTATTATAATAGTTATCAGCAATCCTTGCACGAATGTTTTCTACAACTGCTGCTGCTTTTTGTGATGGCGGGGTAGATTCAATACCCTTAGTTGTTATCCTCGATTTGATCCTAGTTTTATCCCCTACAGAATTGAGAGTGTCCAGGGAAGACCTAATTATCAGATTTCACGTTTTAAACAAATTATATTTACTAATATTTGTAAAGAAGTCTCTAGCAACAAGTACTGATCTGCTTACAGATCAGCGGGACCATTGCTCGTTTCAAGACTGAAAACGTCTGTGTTTTCAGAGCCCTTTTTTCCGGTTTGTTTAGTTTTGTTACTCCTTTTCTCTGAATTTTCAACTTTCGTGGCATCCTTCACTTTAAGATTATTCTTCTCGATTACTGCGGCATAACTTCTTAATCTTTCAATTTCAGCCTTGAGATTTTTTGAAGTTCTATTTTTTTTTGGGGGGCTGTTCATCCGATGACGTTGTCTGAAGGTGTTTTGGTGTCGTGATGTGTCTACCACTGGTCGAGACCCTAGTCTCTTTACTCGATTTTCGTTTTTCGGCTATTCTTTCTTTTGCTGAAATCTTTTCCATCTCGCTGAAAATTGATGAAAACAGAAGAAAATTATAATTTTTAATGCTTTCATTTTGAGACTTCAATAAATGAATAAAAATGCAATAGATGATCTATAAGTACAGTAGACTCCCGCTTTTCTCAGCCTGGCGGGAGGGCTGCTGACAGAACCGGTAAAGTCCAAGCCCTGCACGAGCGGAGGAGAGCAGCGGTAATAGAGTGGGAGGTAGAGGAATGTCTAGCCTGACAGAATCGGAGTTGATACAATTAACGATGAGGTATAATATCTTCATTCATAGGAACATACGTACTGAATGAAGGATACTAATGGAAAAATTTTGAAAGGTAGGAGGGTGGCTACATGTAGCTGACAATGCATGCAGTGGCAGGAAGCTCAATGAGTATCAAGGTAAAAGTAATCCTACGGTCTGCCCGCAGACGTAGGCTGAAAACAGAATAAAATATCAAAACAGGATTTTGATTATGCTGTTACATACGAGTTGCAGGAGCAAGCAATACTTGACAAATGGTCAAACTTATACAATGAACGGTTTTAATGAAGGAGAGTATACTTCACTTACGTCTTATTTATTGTTTGTGCATCACTGCTGAATGAAGGGTTGTTTAATTGGAGAGATTATTTGAGAGGCAATCCGAATGGTGTCAGCAGAGTAACACAAATCCATTGATTTTCGAGAATACGTTCTTTTTCTCCATCTACACTACTCCATTCCGGCATTTGGTAACTCTTGCTTTTCACCTCATTTAAATGGACAGCTTGGAGTCGATGTGACAAATTTGTACACCGGTATACTCCTACAGCTTCCGATGTAACTCCAACGTTATATATTTCACTTTTCGTTCGAAAAGTTTGAACAATCAATAAAATGTCTTCTTCTACTTGAATGATGTTTTTTATGATGCAAATTCGCGAGTCTTGAAGGACACAGCAGCTATCACGTAGAGAAGTTGCTAATGTAGATTTACCAACCTTTAGTTTGTGAAACTGTTGGCAAAAGTTGGGGTGAATGTATTCAGGAAGAGGTCCCTCAGCATGAGATTTCGACGGACGAATTACAACATTATTGTCTGGAGGTGCAGAATTGAAATCATTCAGTTCGCACATTCTCTTATAATATTGCTGTAGGCAAAGGTGCGGTTTCCTAATTTGTTTACGGAATTCCGGCATATTGTTTTCATACGGGAATGCACTGAACGACTCCAACGGCCCCAGTTGTCGTACATCATTCACCACATGCAATAATCCATGGACATTATATGAGAGGAATTGTTGTCCATACAATTGTCCACATGTGAGAACATATGGGGCTTTCTACGCCAACTTGACGAACGTCTGACCCTGACCATCTCGGATTTGATCGACTCTTTTTTAAATAGTGGTCTGCAAGTTCAGGATCTCAAAAATATTTTTTTTTAATTTTTCATAATGGCCGTTATTTATTTATAATTTTTGAAATGGACTCAAAGTTCGACCCATTTTAAAATTCTGAAAAAATTCTGAAAATTTCTTTCAAATTTGAGGATCATTCTAAGCCCTTAAATAGAGTGGTCAGTATAAAAGAATCCTTGGGAAAAATCAAAGAAAATAATTGAGATTTAGTTTTTTTTTTTTTTTTTTTTTTTTTTTTTTCTTTTAACGTAATTTTGTATCAAAACAACTCGTAGCTCATAATTGGAGAAAAACAAAACAAAAAAATGGAGAATTTTTCATTTTTTATCTCAACCCAACATCATGATGTAGAAAAATCCTTTTCAGTTAATTAATGAGGTTCAAAATGCAGAAATAATTTGACCTTCCTATGTCAAATACCGGGAAAGATAAATAACTTTCACTCAAAGTCTGAAAGATGTACTTATTTTGGATTTTGTAACTGGATCACATTGGTATATATCTGAACTCATTAACCTATCAATTTCCAGAAAAAGTAGGTATGGATTTCAAAACCTACAAATAATGACGACATAGATGAAAATATTGTCCAAAGATTTTATTCCGATGCGTGTATACAAAAATATTCACTTTTTCTCTTATTTAACAATTGTATACAATTTGGATATTTCAGATTGAGAGAAATTTTTGACTTCGACTTTATTATTTGTGCGAGGAATTAGGCAGTGGAGTTTCTGGGTTTCGGGTACACGTTTCGCAGTTTTATGTCGTGTACCCTAATCAATTTTTGCCAGCTCATAAGAAAGCTCATAAAATTCTCCATTTTTTTGTTTTGTTTTTCTCCAATTATGAGCTACGAGTTGTTTTGATACAAAATGACGTTAAAAAAAAAAAAACTAAATCTCAATTATTTTCTTTGATTTTTCCCAAGGATTCTTTTATACTGACCACTCTATATAAGGGCTTAAAATGATCCTCAAATTTGAAAGAAATTTTCAGAATTTTTTCAGAATTTTAAAATGGGTCGAACTTTGAGTCCATTTCAAAAATTATAAATAAATAACGGCCAGTATGAAAAATTAAAAAAAAATATTTTTGAGATCCTGAACCTGCAGACCACTATTTAAAAAAGAGTCGATCAAATCCGAGATGGTCAGGGTCAGACGTTCGTCAAGTTGGCGTGGAAAGCCTCATATGTTTCTAAGGCCTGTTCACAAAAATCATACATCTCTGGTATTGTGTCCTCAGATGACAGCAAGCGCATGACAGAATGGAGTATCATGAAATGATCGAAGTAATCGTCAAGGAATATATTTTTGAAAATAGCCGGAGCAGTGTACAGTAATATTTGTCTGAATTCGGTAGCCTTGAAATTATGAAACATTGTTATTTCATTCGGACGCCGATTAAATTCTGAAGGACAATACATTTTCAGCAATCTCATTCTGGCATCAAGAATATTCAGTTTTCTGACATTTAGCCTACGAAACCCGAACTTGCCGTCTACATGTGCAGATATTACTTTTTTCACATTTCCTATCCAAGTGAGATGCATTGGTTCGTATGGAACTTGTGAGACTAATCCCAATATCGGAGCCAGTGGACTTCTTCCTTTGTGTTGGTCTTCGTCAATCAGATTTTCGTACTCTTCGTCTGTTCTCGAAGGGTACCGAACACCTTCAAAAACCATTGTTCCTCTGAAGCCTTCCACAGTACAACGATGACCTTCTATCTTGCATTTTGAACATGCGTTTGCCGATGTGTGAGCATAGTGGTTCAAGGCGAAAGCTCTTGCAGGTGCGTCAGCAATGAAGCAACGTACATGTAGTGGTAGTTGTTGATTCCTAATCGTGATTCCTCCTTCATTGCGAAGTTGAATAATTTCTTGAACAAACTGTTCATAAAATTCGAAAGCATTGGTTGGTTTATTTCTGCCTTTGAATATTCCAGCAATGATAGGTCTCTTATCTGCGATATTCAAAATTCTGTACTGATGTGACCAGAATTGATCCGCACCCTTGTTTGCTTATCCACCATCAGTACTGAAATCTATTTCCACGTGTTCTGGCAGCTGATCTTCAGGAAGACTTTGAAGCTTCTTCGTAAGTGTCTTTTTTAACCCAAGGTGAAGATATTCTCCGCCTGCAATCCGTTCGACAAATCTACTGGCGACACTAGTGGGAGTCTGTAATAAGGTTCGCGTGTCCTTCGGTAGAGAAACCAAGTTGAATGGAAATTCTCTCAGTGCTTTTAATATAATGTTTCCTTGCGCATGTTTAATATTAGCCGCTAGAAAAGCATTTTTTAGTGCTCTCTTTCTTAAAGTTGCCTCATTTCGAGGAATGTTAACGTCTATGTTGTTGTCATCTGAAGGCTCTGAATCATCTCCATCGTCATCCGCTTCTTCAACATCGTTCATAGGAATATCGTCCAGAATGTATTCATCGCTGTTTTCTTGGTCAGAACTTTCAGTTGCCGAGTCATCGTCTAAATCATTTTCCTGATTAGAGTGTAGAGATACATTGTCAATCGCGTGTGCTTCGTTTTCTAACCCAAGTTCAGGTAAGGGTTGTACTTCGTTGTCAACTGCGTCATCTATGTTTACAGGTATTTGTTGTACTTCGTTGTCAACTGCGTCATCTATATTTACAGGTATTCGTTCTACTTCGATGTCAGATCTTGCATCTCCTGAACTTGAATAGGAATCATCGGAATCTTGCATCCCAACATGTCTTCTGTCACCAACCAAGCGCAAGCGTCTTCGCTTCTGACTCACACTGAGGTCTTGAAACTTTTTGTTTTTTCTATTCATTTTGTAGATGTCAACTCGTCAGATCCTTTATCACAATAAATTCAAATGAATACTGTTGGATAGAGATACATACATTTTCAAGATAAAACACAAATCGAAACCCTGGAAGAGTTTTTTCAGCAAAAAAAATATGGAAAAAATATAATGACTATCTTTATGCATTCCATATATTTTTAATAAGTTGAAAAAGACTATAAAAGAATTGTACAGAACGTTTACAAAAACATATTACATGGGATTTCAATGAATGATTATTGTTGTGTTTCGAAAATGCAGATCGAAGAATTATACATATATGAATACATGGGAATTCGTAGGAATTTGAAAAATATACGTTGGGTGAAGCATCAAAAGTGAGGTTATAGGAATTCAATTCATCAGTATGAATACTTACAGTATACTTTACGGGCACGTAGCTCGTTATAATGGTCGTAATACGGTCTACTTTAACAAGATATCACGCACGATTACACTTAAAAAACGTCAAGTTCATGCACGTATTCTTCTTCTTCTTCTTGATTCAAATACTACTCAACCAACGGAAGCAGACGTTGAACGAAAACAAGATGGCTGTCAGAACTCAGAACCCCGGTTAAAAATATTTCAGTGATTGGCGCGCGTAATTTGAAAGTGATTTTCGAGTCTTCTGTAAAATATTATACCTTCAATTTTACGTGACAAAGTTGTACAAAATTGATATATATATATATGTTGTGAAATTCTTAAAGATTCTATATTTTATAAGAACAAATAGGTTTTGAGAAAATATGAGATCACTGAAGATTTAACAAAAGAAAAAAAAATTTCGAGAAAAAATAAAATGTTTGAAATTTTGCGCCTCGAAAAGATTTTACAGACGACTTTTTAATTTTGAATGTGATTTGCATATTATTTCATATATATATATAGTTATCCATTCGATGATTCATCACATTCATTATATTACATACTCTACTCAAAATCATGTATAATATTTAGAATATTTCATCTTTATAATTATAATTAGATAGATTCTCATATAAGATTTCATTTATAATTATTATTATAGTATAGTATATTCCGTAACTTCAACAGTGGAATGTCTATTTTATTTAATTTTGAATAAAAAGCGCAGGCGCAAATGATTATTGCTAAAACAGTCGCATAATCATCATGACAGCACTCTGTGCGTCGAATAGTCTTGACATTGCGTGATTACACTCGTGATCGCATAGTGTGACACATTGCGCACGCACCAAGTGCCGTTCACATTGTGCTGGCGGAAAAGATGCATTTTCGCATGCACGACGTGCCGCGCACGCCGTGCGTGTAACGTGCGTGGCACGATTGTTATCTGGGTTATAAACTAAAAGATTGTGATTATAGACCATACTTACCTGTACGTACTCTGCTCCGCTATTATGCTTTACTACTTACCTTTGCTACTCGAGTCATATTTCATATAATCGTCAACCTGTAATGATAATGTAATACTGTTGATTAGTTGTTGATTATTTTTAACCAATGATTGTTGAGTACATGCATTATAAACTAAAATACGTACGGAGGTAGGCAACAAGTATGGGTGGAATCGCGACAGATGCTTCGTTGCCTAGCTCCGTACCTACAGATCGAGTATTGTTATGAGTACATTATAAACTAAAAGATTGTGATTTATAGACCATACTTACCTGTACGTACTCTGCTCCGCTATTATGCTAACTCCGGATGAAAAAGAGGTATCGACATGAAAAATAGGTCCTTTTTCTCGTCTTATGGATTATACTCCGACACAAAAATAAGTGAAAAAATGTCCACTCGATCATTTTTATACGCTTTGAAGTACATATGAAAAATTGACTTTTGTCAAGTGCCATTTCGATTTTTTTGTGATATAAGGAATTCCATAGATCTTAGAGCCGAAACCAGAATTTTCAGGACCACAACGAAGACCGATTTACTATTTCTTTTTTTTCTTTTATAATTTTTCAAATTTATTTCCTTCTCGATATTATTGACCAGTATTATTTCAAATCTTGAGAATGAGTATGTTTAGCAAATTACATTTCGAAACATTTACTTTGATAACATATCGAAAACTATCTATCGGTAATTTCCGCGTGACGCTCCAAAACAACTTTGCAATACTTAGACGAAGCGTTAGATTTTCTCCATATCACTACAATCTATACCCTTTAATATATTATAACTATAACATTCATTCATTCTCGCCTAGTATTGAAAAAGATCTTGGTCACCAGCTCCTTGAATTCTTCGAAGCACGCGTATTGAAACAATCGAAATTTGAGTTCGACGCATACCGAGTTGTTACAGGTACACGGCTGATCATTGTACTCATTATTGTTCCACAGTTTTGTTCGCTAATCTAGCCTTGATCTTGAACCAGCAATTCGTTCGTTAGATGAAGACGCATTCCTAAGATCTATGACTCAAAATTTGAATGCACTAGTACGCCGGAGTGAACTCTACAATTTTCAGGGTATATGCAGCAATTCTGTACGAAAGTTCACTTCGATGACATATCGGAAACCATATACCGGTCATTTCCGTGACACTGTGAAACGACTTCGCGATACTTCGATCAACCGTTAATTTCTCACCATATGGCTACAAACCTTAGTCCAAGCTACAAACTATCGCCTCTCATCATTCTTACCTAATATTGGAAAAGTTTCTGGTCACCAGCTTTTCATATTTCTTGAGGTACACGTAATGAAACGATTGAAATTGTGTTTTACGCATACTGAGTCGTCAGGGGTTCATAGCTGACTATTATACTCATTATTATTCATCAGTTTTATCCGCTGATCATCCCTCTTGTTATTATGATCATAAAATATATCACATCTCGAATCTTGCACGTCCAAAGGCTTACATATAAAATGTACGCATGATTAATCGTTACGGTATAGCTGTGTCATCAAAATATACGATGTATCATTTCACGCAGTCATCAAAGTAGCTGGTCGATCTTCGAATGGTCATTTTGATAACCGTCATCAAACTGTCCAATCGCCGATCGATTGGCTGTTTCGATGACGATTGATTAAATGGCCATAAAATTTAATTTCGTGATGGTATAATACTTTTTTATTTACTAAGCGATCGTGAATTTGCTTCCTAGGCACGAAAAATGGAAATTTGTTTCCAAACGAACTAATTCTCAGCACCTTAGACAAACTATCTACACGTTCGTAAAAAGTGAATGGTATTTCTATTCAACGGCTCTCAAAGTCACTTCCTCTTCAATTTCTCTGTCGAACGAAGTATTCCGGACCTCTTAGGATGGATATAGCTTGCTAATGTCACTCTGGGTTTCGTTAATCAGCATAATAATGTAGATTACTTGAATCGGTCAAATTGATGACGGTTATCAAAATATGCGATTCAGACGATGGTTCATTGGTAACAGTCATCAAAGTAACCAGAAGTCATCAAAATAACCGATTCATTACTAAATTCGTCACCAAACTACTCAAATACCGTACATATATATATATATTCAGCATATACTATGTATATAATATATATACCCATATATATATACATATATATATATATATATATATACATATATATACTATATACTATATGGGTGATTCTCTGTAAATTGTTATTTTTCGCATGTAAAATTTTTGGGTATTCAAACATGTCTAAAGAGTAATTTTTTGTTGTGTTTGTATGTTATTATGGTCCAGAAGTATGGTCCTAGTACCATTTCACTACAACCTCAAAGGCTTCCAAGTAATAGAGTATTCATGATTTTCTGCGGCCGCGGTACTGACCGCGCAAACAAAACTTGACGAATCTTCATATCTCAATAAAGAAAATCAACATTTCACCCTATAGGATAACTTGATTGATTCATTTAACATATTTTAGGTAACATGTGTTCATCTTTATGAGCCATTCCGGTTCACCAATAAAAATTATAATTTTTCAACAATTATTCTATTAAACATAAAAAAAACTCTGTTCCTCATTGTTGACTGTATTACGGGCTAATCGAACATATTTTCAATAGTTTAGTAACGATAACAAATTATTTTTTCCATTTATAAACAAATCATGCCATGGTACTGACATCCACGGTACTGACATACTGTGTTTAACCTAACCACACTCCGTACCGGTTTAAAACTCGATAATTTACAGAAACATGGAAATTTAGGCACTCAAATATTACTCTTATAACGTGGCATTAAGCGGAAATGTCACACAGCACAGGAGAATCACGACACCACGGTACTGACTCATTGTTTTGTGACTCGCATTTTCGATTTTTGAATATAAGTATTCTGCTTGTCAAATACGTGCCTAGACAAATTCTACCGGTGTAAACATTCAGTCTGTCATCTCCGCTCTAAAATGCCACCGCGCTCGCCATGCTGAAAAATCGGAAATGGCACCATGGCAGTCAAATTGAAATGTTCCAAAATCCCGATAAAACTGTAGGACAAACTTTTGGGCCTGTTCAACAACCGCAACTTAGATATTTTCACCATTTTTTGGGGTGAAAGTACAGGTAGTATGATCCCCCATAATCTATATTGAGGAAATTCCTTTTGAGCTGCATATTCGCTCAGAACTACTGAGGAAGTTCCAAATTTTATGTTGAGGACATACCACGGTACTGACATTTTGAATAGTTTATGCTCTCTAGAATCGAATGAACTCCTCGAGGATCGGATTTTTTCATGGGAACTTTGAAGTGCCACCGTAGCTTTGAAAATGCTAGAAGGGCTTTTCAGTATTCCACCATCCTAGGGTGAAAAATTACGTAGGACAAAAAAATAACGATTTACTGAGAATCACCCATATATATATTGTAACTTACTGCACCAATATCTCAGCTGATGGCTGGAGATATGGTGCTAGTCCGCGTGAGTGTCTTTGTCACGGGTGTGATTTGGAGCTCCTCTGGTGGAAAAAGTGAAAAACCACAAGATACCCTATTGCAGATTCGAATTTGGTGTCACCCGATTCGATCTGATTACCTACAGAGTCGGGATCTGCCTTGCTAGCCGAGCCCGCTGTACAGACTCGAATCAAACACACTGGTAAAGACTAGCACAGACACGGGCGTGAGCCAGTGCTGTGAGCCAGTGCACTCAACTAGAGCTGCTAGCGCGGAGCTGGGTGTTGCTAAGCGCACCGAACCTGTCTATTAGACTAAGCTAATAACGTCAAATACTAAAAGCTGAAAGATTGTTAAAAGGTTAATTTAGAAGTAAGGAAAATGGAATAAAAGATACAGTTTTAACAGTAGATTTGGCTTTAATGTAGAAAATCATTTAGATGAAACGACACAAAAGAAAAACAGAAAATTGCAGATTATGCGTATCGTTAGATTAATATGAAATCAAAAGAATATGAAGTAAAGTATTACAATAAGAATGTATAGAATAAAGTAAGAATAGAATAAAGTAAGGTTTTAAATTTAATTAATGTTTCCGATAGGTTAGATTAGATTGATATAATGATCTTGTGTTAGTACGTTGGTGTCCGCAAGGCAAAGTCGTATACTGTTATACCTGTGTGACGGATGTGTCACTAGCAAGCTGAGATTGAAGTATACATCGGCCTATTTGTGATGCGTTTATTTTTAATTATTAACTAATCAATCGAAGGTGTTCAATTGATTAATTAACTTTTTTCTATTTCTGCATTGATGAAAGATTTAATTCCATTTTATTGAAAGATTATTTCGATGAGAAAAATTAACGGACGAACCCAGGAATCGAACCCAGGATCTTCGGACGCCTATCCGGGGACTTACACCCGAGACCACCTAGCTCGCCCACAGTTCGCCGCAATTTGATTAGATTAGATTGTTTTTGTTAAAGCCGATATTTCGTTATAATTGTTAATCTAGGATTTCCAATCCTAGATCAGTTCTTTGAATTTGCACCGTTAAACCCCATATTAAGGTGACTTTTATATTCTTCGTCTAATTTATTTTATTATAAAATTAGCAAAACATAATTGAGTTTGAAATGTGAATTTAATTTATTTTCATATTATAAACCGTGATTCTAAAATACTTCAATTATAGCAAGTATTGAATTCGAATTTATAAGCAAGTAAAGACCACGCACTATTTTGGCTACGTGCCTAATGAATTTAATAGATGTGACTCGACGGGCGCTTTGCCACACAATCGGTAGCTGATGCCTCCGCGGCCCCCTTTTTATACCGATATTCCGCGGGGTGCGCGGAATCGCGGAAGGCGCTGGGTCGCGGGAAGCGCGGACTCGCGGGATGCACGGAACCGCGGAATTCCGCTGCTGGATTGACGTGCTCCGGCTGCGCTGGCGGTAGCCAACACAGCCGGAACGTTACATCTGCCCCCTTCTACCAACGGATGTTCGGTTGGTCCTCAGGAGTTGGTAGATCTTGGTTCCTTCAATCCTGGCCTGGGTCACCCCCCTTAGAACTCCAGTTCCGGCATCTCGAAGTTCAGCACATCTTCCTCCGGCTCAGGGCTTTCTGGATGTGCAGGTCCCCACATTATTTCAGCGTCAAGGTATTGTACATACTCAGGAGTTGAGAGCTGCAGGTATCCCTCGGGTGTTCGGATCCTTTCATACTCCCTGCACGCTCCGTCGTCGTCGCTGATGTCGGCCAAACTTCCAAAGATCAGCCGGATCGCCCGCTGTTTTGCCTGCTCTTCGCTTTCCCCTTCCGGCACCTCCGGAACGTCGATCGGGGTCAGCTCCCAGGGCATATAGGTGACGGGCTGCCCTGGTCTAGCTACTCGCTTCGCGCCTTCTTGCGTTTCGTCCTCGGCCGCTCTCTTCCTTGTGATTGACGGTCCCGCCTCCTGCGTGCTCGTCGACGGCACCTGGTCTGGACTCCGGATGGTCGGGATGTTGGGTGCCGGTTCGGTTGCCTCCATATCCTGGCTCGTGGACGGTGCTGGATCAGGGCGGCTGCTCGTCGACGGCATCGGTTCTTCGGCTGGCCATTGCTTTCTGGTTTGCGTGGCTTGCCCAGGCCGGTACACGCCTCTACTTCGGTGATATTTTTTTACTGCGATCTCGCTGTCCCCTTCTTCTTTATCGCCCTTTTCCGTGGTCTGCGTCCCCACGTCCTGCACAATCCACTGTTTATAGCGGTAGCGTGGGTTGGCGCTCATCTTCACTTCCTTTTTAGTTGCTGGTTTCTCGTGTTTAAAATCAAAACACACTGGGCCGAGAGCTAATGAGGGGTCACTTATATAATCTTTTTGTATCCCTTCTTTATGGATTTAATTCCATATAAGGAGATGTCATCCGATTTTAAGGGGCTAATCCTTTACTCCTTTCGTTGTGTGTGTTTTGACTATGAGATCACAATAGCGATTCTTTACAGGTGTTACTTTGTTTTGACCGCCTCCCCTACTTCGCTTTGCACGTATGCTTTAAACATGTTAACGTGGAACTTGCCCCGTTCCATCCCTGTATGGGTGTTCTCCAAGACGTAGGTTGCCTCACCGACTTGCCGACTGATTCTATAGGGTCCCTCATACAAATCGAAGAATTTTGCCATCTTCTTTTCTTTTGAATCGGAAACATTAAGTGCCCTAATTAATACTAGATCTCCTACTTTGAATTTAGCCATTTTGTGTGTTGTATTAAACCGGTCTGCTCGGCGTTTACCGTGCCTAATTATGTTCTTTTTAACGAGCGTTAATTTCGCGTCACGCGGTAGGTCAGATTTATTTGTAACTAGCCAAGATTCCCAGAATCTTGAAGGGCGTTGCCCAAGGTGGATCTCGCAAGGTGCGAATCCAGTGGTGTCATGGCACACTTCGTTCATACAGCTCTCAATTATTTTTAACCAATTTATCCACGACGTGTGCTTGTCGGTTAGAAAGGTTCTAAAAAATCGCCCTAACTCGCGGTTTACGCGCTCAACGATATTCCCTTGTGGATGTCTAATTGAGGAATAAATTAATTTGATGTTTTCATCGTCTAATTTATTTTGCCATGCTGTAGAAGTGAACTGTGTGCCATGATCGCACTGGATTCGCTTAGGCTTGCCATACTCTGGGATATACTGCTCAAATATGCATTTTATTGTTTGCGGAGCGTTTGCTGCTTTTAACGGATATAATTTTACGAGTTTGCTGAAGGCATCTATGGTGACTAATAGCCACTTATAGTTCCCTTTGCTCGCAGGCAATGGACCTAGGTAGTCGATTGATAATAATTCCCCAACTCCGTCAGGCACAATGTTTTGCATATTTGCATAGCTATATCTGTTGGGTACCTTGCACCTCTGGCATCTTTCGCAGCTAGCTAAAGTTTGTCTAATCCTTTTAGCAAATTTAGGATAATAGAACCCTTCTTTAAGTATGAGATAACATTTGCTGGCGCCTATGTGTCCGTACATTTCGTGACACTCGATGATGAGCTGTTTTACTAGCGCTTCAGGGACGTAGGCTCGTAATCTGCCCCCTGGCTCTCGATGGTATAATATTTCATCTACGACTTCCAAGTTGTTATCTAGTTTTATTTTTGCTGAATCGAGTAATTCATTAATTCTTTTATCTGCTTTTTCTAAGATTGGATAGTTTCCTAAATCCCTACTTAATTGATCGTCAATTGCTTTTGCCAGAGGTGCAAGGACCCCCAACTCCGCTACTGACTCTATAAGATTCTGTTTTCGTTCGGGTGGGTAGCGGCTCAACACGTCCGCGACTATATTCTCCGTGCCCTTGATGTATTCAATGTCAAAATTGTACGTTTGTATGAACAAAACCCAGCGTGCTAAACGAGAGCTAACGAGTTTACACGAAAAAATATACGTTAATGCTTTATGATCGGTCCGGATCGTGAGCTTTGCGCCGACGATGAAGGTTCTGAATTTCTCTAGAGCGAATACGATTGCTAACAGCTCTTTTTCGGATGTAAAATAATTCAGCTCAGCCCCCTTCATCGTTCTACTCGCGAACCCCACGATCCGTTCCTCGTTGTTATCGGATAATTGATAAAGCACTGCCCCGACTGCATAATTGCTGGCGTCACATTGCAAATAATATCTTCTTTTCGGATCTGGGTGGTTTATAACCATCGTATCGCAAAATAAATTTTTTACTGTTGTGAAATGTGTTTTCATTTCCTCCGTCCTGTCCCACTTGGCACCTTTCTTTATTAAAGAGAGCAACGGGGCTGTTGCTTCCGCATACGCGCTGGTGAATTTACTATAATAGTTAGTCAATCCCAAAAATCCTTTCAGTTGTTTCGCGTTTCTCGGTATCGGGAATTTCTTTATCGCCTCGATCTTTTCCGGCTGTGGGTGTATCCCATCTTTTGTTATCCGATGCCCGAGAAAATCGATTTCTTCTCTAAAGAAACTTGACTTTCTGAAATTAAGCGTCATATTATATTTTCGGAACACTTCAAATAATAATTTCAGGTGAGCCAAATGGGACGGGACGGAGTCAGAAATACACAGTATGTCGTCTACAAAATTTATTGTAAACTGCTCCGTCTCCTTTAAAACTAAGTCCAAGGCTCTAATCAAACTAGCCAAACTTGTATTAAGCCCATAAGGGGTAACTGTAAAATGATAAGTTTTTCCTTCGTGCATAAATGCAGTATATTTTCTTGAGTCAGGATGCAAAGGAACTTGCCAAAAACTCGCCGTAAGATCTAAACTCGACATGAAAGCTGCGTTTCCACACTTCTGGAATAAGACCTCAGTCGATTGAGCGCAGTCATGGTCAGGCACTATCAGTTGGTTGATGTATCTTGCATGTAAGACTAATCTGATATCACCGGTTTTCTTTGCAACTACTACTATAGGATTGATGTATTCACTATATGATCTTTCAATTACTCCAATATCGAGCATTTTCTGAATTTCGATTTTAACTTCATCTCGGTGTACCATTGGTATAGAATATGATCTCCTAACAAAAGGTCTATCTTCATAAATTTTGATTTTGTGTTCATAAACTGAGACTCTACCAGGTAGTTTGTAAAAGATGTCTTGATACTCTATCAGTAGTTTTGAAAATGAATCTAGTTCGAGTTGATTTAGTACCTGACACTCAGACAATTTCTCATCTATTTCATCACGGGTCAGTGCATACTCATTAATCTCGTTTTCGATCTTATCGACGGTCATTTTTTCTAGATTGATTTTACTGATTTGTACTGATTCTCTTTGATAATCTTCGATATGATTTGCTTTGAACAGCTCGATACTAACGTCGGTGGAAGCTGTTTGGAAAAATAATCTGTTAGTTCGAAGGTCTACATCTGCTTTCCACCGGTGCAAGGTGTCTATTCCGATAATTATTTCGTGACCGAGCCCTGGAATTATCAAAAAGCAAACGTGATCGGTAGATCTCCCGATAGTTATCTCTGCATAAAATTGCTCTTTTATTTTCACGGGCTTGCCTCCTGTTACTCCAACTATTTGGTAATCAACCACTGGCAGCCTTTCACATTTCTCTAATTTTTCTTTATGTCGATCAAACCAATCTTTTGAGACACAAGTGACTTGACTTCCGGTGTCGATAAGCCCTTTGACTTCTATGCCTTCGATGTTAAAATAGGCTTCCGGGCACTGTTTGCTCTGTGACTCGCAATTGTTGCTTTCTTTAATTAAGTATTCGGATGGATCTTCGAACATATCATTTTTCGGTTCTAGTGATTTTACTTTTGCCGCGTTGATAACGATCTCGCGCTGTGTCACCGGGTCTTGCGGCTCACATACCACAGCGCGCTCTAGTTTTCCGCTCGCTGAGTTTCGGTCTCATCCTCAACTTCTGTTATGATTGGCTCTACTTCGGAAATCGCGCTGACTTTTGGATTTGTCCAGTTACTATGTTTATGATTTGCGTAGGCTGGTTGTCCAGCGTCGCGCTTGTTTTCTTGCGAATCCGACTTAAAGTATGTGTCTCGCGCTACGGAAGGTCGCGACGTGTTTGCCTCATCGCCGCCGAGACGCCATGACACCTGTTTATTGTCTTTATTTTCGGTGAATTTACTTGCGAATTGTTGCGGTCGGCTTATATTTGCCGGTGCGCGGAAGTTTTTGGGTCCATTCGATCTCCCTCCCGATTGCATCTCATCTAAGAAGTTCAACAAGGTGTCAATTTCCCGGATATTTCGGCAAGTAGCAGCGACCACTACCCGTTCTTCGAAGTGTTTAATCAGGCTTTTAACGATATCTTCTTCTGCAATTTTAGGAAGGAGACCGACTGCAGCCGCAAACTTCCTATTCGCATATTCGGACCACGTTAGTTTTGAATCCGGTGAATAGAAACCCCATTCGATATCTTTGCGAATATCTCTTTGGACTCCCTCGCCCCAAAATCTAGTGAGAAATTTTTCTTTAAACCCTTCCCAGGTGCTAATGACGTCTCGGCGAGCGATCCACCAGTCCTTTGCATCGTTTCCTAAGCTTTGACCGATAAGCCGCAGGCTAAGCTCGTCCTCTGAACCCAAGAAAGTAAGATACTCCTCTAACTCCCGGAGATAGTTAACCGGTTTTTCCCAACTTTTTCCCGAAAAAGTCGGCAGTTTTAATTGTTTTGTTAACAAGCGAATTTGTTCGTTATTTTCATTCGGGGCTCCCGGTCGCCTCTTAAGCTTTTTGAGTTCAGAGTCGAGACCGATTTTTAGACTTTCATGCCTATGCTCAAGTTCCTGAATCTTTTCTCGATTTACCCGATCCCCTTCCTTAATTTTGCTTTTAAGGGCTTCGTAATTCCCAATAGCCTCGTCTCGCAATGATTTTTCCGTATCTGTGATTTTATTTATGCAACCGGCTACATCGGTATCCCATCTCTCTATCACGGCTTGGACAGTGGTCTCAAGACGGTTGACTCGACTTTTATTTGCATCCGCGTGATCTCTAACTTCTTTATTTATTTTTGCCTCGTAACTGACTCGGTCTTCGACCTGTATAAGGTGCATCCCTTCAACCCGCCGTTCTAGAGCTTTAATCCTTTCATCCCATTTCTTTTCAACCCTATCATTGCTGTCTGTTAATGCTTTTAGACGTGCGGCTATTTGTGCAAGGGGATCGGGGTGTTCATCACCAGGACCCTCTTCCTGACTTAAAATGCTTTCGTCATGCATAACGGAATCATCTGGCGCGTGATACCCGGTGTCACTACTCAACCCGCCTGCGGCTCTACCCTGAGTTTTACCGGTAACGGCATCTTTTCCTTCCATTTTCCCTTTCGATTTTCGTAAGGTTCGAAAAAGAAAAAAAACTTGAAGCTATTTTGAATGAATTTAAGTTGTCTGTAAAATGAATTTAAGTTTAATAAATGAATTTAAATTGAATTTTGATTCTAATGAATTTAATTTTATTTAAGAGGAGCCCCACGTTGGGCGCCAAATGTAACTTACTGCACCAATATCTCAGCTGATGGCTGGAGATATGGTGCTAGTCCGCGTGAGTGTCTTTGTCACGGGTGTGATTTGGAGCTCCTCTGGTGGAAAAAGTGAAAAAACCACAAAATACCCTATTGCAGATTCGAATTTGGTGTCACCCGATTCGATCTGATTACCTACAGAGTCGGGATCTGCCTTGCTAGCCGAGCCCGCTGTACAGACTCGAATCAAACACACTGGTAAAGACTAGCACAGACACGGGCGTGAGCCAGTGCTGTGAGCCAGTGCACTCAACTAGAGCTGCTAGCGCGGAGCTGGGTGTTGCTAAGCGCACCGAACCTGTCTATTAGACTAAGCTAATAACGTCAAATACTAAAAGCTGAAAGATTGTTAAAAGGTTAATTTAGAAGTAAGGAAAATGGAATAAAAGATACAGTTTTAACAGTAGATTTGGCTTTAATGTAGAAAATCATTTAGATGAAACGACACAAAAGAAAAACAGAAAATTGCAGATTATGCGTATCGTTAGATTAATATGAAATCAAAAGAATATAAAGTAAAGTATTACAATAAGAATTTATAGAATAAAGTAAGAATAGAATAAAGTAAGGTTTTAAATTTAATTAATGTTTCCGATAGGTTAGATTAGATTGTTTTTGTTAAAGCCGATATTTCGTTATAATTGTTAATCTAGGATTTCCAATCCTAGATCAGTTCTTTGTATTTGCACCGTTAAACCCCATATTAAGGTGACTTTTATATTCTTCGTCTAATTTATTTTATTATAAAATTAGCAAAACATAATTGAGTTTGAAATGTGAATTTAATTTATTTTCATATTATAAACCGTGATTCTAAAATACTTCAATTATAGCAAGTATTGAATTCGAATTTATAAGCAAGTAAAGACCACGCACTATTTTGGCTACGTGCCTAATGAATTTAATAGATGTGACTCGACGGGCGCTTTGCCACACAATCGGTAGCTGATGCCTCCGCGGCCCCCTTTTTATACCGATATTCCGCGGGGTGCGCGGAATCGCGGAAGGCGCTGGGTCGCGGGAAGCGCGGACTCGCGGGATGCACGGAACCGCGGAATTCCGCTGCTGGATTGACGTGCTCCGGCTGCGCTGGCGGTAGCCAACACAGCCGGAACGTTACAATACATACTATATACTATATATATATATATATATACTAGGGGGGCTTCGCCCCCCTGCGCGCTACGCGCGCCAACCCCCCATATTCTAATTTGTATCAGTTGTTTCTAAAATTCAAATAATCCGTGGATTTTATGTTCTTCGTATTCCTCGTTGTCCAGGTCGTTTGCCAAGTATTTCTAGTAGTCCAGGTCCTCGGCTTCGTAGTTCTCGTTGTCCAGGTCGTTCAGTGAGTATATCTCGTAGATCTCTTAGTCCAGGTCACTCGCTAAGTATTTCTTGTAGTCCAGGTCCTCGGCCTCGTAGTTCTCGTTGCCCCGGTCCTTCGTTTCGTATTCCTTGTTGTCCAAGTCTTTCGCTAAGTATTTCCTGTGTCCAGGTCTTCGGCTTCGTAGTTCTCGTTGTCCAGGTCATTCACTGAGTATTTCTCGTAATCCTGGTCCTCGGATTCGTATCTCTTGAAGTCGTGTGTAGAGATTATTAGGATATATCGCCGCCGCCGTGTCAGATTTTGTGCTCTCTTCGGCTATCCTCGGTTATCCACGGCTATCTTCGGTTATCCTAGGCTATCTTCGGCTATCTTCGGCTATCCTCGGCCATCCTCGGCTATCCCCGGCTATCTTCGGCTATCCTCGGCTCTCTCCGGTTCTCTTCGGCTCTCCTTAGCTGCCTTGGCTCTGCTTCCCCCTTTCCCTTTCCTGGGCCCTTGGACCGAAGGGAGGACCGGGTTCGGCTCCCCTTGGCTCTCCTCGGCTGTCCTCGGCTATCTTCGGCTATTCAGGATAGTTTTCGATAGGGAAGCCGAATGGGCTGGGGGGAGGGGGCGAAAACAGCCGAGCGGGGTCGAGGAGGCCCAGGGCAAGAGGTAGGGGGGATGGGAGGGATAAACAAAAGCCGAGCGGAGCCGAGATCGCTAGGATACTGACAAAGGTTAGGTTAGATTACCTAACCTTTCTAACCTAACCTACTCTATCCTGACCATGGCAACCTAACCCAACCTGACCTGACCTAACCTAGCCTAGTTAGGTTAGGTTACCTAACACCTCAGAGGTCAGGTCAGGTAAGGTTAGGTTAGGTTACCAACCTAACCTACTCTATCCTGATCAAAGCAACCAACCTAACCTGACCTAACCTAGCTGAGTTAGGTTAGGTTACCTAACACCTCAAAGGTCAGGTCAGGTTAGGTTAGGTTACCAACCTAACCTACTCTATCCTGACGAAGGCAACCTAACCTAACCTGACACGACCTAACTCATCCTAAGGGTTAGGGGGAAGGGAGGGGCGAAAAGAGCCGAGCGGGGTCGAGGAGGCCATGGAAAGTCTGACACGGCGGCGGCGGCGGCGGCGGCGGCGGCGGCGATATATCTTTATAATATAGAGAGATATATATATATATTGTAACTTTTGGCGAGTATCTTGAACCCGAAAGTTAAGAGATACCCGCAGTTAGTGTGAGTTCTTTACCTATAAAAAAAAGGGATTTAAATTATCAAAATTAATAGGGCTTTTCTTTAAGGTCATAGGTAGGGAAAAAGGATGGGTTAGCCACCAAAAGCCACCTATGTAACCTTGTGAATTTATATTAACTCAGGACTCGGGTAGATTACTCCACCAAAGCCTGTTCCCTTCGGACTCGGGTAGAACCAAAGCCGATCCTTCTCCTATTTGAACAGAGCCGGGAAGTGAATCCAAGCCTGCTTTCCTAAACACAAAACCTATTCTTTACTCGGATCCGGGTACCTTGCGATTCCAAGACCGTGTCTCAGACTCGGAATCGTATTTCCTTGGCCCTCGGACGCGGGAAGTTAATCCAACGCCGTTCGCTCTAGGAATGATCCAAAGCTGGTCCCTATAGGCTTATTCAGGGATGGAAATTGATCAGTTAGGAGTCAGTGCTGAAATATCCGACAAAGTTCAAATAAGAAAATATAATTGTATTCAAATGGATTCTAATAAACTAGTTTTACATTGATTTTCTTATTCTACTCCTATTCTAATTTCGTGACTCTAGTCGCGTTTGTTTGTTTGTTCCGTTTAGGTTTTCGTTCTGTTTGTACAATCTATTTTTATATTTTAGGTTATGCGCGGTTATGTTTTCTGTTATGATTCTATTTTGATTTCGTTATATTGTTCTCCTATTCTCTTCGATCATATTTTAAATTGTGACCAATGATATTTTATCTAATGGTAATTGATTGGATTCTATTTCATGATTTTATGTTAGTCATTCGGATTTAGGCGATCTGAAGCTATACAAGTGAATTTATCTAAAGTTTTGAGTCGCACCGGTGCTCTACCTGACTACGCTAGCGAGCGATTGAGTGAGCCGTTTATATACTCTCTATCCCCACTTCTTAGCGTGACGTCAGACTTTTGGTCGAACGTAGAGGATTAGTGTAATCCTTTCCTTTGTTCGGGATTTGGCGTGATTCGAGGTGCAATAATGCCGAGTATGTTACAATATATTTCCAGGTATTTCGGGAAATCTATGGGGAATCCCCAGGTATTACGAGAAATCTATGGGGAATCCCCAGGAATTCAGGGAAATCTATGGTAAATCCCCAGGAATTCTGGGAAATCTATGGGGAATCCCCAGGAATTCTGGGAAATCTATGGGAAATCCCCAGGAATTCTGGGAAATCTATGAGAAATCCGCAGGAATTCTGGAAAATCTATGGGGAATACCCAGGTATTTCGGGAAATCTATGGGGAATCCCCAGGTATTGCGAGAAATCTATGGGGAATCCCCCGGAATTCTGGGAATTTTATGGAGAATGCCTAAAAATTCTAGGAATTCTATGGGGAATGCCTAGAAATTCTGGGAGATCTATGGGAAATCCCCAGGAATTCTGGGAAATCTGTGGGCAATCCCCAGGAAGTCACATGACTCGATCGAAGGGCCCAAGGCGGGGCTGGGGGGAGGGGGGAGGAAAGCCGAGCGGAGCCGAGGTGGTGGGGATATTACCCATAATTCCCTGCGAAAGAACAGAACTGATTTCCCGGCATTGCCAATTCCTCCGGAAATTAATATGAGTTAAATAATAGATGAAAAAAAATACGATAAGATTATGGATATAGGATTAGGCAACTATGAAAAACTTAATGTTCAACAAAAAATTATAATTGATACCATACTTCAAAGTATTAACAATTCGACATTACATAAAACATTCTATATTGACGGACCGGGTGGATCAGGCAAAACATTTCTGTACATTACATTATGGCATTTACTTACTGGACGAAAAGAAAAAATCAGTACTATGGCTTACACAGGTATAGCTGCTACATTACTACCAAATGGAAAAACAGTCCACAAAACATTAGGATTACCTGTTCCGTTATACGCTGATTCTACTTCAACAATTAAAGTGGGTTCAAAAGAAGCAAATATTTTGAAAGAAACAAAGGTTTTCATTTGGGATGAAGCACCAATGGCACCGCGCTACGCATTAGAAATAATGAATACGATTTTACAGGATATAATGAATAACACGTTACCATTTGGAGGAAAAATAGTAATATTGGGAGGGGATTTCAGACAATTGCTTCCGGTAAATATTCGTGGTACTCGCAGTGAAACGGTAAGCTTATCAATCAAATTCAGTCCATTGTGGCGACTATTTAAAATATTCGAATTGACTATCAATATGCGTGCACTACAAGAAGAGAAGAATTTTTCTGAATTCTTACTGCAAGTTGGGGCTGGAGATTTGAATGATGAGGTTGATAATTTAAATTTACCCTCCAATTGTGCGTACAACGATGACATCGATATAGCGAAAGATATTTATGAAGATATACTCAGCAGAAAACAATACAAAGAAGCTTCAAAATATGCAGTATTAGCAGCAAGAAATTTAGATGTGAATGAAATTAATAGACAAGTCGTCGACTTATTGGACTTGACTACTGAACGTATTTATACGAGCGTCGATAGCGCAGAAAATTGTAACGACAATAATAGAATCAATCGGGATTTGGTACCGGAATATTTAAATTCGTTATCTCCGAATAGTCTTCCACCGTACGAATTACGATTACGACAATTTTCGATAATCATGTTGATCAGAAATTTGAGTATCAACGAAGGTTCAGTCAATGGCACGAGATTATTACTACTAAAAGCTGGAACAAATCTATTGTTGTGTGAACTTCTAACTGGAGATAAAGCAGGAGATATAATATTCTTAAATAGAATTACTTTGATGTGTGAAGATATATATCCATTTTCTTTCACTCGAAGACAATTCCCCATCAAATTAGCCTTCGCGATTACGATCAACAAATCACAACGTCAAACCTTTGACAAAATTGGAATTGATTTACGAAAAGATGTTTTCAATCACGGACAACTATATGTAGCTCTATCGCGAGTGTGCACGTGGCAATCATTGAAAATTTACCTTGGAAGTCAACGAAACAATACAACCGTGAAGAATTATGTTTATAATAGTATTTTTCGTTACAAGGCCGTAAAAGGGATTTTCACGGCCCGAGTATGATCATGCGAGGCCGTGAAATCTTACGGCCGAGTGACGAACTTTATTTTTTGGTATTTTTGCCGTAAAATTCGCAACTGAAATCGTTTTTCATAAAAATATAGGACAATGCGACGATGAAAATCGCCAAAAATATCTATTTTTGTGTAACGAGGTGCGCAAAATTCTATAGTAGTAACTTACATGGAATATTCAAAAAACCATTGAGCATTCTCACCCCACTGAGGGGTCCAGGGGCGTAGCCCCTGGTGGGGTCCAGGGGCGAAGCCCCGGTAGGGGGTTTGGGGGGCGAAGCCCCCCGAGTACCGGAAAAATAGATTTCATTTGATACAATAAGAATAGTCAACGTGTTGAGGATAAAATCTAAAAAAAAAAGTTAGATCTTGCGCACTCAGTTAGTAAAAATATATCAAGAAATACATACAAATAATATACAGGGAAGAAACCTTGGTACTGCACAGTCGATGCGCCTAACTGCGCATGCGCCAAATAATTCAATTTTATTGGTCGGTGAGATGGTCCCGCGATAATATTATGACGTATGAGGCAGGGGTGCCAACTTGCGAGAAATGAAGCAAGAGCTGTCAAACTTTCGCGCGTAGACTAGTCAGTTGAGGTTATGTTGTTGTTCATTTTTATTTAACGTGAATTATCAAAATAAAAGTTTTATTTGAGATTATAACCTCAAAAATTCGTATCAATTACATCGCCGCCAAAAACAAAGTTTGACAGCTAAAACTCGGGATGGCTAACCTGCCTCAGCGGACGACGAAGCTCGCGCATGCGCAGTCAGGCACTTTGACTGTGCAGTATCAAGATTTCTTCTCGGTATGAATAAATGAATAAAACAAATAATTTTTCGAAAAATAACTCATTTTAGAAATTTTTCATTTTACGGACCTACGTCCGTAAAATAATCATTTTTACGGACCTACGTACGTAAAAAAATTATTTTACGGACCCATGTCCGTGAAATAATTATTTTACGGACCTACGTCCGTGAAAAATTATTTTACGGACCTACGTTCGTGAAAACTCATTTTACGGACTCAAAACAGGCCGTAAAATCGAATTTTACGGCTATGATACCAAAAAGAATTATTCAATTCACAATTACCTGAATAAATACTTATCCCAAAACTGTCAACAAACATAAAAACTGAAATACTGTTTTTATATTCAAAAAAAATATAAGAGACCTTCGCTGATTTCATTTTTTAAATTAAATGAATAAATAAGTAATTGATTTCATTGAAAAATAGTTAAATGGTGATATCAATTATTACATATAATATCATATATATATATATATATATCCATCTAATTCAATATCCACATCTTATCTCATATCCATATATACATATGTATTCATGGATATAAGTATATATCGATACCTGCGCGGAATAACCGGCTATCTCAGAGTCCGCTTGAAAAAGCGGCTATCTCAGAATCCATTCGAAAAACCGACTGTAGCCTATATTATTAATATAGGCACAGGCCGCTTTTCCGAATGGATTCTGAGATAGCCGCTTTTTCAAGCGGACTGTGAGATAGCCGGTTATTCCGCGCAGGTATCGATATATTATAGTATGGGACGTATCTCCATAAATCTTATAATGAAAATCAAAAATTTTAATTGGGTTTAATAATCTGTGTACTTCACTTATTCGTCGTGTAGAGTTCGAAGTGACAACAAATTTGAAAATGAGAGTAAATAAATATGGATCGAAAAAAACGAAATTTCGACACGACGAATAAATGGTGATACACAAATTATTAAACCCAATTTTTAATTTTTATTGTAAGATTTATGGAGGTACGTCCCATATGGTAAGGGCTAAGGCGCGCGCAGCGCGCCAAATACGCTAGTACTATACATATAGTACGACTCGTAAACGAAGTATTCTTTGTTTTTTTTTTTTTTTTTTTTTTTACGGTGGGCAACTTTTGTTCAGTACTTACTTACTGACATACTCGGATAACCGATCGAACAGTCATATTGAACTATAAAATATAATTTATATTTCTAATTGTGAAAAGGGCTAGTAATACCGTGATGGTATATATGGTATATATATATATATATATACCCGGGAAAAAATGCTCAGATATGATCAGATATGATCATGTATGAATACTCAGATCTGATCAGATCCGAAAAATGGTCCTGCATGATCGTATATGATCATACATGATCATGTATGATCACACATGATCATATGTGGATATTAGATCAAATACAATCATACATGCTCATACATGAATATGCATGCTCATATCTGATCATGTATGATCCGATATGATCTTGCAGGACCATTTTTCGGATCTGATCAGATCTGATCATACATGATCAGATATGAGCATGTATGACCATGTATAATCGTATATGATCATACATGATTAGACAGTACCTTTATTTCGGATCTGATCAGATCTGAATATTCATACATGATCATATCTGAGCATTTTTTCCCTACATATGCAATCGTGCAGACGTGGAGGAGAAAGTAGAAAATAATAATATAATTGGTTATGGTATATTTGAGATTTCATATCTATATAGGTATTTCATTATTTTACTTCACTCAGTGTGATAATGGGCGTTATACGCACGCTTTGCGTGCATAAAACCCCCATTTCCACACCTAATAAAGTAAAATTGTGTACAATACTCGACGGAAAAACTTATTCTGATCTCGTGTGATTGCAATACTCGCCTTCGGCTTGTGCCGCAACCTCAAACTCGTCATAAAAAGTTTTTTGTAACACTTGCATGGGAAGTTCGACTTCGCGCACTGTAGAGGGTGCGCGAAATTGCCGATTGCCAAACCGGGCGGAGAGCGTGCGGTAATGTACGTTAGCGTTAGGTAATGTTCATTACCTAACGCTAATCCGAGCGAAACGAGCATAACTAGCGCCATCGAACGGAACAAGTGGTGAGTTGGTTATGGTTTCGAATATCGACACAAAAACACTATCTTTGGGTCGAACTTCTCACGACTCGTTACAAAAAATAGCATACGACACAAGTGCGCGTACCTGATCCTCGCACTCGTCTTCTTGTCACCCTCGCTTCGCTCGGGCGACAAGCTAGACTCGTGCAAGAATCACGTACTTCGCGCACTTGTATCGTAATCTACTATTACCGCACTCGTATCGTAATGTACTATTTTTTTTTTTTTTTTTTTAATATATATATAATATCCATCATGAGCTGAATCCTTCACTACGGCTTCCGATCTGATCATATATGACATCATGCGTGATCATACATGGGGTCATATATGAGTTCATATATTATCATGCATGAATATACATGATCGTATCGGGGCATTATTTCCGTATACAGCTGCAGATATGATCGTATCTGAGCATACATGGCCATATATGACATCATGCATGATCATACACGGGGTCATATATGTGTTTATATATTATCATGCATGAATAGACGTGATCATATCTGAGCATTATTTCCGTATACAGCTGCAGATATGATCATGCATGACAGCATGTATGATCATATCTGAACTCAGATACGATCATATCTGTTCATGTGGGATCATGTATGAGCTCATATGTGATCATATCTGGGCTCGGATATGATCATGTATGAACATATCTGATCATATCTGATCATATCTGAGCATTTTTTCCCGGGTATATATATATTATCAAACAAACATGTAATTGTAAAATCATTAATGGCGATATAAATCGTGAATTTTATGATATTGCTTCTAATACCATCATGTAAGCGTCCTTGGCTCCACGTGGCCAGATCTGTTTACGCACTTGCGTATCGTTTACACCCAGCCAATTATTTGCTTTATCTTTTAGCATTGCGGTATAGTGACCACTATCTATACTTTTACCGCGATGAAATATTACGCTATTTACCTTAAATTTCTTATTGTCGAGGGTAATCTTTGTGGTTGGTACTGCGTTCAATTTGAAATCTGTTATTTTAGATGCCTGTCCATGTTGATACGTAAATATTATGAACTGCACGACAATGATATGTTTTACCGAAGCAACGACAGTTTTTTGTAGCTTCTCGCTTTTCTGACAATTTTCGCACGTACTGTCAAGTCTTGTCCATCGTGACAAAGTGTTATTCAACAAATCTTGTAGGTTCTTGGGACTCTTGATACCTGGTGTAAACGATACTGGTATGGCTAAAATGTAATTTGGCTGTGCGATCTCAGAGCTGAGTCCGCAATTGTGACATCTGATCGTCGTGATCAACTGATGTTCAATCGCCTTTCGAGTTAAATCAGATTTCTCGCAAAGAGCCGTAAGAAATTCAGCCGCGTCTTGTTGAATATTTTCTGTGAAATTTTTGCCTGCCATTTCTCGAACCGCAAAGGAATTTAATGTTGCACTACTTGTGACGAAAGAATAGGCCAACTTTTCTAATGGGTCGTTATTATTCAACTTAATCAATTCTTGTACCATATTTGAGCAGTGGAATATACACTGCAGAGTTGCATTTGCGTAGCATGAAACACTGTCCTTATTTTCCATACCAACAATGGTGTGTGACGGATTTGGCAGTGTGTTATCATCTACTTCGATTTGTACTATATTTTGTGTGCATGCGGGAACCGACCATACGGTATCTTTGACCGTTAATTTAGCCGCACGTGTAATATTAATTTCAGCCAATTCAGGTTTGTATTGTGCTCTGAGTCGATTGTACTCGACTAGTGCAGCTTCCTGAACTTTTACCGCCTGTGGATTGAAATTTATCAAATGTAATCCGTCGAGAGACTTGACTCTTGACAATGCAACGTATGCTTGTCCAGCAGTAAATACAGTCTGGCCTATGTCTATAACTATGCTGTTTAAAGTTAAGCCTTGGCTTTTATGTATTGTGATTCCGTAACTGAGGGACAGGGGAAATTGATTTCTGAATATAAAAGCACCATTCATTATTTCGAATTTTGTGGATACCCTTTCGATGGTATGCTCTATCCCCGATGCTAGGGCAATCGTTAATGATTGTACCTCGCGTGTGTCGATATCTCGAGTTACGGAAATCACATGACCTATGGTACCGTTTATAATACCTGTAGATACGTCGATGTTTCGTCTGATCATGACTTTTGCCCCAATCTTAACCGTTATAGTTTTTGCGAGTCCAGCCGTGCAAGTGCTGTCTTCGTGCTCGTGATTCAAGAGTTTCATTATTTTTCTTTTCAAATACGGTATGCAATCAATGCTGTCTTTGGCGTTAAGTTCAATTTCGTCGCCTGGAATTTTGGTTAACATGGCTGTGTTCAAAATGTCACATTGGTTTCGAGTCGGAAAAAGACAGACTGTATCTAGCGATAATTTGTTAATATAATTGCATAATTCGTCGAGTCTGGTCTGGTCTGGCTCCGACCGACGTACCGGTAAGGTTTACTTTCCTAGAATCTAGAATCTGTTGGACGGCAGTGGTCAAAATTCCGAATCTAACCCGAGTTAATATTCCTTGGTAAGTTGTATCATTCTGTTGGCGTACATTTGTCAACAGCTCGTCATACGAAAATAGATTGGTCCATAGATTGACCGCACCTACTGAGCCGATATATTTCTGTATCTTGTCTTTCGTTAGGTTTAGGTACGCTGAATCTGCATTTACTGGCGGGAGTTGTAGTCAATCACCCATAAGTAGAATATGTTTTCCACCGAACCAGCCATCATTAGTATTTTTTGTATCAAATATTCCAGTCAGTCTCAAGTGAATATACATTAAGGTGACGTTTGATATCATTGAAACCTCATCTATAATGAACAATACTACATCTTTTAATTCGCTTCGCAAGATTTTCAACACCTCGTCGGACAATTCTTTGTATTTGGGCGTGCCACCGTGTTCAACTGGTAGCTGGAACAGTCTGTGCACTGTCAGTCCGTCGACGTTAAAAGCCGCCAAACCTGTTGGTGCCGTGACAGCAGTCGTTGCACCGAGTATTTGTTTTGTCCAGCACCTAATAGTTTTTATAAGAAAACTCTTACCGGTACCACCAGCTCCACTTACGAACATTCGTAATGGTTTACTATGCGCAGAGTAAAGAGGTCCTGACAGTATCAAATATTATTTTCTGTTCGTCATTGAGTTGTGAGATCATGTCAACTATGTCAAGGTCTTTCTGTTGTCCTTCCGCGTTATTCAAGTCCTGCATAGCCAAGTTGGCCTCTACTGGCTGATAATGTAACGGATTATCTCTGTTGTCATTTGAATCTTGGCTCAGATTGCTCATCATATTCGTACGATCATCCAGCTTTTGTTCGATCAATTCTTTCACCTGATCGAAACCTTTTTGAATATCGGACAATCGCTCGTGGTAACTCATTAATTCTAACAGGTCTGCCTTGCTTTTCTCGAACGCCTCGGCGTACGAATTACAGTCATTTTTCAAGTCATCAGTATCACGCCACGGTTTGAAAAGTAGCAACAACGCATGGAAGTACTTTTCAGGCTCTACATTCGGATTATATTTGTAGTGATTTATCAAATAACCGCGCTGTCTTTTTTTTCAAATACAAACCACCGCCTAGATCGTATATCTCTGCATTACTATTTTTTGGTATTATTTTAGTTATTTCGTACCATTTGGAGTAGTCGTATAAATGTACCGACTCTAATTCCTCCGGTCTATTCGGGTAGTAATCGTCAATGAGGGATGGATAAAAAATATCTGTCGAACCCGGAAATAGTTTTTCTACAGTTTTGTACGGCTTGACTCTTTTATTCCTAATCTGATTTACGTCTAACCATTTTATGGTAGTGTCAGGATCAGTTCCGTGCAACGGAATACCTAACACTGTGTCGACAGCTTCCAGAGCCCCGCATTCTCTGTTATTCAAACTGCGCATTGCCACACTCCACAGCCGGCTGCTCAACGACTTGGTGGAATTGATATCATTAAACATATCGGTTGTGTTACTAGTTTCAGGTTTAGTACTATACTTAGTACAATACCAGTTGAGTATTGTCGATTTTTCGCCTATGAACTGCATGTCCATGTTTCCTTCCCATGCACTAAGGACAACCGGATTATAGTCATTTATGAAGGCTTCCTCTTCATTTCGCGGTAAGTCGACGAGTCTACTTTTTGATTTTAGCTGTTTTATACCCGCAATGGACATGGCCACGTCTTTAATTACCAGCGTGTCTGTAATTGGCCTGGGAAATCCGAATCTGCATATTTTCGAAAATCCTTTTTTAGTTTTCTTATTTCGCATACAATAATCGTTATGCTTGTGCCTCTGATGCGTGTCTACTCGACGATACAACGTCGGCGAAATATGTTTATTGGGTAGTCTACAAGTAATATGCTTGGAAATGAATTTGGCGACGTCTTCCGTAGATGATTCCCCGATCGTGGGAGCATCTTCAATCCAGACCAACAAATGGAAGTGCTGTGTTCCTCTGCCTTGGTATTCTCGTCTCCAAAAGTAATGGCTGACTTTTCCAATTGGATTGTCATCGGAGCATATGAATTTCAGCATAGCCCGAAATTTGTTGTCTAGATATCTCGAGGCTAAAACTGGGTCCCTTGCTACCAGTTCACTTGTAGACATACCAGCCATTTTTGGTCCGTGAACGTTTCTTATATATTCAGCTAAATCATCCCACATCCACTCGCTGGGACTCAGCGTGAGAAACCATGTTGCCGGACCATAATTTTGTACCATGCATCCCAATTCATTTCTCGGTTTGCGCCAATACTGATCTGTATTCCGTAATTTGGCGAATATAGTGGTCAGATTTCCTTCAAGCTGTTCTTTTGACATTAATTCCAAATACTAACCGGCATTCATTTTTTCCTTCGGATTAATGACATTTAATTTGTGAAATATACCACCCTTTAACTGTCGTATGTTCGAGTCATGTAACAGGTAGAACAAATACTGTTGATTCAGCCTGAAGACGGAACGAGTGGACATAAGTCTGCACTTTATGTAGTCGGATTCTCGCAAAGAAATCGCACGTTCTTGATGCTGGCCATTGTTACCATAAGGGTACAAGTCTGGGAAGCACATGACGTCTAGATATTTATCCCATTGACTTAAGGGTGCTTCATTTACCTTGAGCATTTGATATAGAGCCGTTGCGTTCTTATTCTCCCTATCGGCACTGATAGGATAGATGGTATACTGCTCGTAGTAATCTTCGCTATCCATTATTTGTGTTAATATAGCCCGACGCTTAGTACTCATCTCGTCATGACACTCCACCACCGTATCCGCATGTTCTTCCAAACCAGGCTCTTCTGTCTCTACCTGAATTTCCACGTCTTGCGCAAGTAAATCTAACAACGCGTCTGGCTCAGCTGGTAATTCAATCTCACCATAAAACGGATTATTTTCCCTAAGCCAAACGAGTGTTTTGTGAATTTTTTGCACGTCCACTAAACTACTACACACGACTTTTGACTTATTCGGTAATCCATAGACCATCACGAATAGTTCTTGATTCAGATTCAGCGCGTCAGTCGGTGCAGGTAATTTTTTTAGTGTTTCCTCTAACGGTAACGGTAAATGGAACGTTCGACCCTTCACTTTCTGTACTCGCAACTTATTTGGAAGATTTTTTTTCGCTACTATACCCATTCTTAGTACAGTTTGAAAAGCCTTTGCCCTCTGTATGAGGATTTTTTCATAATCGTTAAGAGTGGTGAGAACAGGTGGCACGTCGCTTATAGCTAGCTGATTCAATAAACACGTTGGTGGCATTTCATTATTACGGAACTTTTCCAAACAGTATTTACAGATATAATCAGATTCATTGTCGGATGCATCGATGTAAGTTTTCATCTGTGACCAATAGTGCCCTGTGATAGGTTTTCTGAGTTTTTTTATATCTCGCGTGTCTCTACGGTAACAAAGTTTTTCGCACGATACGCAAGCCAATCGTGGTGTGTCCATCGACTGTTGGACTAGCTCATGGAATGCAGGCCTATATTTGTTCGCAATTTCATCTTCGTTTAAATTTATTACTTCGGAACACGGCTGATACATAGAAGCTTTCTCAGCTGTTTCACTGGAGAGTTCTTGCAAAAGAAGTAGATCTCCCCGTATTAAGGCATTGTCTATACAATTAATTTTCTCCACTAGTCTCATAAGTTCGTAAATGTATCTCGTGAAATACCGAATCTGTGGGAAGTGCGGATGCAATAACTGAAGCGGTAAGAATTTCGAATTGCAACTCACAGGATTGGTGTAGCAAGTTTGTGCGTGTCCTAATTTGTGCTGTGACGTATTGACACTACATTGGTTCCAGTATTTCAATGTATTACGAATATTTGCTATTTTCCATGAGCGTATAGCCTGGAACGCATATTCTAGCCTACTAATGGTATGTGAATTTGGATTGACACACAGCTCTGAGCAAATCCATGAGTTTCGTACATGTGTGCTTGGAGTTACCGGTAAAATGTTAGCTATCTTTCCCATTGATGTAGTGATAAGCGGGTCTATTACAATGTGGAGCTCATCATAAGCTGCATTGGTATAATAAGGGTCGGACGAGCCCGTATGTTTTGATTCTCCGCAAAACGCTGCAATTTTCGATTGTATATCAGACGATTCTGCCGCTCGTACCGAACAGACTTCGATCTTATTCTTTAGATTATTCAGTGTACGTCTCGCGCTTAGTACGATACTTTTTCTCGCTTGAATGCACCATTTTATAATTTTTTCTGCCCCAATTCGTTTCTGTGGCTTTGACTTACATTTAATGTTCGCAGATAAGATGGTGATATATTTTTCGACCGATCCTAACAATGTTATTGTACTGCTTTGCCTACCTAAATGCCTATATTTTTTCAGAATATTTCTAGTTCTAATAAATTTCTGTTGTCCTCTCAGTGCTTTACGAGCGCGTCTGACTTTATCGAGTATTGCTTTATTTATGTCACGATTAATGGAATACTTCTTTCGTTCATATTCTTTTTTCATTTCTGAATTAAGAGCATATTTATTTGATTCGTACTTTTTTTTCATTTCCGGGTGTGCAGAATATTTAACCCTTTCTTTTGTGGCCCTCATCTCAGGATTAGCTGCATATTTTTTTCTTTCATGTGCCTGTTTGATTTCAGGATTTGCTGTGTACTTTTTCCCTTCATGTGCCTTTTTTATTTCAGGATCCTCAGCATATTTTTGTGTTTCGCGTGTCCTTTTGATTTCAGGATCAGCAGCATATTTTTGTCTCTCACGTGTCTGTTGGATCTTAGCATTAGCTGCGTATTTTTCTCTTCGACGTGTACGGTATAGTTCACGAGTCACAGCAGTTGTTTTTCTCTTGTGCAATGTTTTTGGTTCTGAATCTTCAGAATATTTCATAAACGAACAAACGAGCAACATAATTTGCTCGTTTTACAAGCTGTTTGATTACGGATGTAGCACTCTGGTTTATATTTCGTTGTGGCTTTTCATTGTTGCAATGTGCTTTGCATTCTTCGTCGTTTTGTGTTTGTTGTATGAACGAGCGAGTAGCATGCCTGACTGAGTGCGTGCTATTACTACTGCTGGTCTGTCGAACTGAATAGTCTTCGCGCCTTTTCTTGTTTATTTCGTCCTTGTGAGTGGCCCACCATTTGTCTTGGCGATTTGTCCGTGTTGGGAGAGTTGTGTTTGTTTTATTGCTATTGTACTTTTGGGTGCTGTTTTCGCTTCTATTGTCTGTCTCACTTTATGAAGCAAGTGAAATGATATGCCGTGGTACTGTTCGACAGACCGATGCATACGTTTTGACGGACGATTCTTCTGTTTTCAATCGGTCTGTATTTTGATCGTGTACGATTGTAGTGATGTCCGACTGTGCTGTTGTGGTAATTCCCATTGCAGGAAACAGACTTATAGTCTTTTCGTCGAGTACGCGTAGTAAATGCTGTCTCATCGTCAGTGTCGTTTTTCTATGTCCATTGTCATTCACGTAATAGCTCTCACTCACAGGGTCCTTGCCCAGTGCGAGCGATGTTGCGATTGCACACGCAAACACTCCGCACGATTTTAAATCCGGTTGTATTTGTACATTCTCGTACACGATCGAATATTTTCCATACAGACGATCCAATATTCGATCTTGGCGCGGTACTAATTGGTGTCTCAATGTATCGTACACGTGTACTATTGACCCATCGTAGTATATGCAGGTCCAGTGACCGACCTCGTCTGGACCAATGTTTCCGCTGTAGAGAATCTGAATATCCCGATCGCTGGTAACAGGTTGATACCAATCTAACCTTTGATACACGGAGAGAAATTTAGCTCGCGCCCTGTCTCAGTAATGGTGGCGCTACTGTACGACATGTAAAGTACGTGAGGCGTGCGCTTTTGGTGTGGTGGGCGCCCCAAAATCTGGAACGCTCAGAGTTCTAAGCTAGTGGGACAGAGATCGTCTTAATGAAAGAACGTTAGGTTAACGTTTTGTGTTTGATATTTTTGGATTCTGCGTTAGATAATTTAAGAGGAGTTGATTTTGAACATCAAATGAAAAATATTGGGTGTTCAATTATTGTATGTTGTAAAATGTATCATTACGTGGATTATTTGAACAAAAAAGATTATTTGTTACTTCAATTCTGATTCAGACTTGAACTAATAAAATAGATAAAATTGAGGTTAACTTACCTTTGAGATGCCACTCTATTGAAGTGTGCCCGTTTGTTTTTAGAAAACTATTCATAATTTATCCCTGACATATACACAAATCTTTATTAGAAAGAATCAATCGGCGAACTTTGAATTATTATATCTGAGCGAACTTTTGGGACGCTAGGCTGCCCAACTTTTGGCGCTCGTAGAGACCTAATGACTTGGTATAGTCGACGTCTTATAATAGTTCGCCGCCGGTACTAGCGTGGGACACACAGCGTACGTTACCGACAGACAGTTACTTTACCACCAAAAAGGACGCCCTCTGAACGACGTGGTACGTATGCCGTGCGAAATTTCTCTCCGTGTAGAATATCGGATCTTGTGGTTTGAAAGTCGTCGTGTCAGTTAAAACCTTTAGAAATGCATTTATACACATGTCCTGTAGCTCCTGTGTAATGTTCATAACGCAGGCTGCGATCCGTGCCCTATTTGCACGTACTATTGCATTAACGTCTATTTGTTCGTTGGTGTCGTCTGTAATTTCTATTGTAAGTGGCAAATTTACGTCAGCTGTCTCATTGAGTTTCGGAGTATCAGTTTTACCTATTCTTGCGGATCGCTTGGCCTCTCTTTGTTGTTGCTGCATTTTGCTATAGCTACGTTTCTTAGTTTTCGGCATTGTTATTTATCGGACTACCTGTATTAAACGCTAATTAACTTATACTTAGGATTTGTATATTTATCGTTGTAAATTTTGACTTCCTTGTGTTTATGAATGAATAATTGTTATTGAGTGTACTCACATATAGATTTTTTGTCGGATCTTCGGATTCAACTGCTGCGTGAAATCTATTTTTTGGTATCATAGCCGTAAAATTCGATTTTACGGCCTGTTTTGAGTCCGTAAAATGAGTTTTCACGAACGTAGGTCCGTAAAATAATTTTTCACGGACGTAGGTCCGTAAAATAATTATTTCACGGACATGGGTCCGTAAAATAATTTTTATGTGTCATAGGCCGTAAAACCGCGATTTTAACCTCGCTTCGCTCGGTTTAAACGCGGTTTTTGGCCTGAACACATAAAATTCTGTATGCCATACGGCCGAAAAAGTATTTTCTGACGAATTTCATCATAATCCTCGCCTTCGGCTCGGATTATAAACTCAAATTCGTCGGAAAATACTTAATCGGCCTAGTGACATAATGTACTATTTTACGTACGTAGGTCCGTAAAAATGATTATTTTACGGACGTAGGTCCGTAAAATGAAAAATTTCTAAAATGAGTTATTTTTCGAAAAATTATTTGTTTTATTCATTTATTCATACCGAGAAGAAATCTTGATACTGCACAGTCAAAGTGCCTGACTGCGCATGCGCGAGTTTCGTCGTCCGCTGAGGCAGGTTAGCCATCCCGAGTTTTAGCTGTCAAACTTTGTTTTTGGCGGCGATGTAATTGATACGAATTTTTGAGGTTATAATCTCAAATAAAACTTTTATTTTGATAATTCACGTTAAATAAAAATGAACAACAACATAACCTCAACTGACTAGTCTACGCGCGAAAGTTTGACAGCTCTTGCTTCATTTCTCGCAAGTTGGCAACCCTGCCTCATACGTCATAATATTATCGCGGGACCATCTCACCGACCAATAAAATTGAATTATTTGGCGCATGCGCAGTTAGGCGCATCGACTGTGCAGTATCAAGGTTTCTTCCCTGTATATTATTTGTATGTATTTCTTGATATATTTTTACTAACTGAGTGCGCAAGATCTAACTTTTTTTTTTTAGATTTTATCCTCAACACGTTGACTATTCTTATTGTATCAAATGAAATCTATTTTTCCGGTACTCGGGGGGCTTCGCCCCCCGAACCCCCTAGCGGGGCTTCGCCCCTGGACCCCTCAGTGGGGTGAGAATGCTCAATGGTTTTTTGAATATTCCATGTAAGTTACTACTGTAGAATTTTGCGCACCTCGTTACACAAAAATAGATATTTTTGGCGATTTTCATCGTCGCATTGTCCTGTATTTTTATGAAAAACGATTTCAGTTGCGAATTTTACGGCAAAAATACCAAAAAATAAAGTTCGTCACTCGGCCGTAAGATTTCACGGCCTCGCATGATCCCAGCATACTCGGAACGGCTTCGCCGGTCCTCGTACGCTGCGATCATACTCGGGCCGTGAAAATCCCTTTTACGGCCTTGTAACGAAAAATACTATTATACACAATTAGACAATAACACTTTTTTATAAATAGAAAAGAATAAAATAAAATTTAAAAAATCAAAGAAATTCACAATGTTTATCTTCGTAATCGTACGTCGATTTTACAATCTTTAATATCGTTTGATAAACGATGTGTGAAGATTAATTTTTACCGGCACTGCAGTACGCTGACACGAATAACCTCGAACTTGTCGATTAAGAACAATATATTGCGTACTGACAATTAGATAAAATTATTGATATTATTATTGATAGTATATGACTTTGCCTTGCGTACTACTACAGTGCTACATACCCAAGAATCATAACAACACATACATGTGAGCACAAGAATAGAAGATGAGAAAAATTGCGGTGATCCGTGGGCGAGCTAGGTGGTCTCGGGTGTAAGTCCCCGGATAGGCTTCCGTAGATCCTGGGTTCGATTCCCGGATCGTCCGTTAATTTTTCTCATCAAAAATTATTTCAATATTGATATTATTGTTACAGTAAAGAAAATGAATAAATTCGCGTGTCTGTGTGAATTTGAACGATGTTCAAATGCACCGAAATAACACTCACTTGTCGAATAATTGCAAGATTTATCTTTCGATACGCGCTTTGCAATACCTCCAAGTGGAATGAAAGTTCTACTTTCTATTCGCTGATTTTTCAAAATGACGTTCCTAAAGTCATCTATTTGAGTTGATCTCATCTCTATTGGGCTTTTGATTTCGGTAATTTGTCGATAGAGTGCAGTCCTATTGACGCGTATTTCATGTGGACAATTTATTCATGTTTCAATTTAATTACTTGTTGTTCTGTTTTTCCGAAGATTGCTTCTTGATTAATTTACCTAAGTTTTCTCCTCAATATAATTGTGTTGTGATAATAATTGCAATACGTAAATAGATGGATAATTTTGGTTGAACTAAATTTGTCCAGTCAGTGCTGACAGGACATTGCCATCTGGACAAATTGTTATGAAGTTTGACAATTTGTTTAAAATTGTTTGGTTTTATGTGTGAGTATGGTGATCTTATAAATTTATATGCTACTAGATCAACGGTTTCAACCCTTCATTTCATTCTGTATTTGAATATCGAGGACGCAAGATGTGTAAGTATACATACACGTTTTTATATATTGTGTAATCTAGAATTACGGTCTGTTTTGTTGTAATTGTGTATTCCATAATATTTTGAAAACAAATGAAATATTCTGATTTAGCTATTATTCGAGTATTGTATACACATGCGAACAATGGGTCGAGTAATAGAAAGATGCGTGTCCTAATTTTTTACGGCCAGTTACTCCGTTTCGTATTGTCATGTGTTTGGTTGATTGTTTCAAGCTGATTTTGTTGTTTTGGAGTTGCGGGCCTTAGATGTTTGTAAAGCGTTCATAATTATTTAATTAAATAATTTTTCTATTGAATTGTTCTGTTTTCAATATTAATGGTGGGTATGATATGGTGCATTTACTAAAAATGTGTTTTATTTGGTTTATAGCACATGATCAAGATATTGTGATGGGAGGTGCCGAGGGTGGCGGCGAAGACCAACCCACGCCAGAGCCACCTCAGGCCGAGGCAGTGGTATGTACAGTATTAAATAGGATTATAGCTTGCGTTGAATGAAAAGGAAAATATGAAGTGAATGGATCGTGAAAAACCAGACTATTCAGATGGGCCATTTAGAACGGATGTATTTTGTTGGACAGTTTAGAACAGACATATCCTAATAGACGGTATATATTTGCTGTAATGTTTTTTGTGATTGTTATGTTTGTTTTGGATTGCCTGGCAAAATACATCTGTTCTAGGTGGACTATTTAAATATGTCTGTTTCCTTAGGTCCTGGCAAATTAGTTCTTACATTAGACAAGAATTTGTGCATGAAGTTTTTTTTTTTTCAATTTTTTTAATTGAACTTACAATCAATTGTCTGCAATATTTTTTTGGAATTTTCGTTATTAAGAAATTAACATTTTATGATTCACATGTCGAAGTATTTATTTAACCATTCAAATTTTGTCATCTACGATACTAATAGTTGATGTTGCAATTTACAGATCAGAGAGTTGTATGCTCTGCTAGGGCGGTACATTGGACAGCAGTCGTCCAATGTACCAGTCCCAGATGATGGGGGTAGAGGAAGAGGCCGAGGACGAGGAAGAGGAAGAGGAAGTGGAAGAACGAGCGCACAGGATGGAGAGGCAGGAGCAGACGGAGGTAGAGATATAGAAAGAGAAAGAGAGCTAGAAATGGAGAGAGACCTACAAATAGAAGCGGAAATAGAAGCAGAGAGAGCAATAGAACGACAAACACAAGAGGGATTAGCAAGAGGAATGAGAATAATAACAATAACAGGAAGAGGGAGAGGATCAGGAAGAGAACAAGGAAGAGCAAGTGAAACAGACGGACAAGGAGGAGATAAAGATGGAGAAAGAGAAAGAGAAATAGAAAGACGAAGGAAAATAAAAGACGAAAGAGAAAAAGAAAAAGAAAGAGAAAAAGAAATAAAAAGAGAAAGAGTAATAAAAAGAGAAAGAGAAATAAGAAGAGAAAGAGAAATAAATAGGGAACAAGAAAGAGCATTAGACAGACTAGAAGAAAGAGAAAGAGAAAGACAAAGACAAATGGACATACAAATTCAGTGGGAGATTCAGCAGCAGATTGACGCGGGCCGCCGCCGAGGAAGAGGGCAACCAGGAGTACAAGTTGGAGCTGGAAGAGGGAGAGGACGTGCTGGACAAGGGGGAGGATGGAAATCGGGCTGGAGGGGTGGGCGAGGAACTGGGGAAAGAGGGAGATGGAACGGAAGGGCTGGACGAGGAAGAGGTGGACGAGGAAGAGGGGGAAGAGGAAGAGGGTGAAGAGGCAGAGGACGGGGCGGTCGAGGGGGCTCCGTCCAAGTCTTTTTTTAAATTATAAATTATAATATGAAAAATTAAGTTTTTTAAATAAAAGTGTTTTTTCATAGTCTGATGTGTACGATTCATTCTTACCTTATCTGTCATCAACTGGGTGCTGGTGTATTGGACAATAATTTCAAAACCTTTTCATTTAAATTTCCTTTTTACTTTTGTTTATTCCTATTTCTCTGAAATTGCAATCATGTATATGGACTGAAGTTTTGCCCTCACTTGATCTACATGGAATACGAATATGCTAATGAACTAATTTGGTAATCGAGTCGAATTGCCTACATCGTAAAGTTTATTTTGAAGCTTGTTCTACAGTTTATTTCTCAATTTTTTTCCGTTAACGATGGTTTTCTTTTTTTTTTTTTTATGGATTATGACCTAGTGAATGACTTCCTGACCTATATGTTATTTTATATGCATAGTTGGATGCAGGCGATTACCATGCATATAGTAGCCAATTCTACCAGGCTAAGTTGTATATCTCCTTTATGTTAAATTCTTCTTTTATTATTTTACAATTTCCATCGCCAGATATTTATTATTATATGATGATTGAATTAGAATTCAGTCTATAATGTCACATGCTCATTTTATTACATTAGAATTGAAATTGAACTTTATTCTATTTACTTTGATTCTGAATTGGTGATCCAGTTACGCTAAATTTGCAAACAAGTGTCAAGGGTTTGTGTGTGAATATTATTTCTACAATAAATTATTATCCAAGGTGGCATTTACGTGCAAACAGTGAATATATAGTTTGTGATTAATTACTAATCAGATCTTAATGAATCTATTGTTTCGCAGAACAGATTTTATATTCAATCTTAGAATGTTCTAAAATTGCTATTTTCAAGTTTTTTCACTCTGCATAATTATGATTTGTTGTATTAGGTAGTTGTTACGAAATCCATGACTAGGATCGAACTAACAAGGGATTTATACACAGCTTTGCTCATGAATATATGCATAAATATAATAGTTTATTAATAATCCGTTATACACGTAATGTATAGTTTTAGTTTAGATAAGAAAGCATTAGTATCAGCATTAACAGGTCGACTTAAATAATCACAGTTGATTAGCATATTACATTAACAAGGAATGACATGTAGTATGGAATAGGTAGATTGAGTCAGTGATTGGATTTACAGTGAAGTTTTTTCATACATCTGCCTTTTTTTCTCAATTAAAGGGTTTGCAATTCGTCTAGATTGACCCGTATGATATTGTGAAATTTTTCTCAAATAGTAGCACCAATAAACACTAAAATCTCGCAGTTACAGATTTTTTTAACAAATTTTACTTTTAGAATAAAATATGTCCTGAGAATATGGCCAGAACACGTGTATTTCAAATGGGGAAATCCACCCTCATTTAGGGAGGGGTTAGAGTTTAGATAAAAATCTGAAAAAATTAGGGTATTGTTTTTTAATTATTTGGAGTCGATTTGGGGGGCGGCTGATTAAAAATTCGTCCAAGCCCCAAATAAGGACTACCTTAATATATATGGGCTTATAATATCTCATAATTGCCTAGATGGTTAAATACTGCAGTTAATTTTCCGGAAATTCGAAAGGTGCTACATAATTTCAAATGATTTCAAAGAATTCATATCATTTCACTAATAATCTAATTTATAGCATATTTCAAGGTATCAAACGATTTAACTAGATTTTTAAAGATATTGAATGTTCCAACTCATTTCATAGACTATGCGAAGCATGGGTAGAACCCATGTTTTCACTCCTTATAAAGTAAAATTTTGTATAATATCCAACGGAAAAACTTTTTTTGATTTCGTGAGATTGCACACTCGCCTTTGGCTCGTGTTGCCAACTGACACTAGTCAGAAAAAGTTTTACCGCACCTGCATTATAATGTACCATTACTTCACTCAGTATGATAATGGATGTTTTACGCACGCTTCGCGTGTGTGATACCCAGGGCCGTCTTATCCATTAGGCACAGTAGGCACTGTGCCTAGGGCCTACGACATTTTTGAGGGCCTACGAAAAAGTTTGAACTAACACGTGGTCTAAACTGGTCTGAACACCATGAAACGCAAAACAGCAGAATTGGCAAGACTGACTTTTGCTCAAAACCAATACTATTCCTATCTTGAAACAAATACTATTCTTCAATACTGAGGTGAGGTGACGGAAAGTAAAAAATGTACTGAAAGACAAAAATAGCTTATACTTTCTGGCAAAAATAAGCAGCTCTCTATTTAGATAAATTTTTACACAGAACAAATATGGTATTCATCTATAAACTGTTGATAAATTTATAACAAAAAATAACAAAGTCTTACTGAGTTATATAGGACACTACTTAAAAAAACAACTTCCAAGTTACAGGTTTTATAGGAATTATAAAACATTAACTTTGCGACTCTTTTTTGCAGCAAAATCGTGTATAAGGTCGTCAAATCTTATGTTGCGCAACATTTCATGTTCAATCGAAAGTAATGCGAGAGAAGATAATCTGTTCTGTCCAATAGATGATCGGAGGCAATTCTTTATGAGTTTGAGCTTCGAAAAAGAACGCTCGCCTTCTGCCCTTGATCCAAAAATCGAAAGATATATTCTAAAAGCAATATTTACATTTGGAAAACTTGTAACTAACTTATTTTCTATTTGTGCAGCGAGCATTTCGGCCACAGTTTTCCTAGTTCCATACATTTGCGAGAACAATGCGAACTCATCAATGAATTCATCTTCGAGATCTGAAGGATAAACTTCTACCAATGCCCGTGCCTTACTAGCTATCTCATTACTGGACATAGATCTGTCGGAAAGGAAGTTAAACCGTTGGCACAGTGTTACGTAAGCTGCTCGCCGCTTACCCATTTCGACTATGAGTTTATCTATTATTGGATAGAAAGACTGTGTACGGAATTTTTCGCTAGCACTTAGATCTAAATTCTGATCAGTCGTCACTTCGTCAAATAAACGACATCTCATTCGATTTCTCTCTGTACATCCTCTGTATCCAGATGGCGTTAATTGTTTTGCCATGTCTTCAAAATCATCAAATTTATGGCGAGTATCATGGAAATGCACTAGCAGGCTATCATATAAATGTAAAATAGTACACAGCTCGATCCCTGGCTCCTGCAGAGCTTTATTCACAATATCGATCTTTTGTAATAAATCTTTCCAAATGACACACATCAATGCTGTTTCAAAACTATCAAGTTTTCTAATCAATGATTTTGCGTGGTGAACAGCAGCTGGTGGTTGCCGCTCGTTTTCAGTTATACTGATTAATGCCTGTCGAATTTCGGGATAGTTCGCGTACAGAGCTTTTACGGCATCACTTCGTGCAGACCATCTCGTTTCTGATGAACTTTTTACAACACGGGTATTATCTTTCATATTTTCTATTAATTTAGACCATCTTTGGGGTGAAGCTGAGAAGAAAGTGTAGATACACTGTAAAATTCCAAAAAAATTCACCGCTGCTGTGCAACACTCGACAGCAGCTGACCCAACCAAATTTAGGCTGTGCGCGGCACATGGAACCCATTCAGCGAAATTGTTAATTTCTCGAAACCTAGCTTGTACACCGGAATAAATACCACTCATATTGCTAGCGTTATCGTAAGACTGTGATCTACAGTTTGCGATATTTATATCATTCGATTTTAGAGTACTTAGTAAGATGTCGAATAAATATTTTCCGTCATGTTGTTCAATCGGAACAAACTGAATAAATCGCTCGACCACATTTCCATTCGGAAGTACGTATCGAACAATGACTGTCAGTTGATCTAAATGACTAATATCTGGGGTTGAGTCTATGCTGATTCCGTAATATTTCGCAACTTTTATTTCAGATATTATTTGTGCCATAACTTTGGATCCCATGATGTTGATGAATTCATCACATATATTTGCAGACAGATAAGACACATTTCCTTTTCCTGAATTTCCATGTTTTCGAATGTGCTCCTTGAGGAATGGATCAAATTCAGCAAGAAGCTCAATACATCCGAGATAATTTCCATTGCTAGGGGAGTGATGTAGCTGATTGTTTCCGCGAAAAGCTAACCCTCGTTCGGCAAGAAATTTTATAACAGCGACAATTCTCTTCAAGACTTCAGCCCAGTATGAGCGCGATTTTTCGTTGGCTTTTAGCAATTCTGCGTCAATTCTAGTAGATTGCTGACATTGTAGCATTGAGGATAAACCACCTAGGTGATCCTTTGATTTTTCGTGTGTACAAATTCTTGCAATTGCGTTTTTCCAATCATCAAAACCAGTTTTGAATTGGTTGTGAGACTCATTCGCACCACCAGTAAATAGCTTACATACGTAACAATACACTTTTCCGGTTGAAGGTGAATAAATAAGCCAGTCTCTTTGGATAATTTCTCCATTCGTTAATTGCCGGGTAAAATATTCTTTGCGTGCGTACCTTACTTTGTTGCCGAATTGTCTACCCTTTGAGAGGAAATCGGAATTTAAATTTTGTGGCGGAATATTTTCTGCATAATAATTTATGAGATTTGCAGTGATTTTCCATTCGGCTGGATCATGCATATATCTCACTTTGAAAGCTGATTCTGGTTCCGCATTTGATGTCTCTTGTGTTTGTAGCATCATTTCTTCGGCTGGAATCACTGTTTTTTGTTCATCTTCTTGTACTGCCACGATTTTCTCATTCGCTTGCTCTTGAGTCCCTACTACAAGAATATCCGGTTCGAATTGCCCATCAGAGTTTTTCATCGATGTTATTGGTACAGATGGACTGTTAGAGGAACTACTCGGATTCGTTTCGGCATTTTCGGCTGTATTCTCTTTGGTATTACTGACAGAAACGAATTTGAGCAAGGAGCCTTTCATTTTTTTCAACGTCTGCTCTTTTTCTTCCTTTTTCTTTCGTTTTTCAAATCCAGACTCATGCTTTCTTTTATATCCATCAGACATTGTTTTGATTGCTAAAAATTAATGATATACGCATAACGCAAGTGGTAGCAAATTTACTTAAAGTTGGCAGAAAAAAATTAAGTTTCTTCAGCGACGAACTACAAACATATTTTATGTCGGTGAAAATCGATCTTACTATTCCCCTAATCAATAGATGAATAATTACCTCAATGTAGAAAGATAAAACTCAAGGCGATATGTACCCAGCTATTTACTTCTAGATGCCGGTTACATATTATGCTCGATTGCATATAGGAAAATAATTAATAAACTAAACGGATTGTACTCCGGACTTCTACTCGATTATAACAATGTTGTTACCGTGGTAACGTGATATCAATCAAATATCGCGCTGCAGGGCCCGCGGCCCATAATTAAAGCTCGATCGCTCGATAGTTCACAGATCACAGAAGAGTGTCAACTCAGATGGTAATTATCATGAAAATATCATGATAATGCAGAGTTCGAAAAGAATTCGCTCAGAAGTTTACATACGAAACAATAAGGGCGCTTTATAGTTTTATCACGAAATACCATTAGAATTCTAGAAAATCATGGGTAATTCAAAAAATGTCAACATCGTACTTATGCATTAGTCAGTCATTTCAGGGGCTAATCTTCCCAGCACCTAATTTAATAAATAGATAAACTATGAATTAAGTTGGATGCAGCATGAAATGAGCCTACATATCTAACATATCCACCAAGGGTGCCTAGGGCCTACGAGGGTCTTAAAACGGCCCTGGTGATACCCCCATTTTCACACATCATGAAGTAAAATTTTGTATAATACTCGATGGGAAAACTTCTTCTGATCTTGTGTGATTGCAACACTCGCCTTCGGCTCGTGCTGCAACCTCACACTCGTCAGAAAAAGTTTCACCACTCTTATATCGTACTGTACTATTTTCAACTCAGTGTGTGATACTTGATTTCTTTTGCCTGCTGATAGTGTGCGAAGTGCCCAATTCACACACTTCCATATGTAAAAATAATTAAGTTCTCTTCGTTTGCAAATAATAATTTCCAAAATATTTTTCTTCTATTCAACTTTCTCAATTTTGTGTCAAGTTGTGTTGACACATACATATTTACTGATTTAATAATCACGTTAGCAATATGTCAAATTAAGGGGGTATCCCCACCTTTAAATGGGTTAACATTCTGAGAAAGAGATTTATATTTTACAGCGAATTTGAAAGTCTGATCAAATCCAAAAAAATCATGAAGTTTAGGGGGGGTTTGACCCTCATTATCCTCATATAACATTGGATATTACTTTGAGTCTAATAGTAGTTATGCTCAAGTTATCCTCTTATAATATTGGATATTACTTTGAGTCTAATAGTAGTTATGCTCAATATAGAAAAATACAAAATCACTCGGTTGTCGTAAAGAATCAGTAGTATCGTTGGACCAATTCTGGAGTTTTTGGTCCTCAATTGCTCAGAAGAGATGCCTCTATGATGTGAACATAGAACTTTTTGATATCACAAAAATTGCCTGACTCACCTAATTTTTACTGAGATTTTTCTCATTCTTCAATTTTTTTTCTCTACTTTTTCTATTATCTCAACCAAAAATAGTAATATCAAAAAGTTCTATATTCACATCATAGAGGCATCTCTTCTGAGCAATTGAGGACCAAAAACTCCAGAATTGGTCCAACGATACTCCTGATTCTTTACGACAACCGGTCAAAATATTCATTCTCCAGAAATCAACTTTTAAACTTTTCATTTTTTTTTTTTTTTTTTATTTACTACTTTTTCCAGAGTTTTTTTTTTTTTTCATTCATTTTTGATAAAATCTAGGGTTGGGCTTCGGGCTATACTTGACGGCAAGGTTCTCCACGACGTAGGTTAAGACCGATCGGAGTAAAATACTTCGACACAGTTTTCCATCCTCCTTTTTGATCCGGGCTTTGGACCGGCACGGGCGAAGTTAAAAGCTTGTTTTTCGACTTAGCCGACGTCGTGAGCTACCTTACTTCTAGAAGGCTCCTCGCTCATAACTACTACCTTCCATCTGGACTGCCTCCTCTCGCTGATTCATATGTAGTTGCCTCAGAGCGACACGTGCCTCCTTCGTACTCTGCTCTGCACGCCTATCAGCCGACTTGATCCGGGACAAATCCTGGTGTTTTGCTGCAGCGAATGAGTGGCGTCTTGGCTCAATTGAAAGCTTTTGCATGATTTCTAACATACCTCGCTGTCCTTTGGAAAAAGTTACCGCTGCGATGTTGGCTGCAACTTGAACGACTTCACGCCCTGCAAATAACGTCTTCGGACAAAGCTTCCATATCACGCTGTTCAGGGACTCGTTGGCATTCTGTGTCTTACCTCCGACACAACGCTTCAGCAAGGCATCGTCGCTTAGGTCAACGAAGATTGGTTTTATCACGTCCATGACGGCCTTCGGGAGAACAGCTCGGTGTTTAAACGTACCAACAGTTCCAGCTGCAACCGCCTGTTGGTACTTACACCAGGATCTCTGACCCTCCGGGCAGAGATGATGTTGCGGCTCATCGTCAGTCGAGGACTTGTGGTGCCATATAGCCCATATAGCTTTTTTCATACCTTCGACCGATTTGGCGTTGTTCCTTATGGCGTTTCCATAGTACGACTGGATCTGATCGATGACGTCCGTGAGTCTACCTTTGCCTCCGATGGTCTTGCCGTCCGCCAACTTCTGTCCCCTGAGTCTTGTCTTTAGTTTTCTCATGCGTGATCCTAACCTTTTTTGTACGTGGCCACAGCACTCGAGTTTCTCGATCTTCGTGTTCGGTCCGTAGGGCTCTGCTTTCACGACGCTGGCATAGCTCTTCGTATCGCCGTCACCAATGTACCCAACGTACTTTGCTGCATGAAGTTGCTCCGATCTTTTAAAAATTCTTACCATGCCGGTGACTTCCATTGCTCCGGACGAACCTTGGTGATTAGCCTGGCAGCTGCTCTTGTGGTTCTGGTACCAAGAATTCCACCGATCCCCTGACTGCTTCCCCTTCCAGCTAGCACACGCCTTGCAGAACCTAGATAAGACTTCAATGTCCAAAACCTTACCTGTCTCCGTGCCAATGACAGCACATACACCATTTAGAGAGCTGAATCCACGCTTCTGCCAGGTACCGTCACACTGCACGACTATTTCTCGGGCTTCCGGGTTCTTTGAGGCTTCTATCTCTTCTTCGGCAGCCTCATGCATCATCGAGCTCGCCACATCAGTTGTTGCCTTGACTACCTGTTTTAGAACTTTTCGATATGTCGAATCCCCGACAGGCGGTGGAAGGTCCATCATTCCACAGAATTTGGCGAGACCTACGCTGCCCTGACCGATGCACCTGCTTGCCAGTATCGACCTTCGATTTATTTCAAAAACGTTATTCTTTTTACCTATCATTCTGCAGGTGTTGAACTTCGGGCTGAAAGGACACTTCTGGCACTTGATTTCGTAGGTTCCACCTAAGCCGTGAACCCTAACCTCTCTGATTCGGAAAGCACTGCCGCATTTGTTGCAACAGAGGTTATCCTGTAAACTTTGAAAAAGAATACCTAAATCGAAGAGCATGTACCCTTGCTCATCGCTGTCGAAATACTCGTCATCGCTGATTTTACTCGACGATGCACTTGAAGGTCTTTCGAACGGATCCTCGGGCACGACGGAGTGTCGCTGTTGCCCTGGGAAAGATCTTTTTCTCTTCCTAGACCGCCCGACTGAACGTTTCACGTCAATGAAGGTGCTCCTATCACTTCGGTTACTCATGATTGTCAAGTCAATCGAAATTTTCCAGTAAATCAAAGATTTTATTCTCAAGTTAAATTGTCGGAGACGCGTAAATGCTAGCAGACAACAAGAGAATGGCGGGATTCGTGAAATCCGCGTGATATTCGCTCACCGGTTGTGCCGGTTGCGCGCCGCAAGGCGCGCGCCAGCACTCAGTCATTTAAATGGCTGTAACTTCTTTATTTTTACGAAATTCGATACGCCGATTTTTTTACAGATAGTTTGGGCCAATAGTGTTCCAAGAACGCAAAAAAGCAAAAATCGATTTTTCGAAAATTCAAAGGTGTAGATACCCCCTTAACATCACATATTTTGTATAAATAATAAAATTATGTGAAAAATAATATAACTTGTATCTGGAACTTGCGTTTTCATCGATACACTACGAAAAGGGATATATAGAAGTCTAAATTTAAAAAACGAGTTTTTTTTGTCTCTGATTTCCTCATTTCTTTAGTTTCGAAGACTAATAAAATTTTATGCTTTTGAAAATTTGAAAGTAGTGTGTTTTTAATGGGGGGGCTTTGCCCCTGGACCCCGTTCACAGCCTGCCTCTCGCACTTATGTCGCACCATATATACTATACTTCCCTACTTTCCAGAGTTCTTTACAGGTCAAGAATTTCACACAATGAGTTTAAAAGAATAGTTTACGACACGTGTGTGCGTACTTGTATCGTACTGTACTACTATAACACTTTCAATGATCAGCAATTTCAAATGAGTATATTAGTCTTTTTGGTAATCTGTTTGCGGTGCTGATGTATAGGTAGGTGAAGTAAGTAGTTGGTGGCTGGCAGAAGTAGATTCATTTGAAGAAGATACGTAAAGTGTTATAACTTTGAAGTAGCTGTGGGCTACCTCTGTCTTGGGACATCGTCTTGCCGAAATGTTATCTTTGTCTATTCCAATGGTTGATAATAGGATAGGAATTTCCAGGTAACTGTGAAAGATATGAAATAACAAAGAATTGAAGGAGATATTTCAGAATATTGCTACTAATTGTCCTAGCGGTGTTATCATTTTGAAGCTATGGGCTTTGTGCTACCTTTGTCTTGGGACGCTGTTTTGCCGTAGTGTTATGTTCGTCTACATATTTCAACAGCTTGATAATCGGAACCTTCGTTCTGGGACGTCGTTTTGTCAAAGTGTTATGTATCTTCGTCTATTCCAATGGATTTATTAGAGGATAGGAATGGTCCAGGTGACTGTAAAAGATATAAAATAAACAAAGAATTGAAGGAGAGATTTCCGTATACTACTACTAATTTTCCTAGCATTGTTATCATCTTGGAGCTATGAGCTGTGGGCTACCTTTGGTTTGGGACGATGGTTTGCCGACATGTTATGTTCATATATCTAAATGGTTTGATGCTCGGAACCTTGGTTTTGGGACGTTGTTTTGTCAGACTGTTATCTTCGTCTATTCCAATGATTTGATGATAGGATAGGAATGGTCCAGGTGACTGTAAAAGATATGAAATAACATAGAATTGAAGGAGAGATTTCAGTATAGTGCTACTAATTTTCCTAGCATTGTTATCATTTTAGAGCTATGGGCTATGGGCTACCTTTGTCTCGGAACGCTGTTTTGCCGAAGTGTTATGTTCGTCTCTCTCAGCGGATTAATAATCGGAACCATTGTTCTGGGACGTTGTTTTGTCAAAGTGTTATCTTCGTCTATTCCAATGGATTTATTAGAGGATAAGAATAGTCCAGGTGACTGTGAAAGATATAAAATAACAAAGAATTGAAGGAGATATAAAATAACAAAGAATTGGAGGAGATAATTCAGTATATTGCACTAATTTTCCTAGCATTGTTATCATTTTGGAGCTATGGGCTGTGGGCTACCTTTGTCTCGGAACGCTGTTTTGCCGAAGTGTTATGTTTGCTCTCTCAGTGGATTAATAATCGGAACCTTTGTTCTGGGACGTCGTTTTGTCAAAGTGTTACGTATCTTCGTCTATTCCAATGGATTTATTAGAGGATAGGATTCCAGGTGACTGTAAAAGATATAAAATAACAAAGAATTGAAGGAGAGATTTCAGTATATTGCTACATACTAATGGCTGGCGTTACCGCGGGCGCTGAAAACTCTTGGCAGTAAGCAGTAATGGATGATCGATAGTTAGCGTTATCATAGAGTCAGGATTTCCTGGTCTCCAATTGTTGATTGTCAAAACATAGGGGCCCGCGGAGATGAACGGGTGTAGCAGGGAAACGCGGGGGTGCTCAAAGTTAACATTGGCAGTATGTTGACGCCAAGAGATTTAGAATCGCATTTCAAGTGATGGTAGGAGACATACAAATCAATAGACAAATAACGAGTCATGCATTTAGTGGAAATAAATAGGTCGAGGATGTTCTATTCATCTATTATTGTGTGAACAAATATAAAATCTAGCGAAAATCAATGTATACATACCGTTTGATGTGAGTCACTGTAATCTATCGTAACCTATTTTTCACTTGCTCAGGTTATTAGTAAAATAATATTCTGCCAGGATCGTTGGTTTATTCTCTATATTTGAACCCAGCTCAGCGGATCTGTTCCGTTCCGTGTAATTACAAAAGGCCCTCATGCAGATGTCAAAATATTAATAATAACAGTCATCGGCATGAAACCACGGTCGTCGCACTATTTCACTCTCAATTATTTACTGATTCACTGATTCACTGATATAAAACCATTAGCACGGCCAATAACACGATAACGATATATAATTATATTTATATAATAATATAATATGTTTTATATATAAATATGAATATTTTAACTTTCGATAGCACGATTCGACAGCCATCCGACGGCCATTTTGATTTCGTCGATATCACTTAGTAACTTTATTAGTACATACCGACCGAGTGCGGATTCAGATTCATGCCAAAATCAATAGGGGGCGAGATTTCAATGGCTTATACCCACGTTTCAAAGTTCAAGTCGATTCGTGCCACCGTTCGCTCAGAAACGTGAGGACAAGCAAGCGTCTGCGAAAATGTTGACCAGGAAGAAGAAGAAGAAGAAGAAGATGCTTTTTCATCAACTTTGGTGACTAATATTTCGGAAACCAGTGTACCGATTTCGATCTAATTTATACAGCGAAATCGTGTGGTGCGGAAATAGCTGTTGTGTAAATTTTATCAAAAAATATCCACGCGTTCTGAAGTTATGACCTCGTGCTTACAGGTATGAAAAGTTCCCCCGAGAAAATAGTCTCGCGGCTAGCTCTCGGCTGCCTACGGGTACTTGGCGGCGATTCGCTGCCGCGAATCTTGATATCATCATATCATTATATTATCATATTCTTACATTATATCAATATAGCATTATATCATCATATCATCATATCATGATATCATCATATCATCATATCATCATATTATCATATCATCATATCATCATATCATCATATCATCATATCATCATATCATCATATCATCATATCATCATATCATCATATCATCATATCATTATATCATCATACAATCATATCATCATATCATAATATCATCATATCATCATAGCATTAGATCACCATATCATCATATCATCATATCATCATATTATCAAAAATTATATTATTATATCATCATGTCGTATTATCATATCATTATAGGAATATATCATCATATCATCATATCATTATATTATCATATTCTCATATCATATCATTATAGCATTATATCATCATATTATCATATTATCAATAAATATATTATCATATCATAATATCATATCATCATACTATTATATCATCATATCATCATATTATAATATTATTATATCATCATATCATTATGGCATTATATCATCATATCATCATATCATCATATCATTATATCATCATATGATCATATCATCATATCATCATATATCATATCATCATATATCATATCATCATATATCATATCATCATATCATCATATCAACATATCATCATATCAACATATCATCATATCATCATATCATCATATCATCATATCATCATATTATCATATGACAATATCATCATATCATCATAGCATTTCATCATTATATCATCATATTATTGTATCATCATATTATCATATCATCATATTATTATATCATCGTATCATCGTATCATTATATCATCATATCATCATATCATCATATCATCATACAATCATATTATCATATCATAATATCATCATATTATTATAGCATGATATCATCATATCATCATATCATCATGTCATCATATTATCAAAGAATTATATTATTATATCATCATGTCGTATCATCATATCATTATATCATTATATCATCATATCATCATATCATTATATCATCATACAATCATATCATCATATCATAATATCATCATATCATCATAACATTATATCATCATATCATCATATTATAATATCATCATATCATCATGTCATCATATTATCAAAAATTATATTATTACATTATCATGTCGTATTATCATATCATTATAGCATTATATCATCATATCATCATATCATCATATTATCATATTACAATATCATCATATCATCATAGCATTTCATCATTATATCATCATATTATTGTATCATTATATCATCATATCATCATATTGTTATATCATCATATTATCGTATCATTATATCATCAAATCATCATATCATCATATCATCACACAATCATATCATCATATCAAAATATCATCATATTTTTATAGCATTATATCATCATATCATGATATAATCATGTCATCATATCATCATATAATTATATTATTATATCATCATGTCGTATCATTATATCATTATATCATTCTATCATCATATCATCACATCATTATATTATTATATTCTTATATTATATCAATATAGCATTTTATCATCATATTATCATATCATGATATCATGATATCATGATATCATGATATCATCATATCATCATATCATCATACAATCATATCATCATATCATAATATCATGATATCATCATAGCATTATATCATCATATCATCGTATCATCATGTCATCATATTATCATAGAATCATATTATTATATCATCATGTCGTATCATCATATCATTATATCATTATATCATCATATCATCATATCATTATATTATCATATTCTTATATTATATCAATATAGCAATATATCATCATATCATCATATCATCATATCATCATATCATATCATCATATCATCATATCATCATATCATCATATCATCATATCATCATATCATCATATCATCATATCATCATATCATCATATCATCATACAATCATATCATCATATCATGATATCATGATATCATCATAGCATTATATCATCATATCATTATATCATCATGTCGTATTATCATATCATTATAGCATCATATCATCATAGCATTATATCATCATATCATTTCATCATCATATCATCATGTCATATCATTAAAGCATCATATCATCATATCATTATATTATCATATTCTTATATTATATCAATATAGCATTATATCATCATATCATCATATGATCATATCATCATATCATCATATCATCATATATTCATATCATCATATCATCATATCATCATATTACGATATCATCACATCATCATAGCATTTTATCATTATATCATCATATTATTGTATCATCATATCATCATATCATCATATCATTATATCATCGTATTATCGTATCAATAAATTATCATATCATCATATCATATTATCATATCATCCTACAATCATATCATTATATCATAATATCATCATATTATTATAGCATTATATCATCATATCATCATATCATCATGTCATCATTTCATCATAGAATTATATTATTATATCATCATGTCGTATCATAATATCATTATATCATTATATCATTATATCATCATATCATTATATTATCATATTCTTATATTATATCAATATAGCATTTTATCATCATATTATCATATCATGATATCATAATATCATCATATCATCATATCATCATATCATCATATCATCATACAATCATATCATCATATCATAATATCGTGATATCATCATAGCATTATATCATCATATCATCATATCATCATGTCATCATAATATCGAAAATTGTTTCAATATATCATCATGTCGTATTATTATATCATTATATTATTATATCATAATATCATCATATCATTATATTATCATATTCTCATATCATATCAATATAGCATTATATCATTATATCATCATATTATTATATCATTATATCATCATATCATCATATCATTACATCATCATATCATTATATCATTATATTGGCATATTATAATATTATTATATCATCATATTATCATAGCATTATATCATCATATAATCGTATCATATCATTATAGCATTATATCATCATATCGTCATATTTCAAGATAATTATATCATCATATTATCACATCATCATATTATTATATCATTATATCATATTATCATCATATTATATCATCATCATATTATAATATCATCATATTATCACAGCATTATATGGTCATATCATAATATCATTATATCATATTATGTCATCATATTATCATAGCATCAAATCATCATATCATTATATCATCATATCATCATATCATCATATCATCATATCATCATATCATTATATCATCATACAATCATATCATCATTTCATAATATCATCATATCATCATAGCATTAGATCATCATATAATCATACCATCATGTCATCATATCATCAAAAATTATATTATTATATCATCATGTCGTATTATCATATCATTATAGCAATATATCATCATATCATCATAGTATTATATTATCATATTCTCATATCATATCATTAGAGCATTATATCATCATATTATAATATTATCAATAAATATATTATCATATCATAATATCATATCATCATACTGATATATCATCATATCATCATATTATATTATTATTATATCATCATATCATCATATTATCATATCATCATACAATCATATCATCATACAATCATATCATCATATCATAATATCATGATATCATTATAGCATTATATCATCATATCATTATATCATCATGTCATCATATTATCGAAAATTATATCATTATATCATCATGTCGTACAATCATATCATTATAGCATCATATCATTATATTATCATATTCTTATATCATATCAATATAGCATTATATCATCATATCATTATATCATTATATAAGCATATTATAATATCATTATATTATCATAGCATTATATCATCATATCATTAAATCATATCATTATATCATCATATTTTCATATCATTGAATCATCATATCATCATATCATCATATCATCATATCATATGATCATCATATTATATTATCATCATATTATCACAGTCATATATCATTATATTATATTATCATATCATCATATTATCATATCATCATATAATCATAGCATCAAATCATCATATTATCACGTCATCATATTATCATATCATCATATCATCATATCATCACATCATCATATCATCATATTGTTACGAAGGTGTATTTTCCTCCTCCACTTGACATTAAATTTCCCTTATATCGCATTCAGTCTAGCAGTCATAAAGATAAATGAATACAAATAAAAGATGTATACAGATAGCTGATCAACGAATATTGTTGTAAATAACAGTCTTGTTTCAGACATTAAACGAAACTGACCCATTTTTCAATATAATCGATTTCTTGATAATTATTTCTTGCATTTAGACTTGAATCTTCATTCCTCAACTCAGGGATCCTCATTGATTTGATTATAAAACTCACGAAAGCTAATTTCGTATCATTGGTGTCGGAAGTGTGATTTTTGAGTTGAGATTTTTAGTGCCACAAGTCTGTCAATTTGAATTTTCAATTTCCTTTGCAATTGCTTGAAAAATGAGTCGCAATACTCGTAACGCTCGATTAACCCCTTTAAACGAACTCTCTGCACCTACCCCGGTCCAACCAGCTGAATCTCAGCTACCGCCTCTGCCTAATCCTATAGCCCAGATGGAGTCCGTCCTACAAATGGTCATGCTCGCTCAACAGCGACAGACCGAGCAGCTCATACAGGCACAACGGGAAGACCGGGAAGTATTTCTTCAAGCACAACGAGAAACACAGGAACGACAACTTCAAGTACAGCGAGAAGACCGGCAACGAGACCGGGAGACTTCTCTTTTACAGGTAGAACGACAACTTCAGGCTCACCGCGAAGAACGCGAGGTCCAGCAGACACAACTCCATCACATCTTGGAGGCCCAACGCAATTCACAACGAGAGGATCGTGACGCTCACCTTCTAGCATTTCAGAGAAGCCTAGAAACTCTGGTTCCCCGACTTCCCGATCGAATTTCCCCGATTCCTACTCCTCGAAGGTTATCTTTGGCGAGAGATGAGTTGTTACAGATTTTACCCGAACAAAGGTCTGTAAATATTCATGGAGGAAGAACTCCTCCTCCTGTTATTAATAGGCCAAGGACTGGTGAGTCGACTACGATCGAATCACCGGTTCAGTTGCCTCAGGTTGCTCGTGATCAGACTTCGACTAATAGAATGTGCGGGGATCATCTCTCGCCAGTTGAGTTCCCGAGTTCCTCACACAAAAGATCTAATGACGATAGGATTGACAATTTGTGTGAATTAATAAGCAATTTTGTACGAAAAGAGAATAGCGCCGGGAATACCAATCAAAATATTGAATTAGAAAGACAGGTAGCAGTAGAAAGCCGAGTCGAGCCTGTCATAAATTCTTCCAAAGTAATCCGCGTTCCTACTTATGATGGTACCACCTCATGGGCCGAGTACGAGTGTCAATTTTGAATTGTAGCCGAAATAAATGGCTGGAATGTTTCAACTAAAGCTGGAAATTTAGCTGCCAGTTTGAGAGGTGCAGCATTGTCCGTTCTTACCTCCTTAGCTCGTGATGAATTGAAGGATTATGACAAGCTCAGCTCAGCGATCAGAGTTAAATATGGAAGTGAACATCTCCAGAAGTTGCATTTAACTCAGCTTGAGAATAGGAGACAGAATAGAGATGAGAGTCTTGCTACACTCGGTCATGACATCGAAAGGATGGCTCGAATAGCTTTACCTGGTTGCGACGATCTAACAAGAGATCGATTAGCTTGTTCGCGATTTATTAACGCCATAAAAGATGGTGACTTGAAACATGCGCTGAGTTTAGCAGGACCCACAACATTGAGAGAAGCAGTAATAAAGGGATTAGAAATAGAAGCTCTCGATAAAGAATATTTAGTAGGAGGAAAAGTTAGAAGGGTAGAAACAGAGAGGAATCCTTCAAGTAATCATGGAGATAATAGCAGTCGTCCTAAAGATACTCCCTGGCAACAGCGTAGGCAAGATAATGATAGACAGGAACGTCCTCCCAGAGAGGCAGGCTTTACCAGACCCCCATCAGTATGTCTGTGGTGTAACCAATCCGGACATATAGCTCAATATTGTTTTAAATTATTAGAAAAACAAAAAGGTTCGACTGGAGAGATTCGTGACTCCAGATCTAATCGACAAAATTCATGGAGGAAACCTAATACTTCCTCCGAATCTCAACCTTCTACTTCAAAAAACTAGAGTCAGGTGGTTTGGTGGGGCTTAAATCATCTTTCCTTTCCTTTCATACAGAGTTCTAGAGAGTCCTTCCTGAATCTGGTTATCATAGATACTCTCTCTCCTGACGTTATGTTTATGGATTTTTGTTTGGTTAAAAGAACTCACTTGTTAGTTGGATCTAGAATCGATTAGTCTTGAGGTCGGAAGTAGAAGTTTTGGGTTAGGTTTTTATTCTGAACGCAGTCGCGTCATATCGATTAGACAACTATCGATCGTGCTACTAACTTTTGTTTACATTTGAATGATTTTATATAATTTATCATGACCTTTCTTTTTGTCCAAGGAATTTTTAGTCTTTTTCAGATTCCTTTGGTGTTCCTGAAGGGAAAATGATTTCCTGAAAGATCTTTCGGGACTTGACGAAAATTTTTGCTCCTTTTGATGAGATGAGATCGTTCCATTTTTATTCTTTGATTGTGATTTTATTTAGCTCCGTTTTTATTATTTGAAGGTCAAGAATTTATTATTTTGAGAAACTCATATTTATTCTCCCAACTAGATCATTTAATAAATTTTGAAGAGGTTTGAAGTCGGACCATTTATGGGAGACAACTCGGCTTATGGTGCATGCCTGTTGCTGTTCCTTCCCGATCCGCTCCTTCCCCTTTACAGTTCGTCGAACCAGACAATTGTTCCTTCTGATGCCTTTCCTGATGATGACAACATATTCCTAATATCAACGTCCTTGGATCCTGATCTTTCTTCCTTTCCTGAGCTTCCAGATTGAAGAGTGAATACTTTTTATACTTCTCAATCACTCACTTTGATAAGTTTTAGTTCGACTATCTTCTCAAGGTTTTCTGTGGTTTCCCTTGAGATCATACGAGATTATTAAGACCAATGTCAGATAGTTTTCGGAAAGTTTTTAAATTTTTGAGCCACAGCTCCAACTTTCCCCTCGCACACTCACACACTCTAAATGAATGCTAGACTTTGATTTTGATTTCTTTACTTTTTGATTTGCTCGAGTCGGGACGACTCTTCTTCTGAAGGGGGAGTAGTGTTACGAAGGTGTATTTTCCTCCTCCACTTGACATTAAATTTCCCTTATATCGCATTCAGTCTAGCAGTCATAAAGATAAATGAATACAAATAGAAGATGTATACAGATAGCTGATCAACGAATATTGTTGTAAATAACAGTCTTGTTTCAGACATTAAACGAAACTGACCCATTTTTCAATATAATCGATTTTCTTGATAATTATTTCTTGCATTTGGACTTGAATCTTCATTTCTCAACTCAGGGATCCTCATTGATTTGATTATAAAACTCACGAAAGCTAATTTCGTATCAATATCATCATATCATGGTATCATCATATTATCATATTACAATATCATCATATCATCATAGCATTTCATCATTATATCATCATTTTATTGTATTATTATATCATCATATCATCATATCATTAAATCATCGTATCATCGTATCATTATATCATCATATCATCATATCGTCATATCATATCATCATATCATCATACAATCATATCATCATATCATAATATCATCATGTTATTATAGCATTTTATCATCATTTCATCATATCATCATGTCATCATATTATCATATCATTATATCATTATATCATCATATCATTATATCATCATATCATTATATTATCATATTCTTATATTATATCAATATAGCATTATATCATTATATCATCATATCATCATATCATCATATCATTATATTATCATATTACAATATCATCTTATCATAATAGCATTTCATCATCATATCATCATTTTATTGTATCATCATATCATCATATCATCATATTATTATATCATCGTATCATCGTATCATTATATCATCATATTATCATATCATTCAATCATCCTATCATCATATCATCATATCATCATATCATCATATCATCATATTATCATATCATCGTATCATCGTATCATTATATCATCATATTATCATATCATCATATTATATCATCATATCATCATACAATCATATCATCATATCATAATATCATCATATTATTATAGCATTATATCATCATATCATCATATCATCATGTCATCATATTATCATAGAATTATATTATTATATCCTCATGTCGTATCATCATATCATTATATCATTAAAGCATCATATCATCATATCATTATATTATCATATTCTTATATTATATCAATATAGCATTATATCATCATATGATCATATTATTATATCATCATATCATCATATCAACATATCATCATATCAGCATATCATATCATTATATTATCATATCATCATACCATCATAACATCATATCATCATATCAACAAATCATCATATCATATCATCATATCATCATATAATCAAATCATTATATTATATCATCATATTATCATATCATTATATCAATATATCATCATATCATTATATTATAATATCATCATATCAGCATATCATTGTATCATTATATCATCATATCATCATATCATAATATCATCATATCATAATATCATTATATCATCATATGATCATAGCATCATATCATATCATTATATCATCACATCATCATATCATCATATCATCATATCATCATATCATCATATCATCATATCATCATATCATCATATCATCATATCATCATATTATTATATCATCATACAATCATATCATCATATCATAATATCATCATATTATTATAGCATTATATCATCATATCATCATATCATCATGTCATCATATCATCATAGAATTATATTATTATATGATTATGTCGTATCATCATATCATTATATCATTATATCATCATATCATTATATCATCATACAATCATATAATCATATCATAATATCATCATATCATCATAGCATTATATCATCATATCATCATATCATTATAGCAATATATCATCATATCATCATATCATTATATTATCATATTATTATATTATATCATTATAGCATTGTATCATCATATCATCATATCATTATATCATCATATCATATTATCATCATATTATATTATCATCATATTATATTATCATCATATTATCACAGCATCATATCATCATATCACAATATCATCATATCATATCATCATATCATTATATCATCATATCATTACATCATCATACAATCATATCATCATATCATAATATCATCATATTATTATAGCATTTTATCATTATATCATCGTATCATCATGTCATCATATTATCATAGAATCATGTTATTATATCATCATGTCGTATCATCATATCATTATATCATTATATCATCATATCATCATATTATTATAGTATGATATTTTTATATTGTATCAATATAGCATTTTATCATCATATCATCATATCATGATATCATGATATCATCATATCATCGTATCATCATATCATCATATCATCATATCATCATATCATCATACAATCATATCATCATATCATAATATCATGATATCATCATATCATAATAGCATGATATCATCATAGCATTATATCATCATATCATCATACAATCATATCATCATATCATAATATCATCATATTATCATAGCATTATATCATCATATCATCATATCATCATGTCATCATATTCTCAAAGTTTATATGAGTATGTCATCATATTGTATTATCATATCATTATAGCAATATATCATCATATCATCATATCATTATATAATCATATTCTCATATCATATCATTATAGCATTATATCGTCATATTATCATATTATTATATCAATATATTATCATATCATAATATCATATCATCATATTATCATATTATCATACCATCAAATCATCATATCATCATATCATCATATTATCATATCATATCATCATATTATCATATCATCAAATCATCATATTATCATATCATCATTTTATCATATCATCATATTAACATATCATCATATCATTATTTCGTCATATCATCATATTATAATATCATTATATCAGCATATCATTGCACCATTATATCATCATATCATCATATCATAATATCATCATATCATTATATCATTGTATCATCATATCATGATATCATCATGAGATCATATTATCATAGAACTATATTATTATATCATCATGTCGTATCATCATATCATTATATTATCATATTCTTATATTATATCAATATAGCATTATATCATCATATCATCATATTATCATATCATCAAATCATCATATTATCATATCATCATATTACCATATCATCATATTAAGGGTAGGAGATACTGAAATTTGAGTGCGAAAATTTCAAAAAAATCGATTTTCGGTTTTTTACGGAAAAGTGTTATTTGAACCCTTATCTATACGTACACAAATCCTTGGACCGAAAAAAAAATTATTAAGCCCCGTTTACTCAATAAAACGTATAACGTTACAGTAGAAGTTCCTAATTTTCCTATATTTCGGTTATTGTCATTTCAATTTGTGAAAATAAGTAACTTGAGATGCATTTTTCACGTGAGATAACAAAATAATAAAAAAAAAAATAATAAAATAATAAATAATTTTTTTCAAATCACTGCTACGCTCTGAGAAAACATTCTAGTGACTCAGTCTTTTTACAGTTGATTAGTGCTATTTTGATACAAAGTTCATGATTTTTCCAGATTTCATGTTCTCCGCTGAACCAAAATGTAGTCCATCGAAGAAAAAGTAGTTGTCGTAAGGTACAGGTTGCTGCGTTGCATGAAATTTCTCAAAATTGGAGGAGATATTCTGTATGAATGTAATTTAGAGCCAAACCAATAATATTTCATGTATATTCAAGTTTTAGACATAGAAATTTTTGATTGTAAAATATTTTTTCCAAAACGATGGAAAAAAAAGTCTTACAATCAAAAATTTCTATGTCTAGAACTTGAATTCATGAAATATTATTGGTTTGCCCCTAAATTACATTCATACAGAATATTTCCCCCAATTTGGAGAAATTTCATGCAGCGCAGCATACTGTACCTTACGACAACTACTTTTGCTTCGGTGGACTACATTTTGGTTCAGCGGAGGACATAAAATCTGGGAAAATCATGAACCATGTATCAAAATAGCACTAATCAACTGTGGAAGAATTGAGTCACCAGAATGTTTTCTCAGAGCATAGCAGTGATTTGGAAAAAAATCATTTTCAAGGTGTGTATACTCCCATGAGACAACAACTCCAAAATATGTTTTTCTACGGTTGGAAATCTTATTGAAGTTTTTGGTCACACACTTCACCAGAGATAAGCATTGAAATTCATATAGCAAATCAATATTCTCCCAAATGTTTGTATTCATTTTACAGAACCAGATTTACAAGTCATCAACCGTACGATTCGCTGCCCGCAGATAAAATTGCTTAGACTTGACAAGACCAAGTTTAGATCAACCGAACTGCTAAAATATAAATGTTGAAATTTTTTCAAGTTGTGATAATTTATATGCTTTATAATGCTTTCCAACTTCCTTGAAATCGTAATTTCTGAAATGCATGATGAAAATTCCAAAAATGTGAATTCCACTCAAATATTGTGCGAGCCGAGCTATTTTTTTTTTTTTTTTTTTTTCAACGTCACATGCTTTAAAACTATTAGCAATCTCGTCTGAAACTAGTTTGGATCATGCAGTAATAAAAATCTTGAATTTTGTAAATAATTTGAAAAAAAACTTCAAAGCGATTTATCTCAGAACTATGGTTTTGCCTTTTGAAAAAGTCCCATGCGTCTTAGTCTTTGTCGAAGACTTCTGCAATTTTCAGGGTGCATTCCTACACACACTAGCTACAAACCCACGTCGGATTTTGAAAATCGAGACAAAATTACGGATTTTAGAAAAAAAAATGTAAATTATATATTTTTTTTTTTCATAAAAAAAAGTGTCAAAATCAAAGTATCGTAGCTATCTCTAAAAACCAACGTGGGTTTGTGGCTTGGGCAGCCTGAAATATGTGTGTGCAAGCCCAGCAAGATTCAAAAATAATTGAGACGCATGGAAGGTTTTCAAATAAAGGCTATTTCAGAAGCATTATGAGGAGTAACTCTGTACTTATTGTTTCAAATGACTTGAAATTTGCATAATGTCTATGTTTTGAGATGGCAAACATGTGTGTTAAACCTCATTTGAAAATATCAATTGGTTCAGATGGGCAGTTTTCAGTATCTCCTACCCTTAACATATCATCATATCATTATTTCGTCATATCATCATATTATAATATCATTATATCAGCATATCATTGCACCATTATATCATCATATCATCATATCATAATATCATCATATTATTATATCATTATATCATATCATCATATTATCATATTATCATATCATCAAATCATCATATCATCATATCATCATATCATCATATCATATCATCATATTATCATATCATCAAATCATCATATTATCATATCATCATATTATCATATCATCATATTAACATATCATCATATCATTATTTCGTCATATCATCATATTATAATATCATTATATCAGCATATCATTGCACCATTACATCATCATATCATCGTATCATAATATCATCATATCATTATATTATTATATCATCATATCATGATATCATCATGAGATCATATTATCATAGAATTATATTATTATATCATCATGTCGTATCATCATATCATTATATTATCATATTCTTATATTATATCAATATAGCATTATATCATCATATCATCATATTATCATATCATCAAATCATCATATTATCATATCATCATATTATCATATCATCATATTAACATATCATCATATCATTATTTCGTCATATCAACATATTATAATATCATTATATCAGCATATCATTGCAACATTATATCATCATATCATCATATCATAATATCATCATATTATTATATCATTATATCATCATATCATGATATCATCATGAGATCATATTATCATAGAATTATATTATTATATCATCATGTCGTATTATCATATCATTATATTATCATATTCTTATATTATATCAATATAGCAATATATCATCATATCATCATATTATTATATCATCATATCATATCATATTATCATATCATCATATCATCATATTATCATATCATTAAATCATCCTATCATCCTATCATCATATCATCATATCATCATATCATCATATTATCATATCATCGTATCTTCGTATCATAATATCATCTTATCATCATATCATCATATTATATCATCATATCATAATATCATCATATTAATATAGCATTATATCGACATATCATCATATCATCATGTCATCATATTCTCATAGAATTATATTATTATATCCTCATGTCGTATGATCATATCATTATATCATTAAAGCATCATATCATTATATTTTCATATTCTTATATTATATCAATATAGCATTATATCATCATATCATCATATTATCATATCATCATATCATCATATGATCATATATTCATATCATCATATCATCATATCATCATATTAGGATATTATCACATCATCATAGCATTTTATCATTATATCATCATATTATTGTATCATCATATCATCATATCATCATATCATTATATCATCGTATTATCGTATCAATAAATTATCATATCATCATATCATCATACAATCATATCATAATATCATAATATCATCATATTAATATAACATTATATCATCATATCATCATATCATTATGTCATCATATCATCATGGAATTATATTATTATATCATCATGTCGTATCATATAGTATATTATGCACCTAGGGAATAAAGTGTTCTTTTTGACGAGTGTGAGGTTTGTCTCCCGAGCGAAGCGAGGGTGACCTTCACACTCGTCTAGAAGAACACTTTACACCATGGTGCATACGATATTTTATGCATCCAAGGGCAGAAAGCGCGTTCTTTATGCGCGCAGCCGGAAAGAAAGTACGCACTTTCTTCCCTCGGTGCATAAATATCATTTATGCACCGAGGGAAGAAAGTGCGTACTTTATTCCCGGCTGCGCGCATAAAGAACGCGCTTTCTGCCCTTGGATGCATAAAATATCGTATGCACCATGGTGTAAAGTGTTCTTCTAGACGAGTGTGAAGGTCACCCTCGCTTCGCTCGGGAGACAAACCTCACACTCGTCAAAAAGAACACTTTATTCCCTAGGTGCATAATATACTATATATCATTATATCAACATATCATCATATGATTATATTATCATATTCTTATATTATATCAATATAGCATTTTATCATCATATTATCATATCATGATATCATGATATCATCATAGCATTATATCATCATATCATGATAATATCGAAAATTGTTTCATTATATCATCATGTCGTATTATTATATCATTATATCATTATATCATAATATCATCATATCATTATATTATCATATTCTCATATCATATTAATATAGCATTATATCATCATATCATCATATTATTATATCATTATATCATCATATCATCATATCATTATATCATCATATCATTATATCATTATATTGGCATATTATAATATTATTATATCATCATATTATCATAGCATGATATCATCATATAATCGCATGATATCATTATAGCATTATATCATCATATAATCGCATGATATCATTATAGCATTATATCATCATATCATCATATTTTAAGATAATTATATCATCATATCATCATATCATCATATTATATCATCATCATATTATATTATCATCATATTATCACAGCATTATATGATCATATCATAATATCATTATATCATATTATGTCATCATATTATCATAGCATTAAATCATCATATCATTATATCATCATATCATCATATCATCATATCATCATATCATCATATCATCATATCATCATATCATCATATCATTATATCATCATACAATCATATCATCATTTCATAATATCATAATATCATCATAGCATTGGATCATCATATCATCATATCATCATGTCATCTGTAACTTTTGGCGAGTATCTTGAACCCGAAAGTTAAGAGATACCCGCAGTTAGTGTGAGTTCTTTACCTATAAAAAAAGGGGATTTAAATTATCAAAATTAATAGGGCTTTTCTTTAAGGTCATAGGTAGGGAAAAGGGATGGGTTAGCCACCAAAAGCCACCTATGTAACCTTGTGAATTTATATTAACTCAGGACTCGGGTAGATTACTCCACCAAAGCCTGTTCCCTTCGGACTCGGGCAGAACCAAAGCCGATCCTTCTCCTATTTGAACAGAGCCGGGAAGTGAATCCAAGCCTGCTTTCCTAAACACAAAACCTATTCTTTACTCGGATCCGGGAACCTTGCGATTCCAAGACCGTGTCTCAGACTCGAAATCGTATTTCCTTGGCCCTCGGACGCGGGAAGTTAATCCAACGCCGTTCGCTCTAGAAATGATCCAAAGCTGGTCCCTATAGGCTTATTCAGGGATGGAAATTGGTTAGTTAGGAGTCAGTGCTGAAATATCCGACAAAGTTCAAATTAGAAAATATAATTGTATTCAATTGGAATCTAATAAACTAGTTTTACATTGATTTTCTTATTCTACTCCTATTCTAATTTCGTGACTCTAAGTCGTGTTTGTTTGTTTATGCACCGAGGGAAGAAAGTGCGTACTTTATTCCCGGCTCCGCGCATAAAGAACGCGCTTTCTGCCCTTGGATGCATAAAATATCGTATGCACCATGGTGTAAAGTGTTCTTCTAGACGAGTGTGAAGGTCACCCTCGCTTCGCTCGGGCGACAAACCTCACACTCGTCAAGAAGAACACTTTATTCCCTAGGTGCATAATATACTATTGTTCCGTTTAAGGTTATCGTTCTGTTTGTATAATCTATTTTTATATTTTAGGCTATGCGCGTTTATGCTTTCTGTTTTGATTCTATTTCGATTTCGTTATATTGTTCTCCTATTCTCTTCGATTATATTCTAAGTTGTGACCAATGATGTTTTATCTAAAGGTAATTGATTCGATTCTATTTCATGATTTTATGTTAGTCATTCGGATCTAGGCGATCTAAAGCTATACAAGTGAATTTATCCAAAGTTTTGAGTCGCACCGGTGCTCTACCTGACTACGCTATGTGTTGTTTGAGTCGACCGGCCTTTTGCTCGTGTCGCTCGAATATTGAATATTGTGAGTCGCAAGGCCTCTATGGCTCAAATACGCTAGTTTGCTTATTGTGAGTCGCACGGCCGCTCTGGCTCGAATACGCTAATGAGTGATTGAGTGAGCCGTTTATATACTCTCTATCCCCACTTCTTATCGTGACGTCAGACACTTGGTCGAACGTAGAGGATTAGTGTAATCCTTTCCTTTGTTCGGTGTTTGGAGATATTTCATGTGGAATATAGCTGGATATGTTACACATCATATCATCAAAAATTATATTATTATATCATCATGTCGTATTATCATATCATTATAGCAATATATCATCATATCATCATATCATTATATTATCATATTCTCATATCATATCATTAGAGCATTATATCATCATATTATAATGTTATCAATAAATATATTATCATATCATAATATCATATTATCATACTGATATATCATCATATCATCATATTATATTATTATTATATCATGATATCATCATGGGATTATATCATCATATTATCATATCATCATATTATCATATCATCATATAATCATAGCATCAAATCATCATATTATCACGTCATCATATTATCATATCATCATATCATCACATCATCATATCATCATATCATCATATCATGGTATCATCATATTATCATATTACAATATCATTATATCATCATATTATTTCATCATTATATCATCATTTTATTGTATTATCATATCATCATATAATCATATCATTAAATCATCGTATTATCGTATCATTATATCATCATATAATCATATCGTCATATCATATCATCATATCATCATACAATCATATCATCATATCATAATATCATCATATTATTATAGCATTTCATCATCATTTCATCATATCATCATGTCATCATATTATCATATCATTATATCATTATATCATCATATCATTATATCATCATATCATTATATTATCATATTCTTATATTATATCAATATAGCATTATATCATTATATCATCATATCATCATATCATCATATCATTATATTATCATATTACAATATCATCTTATCATGATAGCTTTTCATCATCATATCATCATTTTATTGTATCATCATATCATCATATCATCATATCATTATATCATCGTATCATCGTATCATTATATCATCATATTATCATATCGTCATATCACATCATCATATCATCATACAATCATATCATCATATCATAATATCATCATATTATTATAGCATTTCATCATCATATCATCGTATCGTCATGTCATCATATTATCATAGAATCATATTATTATATCATCATGTCGTATCATCATATCAATATATCATCATATCATTATATCATTATATTATCATATTCTTATATTATATCAATATAGCATTATATCATCATATCATCATATCATGATATCATCATATTATCATATCATATTATCATCATATAATCATATCATCATATCATCATAGCATTATATCATCAGATCATCATATCATTATTTTATCATATTCTCATATCATATCAATATAGCATTATATCATCATATCATCATATTATTATATCATCATATCATCATATCATCATATCATCATATCATCATATCATCATATCATCATATCATCATATCATCATATCATATCATATTATCATATCATCATATTATCATATCATTCAATCATCATATCATCATATCATCATATCATCATATCATCATATCATCATATCATCATATTATCATATCATCGTATCATCGTATCATTATATCATCATATTATCATATCATCATATTATATCATTATATCATCATACAATCATATTATCATATCATAATATCATCATATTATTATAGCATTATATCATCATATCATCATATCATCATGTCATCATATTATCATAGAATTATATTATTATATCCTCATGTCGTATCATCATATCATTATATCATTAAAGCATCATATCATCATATCCTTATATTATCATATTCTTATATTATATCAATATAGCATTATATCATCATATGATCATATTATTATATCATCATATCATCATATCAACATATCATCATATCATCATATTAACATATCATCATATCAGCATATCATATCATTATATCATCATATCATCATACCATCATAACATCATATCATCATATTATCATATCATCATATCAACAAATCATCATATCATATCATCATATCATCATATAATCAAATTATTATATTATCATATCATCATATTATCATATCATTATATCAATATATCATCATATCATTATTTCATCATATCATTATATTATATTATCACCATATCAGCATATCATTGTATCATTATATCATCATATCATTATATCATAATATCATCATATCATAATATCATTATATCATCATATGATCATAGCATCATATCATATCATTATATCATCACATCATCATATCATCATATCATCATATCGTCATATCATCATATCATCATATCATCATATCATCATATCATCATATCGTCATATCATCATATCATCATATCATCATATTATCATATTACAATATCATCATATAATCATAGCATTTCATCATTATGGGTGCCGGTCAAAATTTGGAATGACGGAAATAAAGAAGGGCTGAATTGTTGAATACAAAAATTGATGAAAGTTCAAAATAAAGAAAGACTAATATTACGAGAGCCTTTAAAGTAGTCATAAAACAATTTGGAAAACGAAAAAGTGGAAAAAACTTATATTGAACATGAAAAATGAGAGTTAGCAAAATTGCGAGGGCCGAAATGTGAAATTCACGAAAATGACGATTCTTCATAATTCGAGTGTTACAATCGTATAATTACAAATTTCAGTAAAATTCGTAAATTGGAATTCATTAAAGCGAGAGGCTAAACTGTCGAACGGTTAGAATAAGGAAAGACCAGAAGTTGGAACGGTCGTAATAACGACGGCTCGTGATACGTTGAAAACACATTTTCAGTTCTTCACGTTACGAAATTGAGATGGCAGATGGAGCTAGTCGGGGTCCTAGGCAGTCTATCGTTCATATAGAGAATCACGCGGTCAGTCATTAGGTAGAATCACGGTTGTGAAAATGGTCATCAAGAATGTAATGTCATTACATTTTCAATTAGCATTACTTCACAAAAAATGTTCAACTACTTATTATGAATATCATGAATGATCAAATCCGTTATCGTGATACCAAAGTAATTGAGAGCTAACAACGATACGTAAAATGTATGTCATTTTTGCCAGTAAGCGCATACGTACGGCTATGTTATTTTTTATAGCCTTACTAGCTGCTGTAATAATCAGGGGTGTCTAATCGTTCACTTCCTTTCTCAATAGTTTGTAATCCTTGGTGAAATGAGTTTTACAGATTTCTACTAATTATCAAGAAAATTCAAACTTTAAGGTGGTTCTTCACCCCACCAAACGTGGGTTTCAGAGCAGATTTTGAATACTTCTCGATGGGGAAAAAATCTGAAAAAAATCAAGCATGTAGGAGATCCTTGGGAGATTGATTTTCCATATTAATAATTCAAAAAAGTTATTAACAAATAGATGGAAAAAAAAAACTGTTCAAGAAATTAGCCGATGACCAAACTTTTTTTTTAGGTGAAAATTATTTTTAATTTTTCTGAATACGTATATGAATTTTTTCAGAATTTTGTTAAATTTTCAAAAATTGCGTTTTGTCATGTATAAAAACCGAGGATCTTCTACATGCTTGATTTTTTTCAGATTTTTTCCCCGACGAGAAATATTCAAAATCTGCTTTGAAATCCACGTTTGGTGGGACTGAAGGTGAAGAACCACCTTAAGTGATATTTCACCATAAATTATGATTTTTCCTAGTTGTGACGACAAAAATAACGATTTTTGTTGATAAAACTATGAAAATCTACCATCGTTTTTTCAAAACCATAGATTGAATTTCCCTAAAAATTCGTACAAGTAGAAAATTTCGTCGGAGATCTATCTTTCAGGATTCTAAGCAAGTTCAAATTGTAAGACCTGAAGTATCTGAGTGTTGAAAATTGAAACACCTCGCAAGCGACAATTTATCAGGCCATGTGACAAGGGTGTCACGGTTATGCGGAAATAGTATACACACATTGAGAGCCCGGGAAAAAATTGATTACATCACATTCTATCTAGTGAGATCTAAATTTTGGGGAAAAAAATAGATCTAAATAGATCTCCTGATATCTATTTTAGGCCTCAGTCGATCCATTTTTAGATCTCACTATATCAGCTTTGATCTAATATGCTATAGATCTAGCCAGGTTTAAGTAAATCTAAATAGATCTCCGAAGATCTATTTTGATCTTATTTTTCCCAAAATTCAGATCCAACTGGATCAGATGCGATCAAATTTGATCCAATTTGATCTAATATCTAATCCATTTTTTCCCGGGAGATCAGTTACATCCTTGTTACATCGCCAATAACATTGTTGCAGCTCAAATATGATTTTTAGGATTTTCAGCAGAAAGACACACGATACAGTCATATTTGTTTAAAGTAGATACGCCAAGATCCAGTGAAGGTAAACTTGGTTATTTTCGATGAAATAGTATTCATTTTCTCACAGAATCTTAAGGAGCATCAGATTATGCATTGAAAACACCAAGCTACAAATGGTGTGAGGTTGATGGATGAATTAGAGCGGGGTTCAACTGACTTAATTACTATTCTCCAGTTCTGTTACTCCCCACCTCAAAGTAGTGAGACTTTTTTAAATACTATATTTTACTTTGAGTTCCTAGGGTTAGGTAAGAGTTAATGCCTTGTCAAAGTCACATTATTTCTTCTTAGTCATTTTGAACTTTCGATCACTGCTAACAGCTACTTTGGGTCAGGTGAAAGGACTTGGGAATAATATTTATGGGTAAGTTGAATTACTCTTTCATATCCTCACTTACTCACTTCCCATCTCATCAACTGTCAACTTTAGGCCATATGTATTCGAGTTTTGTTCTATGCAGAATCTGATGCTTTTTCAGATTCTATGACAGAAATACACTACTACAACAAATATAACTGCGCCATATGTTATCCGGCTCAAAATCCTACATTTATTACATGTAAGGTGCGTCTTCGTATCTTGCTGAATTTTTTAGATATACGCCTCCAATCAAAAAGTGGGTGTGTTGAATCACTTTTTCGATGAATATCCAAGCATATTTATCAGTTTGCACCATAGCTATATTAATCACTCGTGCGTAAATACGTTGAACCATTTCTCAACCTACAAGTGACATAGCTATTTGAATTCCGGATTTCATTATACGACAGCAAAGTATGTGGAAGTACAACACCCACGAAGATGAAGCAGAAAAAACAAACTTCAATCTACACCGCAGGTAAGTAATATTCATAAATTTGTAGGTCTTATGCGTGATTAACGGAAAATAGTATACTTTACTTCACTCAGTGTGATCAGGGTAAAACCCCAATTTTCACTCCTCATGAAGTAAAATTTTGTACAATACTTGACGGAAAAACTTCTTCTGATCTCGTGTGATGGCAACACTCGCTTTCGGCTCGTGCTGCAACCCCACACTCGTCAAAGAAAGTTTTACGACTTTCATATCGTAATGTACTTTCGCGCACGGGTGCGCAGGAGTCTATGGGTGCCTGTAGACGCTGCGCAAAGGAGGACTTTGGGTGCATGTGTTGGTACAGGCTCTTTTTCACTCATATTTTATTCCAAAAAAATATTTCGTCGGTGATAGTGCAATACCGCGTAACTGAATATTATAATCCGCGTAAGTAAAAAAAAAAAAACAAAATGAGAAATGTGCATTCGATGTATTTTTTATTTTTACATCGAATGCACACCAATTCTCATTTTTTTTTTTTTTTTTTTTGCCCTTACGCGGTATTGCAATATTCAGTTACGCGGTATGGCACTATCACCGACGATTTATCGATTCACCGTGAAATTCCCGACATCAAGATTCGCGGCAGTGAATCGCCGCGAAGTACTCGTAGGCCAGCTGTGCGCCCTCCCCAAATCATTTGCTCATTAACCCGAGCAAACACTTGTTCTTGTAAAAAAACCTGTTAGGGTAAGGTTTCCGATATCGTACCGCCGCCCAAATCGTACCACCGTCGTATCTTCTACAATTCGTAGTTTTCATGCTATCTAGCCGTGGTTCTTCGAAGCATGTATCATAATACGCGTGTGGAATGAAAGTAGACGCGAAAGAAGAAGTAAGAAAGGAAATATTAACGAAAGAAGAATAGCATACCGCAGCATGTAAGTTTTGGTCACATTTCTCTAACGGTTTTTGGCTGGAAATCTAATCGAAATCAAACTTTGCCTGAGTCTCTTGTAAAGTAACTTCAATTTTCGATATACTTAACCAATCAATCTTTGAATCGAACCTCTAAAGCTCTGTCTTTATTCAATTGAAAAGAAAAATGATGAGTTGCTGAAATCGTACCAGCTATCGGTTGCCTTAGAATCTACAGGGCCTAGATCGTACCGGTACGATTTAGGAACTGTGTTCACAATATTCTTGGGATTATTAAATTAACCATTTATTATGATTATTATGATTATGATTATTATTATTATTTATTATTATTCATTATTTATGATTTAATTAATTATTTAATTCACATTCGTGCAGCTGGCACGACTTAGGTACCTCAGGTACGATTAGGGAACCCTGTGGTACGATTTGGGAACCCGGTCGCTCAAATCGTACTATTTTCAAGCTTTTACAAAATTGATTGTATTTCATGAAAATTCTATTCTGATCTCAAATCAACGAAAGATTTATGAAGAAAACATATCAGAGACTCTGTGTTCCAATTTTCAAGTATTTGCATGAATATTCCTAGAAGATAAAGGCCGAAATGTGAAGTGGTACGATTTTGGCAACCTTACCCTATATCTTTCGAACCGGTAACTATTTTTCAGTAAAATTCGTAGAGGCGTGAGACCCATCCCACTCAACCTTTCTCGCGGAAGTTGGGCGATCGCAATCGACCGAACGGTTCCTGAGATATTGACCGTCAGAGTTGATCGAAAAACACAATATTCATCTTCTTTTTCTTGCTTGCAGAATGGTTCTTGAGACCACGATATCCGTCGAATCGTTGTACTTATGAACTTGCGATTCTCAGGAGGTGTTCTTAACACCGAAACCTCGCCCCCGTGGTTTTTGAGAAAGAATACGTTTGATCACTTTTCCGATAAATATTCGAGTATATTATCAGTATGCGCCACGATTGTATTTATACCATTTGCAGCCCAACTCTGGCGCGAATACGGTAAGACATCTTTTATATTTGATTGATCAATAATCGTAATCTACAAATTTCTTTTATCTTCCATACACTGCAAAGCTAAGTGTGTTCTTTTTACACACCTCATGTATGTAAGTTCTTGTGGACACATTTTACACACTTCTAGGAGTGTAATCTCGATGACACAAGAAAAGTGTGTTATTTTCAGCTGCCTTACGTGCATTGTTTCGATGCACGTAATGTGTATCGTCGTATTCGTAATACACTATGTAAATGTGTGTTGTTAAGAAATATTCTTGATTATTTTGAATCCACTTTTTCCTTGTGGGCTTCATTTTATCATGACACGATTTTGATACGAATAAATGTATAATCGAGTTAACAAGCTCGATGCGAGAAACGTAAAAGAATAAGTCAAACATAGAGATTGAACAGAACAGTATTTTAAACTATAATTATTTCTCTTGATAGATGGGAGAAACAACAAGGTTCCGCGGGATCCTTTCAAGTTCTGCGATAATGATCTTCTTGCAGATCTTTTCTAAATAAGTCTCCCAGCAACCGATAGTCTTTTTCCATTGACCTTTGTATATTGACAGAAAAATATAACGCATTTAAAGAGTGTCACTTTTATGTGTGTACTCCTATTATTGTGTGCTGCTTTCTCCGTGTGTAAGGAACTCAAAGTGTGTAACTTGAAATAACGTGCGTGATTTTCACACGGTTTCGGCGTGTCACGTTTTTCGGTATCACTTCTATAATGCACATAACGCGGGACGGCGAAGTATGTGACTATCAAACACTATAACGAAGATAAATCGGCAGAAGGATCGCCCAATGCATTCCACACTTAGATCCTACACAGCAAGTAAGTGAGATTTTGAAATTCATGATATTGTGTGTGATTAAAAAAAAAACATTGTTTTTAAAAAAAATGTAATGCCCCGCTCGCATAATAAGCAAAAACAGTATACCGCGACCTATCTCCCAGCGAAAAGCGCTCGAAACGCCCGCGCGCCGTTGGACGCTTGAAGTGCGTCCCTGCTTAAGCCCATGCCACGGTGGAACCCAAACGCAAACGCGAACGCAATCGCAGTGATTTGAGGCTCCTTATTGGTTGTCGAAGAAATTTGTCCAAAGCTAAGCCAATCAGGAGCGCCAGATCGATGCGTTTGTGTTCGCGCACGCGTTTGCGTTCCACCGTGGCGTGCGGGCTTTAACATCAGTTATCGCATAAGTTATACATACCGGGATGATTTCTTGATAGTATACAGGTGACTGCGCATGCGCGAGTTTCGTCGTATGCTGAGGCAGGCTGGCCTCAAATACCACTGCGTGACGACTTTACCGACCAATGAAAATGAATTATTTGGCGCATGCGCTGTCACCTGTATACTATCAAGAAATCATCCCGGTATAGGTTTGAATGAAATGGGTCATTTTTGGGTGAAATTGATTCATTCGGAAGAGGCACTTCATACAATCATGTTAGAACTTCACTTACATGTAGGTTCGTTTTAATCACATAATTGTATTTCATGCCTGTTCCTCTAGATCAACACGTAGTCGTAAAAGCTAATGGCGGCCAATAATCGGACTGAAAATTATACTTATGAATAAGGTAAACGTCCCAATGCCCGAACAGGTCCCAGTCACCGGACAGAAAGTGTGTGCAAGAGAGACAGAAATACGATTTCGTATGGATGTCCAGCCATTGGGACGTCAACCTTAGCTGTCCGGTTATCGGGACGTTTACCTTACTCATATGCATCATGTCTCGGGCTATCATGAACGCCTTAATACCTACTACACATATTTTTCCCGGGTCTTTCAGCGGTGGCGCGCGCCGTCGCTTATAAATAAATCGTTTTAACATGCCCAGGTAGCACACACGCGCATCGGCTTATTTTGGCCTTCTAGTCGACTGAAAGATGACTAAAAATCGACGAATGTCCGCTTTTCAGTCAATGTCTGCAGATTGACTGCAAAGCGGACATTCGGCAACTGTTAGTCATCTTTCAGTCGACTAGAAGTCCAAAATAAGCCGATGCGCGTGTGTGCTACCTGGGATGGTCTCCATCGACACTCCATCCCGTTGACCCAACAATTTTGTAGAGAATTGATCAAGCAATACGGTCATATTTTTTTTAGAACTTTTACGCGTGGTTTTTGCCTTGAAAACCACGTTTGAATAATATATTTGTTTATAACAAATAGAATTGTTTGTTACCGCAGAATTAAATAAATATATAATAATAGTGTCATTCAATAGCTTTAAAATGCTTTTTGAATGAAGTCTCTAGGATGAATACAATCAAAGATATGACCGTTTGAAGGGGAGTATGTTTTCAATTCCTCCGAAAGTTTAAGCTCTTAATATTAATATTGAGGTTCGAGCGAATCTTATGTAAAACGAATTTTCCAAGTTTAAAATTTGAAGCTTCGTTTACATACAAATGAACACTTCATTGGTGTATTCTCAAAATTTGAGAACGATCTACCGTCTAGTTTCTTAGAAAAATAGTTTTAAATATGACGTTTTTAAAGTTTTTATACACAGGCTCTTAATTATGTCTGACAAGCTACCGGCATGACTTGTTTTATTATTTTCACTATTAATCTCCCAAGTTTAAGGAATAAAGAACCACGGGTAATAAAGTTGAATACTTATGGAATATTTTAACATATTAACAATATACCGTTACCGATGTGATAATTGAAATGATTGAAGTTAAATTTGATTTTTCAATCTCTCGTTTATCGACAGTGATACATATTACTGAAAGTTTGGCAGCGTCGCGAGAGCAGCTGAGAGAAAAGAAAAAGATAGAAATATAATTTAAAGAAAATACAAGATAAGAAATTAATTTTTCCATTTTGCTAGATTTTTTTTCACAAAATTTTCCTTACTATTTTAATAACTATTTTAACAAAATTTTAATAACTATTAGAAGAATTAAGTAAGCGAAAAAATTCAAACACTATACTTTGACTCATTGGTTACGCTCGAACGTCCTTAACCGGTTCACTGGTAGACCCGAAATCAACGTTTTGTGCCAAAACTGGTGAAAGGAAATAATTTCGTATTCAACATGAAGCCCAAAAAACTTAGGAACATCAAGTTTGATGCAAATCCGTTCAAAACTGACAGAAATATCCACGTTGCACATATATGTGCCATTACCAGTTTGGCACTTTTTCTTTTTGCACACAGAAAAAAAGGTTTACTTGACTGAAGATAACTTTTCTTCATCTAAGAAATTTTTCAATGGAGGGAATGAACACCAAGAATTTCTTGAACGGAGTAGAATAATTTCTTGAATTTTTCGATTTTGAATCAAGAAAAAAAATTCTTAAGCCAATAAATCTTTGATACTTGATCAAATGGTAGAATAACTTGATTATATTAATACGAATATGTTTCATTAAAATAAACATAGTCAGGTTACTTTTGACTACGTTCACACTTTATAAAACAAAATGTCTGAAAATGTCAAATGGCTGAGTCAAAATGTTTTGATACAGAAAAACGCAATAACACCAGTAATTTTAGAAACTAAAGTGAGTATAACACCGATTTTCCAAAAAGTGAACTTTCAAATAACGGATCGCATAAAATATTGTATGCGCCAAGTCCGAGAAGTGTCAAATCCGGTATGGGTCATTTCCAAAAATCAATAATAATATATAATAATTTATTATTTATTATTCAATAAATAATAAATGCTGTAAGCTTTTTGGAAAATTGTAAGTTTATTTACTTTCATGTGTGAGAATAATGCATGTAGTTTTCTTATCAGAATAAGCAAAATATATTGTTATCAATTTCATTTTTATAATTGGATGTAATAAACTTTTTGTCTCCAAAGAACTAATCATTTTTTGTATTTATTAGTGAATATTCTGGAACCATAAAAATAATAGCCTTAAAAAAGGAAATTATTTAACCAAATATTAAAATATACATTATATTATATTATATTATATTATTTTACCAAACAAAAATTTATTCAGTCAAAAATAAAACTAACTCTAACCAATAGAATATTCCTTGTCCCAAGAAAGTTTTTTCTTGGTTTGAGGAATTAGTTTTTCAGACGAAGAAAATAATGTCTTCCATGAAGTAAATAATTTCTGGATCCAAAGAATTTTTCACTCCAATCAAATACAAATTTTTGTTTTGGTTCAAGAAAAAAATTTCGAAGAAATTTTCTATCTTGGTTCAAGCTATCTTTTTTTTCTGTGCACATATATGTGCCCTTACCAGTGAACCGGTTAAATAACGCGGAAAATGTTTTTTTTTATTTTATTTGGAATTTTATTTGAAAGTTTCTTATTCGGTGGAAGATGTTGAAAAAATGTGTTATGATTCCAAGGGAAGAAATCATTTCTTGGAAAAATGGCTAACCAACTTTCGATCCTGATTTTGACTCGGATTAACCCCTCAAGAGATTCATCACGAACTCTGAATCACCCTGTATATTGGGAGATATCATTAGACGCTATCGACAGTACGTAGTCCAGTACAGGTATACCAGTACTCAGGATGAAATATCCTGAAGAAAGCGGTACTCAGCTGAAATATCGCAGAACGGTGGTTCTGCCGCTGTGAAGCGCGTGAAGTAACGCCTGACGCTCCGCAATAAGATTACGCTTCGAGCCGGTCAACTGACGAGTTGACTACTCGAAACATGTCGCTCGCAAGACCAATAAGGTAATCAGCAGGTCCTAATAGGTCCACCACCTTGACCTACCTCACGGAGAGCCAGCTTGCCAAATTATCGCCGATAGATCTTCACTTCTACGTTCAGCATTATCTAAGAAAGACGTGTGAAAACTCTCTGTTCTCTCGCCTTAGTTCCCGCTTTAGCTAATTAATCGATAGTTTTCGCTTTAGCGTAATAAGTTAATTAAGTAAAGTTATAAGATTGTCGGCCTGTAACTTTTTTTTTCGACAATGTTTATTGAATTTTTTATCGTAAATAGCTCCAATAATTAGCTACAAAATAAGCCTAGGATGATCGCAATTGACCGTCTCAAACTCGAGATAAAAAGTTTTTATTTTTTTCGAATTTAACATGTGTTTAAATGCAGATTCACCGGTTTTAATTATTAAAAAGCGAACAACTCGAAATTTTTTGATAAAAAAAAAAAAAATGGTAAATTGTCATCTTCTGAATCGTTTGATTCATCATTCAGCATTTTCGACCGTCTCGTTTGGATTTTATAGTTAGAACTGAAACATGAAGCGGCGCGTATCTCTCTTGCTCTCGAGTGAATATCTCCTGGCTCTCACTCTCACAGAGCCATACATTGTCGCTGACTAGTACGAATATATATGGGTTTCAAGTTTTGGGTCGGACTGTAGCACGACAACAACCTTAAAATTCTTATTATTCATTTTATAGTATATTTTTGTGTATCGCGAGCCTACGGGCTATGCAAGTAGAGTTTCAGTTAGAAGAATTCAGTGAAAGCACTTCATAGTTGCCTGTAGCCATTTTGAGTACCTTTTCGCTTGATTATATTTCGCTAATTAGTCTAATATCGATGCTTACTTGGCTTATGATTTGCTAACGCTATTTGCTTATTCTTGCCTTAATTCTGGCTTGAGAATATCTAGTATATTATATTTCGCTATTTTTGATTTATTATAATATATTTGAATAACTAAGTAGTATAATATCGCATGGTGTGTCGCTTGTCATCCAACTCCCCGAGGGTTGGCTGACGCAGTTAGTCATAGTATTAAGTTGTTCTATTTCTTCATTGTTCTATTTCTTTATTATTCTATTATTCTGATTTTCTATTGTTCTTTTCATTTATCTAATTGATTTGCTTATTCTCATTTTTGTATAATATCTTATCTATTTCCTTATCTTCTATCGATTAAGATTTCGCTTAATTACCGCCGTAGAGTTGCTATAAAAAGAGTATTATTCTTTATTACATTTGATTTGAGGCTGGTTAAGGCCCATCCCTAGTCGCCCACCTCCTATTGGTCGAAATGTGTCACATTTCGATTATTATCCGAGCCCAGGCGTAAAAAACGCAAAAAAGGCCAACTTAGCGCAAATTCTATTTAAATTCCGAACACATAGGTCCAAAAAAATGTTCGTTTCGTGGCGAAAATAGAGTCTACAGATGGTTTTTACATTGTTAAAAAATTATTCGAATTCGATTTCCTCGGCGAACAATGTAAAAACCATCTGTAGACTCTATTTTCGCACGAAACGAACATTTTTTTGGACCTATGTGTTCGGAATTGAAAGAGAATTTGCGCTAAGTTGGACTTTTTTGCGTTTTTTACGCCTGGGCTCGGATAATAATCGAAATGTGACACATTTCGACCAAAAGGAGGTGGGCGACTAGGGATGGGCCTTAAGCGAAGTATTATGGTTATTCGTTCTTTCTAGGATCTGTATTTCAGTTTATATTTGCGAACTTACTTTACCGTCATTCTTAGAGTCATTCATATTAACCCTAGAATGGTAACCTTATTTTTTTTTTACCTATTCCGGTAACCTGGGGTCATAAAATACCCCAATTTTGAAAATTCATATCTCGGGTATAATTTCACGTAGAAGGTCCTACGGGGGCTCTTTCGGTTCGTCTTTCAATGCAGAATCACGTGAGCCTATGGACATTTTGCCCGAAGTCTGTAAAGTTGGTCAAAAATTGGGTAACGGGGTAGGAAACGTGAGAAAATCGTAAAAATGCCTGTTTTCATCAAATCGTTGGGGTCCAAAAAGACCCCAGGTTACCATTCTAGGGTTAATTATTGCGTTAGTTATCTTTGAATAATTAGTAATACCGCTAGCTCGCCGCTATTAGAAAATTTGCTGAGAGTATCGTATCGCTCGGTGAAATTTGTCGCTGATAAATTTGCTGTTACATTATCTTAACGAACAATATATGAAATCGTAAGATTTCACTGAAGGAATTTATATCTGGTGTTTTATATTTTATTTGAATATTTATTAAGGTGAATCCACCCACTCTACCTTTATCGCAGTTAAGTCTGAGTTAGCTGACGCTTTGAGGCCGTCGTTCCGGCAATCTAGTATTTTCTCTGATTATCGCTGTTAGGTAATATATTTTGTGAAAAACGACACTCACGTGTCTGGCGCCCAACTCTCGATTTTAGTATTTTATCAATCAGTAACTATCAAGGAACGCCGTAGGGTGCGGAGCTTTGGAAAACTCCATTACAGTATATATATATATATATATATATATATATATATATATATATATATATATATATATATATATATATACTAGGGGGGCTACGCCCCCCTGCGCGCTTCGCGCGCCAACCCCCCATATTCAATTCGGACGTTTTTGGAAAAGAACCGAATTTTTAATGAAATCCAGTGAAGGTTTAGTCACACTTCTGATTATATATTATCTATACATTGACTATTTCCTAATTATTGATTTTCTATTATATATCCAAAAATCATTTTGATAACTAAACTTGGCGGCGCGCCAACCCCCATATTATTTTATTACCTACATTGGTTTCAAAACAATGGACATTTTCAATGGATCTTTTTGACGGATTATACATATTTATTAATATTGATTATTGTACAGCATCTATGAATCACACATATATTATTATGAAATAAAAAAAAAAAAAAAAAAACGGAATTCAATATAGCTCAAAACATTCTGAAAATGATATAGTGTTAATCAGTCAATAGTGTCACACAGCGTTAATCATTTAATTAGTCAATTAGTTTTATGTAGTATATCGCAGTGGTTTTCAAAATGTCCCGCAATTATTTTAGAAATTTTTTCGCTTCGCTCGAAAGTCTCACAATAAGTTAGGGATGGGAACCGACATGGAATTCCGAATGGATGTGGACAAAGTTGCACCCATGATCTATAAGATGATCGATGATTAGATGGCCATGATCGTGTGGTAATAGTAGATAGGGAAAAATCTGCAAATAATAATATATGGATAAATAAAGATAATAAGAATTATTGGAACAGTTATCGTTTCCACACCACTGTGCGGTAGATAACTCGGCGCGTTTTTTTTTAAGTGGTTTCCTCAAAAAGCCTAATCCACTATATATTTCTAATACATATATAAAAATACACGATTACCGTAGTGAAAAAAAAAAAAAAAAAAAAAAAATATTCGCAATTATAATAAAACCTTCAAATATATCATTAATTTAAACTTGAATTTCAACTTGTGTTTCTTCGTAAAACTTCGCCAGCGTTCAGCAATCTCCGTTCTCATTTTCGGTTTTTTTCTGCATTTCTTGTAAGATTTTGTCGTTCCTATGTAGAAGTGATGTTGTTAAAATAAAGGATTGGAAACATACGGATAACATGCAATCAAGGATAGTGATACCATTTTTTGAACATTGATAATAATTGGTAAATTAATGAAACTTATTGAATAGTTTGCGATTTGCGTTTATATATTCAAGTCATATTTGATATTACTAACAATTCCGATTGTCTTCAGATTCTTTTACTTCCGTTTCCTAAACGCGTCTCTCTAAACGCGCCAATTGGGCCAATCTTTCTAGTATTTGTGCCCTTTCTGCTTCCCGTTCAACTGCCCACTCGGGATTTCGGTTTGACGCTTCCAGTTTGGCCTCCTTTGCCTGACGTGTTAACGTATCCAATCTGTTTTCCAATTCTGTTTCTAGTTCGACCGTTAGTACTTCTTGTAATTCCTCCCATAATTCTTCTTCCGTCATTTCGTCAAACAAATCTATTGCGATATTTAATTTTTAGTGAATTCATATTATGTTTCGTTTGCTGTTGTTCGGTTCGCTGATTAGATATTTATCGATATTTCATACTCCGCCTTACTGGTTCCATCTTCCAAATTAATTGAATTTCCAATAAGTTTTAAATACTAATTTTTTCGAAATTAACAAAAATTTATTAAACATCGATCGCGAAATTTGATTACGTATAGTTAGTAACAAAAATTCATCGAATATCGATATTATGTCTCGAAATTAAATGAAGAAACAGAAAATGTAAACCGTAACTATATTCATTTGAAAAATCAATTGTTCTTGTTTTATTGGGATAAATTTTTGTGACTGATACATTTATTTATTTTATTCTGTTTATTCGATTCAAATTCAATCCTACAAAATGCCTCGTCGCGCAAACTCATCTAGAAGTCACTCACATGAACGACCTAAATCAAAAAAACCTAAGACTGACGACAATATTCCTCCGCTTTCCACTACGGAATACATTCAAAACATCGAAATCGGAGATAAATTTGCGTAAGCAATAACTTTACTAATATTATTATTATTTCAACGTAAAGTCTCATAATTATATTTCCCCTTCGTTTATGTAGAGCTATTATTGGATATGTCGACTCTATTCAGTGTAGTAAAATTCAACGGAAAACTTCACTAAATAAGGCAGAAAACACCAAATCAGAGTTGGACTTATTTAAATTCGTTCTGAATAATAATGACGGTAAAAGAGTATCTTGTTACAAATGGGGCGATCAGGCCCCTCAATTATCAAATGAAATCAAACATAATCAGGTAAATCGTATTTACATTTTTCTTCTGCATCACATCATTTTTGGTGGATATTTTTTTTTTTTTTTGTTAACTGTATACCCTTTGTTTTTAGATTTACCTTCTTCAAAATGTAACCGCTAGTCCTGCCTCATTGTACAACCTTGGAAACGTTGACTTCGAATTACAATTAAAATCTTTCTCGAAAATAAGTTGTCTCGGAGTATTCCATGTACTCCGAAACTCCGATCAAATTAATTCCTGTGAGTTCCTGACATCCCCCACAAAACTGGAATTATAAGTAAGATTATTTTCGATCGACCATTGTCCGAAAACTTGTCCAATAATTTGTTTAATAACCTTAACTGCAGAAATCAGAGGCTATGTCAAAGACGAATTCATTCAGCCTTCCAAAATTCGAACCGACGAATACATTGGTACAGTAACTGACGGCAAATTCAAAATTGAAATTGTCTTATCCAATGTTATCCAACTAAGTCCAATTTCTGCTGGCCAACGAATAGAAATTGTAGGTGATGTCCAACAAAACGGTAAATAAACTCTGACCAAAGTTTTTAATTTAATGATGAAATACAAAATATTCTCAATATTGAAGAAAATGAAAGAATGAAAGAAGACTGTATCATTATTATTAATTAAATGTCCTCCTTGTGCTTTAATGACGTTTAATACGTCTTTTCAGACCACCACTTCTTCCTACACGTGCAGACTTTCGAAAACATCAAAATTCTGGATGACCCCCCTATGCCGCTTGCGAAATTATTACGCGTTTCTAGAATGTTACCAATATAACAACATCGGATCCCCTTGTTATTGATAAATTTTTATGTTAAAAATATATAGTGGATTAGGCTTTCTTTTTTTTTTTTTTTTTTTTTTTCACTACGGTAATCGTGTATTGTTATATATGTATTAGAAATATATAGTGGATTAGGCTTTTTGAGGAAACCACTTAAAAAAAAAACGCGCCGAGTTATCTACTGCAAAGTGGTGTGGAAACGATAACTGTCGCAATAATGGTTATTATCCTCATTTACATGTATCTTATGATTTTCAGACCTTTCCCTACTTACCGCTACCCTACCCTTAGTGATTACGTCATCTAAAGACAGGCCCTCGATTTTCGTCGATGGAAGTACCACTCACTTCAAGTTGGTGTGAAAAAGATACGAATACAGAGATACATTTGATACGAATACAGACATAAGTTTTGAAAATTCATATTCATTAAATGATGTACAGTGATTAAAGTTAATAAAATGTTAATCCGTAAGACATATATTCTTCGAATGGAATGGTATTTTTATGGTGATATCAGAAATTTACTAATTCGAAAGATGTTTACGTGAGTTTAAGATAGTTGAGATGCAAAAGTCAAATGCAGAAGAACTCGTAAGCGTTTCGCAGTAACAACCGTGAGATAAAATTAATGAATTCGATGTAATCATGTATAGGTGTTTTGCAATACTGATGACATGCACGCCGCCATCTGTCGGTACCCAGACATATTCGCACGACAGTTATGTATTGGCCGATCATTGATATTAGTGTGTCAGTTTTTCGAGTATTAATTTTCGCGCTCACTTTTTGTTTCGCGTAACCACGTAAGAAATAAACAACATTTGTTTTATTCAATTGATCGATTGAGCCGTCGAAGTAGGTCCTCGCCTGATTTCGTAAGTATTGATAATTATCAATTACATTTAATATCAATATGTCTGAAATTCATTTACTGAATTAGTCATTTTCCGGTTGTTAGATTCAAAACCACTTAAAAGAAATGGAGGACCTGATCGAAAATGGTATGTTGTATGATCCTCTACAATTTTTCTTCACGAATTCACATATTTCTATAAATAGTAATATAAATTCGTTTTTACATTTTCATTTGAAGAAAAAGACCAACAACAACGACAGCACCAGCAACAGCAACCGTCGCCTGATTTCGTAAGTATTGATAATTGTCAATTACATTTAATATCAATATATCTGAAATTCATTCACTGAATTAGTCATTTTCCGGTTGTTAGATTCAAAATCACTTGGAGGAAGTGGACGAACCGATCGAAAATGGTATGTTGTATGATCAACAATTAGTACGATCATTATTTTTCTTCACGCATTCACATATATTTATAAATAGTAATATAAATTCGTTTCTATATTTTCATTTGAAGAAGAAGAACAACAACAGCAACAGCAACAGCAACAGCAACAGCAACAGCAACAGGAACAGCAACAACAACAGCAACAGCAACAACAACCGCAACAGCAACAACAACCGCAACAGCAACAACAACCGCAACAGCAACAACAACCGCAACAGCAACGACAACAGCAACCTGGAGTCCAGGCCGCGGGTGCGGACCCGAATGGTAAGGATACAAACGTAGCATATTGACATTTGCGATATTAAAGTAGTTTCAATTAGTATCTGATCGATTCATAATCTTTCTTTCCAACACCAGGACCACGCAGGCATCAGCGCGCAGGGCAGCACGCTGCAAGAAGGTGGGCCTACTACAGACAGCTGAACGTAGTGCCCCTCCTATACTCGGTGGCGAACCCGTACCGGGGGTTCGGTCGGGGTCGCGGGCGCGGCCGTGGCCGTGGTGGACGGAACGGACACGACGCTTAAAGACTCGACGAAGATTATTTTTGTTATGTTCTATGTTTTATGTTTAATGTTTTGTTTTTTATGTTCAATGTTTAAATAAAAAAATTTAAAAATATCAAAATTCAATCATTTGGTTATATTATATACAACTGTATGATATTCATTTATTTACTGATATGCAATTTTACCCTAAATATTCTATTCTATGCATCTATTATAATAATTTTGGTGAATTCATATTATGTTATATTTTTCTGTCGTTCGGCTGGAAATCGGATATTTGCATATACATTGTAACGTGTCCGACCGTCACGATGGGGGTCGGCTATGATTGGTCGGCGTAAATACCGAACAACTAGACAAATTCAGATAGACGAGCGAGCGACGCTTGTGACGTCACAAGCGTAAGCAAAAGAGTATATAAACACGCGTCGACAGAGCTCGACAGCGCACCTGTGGTATAGCACCCAGTCGACTCACTATATTAAAAGCTAACTTAGCGCAATCGTGGTATAGCATCCCAGGCGACTCATTTGATATTGAACTAAGGGTCTTCCGAAGGCAATAAAGTAGAATCAGTAAATTCACTATTATTTAGACAAATCAGAACATTCTTTAAAATCATATTCTAATATCACCTAACTGGGTTTAGAAGCATAATATTATATTGAGCATTAACTATAGCAGCATTGTTACAAACATTTAGTTGAAAGGAGATAAATACGGATGAAATAGACTTTAACGTAGAATAAGATAGAATAAGATCTTTGTATTATTTTTGTTGATATTTTATTTTTGGTTTAACAATACAGGGAATCAAGTAACTACTGATAAATTTTGCCTGGTATTTTCTTATCATCCTGTTTGACAGTAATAAATACCAGAATAAGCCGAGTAGTTACAGCTTTGGCGAACAACGGAAGAAGCGAACGACATTGGCGTAAAAACCTGTGTTCGAGGGCCAACCGTTGGAAACCCGAGTCTGATAGGCAGTCTTGGTGTAAAAACCCGGATCTGTAGTTAGTCAATAAAATCATCAATAGCAGGCGAGACAGGCTTGGCGTAAAAACCCGGCTCTGTAGTGAGAATTCTGAATCTTAAATTCAGGACCAATACGGCTTTGATAATTAAAACTATCCGAGTCCGGTAGCTAGCGCAGGGAGATAAAATCTGAATAAGGTGGCTTTTGCATGGTGTACCCATCCTTTTCCTCACCTTTCAGTACGAGGAGTCCATAATAATACTTAATTAATTAAATTTCAGAAAATAGATCATTTCGAACCCGTAGCAACCGACTTTTACTATAACCAATAGGTTCGTAAAAGCCGAAACGTTACAACATATTATATACTTCGCCTAGATGCTTCGATCATCTAAATTATTCAAATGCCCAATAAATACCAATAAATTTCAAATACTAATTTTTTTTCAAATTTGTTTACGTAAATTCTAGTATTAAAAAAGTCCAAATCTCCGGAAAAATCTAAACAACTATATCCAACGAAACAACAGTTGCAACAATTTTTATTATATTAGTATTTTCTGATTTTTTCCTATTTACTGTTACCTTAATGGAGAATACGTCATCTAAAGACAGGTCTTTGACTTGTGTGGAAGTACTGATGGAATAGTTACCGAACATTTAGAAGTCTACTTTTACAGGTTCGAATGAAAAGATGTAACGGTAGATTTATGCAATTCAAATTATTGACATTTAATTTTCAGCGTGAGATAGAATTATAGAATTATTTATTTGATATAGTAGGGTACATCCCAAGGTTATGTGAAAAATTAATACAAATAACACGAATATATAATGGATTTTGTAAATGATGTACAATGATCTATATTAATGTATCATCAATCCGTTATCTTGTTATGTGGAAGGAATCTTCATCGTCTTGCCAATTCTTGAATTGCATGGTGATGAATTTTTCAAAAGGGTTCGATTACTCGATCGAAATTTTTCACAGGAATGCTGGAAAGGAAATCTAATTGAGACAAAAATTAGGAAGTCATATTAAAAATGCACAAAACAAATCCAGTTTGAATTCGAAGTGCTGTTGGCACGTCTTTTTTTATTTAGTGGTATCCTCCTTAGGTCGTATGATTCGGTTTTCCAAATACTCGGTAACTATTCCATAAATAGTTACTTATATGCCGAAGGTTAAGAGCCTATCTTTGGATTACGTAATCCCGAAGGGTAGGTAGGATAGTTGGTAGGGAAAAATCTGTAAATAACAATATATATATATATATAACGATAATAAGAATTATTGCAACAGTTATCGTTTCCACACCACTATGCAGTAGATAACTCGGCGCGTTTTTTTTAAAGTGGTTTCCTCAAAAAGCCTAATCCACTATACCGTGAAGCCAAAAGGAAACCGAACGATGATCGCGCTTTAGCTCGACTGTAGTGAGTAGAAGCTTACGTACACAATGCGAGCGAGTGTAGGTCGAACTATAGTGCAATTATTGTTCGGGTTCGTTTTATCTTCACGGTATATTCTAATAGATACATAAGTATAATTGATAATTGAAAAAAAATAAAGCATTTATAATTATAATAAGATTCGCAAGTAGGTATATTAGTAATTTAAATTTCGCAGAACACTTATTATTATTATTATTGATATTATTGCTTCCTCTAACGACTTGCTCCAGGATCCTTCTGGTTTATATGGAGAGCTTTTCAGTTTTGACGCCCTGACAAATGGAAAAAAATTCGTTCACTGTCCGCTCTATAGTTCTCGTAGTCCCTTTATATGTTAGTCTACTTTAGATATTATGGCGCAAAGCATCCATATGTTATGGCGCAAAGCATCCATATGTCATAGCGCACTGCAGCTATATATCATTGCGCAAAGCAGCAGTGTTTTGTTATACTTTTCTACGAATGAAAAATAATTAACGTAATGTAGGTTTACTACATTGCGCGAGACTCCGTCGAGTCTCTTGATCATAACATGTAACATCGATTGATAGCTTGATATTTAGTTTTACTGTAAACTACGGTACGTCGACGCGTTTTTTTCTTTTTTTTTTTTTTTTTGTGGGTTCCCCTTTAGGTTCATGGTTGTTGTTAAATTATAGCTAATCCTGTAAATATGGTTACTTCAAAATTTCTTTCCAGACAACATTTTTAATTTCTTCTGAATTTTTTGAAGTGTTCTCTATGTATATCTGATTTGAATTCCGACATCTAGAAAGAGCTACATATAATTGACCGTGACTAAATAAATCTCTACCAAAATATAATCCCACTTTATCGAAACTCTGACCTTGAGATTTATTGATTGTAATCGCAAATGCCAATACTATAGGGAATTGCCTACGATATAATACGAATGGTAAGCTCGAATGCTCCCCTGTATCCAGCACAATTCTCGGAATGAACACAATATTTCCAACATTATCTCCTGTAATAATTTTTGCTTCAATATTAAATTTAAACAGTCTAAGTATTTTCAGTCTTGTTCCATTGCATAAACCATCATTGATACTTAAATTTCGGATGAGCATTACTATAGCACCGGTTTTCAACAATAATTTATGTACTGGTAAGCCGGGAAATTTTAAAGAATTCAAATATTCTACGGGATAATTTAAATTCGCATCAGTTTCAGTCTGGTCCACTCCTTTATATTTTGCTCTATCAATACTGAAATAAGTTTTCTCAAAAGTTTTAATCTTTTTTAATATCTTATCATTTAATTTGTAAATGTCTTGATTATGACTTGCTAAAATCGTATGATTAGATAAATCTTCCATATTGTCGTTAACGGTACCATAAATTTTTTCGCAAATGTCATCAGTTTTCCATTCTTCGGGGATCTTAAATGAGTCTATCACTCCTTCTCCAATGTTTAATAAGAATGAGGAAAATTGTATGTTGTTATTTCTCATATTGTTTTTTAATGTTAAAATTTTGAAATCTTTCCATAAGTTTGAATATTTAATTGTCTCTTGAATGATATTTAATCGCGAGCCATTTTTTATGACCGGTAAAATTTAACGAAAATCGCCACCTAGAATGATTAATTTACCTGCGAATGGAAGATTATAAATATTGCAGCAATCTTTTAATGTTTTATCAATAATTTCCAATGCTTTTTTGGGGATCATTGACGCTTCATCCCATATAATGATATCACATTCCCTCAATTTTTTTTTATCAGAATCTAACTTTAAAAACGAAGTTTCGATGTTTGATAAGTCTAAAGGTAGTCTAAATGTTCGATGACTTGTCATGCCACCTGGTAATAATACAGAAGCTATCCCAGTCCACGCCATAGATACAACTTTTTTGCCTTGACTGATATAATAATGAATCAACGTTTTGTATAAAAACGTCTTGCCGGTACCTCCGGGACCATCAATAAATATCAGACGATTTTTATTAGTATTCGTTACATAATCAAATATATATTTTTGATCTTCATTACATTTCGTAATCATTTGTTCAAATAATTTTTCATTATTCATCATTAATATTTTTTTTTCTTCGAAATTTTCACTATCTATTATAGGTTCTGGAAGTTGAAAATCCGAGCATGTCATATTTTCTGAATTTAAAATATCATTTATTTCTTTCAAAGCTCTGCCTTCGTTATTGTCCTTGAAATCTTCGCTAAAATATTTTTCATACTTATTCCAAATTTCTTTGGCAAATGACACATTGTCTGAAATAAGAAACCACGCAAAGAATTTACGTAACTGTTTAGGCATTCCAACATTGCACACTTCTTCAAAAATTTCAAAAATATGTTCATCGCTTTCAACTAATCCCATCGCGATTGCCGTCTCTTTATAAGACAGATAAATATTATTTTCGTGTTCTTTTAAATCGTTAAAAGATATGGCTCCTTTCTTTCTATTTAAAATTAATTTTAAATGAAAACGTTCCGAATCTTTAGGGCTGACGCTGTTGATACGTCCTACCACTTTCGAAAATTGTTTACGTTTAATCCATTTTTTTTCGGAAAGATCAAATAGATAACTTTTCGGTATGTTAATGTACAGTATATTTTTTGCAATTTGGTCTCGTTGATTTAATTTAAACCAAGCTGTTAAGGTGGTTTCATGATTTTTCAATGCAACTTCTACGTTATCCTCCTCAAAAATTATTCTCTGTTGGTTTTCGGTATGAACCGCTAAACGAATAATTGTATGAGATCTAGCAGAGAGGGGTAATTCTTCTATTCGCCAAGCAGATTCCATTGGACTTAAATACCGACTATCGATATATTCAGATATTTCGTCATAAGTTTCATTATCTTTGTCGACCTCTGTCTGCTGACATTTCTTTAATTTGACGTATGCCCTATCATGTCCTTTATGTAGGTATTGATAAATGTATTTTATGCTCATAACCGAAGCACAATATTCTACATTTATATGACACTCATATTTTCTCAATAATTCAGGATTATAAGGTACTACCATCGAATTGTCTACGTTAATAAATTCACCGTTAATTTTCTTATTGTACACATATCCTTTATCGCGATTATCGGTACGTTTATAAATTGGAAAACCATTATCTTTAAACGCAGTATGCTCACAAAATGCTTTTGGAAAATTCTTGGTACAAATGTTTTTGTTGGAATCATAACATACCGAATAAGATGTATGTGGACCATGCAACATATGTTTGATTACTAAATTTTGTAAATGGATATCATTCGAAGGAATTTCAGCGCTGATAAATTTATCTACTGCTTCCGGATTCGACAATTTGTTAGCGTAGTCCAAGACACATAAAATATGAGAATGGGGTAAACCGCGTTTTTGAAATTCAATGGTATAAACAAATGCTAATATCTTTCCAAACATTTTTCCGCTAATGATATCAGACATGATAGATTTAAGTTTAGAATAGAATAGCCTTACGATTAGCGTTGGAATATCGTTGCAAGTTGTTCCAGGCGGAAAATTATTTAATATCCTTCTAATTTCTGGCCAATTCGGATTGCAAGTAACAGTTATGAACAAATCGGGTCTACCGATATCCCTACAAATAGCAACTGCCTCTTGATATAATTGATACATGTGTCGCGGACTACCTATATACGAAGATGGTAATACAAACATATTTCCTAACCTCTCTTTGTTCTCGAAATTACCTGATCTATTCATAGCACTTCCGGCAACGTGGTCCATTAATCCCTGATAACACTCTATTCGTAATTGTTTTTGATTGTACCTGATATAATTTAATCTATTATTTTCGATTATTATATAAGCTTGAACTATATACTGTTGTGTTAGCCTTCCACAATACAGAATAGGATTAAATTTACTTTTCGGTCTGTACGCTAAACGATATGAGTAATATTGAAGCGCTGTTAATCGTTTTTGAACATCAGGATTTTGTGTGAATATTGAACTCCAACCTAAATCACCACATGGGAACATCAAAGGGAAAACCATAGGGTCGATATGAAATGATAATTTGTTCAAAGATGTATAACTATTTACACCAGGTGGAAGATCTTTTGGATAAACACACATATCAAACGATGATGGTATCTGACCATCTTTGGATATTATTAAGGCAGCACATTCCGCAGTTGTGGGAGTATTGTATCTATTTTTATCTAAAGTTATATCACGGACAAAATATAAATAATATTCCGGTAATGATTCGTCTTGACTGAGTTGATATAATAGTAGATTACGTAACTAGTGCGCAAAATAGGTGAATCCCGCACGAGTCGGATTTGTCGCCCGAGCGTAGCGAGGGCGACAAAAGAGACGAGTGCGGGAGACACCTATGCGCACTAGTTACGTATACTATTTTTCCTAACGAGCTACGCAAAATTCTACAACATTGGTATCTTGTATGAAATATTGAATTTTCAAGTATATACAAATTATTGTATATAAGATGGATGAAGTGTCCGCTTAAAGGAATTGGTAACGATGCCGATCCTGTTTATTTACGTTTACCAGCTCTATCTCCCCGCACCTTGAATTCTCTCTCTTTCATTCAACGTTACAATACACAAAGAAAAGGTGTTGCGTTTCAATTATATTTATTTTGCGCACTAGTGCGGGAAAGTACTATTTTGCACACTCATTTGCGTGCGCAAAATCGAATTTTGCACACTGAGTTAGGAAAATATTTTTTCCAAACGGCGTGCGCAAAGTTCGTTTTTGCACACGGTTTTGCGTGCGCAAAGTGCTCTTTTCCCGCATGCAATTTAGCGTGCGGTAATGAATTCTTTTAGCGTGCGGGAATGATTTGTTTACGTATTTCCGTGCGGGAATGGTTTGTTTACGTTTTTGCGTGCGGGAATGGATTCTGGGCATCGAGTGATAGCACACCGCACACCGACCGTATACTTTGTAGCGGTATGTTTACATCGTTGTCTGTACCTCGTTGCGTTGGAAGATCTGTTTGAACCTTTTCAAGCAGTGCTATTCAAGAGAGGAAATTGCAGAAGGCAGTCAGTCAGGAATGTACTATATCGTAATAATTTTGAAAATAAAATTCAGGAACAATGTCCATAAATATAGTGGGAATTATATTTTGAATAGAAGATGTATATGAATTGGAATTTTTTTCAGATTTTATTCGTAACACGTTGACTACTCTTATTGTTTCAAATGAAAGATTATTTTTTTAGTAGTCAGGGGGCTTCGCCCCCCGAACCCCCCACCGGGGCTTCGCCCCTGGACCCCACCGGGGCTTTGCCCCGGACCCCACCGGGGCTTCGCCCCGGACCCCACCAGGGGCTTCGCCCCTGGACCCCATTTGTGTTTACAGTTTACGTCGACAGTTATCATCAGATATCATCCACATACTATAGATCGGAAATTCGGCTCGGAGAATCGGTGTTTCCATGCACGTGTAATAAAAAATATCGTGTGCAACACGGGGGGATAGGTTATTGCTACCCACGCCAGCTCAAGTGACGAACTTTGCGCAGCTTTTTTGGAAAAATAATGTACGATACTCGTGCGCACGTAGGTCATCCCGCACTCGCTTCGCTCGTGCGGGAACGACCTACTTTGCGCACTCGTATCGTAAAGTACTAATATTTTTTGGCATACGGGTTATTATTATTCAACAAATTTTGTATATATTCGATATGACTTTGCACTAAATTATTATCTTCCGTTAGCCGTTTTTGTGTTGCTTCGTAATCATCATATATGTAAATTTGTCCAAAATTTGGATTTTCATTATTTGCCGAAATAATACTGCTTGGAATTGTGTGACACACCTGACCTTGTATTTTCAAATTATAAACACCTTTCTTTGATTCGCTCAACACATTTGCACTAAAACTTGCGAAGGAAAAACGATTATTATAATATCTAATTAGATCCCTGAATTTTTTGTCGTATAACACTAAATTTTGTAATATTTCATCGTAATCACTCATCGGAGGAAGTTTTATTTTCCCGTAATGACAGCAACTTTTTTTTGAAAATTCCACTGACCAAAATAGTGCTGAACAATGTGGGCACGTATAATTTAAATCCCCAAAATCGAGATACCAATTTTCCCGAGGTAATGCTTCTATTTGATTATTTAATTTTGCAGTTTGCTGGGTTATTCTTTTTTTATTCAATCTATTTTCCGTCATATTTATTACTTTATCTTTGTTTCTTTTCTTTTCCATACGCTTTTCGTTCATCGCTTCAACTAAATCTTTCTTACGCTTTTGATCCAAACGTTTTTCATTCATTGTCTTAACTAAATCTTTCTTTCGTTTTTGATCCAAACGTTTTTCATTCATTGTCTTAACCAGATCTTTCTTCCGCTTTTGATCCAAACGCTTTTCATTCATTGCCTCAACTAAATCTTTCTTTCGCTTTTGAGCCAAACGCTGTTCATTCATTGTCTTAACTAAATCTTTCTTTCGTTTTTGATCCAAACGCGTTTCATCCATTGTCTTAACTAAATCTTTGTTTCGTTTTCTATCCAAACGCTCTTTATCCATGGTTGCAACTAAATCTTTTTTTCGTTTCTTATCCAAATGCTCTTCACTCATTGTTTCAACTAAATCTTTATTTCGTTTTTTATCCAAACGCTTTTCATTCATTTCCTCAACTAAATCTTTATTTCGTTTTTTATCCAAACGTTCTTCATTCATACCCTCGACTAAATCTTTATTTCGTTTTTTATCCAAACGTTTTTCATTCATCCCCTCAACTAAATCTTTATTTCGTTTTTTATCCAAACGCTTCTCATTCATTCCCTTAATTAAATCTTTCTTTCGCTTTTTCTCTATTCGCTCTTTTCCCATACTTCGAATAGTATCCCTTAACCTTTTTTCATTCAATTTATTCTCGGCAAGATTTTCTACCCGTCGTTTTTCATTAATTCGCTCCTTGTTATGATAGTAGTGTAGTCTATTAATTCTATCTCTACCTGTTAAACTTGAATTTTGTGAATTGATAATGTCATAATGACCTCTGTCTAAACAGCCAGATAATAAAAGAACTAATTTATTCGTACTCATTTCATCCCCATATTTTCTTGGATACTCAAACTGATTTATATATACCGATACATGTATATTATAAATTTTTACGAACGACTCTATTTCTACTTCCCCCCCGAAAACTCCTGTTTTAGACATATGTGATTGGTATGCATATTTATCTAAAATTTCTGAATCGTACGATTCATCACCCACAATAAATGATTCATATACCGACCAATTGTGTACTACGTTAGAAACAATTTGCAACCTTATCGTCTGATACTTTTCTTGATCATTATGTAAAAAATATGAAAAACATCTAAATAAACAATTACCGTCCCCCACTATACGTACTGCAATAGCCCGGTTGTCATTCATCTTGATTAACTATTTTTTTTAACTAAGTTTTCAATTAACTATCTCCTTAATTAATATCCGCAGTTGAATACCTACGCTTCATAAAGTAAATATACGACGGAAAAATAAATCAACCACAGTAAATAATATGTCTATTCTACTCTCACCTTGGCTATTTGACGTGATATCCGATCCACGGAATCTCTTCAGGATTCAGGATTTAGGATCAAATAATCGGATGTATTTTTCGATATTGCTTCAAATCTGTCAAAACACCAAGGGATCTCAAGTTTCGTTTAACAGTTGGCTTACGTTGTTTCTCGACCCATTGTTTTCCGCAAACTGTCAATTTGAAAATAGGTTCGTCTCCCGTCTTTTCCATTGGAATAGGTTCCGAATTTTTTTTCCGAATTTTCAATTCCGTATATCAGAAAATGTTCTCGGGATCACCAAGATTACCCAATATGTTTGTTCAGATCTGTCAAATCCCCAAATATCAAAAGTCCTAAGGCTTAAGTCTTATGTCCTGAGAGAGGGGGGCAGGGGGGGGGGGGAAGGTCGCCGAGCGGGGTCGAGGCCCAGGGCAAGCGAGAGAGGGGGGGGGGCAGGGTTGAGGAGGCCCCGGGCAAGAGGGGGGGAGGGGGGGGCGAAAAGAGTCGAGCGGGGTCAGGAAGGCCTAGGGCAAGGAGGGGCGGGGAGGGGGGGGGAGCCGAGCGGGGTCAAGGAGGCCCAGGGCAAGAGGGGAGGGGCGAAAAGAGCCGAGCGGGGTCGAGAAGGCCGAGGGCAAGGGGTGGGGGGGGGGGGGGGGGGGGTGGAGCGAGCGGGGTCAAGGAGGCCATGGAAAGTCTGACACGGCGGCGGCGGCGGCGATATATCTTTATAATATAGAGAGATATATATATTTTTTCCCGGGATTTCACTCAGCAAGCTTCAAAGATTGAGCGTGATTTTTCCAATATTTTTCCCGGCTATTTTGAAAGGATGGCGATGAGTTGAAGTGAAGCTACGAAAGAGAATGTGTAAAAACTACGTTTTTTGACATACATTAAACGATAACTTCCCTCCTGATTTTCATACAACAATGGTTTATGGCTGACTTAACGGGGAATAGAACAAGCTTGAAAATGATTCGTATCCGAAGACTGACCGATTTTTCTTCACTTAGATGTAATGTGTAAAACCCAAGTGCATCGACTTTACGGCCCGATAGTATAGCGAGTAGTATAGTCTATTTCTTCAATTCACCCTTGTTTTACCGCCAGCGCGCCGCGTTCCGTAGATCTTATGACGACGAGTATAGAGCGTTGTATCTTTGCCTCACCCCCTTGTTCGAACGTCGTCGACATCTAAAAACTATAAAATCAGCGCGATGAGTACAGCTCACCATCATTCGTTTCTGGTTTGCAGCGTTAAACACTGTAGAAGTTTTACCTGTCTCTTGGCTAGATCAATCGTCTTATTCTTTCATAAAATTCTCTCAATTGTTACTATCTTATAGTTTGATTCACATTCGAACAAACTAAGGTGTTATCAGTTATTCCAAGACACTCAGTGCGTGGAAGAGGTTATTTTATTAGTTTGTAATTTTATTTCTATCTATTGGTCTGTTGGGGAGTGTACATATATTGTCTCATTTTTTTTTTTTTTTTCGGTGCTATTATTTATTCCAAGACACTCAGTGCGTGGAAGAGGTTGTTTTATTAGTTTGTAAATTCATTTCTATCCATTGGTCTGCTGGGGAGTATATATATATTTTTCTGTACCCTTTTATTAAACTGATTGTGCTGTGTGAGAAAAAAAAATGCCACCAAGACCGCAAAGACGTTTGCCCTTGACTTCAAGGATCAAAGATGGGCGAATTTTTAAACAAAACGGGAGATCCCGTCGAGGAATAATGTAAGATTCGTTCAGATTTGCATTAGTTAATTCCATTAGAAAGTTATTAAAAAATATTGTCCGTTTTATTGCACAAATAATGTATACTGTTTTATTTTTGATAAACATTTATGTGTACAATATACATATGAAGCCCGTCAGATGTGTTCGCGATAGATTGATATATTTTTTAAAATAGGTTAAACCAGCTGTAGATATGCGACAATGTAAATACATTGTTCAATAAAAATTATTCAATAATAACTTACTTTCATAACTATACTCTTCGAGTCAAGAATTATATTAGGTAAGAAAATTGACTGTTTGGTGAGTTAAATAACCAATAATTTTGTTTCATGCGAGAATACGTAATAATTCAATAATTTTATATAATTTATCATATTTATTGTTATTTTGTAGGATTGGGGGAATTTTTTTGAGGGCTTATTGCAAAAGTAGGATATGTGCAAGCTGGAACGAATAGATTAAGGTAGTTGTCGTGCTACAGTCCGACTCAACACGTAAAACCCATATATTCGTACTATGTAGTCAGCGACAATGTATGGCTCTGTAAGAGTGAGAGCCACGAGGTATCCACTCGAGAGCAAGAAAGATACGCGCCGCTTTATGTTTCAGTTTCAACTATAAAATCTAAACGAAACGATCGGAAACGCTGAGTGATGAATCAAATGATTCAGAAGATTACAATTTACCAAATGATATTTTTTTTGTCGAAATGTTGAGATTTGTTTTGGGCGCGGGGTAGTTTTTATACATATTTTCCACATTTTCCATATCAGCCTGTGTATAAGAACGGACTTTGAATACTTTTTTCTCAGAAATGAAACGGTCAATGGCCAAAATATTTTAACAGGAGACGTATAATGCGTCAACATATAGCACATAGAAGTTTTATCAATTTCTGAAGAAAAGTCGGAACGCATGACAACTTACCTTGAAAAACAGAGGGTCTACCAAAACAACGCAAAAATTAGTTGATAAGTAAATTACAGGAAGATGGTCTTTTCCCAAATCAAGGTCCAATTACATTGATCAGCCAAAGAATTGTTTTTTTTTTTTATACATGAACGCAAAGGACAATTTTGCCACCTATTTTCGGGGAGCAAAAAGCGGTTTTACCGCTCGAACAGTCTTTCCTCCCAGTCTTTGCTCCCCGATATGAAGTTGCACTAGATTCATCTATACTCTTTTTTCCTTCATAAAAAAAAACAATAGACGGTGGGACCAACTTCATACCTATACTGTTTTGTTTAAAGCAGCAACCAAATAAATAAATCATAACTTTGATTGATTTATTAAAAATGAATCGGTAAAACCGCTTCACCCTCAAACAGGTAGAAAAATCGGCCTCCGTTCATGTGTAAAAAAAAATATCGTGTGAAATACGGGAGCAACGTTTTCGCTTCCTCGGTGTAGTTTTCCGCCCTTGCGTTCCGCTCGTCTCGGCGAGCCTTCGCCCTTCGGCTCGCCGAGTCCTCGCTCTCGCTCGGGCAGCAAGCTACTCACACACTCGGGAGCGAAAACGTTGCTTGCTCTCTCGGTGCACAATATACTATTCTTGTGCCTGGGTTTAGTTCTTTATTCTTTTATTTATCATGCATCAAAACAATTTAAAAATATACACACCCCCGTCAAATTCCGCTTTTGTAGTCTTGAGAGAAATAATAACGACATCATCGCTTTTATAGTCACAGTAAACTAGTTTCATGTATTTTAACGCGAAGAGGAGAGGGAAGAGGAATCGTATTGTAATGTACTATTGTTTCGGTTTTCATCAGCTAAATAATTATAATCATAGATTTTCTTGAATTTTGAAATAGCATACTCCTGTCTCCAAAAGCAAACTTTTCCGACAAATAGTCATTTTTCTCCGCTTTGTAACGCTAAACCTATAATAATCACGTACACAAATCCTAGGCACAAAATTCGTGTAGACTTGTGATATTTGCAACATGCCCGAGTAAAAATGATTTTATACAATGATATTTAAGGTGGTTCTTTACCTACTTCCCACCAAACTTGGATTTCAGAGAAGATTTTGAATACTTCTCAATGAGCAGAAACTCTGAAAAAAATCAAGCATGTAGAAGATCCTCGAGAGATTGATTTTGCATAATAATAATTCAAAAAAGTTATTAACAAATTGATCGAAAAAAAAAAACTGTTCAAGAAATTAGCCGGTGACCCAACTTTTTTTTTAGGTGAAAATTATTTTTTAATTTTTCTGAATACGTATGATTTTTTTCAGAATTTTGTTAAATCTTTGAAAATCGCATTTTGTCAGGTATGAAAAACTCAATTTTCAAAGATTTAACAAAATTCTGAAAAAAATCATACATATTCAGAAAAATTGAAAAATAATTTTCACCTAAAAAAAAAGTTGGGTCATCGGCTAATTTCTTGAACAATTTTTTTTTTTCATCAATTTGTTATTAACTTTTTTGAATTATTATTATGTAAAATCAATCTCCCGAGGATCTTCTACATGCTTGATTTTTTTCACATTTTTCCCCCATCGAGAAGTATTCAAAATCTGCTCTGAAACCCACGTTTGGTGGGAAGTAGGTAAAGAACCACCTTAATCATATAGAATTATATAAATGTTATATAGAATTGTATGTAATTAAATAGAATTATGTATAATAATCCATGTAAGTTTTATAGAACTTTATAATAGTTATATAACTCTATAAAGTTGTATAGAATCATGTAGAGTTCTATATAGGATCCAAAACAAGCTTATATGTGGGTTTTATAGAATTCTGTATAATTATATATAACTTTATAGCTATACATTTCTATCGGGCCAATATTTGTATAGAATTATATAGAACAATTCTATATAATTCTATATAATATTCTATATAATCATATAAAATCATTTTGCATGTACAGCTTACTACCCAATTTTTCATTCATCTGGCAATTACTAACAAATATTACCATCATAATTCACGTTATTAGACTGCTCTAGTAATATCTGAAACCTGCAGCCGTCAGCATCTTACTAACTAAAGTTTTGAACTGAATTCTTTCTTTCACAAGGACAACGAAAATGAAATCTGTAGCTTTCCGATTTGATTTGGTTTCACAGTTACTTGATTTGCAAAAACATAGTTGTTTTGGTACGGCAAAAATAGTGAACAATGAGATACAATCGATCAACCCTCATTCCGAACACTGCTACATCGACCCTATGGCGGAAAACATAGCCCGGTTCAAGGAGGCTATAAAAACAGCTCTGCGGACTCACTGGTACAAATTGAGAGAATTGTACGGTTCTTTATCAGTAGTGTGAGTATTATGATAAAATTCTATGCGTGCAAGGTTTTACCTTGAGAATACTATTTTGTGTTCATGTGTCGACGTAGTACTCATTAGGAGCTGACCATAACTCCGGGTCATGGATCTTGACTGAGCTTATTGGGGTGTTCTCTTGTACCAGAATATGAAGCACCTGCTATAATAACTCGCCGGAATGGGCCTTACCTTCATCAATTTACCCAAATATACGATAAAAAATCAGCGTTGAATGATTTTTTCAGATTGCCCTGGAATAATCTATTTTTGCTTGGCGTAATGAGTTTCTATATTGCGGTGAATATTTATACATTGAATTCAGTAGTTATTGTACATCGATTCCCTGAAATTTATCATCCCAGGTATAGAGAATCACTTTATTATGCGTCTGTTAACACAATGCTTCTGGTTGTTGACCGCTCGTACAGCATTAATTTGCTGAATTTTTAGACTTCTTTCCACTTGAAGAATGTTGAATATATGGTCGGCTTCAATACTAACACTGGCAGCTTACAAATTCTGTAAATTACCACATAATATTAAGTTTACCACAATACTACAGTTTCCATTTCAGAAGAATATACCTATATCAAGGTCAACGCGCACTACGCAGAAGCGAAGCAAAGGTATCGAATCGAATGAGCCGTCAATCATATTTCAATACACTTTAACTTGAATTTACACGTTTCTTCAAGATGTGGACACTCCTACGGCATCCGATTGTTTCAGATACCTTCGCTTCGCTTCCACGCAGTGCACGTTGACCTCAAAGGGGTGTACAGACCTTGAAAATAATTTTTTCCAAATCATTGCTACGATCTGAAAAAACATTCTAGTGACTCAGTTCTTTTACAGTTGATTAGTACTATTTTGATACATAGTTCATGATTTTTCCAGATTTCATGTCTTCCGCTGAACAAAAATTTAGTCCATCGAAGAAAAAGTAGTTGTCGTAGGGTACAGGTTGCTGCGTTGCATGAAATTTCTTCCGATACCCTAGGACAACTACTTTTTCTTCGATGGACTAATTTTTGTTCAGCGGAGGACATGAAATCTGGAAAAATCATTAACTATGTATCAAAATAGTACTAACCAACTGTAAAAAAACTGAGTCACCAGAATGTTTTCTCAGAGCGTAGCAGTGATTTGGAACAAATTATTTTCAAAGTATATATATATTATATACCCCCTTTATATAGGTATATTCTTCTGAAATATTAGCTATAGTATTGTGACGAAACTAACATTAAATGGTAATTTATAGGATTTGTAAGCTGCCAGTGACAGTATTGAAACTGACCATATATTCAACAGCCTTCAAGTGGGAAGAAGTCTTCAACTTCACCAAATGAATGTGGTACGAGTAACAAATCATGAGAAGTAATGTGACAATAGGAAAGAGAGCAGAATAAAGTGATTTTCTATCCCTGGGATGTTAAATTTCAACAATCTGATATACAATAATGACTGTATTCAATGTATAAATATTCAGTGTAATGTAGAATCTCATAACGCACCACAAAAACTGGTTATTTCATGGCAATTTGCAAAACCCAGGTTACGCTGATTTCTATTGTACATTAAGATAAATTGATAGAGTGAAGGCTCAATCCGGAAAGTTATTCGGCAGGTCATTCATATTTTGGCTCAAGGAAACACCCTTATAGGTTTGGTCAAGCTCATAACCCAGAGTTATGGTCGACTCCAGTCAGTCATAAAAGTAAGTCTATTCGAAATATTGTCATGCGACGCATACATTGAGTGTAGTGAATCTGTCGTTCTACAGATTTTTACAAGTAGGGAACAAGTCACGCCAACAATTTTTCACCATCGTTTTTAGAAAGTGCAGTAATATGTTCATCGATGGGGTCCCTGTGTCTCACTATTTTTCCTAGTCTTTTTTCAAATGGAGTTTCCTTTTAACAAATATCTTCTTCGCCCATGACCAATCAAGCAGCCACAACTCTGCTTCGCACAAGAACAAATAGCCAATCAAAAGTTTCACTTTGTGTCACACATTTTTCCTTCAGTCCAATCAGCTTGAAATTCATTAAAAAAAAAAAACGTTCGAAAATTTGGTAGAAATTGCTCAGAAAATGGTTATAAAACAGGTGGCACTCTCAGAGTACCACCATGGCATAAAGGGTTAAAGGAGAAGAAGAAGACTTTGCTTCACCTCGCAGCTGTCAAATTCCTAATAACCTGAAGTTTCCCTGGTCATGGGCAAATGAAATATGTGTGAAAGGGAAACTCGATTCAAAGAAAGACTAGGAAAAATAGTGGGCTACGTGGACCCCATCGATGAACATTACTGTACCTATTTTTTTTTTTTTTTTTTTTCTCACTAGTTATAATTTATAGCTATAATTTGTAGCTATCAAGCCATGTCCCCAGAAATTAAAAAATTTCATTGATCCAGTTATCCAAAAATACCGGCGCATCGCATCCACGATTCAATGTGTACCTATACATTGCCAGAACTCCCATCATACTTCACAATCATGTTTTTTCATATAGTTACCCTAAAACCGCGGAACATGTCTCATATCACAGCCTCTTGAGTAGCATGAAGGAGTGGAGGAAAAGTTGTTATCCTCCCACACCACGAAGAATTCAAGACTTTGTCGAGGCGTTAAGAAATCCGGAATTTGAGCGGAATTTGGAGTACGGCGATACTGGGTGCCTTTCGGTCCAATTGGTCACCGACGCGACCGGCTATCATCACGCAGTGATGTATGACGCAAACTTTGTCAACACCGAGATGCGTGACGTCACGAAGGTGTTCATTGACGGGACATTTCGTTCCACTCCCCGCATTACTGACGCAACCCAACTGGTGACAATCATGGGCATTAAGTTCAATCACGTGAGTTTTTTGTTGTAGACCCATTTCATAAATGATGTTAAATCTACCCAGCTGTCTCCTCAAGTGAGTCGTTTTGAAAGTTGTATCGGTATGTACTAAATTTGTTAATCACTTTATTCTTTAAGGAAAGACCCTAGTGAAACTGAAAACTTTTACATCTTTCTTACGATCGAAATTGTTCATACATCATGTGAATGTGTACGCCAAAACTAAGAAAACCGCACGTTGAGCTTCAAGATTACTCAAGAAATGTAGAAGTTACGCAACTTACATTCAATGGTAAAAACGTACTGAGCTTCAAAATGCAATTAAATCTTATCGCATCATATTCCTCTTCGTCCGCGGTCTTCAGTACACTGAGGCGAAGAAAGTTAGGGATCGGATTTGAGATTGGATCACTTGTTCCATTTTGAGCAATTTTATTATTCCTGATTTCAAATTTTTAGCATTTCGCATGTTATATGAGACTAAAAAAAATGTTCCATTACAACAGAATGAAACCGATTCTTCATTTTGTGCATAAGGTATATGTGTGAATCTTCACTGCGAAGGAGAAGTTGATTGGAGCAAAACTCAGACGCAAGAAGCATTTAGCGTAGCTCAAAAGATAGTTTTGAGTAGATGACATTTTCGTGAAAACTGGTGTAAGTTAATTAAATTGTTCAGAGTATATAGCAAAAAATGATTGGAACGGTCATATCATTAAACTTTATGATCAACATATCATCTTCGCCCTGTATCTCTAGATCCACCGTCACAAAAAAAATACAAAAATAAGAATTAAATTAGCTGTTGCGGTTCCCAGAAGATCGTGGTGCTGATCTATAACACTCGTTCATCTCTGGCTGTTGCCTTAGAACAGTAACTCAAGCATCGCCCAACAGCGCTCACTGCTGCGGCTCCTTTTCAATGGAACTTCGTTTGAGTGCTTACACCAAATACATTGCGGAAGGCTTCCGTTGGCATTCTTAGCTCTTCTACGGCTGATCTTGCATGGAAAGAGATTAGCTGTTTCTCAATTATTAGGGATTTTTGATGTTGTGACTGACAATTTTTTAGCGCAGCGGAGATGTTTTGCTTCGATTCAGGGACGTTCGTTATCTTTCACGTAATTGTTGTCCTACAGAAGTTGTATTTAGAACCAAGAAAAAATGTTCATGAAGAAATTTTATATTTCAAGCGCTCCAGCTTTTTATTGTATTCCGGAGTCCTGCAGTATCCATATACATGGCTATATAGTTTATACTTTTACGTTATATTTCCTGAAACTTACTTTCAATAGTATTTTCAATAGTCTAATGATATTGTAGAAGTTCATTGTGAAAAAAGCAAGATTTTTTTTTTCAATTCTTTCACAAAATCAGTTGTCCGTGAACTAAAAAAAAATCAGAGGGCCTTAAATATTTGTCACAAGGTGGGGACAGCCCCTTAAAGTATATTTCCAGCAAAAATGCAAAATTGAATTCTTGAGTGATTCTGGTCGAAATCTCAGTAGGGTCTCCCCTTAAATGATTGATAGGCTACATCATCTGCAAAAAATTGAGCCCATGCTTATAAGTTTCTGGACCTTTTGCGACCTAAATAACGAATTTTGTGTTACCAGACTTGAAATGAGAAGTCACATGAGACTGGTCCCTCCTCCCCGATTCATGTTTTGTTCCAATACCAAGTACCCCTTCGCTTACTCAGATTTGACATCATTCATGGATGTACCAATCAAGTCACCTGTCTAAAAACATCAATTAATAAAGGAATGTCGCTGTTGCTAATATCAAGGTCGTAACTGTATATTGGGTATCTTCTCACATCTTACAGGGCTTTCCAATCGTATGGATCGTGATGTCCAGGAAGACGGAAGCCGCGTATGTGGCAGTTCTGCGTCACATTAAAGAAAATGTAATGCAGAATAACGAAATTCGCCTGGCAATGACAGACTTTGAGCGGGGACTACGGAATGCTATTGGGCTTGTGTGGGGTGAGGCGCACGTCACGGGCTGCAACACGCATTACGACCGAGTAGGTACCTTTCCTACCTAGCTGCCTAACTACTTATTAATGATCAACCCTTGCGAGTTGATCAAAAGTATATCTTTAAAAATACAACAAAAATATTGAAAAGCGCATCAACGGCATTAAAAATATTCTATTCTGCTCGGTTGCAGAAGGCCTCATATTATATTCTGATGTATAGATTTTCCGATTTTTATACGAATCAAAGCTGAATAGCAATCGATGTTTATATTCCAGTTAGGAAATAATAACATAACAATAGGTAGTCATTATAACAACTAGGTATCTCAAAATTGCTGAACAGTTTCAACACATGCTTCATTTGAATTCATGATCTGATCGTTTTTCTGCTCGAAGGAAAAGAAAGAGAGAGACTACTGGAGAATAGTGCAATAAGTAATCGTGCAATGCTATTAAAATGCGCAAAAATTATAAATACAGATGTTATACACTCTTTCAGGCAGTTATCCAGAAAGCCAAGTCACTCGGCCTCGGCAACGTATTGCGGCAGTACGACGAGGCGAAATTATTTTTAAAACAGATTTTGGCCTTGGCATACTTGCCGGCCAATCTTATCGAGCGCCAATATCTGATTTTAAAAAATAATTTGTCCGCCAATCTCCGCAGAATACTCAACCGATTCTGCACATATTACGCACGGTACTGGCTAGGAACTGTAAGACCTGAAGGCTTTAGTGTTTATGGTTTGGGGCGACGAACCAATAACGTAATTGAGTCTTACCACAGCCGGTTACGTCATCGTATGAAAAGACACCCAGCGCCATGGGACTTCATTGGTAAGTGTGAATTGCACTTCGAAGACAGCTTGCATAAGCACACTATCAGTTATATAGCATTATTCAATTACTCGCATTTTCTGAATAAGGTAAGCTGCTGAAGTTAGCAGCTGACGTAAGGGATGACGTGCGAAGGCTCCGAAACAATTGCCAAATTAGTCGCCATGCTCGCTACTCGACTGTTTTTAAACAAAACCGACTTATTAAAGGTCAGCGTCACTGTCTTATTGATTAATTTTAGCTTGCTTGCAAGCAAAAGCCTTTGCAGTAGTTTCATCGTTCCATGAGGCGGGTGATAATCACTTGGAACTATCTGATGTTTTCATTTATCTTTGTTATTTTTCACGTGCGTCACATAGTGAGAAATGCTTCTGAACCTGGCCAAAACCGTATTAATCGTCTGAGAAGCATGGAAGTTATTGTAGCCAGATTCTTCGGGCGTCTGATTTCAAATTTTGTGACAAAACTGCAAAATTCAGAATTTCACACATAGAACCTCATTCATATCGGATCCCCTTCAAAGTTTTTCTGATTGATACACATTTTCTTGGTCCTGGCTGTGTTTTTTTTTTTTTCACATTTCTTTCACACTTGAACGTTTTTCTCACGTATACGTCATAATTGCAGTATCCCTTTCAGAATGTATGAGCGAAGTCTTACCAGAGTCCGATAGTAGGCAAGGTACCTACTTTATATAGTTGAATACTAATCACGTTTTCGTTTGACTAGCATGGAAAGAGTTGCATATGCATCAAATCACCGTCGATGAATTCCTCCAAAAGGCCACATCTCTCAAAGGCGACGTGTCCCAAATGATTGCCACCGAGCTAAACAGCAGGCAAGGTCCTGAATACGATCTACACGAACCTCCTGTGGCCATACGCTTAGGTAACGGTTTCAAATATGTGAATATAATATAGTGTATCGAAGCAACAAATCATTCTCCCAATTACTCGATTCTTTCTGTGGTTCCTCGGTTGGTTCCTCGTTGCATTTGACGTCTGTCATCTCCCCTCCTTCAACCCACCTCCGTGTGTTTCCTTCACGTAGTCTGTTAATCATCGTCTGAGCGGTTTCCAGTTATTATTCTCCAGATCTTCCTGCTAGATGATCAGGGGTGTATAAGCCAGAGGTTTACTCTCAATCACAGCTGTTCGAGTCTAGAGCACTCTGTTAATCCACATACAGTTCAGAGTCCATCACGATCGATTGAATTTATTTTCCAACAGAGAACGATCCTGATTACGAGCCCGCATTATTTGCCGATGAAGCTCCTCACTGGCTAATCGACAACGCCGAGGTAGCACCGGATGCACTGGCGAATGGTAATTTTGAAAAATATTTCCATACAGTCTAAATTGGCTACTTTCCTCTAGGGTATAAGATGAAGGAGTACTATACTATATTGTAAATATTTCCGTACAGTCTGGACCTATTGTAGACTGTTGATAAGTCACTTGACTGCGTTGTTTTGGATACTGATTTTTGCTTTTCTAATGACTCCATTAGATGATCCCAACAACGAAAGCGACATGGACAACACGTCGGACACTTCTAGTTCCAGCAATGATGACGTCTCGGGTGAAATCGGTAATAATAATTAGTAAACAATTTAAGTAGTCCATTATTCTGTTGACTCGTTTTCTCTGAGAAAATCACTGCACGTGTTATATGTTCCTTCAAATTTGTTAACTTCCGAATCGCTAAATGTGCAATGTGGCATAACTGTAATTGACATCATCATGTGGACGTAGAAGTTCATCGACGGGGCATTGACATGGATGCTAATATCCCCGAGGTGGATGTTTTTGGAGACAGACCGCACCGACACGAAACGTCATCACCGCAAACCATTGGTAATTTTGACAAATCTTGTGAATTAACTTTGCTATCACTCATGCATCGTGAAATAGGTGTAGGTAAAGCTTTCTTGATAGTTCGATGGTTTCGTATATTGAGGCATTTCATGCTTGTATTGAAAATTTCGAATTTCTTGATCCTGGAGAAATATTGTATGATATTGAATTTCACAGCTCCGCCATTATAGTTCTCATTGGTTTAAATATTGTAATCTCATAGAAGAAATCGACGATGCCTCGCCGGTTCAACGTGTCATCGAAGATGATTGGGAGAATATACTGGACAGACCGCACCGACACGAAACGCCATCACCGCAAACCATTGGTAATTTTGACAAATCTTGTGAATTAACTTTTCTATCACTCATGCATCGTGAAATAGGTGTAGGTAAAGCTTTCTTGATAGTTCGATGGTTTCGTATATTGAGGCATATCATGCTTGTATTGAAAATTTCGAATTTCTTGATCCTGGAGAAATATTGTATGATATTGAATTTCACAGCTCCGCCATTATAGTTCTCATTAGTTTGAATATTCTAATCCCATAGAAGAAGTCGACGATGCCTCGCCGGTTCAACGTGTCATCGAAGAAGATTTGGAGAATATATTGGATAGGCCAAACCAAGATGAAAGGCCACCACCGCAAGTCATTGGTAATTTTCGCGAACTGATAATTCATGATAATTATCATTGTTTTCAATTTGAACCTTAAGGGGGTATCCCCACCTTCAAATGGGTTAACATTCTGAGAAAGAAATTGATATTTTACAGGGAATGAGAGTCTGATCAAATCCAAAAAAATCATGAAGTTTAGGGAGGGTTGAATTAATTATTACTTACTAATTATTATTATACCCTCGTTATCCATACTTAACATCGAATATTATTTTGAGTCTAATAATAGTTACGCTGAATATAGAAAAACACAAAGTCATTTGGTTGTCGCAAAGAATCAGTAGTACCGTTGGATCGATTCTGGAATTTTTGGTCTTCAATTGTTCAGAAAAGATGCCTCTATCCTATGAACATAAAACTTTTTGATATCGCGAAAATTGCCTGACTCGCTTAGTTTTTACTGAGGTTTTTCTAATTCTCCAATTTTTTTTCTATACTTTTTCTATCATCTCAACCAAAAATAGTCATATCAAATAGTCATATCAAAATATCCCTTCTGAACAATTGAAGACCAAAAATTCCAGAATCGATCCAACGGTACTACTCATTCTTTGCGACAACCGAGTAATTTTGTATTTTTCTATATTCAGCGTAACTATTATTAGACTCAAAGTAATATTCAATGTCAAGTATGGATAATGAGGGTCAAACCCTCCCTAAACTTAATAATTTTTTTGGATTTGATCAGACTCTCAAATTCGCTATAAAATATCAATCTCTTTCTCACAATGTTAACCCATTTAAAGGTGGGGATACCCCCTTAATTTTTATAAAAGTGTTACACACAGTGATTAAAATGCTGCTTGTCAATTTTAGATGTACTTGTGCCACAGCAACCGCCTACAGAGATGCTCAACGAGATAGACCTCAATATACAACAAGGTAGAGACGCATGTCGATTAGGGTGGTCAAAAAAAAAAAAAAGTTTTTTCCTTATCATCTCAAAAGTTTCTTTTAGGTATAAAACAAATTCTCCTAAAAGCGCAGCTCGATATCTCAACTCTACGAGACGCTCAACGATTTTCCGTTTTCCCATATAAATAACACGAAAAAAAAATTTTTTTTGTTCATTTTCATGTAAACTCTGAAAAAAATTTTATTCCAATTTTGATGCACATATTTTCGTAGGAAATTTAATTCTTTACAAAAAAGCTCTGATATATTTTTCTCGTAATCTCAACAGATAAATAGTTATCACGCTTTGGGGAAAAAAAAATGAATAAAAATGCAAACAAAATTGAAAAATTGAAAAAAATTCAAAAATTAAATTTCCTACAAGAATATGAGCATCGAAATTAAAATAAAAAAATTTTTCGGAGTTTTATGCAGAAAAAACGACAAAGTAAATATTTCATGTAGTTTTTTCGTTTATTCTACATAAAACTCCGAAATAAATTTTATTCCAATTTCGATGCACATATTCTTGTAGAAAATTAAATTTTTTAATATTTTTCAATTTTTTCAATTTTTTTTTTTTTTTTAATTTAAAATTTTTTTTTTCTTTTTCAAAGCGCAATAACTTTTCATCTGTTAGGATTACGAGATAAATATATCAGAGCTTTTTTGTAGAGAATTAAATTTCTTACGAAAATATGTGCATCAAAATTAGAATAATATTTTTTTTTCAGAGTTTTACATGAAAATAAACAAAAAAAATTTTTTTTACGTGTTATTTATATGGGAAAACGGAAAATCGTTGAGCGTCTCGTAAAGTCTCGATATCGAGCTGCGCTTTCAAGAAAATTCGTTCTATACCTGAAAAAAACTTTTGAGATAATAAGACTTGAGAAAAAAAAAAAAAAAAATATATGTTTATTATGGACCACCCTAATGTCGATACAACTATAGGTATATGAAACAAATGTACGTGATTGTGAAACTAATTTCTCATTTTTTCGTCAACATTCGATGTACAGAACAACGCTGCAGAACCGAAATCGCCATCGAACAGCCTATGGCCCTGGCAGAGGTACCTAGGGTAGAACCCTTGAACAAACGCCAAAAGCGGAACAGGCGACGAAATGGTTCGAAGTTTTGAAAATACAAATTGAAAAATGATCATAAATGCAGATTGATTTTTTGAAATTACAGAAATGAAAAGAAGAGCACGAGCCCGTGCTAATGAGAATGTAGAACAGCACGAGTTAGGGCGTGTGGTAGAAGAGTTGCGCCGACAAACAGAAATAGCAAGGGAAGCACAAATGGAAGTAGAACGTCTCCAGCAATCGGCCATCGACAAAGGTAATAATAGCAACATTCATTCACAACACAAAAAGAATCGGATGTCCCCAATTCATTTTCAATGCAGTAACAAGTCAATATGAAGTTTGTTAAACACCAAGGAAAAGTTTCATAATTCGTAACCCTCAAGCACCACATTGGGTTACGGTAACCCAGTCCTTTATTCAAACTTCAAAATTTGAAAAGATTTTCTCCAATTTTCATTCATATGTGAGTTATGTCTTCGAAGCTATGAAAGCCATTTCTTTCTTCTGCAAACAAAATTTTCCCTGATTGTTTGACGCTTCGGTTGAAAAAGAAAACATCCAAATCGGTGTATTGGATGCCGAGATGTTTGCAAGACAAAACGCTGGGTTACGCTAACTCAGCGTGGTAGTTGCGGTTGACTCTAGAAGTGTGGTGTTTGAGGGTTAGTTGCGTATAGTTAGAAATTTCAAAAAACAGAGAGTGAACCTATAATTTTCTATCACACGTGGATGACAATGACATCTGTAATAAATTTTCACAAACAACTCTTCAACAATTAATATTCATTCGTTGACTGTAGTATAATGAAAATACAGAGAGCATGCCGGGTCTGATAAACAATCTTGAACTTTTTCAAGTTACACAAAGCTGACTGCAGTTTTAAATAATAGTATCATCCTTGGGCAATCATGATACCACGATAAATTGCATTCTGCATTACCAATCCATAGATAATGCATTAATTACATCTATCAAACCTCATTTGACTGCTTCCCCATCAAATCTGCCTTAGTGTGAATCATTCAATATCTCGTCCATACCTTTTATGTTGTGATGAACTTATTACAAGTACAAATTTTCTGTCACCTACGTAATGGCGTCGACGTTCTATCCAAATTATTAACCAATTTACTTATCTTATGATGTGAATGACAATATTTAAAATAGCATACTCTTTTCAACGCATCGTATATGATGAGAATGAATTTGCAATAGTACAGATAGATGCTTGTCAATTGAATCCCTTTGGTATTCTGCAGGGTTGATCTGCGGTGATAAAATCTTTCCTATCACTTTTAAATTCACATAATATTTATACAGAAGTGGCGAGCGAATGTAGAGTACCCGGCCGCATAAGGCTCCAGATTCGCAGAAACGCTTAACTCTTCGGAGTGACCGTGTTTCGAGGTGCAACGGCCCTTGTATGAATCGCAGGATAAAAATGCAGCATCCGTGCTCGTGCGGGGTTATATTTGTGTTATAGCCTGGATCGTTAGTTTGCGGTGATAGAATCAATTCAGTTGCTAACTCGGCAGAAGTGGCGAGCGAATGTAGAGTACCCGGCCGCATAAGGCTCCAGATCCGCAGAAACGCTTCACTTTTCGGAGTGACCGTGTTTCGAGGTGATGCCGGCACTTGTTTCCAAGCGCTGGGGGGAAATACGGCGTTCGGACTTCAGCAGAGTTACGGTTGGATTGCGAAATAATTTACGTGGTCGATGTTTCGTTATCAGCATTAAAATTAGCTTGAAAGCCATATATGAGATTTCGGTAACAAATGCGCGTGTTGGAACGCTACTATATCCAACAAAGCGCCGGATCCGCAGAAACGCTGCTCTTTTCGGAGTGAACGTGTTTCGAGGTGACGGTGGCCCGTGTATCAAGCGCAGGATCAAAATGCAGCATCCGTGCTCGTGCAGGGTTGTTATATTTGTGTTATAGCCTGGATCGTTGGTTTACGGTGATAGAATCAATCCAGTTAGTAACTCAGCAGAAATGGCGAGCGAATGTAGAGTACCCGGCCGCATAAGGCTCCAGATCCGCAGAAACGCTTCACTTTTCGGAGTGACCGTGTTTCGAGGTGATGCCGGCACTTGTTTCCAAGCGCTGGGGGGAAATACGGCGTTCGGACTTCAGCAGAGTTACGGTTGGATTGCGAAATAATTTACGTGGTCGATTTTTCGTTATCAGTTCATCAGCATTAAAATTAGCTTGAAAGCCATATATGAAATTTCGGTAGCAAATGCGAGTGTTGGAACGCTACTATATCCAACGAAGCGCCGGATGCGCAGAAACGCTTTTTCCTTCAGAACTAACGTGTTTCGAGGTGACGGTAGCTCTTGTTACAAGCGCAGGATGGAAATGCAGTAGTTGGATATGTATATTTGTATCATAATTCAGAAGCTTGATTTGCGGTGATGGAAACTTGTCCCACTGTTCAATCCAGATGATATCTTGGCAGACGTGGCGAGTGACTGTACAGTACCCGGCCGCATAAGGCTCCAGATCCGCAGAAACGCTTCACTCTTCGGAGTGACCGTGTTTCGAGGTGATGCCGGCACTTGTTTCCAAGCGCTGGGGGGAAATACGGCGTTCGGACTTCTGTCGAGCTACATTTGTATTGGGAATAACATATTCGGTTGAGGTTCGGTTACCAGAAACAAAGTTTTTTCTTGGGCTGAATGTTTATAAGTAGAACTATCAATGGCTATTTTTGACATGCATCCGGTCGTCGACGTGCATGCACCGCTTTCGGAAACTCATCAATTATTCTGGTTACGTTATGAGTTATGAGTAGTTATACAAATAATTCGCTCGTTGAAATTAAAAAAAACAAAAAACAACCAAACGAAAAATGTTGACCTACCGTCTGTGACGGATTTCAGATACGTCAGTTCATTTTTATAAATTATTACTTTGAACCTCGACGTCATTACGCTACATTACGCTTCGATCCCCTCTATCCTCAATCATGTGTACTCCTTGTTGCTGTTATATTTTTTAGAATCATGTCGCATTTGCTATGATGCGAAGGCGACGCATGCCTTCCAACCGTGCGGGCATCGACATGCGTGTGGCCCTTGTGCCACCCGCATTTGGGATCATCAAACAAGGCGGGCTGCTGCAGAGGACGCCTTTTTGCCACATTGTCCATTTTGTCAGGGGATTACGCTGCAGGCCCCACAGAGGATATGGCTGCCATCTGAATGAGGCCGCAAAATGAAAGCAATACTTTTGTAAAATAAAAAAATTGAAAAATCTGCCTATTTTTTCACTATTTTTTTCTTGCTGAAATTTTATATTTTTATTTTTGGCCTAATTGAGGTGAATTGGCCTGCAAAACATGTCAATAAACAAAACGCGCCAAGATTTATTAAAATCGGTTCAGTAGATCCGGAGATGCACTGTCGGCCATTTGAAAAAAACATAGTTTCGAGAAAAACGCGTTTAAAGTTTTTTAAGTTCTATGACTTACGAGTAGTTGGTCTGCTATCTCTGGACCATATAACAATATATGACTGGAATTTCTCAAAGATATTTTAGGAGGTGATTTTTGAAGGTCTAAAGAGTTAAGAAATGCAGGGAAAAAAATCGATTTCTCGAAAATTCTAAAGTGGACAAGTACCTGAAACATGATCGTATCGAAAATTCTCTCCAACGTGATTTAGATTGTGGTTAAAAAAAAAAAAAATATCCGAATATTTTACGAATATATATTTTCAATATGACCTTTTTTTAGAAATTTGAAAAACGTAAAAAATCCAGCCGAGTCCCTTTGCTGCGAGTTATTTGTGGAAAAACCCGTATAATTGCATTGGAAGATTATCTTTTTACCGTGTACGCTTGTGACGGTATTTCCTTGATGGGGTGCTTTTGGATTACACGTACAGTTATCTTTTAATGAGTATAATAGTTTTGTTTAAAAAACTAAAATTTTAAGCAGGTCTTGAACATTATATCCGACTGGCATTGGAAAGAATCTCATCTTCCCCGCTAATTCATTTGAAGGTCTTATTCTCGTAATTAAATGTTTCTTAGTGATTAATCTCTTCTGAATAGTTAATTTATGTTATTTACGAATGATTTGCTCCGATGAAGGAATGAGTAGAGCTGCGCAATGTTCGTCTCACGTCTTCTCCTTGCTCTATGCTTCCTCTAAGTTTTTGTTTGATTTCTCCTGAGTCTCAAGAAGGTTTTAGTTTTCTAGAAAAAACCTTCAATGTTGTAGATTAAGATCGGTCGAAGGCAAGTTTAATTTATAAATAAATTTGTAATTCAAACGAATACGTCTATCCTCTACTCTGGTTTATTTGAGACTAAACTCTTTTTTTGGTTTTCGAACAATCGTTGTTAATTATAAAAAAGAAAGGCATTTTACAGATCTCATTTGATATACATAGATTTAGATGTTTCTTAATTTTCTTGTTTCCTTATGACAGCTGTCAGAAGAGTTCGTAACTATAGAAGACAAACGAAGTAACAGGTGTCTAATTGACGCATATCCTGTCAAATCATTCATACATTCATTCGATATAAATGTTTGGAGGTAATGAAATTGAAAATGTCAGTTCAGGAGATTTTGTTCTTTCGCTAATCGCGTTTTCACTATTCTGGTCCTTCCCCATTTTACCTATCCAAGTTTGCTTCATTCCAAATTTGAACTGTCAAAATATTACTTTTCAGTGTACTAGCTATTAAGAATATTAACCCGGATCCACTTTCAAATTCAGAATTATCGACTTTCCGCGTGAATAAAATCTATATTTTATTCATTCGTAATACCAGATATGTGAAAATAGATTTTCGTTGTATGACCATTCCAATAAATCAACTTTCGCGGAGACAGTTATTCAACCTAATGATCCGTCAATAAATTTTTTTTTCCAATAATTCATCTCTCGATATTTCAGAATTCGCAATTCTGAAATTCCAAGTATGTGCCCTTCTTTATTTTCGTCGTTCAAAATTTTGACCGGCACCCGTATCAATATATCATCATATCATTATATCATCATATCATATCATCATATCATCATACAATCATATCATCATATCATAATATCATCATATTATTATAGCATTATATCATCATATCATCATATCATCATATCATCATGTCATCATATCATCATAGAATTATATTATTATATGATCATGTCGTATCATCATATCATGATATCATTATATCATCATATCATTATGTCATCATACAATCATATTATCATATCATAATATCATCATATAGTCATGGCATTATATCATCATATCATCATATCATTATATTATCATATTATCATATTATATCATTATAGCATTGTATCATCATATTATCATATTATTATATCGATATATCATCATATCATCATATTATATCATCATATTATCATATTATCATATCATGATATTATATTATTATTATATCATCATATCATCATATCATCATATCATCATATCATTATATCATCATATCATCATATCATCATATCATATCATACTATCATATCATAGTATCATATCATTGAATCATCCTATCATCATATCATCACATAATCATATCATTATATAGTTACATCATCATATCATAATATTATATCATCATAGCATTATATCATCATATTATTTCATCATCATATCATCATGTCATATCATTATAGCATTATATCATCATATCATCATATTATAATATCATTATATCATCAAATTATTATTTCATTATATCATCATATCATCCTATCATCATATCATCATGTCATCATACAATCATATCATCATATCATAATATCATTATATCATCATATCATCATATCATATCATTATAGCATTATATCGTCATATCATCATATTGTAATATTATTATATCATCATATCATCATATCATCATATCATTATATCATCATATCATATTATCATCATATTATATTATCATCATATTATATTATCATCATATTATCACAGCATCATATCATCATATCATTATATCATCATATCATATCATCATATCATTATATATCATAGCATCAAATCATTATATTATCAAATCATCATCTAATCATATCATCATATCATCATATCATTATATCATCATATTATCATATCATAATATCATCATATAATCATATCATCATATCATCATAGCATTATATCATCAGATCATCATATCATTATTTTATCATATCCTCATATTATATCAATATAGCATTATATCATCATATCATCATATTATTATATCATCATATCATCATATCATCATATCATCATATCATCATATCATATCATATTATCATATCATCATATTATCATATCATTCAATCATCATATCATCATATCATCATATCATCATATTATCATATCATCGTATCATCGTATCATTATGTCATCATATTATCATATCATTATATTATATCATCATATCATCATACAATCATATCATCATATCATAATATCATCATATTATTATAGCATTATATCATATCATCATATCATCATGTCATCATATTATCATAAAATTATATTATTATATCCTCATGTCGTATCATCATATCATTATATCATTAAAGCATCATATCATCATATCATTATATTATCATATTCTTATATTATATCAATATAGCATTATATCATCATATGATCATATTATTATATCATCATATCATCATATCAACATATCATCATATCAACATATCATCATATCAGCATATCATATCATTATATCATCATATTATCATACCATCATAACATCATATCATCATATCATCATATCATCATATCAACAAATCATCATATCATATCATCATATCATCATATAATAAAATCATTATATTATCATATCATCATATCATAATATCATCATATCATAATATCATTATATCATCATATGATCATAGCATCATATCATATCATTATATCATCACATCATCATATCATCATATCATCACATCATCATATCATCATATCATCATATCATCATATCATCATATCATCATATCATCATATCATCATATCATCATATCATCATATCATCATATTATCATATTACAATATCATCATATCATCATAGCATTTCATCATTATATCATCATATTATTGTATCATGATATCATCATATCATTATATCATTATATCATCGTATCAATATATCATCATATCATTATATTATCATATCATATCATCATATCATCATATCATCATACAATCATATCATCATATCATAATATCATCATATTATTATAGCATTATATCATCATATCATCAAATCATCATGTCATCATATCATCATAGAATTATATTATTATATGATCATGTCGTATCATCATATCATTATATCATTATATCATCATATCATTATATCATCATACAATCATATTATCATATCATAATATCATCATATCATCATAGCATTACATCATCATATCATCATATCATTATAGCAATATACCATCATATCATCATATCATTATATTATCATATTATCATATTATATCATTATAGCATTGTATCATCATATTATCATATTATCATATCATGATATTATATTATTATTGTATCATCATATCATTATGGCAATATATCATATCATCATATCATCATATCATCATATCATTATATCATCATAGCATCATATCATCATATCATCATATCATCATATCATCATATCATCATATCATCATATCATCATATCATATGATCATCATATTATATTATCATCATATTATCACAGTCATATATCATCATATCATATTATCATATCATCATATTATCATATCATCATATAATCATAGCATCAAATCATCATATTATCACGTCATCATATTATCATATCATCATATCATCATATCATCACATCATCATATCATCATATCATCATATCATGGTATCATCATATTATCATATTACAATATCATCATATCATCATATAATAGCATTTCATTATTATATCATCATTTTATTGTATTATCATATCATCATATCATCATATCATTAAATCATCGTATCATCGTATCATTATATCATCATATCATCATATCGTCATATCATATCATCATATCATCATACAATCATATCATAATATCATCATATTATTATAGCATTTTATCATCATTTCATCATATCATCATGTCATCATATTATCATATCATTATATCATTATATCATCATATCATTATATCATCATATATTATTATAGCATTTTATCATCATTTCATCATATCATCATGTCATCATATTATCATATCATTATATCATTATATCATCATATCATTATATCATCATATCATTATATTATCATATTCTTATATTATATCAATATAGCATTATATCATTATATCATCATATCATCATATCATCATATCATTATATTATCATATTACAATATCATCTTATCATGATAGCATTTCATCATCATATCATCATTTTATTGTATCATCATACAATCATATCATCATATCATAATATCATCATATTATTATAGCATTTCATCATCATATCATCGTATCATCATGTCATCGTATTATCATAGAATCATATTATTATATCATCATGTCGTATCATCATATCAATATATCATTATATCATCATATCATTATGTCATTATATTATCATATTCTTATATTATATCAATATAGCATTATATCTTCATATCATCATATCATGATATCATCATATCATAATATTATCATATTCTCATATCATATCATTATAGCATTATATCGTGATATTATCATATTATTATATCAATATATTATCATATCATAATATCATATCATCATATTATTATATTATCATATCATCGAGTCATCATATCATCATATCATCATATCATCATATTATTATATCATCAAATCATCATATTATCATATCATCAAATCATCATATTATCATATCATCATATTATCATATCATCATATTAACATATCATTATATCATTATTTCATCATATCATCATATTATAATATCATTATATCAGCATATCATTGCACCATAATATCATCATATCATCATTAGACTGTTTCAAATAAAAAGAAGTTTTTTTTTTTTTTAGTTCCCACCGATGGAGAAGTTCAGGGCAGATATAGCAAAGAATTTGCACCAAAGCAGGTGCCAAAATGATTTTATTTGAGCTGGCGCCGAGCATTTTTCTTTTTTCCATTGATTTAACATAGGAATTTCCCTAATTTTTTTTCAATATCGAATTTCATGATCGAAAATCATGTTCATTCTTTGGCGACCATTCGAGAGAGATGTTAAATACCAGCTATAGATGTTATTGACGATCGTTGCATGGAAATAAAGAAAATTGTAGCCATTCTTTCCCATGAAATACTCAAAATTAAAGAATAAAATATGGATCTTACAATGTTTGTTTCCATGCAACGATGGTCATAACATCTAGAGCTAGTATTTAACATCTCTCTCAAATTGTCGTCCAAGAATAAAGATGATATTCGATCATAAAATTCGCTATTGAAAAAAAATTAGGGTAATTCCTATGTTAAATCAATGGAAAAAAGAAAAATGCTCGGCGCCAGCTCAAAAAAAATTATTTCTGCACCTGCTTCGGTGCAAATTCTTTCTTATATCTGCCCGGAACTGCTTCATCGGTGGGAAGTAAAAAAAAAAAAACTTCGTTTCATTTGAAACAGTCTAATCATCATATCATAATATCATCATATCATTATATCATCATATCATCATATCATCATATCATGATATCATCATGAGATTATATTATCATAGAAATATATTATTATATCATCATGTCGTATCATCATATCATTATATCAATATATCATCAGATCATCATATCATTATTCTATCATATTCTCATATAATATCAATATAGCATTATATTATCATATCATCATATTATTATATCATCATATCATCATATCATCATATCATCATATCATAATATCATCATATCATAATATCATTTTATCATCATATGATCAGAGCATCATATCATATCATTATATCATCACATCATTATATGATCATATCATCATATCATCATATCATCATATCATCATATTATCATATCATCATATCATCATATCATCATATCATCATATCATCATGTCATCATATTATCAAAAATTATATTAGTATGTCATCATATTGTATTATCATATCATTATAGCAATATATCATCATATCATCATATCATTATATAATCATATTTTCATATCATATCATTATAGCATTATATCGTCATATTATCATATTATTATATCAATATATTATTATATCATAATATCATATCATCATATTATCATATTATCATATCATCAAATTATCATATCATCATATCATCATATCATCATATCATATCATCATATTATCATATCATCAAATCATCATATTATCATATCATCATATTATCATATCATCATATTAACATATCATCATATTAACATATCATCATATCATTATTCCATCATATTATCATATTATAATATCATTATATCAGCATATTATTGCACCATTATATCATCATATCATCATATCATAATATCATCATATCCTTATATCATTATATCATCATATCATGATATCATTATGAGATCATATTATCATAGAATTATATTATTATATCATCATGTCGTATCATCATATCATTATATCATTATATCATCATATCATCATATCGTCATATCATATCATTATATCATCATACAATCATATCATCATATCATAATATCATCATATTATTATAGCATTTTATCATCATTTCATCATATCATCATATCATCAAATTATCATATCATCATATCATCATATCATCATATCATATCATCATATCATAATATCATTATATTATCATATTCTCATATCATATCATTATAGCATTATATGGTGATATTATCATATTATTATATCAATATATTATCATATCATAATATCATATCATCATATTATTATATTATCATATCATCGAATCATCATATCATCAAATCATCATATTATCATATCATCAAAACATCATATTATTATATCATCATATTATCATATCATCATATTAACATATCATTCTATCATTATTTCATCATATCATCATATTATAATATCATTATATCAGCATATCATTGCACCATTATATCATCATATCATCATATTATAATATTGAAACAAAGTTTAGCTTTTGATTGCTAAACTGTGATGAATTGAAAGCTTTTTGAATATAATGGGGTTCTGAATTGAAATAAAGATTCAAGTCGTAAATGAATTATGTTGAAATACGTGAAAATTAAGTTTATTGGAAAATGCGTGAGTTTCGTTTTATGTCTGAAACAAGACTGTTTATAAAAATTGAAAGGTGTTTACACAACAACTTATATCATTTGTTAAAATAGTCATTTGAAAGTGTACAGTGTGTGTTTGAGATTACTAGACCGTAATGCGTTGAATATACAGGGTTTCTCCCTTTGTAACACTACCCCCCCTTCAGAGAAAGAGTCGACCCGACTCGCAAAATAGAAAATGTCTAAAAATGAGGAAAGGTTCTAAAAGAAATCACTGGTCTAGCAGTCCTAATGTGAGTGTGAGTTCTGTTTTTGGGAAAGTTGGAGCTGTGGCTCAAAATTTTAAAAATTTTTCGAAAACTATCTGACATTAGTCTCACTTACATTCTCGTATGATCTCAAGGGAAACCACAGAAAACCTGGAGAAGATAGACAACTAAAACTTATCAAAATGAGCAATTTTAATATAAAAATGTTCGTTCTTCAAACTTGAAAAGTCGTCAATGAATCCAAACTTGAAGAGAAAAGGAGAATCTGGAAAACTGGAAGTCGCCTAGGGGTAAAACCGGTTCACGAATGATCAGAGGAAGTAGGAAACAGGAAAACGGGATACAGGAATCCAAAATCATGAACCGCTCCCAGGTGAATCCAAAAACGACTGCAAAACAGCACACCCTAGAGTGGAGGACAAATGTGAGTTTCATGGAAAAAGAAAAGATTGAAGTATTAACGAGCTGAAGGCCTGAATCAATAATCGAAAGTTTCTTTGAAGAAGAAATCAAGAAATGAATAAAACTGCATAAAAACTAACAAAATCTACAGCCAAATGAAAGAAAAATTATAAAATTGGAATGATCTTATCTGAAATTAGGATAAGGAGCAGGATATATGGGTCCCAGATGTGGTAGACGTGTTCGCTATAAATCTCCAAATATGAAAGATTTGTTTGATTCTGAAAAACTTGTAAGGAGTTAGTTACTTAAAACTAACAATCAAATTCAAAATTGCGTTCGGATCTCTCAGTCTTCAAAAATAAGAAATATCACAAATTACTATCTCGAAAATCGATAATCGATGTCAGCCATCTTTGAATCGATAGTAACTAGCGTCAGAATTAACCTGAACGACTAAAATTCATAACCTCGCAAAAGTGTCTAAATAAATCATCCAGTGAAAGTTTGGCATTAAGAATTAAAATAGGGGCAGGAAGAATTCTACTAATATACTCTCTACATGATTTCGGCCCCACCAAATCACTTGAAGTTAATTATTTGATGATGAAGGTTGAGGTTCCGAAGGCTTTCTCCAAGAATTTGATCGTTTTTCATTAGTATTCTCAGAAGGAGTTGATCTTTCGTTTAGTAATTGATAACAATACTGAGCTACGTGTCCCCTTTTGGAACAATAGAGACATTCAGGGATTGGTCTGGTGGTGCCGGAATCTCTAGAAAAGCGTTCATCTCTATTTTTAACAGGATCGCGTTGCTGCCAGGGAGTAGTTTTCAGACGATTTTCGTTATTTTGATCATTAGTAGAAGTTATCTTTTCAGTCTCGACTCGCCTGACTCGACCTACTCCTAAATATTGTTTATTTATGGCTTCAATTTCTAGGCTCTTAATTACAGTTTCTCTCAGAGTCGAAGGTCCCACCAAACTGACAGCATGTTTCAATTCTCCGTCTCTAATGGCATTTATAAAATGTGAACAAGCTAAAAGATCCCTAGTTGGATCGTCGCATCCTGGTAAAGCTACTCTGGACATCCTTTCGATGTCGTGTCCCAGTGTGGCGAGACTTTCGTCTCTGCTTTGTCGCCTGCTTCCTAATTGTGTTAAATGAAGCTTCTGCATATGTTCGCTTCCGAACCTAACTCTAATAGCTGAACTGAGTTTATCATAATCCCTCAGTTCATGGTTTGCGAGAGAAGTTAAAACAGTCAGAGCAGAACCTCTGAGGTTAGCCGCTAAATTTCCAGCTTTGGTGGCTGAGTTCCACCCATTCAACTCAGCTACTATCAAAAATTGACACTCATACTCGGCCCAAGAAGTGGTACCGTCGTATGTTGGGACTCGAATAACGCGAGAGGAGTTGTTGATAGGCTCAGCTCGGCTTTCTATCACTGGTCTATTTATTTGTTCGCGACTACTCCCGGCGCTAATCTCTTTTCGAAATATTCCACTGATTATTTCACAGAAACTATTTAAATCATTAGAAGGTGCAGGTACTCTCGGATTTGTTTGAGTAACCTCATCGGGCCTAACGAAAACAGAGGAAGTTCTTTCCTCAAAAACATCTACAGACCTTGGTTCTTGATGAACCTGTTCCAACTGATCTCTTACTAAGGACAGTCTTCGGGGAGTAGGGATGGGAGAGACTCGGTTTTCAGGGACTCGGGGGGCTAGGATTTCCAAACTGCGTTGGAATGCCTGGAGATGAGCGTCCCGATCTTCCTTCTGGGCTGCGCGTTGAGCGTCCCGATCTTCCTTCTGGGTTGCGCGTTGAGCGTCTAGGATTTGACGGAGCTGGTGTTCGGACCGTTCTACCTGTAACAGAGAAGCTTCCCGGTCTCTCTCCCGGTCTTCTCGTTGAGCTTGAAGTAACGCCTCTCGGTCCTCCCTTTGTGCTCGGAGGTGTTGCTCGGCCTGTTGTTGTTGGGCGAGTATTACCATCCGGAGCAGCGATTCCATCTGGGCCATGGGATCAGGATGGGACGTTGGGATGGAGGGTAGCTGGGATTCAGCTGGTTGGACTGGGGCTTCGTTAGAATGGCTTTGAGCAACACTGCGTGTATTACGACTCATTTTCCAATAAAATTGTTATATCCAATAAGATGTTATTTATTTTCCAAGATTTTATGTCAATTAAGATTGTCAGGAATTGAAAATTAAAGACTTGTAGCACTATTATCTCAATTCAGAAGATCCACACTTCTGACACCAGTGAAACAAAGTTTAGCTTTTGATTGCTAAACTGTGATGAATTGAAAGCTTTTTGAATATAATGGGGTTCTGAATTGAAATAAAGATTCAAGTCGTAAATGAATTATGTTGAAATACGTGAAAATTAAGTTTATTGGAAAATGCGTGAGTTTCGTTTTATGTCTGAAACAAGACTGTTTATAAAAATTGAAAGGTGTTTACACAACAACTTATATCATTTGTTAAAATAGTCATTTGAAAGTGTACAGTGTGTGTTTGAGATTACTAGACCGTAATGCGTTGAATATACAGGGTTTCTCCCTTTGTAACAATATCATCATATCATTATATCATCATATCATCATATCATCATATCATGATATCATCATGAGATTATATTATCATAGAATTATATTATTATATCATCATGTCGTATCATTAAATCATTATATCATTATATCATCAGATCATCATATCATTATTTTATCATATTCTTATATTATATCAATATAGCATTATATCATCATATCATCATATTATTATATCATCATATCATCATATCATCATATCATCATATCATCATATCATCATATCATCATATCATATCATATTATCATATCATCATATCATATCATATTATCATATCATCATATTATCATATCATTCAATCATCCTATCATCATATCATTATATCATCTGTAACGTGTCCGACCGTCACGATGGGGGTCGGCTATGATTGGTCGGCGTAAATACCGAACAACTAGACAAATTCAGATAGACGAGCGAGCGACGCTTGTGACGTCACAAGCGTAAGCAAAAGAGTATATAAACACGCGTCGACAGAGCTCGACAGCGCACTTGTGGTATAGCACCCAGTCGACTCACTATATTAAAATCAAACCAAGCGCACTTGTGGTATAGCACCCAGTCGACTCACTATATTAAAATCAAACCAAGCGCACTTGTGGTATAGCACCCAGTCGACTCACTATATTAAAATCAAACCAAGCGCAATCGTGGTATAGCATCCCAGGCGACTCACTTGATATTGAACTAAGGGTCTTCCGAAGAAAATAAAGTAGAATCAGTAAATTCACTATTACTTAGACAAATCAGAACATCATTCAAAATCATTTCTAATATCACCTACCCGGGTATAGAAACATAATATTATATTGAGCATTAGCTATAGCCGCATTGTTACAAACATTTAGAAGAAAGGAGATAAATACGGTTGAAATAGACTTTAACGTAGAATAAGATAGAATAAGCATTGTACTATTTTTGTTGATATTTTATTTGATTTAACAATACAGGGAATCAAATTACTACTGATAAATTTTGCCTGGTATTTTCTTATCATCCTGTTTGACAGTAATAAATACCAGAATAAGCCGAGTAGTTACAGCTTTGGCGAACAACGGAAGAAGCGAACGACATTGGCGTAAAAACCTGTGTTCGAGGGCCAACCGTTGGAAGCCCGAGTCTGATAGGCAGTCTTGGTGTAAAAACCCGGATCTGTAGTTAGTCAATAAAATCATCAATAGCAGGCGAGACAGGCTTGGCGTAAAAACCCGGCTCTGTAGTGAGAATTCTGAATCTCAAATTCAGAACCAATACGGCTTTGATAATTGAAACTATCCGAGTCCGGTAGCTAGCGCAGGGAGATAGAATCTGAATAAGGTGGCTTTTGCATGGTAGACCCATCCTTTTCCTCACCTTTCAGTACGAGGAGTCCATAATAATACCTAATTAATTAAATTTCAGAAAATAGATCATTTCGAACCCGTAGCAACCGACTTTTACTATAACCAGTAGATTCGTAAAAGCCGAAACGTTACACATCATATCATCATATCATCATATTATCATATCATCGTATCATCGTATCATTATATCATCCCATTATCATATCATCATATTATATCATCATATCATCATACAATCATATCATCATATCATAATATCATCATATTATTATAGCATTATATCATCATATCATCATATCATCATGTCATCATATTATCATAGAATTATATTATTATATCCTCATGTCGTATAATCATCCCGGGAAAAAATTTTTTCACAAAATTTTATGAAATTTCATAAGTTTTCATAAAATCTCGTGAAATTTCATGAAATTTCAGTATTCAAATTTTATGAAATTTTATGAAATTTTATAAGCTCTTATAAGTTTTTATACATTTTCAAGAAATTTTATGAAATTTCATAAAATTACATAAAATTAGAATCGCGTACAAAAAGTATTGTTTTTATGAAATTTTATAAAATCTCATATAATTTTAAGAAATTTTGTGAAATTTTACAAAAACTTGAGAAATTTCATATAATTTTATAAATAAGAATCGAGTGCAGACAGTATTGCTTTTATGAAATTTCATAAGTTTTCATAAGTTCTTATAAGTTTTTATACATTTTTAAGAAATTTTATCAAATTTCATAAAATAACATAAAATTAGAATCGCGTACAAAAAGTATTGCTTTTGTGAAATTTTATAAAATCTCATATAATTTTACAAAATTTTGTGAATTTTTATGAAAACTTGAGAAATTACATATAATTTTATAAATTAGAATCGAGTGCAGACAGTATTGCTTTCATGAAACGTTATAAGTTTTCATAAAATTTTATAAGTTCTTATAAGTTTTTATACATTTTCGAAAAATTTTATCAAATTTTGCGAATAAATTTTTTTCCAGGGCAGTACGAATATACAATAAGGTTTTGTAAAATTTGATCGAATTTCATTTGTGTGAAATATATTTTCGGAATAATGAAATTAAATTCTGTGAAATTCGTATATTTCTATGGAGATGTGATTACAATCCGTTTATTTCTATGTACGAATTTCACAGAATTTAATTTCATTATTCCGAAAATATATTTCATAGAAATGAAATTCGATCAAATTTTACAAAATCTTATTATATATTCGTACTGCCCCGGATTTCTATATACGAATTTCACAGAATTCAATTTCACTATTCCGAAAATATGGATACATTTTCATGAAATTTCGTATAATTTGATAAAATCACTTTTCGAAAGAGAGTTCATTTCTACATAACTAAAATTTTGAAAGAATCAACTTCAAATATTGTATGTTTCATGATTTTCATTCAGTATATCCATTATTTGAATGTACAACTGGAGATATGATACAATTTAATACAATTTCATTACAGTTCACCAGGCCATTTTTAGTATGAATTTTTATTCATAAAATGACCTGGTCAAATTTCATGAGATTTTATGAAATTTTATGAGGCCATTTTCAGTCTAAAATTTTAAAATGTTATGAAATTTTATATCGAAAATAATTTGTTAGAATTTGATGAAATTTCATAAAGTTTCACAAAAGTTCACAAAATTTTATGAAATTTCATCAGGCCATTTTCAGCACGAAATTTTATGAAATTTTAATAAATCCTATACCCGGGAAAAAATTTGTTGGAATTTAATGAAATTTCATGAAGTTTCATAAAAGTTCACAAAATTTTATGAAATTTCATCAGGCCATTTTCAGCATAAAATTTCATGAAATTTCAATACTGAAATTTCATGAAATTTTATAAAATTTTATGAAACTTTATGAAATTTTTTTTTCCCGGGATATCATTATATCATTAAAGCATCATATCATCATATCATTATATTATCGTATTCTTATATAATCAATATAGCATTATATCATCATATGATCATATTATTATATCATCATATCATCATATCAACATATCATCATATCAGCATATCATGTCATTATATCATCATATCATTATACCATCATAACATCATATCATCATATGATCATATCATCATATCATCATATCAACAAATCATCATATCATATCATCATATCATCATATAATCAAATCATTATATTATCATATCATCATATTATCATATCATTATATCAATATATCATCATATCATTATTTCATCATATCATTATATTATAATATCATCATATCAGCATATCATTGTATCATTATATCATCATATCATCATATCATAATATCATCATATCATAATATCATTATATCATCATATGATCATAGCATCATATCATATCATTATATCATCACATCATCATATCATCATATCATCATATCATAATATCATCATATCATCATATCATCATATCATCATATCATCATATCATCATATCATCATATCATCATATTATCATATTACAATATCATCATATCATCATAGCATTTCATCATTATATCATCATATTATTGTATCATGATATCATCATATTATTATATCATTATATCATCGTATCAATATATCATCATATCATTATATTATCATATCATATCATCATATCATCATACAATCATATCATCATATCATAATATTATCATATTATTATAGCATTATATCATCATATCATCATATCATCATATCATCATATCATCATATCATCATATCATATTATCATATCATCATACAATCATATCATCATATCATAATATCATCATATTATTATAGCATTATATCATCATATTATCATATCATCGTGTCATCATATTATCATAGAATTATATTATCATATCATCATGTTGTATCATCATATCATTATATCAATATATCATCATATCATCATATTATGATGTCAATATATCATCATATTATTATATTATCATATCATTATATCAATATATTATCATATCATATCATTATTTTATCATATCATTATATCATTATATCATCATACAATCATATCATCATATCATCATATCATCATATCATATCATATCATCATATTATCATATCATCAAATCATCCTATTATCATATCATCATTTCATCATATCATCATATCATCATATCATCATATCATCATATCATCATATCATCATATCATCATATCATATCATTATATTATCATATCATCAAATTATTATATTATCATATTATTATATCATCATATTGTTACGTGCGTGATTTCGGAAACCTTCAAAACTCTAAATTTCTTTTCATTCATTTCATTGATTCATTCTTCAATCATCATCGATAAAGTCAGATAAATAATATCGGATTCGTTCTCTTCACGCGCAATAGTTTACTCATTTTACTTCTGAAATCGGTAATACAATATTTCCTTTTTAATGCAAAACGGAAATGTAATACAATATCTCCTTTCTTGAAATGTCTATAAGTCACGTAGCAGTAGACAACGGTGAAGCAAGACCGGGACCCCAGTATTGCTGACCCCTCAATTTCACACTACTCAGCTAGTGTACGTAGATGTAGTTCTCTCTCTCTATTTTCCCAAGGAAATAGGAAAGCTAAGCTAAATAATAAAGACTATAGGTGAGGCATGGAATAGCATGGGACCGCAGAACGACACCAGGGCACCACCCCTACGCTTAACTGCAAGTAGTCCTTCAAACCAATCAGGCGACAATTAGCCACTAAGCAAGGCCCTAATTGGCTAAGCCACGCGCGCAATCATATATGCATTGTTGCAACCGCGGCTACCTCGTCGCCTTTGAATTTGAATTAGTGTCTTTCTTCTGTCAAGTCGCGAAGTGCGTGGTCGCAAGGACCCGTGTGCAGTAATCAAGCCAAGAGTTATACTCAATCTTTTATTTCTTATAATAAAAGTGGTAGTATAAAGGATTTAGCACTCGTTAACAAATTCAATTAAACGTGATAAATCTAAAAACTTAGTGTTTCGTTTAAGTTCTTAATTATTCAGTGCAGAGACACAAGCTAATAAATATTTTCAATATTAAATCATAACTTCACTTTCCGCCTTATACTCATTTCGAGTATTTGTATTATTAACATAACCTATATTGAATTGATTCTCAGATTAAACCAAGCTCGCTTTCATCATTATTATTTCTACAAACCTAGAATCATTCAAACCTGTGTATCGAATCAATCACGAACAATGGACATTTGATCGTAAAATTAGCTTTAGTTCAAAACATTTTAAATCCATCAAAACAGTTAATACATCCTAAACCGCTATCTAAATTCTACGCAAATCGAAGGCTTCGAGGTACCTAAGGTGAGGGAGGCAAATACCTAAGGATCGAAAATTAGTCCCATGCTACGCCATCTCATCCAAAGCTAAGTAACCACGATCGCTCCCAAAATTCGCTCTTTTATAATTTACCTTTCATATTCGAAAATCGATATATTGTTTTCCAGAATTCTTTAACTTTAATCTTATGCATGATAAAATATAATTCTGTCTGATGTGTAGTACAACCACGGGAATATCGTTATAGGCCAATATTAACAGTATTTCGGGGTGATCCCTTCCTAATAACGAGACCACCCGGTGAGCTTGCATTGCTACTCATTGTTCGAGCCGAATATTTATATTTTTACCAGTTATAAATATAATTATAACTAGCATATATGCATTACTTTAACTGAATAACTCGAGATTGGTATGGTCATGAAATTAATAACCAAGCAGGATAATTCATAGAATTTCGGGTTTCACCCTAATCCTGCTGGGTCTGTTTCTTTTACTCATCAAATTCTCAATATTATTAATACCAATAACTAGCGATCTGGAATTATAACATTACTTTATTACTATAATTGGAAAATTCACATATTACGCATATATTTACTTATATTCAATTTCCTTATTGGGGAATGCATTTATTATTCTCTTAATTGAACCAAGATCAGAATGACTGTAAATCTAACAAATCGCCTGGGATAATTCATAGAATTTCGGGTTCTACCCTGATACCAGTGCGAGAATTCTTTTATGTCAAATAGAGACTTTTATTCTGGTGTTCTACCTTGAAGCATTAAGCTCGTATTTACCGATCTTGATTCAATCCTAGAGGAATTTTACCTATAGATCTTCATAGGGAATACAATAGATTTCCGATACTATCCGAGAGAGAGTTCTTATTTCATGATTTCAGTTTTTTTTATCACTCGTATCAGCGTGTGAATCGTGAAGAAGCTTTTATTATTTCATTACCCTCATTGATAATAATTTTTTATATAGTAACAAGCCTCCACGATTCCCACGTCGGATATCGTTATATTATTACATTATTTTTATTATTTTGTGATTACATTATTTCATATTATTCTGTTCAACCGACAATCATTTGTCCGTCGCTTGAACCATATTATTATTCCCAGAATCGTTCAAGAATACATTATTGATTTTACCAGTCAATCCTCATGATCATTTGAACCACCCTTCTACTCATTCATTTTATTTTACTTTAATTATTTTATTATTATTATTATTTTTTTTTTTTTTTTTCTTTGTTTTTATATCAACTAGCCTCACAACAATTCAAATAAATCAATTGAGACCTGTATAGGACTAGGCGGCAACGATTCCCATTTACCGATCTATTTTAGAATAGATCATAATTATTCATTATGTGGATGTGACGGGATGACTAATTCCATTGGTTGATGGGTTCTCGCTTGTGATAAAACCATAGGGATTAATAACACTCTACCCATACCGTCCGTCACATACAAATTGGTGGCAGCGGTGGGATATTGCCGTTGAACAATAGATTTGTGAAAAAAAAAAAAAAAAAAAAAAATTTATCATTTTCCAAAATTTTTAAAATCCTCATTTTCGTAAACAAATGAAATCGTAGGTTTCTCTCTCTCTCTGGAAACTTCCTCAGCGGGATATGGAATGCCCCGCTATGGAATAATATATTATATAAGTACTATATTGACATATTGACATATTGACATTTTCCACGATAACCTGTCGACTGGTAAAATCAGTCCTTCCAAAGTTTCTCTATAGGAAAAAAAAAAAAAAAAAAAAAAAAAAAAAATAGTAAAAAGCCCTAACCTAATAATACATAGTCACCGGATTTTTGATTGTCCGATAATTTTTACGAGCGTAACCCTATTCGGAGGAATTCGGAATTTCCAATTAAAGTATCGACTCCATTAAAGTTCATACATACATTTCTATGCAAAATGCCTGGTAATGATGACACCGCTAACATGACTGCCAGCGAAACGATGCTCGCATCGATGGCTGAGTGCCTTGCGCTGCAGCACAGCACCTTGAGTGTTCCCTATTTCGATGGGAAAAACATCCCCTTAAAAGATTTTCTTCAAGACGTCCATAATGGATCCGTCTATGTATCACCAGGTTCGGAAGGACCCTATGTAAAAGCGGTCCTCGGGAAATTACAGGGTCCCGCACGCGATAGCACTTACGAAAAAAGTTTTGAAACTGTAGATGAGCTTACCAAACATCTAAAGAGTAGGTTTGCTCCGGAAAAAAATTATCCGTATTATCACCACGAGATAGAAAATATTCGGATGAAAAGGCAAGAAACAGTAAGCGGGTTTTTCGATCGATTAAATATTTTAATCAGCGGGGCTAAGGTTTGTCTAAAAGATAAATACGGTGCAACCGCGGAAGAAATGATGAAACCGGTACAAGAGTGCGCGTTAGATGCATTTATACGGGGTCTACCAGATGAATTGTCAAGAGCGGTAGATGCACGGGATCCAAAGGATCTGGAGGCGGCTCATGAGAGCGCGGTTAAGATAGAAACGCGTATGAAAAGCGGAATCATACCATCGGGCGAGTTGGTAAGGTTCTCCGGTACACGCGATGATAGACACAGAACACCGCCACCTGATTCGGGCAACGTATTTGATTACTACACTGCTCAGGAGCGAAGGCACTCAACCTTCGTTGTAAACGAGCATAAGGAGGGTAATGGAAGTAAAGATAAGAGTCCGTCGCCTACTACAGAGGGTCAAGGCACAGGTATTTTACACAACTTATCTACCCCAGAACACCGAGGAAGACAACAACGAGACATCTCATGGCGAGATTTCTCTCCTTCAATTAGTCACCGACAAGATGATAGATTTATGCAACATCAGAGTAGGAATCCGTATCCTTATTATGCACCATTCCCATACATGTATCCAGCGATGGGTTATCCCTATTATCCACCCTTTGGATACCCTCCACAACAAATGGATACTGGAAATCATACACCACGTGATGATAGACAACGGTCACCATCACCAATGAATAGGTCATCAAACAATTCTTTTAGATCAAATTCGCCTCTCCCTATTCAATTTAACCAAGTAGAGTCAGATCAAAGATCGACGGCAAGATCTCGATCCCCATCCCCACAGGATAACAGTAAAACCAGACCGACGGAGTCTTTAAACGCGAACGCGTCCCGTCGCCCAGACGCGACGACGGGGCATGCGGGCCGCGAGCGTCGGAGCGTCCGATTCGAGGATCCGGGTCGCGGGTTTTCACGTGTGGGGGAAATAGAGAATCGCCGTTAATACAGATTAAGGCACCAGAGTTGAAAACCGGATTAGGAATATTTTTAGTCGATACCGGAGCAGACATAAGTTTAATAAAAGCGAACGTTTCACATCCAGATGTGTTGATTGCACTCGATGAGTCCGCGATAATTACCGGTATAACTACAGATAAAATTGAGACCTTCGGTTCAGCCGAAATAACATTGCAAAATCAACTCACTAAATTACACGTAGTAAGATCAGATTTTCCTTTAAAATGCGACGGTATCCTAGGAAAGGATTATTTAAGGCGCGAAAAGGCAGAGATATCATTTTCACATAACACACTCGTTACAAAAACAGAACCGATCCGGCCTTTTAGATTCATTAACGAAGAAAATTCTGATTCAGAAACTAAAATACCTTATAAACGTGTCTGGACCATTAAGGCACGCAGTAGGCAAATAATACCCGTGGAAGTAGTTGATCGTGACCTGAAGGAGGGGTATCTACCGAGAATCCCGATCGCGGAAGGGTTATACATAGGCGAAGCTGCCGTCACCGTAAGCAATGGCGTCTGCCGTGTAATGGCCATTAATACGCTAGAGAAGGATATCAAGGTAGAGATCCCTCCGCAGGAAGTCACTCCATTTGAATATCATAATTTTCCTGAAGAAATAGGGTATGATTCAAGTTCAGATTTTTCGGAACAAGAATTTACGTCCACGGATAGGATTGCCGAAATAGAATCAAAATTACGATTAGATCATTTGAACGCCGAGGAGCGAATTCACGTGTTAGATTTAATCGAGGAATACCCTGATATTTTTCACTTACCGGGTAATAAATTAAAAGCAACATCCGCAGTCAAACATCGAATTCCAACAGTAGATGATATCCCGATTAACACACGTCAATATCGCTTCCCGCCGGTTCATAAAGAAGAAATTGAAAAACAGATGAAAACTAAATTAGAAAACGGGATGATAACTCCATCAAGTTCACCGTATAATTCGCCACTCTGGATAGTCCCCAAGAAACCTGACTCTAAGGGAAATCCGAGGTGGAGAATAGTTATGGATTTTCGAGCTTTAAATGATAAGACAATAGGCGACGCATATCCATTGCCTAACATAACCGATACATTGGATCACCTAGGAGGAGCGGTGTATTTTTCGACTTTTGATCTTGCTAGTGGGTTTCAACAAATAGAAATGGACCCACAAGACCGCGCGAAAACTGCGTTTACAACCCCGAACGGGCATTATGAATGTTTAAGAATGCCAGAAGGATTAAAAAATGCACCGGCCACCTTCCAGCGACTCATGGACCAAGTCTTGCGAGGCTTGCAGGGATCTGAAGTATTTGTATACCTAGATGATATAGTAGTATTCGCTAAAGATCTAGAAGAACACGAAAGGAAAATTCGTAGATTATTCAAAAAATTATCTGATGCAAATTTAACTCTACAACCTGACAAATGTGAGTTCTTAAAAACAGAAGTAGCCTATTTGGGTCATGTAATCAGTAGAACGGGAGTAAAACCAGATCCCAAAAAGGTTGTAGCGGTAAGGAAATTTCCAAGACCAAAAACTCAAAAGAATATTAGACAATTTTTAGGATTAGTCGGATACTATCGTAGATTCATCAAAAATTTTGCTGCTAAAGCTAAACCCTTAACCGATCTATTAAAGAAAAACACCCCTTTTGTTTGGAAAAAAGAACAACGTGATAGCTTCAAAATTTTACGAAAGGCCCTATGCCGAAAACCTATATTGCAATATCCAGATTTTAACAAACCTTTCACCCTAACTACAGACGCATCAGACTACGCGATCGGTGCGGTCCTGAGTCAGGAGGTGGACGGTCACGACATGCCTGTAGCCTATTTATCCCGAGCATTGATAAGCGCGGAACAAAATTATTTTACGACAGAAAAAGAATGCTTAGCAGTCTTGTGTGCGGTTTTGCATTTTCGACCGTACTTATTCGGGCGTAAATTCACCTTAGTTAGCGACCATGAGCCATTGCGCTGGATCAACTCTATCAAAGATCCAGGACAACGCCTAGTAAGGTGGAGGTTAAAATTGCAAAACTATGAATATACGTTCGTACACAAGCCAGGTAAATTAAACACCAACGGAAATGCATTATCTAGGAATCCGATAACTAGCGATCAGTCAAGTGACTCAGATGACTCGAGCTCAGATAGTTCAGAACAAGGTAGCGTCGAGTTAGAGGAAACCGAGGTACTAAAGTATTCAGATTTTGTAAAATTAACCAAGTCAATTACTGTAGAGAATCCTGACGTTGAGGAAGTACATGAAGAACTTTTCGAGAAAATAGACAACTATGCACATGCGGTCCCAGTAGATCTAGAGTTGAGTTCAGGAATAGCGGAAGAATTCAAGAAAAGATACGGAGTACCGAAAGAACTCGAGGAGCAGGCAAAATTACATTCAATTGGTAAACTAACTCTCAAAGATCAGAACATTTACTATATCATGACCAAACAGAACTTTTGGGATAAACCGACATGTGAAGACATGTATTGGAGTTTAATAAATCTTAGGCATACTTTGATAAAAGATTCGGTAAAATCAGTTCGAATTCCGATAATTGGTTGTGGTTTAGATCGACTACCTTGGGGGAAAGTACGAACAATGCTTCGTTACCTTTTTAAAGAAACGGGGATAAAAATTTATGTCTGTACAAATATTAGAACTAGAACAGATGCAGGCAACGATATAAAGGTTTTAAGGATTATGGAAAATCTATATCCAATAACCAGGAAAGGGAATAAAACGACTAAGCCTTCAAAAATACCCCCACCGCCCAAAGGAAAGACTATAAGTAGGTCAATCTCAGTAGATCAATCAAAATCAAGTATTGAAAAAGCTAGACCAAGGCTGAAAACTATGCCCTCATTAAACACTAGTGCAATATCGATGAGAACACGGTCCAAAACGAAACCTGCTAACGTACAATCCGCGGTAAAACCAACAAAACCATTAGAACCAATCTTAGAGAAAACCATTGAAGACTCTTCAGATGACGAGGCTTCTGAGCCACCGGAATATAGGAAACGTAAAAGCGTTTTACCAAGTTTAGGTTTCGATGCGCAACCAGTACCGCGAGTCGAGTCAAACGTACAGACTGACGAACAAACTGACGTAACCACAGATAAAGAATTCGAGTCAGACCAAGACAACCTAGCAATGATGAAGAATTGACAGAAGATGAGGAATTGAATTCTAGAATAGAAAGATTATTAGGGAGGTATGAAACTAAAAGAGCAGAAACTGACAAGGCCGTTAGTCGAGACAGTATTAAAAATACTTCGGGGACACCCTATATCTCGACTACAGCTGGCGTAATGCGAGACACATCGGTTATCAGTCAGCCGGTCCGAGAGAGAGTAGAGCTCCGGATACCTATAGTAGCCCCACGGCCTATAGCGCTTTCGACTCCATACCCGGGTACAGAGAATACTGTAGGTAGACCTAAGGCTAGTAAACTGCCGAGACGTTTAGAGCCGAGTCTCACATTACCAACTATACCTACCGGTATACAGATTACCGAGGGCATACTTCCTGATGTAGAAGTGACCTCGCCTTTAAATTTACCTAGACAGAAAGTTATCTATCAAGAAAATGTAACAACAACTAGAGAAAATTTGACCTATCTTAAAGATAATTATGTTCACTTCACTTCAATTGACGCAGAATTAGCAACACCCGTCAGCAGATTATTATCGGATTTAGAGATAATAAACGTAGATGAGCAAATAAAAGCAAAACCAAAAATCGGACAGATAATAGTTACAAACCGCGGTAGAAACAAAATTTTCAGTGTAGTCGTCAAAGATAAGTACTTTGACAAAATTTCTATAGAAAACTTAAAACTCGGTCTAGAAAATCTCAAAATCATTCTGGCAAAATTACAAATATCACAATTGAAAATCTCAAAGAAAGGAGATTTCACGGATGAACTATCTCCTCAAATCTGGCTCGAATTACTAAAAGAAGCTTTTGACGATAGCGATACTAATATAACTATTTGTACGGGAATAACAGAAGTTCCGCCGCTGGAAATTCGCGATGACATCATTTCCGAGATGCATGGTAGTTTAGTAGGAGGACATAAAGGCGTAACAAAGACGTATCGTAGAGTTAGAGAAAGATTTTATTGGCCAAAAATGCGCGACGACATTAAGGATTTTATACGAAAGTGTAAAAGCTGCCAAGAACATAAGCTAGTCCGCGTTAAAACTAGAGAGCCGATGTTAATCACGGATACTGCAACCGAACCGTTCGAGAAAATCGCTCTAGATACAGTAGGTCCTTTACCAACTACCCCTAGAAACAACAAGCACATATTAACTATTCAGGATAACTTGACGAAATACTGCATAGCAGTACCAGTCCCGAATATCAAAGCAGAAACTATAGCTCACGCGTTAGTAACAAACTTTATATTGAAATTTGGCGCACCACGCGTAATCCTCACTGATAGAGGAACTAGTTTCGTTAATAACTTATTCGCGGAATTAGGGAAAATATTTAAAACTAAACATATTACCACCTCGAGCTATAGACCACAATCGAACGGAGCTCTGGAAAGAAGCCATATGGTGCTAGCCGAATATATAAAGCATTATATGGAAGAGTTCGATGATTGGGACGAGATAGTACCCTTTGCAATGTTCTTGTATAATACTTCAGTTCACGAAGGCACAAATTTCACACCACATGAATTGGTATTTGGCAAAATAGCACGAACACCTAGCTCCTTCCCGACAGATGATAATCTAGCCACGTACAACTCCTACCTGGGTGATCTAATAACAAGGTTAGGCGAGATGCAGGACATAGCTGCACAACAACTAAAGCTATCCAAACAAAAGTCTAAAGAGTTTTACGACCGAAAGGCCCGCCCATTTACAGGAAAAATTGGAGATGTGGCACGCGTAGCAGTGGAAGTCCGGAAGGGTAAGTTTGATAGGAGATACCAAGGTCCTTATAAAATAGTGGGAATTCTGGAAAACAATAACATTATTTTACAGAAGGAGAGTGGTGAGCGATTTGTGAAACATGTAGACAAGGTTGAACTGGCGTATTAGATTATACACAATAACAACTACACTACTATAACCTAACATTTGAACGACAGTATTGAAGATACTTCGGGGTCACCCTACTCGATCAAATGTAGGCAAACTAGAGGTAAACTCATTTCCTTCATTCTTAATGCCAAGCTAAGCTCACCTACGAAGAAGCCAATATTAGAACTATTTTTATCAAAGTTATACATAATTCAGAATCATTTCTTGACATCCGTCCCGCGGAATCGGGAACCGTAGTTAAACACAATGAGCCGTTAACTCAAGTGGCAAAAAGACATTGTTGATTTTATAATTCGGAGTGGAAAATTAAATGATGGACGTTATATTTATTCAACACAGGTTACTCTGGGTGTAGTATCGGATACAGCAGCACTGCATGAGAATATCGGGCAATTCATAATCATAGCACAGGGTCCCCATGATTCCGTGAAGTTACCATACAGGCCAACGGTATCATAAGGCAGAGGTTAATGGTAGACGGTCCTACCTCAAGTAGATTCTCGATATCAGAAGAAGACTTAACTTACAATACGGTTTAATAAGTTTCATCTTACGGGTCAATAAATCTTACTTTGCGATCAAATAAAGTTCATAATTTCGAAAATCAATAAATTTAAAGTTCGGTTAAATAATAAATATCACAATTAAGATCATCTGGATCATCGTTTGCCTCTCAAAAATCATCTCGACAACCGCCGAAGACAAGGACTACGTGGTGGCACCAATCGATTCCAGCCCAGGATTATATTTTGAGAAATTACATAACATACGTTTCAAGCGAGCGGAATAGAGACTGGTACTTCACCTGGATGTGGAAAGGATGAAGCGACAACCCCTGGAGGAACTGGAAGTATACTCACGGACGTACAACGAATGCAGGACTATCGAGCCGGAAGGAACATCCTGTGACGGTATGCTGCGAAAGAAATATATCGATGAAGCTTCTCGAACCGCAGAGGAATTAGGGCAGAGATAAACGAACTCAGCGAAGGAATCGCAGTAACGGACATAGATGACCTGCCACACACTATAGTACGAAGAGGAGCGCCGTTCGAGTTCATGGGTACAGTAAGCAAGTTTCTATTCGGAACATTGACAAAGGAGGATGGAGACTATTTTGTCTCCGAAATAGATAAGCTGTACCAAGGCCAGAATAGATTAACTAAAATCCTCAAAAATCAAACTCATTTGGTCACGAGTAAACTACATGACTTACATGATGAGATGGCGGACCACCGTGAGAAGATAATCAACAACAAGAACAACATCAACAAGATCATTGAAGCCCTTAACGAGATGGGAACCAGTCAAACAAGGAACGACTACAGGAATGCGCTGCGTGACTACAGCTGGAAATTGGATAAATCACTTGAACACTATATAGAGAGTGCCGAGCAGTTCATACAAGTGATACAGAAAGCTCGAGAAGGAATGGTGGATCGATTGCTGGTTACAGATAAACAATTTAAATCTATAATTAGGGAAATTCATGAAAGTGTTAGCAAATATGAGCTACCGCTTCCGCACCATTCGTATCGCAGTGAAGAAATTACAAAATTGGCCATACCTGAATTAGGATATTATAGGGGAAAAATCATGATAATATTACGAATTCCCCTAGTAGAAAGAATGACGTACCACCTGTACCAAATGCACACATGGCCAATCCCACAAAAAGCAGGCAACATAACGGTTTCAGCTCAGATCATACCACAAAAATCCCACATAGGGCTAAGCACTGGTCACCATACATATTTCCTTGCAGATGCAGACTACTTGAAAGAATGTATAGTAACATGGTATTGTCATATGTGCCCGTTACAGCTAGCCTTATTTGGAACGGCAACATCAACAGCCTGTGAGGTATCTTTGTTAATAAAGCCAGACGTAAAAAGACTGCGACAATGCGACATAAGGATAAAGGACGGACATGAGCCCTTCTGGACACGTTTAAACTCGATAGGGGCTTGGCTCTATTCATTAGAGGAGCCCGAAGATATCCAAGTCATCTGTACTAACACCAGGGATCAGCTGATCTCGCTCACAGGATCGTTTATACTCTACCTGAAGGAAAAATGTATGGGAAGGACGCACTATGTAACTTTGCCTGGAGTTGAGATCTTCTCACAACAGCAACAGTATCTCTATCAACCCGAACTTCGCATGAATCTCAGCCAAATCTCACCTATAATAAATAATTATCACCTTTTGGAATATTTGAAGGATGAGCCCAAGCAGCATAAGGAGGACATAGATCTAGGAAAATCCTTATACGAAGTGGAAAACCAGCTGGAGGAATTGGGTAACCGACGTCAAGGACAACAGCACCAAGAGCACCTGGCTTACGGAAGTTATCTGCTAGAGATTGGTACGGTAATCGTGATCATCGTTATCTGCTGTCGCAAGAAACTTCGTAAGAAATGCAACCGCAAGGCAGCAAATCTAGAAAAACAAAGAAGCAAGATCAATGACGACGAAGAGGAAAAATCATTCCACGCAAAATCACCAGATGTAGATAACGGGACTTTATACTCGGAAATAAAGGAAACTGCCAAATCAGAAGCTTCCGGGAGAATAGGAACCAAACCTCGCGTGCTGCCTAACCAAGAGGCTCAAACGAATTAAACTTCCTTGCAACCAACCTTAACAATAACCACAATTAAAATGAGTTAATAACAACCCAAACTAAACCTCCAAATTTCAAAGACAATATTAACATCAACGAACTCAATATTTGTAACCTTGTTTTGTTAACCTCGTTTTGTCCCAAAGGAAGCTGCTAGACAGTTCTGTTTAGATCCGCTAGGAGGATTGGGACTCTGCACTCATATTTACGTCTGCAACATGCATCCTTCGGTTGGTGGAAATTTCCTACAATCGATGAGGGTCCTGTAGCATGTGGAATGCCGAGATAATCCTGGATTCACGGATGAGGATATCTGCGGGCTGATAAGACGAGTCAACTCCATGGTTATCATTAACGCTGAGGGATGTCACAACATAGGCCGACCAACAGTCGATTGTGCTTATGAGGTCATCAGAGCACGAGCAAACTCAGCAGTATTGAACTTGTATCTGGGAGATACAGGAGCCCGATCATTCCGGCGGGACAATATGAATCGGTACCTACGGATAAGATACCAGAGGACGACCCCATTGTTGTTTTAAAATCCAGGTAACGCGGCCGGCAGTGTAGCAATACACTTCAAGGTCACCCTAGCCGGACCGTATCCTGAATAACATATATATATTTCGAACTTCTGGTACCCTATCCTGAAATATCAGGATATACAGGGTGTTCCACACCTCGCGACGAATATTTCACAGGGTAAATCTTGATCAAAAATGGGATCGAAATTCCCTCAGCCGATTTTTTCGGAGATGCATGGATTTTCCGTTATAATTATTTTAATTGCAGCTAATGACATGCGACTTATAAACGGCCGTTTGTCGGTGTAATCACCGCTCGGTTGTGTGCGCGTCTCTCGCCCTATTGTCGCTACGAAAAAAAGTGCACACAACCGAGCGGTAAGCACACCGACGTGCGGCCGTTCGTAAGCCGCGCGTCATTGACTGAAATTGAATTAATTATAACGGAAAAGATATGCATTTTAAAAAAAATCGGCTGAGGAAATTTCGATCCCATTTTTGATCAAGATTTACCCTGTGAAATATTCGTCGCGAGGTCTGGAACACCCTGTATATAAATATACTTGAATATAACAACTTGCAAATATAGAATCTTCACATGTTATAAATCTATATTATCAATGATAGAATTTAACACATAGAAATAACCTTCTGGAATACCCTAGGTATTACCAATATGACTTTAGTCCAATTAAGCTTAGTATAGATCGGACCATACAGGGTGAGTTTTTTATCTTGAGACATCGAAATATCTCAAGAAATACGCATCGTACAAAAAAATGTCCAGAATTAAAACTGTTTGATTTCGAAGGGGAAAATCGACTCCATGGAAGTCAACCCCCTACCCCAACCCCTAAATGCGGGAGGGGTATTAACTTTGGAATTTCAAATGGGAACCCCTATTTTTTATTGCAGATTCGAATTCTACATGAAAAAATACACAAGTTTAATTGGAATTTTTTTTCGATCCGAGACAGATGGCGCTTGAATCGCAAAAAATCAAATTTTTGATTATTCCAAGAAAGGCGCTCCAAATCGAAGATAAGGAAGTGGTTGTGGCGATTGAGGTGAAACTATGCACAGTCAAATTGTTCTCCTGAAAACATTTAACACGTACTTCCTTATCTTCGATTTGGAGCGCCTTTCTTGGAATAATCAAAAATTTGATTTTTCGCGATTCGAGCGCCATCTGTCTCGAATCGGAAAAAAATTCCAATAAAACTTGTGTATTTTTTCATGTAGAATTCGAATCTGCAATAAAAAATAGGGGTTCCCATTTGAAATTCGAAAGTTACTACCCCTACCGCATTTAGGGGTTGGGGTAGGGGGTTGACATCCATGGAGTCGATTTTCTCCTTTGAAATCAAACAGTTTTAATTCTGGACATTTTTTTGTACGATGCATATTTCTTGAGATATTTCGATGTCTCAAGATAAAAAACTCACCCTGTATATTGATAGATTGTGAGTTTTCAGAACGGTGCTGGCAATGGACATGGAAAAGGGAAACACAGTGCGTGAAGCACCACGAGGTACACGCTTGGTATTGCACCCCCTGCAATTCGGACTTTTCCTGACTGAGGCACCCATTCGGAGTCCCACGTACCCGTGGATCCTGGATCCTAGCCGGCTGCATGGTTATGGAACTCATCTATCGGGGCTTATTACCGCTTATTTAGGCACTAGGCTAACCATTACTATTAAGACAAGAATGTTTGTCACCCTGAATATAATATAAACTAGAAGCTATAGCAAGCTAATCAATGAGGACGTTGATAAATTTCAAGAAGGAAAGGATGTTACGTGCGTAACAATATCATCATATTAAAATATCATTATATCAGCATATCATTGTGTCATTATATCATCATATCTTCATATCATTATATCATTACATCATCATATCATCATATCATATTAATATAGCATTATATCATCATATCATCATATTATGATATCAATATATCATCATATTATTATATTATCATATCATTATAACATTATATCATCATATCATATCATTATTTCATCATATCATCATATCATCATATCATCATATCATCATATCATCATATCATCATTTCATCATATCATTATATCATCATACAATCATATCATCGTATCATCATATCATATCATCATATTATCATATCATCAAATCATCCTATTATCATATCATCATACCATCATATCATCATATCATCATATCATCATATCATCATATCATCATATCATCATATCATCATATCATCATATCATATCATCATATTATCATATCATCAAATTATCATATTATCATATCATCATATCATCATATCATCATATTAACATATCATCATAACATTATTTCATCATATCATGATATAATAATATCATTATATCAGCATAACATTGTATCATTTTATCATCATATCATCACATCATCATATGATTATATCATATCATATTATCATATCATCATATTATCATATCATTAAATCATCCTATCATCATATCATCATATGATCATATTATCATATCATAATATCATATCATTATAGCATTATATCATCATATCATCATATCATCATACAATCATATAATCATATCATAATATCATCATATTATTATAGCATTATATCATCATATCATCATATCATCATGTCATCATATTATCATAGAATTATATTATTATATCATCTTGTCGTATCATCATATCAATATATTTTCATATTCTCATATTATATCAATATAGCATTATATCATCATATCATCATATCATTATATCATTATATCATCACATCATCATATCATTATATCATCATATCATCATACAATCATATCATCATATCATAATATCATGATATCATCATAGCATTATATCATCATATCATCATATCATCATGTCATCATATTATCAAGAATTTTATCATTATATCATATCATCATATCATCATATCATCATATCATCATATCATTATATCATCATATCATCATACAATCATATCATCATATCATAATATCATGATATCATCTGTAACGTTTCGACTTTTACGAACCTACTGGTTATAGTAAAAGTCGGTTGCTACGGGTTCGAAAATTTTCTATTTCTGAAATTTAATTTATTAAGTATTATTATGGACTCCTCGTACTGAGAGGTGAGGAAAAGGATGGGTCTACCATGCAAAAGCCACCTCGTTCAGATTTTATCTCCCTACGCTAGCTACCGGACTCGGGTAGGTTTAATTACCAAAGCCGTAATTATTCTGAATTTAAGATTCAGAATTCTCTCTACAGAGCCGGGTTTTTACGCCAAGCCTGTCTCGCCTGCTATTGATGATTTTATTGACTAACTACAGATCCGGGTTTTCACACCAAGACTGCCTATCAGACTCGGGTTTCCAACGGTTGGCCCTCGAACACAGGTTTTTACGCCAATGTCGTTCGCTTCTTCCGTTGTTCGCCAAAGCTGTCATTATTCCGCTTATTCTGGTATTTAATACTGTCAAACAGGATGATAAGAAAATACCAGTCAAATTTTATCAGTAGTAATTTGATCTCCTGTATTGTTAAATCAAATAAAATATCAACAAAATTCGTACAATGATCTTATCCTACCTTATTCTACTTTGAAGGTTATTTCTACCGTATCTATCGCTTTTCTTTTAGAAGTTCGTAACAATGCTGCTATAGCTAGTGCTCGATATTATATTGTGTTTCTATACCCGGGTAGGTGATACTAGAAATGAATTTGAATAATGTTCTGAATTGTCTATGTAATAGTGAATTTAATGATTCTACTTTATTGCCTTCGGAAGATCCTTAGTTCAATATCAAATGAGTCGCCTGGGTGCTATACCACGATTGCGCTGTCGAGCTCTGTCGACGCGTGTTTATATACTCTTTTGCTCACGCTTGTGACGTCACAAGCGTCGCTCGCTCGTCTATCCGAATTTGTCCAGTTTTTCGGTGTTTACTCCGACCAATCACCGTTGTCTAGCATCGCGACGGTCGGACACGTTACACATCATAGCATTATATCATAATATGGTAATATCATTATATTATCATATTTTTTTATCATGTCAATATAGCATTATATCATCATATCATCATATTATTATATCATTATATCATCATATCATCACATCATCATATTATCATATCATCATATCATTATATCATTATATAAGCATATTATAATATCATTAAATCATCTTATTATCATAGCGTTATATCATCATATCATCATATTTTAATATTATTATATCATCATATCATCATATCATTATATCATCATATCATATTATCATCATATTATATTATCATCATATTATATTATCATCATATTATATTATCATCATATCATAATATCATATCATATTATCATATCATCATATTATCATAGCATCAAATCATCATATTATCATATCATCATATCATCATATCATTATATCATTATATCATCATACAATCATATCATCATATCATAATATTATCATATCATCATAGCATTATATCATTATATCATCATATGATCATGTCATCATATCATCATAATATTATATTATCATATTCTCATATCATATCATCATAGCATTATATCATCATATTATCATATTATCATATCAATATAATATCATTTCATGATATCATATCATCATACTATTATATCATCATATTATCATATTATAATATCATCATATCATCACATCATTTTGGCATAATATCATATTATCATATCATTATATCATCATATCATCATATAATCATATCATCATATCATCATATCATCATATCATCATATCAACATATCATCATATCATCATTTCATCATATCAATATATCATCATATCATCATATCATCATATCATCATATCATCATATCATCATATAATCATATTATAATATCACTATATCATCATATCATTATGGCGGTATATCATCATATCATCATATCATTATATTATCATATCATCATAAAATCATATCATATTATCATATCATAATATTATTATATCAACATATCATCATATTATAATATCATCACATCATTATATCATCTTATCATCATATCATCATATCATCATATTATCATATCATATCATCATATCATCATATCATCAAATCATCATATTATCATATCATCATATCATCATATCATCATATCATCATATCATCATATCATTATATCATCATATCATCATATCATCATATCATCATATCATCATATCATCATATCATATCATCATATTATCATATCATCAAATCATCCTATTATCATATCATCATATTATCATATTATCATATGATTATATCATCATATCATCATATTATAATATTATTATATCATCATATCATTATGGCATTATATCATCATATCATCATATCATCATATGATTACATCATCATATCATTATATCATCATATCATCATATCATCATATCATCATATCATCATATTATCATATCATCATATTATCATATCATTATATCATCATATCATTATATTATCATATCCTCATATCATATCAATATAGCATTATATCATTATATCATTATATCATTATATGAGCGTATAATAATATCATTATATCATCATATTATCATAGCATTATATCATCATATCATCATATCATATCATCATATCATCATATTTTAATATCATTATATCATCATATCATCATATCATCAAATCATCATATCATTATATCATCATATCATCATATCATCATATCATTATATCATTATATTATCATATTACAATATCATCATATCATGATGGCGTTTCATCATTATATCATCATATCATTGTATCATCATATCATCATATCATCATATTATTATATCATCGTATCATCGTATCATTATATCATCATATCATCATATCATCATATCATCATATCATATCATCATATCATCATACACTTATATCATCATATCATAATATCATCATATTATTATAGCATTATATCATCATATTATCATATCATCATGTCATCATATTATCATAGAATTATATTATCATATCATCATGTTGTATCATCATATCATTATATCAATATATCATCATATCATCATATCATTATATTATCATATTCTTATATTATATCAATATAGCATTATATCATCATATCATCATATCATTATATCATCATATCATCATATTATCATATCATCATATCATCATACAATCATATTATCATATCATGATATCATGATATCATCATTGCATTTTATCATCATATCATCATATCATCATGTCATCATATTATCAAAAATTATATCATTATATCATCATGTCGTATTATCATATCATTATAGCGTCATATCATTATATCATCATATCATTATATTATCATATTCTCATATCATATCAATATAGCATCATATCATCATATCATTATATCATCATATTATATGATCAGCATATTATCACAGCATTATATCATCATATCATAATATCATATCATATTATCATATCATCATATTATCATAGCATCAAATCATCATATTATAATGTCATCATATTATCATATTATCATATCATCATATCATCACATCATCATATCATCATATCATCATATCATCATATCATCATATCATCATATTATCATATTACAATATCATCATATCATTATAGCATTTCATCATTATATCATCATTGTATTGTATCATCATATCATCATATCATCATATCATTATATCATCGTATCATCGTATCATTATATCATCATATCATCATATCGTCATATCATATCATCATATCATCATACAATCATATCATCATATAATATCATCATATTATTAGAGCATTTTATCATCATATCATCATGTCATCATATTATCATGGAATTATATTATTATATCATCATGTCGTATCATCATATCATTATATCGTATTATCATCATATCATCATATCATTATATCATCATATTCTTATATCATATCAATATAGCATTATATCATCATTTCATCATATTATCATATCATCATATCATCATATCATTATGTCATCATACAATCATATCATCATATCATAATATCATCATATTATGATAGCATTATATCATCATATCAACATATCATTATGTCATCATATTATCAAAAATTATATCATTATATTATCATGTCGTATTATCATATTATTATAGCAATATATTATCATATCATCATATCATTATATTATCATATTCTCATATTATATCACTATAGCATTGTATCATCATATTATTATATCATTATATCAATATATTATCATATCATCATTTTATTATGGCATTATATTATCATATCATCATATCATCATAGCATCATATCATTATATCATCATATTATCATATCATCATATCATCATATCATCATATCATATCATCATATTATCATATCATCAAATTATCATATTATCATATCATCATATTATCATATCATCATATCATCATATCAACATATCATCATATCATCATTTCATCATATTATCATATTATCATATCATTATATCAGCATATCATTGTATCATTATATCATCATATCATCATATCATCATATCATCATACAATCATATTATCATATCATGATATCATGATATCATCATTGCATTTTATCATCATATCATCATATCATCATGTCATCATATTATCAAAAATTATATCATTATATCATCATGTCGTATTATCATATCATTATAGCGTCATATCATTATATCATCATATCATTATATTATCATATTCTCATATCATATCAATATAGCATCATATCATCATATCATTATATCATCATATTATATGATCAGCATATTATCACAGCATTATATCATCATATCATAATATCATATCATATTATCATATCATCATATTATCATAGCATCAAATCATCATATTATAATGTCATCATATTATCATATTATCATATCATCATATCATCACATCATCATATTATCATATCATCATATCATCATATCATCATATTATCATATTACAATATCATCATATCATTATAGCATTTCATCATTATATCATCATTTTATTGTATCATCATATCATCATATCATATCATTATATCATCGTATCATCGTATCATTATATCATCGTATCATCATATCGTCATATCATATCATCATATCATCATACAATCATATCATCATATAATATCATCATATTATTAGAGCATTTTATCATCATATCATCATGTCATCATATTATCATGGAATTATATTATTATATCATCATGTCGTATCATCATATCATTATATCGTATTATCATCATATCATCATATCATTATATCATCATATTCTTATATCATATCAATATAGCATTATATCATCATATCATCATATTATCATATCATCATATCATCATATCAACATATCATCATATCATCATTTCATCATATCATCATATTATCATATCATTATATCAGCATATCATTGTATCATTATATCATCATATCATCATATCATAATATCATCATATCATTATATCATTATATCATCATATAATCGTAGCATTATATCATATCATTATATCATGACATCATATCATCATATCATCATATCATCATATCATCATATTATCATATCATCATATCGTATCATATTATCATATCATCATATTATCATATCATTATATCATCCTATCATCATATCATAATATCATATCATCATAGCATTACATCATCATATCATCATATCATCATATGATCATATCATTATATCATAATATCATATCATCATAGCATTATATTATCATATCTTCATATCATCATATCATTTCATCATCATATCATCATGTTATATCAATATAGCATTATATCATTATATCATCATATTATAATATCATCATATGAGCCGTTCTCTCGAAGAACGACCTGAAGCGACTTAGGTCATTCTTCGGGAGAACGTATTAATAGGTAGACAAGGTCACAAAGTATCTATATACCAAATTTCATAAGATTTCATCAATTTTTGAGCAAACTGTGAGTGTTTGAAACCACGCGCCTACCATATTATCGCCCGCGTAGTCTCCCCCTCGACAAAAAATAAATAAAAAAAAAAAACAACAAAACAAAAACAAACAATAACAAAAAAAAAAAAAAAAACATTAAATAAAATTAATAAAAAATAAAAATTAATAAAAAAAAAAATTTAACAAAATCAATAAAAAATAACAATTATTTGTTTTTTTTCATATCCTTTAATAAAATTAAATAAACAAATCTCTTACCATTACATTTTTCTCGTGTTTTTATAGCTATAAAACACATTTTTAGTAGTTCTCCCGAAAAACGACCTAAGTGTTCTTGCATAAACTGTCGCGAAAAATATTGTTAAAAAATGTTTATCAAAGATTTTATGCTTTGAATCCATTATTCGACAGTATAATGTTTGCAATAAATGAAAAAAATTTGATTAGTTATATTTAACAATGAGCAGTACAATGTTGAATTTTCAAATCGCTTTTTCTGGAACCGACCAAATTGCACTTAGGTTGTTCTTCGAGAGAACGGCTCATATTATCATATCATCATATCATCATATCATTATATCATCATATCATCATATCATTATATCATCATACAATCATATTATCATATCATGATATTATGATATCATCATAGCATTATATCATCATATCATCATATCATCATGTCATCATATTATCAAAAATTATATCATTATATCATCATGTCGTATTATCATATCATTATAGCATCATATCATTATATCATCATATCATTATATTATCATATTCTCATATCATATCAATATAGCATCATATCATCATATCATTATATCATTATATAAGCATATCATAATATCATTATATCATCATATTATCATAGCATTATATCATCATATCATAATATCATATCATATTATCATATCATCATATGATCATAGCATTAAATCATCATATTATGATGTCATCATATTATCATATCATCATATCATCATATCATCACATCATCATATCATCATATCATCATATCATCATATCATCATATCATCATATTACAATATCATCATATCATCATAGCATTTCATCATTATATCATTATTTTATTGTATCATCATATCATTATATCATTGTATCATCGTATCATTATATCATCATATCATCATATCGTCATATCATATCATCATATCATCATATCATAATATCACCATATTATCAAAGCATTTCATCATCATATTATCATATTATCATATTATCATATCATCATGTCATCATATTATCATAGAATTATATTATTATATCATCATGTCGTATCATCATATCATTATATCATTATATCATCATATCATCATATCATTATATCATCATATTCTTATATTATATCAATATAGCATTATATCATCATATGGGTGGTTCTACTCACGAGGGAATATTCTGTGGCTCACCTGCTTTTGTATATTTTTTGCACTTATATTGCATTGATTTAGGATCAAAACTGAACATCTCAATCATTTCTAGTTTGACACTGAAAATGAGCTCGATCCCAAAGATATTATTTACAAAAATTGTACTTTAAAGTGCCAAATTCTCAGTCTCCTGGCATGTCTCTTCTCCGAAATGAAAGTTTCAATGTTGAATTAAAACTCAATTTCAAGTATAATACGTGAAATCTGCACTCAGAAACAGAAATGTAATCATAAGTGTTTCAATGCATTCGTCTAATTTTACTATTATTATTAAATTTTATTGAAAATACTTAATTGAACTTTGTCTCTTGACATTTACCTCAGTCTCCTGCCACATCGAAACACCTTAAAATTAGGATGAATTAGCATATCTAGCGCGCTGCTGCTCTATTTAGGTGAATAACCGAAGTCAAGTTGGCTTATGATCGCTGGTATTCGTTTCGGTTTGTCGATGGTTCAGTCGACACGATGAATTATGTGAGTGAGATTGTGTCGCGGCCAGTCAGATTCTCAGTATCCTGGTACGCGTTTTCGTGAATAATATATTTTGTAGGTATTTATTATTACATTTATAATTTATAAATACTTAGGATTCAAATGTCGAATTGCATAATTTCATCGTTAAACGTTGTATTGACGATTTATTAGCTAAAAAGTAAGAAAAACCTCAGTATCCTGGCCTCAGTCTCCTGACCCAGTAAATAGGTAATTCGAAACTGGTGATTGGTAAAAAAATAACGAACATGGAATATTTTCAGGGCTGGTCGGGGGGTGTCTCCTGATACTAAATCCAAAATGGCGACCTCTTATCGTTATCAGGGTCAACACCATCTTGGATAACACTTTTCAATCTATATTTCGCAAACCATCGACTTTACGACAAAATGTATTGAAATCTTTTTTATGGATTATCAAATTTTCCATCTTTTTTATTTGTAACTTTTTTTTGTAACATCAATGTTTTCCAAGTTATAAAATTTACAAAACTATTAACGACTATAAAATTCTTGTATCTTATTTTTTTGACTGCCCCGTTTTAGATAAGTACAAGAAAGACCTAAGCTAGAACTTAGGCTACTTGTGTAACCTCATATGCAAAAAAAATGTCGTGCCGAAAATGATCCGATTTTCGTCCTTCTTGAGTAGAACCACCCATATCATCATATCTTTATATCATCATATCATCATATCATCATATCATCATATCATTATATTATTATATTTTAATATCATCATATCATGATAGCATTTCATCATTATATCATCATATCATTGTATCATCATATCATCATATCATTATATTATCATATTCTTATATTATATCAATATAGCATTATATCATCATTTCATCATATTATCATATCATCATATCATTATGTCATCATACAATCATATTATCATATCATAATATCATCATATCATGATAGCATCATATCATCATATCAACATATCAATATGTCATCATATTATCAAAAATTATATCATCATATTCTCATATTATATTACTATAGCATTGTATCATCATATTATTATATCATTATATCAATATATTATCATATCATCATTTTATTATGGCATTATATTATCATATCATCATATCATCATACCTTCATATCATTATATCATCATATCATCATATCATCATATCATCATATCATCATATCATCATATCATCATATCATCAAATCATCATATCATCATATCATATCATCATATTATCATATCATCAAATCATCATATTATCATATCATCATATTATCATATCATCATATCATCATATCAACATATCATCATATCATCATTTCATCATATCATCATATTATCATATTATTATATCAGCATATCATTGTCTCATTATATCATCATATCATCATATCATAATATCATTATATCATGATATCAGTATATCATCATATAATCGTAGCATTATATCATATCATTATATCATCACATCATCATATCATCATATCATCATATTATCATATCATCATATCATCATATCATCATATCATCATATTATTATATTACAATATCATCATATCATCATAGCATTTCATCATTATATCATCATTTTATTGTATCATCATATCATCATATCATCATATTATTATATCATCGTATCATCGTATCATTATATCATCATATCATCATATCATTAAATCATATTTTTATATCATATCAATATAGCATTATATCATCATATCATTATATTATCATATCATCATATCATCATATCATCATATCGTATCATATTATCATATCATCATATTATCATATCATTATATCATCCTATCATCATATCATAATATCATATCATCAAAGCATTACATCATCATATCATCATATCATCATATGATCATTTCATTATATTATAATATCATATCATCATAGCATTATATCATCATATCTTCATATCATTATATCATTTCATCATCATATCATCATGTTATATCATTATAGCATTATATCATCATATCATCATATTATAATATCATCATATTATCATATCATCATATCATCATATCATCATATCATCATATCATCATATCATTATATCATCATATCATCATATCATTATATCATCATACAATCATATCATCATATCATAATATCATCATAGCATCATAGCATTAGATCATCATATCATCATATCATCATGTCATCATATCATCAAAAATTATATTATTATATTATCATGTCGTATTATCATATCATTATAGCAATATATCATCATATCATTATATTATCATATTTTCATATCATATCATTATAGCATTATATCATCATATTATCATATTATCAATAAATATATTATCATATCATAATATCATATCATCATACTATTATATCATCATATCATCATATTATAATATCATTATATCATCATATCATTATGGCATTATATCATCATATCGTCATATCATCATATCATCATACAATCATATCATCATATCATGATATCATGATATCATAGCATTATATCATCATATCATCATATCATTATGTCATTATATTATCATATTCCCATATTATATCAATATAGCATTATATCATCATATCATCATATCATTATATCATCATATCATCATATCATCATATCATCATATCATCATATCATCATATCATCATATCATCATACAATCATATTATCATATCATGATATTGTTACGTACGGCCCCACACTTTTCAAAATTTCATATTTTCTAAGTTCCCACAGATAAAAACCGTGAGAAGATTTCAGACAAATAATCCGAAAAAGAGGAAACAGAATATTTCGATTTTTAAACCCTCTCTGCTTAAAGTCACGAACTCCGGTCGAGTCCTAGTGATAAGAACTTAATATCCTGAGGTAAGCTGAGAGAGGATACAGCAGTGGGGTTTTGCTGACCCAGCACTGTATAGTCGGTTCGATGTGACTTCTCTCTTAATAAATAAATATTTTTAAGAACAAATAGGATGAACCAACCCACTAAAGATATTCTCAATAATAACAAACTGTTCATTAAAACGTATGGAAGAATGTGTGATGAGAATTGTCAAGAATCAGAGTATATGAAATGGTAAATGTTATAACAGACAGACTGTCTTGAGATTAAGACCGCGGAACGCTGTCTTAGGTAAAGCGGCCAGGAGCGATGAGTTTCACTCATCCGCGTAAAGACGCAGGTCTCCGATAGGCTAATTGCGACGCGCAGTAACACCTATGCATGCAACGGCGGCCTCGTCGCCGCATCCAAACTGAATAACTGGTCTTTCGTCTAAAAAGTTGCATAGTGCACGGACGCGTCCCGAGGTTTCATAATTGAGCAAGAGTTAGTGTTTGAAAATCTTATTAAGTGACAACGCTAAAGGACTTAGTAAATCTCGTAAAAATAAAAACTCTTATAGCGAAAGCTAACTTCAGTGCATGGACACAATTTATAACTTTGCACAGCAAAAATCGTATTCATTTCTTTATAATCATTAACAATCTCAACATAAAATAATAGTTGATTTTCACCTATTAACATTTCAATCGTAGTTAGACTATAATTCTATTTTGATAATTAGTAGCTTCAGTTATAAACTTTATTCAGAGACAGAGTGTTTGGTTTTGGTGTTGTGAACGTATTGACCACGAGGTGAGACCACTGGAGTTATTTATCAGCCGACAGCTCCGATTCTATCCGACGGGACCCAACCCCAGGACAGTCAGACAGCAACGCTAAGTCTTTACTTTTAAATACCAATTGTTTACCAATATTCATAGTGATCAAAAGACAGTCTTTGGTGTAAGTCTTCCATATCAAAAACTCTCTTACTATGAAAATCGCTAAAAGGGATTATAAGGCTGATTTACACGCAAGTCATTCGTGTGCGAAATAAGTCTTGCCTAGAGTATCACGGCGCTTCTATTTCTCTTATGAGTTAGCTTACATTATTATAATATAACTACAATAGAGAGAGAGAGAGTTGTATAACGAAGATCCGACTATAGTATTACGAATATCTATCGAATCATAATTGTAATCATCAGGGTTTAAGTAATCATTATCTTTTATTATATCTTTGTTAACCATACGCTCTCATATTCCAATCGAATCGTATCAGAATAGACTTTAATTTTTACCAGTTAACAAATCACTTTAATTCGAATTTACCTTCATCTAACCTAATCCCCATTCTACCTATTTAGCCTCATAAGTAGAATATTTTATTAAACGTACAGTTCTGTATAGAACTAGGTAAGCAAGATCCCATATACCGACTTATTGGAAAGTAAGTCAAATCAATATAATTATCTCTTGGTGGCGTGAACTAATTTTACTTCCGCTCGGGCTTCACGCTCACGTCACAATATCATGATATCATCATAGCATTATATCATCATATCATCATATCATCATGTCATCATATTATCAAAAATTATATCATTATATCATCATGTCGTATTATCATATCATTATAGCATCATATCATTATAGCATCATATCATTATATCATCATATCATTATATTATCATATTCTCATATCATATCAATATAGCATCATATCATCATATCATTATATCATTATATAAGCATATCATAATATCATTATATCATCATATTATCATAGCATTATATCATCATATCATCATATCATATCATTATAGCATCATATCATCATATCATCATATTTTAATATCATTATATCATCATATCATCATATCATCATATCATTATATCATCATATCATATTATCATCATACTATATTATCATCATATTATGTTATCATCATATTATCAGAGCATTATATCATCATATCATAATATCATATCATATTATCATATCATCATATTATCATAGCATCAAATCATTATATCATAATGTCATCATATTATCATATCATCATATCATCACATCATCATATCATCATATCATCATATCATCATATCATCATATCATCATATCATCATATTACAATATCATCATATCATCATAGCATTTCATCATTATATCATCATTTTATTGTATCATCATATCATTATATCATTGTATCATCGTATCATCATATCATTATATCATTATATCATCATATCATAATATCATTATATTATCATATTCTTATATTATATCAATATAGCATTATATCATCATATCATCATATCATTATATCATCATATTATTATATCATCATATCATCATGTCATTATATTATCATATTTCAATATCATCATATCATAATAGCATTTCATCATTATATCATCATATTATTGTATCATCATATCATCATATCATTATATTATCATATTCTTATATTATATCAATTTAGCATTATATCATCATATCATCATATTATCATATCATCATATCATCATATCATTATGCCATCATACAATCATATCATCATATCATAATATCATCATATCATGATAGCATTATATCATTATATCATCATATCATTATGTCATCATATTATCAAAAATTATATTATTATATTATCATGTCGTATTATCATATCATTATAGCAATAAATTATCATATCATCATATCATTATATTATCATTTTCTCATATTATATTATTATAGCATTGTATCATCATATTATCATATCATTATATAAATATATTATCATATCATAATATCATATCATCATTTTATTATGGCATTATATTATCATATCATCATATCATCATAGCATCATATCATTATATCATCATATCATCATATCATCACATCATCATATCATCATATCATCATATCATTATATCATCATATCATATCATCATATTATCATATCATCAAATTATCATATCATCATATCATCATATTATCATATCATCATATTAACATATCATCATATCATCATATTTTAATATCATTATATCATCATATCATCATATCATCATATCATTTTATCATCATATCATATTATCATCATATTATATTATCATCATATTATGTTATCATCATATTATCACAGCATTATATCATCATATCATAATATCATATCATATTATCATATCATCATATTATCATAGCATCAAATCATCATATTATAATGTCATCATATTATCATATCATCATATCATCACATCATCATATCATCATATCATCATATCATCATATCATCATATCATCATATCATCATATCATCATATCATCATATCATCATATCATCATATCATCATATTACAATATCATCATATCATCACAGCATTTCATCATTATATCATCATTTTATTGTATCATCATATCATTATATCATTGTATCATCGTATCATTATATCATCATATCATCATACAATCATATCATCATATCATAATATCATCATATTATCAAAGCATTTCATCATCATATTATCATATTATCATATCATCATGTCATCATATTATCATAGAATTATATTATTATATCATCATGTCGTATCATCATATCATTATATCATTATATCATCATATCATAATATCATTATATTATCATATTCTTATATTATATCAATATAGCATTATATCATCATATCATCATATCATTATATCATCATATCATTATATCATCATATCATCATATCATTATATTATCATATTTCAATATCATCATATCATAATAGCATTTCATCATTATATCATCGAATTATTGTATCATCATATCATCCCGGGTAACAATTTACATGGCCAGCCCACAAGCCAGATTAATGCCATGTGGCATGAGCACGGCAATGCTGTCGGCCAGCCACATAGCAGGCCAATGTTCGATAACCATGCGGCGGCTATATGGTTTCAACATGGCCTTTTCACATGGCGATAATATGGCTAACTACGCTAGGCTACCAATGTTGCACCATCCTGGCCGCCACCTTGCGCCACGACATCGATTTTATGTGGGCCAAGCTGGCACTGCGATGTCCCGTCACTACCTAGCATTGACCTGGCCGCCACCTCGCAATGCCATATGGCTTTTATACGGGCAAACCTGGCACTGCCATGTCTTGACGTTAACTGGCGACTACCTGGCCGCCACCTCACGATGCCATATATGGCTTTGATGTGGGCCAACCTGGTACTGTCGTGTCTTAGCGTTAACTGGCGACTACCTGGCCGCCACCTCGCGATGCCATATGACTTTTATGTGGGCCAACCTGGTACTGCTGTGTCTTAACGTTAACTGGCGACCGCTGGCGACTACCTGGCCGCCACCTCGCGATGCCATATGACTTTTATGTGGGCCAACCTGGTACTGCCGTGTCTTGACGTTAACTGGCAACTACTCGGCCGCCACATCGCGATGCCATATGGCTTTCACGTGGGCTAACCTGGTACTGCTGTGTCTTAACGTTAACTGGCGACCGCTGGCGACTACCTGGCCGCCACCTCGCGATGCCATATGGCTTTTATGTGGGCCAACCTGGTACTGCCGTATCTTGACGTTAACTGGCAACTACTCGGCCGCCACCTCGCGATGCCATATGGCTTTTAGGTGGGCCAACCTGGTACTGCTGTGTCTTAACGTTAACTGGCGACCGCTGGCAACTACCTGGCCGCCACCTCGCATTGCCATATAGCTTTCACGTGGGGCAAGCTGGCACGGCCATGTCTTAAGGTAGCCTGGTATTTACCTGGTCTATACAATGCGTCGCCACCTACCTTAGTACCTTGCTATGCCGGTAGATGAGCGACAACGCTCGCAAGTAAAGTAACGTCGGCTTGACTACACCTACCCGTTGCCGGCCAACCACAATCATAATTCACCTATGAGTCAAGCGACTCATACCGCCTACCCGGTAGTATAGTTCATAACAGTTCTTTTGGAATGACTACTGTGTGAATGAAATATATACTTAAAAGTAAAATAGAACTCAAGGAGCGGTACTCGTTCCAAAATAGAGTGACTGTCACATGACAGCTAACTGGGGAAATTTCATGGTTACTTCATGGCTTTCATGTTTCAGAGAGGTATCAAAATTACTGGCCACCAGATGGCCCACACATAGCAACGAGTAAGCGCTGCCATGTCGCTGCCAGGCCAAAACCATAAATGAACTATATTGTTTATCGACTTAGTTGCCATCAAGGAGCGACATAGTTTGGTCGTCGTTGCCAGGTGAAAGCCATGATAAAACCGACCACTGCCGACATAGCGGCCACATTGGTTAGGTGGGTTGGCCATGTAGCGGCCGTATGGTTGCCGCATTGGATTGTTACCTGGCAACTAGTTGGCCTCCACATGGCAGCGAGATAGCGCCGCCATATCGCTGCCAGGTCGAAACCATAAGTAAACCATGCTGTTTATCCACCTAGCTGCCATCAAGGAGCGACATAGTTTGGTCGTCGTTGCCAGGTACTAGCCATGATAAAACCGGGGTCGGCTGACATGGCGGCCACATTGGCTTGGTCGGTTGGCCATGTAGCGGCCATACGGCTGCCACTTCAAATTGTTACCCGGGATCATATCATTATATTATCATATTCTCATATTATATCAATATAGCATTATATCATCATATCATCATATTATCATATCATCATATCATCATATCATCATGTCATCATACAATCATATCATCATATCATAATATCATCATATCATGATAGCATTATATCATTATATCATCATATCATTATGTCATCATATTATCAAAAATTATATTATTATATTATCATGTCGTATTATCATATCATCATATCATCATATCATTATATTATCATATTCTCATATTATATTATTATAGCATTGTATCATCATATTATCATATCATTATATGAATATATTATCATATCATAATATCATATCATCATTTTATTATGGCATTATATTATCATATCATCATATCATCATAGCATCATATCATTATATCATCATATCATCATATCATCACATCATCATATCATCATATCATATCATATTATCATATCATCATATTATCATAGCATCAAATTATCATATTATCATATCATCATATCATCATATCATTATATCATCATATCATTATATCATCATACAATCATATCATCATATTATAATATCATCATGTCATCATAGCATTATATCATCATATCATTATATCATTATATCATTATATTATCATATTCTCATATCATATCATTATAGCATTATATTATCATATTATCATATTATCATATCAATATATTATCATATCACAATATCATATCAATATATTATTATATTATCATATCATCATATCATCATATCATCATATCATATCATCATATTATCATATCATCAAATCATCATTTTATCATATCATCATATTATCATATCATCATATTAACATATCATCATATCATTGCACTATTATATTATCATATCATCATATCATAGTATCATCATATCATTATATCATTATATCATCATTTCATGATACCATCATGTCATCATATTATCATAGAATTATATTATTATATAATCATGTCGTATCATCATATCATTATATCATTATATCATCATATCATATCATTATATTATCATATTCTTATATTATATCAATATAGCATTATATCATCATATCATCATATCATCATATTATTATATCATCATATCATCATATCATCATATCATATCATATTATCATATCATCATATTATCATATCATTATATCATCATATTATCATATCATCGTATCATCATATCATATCATCATATCATCATACAATCATATCATCATATCATAATATCATCATATTATTATAGCATTATATCATCATATCATATCATCATGTCATCATATTATCATAGAATTATATTATTATATCCTCATGTCGTATCATCATATCATTATATCATTATATCATGATATCATCATATCATTATATTATCATTTTCTTATATTATATCAATATAGCATTATATTATCATATCATCATATCATTATATCATCATATCATCATATCATCATATCATATCATATAATCATATCATCATATTATTATATCATTAAATCATTGAAAAAAATTTAATTTTTTAAAACTTCAGAAAAATAAATTAAAATTCATTTCATTAATCTCCAAAATTAATATTTTATATAAACTATTTTCTGTATTTTAAAAATTCTACTCATTATAACTTTATTAAATAGAATTATATTTTATTCTTCCAAAACACCTCTATCTATAGATTAGTTCTTTTTTTACAAACTCTTTTAATTTCATTAATATCAGGAATAATAAGATTCAATTTTTGATATACATATGGGGAATTCCATACGAAACCGACCAACCCGGAACCCCGACCATTTTTGATTTTGTTGAAAATTTTACATTTTTTTGTTCCTACCGAAAGCAGTATTTGGGAATTTTTTCAGATTTTTGTCTCGACCCGTCCAAACACAATGAATTTTTCAAAATTTATAAACTTGGACCATTTTGATTTTATTGAAAAAAATCACAAAATTTCAAGAGACATTTTTACAAGTACTGACCAATTTGTAGCTTGTGATATTCATAACTTCTATTTTAACTTGAATTGACAAACCGTTTCAACAATGCTAGGCCGATTCCAGCAATACGCAAAATTCACTGCGTCATCCCTCAAAATAACGGCAATATACAAGTAAAAAGGTACTTCAGTGCAAACGATTCAACGATCCACAACGTCTATAAAACTTTTTTAAATAAAATCAGTACAAGCTACAATAAAAAAAAAAAATGTGTACAAGCTACTTCAATAAAATAAAAAGAATAATTTGGAATTAAATCACTACTTGCCTTATTAATTCAAGGAAGCACGATTCCTTGGTTCACACGCGGAAAAAAATAGAAAAAAAATAGAAGTTATGAAAATCACAAGTTACAAATTGGTCAGTACTTGTAAAAATGTCTCTTGAAATTTGTTTTTTTTTTAATATTTTTCAACTAACGTAAACAACAAACCCAACTAATGTAATATTAGCATAGCAGATGCCGCTGCAGACGGATCAAGTGTGAATCAGCGCCGCAGCGGTCATTTGTCTTACTTTGTTAGTTCTATTTTCTTTTTTTTTCTATTTTTTTTGTTTAATTACTTCAAAAATAGAAAAAAAAATAGAAGTTATGAATATCACACGCTACAAATTGGTCAGTACTTGTGAAAACGTCTCTTGAAATTTTGTGATTTTTTTCAATAAAATCAAAATGGTCCAAGTTTATAAATTTTGAAAAATTCATTGTGTTTGGACGGGTTGAGACAAAAATCTAAAAAAATTCCCAAATACTGCTTTCGGTAGGAACAAAAAAATGTAAAATTTTCAACAAAATTAAAAATGGTCGGGGTTCCGGGTTGGTCGGTTTCGTATGGAATTCCCCATATATCTTATTTCTAATTTTAGTTGGAAGAATATTAATTCTATTTATTTATGTATCAAGATTAATATCTAACCAAAAATTTATATTTAATAAAAATTTCAAAAAAATTTTTTTTTACTTATCAATAATAATTATAATTATTACAATAATTTTCAATATAAAGTTTTACCTAATATTTAATTCAGATTCAATAAAATTTCCAAATATAAATCCAGAACAATTTTATATATTAAAAATATCTTTAAATAAATTATATAACTTACCCTCTAATCAAATTATATTTATACCTATCAACTATCTTTTATTAACTTTATTTATTGTAGTAAAAATTACTAATATTAATATAGGAGCACTACGAAAAAATATTTAATGAATAAACCTATTCGTCTTTCTAACCAAATTATTAAAATTCTTAATAATTCTTTAATTGATTTACCTTCTCCTAGAAATATTTCTACTCTATGAAATTTTGGATCATCATTAGGATTATGTTCAATAATTCAATTAATTACTGGAATTTTTTTAGCTATACATTATACAGCTAATATTGAAATAGCTTTTTATAGAACAATTCACATTCGTCGGGATGTTAATAATGGGTGATTAATACGAACTATACATGCAAATGGAGCTTCAATATTTTTTTTTTTGTATTTATACACATATTGGTCGCGGTATATATTACGGATCTTTCCATTTTACCAAAACATGAATCACAGGAGTAATTATATTATTTATAGTAATAGGGGCAGCTTTTATAGGATACGCTTTAACTTGAGGACAAATATCATTTTGAGGGGCAACTGTAATTACAAATTTATTATCAGCTATTCCATATTTAGGAATATTTTTAGTAGAATGATTATGAGGAGGATTCTCTGTTGATAATGCAACATTAACACGATTTTTCACTTTCCATTTTATTATCCCTTTTATTATTGTAGCAATAACTTTAATTCATTCAATATTTCTTCATCAAACAGGTTCAAATAACCCCTTAGGAAGAAATAGAAATTTAGATAAAATTCCATTTCGCCCATACTTCTCATTCAAGGATTTAATTGGTTTTATTATTTTATTAATTTTATTAATTAATTTAGTATTAATTTCCCCCAACTTATTAGGAGATCCTGATAATTTTATTCCAGCTCATCTTTCAGTTACACCACCCCATATTAAACCAGAATGATATTTCTTATTTGCTTACGCAATCTTACGATCAATCCCAAACAAATTAGGAGGTGTTATCGCCTTAATTATATCAATTTTAATTTTAATAATTTTACCATTTTTCCATTTTAAAAATTTTAAAAGAATAATATTTTATCCTTTAAATCAAATTTTATTTTGAATTTTAATTTCAAATATTATTTTACTAACATGAATTGGAGCTAGACCAGTAGAATCACCTTTTATTATTATTGGTCAAATTTTAACTTTAACATATTTCTTATATTTTTTATTAAATCCATTTATTAACATAATATGAGATAATATCTTAAATTAATATAATCAATGAACTTGAATAAGTTTATGTTTTGAAAACATAATATAAAAGTTTAAATCTTTTATTGATTTTTCCAATTAACTAACTTTATTAAACTAATACAACATGAAAAAATAATTTTAATCCTATAAAAAATATTAAAAAATTTAAAGAAGAAGGTAAAATTCTTTTTCAAGCCATACCTATTAATTTATCATAACGTATTCGAGGTAAAGTACCTCGAATCAAAATAAATATAAATGAAATAAAAACTAAATCTAAATAAAATATAATAGAATATAAATCACCTCCTAAAAATATTAATCTATATAATATTCTTATTAATAAAATTCTAGCATACTCTGCTATAAAAATTAAAGCAAATCTTCCTCTTCTATACTCAACATTAAATCCTGAAACTAATTCAGATTCACCTTCAGCTGAATCAAATGGTGTACGATTTGTCTCAGCTAAACAAATAATAAATCATATTATAGCTAAAGGAAACGTAATAAAAATTATTCACACAAAACTTTGAAAATAAAAAAATTCTAAAAACCTATGTCTTTCAATTAAAAAAATAAAAGATATTAAAATAATAGCTAAACTTACTTCATAAGAAATAGTTTGAGCTACTGATCGTAAACCCCCTAATAAAGAATATTTAGAATTAGAAGATCAACCAGCAATTATAATAGAATATACTCCTAATCTAATACAACATAAAAAAAATAAAACTCTTAAATTAAATGAATACAAATTAGTAAAATAAGGTAAAATCATTCATGATGATTAAACTAAAAATAATCTAATTACAGACTTCCGTCGTAGATACCGTAAGGTAAAGAGTGATAAGTTAGTGACAGGTGAAAAAAGGTGAAATACGGGGAATATCAGCACGGAAGAAAAGAAAAAAGGAAGATAGAAAAGGGGGAGAAAAGGTAAGGAAACAAAAAGAAAATTAAAGGGGAAGACAGAAAAGTTTTAGGAAGAGGAAAAGGTAGGAAGAAGTATAGGACATAACCTAGAAGAATAAAGGGACAGGATATAGAGAAAAAGGCGCGAGTGGGGCGGGCGCGCAACGAGCGACGGGCGACAAGAGAGCGTATGGAAAGTCCAGAAGAGGAGTGGGAGGAGAGTGACGTAGAGTCAGAGGAAGAGAGGAATACCCAGGCAGAGTCGCCTAAAGGATCGCAAGAGCTGAGAAAGAGGGGAAGGCCAACGAAAGCAGAGAGGTGGATCAAGGAGAGTTCTGAGTCGGACGGCTCGTTAGATAGCTTCAGGAAGAGGAAGGCAAAGGGGGGGGGCAGGGAAAAGAACTAGCAAAAAGAGCAACATATACAATACATCGCCGAAAAGAGAACAAAGAAAGATGGAAGGAGTAAGGAAAGGGGGAGAAGGTGGGGGGACAGGAGAGAGGGGGGAAATGGCAGTAGCGGGGGGAGGGGCAGAAGGAGGAGGGGGGAGCTGGGTGGATGTCATAATGCAAAGGATGACTGAAGCAATGAGGGGAGTATCGGAGGAAATTAGAAAGATGAGAGAGGAAATAGAGGAGGGGAGAAAGGAATACAGGGAAGGACAGAACAAAATGAAAAAAGAGATAGAAGAAGTAAAAAAGAGGGGGGAGGTAGAGAGGAAGAGGCTAGAAGAAAGAATAGAAAACTTAGAAAGGGAGAGAAGAGAGAAAGAAGAGGAGGAAAAAGAGAGAAGGAAGGAAGAGGGCAGAATGGCAAAAGAGAGACTGCAAAAGGCGCTAAGGGAGGAGAGGGAGAAAGCGGAGAGAGAGGGAAGAGAGAAAGAAAAAAGAGTGAGGGAACTGGAGAGAGAATGGGAAAGGAAAGAAAGGCAAGAGAGAAGAAACAACTTTATCATCATCAGAGATGAGATAGAGGGAGAGGAAACAACAAGAGATACAGTGACGCGAGTAGTGGGAGGACTAACAGGGACAGTACAGGGGGTAAGCGAGACAGCCGAAATAGGGGGAAGGAAGAGAGCGATACTAGTAAAAATGAAGAGCTGGGAGGAAAAGAGGAAGGTATTCAGCGGAAGAGCGGCGCTAAAAGGGAGGAAGATATACTTAGACGACGACTACACCAAGAAGGAGAGAGATACACAAAGCGGACTGTGGGAGAAAGCGAAACAGGAAAGAAAGAAAGGACGTAAGGCGACAGTGGGATACAAGAAGATGTGGGTGGACGACATAATGTACGAATGGAAGGAAGAGAGAGGGGAACTAGTGAGAGTGGGACAGAGAGGAGGGGAAGCAGAGAGAGGAGGAGCAGGAGGGAGAAGGGGAGGGGGAGGAGAAGGAGCGACAGGGGGGGAATAGGAAAGGAAAGGGGAAACAGAGGCAAGAATACTATTCTGGAATATAGCGGGGATAAGAGGAAAAGACGAAGAATTCTGGGAGTACATAGGAGAATTTGACGTAGTAGGGATGACGGAAACATGGATGGAAGAAGGAGAATGGGAAAGATGGAAGAAGAACATGCCAAAGGGATGGAGATGGAAGTGTCAAGGGGCAGAGAGAACAGAAAGAAAAGGAAGAGCGAAGGGGGGGATCATCACGGGGGTAAGGGAGAGGATGAGCATGGAGGAAGGAGAGGAGAAAGGAACGGAGGAAGAGGGAATACAAGAGAGGAAAGTGATGATAAGGGGGAGAAGGTGGAGAATAATAACGGTGTATAACAGAGGAGGGGGCGAAGAAAAAATAAAAAGACTGGAGGAGATAGTAGGAGAAGAGGAGGAGGAAGGCAGGCTAGTCATAGGAGGAGACTTCAATGCGAGGATAGGGGAGGAAGGAAAAAGGGAAGAGGGAGAGGAGAAAGAGGAAGGAGGAAGGGAAGCGAAAGATAAAAAGAAAAACAAAGAAGGGGAAGCTCTGCTGGGGCTAGTAAAAAGAAGAGGGTGGACAATACTGAATGGAAACATAAGAGGAGATGAAGAGGGGGAGATAACCTATAGAAGGAACGGAGTGGCCACGACAATAGACTATGGGATAGTGAACGAAGAGACATGGGAAGAGGTAAAGAGCATAGAGATCAAAAGGAGAACAGAGTCAGATCACCAACCGCTGGTAGTCAAAACAGCAGGAGGAGAGGAGGAGGGGGAGGGGGAGGAGGAATCAGAAGGGGAAAGACAAATATGGGGGAGGAAAGAGACAGAGGAATTCAGAGAAAAAACAGAGGAGATAAAGTGGGAGAAGGAAGGGATGGAGGAGGGGTGGAGGGAATTAGTGGAGAAAGTAAAGGAAATGACAACAAGAAAGAAGAAGAAAAAGGCATGGAAGATAGGAAGAAACGAATGGTGGGATACGGAATGCAGAAGACAAAAAGCAAGAATGAGGGACGCGTGGAGGACAGTAGGAAAGAGGAGGGGACAGGAGGAGAGAGAGATGGAGAAGTTCAAAGAAGAAAGGGGAAGGTATAAAGAATTATGTGAAAAGAAAAAGGAAGAATGGAGAGAGGCAGAGAACAAGAGAATAGAAGAGATAAAGGGGGAGGGGGAAATGTGGAAATACATCAACAGAGAAAGGAAGAAAAAGGTGAAGATAAGTGAGAACATAAAGATAGAGGAGTGGACGAGACACTTCAGAGAGCTGCTGGAAGGAAGAGAGGAGCAGGGAGAAGAGGGAGAAAAGGAGGAGGGAGAAACAGGGAAAGAGAAACAAAGACAAAAAGAGGAGAGAGGAAAGGAAAAAGGGAAGGGAGAAGCGGACGGAGGGGAAGAGAGGGAGGAGGAGGAAAGGAAGAAAATAAAGAAACTAAAGAGAGGAAAGGCGGAAGGAGGAGATGGAATTAAAAACGAGGCGTGGATAGCAGGAGGGAAAAGTGTGAAGCAAAAGTTAGAGGACATAATCTGGAGAACATGGAAAGGAGAGGGGGATGTGGAGGAATGGAGAGACGGAATAGTAATACCGATTCACAAGAAGGGAAGCGCGGAGGAAGTGAAGAACTACAGGGGAGTCACATTGACACAGACGGCATATAAAATATACACAATGATACTGAGCGATAGAATAATGAAGGAGCTAGAAGAAAAAGGAGGACTCGATGAAACGCAGATGGGGTTTAGGGCAGGAAGAGGAGGGATGGATAACATATACATAATAAAAAGCGTAGTAGGAAAAAGGATAGAAGAGAAAAAGGGGAAAGTATACATGACATTCGTGGACCTGAAGGCAGCATTTGATAAGCTAGACAGGGAAATATTATGGGAGGCAATGAAGAAGAGAGGCATAGGGAAAGATATGGTAGAAAGGGTCAAAGAAGTATACAGAGAAACGAGATGCAGGGTGAGAGTGGGAACGAAGATATCAGAAGTATTCTGGGTGGACAGGGGGTAAGGCAGGGGTGCCCACTAAGTCAGACGCTGTTTAACATCTACATGGCAGATATGGAGGAGACAATGAGAAAAGGACAAGACGGGGGGGGGGGGGGGGGGGGGGGATGGTGGTAGGGAGAGAGAAGATATGGACATTGGGATACGCGGATGATGTAGTGCTGATAGCGGAAGACGAAAAAGGGATGAAGGAGATGATAGGCAGAGCAGACAGGTATTTTCAAAGAAAGAAACTGGAAGTAAACCACGAGAAGACAAAGATAATGATATGCTGTAAGGGGAAAGGGAGAAGGAGGAGGCAACAATGGAAATGGGGAGAGAAAGAAATGGAGGAGGTAGACGAGATGAAGTACCTAGGATATATCCTAAGTAGAACGAACAGTGAGAAACCGCACATGAAAGATAGAATAGGGAAGGCAAGGAAGGCAATGGGGGGCCTGTGGAGCATAGGAAAGAGGAAATTCAAAGGAGATATAAGGTGGAGGATGAAAGTATTTGAGGCGGTAGTCAAGGGAATATTAATGTATGGAGCGGAGATATGGGGATGGGAAGAGAGAGAAGAAGCAGAGAGGCTTCAGGAAAGATACGTAAGATGGATATTAGGGTTGGAGAGAACAACACCAGGGTACGTAGTAAGAGAGGAGATGAAGTTGGACAAGATAAGAGTAGGAGCAGGAAGAAGGGCAGTGAGATTCGAGGAGAAAGCAAGGAAAGATGACAGGAGAAAGATACTTAGAGAAGCAGAAAGAGAGAGAAGAAGTAGGGAGGAAAGAGGAAAACTAGACAGGTGGGCAGAAGAAAGAAAAAGATACATGTGGAGATGTGGACTGGGAGGAGAAGAAGTAAAGAGAATATGGGAAAACGAAGGATCGATAGAAAACAGAGCGGTGGAGAGGGACAGAGAAGTACAGGAACAAGAAAGAATGGAGAAGATATGGAACTCGAGGAGTGTGCCGAGATACAAGGAGATGAGAGTGGCAGGGAGGCCGAGATACATGAAAGGAAGAAGAGGAAGAGGAGGAGAGGAGGTAAGAATAATAGCGAGGCTAAGATGTGGGAATGAGGAAAGAGGAAACAAATATTGGATGAAAGAGGAAAAGAGAAAATGCAGGATGTGCAGAGAGGAAGACGAAACTTTAGAACATCTGACCGGGACATGCAGAGATATGGACGAAATATAAGGAACGATAGAGGAAATCCTGAACGATGAGGGAAAAGGAATAAAGTGGGGAAAAGCGCTAAAGGAGAAGAGGGAAGAAGTGGAAAGAAAGGAGAGGGAACAGTGGGAGTAAGAAAAAGGGAAGAAAGCACAGGAAAGAGAGGGGGTAAGAAAGAGAAAACAGTGTCTAACTTGAGTAACTAACTAATGGAAGTAGGAGTCCAGCGAGTTATGACTAACAAGTTAGCTGGACAAAAGTGAGTCCAGGAAAGTTTGAATAACGAGATAGTTGGACAAAAGTGAAGATAGACCACAGCGACGGCAAAACACAGAGGGAGTAAAAGGCAGCGACAGGTAGGAAAAGAGGGGAGAGGAGCACATGGCAGACACGAGGCTCAGGGGGAAACAGTCAAGAAGGAAATAGAGAATAGGAACAACGTGGTCGGAGAGGTTCAAAGAGAAAAAGAAGGAATCCAGAGCGGAAAAGACAAAGTAGAGGAAAAGAAGCGGATAGAAAAGGGGAGAAAAGACAAGTAAGCGAAATAGATAAAGAAAGAGGAAAAGATGGAAGAGATTAAGGAGCTAATAAAAGAAATTATCGGGGAAATGAAGGAAGTAAGGAAGGAAATAGGAAATATAAGGCAGATACAAGCAGAGTGGATGAAAAAGCAAGAAGAAAAAATGGAAAGAGAGAGAAACAGGAGTGAGGGGGAAAAAAAAGGGGAAAGAAAAAGGAAAAGAGACAGGAGACGTAGAGAAAGAAAAAGGAAAAGAGGGAGAGGCAGGGACGAGCGAGAACAAGAGACAGAAGACGGAGAACCCGGAGGACAACGAGGAGAGGGCTAAAGAGAGGAAAAGGAGAAACATAGTGATAAAAGGGATAAGTGGACAAAAGGAATGGAGAAATATAGCGAGGGACGTAATAGAAGAGGCAGCGGGAGAGAAAATACAGATAGAAAAGGAGTGGGAGAGCGGAAACAGCGGAGAGAGTAAAGAGGCAGGAGTGGTAATAGTAAGAGTATGGAGTGAGGAAGAGAGGAGAGAGGTGCTGAAGGGGAAAGAGAGAATGGAGAAAAGGCACGGAATTATATTAGAGGAAGACCTAACATTCAGAGAGAGAGAGGAGAGAAGGAAGAGGAGAGAGGCGGAGACAGAGGCGGAGAGGAGAGGTAGATGGGAAATAGCCGAGTGGAGAAAGAAGGAAAAAAAAGAAAAAGAAAGGGAATGGAAGGACGAGAGGCTGGTAGAAGAGAAGGAGAAAAGAGAAAGAGAAGAGAGACAGAAGAGGAGAGAGGAAAGGGAGAGAGAGGAAAGAAAAGAAGAAAGATTGGAGATGCTGAGGAGGAGAACGGAGGAGATCTTCAAGGAAATGGATCAGATAAGGGAGGAGCGCAGACAGAGAGAAGTGAAGAAGGAATAAAAGAGGAGAGGGGAAAGGAAAAAGAGAAAGAGCGAGGAAAGGGGCAGAGAAAGACCGAAGATATATAAGTATTTAGTTAAGTTTGTTTCTCGTTATTTTGTTTATGGTCTGTTATTGAGGGTAGAGAATTTCATGGTTTAGTTACAATTACGTTAAAGTCATTACATTAAATAAGTACAAAAAGATAAGTGCAGATAGAAGTCACAGTTTAGTTCAGTTAGATTAAGTTATGTTGGTATTATTATTATTTAGCACAAAGAGAATAGAGAAAGTAGAATTAAGTAAACATAAGAAATGAAGTAAAATGATGTAAGATGTAAAGGAGAACTTGTAACGCCGAAAGGCAAACAAAAAGAAGAAATAAAGAAAGAATAATCTAATTACAGGAGATAAATAATAAGGATAATAATTAGATACTGAAGGAAAAATCTGCTCTTTAGAAAACAATTTAATTACATCACAAAAAGGCTGTAAAATTCCTAAAAATCTAACTTTATTAGGACCTTTACGAATTTGAATATAACCCAATAATTTACGCTCTATTAAAGTTAAAAAAGCTACTCTAATCATAACAAAAATAATTAATATTAAAATTCTCAAAAAAGATAAATATAAATTTAAATAAAATATTACTAATTATATAATTTAATTATATTTAAATAAATTCGAAATTTATTGCAATATTCTGCCAAAATAGTAATATGTATGTTTATTTAATGTTCCCCGTAGGGTTACATGGCGAGTCGCCTTTGCCTTTTACATCCACATTTTACATTATATATATTTTTTTTTTTTTTTTTTTTTTTACTTTATGTTTCTATCTTATATTTTATACTATTTTTACTCTCTGTATGCCTTTTTTCATATTACATTATCTTACTCTAACTTAATGCTACATTAACTCTTTATTTTGTTTCTTATATCTATATCTATATCACTTTTCTCTTTCCCCGTTCACTTCTTTCTTCCTTTTCCTTTCTCCCCTCTCCCCTCTTCTTCCTGCTTTCATTCTTCTCCCTTCTACTCACTCTCCGCCTTTTTTACTTTCCACCCCCATCTTCCCCTTAGCCTCTCCGCTTTTTCCTTTATCCTTTCTTTCCTCTGCTTACTCCCTGTTTTCACCGTTATCTTTCCCCCTCCCTCCTTCCTCGATTCCATCTGGACTATCCTCACCTCGATCCTCTCTCTTGCCGCCTCACTTAGTGCTGCCTGTATTTGCGTTATCTCAGGCCTATTTACGTTTTCCTCCCACTCAATTTCCACCTCGTCGTCTTCCTCCTTTTCCTTACTTGTCTCTCTCATTTCCTCTTGCTCTTCCCGCACACCTTTTACCGCCCTGCGTCCCCCGATTTCCTCTCGCGAGGGGGTCGACCCCTCGGCCTCGCTCGAGTCTGACGTCTCCTGTGTTGGTGGTGGCGTTCCTTGCGGCGTTTGTGGAGTCCAGTCAAATTCTACCGATTCCTCCTCCTCTGTTTCCTCCTCACGCTCTTGCCCCGTACCTGTTGTACTTTCGTCTTCATTTGTCCCTTCTTCACCTCGCCATAGTGTCCTCAGCATTTCTATATCCTCTCTCCTCTCTCTTTTCCTTGTTTCCTCCCTTTCCCTCGCGTCATCCCTTATCTCCTTTAGTATCTCTACTAGTCTTTCTTCCGATTTTCTGTCCATTTTCCTTTTCCTCCCACTGTTTTTCTTTACCTTTTACTTTTTCTTTCCCTTTTTCCTCTATTTCTATGTTGTCGCCGTCTGACAGGTTGTCGTGTACTGATGCTCGCTGTCTTCACACGTTTACTTCCCCTCTAGTTTGCCCTTGTTGCTGCCGTGCTCTGTCTAGTAAACCTTCTGTTGTTTTCATGTCCTTTCCTGACCTCTTGTCTCTTTGTATTATACTTGTATTCTTTTGGCGCCTCGTCTCGCGGCCTCCGGCTGCACCGCTTTACTCAGAGATGCCGCCACCTTCTCTTCTCTCTCGACTTCCCTAATTTAGCATTTCCTTCTTACCGACTGGTTTGTGCCTGCCCGGTTGCCTGTTCTTTCGGCGCGTTCGATTCCGTCCTTGCTCTTTCTCTTGCTCTCTCTATTTCCTTCATCCATTCTATTCCTTCTCCATCTTCCCCTAGTACTCTTTGCACCGCTTCTTGCCAGCCTTCGTTGTTTTCCGCTGCTCCTCCGCACTCCTCCCAGATGTGCTCCCATGTTTCTACCTTCCAGTTGCACACTCTGCACTTTCTTTTTTCTTCTCCCTCCCAGTATCTAGACTCCTTGACCTCTCCTCCCATTCTGAACCTCGCGATTCTCGCCCAACTATTTTCACTCCACCCTTTCTTCATGTACTCTGGGACGCCTTCTTTTTTTATCATTTTATACCATTTATTGTATCTGGATTCGTTTATTTTCTCCCATCTTTCTTTCTTTTGTTCTTCCCTCTCTCTTCTTTCTATGCCTTCGTATGTTTCTTCTTGCTCTCTCTCATCTCCTACTCTTGCCTCCGCTTCTCCTCTCCACTTTGCTTTTCTCTTCCTTCTCTCTCTTTCCCATTCAGCTAGTTCTTCTGTCTTTTTTTCCGCTCTAGCTACTACCTGTTCCCAGCAGATTCTTGCCAGCTCACTTCCTTTTCCTTCTCTCAGCCTTTTCTCAAAGCTCCATGCTCTTTTCCCTGCTCTCGTCTTTAGCTTGCTTCTCATCATTTCCTCCCTCACCATGTATCCTGGTGTACTCCTGTCCACCCCTAGCACCCATTTTATGTATCTTTCCTGCATCGCCTCAACACTCTTCCATTCTCTCCATCCCCAAATTTCCGCCGCATATTCTATTACCGTCCATACTAGCCTGTCGAATATCCACAATCTTCTTTCCCAGTCTTTTCCAAATCTTCTTTTGCCTATACCCCACGCTTGCTTCATGACTACTCCGGCTTTCCTCACCCTGTCTTTCACATGTGCGTCTTGCTTTCCGTTCTTGGTTATCACGTATCCCAAGTACTTGAACTCTTTTACCTCTTCTACCTTTTCTCCTTTCCATTCCCAGCTGGTCTTCTTGTATCTTCCTCCTGCCTTTCTGCATCTCATTATCTTAGTCTTTTTTGCGTTTAGCGTGAGCTTCTTGCTATCCAGGTATTTTTCTAGCCTTCTTATGAGAGCCTCCATCCCCTTCTCTTCTTCCGCTATCACCGCTACGTCGTCCGCGTATGCTAGCGTGTATATTCTTCCGTTTCCTAGTTTGGCTCCTCCTGTTTCTCCTGCCTTGCTCATTTCTTCTTCCATGTCTGCTGTTAGTAGGTTGAATAGGTACGAGCTCAGCGGGCACCCCTGCCTTACTCCGTTCACGGTCCAGAATTCTTCGCCTGTCTCTCCTCCTATTCTCACTCGGTTTTTCGTTTCCTTATATATCTCCTTTACTCTGGCTATTAGTTCCTGTCTTACTCCCCTCTTTCTCATTGCCTCCCATAGCTTTTCTCTGTTAACCGAGTCGAACGCTGCCTTCAGGTCTATGAACATCACAATTAGTCCGCCCCCTTTCCTGTTAATCCTTCTATTGACTAGATAATTTAATACGTATATGTTGTCTAATGTCCCCATGCCTTTTCTGAACCCTGTCTGATTTTGCGGGATCATTTTCTTCTCTTCCATCTCCTCTTCCAGCCTTCCTGCCAGTACGGTTCCGTATATCTTATACAATGTCGGCATTAGTGTCACCCCTCTGTATTCTTCTACTTTTCTCCCTTCCCCTGATTTCACTATCGGTATTATGAGCCCTTCTTTCCAACCTTCCGGCCACCCTTCCCCTTTCCATACTCTGTTACATACATTCCATACCCACTCTTCTGCACCCTCTCCTCCATATTTCCATATTTCATTTGGTATCTCGTCACCTCCTGGCGCTTTTCCTTCTTTTAGCTTTCTTATTGCCTTCCTTATCTCGTCTCTTGTTATCCCACCCTCAGCGTCCTCCTCCCTCGTTGTATTGCTACTCCCTGCCGTGGCTTTGCTTTCTGTTCCTCCCAGTAGTCTCATGAAATGTTCCTTCCACTCACTCATCTTTATGTTTTCATTCACTCTCTTTCTCCTTCTTCTTTCCCTATTCAGGATTTCCCATACTTTGCTTTCTGTTCTGGCTTCCTCCGCCTCTCTTATGAACCTTTCGTTTTCTTCTCTTTTTTTTTTCTCACATAGTTGGCTGTATCCCCTTTTCATTTCCTTGAACGTTTCTTTCTCACCACTGCCTTCTCTCCACTCTCTCAATGCTCTTCTTACTTTTCTTTTTTCTCCTTTCGTTTCCTCGTCCCACCACCCTCTCTTTCTTTTCTCTTGCGTTTCTTCCTTTTTCATCTCTTCTTCCATTATTTCCCTTATCTCTTTTGCTCTTTCTGCTATTTCCTCATTTATTCCTCTGTTCTCTTCTCTCCTCCATCCTACGTCCCTTGCGAGCTTTTCCTTTCCTTCTCTTGACCATTTCCCTTTTGCCGCTCTCTTCATTTTCTTCTCCTCCTTCCTTTCCCACACCTCTGCTCTTATCTCTACCGTTACCTGGTGGTGGTCTGAGTCTATTCTATCTCCCACCTCCAGTCCTCTCACTTTCTCTTTCGCTTCTGCTCCTCCGATCACATAGTCTATGACCGTATCCCCTCTCCCCCCTGTGAACGTATACTCCCCTTCTTCATCTCCTTTCGTGTTACCGTTCATTATCGCCCATCCTAGCTCCTCTGTGACCTCCAACATCTTTTTCCCCTCGTTATTTATTACTTTATCTTTCGACCTTCTATTTCTTTCTTCCTTTTGGTCTTCTCCGTTATACTCCCCCCCTCTCTCCCCCGTTCTCGCGTTGAAGTCTCCTCCTACTATTATTGTCCTCTTTTGTCCTTCCCTTTCCTCCACTTCTCTTATCTTTTCCATCTTTTCCTCTATGTCATCTCTTACGTACAGGCCGATTACCGTCCATCTGTCTCTTCCTACCTTTACCCTTCCTATCATCCACCCGTCTACTATGTCTTCTGCCTTGTCCTCTTCTTTTCCTTCCACTTCTTCTTTTATTTCCTTCCTTATTCCCATCAACATACCTCCTATCGCTCTCCCCTTCTTGTGCTCTTTCCTCGCATGCTGCACCTGCCAGTCATATCCCTTTGGCAGCTTGTTTTTTACTTTTTCCCAGGTTTTTTCCTCCACCCATGTTTCCGATAGGACCAGTACATCTGTTTCTTTCAGCCCTTTCCAAAACTCTTCATCTTTTCTAGCTAGACCTGCTACATTCCAGAACGTTACCCTCCAACTCTCTCTTCCTTCCTTTTCTTTCTCTTCTTTTTCCTTTCTTCTATCTCTCTTGGCCTTTTTCTTTTTCTCCTCCTTTCCTCTTTCTGTTTCTTTTCTTTCTACTCCTTCTCTTTCTCTGTCCTCACCCTATTGCTCCATCTCCTCGTGCGATTCTCTTTGCTGTTGGTATCTATATCCTCCCCTTTCACCTCTCCCCCTACCTCTTCCCCTTCCCCTTCCACTCGTTTCGGCTCTCTCGTACGTCGCTTCCCATTCCTTCCTCTTCAGCTTTTGCCCCTCTTCGTCCCATTCCCATGTGCTGTTCCCTATCGCTATCCTTCTATGTCCCACTTTTGTTCTGTTTCCCTTTGCTCTTTCTGCTCTTGCTCTTTCCCATATTATATCTTGTATTTCCCTCTCTTTTCTCGTGAGGTCCCCTTCTATGTTGATTTTCGTTCCTTTAAGCTTTCCTTTTTTCTCCATTATCGCTTTCTTATCCTCCCAACTGCTTAACTTGACTAATATTGCACTTCTCGTTCTTCCAATTTCCCTTGCCTCTGTCCACATTACCGCTTTTTCTGCGACTCTGTCTATTATCTCTTTTACTTGTTGTGGGGTCTCTATTCCTTCTTCCGCTTCCATTCCTCTTATAATTATATTGTTTCTTCTATCCGTTCTGTCTCTCCTTTCTAGTTCGTCTTCTAGCTCTTTTATTCTTTTATCGGACTTCTCCTTCCCTGCCAGCAGCTTTGCCTCTAATGCCGCCATTCTTTGGTCTAGCTTCTTTTCCATTTCCTCCTCGCTCCTCTTCCTTTCCTCTTGCCCTCTCTTCAGTTCCTCCATTACTTCTTCTTTTATTTTCCCCAATTCGTTTCTCATTTCCTCTTTGTCCTTCCCCCTCTCAGCCCTCATTTCTTTTATATCCCCCATCATTATTTTTATCATCTCTCTTATACTTGCTTCCTCTCGGTCGTCCTTTCTCCCCTCGCCCGGTTGACTCGCCTGCTCTGCCTGTCCTTGCTGACCTGTCTGGCTTATCTGACTCGATGTCATCTGCCTTGCTCCTTTCTCGCTCTTGTCTTTCTCTGGCGTTCTTGCGAGCAGCATCTTCTGTCCCTTTTTACGCGGTCTTTCCACTAGCCAGTCTACCTCGTATACTCTTTTCCTTTTAATGTACTCGCTTAGTCCACCCGTACTGTTCGTTCTCTCTCTCTTCAGTTGCTCTGCCTTGGTCGGTCTCCCCCTTCTAATTACCTGCTGAGCCTCCCCGGTCGCTTGGTCTGTTCCTACTTTATCGACTGCCTTTTGCGCGTTACTCGCTTCTCTCTTTTGTTCACAGGTGACGTCTCCTGCCCGGTCAGCCTCCTCCATTCGGTTCTCCTACACCCGTTTTTCCCGCTTTTTTTCTTGACCTCACTTTCCTGCCTCTCCTTCTCACCTTCACCTACCTCCTCTCTTCCTTTCCCTTTTTCTCTTCCCCTTTTCTCTTTCAGCCCTATTCGTTCCTGCACCTTTTCTTTCCCTCCACTACTCCTTTTTTGTATTTCCCTTCACTTATTTGCCCCTTTTACACGAGCCACGATATCACACGACTATGTTCAACCACTGGCAAAACGCGACTCTCGCCAAAATAGTAATATATATATATATATATGGGGCTTTCCACGCCAACTTGACGAACGTCTGACCCTGACCATCTCGGATTTGATTGACTCTTTTTTAAATAGTGGTCTGCAAGTTCAGGATCTCAAAAATATTTTTTTTTAATTTTTCACAATGGCCGTTATTTATTTATAATTTTTGAAATGGACTCAAAGTTCGACCCATTTTTAAATTCTGAAAAAAGTCTGAAAATTTCTTTCAAATTTGAGGATCATTTTAAGCCCTTATATAGAGTGGTCAGTATAATAGAATCCTTGGGAAAAATCAAAGAAAATAATTGAGATTTAGTTTTTTTTTTTTTTTTTTTTTTTTTTACGTAATTTTGTATCAAAACAACTCGTAGCTCATAATTGGAGAAAAACAAAACAAAAAAATTGAGAATTTTTCATTTTTTATCTCAACCCAACATCATGATGTAGAAAAATCCTTTTCCGGTAATTAATGACGTTCAAAATGCAGAAATAATTTGACCTTCCTAAGTCTGAAAAATGTGCTTATTTTGGATTTTGTAACTGGATCACATTGGTGTATATCTGAACTCATTAACCTATCAATTTCCAGAAAAAGTAGGTATAGATTTCAAAACCTACAAATAATGACGATATAGATGAAAATATTGTCCAAAGATTTTATTCCGATGCGTGTATACAGAAATATTCACTTTTTCTCTTATTTAACAATTGTATACAATTTGGATATTTCAGATTGAGAGAAATTTGTGACTTCGACTTTATTATTTGTGCGAGGAATTAGGCAGTGGAGTTTCTGGGTTTCGGGTATACGTTTCGCAGTTTTATGTCGTGTACCCTAATCAATTTTTGCCAGCTCATAAGAAAGCTCATAAAATTCTTCATTTTTTTGTTTTGTTTTTCTCCAATCATAGCTACGAGTTGTTTTGATACAAAATGACGTTAAAAAAAAAAAAAAAAAAAAAAAAAAAAAACTAAATCTCAATTATTTTCTTTGATTTTTCCCAAGGATTCTATTATACTGACCACTCTATATAAGGGCTTAAAATGACCCTCAAATTTGAAAGAAATTTTCCGAATTTTTTCAGGATTTTAAAATGGGTCGAACTTTGAGTTCATTTCAAAAATTATAAATAAATAACGGCCAGTATGAAAAATTAAAAAAAAATATTTTTGAGATCCTAAACCTGCAGACCACTATTTAAAAAAGAGTCGATTAAATCCGAGATGGTCAGGGTCCGACGTTCGTCAAGTTGGCGTGGAAAGCCCCATATATATATATATATATACTGGGGGGCTTCGCCCCCCTGCGCGCTACGCGCGCCAACCCCCCATATTCTAATTTGTATCAGTTGTTTCTAAAATTCAAATAATCCGTGGATTTTATGTTCTTCGTATTCCTCGATGTCCAGGTCGTTTGCCAAGTATTTCTAGTAGTCCAGGTCCTCGGCTTCGTAGTTCTCGTTGTCCAGGTCGTTCAGTGAGTATATCTCGTAGTCTAGGTCCTGGGCTTCGTAGATCTCTTAGTCCAGGTCACTCGCTAAGTATTTCTTGTAGTCCAGGTCCTTCGTTTCGTATTCCTTGTTGTCCAAGTCTTTCGCTAAGTATTTCCAGTGTCCAGGTCTTCGGCTTCGTAGTTCTCGTTGTCCAGGTCATTCACTGAGTATTTCTCGTAATCCAGGTCCTCGGATTCGTATACCTTGAAGTCGTGTGTAGAGATTATTAGGATATATCGCCGCCGCCGTGTCAGACATTTTGTGCTCTCTTCGGCTATCCTCGGTTATCCACGGCTATCTTCGGTCATCCTCGGCTATTTTCGGCTATCCTCGGCTATCTCCGGCTATCCTCGGCCATCCTCGGCTATCCCCGGCTATCTTCGGCATCCTCGGCTATCTTCGGCTATCCTCGGCTCTCTCCGGTTCTCTTCGGCTCTCCTCGGCTGCCTTGGCTCTGCTTCCCCCTATCCCTTTCCTGGGCCCTCAGACCGAGGAAAGGACCGGGTTCAGCTCCTCTTGGCTCTCCTCGGCTGTCCTCGGCTATCTTCGGCTATTCAGGATAGTTTTCGATAGGGAAGTCGAATGGGCTGGGGGGAGGGGGCGAAAATAGCCGAGCGGGGTCGAGAAGGCCGAGGGCGATGGGGGGGAGGGGGGGGAGGGAGGGGAGCCGAGCGGGGTCGAGGAGGCCCAAGGCAAGAGGTAGGGGGGGGGGGAGGGATAAACAAAAGCCGAGCGGAGCCGAGATCGCTGGGATACTGACAAAGGTTAGGTTAGATTACCTAACCTGAGCTAACTCAACCCGACCCAACCCAACGCACTCTATCCTGACCATGGCAACCTAACCCAACCTGACCTAACCTAATCTCACCTCAAAGGTCAGGTCAGGTAAGGTTAGGGGTCAGGTACGGTTAGGTTAGGTTAGGTTACCAGCCTAACCTACTCTATCCTGACCAAGGCAACCCAACCCAACCTGACACAACCTAACCCATCCTAACCTAAGCTAGCCCACTCTATCCTGACCATGGCAACCTAACCCAACCTGACCTGACCTAACCTAGCCTAGTTAGGTTAGGTTACCTAACACCTCAAAGGTCAGGTCAGGTAAGGTTAGGTTAGGTTACCAACCTAACCTACTCTATCCTGATCAAGGCAACCCAACCTAACCTGACCTAACCCACTCTATCCTGACCATGGCAACCTAACCCAACCTGACCTGACCTAACCTAGCCGAGGTAGATTAGGTTACCTAACACCTCAAAGGTCAGGTCAGGTTAGGTTAGGTTACCAACCTAACCTACTCTATCCTGACGAAGGCAACCTAACCTAACCTGACACGACCTAACTCATCCTAAGGGTTAGGGGGAGGGGAGGGGCGAAAAGAGCCGAGCGGGGTCGAAGAGGCCATGAAAGGGGGGGTAGCGAGCGGGGTCGAGGAGGCTATGGAAAGTCTGACACGGCGGCGGCGGCGGCGGCGGCGATATATCTTTATAATATAAAGAGATATATATTGTAACGTTTCGGCTTTTACGAACCTACTGGTTATAGTAAAAGTCGGTTGCTACGGGTTCGAAATGATCTATTTTCTGAAATTTAATTAATTAAGTATTATTATGGACTCCTCGTACTGAAAGGTGAGGAAAAGGATGGGTCTACCATGCAAAAGCCACCTTATTCAGATTTTATCTCCCTGCGCTAGCTACCGGACTCGGATAGTTTTAATTATCAAAGCCGTATTGGTTCTGAATTTAAGATTCAGAATTCTCACTACAGAGCCGGGTTTTTACGCCAAGCCTGTCTCGCCTGCTATTGATGATTTTATTGACTAACTACAGATCCGGGTTTTTACACCAAGACTGCCTATCAGACTCGGGTTTCCAACGGTTGGCCCTCGAACACAGGTTTTTACGCCAATGTCGTTCGCTTCTTCCGTTGTTCGCCAAAGCTGTAACTACTCGGCTTATTCTGGTATTTATTACTGTCAAACAGGATGATAAGAAAATACCAGGCAAAATTTATCAGTAGTAATTTGATTCCTTGTATTGTTAAATCAAAAATAAAATATCAACAAAATTAGTACAATGAACTTATTCTATCTTATTCTACGTTAAAGTCTATTTCAACCGTATTTATCTCCTTTCTACTAAATGTTTGTAACAATGCTGCTATAGCTAATGCTCAATATAATATTATGCTTCTATACCCGGGTAGGTGATATTAGAAATGACTTTAAATAATGTTCTGATTTGTCTAAGTAATAGTGAATTTACTCATTCTACTTTATTGCCTTCGGAAGACCCTTAGTTCAATATCAAATGAGTCGCCTGGGATGCTATACCACGATTGCGCTCGTAAGAGTGTTTGTGAGTCGACTGGGTGCTATACCACGAGTGCGCTGTCGAGCTCTGTCGACGCGTGTTTATATACTCTTTTGCTTACGCTTGTGACGTCACAAGCGTCGCTCGCTCGTCTATCTGAATTTGTCCAGTTTTTCGGTGTTTACTCCGACCAATCACCGTAGCCTAGCCTTGTGACGGTCGGACACGTTACATTGCCCCCTTCCATCAATTGAATTTTTACTATAAGATGCCTCACAGCTTCTAAAAATTCCCATTGATGGATCACTCTTCCTTCGCCGATGTTCTTCATTTTGACATCCCGTCCACCGTTCATAACTTCTTTAAGCCAAGAGGGTCCGAGAAGTCGAAGTTCAGGATGTACTCAGGTACCGTAGGATTTATAAACGGTGTCAACTCTGGTCTGGGTGCACTTGGTTCTCCTGCATCACGACTTCTCAAGGCTTCCGGCATTTCGGGAATATCCGTCACCTTTCTGTTTATGACTGGGATACCACCCTTGGTAGATTGTATCTTACGACGCTTTTCCGGTATGTGAGGTCGGTGCTTGTCTATGAATGCCCACATCCTCTTCTTGTACTCATCCCTTTGTTCAGCAGTGCGTTCCGGTACCTCTAACGCCTGCAAACCCCATGGTATGTTATCATTGCTCACCCGGTTTATATTTGTAATTTCAGATATGTTCTCAGTCCTTGTAATTTTCAGAGGCATGACAACATTCGTGTCTAAGATGACGTCTTCGATGATTCTTGGTTTTGTTTTGATTACCGGCTCAACCTCCCTCAAGCCTTCGTCAATTAGCTCCTTGATGTCGATCAGATCCTCATCTGTCAGATCTGTGTTAATTATATTGTTCTGTCCGGGTATTACTATTTCGTTGTTGTTGTAGTCTAAGTCGTTTCTCTTAGGTATAGGATCTGTTAATTTGCATAGCCGCTTGAAACTTGGCGTCATGGTATCTCTACCAGGAATGTAACGCCCTGTACCACTGATGAATGTTCCTGATCCATACTTGATCCGGATCCTCGGGTCTCTATCTTCCGAAACTGCATCGTAGATTTCTTCAGTTTGCACGGCCTTATCTTGAACGCTGATGTAACCGTACATGATGACTGTACTAATATCAACTGATTTACGACCTGTCATCACCCACTTATATATTCGGATCGGCGTTCTCACGGATGGCTAAACCGGATAATCCTAATCCCATAATACGATTGCTTGAATTCTATTCAGTTTATAATTTGTTTGCTAACATTTGCTATTGTAACGGACTTTAACTCAGATAATGCTTGAACATATTAATATGGAATCTTCCTCGCACTTTGTTTGTTGTGGGATGCACTAATGTGTAAGTTGCATCTCCAACCTGTTTATCTAATTTATAAGGACCTTCATAAAGTGTAAAAAATTTGGCCATTTTCTTGTTTTGTGTATCAGAGACATTCAATGCTCTTAATAAAACTAGATCACCTTCTTTAAACCTTGTCATTTTGTGTGTTGCATTGTAACGGTCAGCTCTAACCCTACCTTTTCTTTTTATGTTTCTTTTCGCTAAAAGCAATTTGTATTCATGCGTTAAATGGTGTTGATCACTCATGACCCAAGGACTCCAAAATCTTTTTGGTTTTTCATTTAATTGCAGTTCGCACGGAGTGAACTCGGTTGTGTCGTGATGAACCTCATTTATGCATGACTCTATTATACTTAACCATTTGATCCAGGCAGTATGTTTACCCGTTATAAAGGTTCTAAAAAACCTTCCTATCTCGCGATTGACTCTCTCGACAATATTCCCTTGAGGGTGTCGTATTGATGAAAATATTGGGATTACATGTTCCTCTTCAAGTTTACTTAACCATTTCAAGGACGTAAACTGCGTGCCGTGATCAAACTGTATTTTATTTGGTTTACCAAATTCAGGAATGTATTTATCAAATACGCTTCGGATTGTGGACTGCGCGTCAGCGACCTTCATTGGATATAGCTTCACGTATTTACTGAACGCGTCAATAACAACAAGTAACCATCGGTAATTTCCCTGACTCCCTGGCAGTGGTCCGAAGAAATCGATTGAAATTAAATCCCCTACTTTCTCTGGGACTATGTTTTGCATCTCGGAATAACTATATCGGTTAGGTACCTTGCACCGTTGACAACGATCGCAGCGAGCCAATTCCTTCCGTATTACCTTGGCAAACTTAGGATAATAGAAGTTCTCTCTAAGCATTCGATGACACTTAGATGCACCGATATGTCCGTAGACTTCATGACATTCTCGAATTATATCTTTTACCAGTTTTTCGGGTAAGTACGCACGTAACTTGCCCCCTGGCTCGCGATGATAAATGATCCCGTTTTTTGTTTGGTATCGCCTTTTTTTATTTAATTGACCATTCTCGATCAAATCAGTAATCCGTTGGTCCTCTTCTTGCAATTTGCCGAGTGACTCGAGGCTTGTTTTTACTGTGTCGTTGACTTCCCGCGCAAGTTCAGCGATATCTGTCGTTTCGTCAGCCCCCTTGATCCCAATTTCGCTTATAGGAGGATACCGACTTAAAATATCCGCTACTATATTTTCTTTTCCTTTGATATGCTCTATCTTAAAATCATAATTCTGTGAGTACATCACCCACCTTGCTAATCGTGAACTAGTTAATCGACACGATAGGATGAACGTTAAAGCTTTATGATCTGTTTTAATAATTAATTCCGCACCGACAACAAAAGTTCGGAATTTTTCCAACGAATATACTATTGCCAACAACTCCTTTTCGGTAGTAAAATAATTAATCTCCGCCCCCTTGAGGGTTCGACTCGCAAATCCAACGATTCTCTGATCACCATCGTGGTCTATTTGATAAAGAACGCTTCCTATTGCGTACTCGCTCGCGTCGCTCTGTAAGTAATAACATCTTTTAGGATCTGGATGGTGAATTACCATTTTCCCACAAAATAATGCCTTTAATCTGACGAAACTATCATTTATCTCATCGGTCCATTCCCACTTTTTGTCTTTCCTTAGTAACTGTAACAGTGGATACGTCAAATCTGAATATCGTTTTGAAAATTTGTTATAATAATTGGTTAATCCAAGAAATCCCTTTAATTGCTTTGGATTCCGTGGTGTCGGAAACTCATGAATCGCTTTGATTTTACTGGCTTGCGATCGTATTCCTTCCGCGGTGATTCGATGTCCCAGAAATTCAACTTCGGTTTTAAAGAAACTGGACTTCTGGAAGTTCAACGTCATATTGTGTTCCTCAAAGATTTGGAATAGCTTTTCCAAATGTATTAAATGTTCCTCAACCGAACTTGAATTGCATAATATATCATCGACAAAATTAATTGTGAAGTCATTTACTTCACTTAAGACTAAATCTAATCCTCTTACGAGGCTACCAAGACTTGTGTTTAACCCATAAGGTGTGACTTTAAATTGATACGTTTTACCATTGTGCATAAACGCAGTATATTTTCTTGATTCTAATTGTAACGGCACTTGCCAAAAACTTGCAGTCAAATCGAGGCTGGACATAACCTTGGTATTCCCGCATTTCTGGAATAACACCTCAGTAGACTGGGCACAGTCTCGATCCGGAATTATCAATTTATTGATGAATCGAGCATCAAGGACTAGTCGAATGTCCCCTGACTTTTTTGCAACTACTACAATCGGATTAATATATTCACTATTTGATCTTTCGATAATCCCATATTTCAACATTTTCTCTATTTCTTTATCCACCTTTTCCCTATGCACGATTGGAATTGGATATGACCTACGGACAAACGGACGGTCTTCATAAATAAGTAACTTATGCTCATACACTGAGATCCTTCCCGGAAGCTTGCTGAAAATCTCTCGATACTTGAACAATAACTTTTCGAATTGTCGTCGATGCTCGATTCCCAACAATTCGCATTCCGCGAGCTTTCCCATGATTTCATCATCGGTGACCTCATATGTTATGTCACCGCTCATTGTTCGACCTTCGTCATCCTCTTCGCATATGCCGGCTAATGCTAAATTTTGCCGTAAATCGGGAACATTGTTTGATTTCGCTAACTTATGTGTTACTGGCATATTGCCCATGTGAAAATTCATTAATTGTTCTTTTAAATCTATTTCTACTTTCCATCTAGTTAACGCGTCTATACCAATAATAGCATTTTGTCTAAGTTTTGGTACCACCAGAACGGTTATTTGATCTTTAAATTCCCCTAATTGAACTCGTGTGAATAATTGGATTTTTATCTTTGTTCCTTTTCCCCCTGTAACACCTAAAACTTGGAGATTAACAACTGGTAGTTTCTCACATTTTGAAAAACTCTCTATGTTGATTTTGTACCAATCTTCAGAAATACACATAATTTCACTTCCGGTGTCCACTAGAGCTACTACCTTAACATTTTCCAAAATCATTTCAACGTTAGGACACCGTGTCATCTGATCTTTCATAGTCTCATCTTCATTTAATAAAAATTCTGTCACGTCATCAAACAATGTTTCCTTCTTTTGACATGTCTCTGCCGTGTTTACTTCTATTACGCGCTGCACCGCTTCTTCTAACGGCACATTTAGCACAGCGTGATCTCGTTTTCCGAGTCGATTGTGTCGGTATTCGCTTGGTCGGTATCCCCTATTTCTTCGGTTACCGCGCTTATCTGCCGATTACTTGTCCAATTTGGACGTTTGTTTAAATCCTGCGAATTCGCCTTGAATCTATTATCATGAGAATCGTTCGTATTACGTTCGTCACGCGACGAATTACCTTTGTTTACATGAGCTCCAGTACTTGAGCTACCGCGCCATGACACTTGTTTCTGCCGATCATCTGATTGTCGTGAATTATTGTTATAACGACTTGCATTCTGTTGCGTGACACCTTGTTTTGGTGCATTCGAGCGACCACCGGATTGTGATTGATCGAGAAAGGTTAATAACTGGTCAATATTTGTGATATTTCGACTTCTCGCCGCGTCCACAACTGTATCATCGAAGTGACCGATTAAGTTATTAATTATCTCAGTTTCTGGCATAGGAGGAATTAACCCACGCGCCGCTGCATACTTTCGACCCGCGTATTCCGACCAACTGACCTTGGAATCAGGTAAGTAATAACCAAAGGTTATATCTCTTTTTATCTCTCTTTGTGTCTCCTCGCCCCAATATCTAGCTAAGAAACGTGTTTTAAAGTTTTCCCAGTTATGAATCACGTCGCGTCGCGCAATCCACCAATCTTTCGCGTCATTTGTTAATCTTTGGCCGATTAATCGCAGTCCCAAGTCTTCGCTAACATCTAAAACATCAAAATACTCCTCTAATTCTCTGATATAATTTACGGGCTTTTCCCACGCTTTGCCGGAATATGTTGGCAGTTTCAGTTGTCTGGTCACTGTGTTATTGTTATTGTTTTGATTCGGCTGACCTGTCCGTTGTTGACGCAGTCGCCTCATGTCGGCATCGATGCCGATTTTATAACTATCTTGTTTTAAAGTTAATTCATTTATCAATTCGACAGTAGTTCTTTGATTTTCATTTATTTTTCCTTTTAATACCTCGTATGTCGAAGTCTGCTCGGTTCGCAGTATGTTTTCGCATGATTCTATTTTGTTTTCACAGTCTGATATGTCAAACGTCAACTTAACCGTCGCGTCTTTTAAATTTCTGTCCATCTGACTTATTAGTGTTTGATGTTCGATTACATGATTTTCTAATTTTTTGTTTAGCCTATCTTCCTATTCATAATTTGCCCTCTTATCCTCATTTTCAACCTGATTGCCACGCATTGCTCGCTCTATACTATCGAACTTATCATTTACTTTCTTTTCTAGTCTCTCTATGGACTCAATCAATTTTTGCATCTGGTCTGATGAATTCTGACCCGAATCACTTCCTGGACTCACATCGGCTGCAATTGAAGACAAGTTGGCGGATATGACACCTGAATCTCGCTCTGGAGTCCCTATTTCTTCGACTATGGAACTTAATCGCCGACCATCACTACCTTTGCCTGACATTTTCTTATCAATCCCGGACTATTTTTACTTTAAATAAACCCGAGTTTGACAGGCAATTCTCTTTCGGTCTACTTTCTCTAGGAACCCTTGAACAATGATTTTATGCTGTAAATTTGAAGCTAATTTTAATTTAAATTTGAATTTTGATGAATGAAGTTAACTTATATTATTGAATTTATTTTCCAAATGAATTTAATACTGAGGAGCCCCACGTTGGGCGCCAAATGTAACGTTTCGGCTCTTACGAACCTACTGGTTATAGTAAAAGTCGGTTGCTACGGGTTCGAAATGATCTATTTTCTGAAATTTAATTAATTAAGTATTATTATGGACTCCTCGTACTGAAAGGTGAGGAAAAGGATGGGTCTACCATGCAAAAGCCACCTTATTCAGATTTTATCTCCCTGCGCTAGCTACCGGACTCGGATAGTTTTAATTATCAAAGCCGTATTGGTTCTGAATTTAAGATTCAGAATTCTCACTACAGAGCCGGGTTTTTACGCCAAGCCTGTCTCGCCTGCTATTGATGATTTTATTGACTAACTACAGATCTGGGTTTTTACACCAAGACTGCCTATCAGACTCGGGTTTCCAACGGTTGGCCCTCGAACACAGGTTTTTACGCCAATGTCGTTCGCTTCTTCCGTTGTTCGCCAAAGCTGTAACTACTCGGCTTATTCTGGTATTTATTACTGTCAAACAGGATGATAAGAAAATACCAGGCAAAATTTATCAGTAGTAATTTGATTCCCTGTATTGTTAAATCAAAAATAAAATATCAACAAAATTAGTACAATGAACTTATTCTATCTTATTCTACGTTAAAGTCTATTTCAACCGTATTTATCTCCTTTCTACTAAATGTTTGTAACAATGCTGCTATAGCTAATGCTCAATATAATATTATGCTTCTATACCCGGGTAGGTGATATTAGAAATGACTTTAAATAATGTTCTGATTTGTCTAAGTAATAGTGAATTTACTCATTCTACTTTATTGCCTTCGGAAGACCCTTAGTTCAATATCAAATGAGTCGCCTGGGATGCTATACCACGATTGCGCTCGTAAGAGTGTTTGTGAGTCGACTGGGTGCTATACCACGAGTGCGCTGTCGAGCTCTGTCGACGCGTGTTTATATACTCTTTTGCTTACGCTTGTGACGTCACAAGCGTCGCTCGCTCGTCTATCTGAATTTGTCCAGTTTTTCGGTGTTTACTCCGACCAATCACCGTAGCCTAGCCTTGTGACGGTCGGACACGTTACAATATATATATATATATTAGGGTGGTCCTTAAATGGGGTGTTTTTGAATTGTTACGCTCCCAAGGGTTTAAACGGATCCTTTTGAAGGAAAAAAATTTGTCCTAAATTTTGAATGCTCGATCTCAATTTCAACATCCCGCGCACGACCGCCGAAGTATTTTTTTTTTTTTTCAATTTCCTACAAAAAACATGTATGACCCAACCTTGTCAAGTCATTAACGTCGAAGTTTCAACATTCTGCGTCCTGCGTCGATTTTAAATAATATTTTAATTAATTGAAATAATTTTTTTTTTCTTTCTTAATCTGCTAAAAAAAAAAAAAAAAAACTTTTACAACTCACTAACGTCGAAGTTATAGCTCTTCAGATGACATGATTTTTATTGAAATGGGTTTTTTTTTTTTTTTTTTTTCTTTAGCAGATTGAAAGAGAAAAAACAATTTGGCGGTCGTGCGTAGAATGTTGAAATCGACGCAGGACGCAAAATGTTGAAACTTCGACGTTAATGACTTGACAAAGTTGGGTCATACATATTTTGTAGGAATTTGAAAAAAAAAAAAAAAATACTTCGGCGGTCGTGCGCGGGATGTTAAAATTGAGATAGAGCATTCAAAATTTAGGACAAATTTTTTTTCTTTAAAAGGATCCGTTTGAACCCTTGGGAGCGTAACAATTCAAAAACACCCCATCTAAGGACCACCCTAATATATATATATATATAATACTAGGGGGGCTACGCCGTTCAACTGCCCACTCGGGATTTCGGTTCGACGCTTCCAGTTCGGCCTCTTTTGCCTGACGTGTTAACGTATCCAATCTGTTTTCCAATTCCGTTTCTAGCTCGACCGTTAGTACTTCTTGTAATTCCTCCCATAATTCTTCTTCCGTCATTTCGTCAAACAAATCTATTGCGATATTTAATTTTTAGTGAATTCATATTATGTTTCGTTTGCTGTTGTTCGGTTCGCTGATTAGATATTTATCGATATTTCATACTCCGCCCTACTGGTTCCATCTTCCAAATTAATTGAATTTCCAATAAGTTTTGAATACTAATTTTTTCGAAATTAACAAAAATTTATTAAACATCGATCGCGAAATTTGATTAGGTATAGTTAGTAACAAAAAGTCATCGAATATCGATCTTATGTCTCGAAATTAAATGAAGAAACAGAAAATGTAAACCGTAACTATATTCACTTGAAAAATCAATTGTTCCTGTTTCATTGGGATAAATTTTTGTGACCGATACATTTATTTATTTTATTCTGTTTATTCGATTTAAATTCAATCCTACAAAATGCCTCGTCGCGCAAACTCATCTAGAAGTCACTCACATGAACGACCTAAATCAAAAAAACCTAAGACTGACGACAATATTCCTCCGCTTTCCACTACGGAATACATTCAAAACATCGAAATCGGAGATAAATTTGCGTAAGTAATAACTTTACTAATATTATTATTATTTCAACGTAATGTCTCATAATTACATTTCCCCTTTTTTTATGTAGAGCTATTATTGGATACGTCGATTCTATTCAGTGTAGTAAAATTAAACGGAAAACTTCACTAAATAAGGCAGAAAACACCAAATCAGAGTTGGACCTATTTAAATTCGTTCTGAATAACAATGACGGTAAAAGAGTATCTTGTTATAAATGGGGCGATCAGGCCCCTCAATTATCAAACGAAATCAAACATAATCAGGTAAATCTTATTTACATCATTCTTCTGCATCACATCATTTTTGGTGGACATTTTTTTCTTGCTAACTGTATACCCCTTGTTTTTAGATATACCTTCTTCAAAACGTAACCGCTAGTTCCGCCTCGTTGTACAACCTTGGCAACGTTAACTTCGAATTACAATTAAAATCTTTCTCGAAAATAAGTTGTTTCGGAGTATTCCACGTACTCCAAAACTCCGATAAAATTAATTCGTGTGACTTCCCTGACATCCCTCACAAAACCGGAATTATAAGTAAGATTATTTTTGATCGACCATTGTCCGAAAACTTGTCCAATAACTTGTTTAATAACCTTAACTGCAGAAATCAGAGGCTATGTCAAAGACGAATTCATTCAGCCTTCCAAAATTCGAACCGACGAATACATTGGTACAGTAACTGACGGCAAATTCAAAATCGAAATTGTTTTATCTAATGTTATTAAAATAAGTCCAATTTCTGCTGGCCAACAAATAGAAATTGTAGGCGATGTTCAAAAAAACGGTAAATAAATTTTGACCAAAGTTTTTGATTTAATGATGAAATACAAAATATTTATACAGAAGAATGAAAGAATGAAAGAAGACTGCATCATTGCTATTGATTAAATGTCCTCCTTGTGCTTTTAATATGTCTCTTCAGACCACCATTTCTTCCTACACGTGCAGACCTTCGAAAACATCAAAATCCTGGATGACCCCCCTATGCCTCTTGCGAAATTATTACGCGTTTCTAGAATGTTAGCAATATAACAACATTGAATCTCCTTGTTATTGATAAATATTTATGTTTTAATAATCTTTTAATCTTAATCTTCTTTACTTATGTATAATCATGTGTTAAAAATATATAGTGGATTAGGCTTTCTAAGGAAACCACTTTAAAAAAAAACGCGCCGAGTTATCTACTGCAAAGTGGTGTGGAAACGATAACTGTCGCAATAATGGTTATTATCCTTATTTACGTACATCTTAATATTTTCAGACCTTTCCCTACTTACTGCTACCCTACCCTTAGTGATTACCTCATCTAAAAACAGGCCCTCAACTTTTGTCGATGGAAGTATCACTCACCTCAAGTCAGTGTGGAAAAGATACGAATACAGTTATACATTCGATACGAATACAGACATAGGTTTTGAAATTTTAGATTTTTTAAATGATGTACAGTGATTAAAATGAATAAAATATTAATCTGTAAGACATATATTCTTCAAGTGGAATGGTATTTTTATGTTTATATCAGAAATTTATTAATTCGAAAGATGTTTATGGATTGGTATGGTCAATTTAGATATGGTTATGAATCTTTGTTAGGTCATCTATTAATTATTAGGTTTTATTTATGTTATTGTATCACGTAATTCGTCAATCTACAGTGTATATGATCGTTTTTTAATAAATAAATGTGAGTGTAAGATAGTTGAGACGCAAAAGTCAAATGCACAAGAACTCGCAAGCGTTTTGAAGTAATAACCGAGAGAACAATTTAATGAATTTGATGCAATCATGTATAGGTGGTTCGTAATATTGATGATATACAATCATATGTAGGCCGCCATCTGTCGGTGCCCCGACAGATTCGCACGACAGTTATGTATCGGCCGATCACCGATATTAGTGTGGCCGATCAAGTGAAGGGTCAGTAATTCAAGCATCGATTTTCGCGCTCACTTTTTGTTTCGCGTAACCACGTAATAAATAAATAACATTTGTTTTATTCAATTCTGATAGCCGTCGAAGTAGGTCCTCGCCCGATTTCGTAAGTATTGATAACTATTAAATACATTTAATATCAATATGTCTAAAATTCATTCAGTGAATTAGTCATTTTCTGGTTGTTAGATGCAAAATCTATTGGACATGATGGAGGACTTGATTGAAAATGGTATGTTGTATGATCTTCGACAATTATTACGATCATTATTTTTCTCCATGCATTCACATATATTTATAAATAGTAATATAAATTCGTTTCTACATTGTCATTTGAAGAAGAAGAACAACAACAACAACAGCAACAGCAACAGCAACAGCAACATCAACAGCAACAACGACAACTACAACCGCAACAGCAGGACCTGATCGAAAATGGTATGTTGTATTATCTTCAACAATTATTATGATCATTATTTTTCTTCACGCATTCACATATATTTATAAATAGTAATATAAATTCGTTTTTACATTTTTATTTGAAGAAGAAGAACAACAACAACGACAGCAACCGGAACAACAACATCAACAACGACAGCAACAGCAACAGCAACATCAACAACGACAACAACAACCGCAACAGCAACAGCAACAACAACAACAACAACCGCAACAGCAACCATATCAAAATATGCTACCCAGAGGCCAGGCTGCAGGCGCGGACCCGAACGGTACGGATACAAACGTACCATATTGATATTTGTGATATTAAATTAGTTTCAATTAGTATTTGATCGATTTATAATCTTTCTTTCCAACACCAGGACCACGTAGGCACCAGCGTGCAGGCCAGCACGCTGCAAGAAGGAGGGCCTACTACAGACAGGCAAATGTAGTGGCCCTCCTATACTCGGTGGCGAACCCGTCCCGGTGGTTCGGTCGGGGTCGTGGCCGCGGCCGCGGCCGAGGTGGGTGCAACGAACACGACGCCTAAGCTGGACGCGATGAAGATTATTTTTTTATGTTCTATGTTCTATGTTTAATGTTTTGTTTTTTATGTTCAATGTTTAAATAAAAAAATTTAAAAATATCAAAATTCGATCATTTGGTTATATTATATACAACTGTGTGATATTCATTTATTTATTGATTTGCAATTTTACCCTTTCTGTTACTGTCATATCGCGAAATGCATCTATTATAATAATTTTGGTGAATTCATATTATGTTATATTTTTCTGTCGGCTGGAAATCGGATATTTGCATATATATATTATATACTTCGCCTAGATGCTTCGATCATCTAAATTATTCAAATGCCCAATAAATACCAATAAATTTCAAATACTAATTTTTTTTTAAATTTGTTTACGTAAATTCTAGTATTAAAAAAGTCCAATTCTCCGGAAAAATCTAAACAACTATATGCTGCGAAACAACAGTTGCAACAATTTTTATTATATTAGTATTTTCTGATTTTTTCCTATTTACCGTTACCTTAATGGAGAATACGTCATCTGAATACGAACATTTTGAAGTCTACTTTTACAGGTTCGAATGAAGAGGTGTAACGGTAGATTTATGCAATTCAAATTATTGACATTTAATCTTCAGCGTGAGATAGAATTATAGAATTATTTATTTGATATAGTAGGGTACATCCCAAGGTTATGTGAAAAATTAATACGAATAACACGAATATATTATGGATTTTGTAAATGATGTACAATGATCTATATTAATGTATTATCAATCCGTTATTTTGTTATGTGGAAGGAATCTTCATCGTCTTGCCAATTCTTGAATTACATGGTGATGAATTGTTCAAAAGGGTTTGATTACTCGATCGAAATTTTTCACAGGAATGCTGGAAAGGAAATCTAATTGAGACAAAAAGTAGGAAGTCATATTAAAAATGCAGAAAACAAATCCAGTTTGAATTCGAAGTTTTCGTGCTGTTGGCACGTCTTTTTTTATCTAGTGGCATCCTCCTTAGGTCGTATGATTCGGTCTTCTAAATGCTCGGTAACTATTCCATAAATTGTTTTTTCTATGCCGAAGTTTAAGAGCTTATCTTTGGATTACGTAATCCCGAAGGGTAGGTAGAACAGTTGGTAGGGAAAAATCTGTAAATAACAATATATATATATATATATATATATATATATATATATATATAATAGGGTGGTCGTTAAAAATTAAATTTCATCAGACGCCCCTTGCAAAGTTTCCTTTTCGTCTAAAAACATGCGTACAATTTTTTTTTTTTTTTTTAATGAAAAGAACACGTGCCGCAAGACGATCAAACATTTTGTTTTTCAACCTGCAGTTTTTTGGATATGTCTTACATAATGTGTAGATTTGACGAACAACCCATCGAAATTTCAAAATTTCAAATTTTTATCTTTTTTCGATGGGTTTTTCGTCAAATCTGCACATTAGGTAAGACATTTCCAAAAAACTGCAGGTTAAAAAACAAAATCTATGATCGCCTTGCGGCACGTGACCTTTTCATTAAAAAAAAAAAAAAAAAATTGCACGCGTGTTTTTAGACAAAAAGAAAACTTTTCAGGGGGCGTCTGATGAAATTTAATTTTTAACGACCACCCTAATATATAACGATAATAAGAATTATTGCAACAGTTATCGTTTCCACACCACTTTGCAGTAGATAACTCGGCGCGTTTTTTTTAAAGTGGTTTCCTCAAAAAGCCTAATCCACTATACCGTGAAGTCAAAAGGAAACCGAACGATGACCGCACTTTAGCTCGACTGTGGGGAATAGAAGTTTACGTACACAATGCGAGCGAGTGTAGGTCGAACTATAGTGCAGTTATTGTTCGGGTTCGTTTTAACTTCGCGGTATATTTTAATAGATATATAAGTACAATTGATAAATGAAAAAAAATAAAGTATTTATAATTATAATAAGATTCTCAAATAGGTATATTAGTAATTTAAATTTCGCAGAACACTTATTATTATTATTATCGATATTATTGTTTCCTCTAACGATTTGCTCCAGGATCCTTTTGGTTTACATGGAGAGCTTTACAGTTTTGACGCCCTGACAAATGGAAAAAAATTCGTTCACTATCCGCTCTATAGTTCTCGTAGTCCCTTTATATGTTAGTCTACTTTATATATTATAGCGCAAAGCATCCATATGTTATGGCGCAAAGCATCCATATGTCATAGCGCACTGCAGCTATATATCATTGCGCAAAGCAGCAGTGTTTTGTTATACTTTTCTACGAATGAAAAATAATTAACGTAATGTAGGTCTACTACGTTGCGCGAGACTCCGTCGAGTCTCTTGATCATAACATGTAACATCAATTGATAGGTTGATATTTAGTTTTACTGTAAACTACGGTACGTCGACGCGTGTTTTCCTTTTTTTTTTCTTTGTGGGTTCCCCTTTAGGGTTATGGCTGTTGTTAAATTATAGCTAATCCTGTAAATATGGTTACTTCAAAATTTCTTTCCAGACAACATTTTTAATTTCTTTTGAATTTTTTGAAGTGTTCTCTATGTATATTTGATTTGAATTCCGACATCTAGAAAGAGCTACATATAATTGACCGTGACTAAATAAATCTCTACCAAAATATAATCCTACTTTATCGAAACTCTGACCTTGAGATTTATTGATTGTAATCGCAAATGCCAATACTATAGGGAATTGCCTACGATATAATACGAATGGTAAGCTCGAATGCTCCCCTGTATCCAGTACAATTCTCGGAATGAACACAATATTTCCAACATTATCTCCTGTAATAATTTTTGCTTCAATATTAAATTTAAACAGTCTAAGTATTTTCAATCTTGTTCCATTGCATAAACCATCATTGATACTTAAATTTCGGATGAGCATTACTATAGCACCGGTTTTCAACAATAATTTATGTACTGGTAAGCCGGGAAATTTTAAAGAATTTAAATATTCGACGGGATAATTTAAATTCGCATCAGTTTCAGTCTGGTCCACTCCTTTATATTTTGCTCTATCAATACTGAAATAAGTTTTCTCAAAGGTTTTAATCTTTTTTAATATCTTATCATTTAATTTGTAAATGTCTTGATTATGACTTGCTAAAATCGTATGATTAGATAAATCTTTCATATTGTCGTTAACGGTACCGTAAATTTTTTCGCAAATGTCATCAGTTTTCCATTCTTCGGGGATTTTAAATGAGTCTATTACTCCTTCTCCAATGTTTAATAAGAATGAGGAAAATTGTATGTTGTTATTTTTCATATTGTTTTTTAATGTTAAAATTTTGAAATCTTTCCATAAGTTTGAATATTTAATTGTTTCTTGAATGATATTTAATCGCGAGCCATTTTTTATGACCGGTAAAATTTGACGAAAATCGCCACCTAGAATGATTAATTTACCTGCGAATGGAAGATTATAAATATTGCAGCAATCTTTTAATGTTTTATCAATAATTTCCAATGCTTTTTTGGGGATCATTGACGCTTCATCCCATATAATGATATCACATTCCCTCAATTTTTTTTTATCAGAATCTAACTTTAAAAACGAAGTTTCGATGTTTGATAAGTCTAAAGGTAGTCTAAATGTTCGATGACATGTCATGCCACCTGGTAATAATACAGAAGCTATCCCAGTCCACGCCATAGATACAACTTTTTTGCCTTGACTGATATAATAATGAATCAACGTTTTGTATAGAAACGTCTTGCCGGTACCTCCGGGACCATCAATAAATATCAGACGATTTTTATTAGTATTCGTTACATAATCAAATATATATTTTTGATCTTCATTACATTTCGTGATCATTTGTTCAAATAATTTTTTATTATTCATCATTAATATTTGTGAATAAGACTTGGCTTCCGGGATGGAGCCGCGTTGTTCAACGGTTAGGTGCCGACGTTTCGTAAACATTGCAGTTTACCTCATCCCTCATCGAACACTGCCTCACCTCCACCTACTTTCTTTACCAAGGAGCATTCTACGAACAAACCTCAGGCGCTGCTATGGGATCTCCAATTTCTCCCATCATAGCGGACATATTCATGGAGCACTTCGAGAGCCACACCCTCGGAGAAGCCCGACTAAAACCTGAACTCTGGCTCCGATATGTTGATGACACTTTTGTCATTTGGCGACATGGTAAGGAACACCTCCAAACCTTTCTAGACTTTCTCAACTCCCGACACCCTAACATACGCTTCACGATGGAAACAGAAAATAACAACCAACTTCCCTTCCTGGACGTGCTAGTCACGAAAAAACAAGATGGTCAATTGGGACATCGCGTATACCGCAAACCCACACACACCAACAGATATCTCCACGCAGCTTCACACCACCACCCATCACAAAAAGGATCAGTGATCAGCTCACTCGTCCACCGAGCACTGACAGTCTCTGATTCAGATAACCTCAACATCGAACTAGCCCACCTGAAGAAAACCCTACAATCCAATGGTTACTCGTCCACACAAATCCAACAAACCATCCAAAAACTCCAGAACAAGCCCAACCCATCGACAGACATTTCAAACTTACCAACGGAAGTAACGAGAAGAACTGCCTTCCTCCCCTACATTCAAGGAGTGACGGACTCCATAGGGAGAATCCTAAGGAGAAACAACATCAAACCGATTTTCAAACCACCACAGAAAATCGGGCAATTCCTCAACTCCCCAAAAGATAAACTCCCCCCGCTCAGCTCTTCAGGGGTATACAGGATCCCTTGTTCCTGTGGAAAAGTTTACATCGGAGAAACCGGGAGGAAGATCAGCACTCGCCTTAAAGAACACCAAAGATGCGTCAAACTGAAGCACTTTACTATCTCAGCTCTGGCGGAACACCAAATGGAAACGGGCCACCAAATCTTATTTGACCAAACCACCTCCTTGGCCAACTCAAATCAGTATTTTCCTCGAAAATACAGAGAAGCCCTTGAAATCCGTAAACATCCTAACAACATCAACAGAGACAACGGACTTCAAACCCATCCAATTTGGAACGCCATCCTCCCGGTTTTTTAAATGTTTGGCCAACCATTTAAAAACATATGATTGATCAACTCCACCCGAGCGGAACGTCACACATTGACGGCTCCGCAACTGGCATAAATAGGGACACCCTGTTGGGGAGCAACCAGTATCAGGTTGTTTCTCGCCCTGATGAAGTAAACTGCAATGTTTACGAAACGTCGGCACCTAACCGTTGAACAACGCGGCTCCATCCCGGAAGCCAAGTCTTATTCAGAATCTCACCGCGAAAGCCTCAAAGACCTTATTAATATTTGTTTTTCTTCGAAATTTTCACTATCTATTATAGGTTCTGGAAGTTGAAAATCCGAGCATGTCATATTTTCTGAATTTAAAATATCATTCATTTCTTTCAAAACTCTGCCTTCGTTATTGTCCTTGAAATCTTCGCTAAAATATTTTTTATACTTATTCCAAATTTCTTTGGCAAATGACACATTGTCTGAAATAAGAAACCACGCGAAGAATTTACGTAACTGTTTAGGCATTCCAACATTGCACACTTCTTCAAAAATTTCAAAAATGTGTTCATCTCTTTCAACTAATCCCATCGCGATTGCGGTCTCTTTATAAGACAGATAAATATTATTTTCGTGTTCTTTTAAATCGTTAAAAGACGTGGCTCCTTTCTTTCTATTTAAAATTAATTTTAAATGAAAACGTTCCGAATCTTTAGGGCTGACGCTGTTGATACGTCCTACCACTTTTGAAAATTGTTTACGTTTTATCCATTTCTTTTCGGAAAGATCAAATAGATAATTTTTCGGTATGTTAATGTACAGTATATCTTTTGCAATTTGGTCTCGTTGATTTAATTTAAACCAAGCTGTTAAGGTGGTTTCATGATTTTTCAATGCAACTTCTACGTTATCCTCCTCAAAAATTATTCTTTGTTGGTTTTCGGTATGAACCGCTAAACGAATAATGGTATGAGATCTAGCAGAGAGGGGTAATTCTTCTATTCGCCAAGCAGATTCCATTGGACTTAAATACCGACTATCGATATATTCAGAAATTTCGTCATAAGTTTCATTATTTTTATCGACCTCTGTCTGCTGACATTTCTTTAATTTGACGTATGCCCTATCATGTCCTTTATGTAGGTATTGATAAATGTATTTTATGCTCATAACCGAAGCACAATATTCTACATTTATATGACACTCATATTTTATCAATAATTCAGGATTATAAGGTACTACCATTGAATTGTCTACGTTAACCCTTTGTGCCATGGTGGCACGCTCAGAGTGCCACCTGTTTTTTTTTTTGTTTTTTCACGTGGGATTAGCTCAAAATTTTGTACTCGGGGGTTTTTGGGGTCGCTGATTACGATTCCGCCCTCAAAATTTCGAAATTCAAGATGGCGGATCCAATATGGCGGATTAAAAATGCAAAAATCGTTTGATGAAAGCGAAATTTGGTACCCGGGGGTTTTCAGGGTCGCTGATTACAAATCTTTAATCAAAATTCGGAAATTCAAGATAGCGGATCCAATATGGCGGACCAAAAATGCAAAAATCGTTTGATGAAAGCGAAATTTGGTACCCGGGGGTTTTCAGGGTCGCTGATTACAAATCTTTAATCAAAATTCGGAAATTCAAGATGGCGGATCCAATATGGCGGACCAAAAATGCAAAAACCGTTTGATGAAAGCGAAATTTGGTACCCGGGGGTTTTCAGGGTCGCTGATTACAAATCTTTAATCAAAATTCGGAAATTCAAGATGGCGGATCCAATATGGCGGACCAAAAATGCAAAAACCGTTCGATGAAACCAAAAGGTAGTACTCAGGGGTTTTTGGGGTCGCTCATTACAAATCTGCACTCATAAGATGGGAATTCAACATGCAAAAATCGTTTTATCCTTTTGTGACCTCTTTTTTTGTGAACTTTGTGTTTCATAACCATTTTCTAAGCAGTTTCGACCGAATTTTTTAACTTTTCTTGGTTTTGCAGCATCAGTCATGTATTCAAGAATAAGAATTGGTCGCCATTCGGGGATCCACTAGAATTGACAATCTTCTGCACAAAGTTCCGCACTCAGTTAAAACCAGAGACACGAACGAGGACGTGGCGGTTGTTGTCTCCATTTTTTTTTTTTTTTTTTTATTTTTTTTTTTTTTTTATATATATATTTTTTTTTTTTTTTCGTTTTTCTGTTTTTTAAATATTTTTTTTTTTTAGGTTTTTTTGTTCTTTTTATGTTTTTTTTTTTTTTTTGTAGCTTTTTTATCAGTTTTTGTGTACTTTTTAGATTGATTTCTTTGTTTCATGTTTCTTGCTCAAACCTTCTCCATCCTCATTCGGTTCATTTCTATACGTGGTATGCCTGAAAACAATTTTTGGCGTGTGATAAACATAAGGGTACATCACAACAGCTACAGATCCACGTGGTTCGGACACAATTTACTTTTGTGCTGCAAAGAGCACATCGTCTCCGTGTGTTGATATACACCGGCATATGAGACGACTCGGAGCGTCTTTTCTCCATAGATACCTGTGGTTTTTTAGCCCCAACGGTTGTGGACTGACGTTTCCTCCCCGTGGGAGTTTTCAGTTTATGTCCGACCAATTCCTTTACTAAAGATAATCTGAAATTCTTCGAAGTCCAACATTTTTCACCATGTGCTTGATATATGATAAACGAATTCACCACAGTAAGATCAAGGAAATGCCAGAATATTCTGTGCCACCATTTTTTGGATTTACGATCGACTTTGTATGTTGATAGTAAATGGTCAGCATTATCAACATAGCCCATATGTTTATTGTAATCGCTGCAAATAACAGGACAGTCTACAGTTTTCGAAGATCCGTCTTTCTGTCTGCGACTTACAGTTGTCATTTCACAAGGATCATGATAATTAGATAAGAAGTAGACAGGCTTTTTGTCCATCCACTTTACCCAACGAATACCCGTGCTGGATGTTTTGTATTCGTATTGTCCCTGACTCATTTTTTTGTCTGGCATCTCGCTTTTCGGCAGTCTGGAACGATTAGATCGTACAGTTCCACAAGCCATGATTTTGTCTTTCTTCAATGCAACCATAAGGTCCACACCAGTGAAAAAATTGTCGAAGTAAACATGATGACCTTTGCCAACTAATTCACGAGTAAGATCTTTTACGATTCGTGCTCCTAACTGTTTTTCTGGACTTTCTGTTTTACCAGTATAGACCTGAAATTCGCATACGAAACCCGATTCGTCTGCGCGAACCCAACATTTGTATCCACGTTTGATTGGTTTCGCAGGCATGTATTGCTTCAGGCTACTACGACCCTTGAACTTTATCATGGATTCATCGATACTCTGGTACTTACTTGGATTCCAACAGTTCTTGAACGATTTATTGAGCTGATCCAGTAGAGGTCTGAGTTTGTACAATTTGTCATAATCTGGCATTCCCTTTTTTGGTTCTTTATTATTATCAGAAATATGTATATTGCCGAGAAAAAACCCGAAACGATTTACAGTCATCAATGAGGATATGTATGGATCATTCAGCGTTACGTCTGATGACCAATAATCGTGGTACGAAGGCAATTTTTTTATTCCCATCAAAATGTTTATACCGAAAAAGATTAGTAATTCGCCTTTTGTAATGTCTGTTCCCTCCTTTTTATTCTGCTTCAAATACAGATTCGTTTGTTCGACTATCAAATCTAGGAGTTCTTCGGAAAAAAGATACAAAAATATTTCTGATGGTGTTTTTATATCATCTGGGATATTAGGGCCGACATCTCCATTGAATGGAGTGTTTATTCTTGACTTTCTTTGTTTTGTCCATTTCTCATTTTCCGCAATTGGTACAGAATCTTCATCATCTGAACAGTCTAAGGCAGAAATATTTTCCCGGTTTCCTCCAGAGTGTGCCCGGGGCAAGTTAGTGATATGAGGCTCATAATTTTCAGTGTCTGAATCGTAAAATCCATCAACCGACTCAAGATCACTTGAGATACTTTCCACTTCTATTTCATCTGCCATGTTTCGTAAGAGGAAAAAACTAGGCTCAGCTAATCAATATATGCCAATGGTGGGAATCGAAGGATGCAACTAAATGTAGTAGAAAAGATGCGAAGGTGCGAATCAACGGATGTAGGTGAGTATAGTAGAATAGATGACCAAAGTGCAAATTAGAGATGCAAGTAAATATATCAGAAGAGACGCGTGAATTTCTGCAGTTTCTGTTGAGATGAAAGTAGTTCTCAGAAGTGTGCTGGTAGCTAGTGAAGCGGCACAGTGCGATGCTCACGGACGAGCACGCTGAGCTTTACGCTGAATAAGCACTGGTTTACGGAGTCGAGTCGAATATTATTTTCCACACGGCGTGCGCAAAGTTCGATTTTGCGCACGCTTCGCGTGCATAAAATTCAACTTAACGCGCGCTGTGTTGAAAAATGAAGTTCGATACACGTGCGAAAGATGAATCTCGACTCGTGTGATTGTCACCCTCGCTTTGCTCGGGCGAAAAACTTCACACTCGTCCGAGAATCAACACTTTCGCACTAGTATCGAAAAGTACTATTCCGTTATCATAAATTTCGTAAATCTAACTATAAATATGAACCTAGCAAGTCACCGGATTGACATTTTCTCATTTTTAAATCGTTTTTCAAATTTCAATCTGCCATATTGGATCCGCTATCTTGAATTTTGGATATTTTATTGGGCATTCATAATCGGCGACCCCAAAAATCCAAAAATATACATTCTCATCATATTTGCACCGTTTTGTGAATTTTTATCCGCCATATTGCATCCACCGTTTTGAATTTTGGAATTTTGAAGGTGGAATCGTAATCAGTGGACCCGAAAACCCCCGAGTACCAAATATCATGCGGTTTGAATTAATTTTTGCATTTTCGGCAGCCATATTGGATCCGCCATTTTGAGTTTTGAAATTTTGAGGGTGGAATCGTAATCAGCGACCCCGAAAACCCCCGAGTACCAAATATCATGCGGTTTGAATTAATTTTTGCATTTTCGGCCGCCATATTGGATCCGCCATTTTGAGTTTTGAAATTTTGAGGGTGAAATCGTAATCAGCGACCCCGAAAACCCCCGAGTACCAAATATCATGCGGTTTGAATTAATTTTTGCATTTTCGGCAGCCATATTGGATCCGCCATTTTGAATTTTGAAATTTTGAGGGTGGAATCGTAATCAGCGACCCCGAAAACCCCCGAGTACTAAATTTCAAGCCGATTGGACTGAAAAAAAACGCGTGACACAAAGGGTTAATAAATTCACCGTTAATTTTCTTATTGTACACATATCCTTTATCGCGATTATCGGTAGGTCTATAAATTGGAAAACCATTATCTTTAAACGCAGTATGCTCACAAAATGCTTTTGGAAAATTCTTTGTACAAATGTTTTTGTTGGCATCATAACATACTGAATAAGATGTATGTGGACCATGTAACATATGTTTGATTACTAAATTTTGTAAATGGATATCATTCGAAGGAATTTCAGCACTGATAAATTTATCTACTGCTTCCGGATTCGACAATTTGTTAGCGTAGTCTAAGACACATAAAATATGAGAATGGGGTAAACCGCGTTTTTGAAATTCAATGGTATAAACAAATGCTAATATCTTTCCAAACATTTTTCCGCTAATGATATCAGACATGATAGATTTAAGTTTAGAATAGAATAGCCTTGCGATTAGCGTTGGAATATCGTTGCAAGTTGTTCCAGGCGGAAAATTATTTAATATCCTTCTAATTTCTGGCCAATTCGGATTGCAAGTAACGGTTATGAACAAATCGGGTCTACCGATATCCCTACAAATAGCAACTGCATCTTGATATAATTGATACATGTGTCGCGGACTACCTATATACGAAGATGGTAATACAAACATATTTCCTAACCTCTCTTTGTTCTCGAAATTACCTGATCTATTCATAGCACTTCCGGCAACGTGGTCCATTAATCCCTGATAACACTCTATTCGTAATTGTTTTTGATTGTACCTGATATAATTCAATCTATTATTTTCGATTATTATATAAGCTTGAACTATATACTGTTGTGTTAGCCTTCCGCAATACAGAATAGGATTAAATTTACTTTTCGGTCTGTACGCTAAACGATATGAGTAATATTGAAGCGCTGTTAATCGTTTTTGAACATCGGGATTTTGTGTGAATATCGAACTCCAACCTAAATCACCACATGGGAACATCAAAGGGAAAACCATAGGGTCGATATGAAATGATAATTTGTTCAAAGATGTATAACTATTTACACCAGGTGGAAGATCTTTTGGATAAACACACATATCAAACGATGATGGTATCTGACCATCTTTGGATATTATTGAGGCAGCACATTCCGCAGTTGTTGGAGTATTGTATCTATTTTTATCTAAATTTATATCACGGACAAAATATAAATAATATTCCGGTAATGATTCGTCTTGACTGAGTTGATACAAATATTTATATTTTTTGGCATACGGGTTATTATTATTCAACAAATTTTGTGTATATTCGATATGACTTTGTACTAAATTATTATCTTCCGTTAACCGTTTTTGTGTTACTTCGTAATCATCATATATGTAAATTTGTCCAAAATTTGGATTTTCATCATTTGCCGAAATAATACTGCTCGGAATTGTGTGACACACCTGACCTTGTATTTTCAAATTATAAACACCTTTCTTTGATTCGCTCAACACATTTGCACTAAAACTTGCGAAGGAAAAACGATTATTATAATATCTAATTAGATCCCTAAATTTTTTGTCGTATAACACTAAATTTTGTAATATTTCGTCGTAATCACTCATCGGAGGAAGTTTTATTTTCCCGTAATGACAGCAACTTTTTTTTGAAAATTCCACTGACCAAAATAGTGCTGAACAATGTGGGCACGTATAATTTAAATCCCCAAAATCGAGATACCAATTTTCCCGCGGTAATGCTTCTATTTGATTATTTAATTTTGCAGCTTGCTGGGTTATTCTTTTTTTATTCAATCTATTTTCCGTCATATTTATTACTTTATCTTTGTTTCTTTTCTTTTCCATACGCTTTTCGTTCATCGCTTCAACTAAATCTTTCTTACGCTTTTGATCCAAACGTTTTTCATTCATTGTCTTAACTAAATCTTTCTTTCGTTTTTGATCCAAACGCTCTTCATTCATTGTTTCAACTAAATCTTTCTTCCGTTTTTGATCCAAACGTTTTTCATTCATTGTCTTAACCAAATCTTTCTTCCGCTTTTGATCCAAACGCTTTTCATTCATTGCCTCAACTAAATCTTTCTTTCGCTTTTGAGCCAAACGCTGTTCATTCATTGTCTTAACTAAATCTTTCTTCCGTTTTTGATCCAAACGCTTTTCATCCATTGTCTTAACTAAATCTTTATTTCGTTTCCTATCCAAACGCTGTTCATCCATGGTTGCAACTAAATCTTTTTTTCGTTTCTTATCCAGATGCTCTTCACTCATTGTTTCAACTAAATCTTTATTTCGTTTTTTATCCAAACGCTTTTCATTCATTTCCTCAACTAAATCTTCATTTCGTTTTTTATCCAAACGTTTTTCATTCATTCCCTCGACTAAATCTTTATTTCGTTTTTTATCCAAACGTTTTTCATTCATTCCCTCGACTAAATCTTTATTTCGTTTTTTATCCAAACGTTTTTCATTCATTCCCTCGACTAAATCTTTATTTCGTTTTTTATCCAAACGCTTCTCATTCATTCCCTTAATTAAATCTTTCTTTCGCTTTTTCTCTATTCGCTCTTTTCCCATACTTCGAATAGTATCCCTTAACCTTTTTTCATTCAATTTATTCTCAGAAAGATTTTCTACCCGTCGTTTTTCATTAATTCGCTCCTTGTTATGATAGTAATGTAGTCTATTAATTCTATCTCTACCTGTTAAATTTGAATTTTGTGAATTGATAATGTCATAATGACCTCTGTCTAAACAGCCAGATAATAAAAGAATTAATTTATTCGTACTCATTTCATCCCCATATTTTCTTGGATGCTCAAACTGATTTATATATACCGATACATGTATATTATAAATTTTTACGAACGACTCTATTTCTACTTCCCCCCCGAAAGCTCCTGTTTTAGACATATGTGATTGGTATGCATATTTATCTAAAATTTCTGAATCGTACGATTCATCACCCACAATAAATGATTCATATACCGACCAATTGTGTACTACGTTAGAAACAATTTGCAACCTTATCGTCTGATACTTTTCTTGATCATTACGTAAAAAATACGAAAAACATCTAAATAAACAATTACCGTCTCCCACTATACGTACTGCAATAGCCCGGTTGTCATTCATTTCGATTAACTATCTTTCTAACTAAGTTTTCAATTAACTATCTCCTTAATTAATATGCGCAGTTGAATACCTACGCTTCATAAAGTAAATATGCAACGGAAAAATAAATCAACCGCAGTAAATAATATGTCTATTCTACTCTCACCTTGGCTATTTGACGTGATATCCGATCCACGGAATCTCTTCAGGATTCAGGATTTAGGATCAAATAATCGGATGTATTTTTCGATATTGCTTCAAATCTGTCAAAACACCAAGGGATCGCAAGTTTCGTTTAACAGTTGGCTTGCGTTGTTTCTCGACCAATTGTTTTCCGCAAACTGTCAATTTGAAAATAGGTTCGTCTCCCGTCTCTTCCATTGGAATAGGTTCCGAATTTTTTTTCCGAATTCTCAATTCCGTATATCAGAAAATGTTTTCGGGATCACCAAGATTATCCAATATGTTTGTTCAGATCTGTCAAATCCCCAAATGTCAAAAGTCCTAAGGCTTAAGTCTTATGTCTTATGTCTTATGTCTTACGTCCGGAAAAATCAGTGCAAACCTGTGGAAAACCGTGCTAATTTCCATGGCAAGAGAGAGGGGGGCGGGGGGGGGGGGGGTCCGGGGAGGTAGCCGAGCGGGGTCGAGGCCCAGGGCAAGCGAGGGGGGGGGGCAGGGCCGAGGAGGCCCCGGGCAAGAGGGGGGGGAGAGGGGGGAGAGGGGGGGGCAAAAAGAGCCGAGCGGGGTCAGGAAGGCCTAGGGCAAGGAGGGGAGGGGAGGGGAGGGGAGGGGAGGGGAGGGGAGGGGAGGGGAGGGGAGGGGAGGGGAGGGGAGGGGAGGGGAGGGGAGGGGAGGGGAGGGGAGGGGAGGGGAGGGGAGGGGAGGGGCGAAAAAAGCCGAGCGGGGTCGAGAAGGCCGAGGGCAAAGGGGGGGGAGGGGGGGGGGGGGGGGAGCGAGCGGGGTCAAGGAGGCCATGGAAAGTCTGACACGGCGGCGGCGGCGGCGGCGGCGGCGGCGGCGGCGGCGGCGGCGGCGATATATCTTTATAATATAGAGAAATATAATATATTTTAATAAAATTCTTATTTAATAAAATTTTAAATTTAAAATTTTGGTCCTTTCGTACTAAAAATTTTTAATTTTTAAGGATAGAAACCAACCTGGCTTACACCGGTTTGAACTCAGATCATGTAAAATTTTAAAAGTCGAACAGACTTAAAAATTTAAGCTTCTTCACCTGAATTAAATTTTAATCCAACATCGAGGTCGCAATCTCTTTTATTGATAAGAACTCTAAAAAAAATAACGCTGTTATCCCTAAGGTAATTTATTCTATCAATCTTAAAATAAGGATCAAAAAATCATTAATAAATGTATATCAAAATAAAAAAGTTTATTAAATTTTTTCATCGACCCAACAAAATAAATATTACTAATATAAAAAAAACTTAAAAATTTATAATAATAATTTTATAAAACTCTATAGGGTCTTCTCGTCCTTTAAAAATATTTAAGCTTTTTAACTTAAAAATTAAATTATATCAATATTTCATACCATATGTGAATTTATCGGACCAGTCGAACCAAATTTTTAAGTCTTCTAACTGAAGCTCACCTCTATATAGAGCGTGCAAACTCCAGATAGACCGAAAAAAACGGAAGTGCATCATAATTATTTTTTCAAGTAAAAATTCCTTCAGCCCGGGTTTGAACCGGGACCTCCGCATTTGTACTGCGCCGCCTTGTCCAATTAGACCACTGAAGGACTGAAGGAATCTTTACTTGAATTTCATGTTATTATCATTGACCTCTTAGTCCACAGGTCTGTACTTATTTCATTGTGTAGTGACTCTATCGTTCGAAACCTATTAATTCATACCATATGTGAATTTATCGGACCAGTCGAACCAAATTTTTAAGTCTTCTAACTGAAGCTCACCTCTATATAGAGCGTGCAAACTCCAGATAGACCGAAAAAAACGGAAGTGCATCATAATTATTTTTTCAAGTAAAAATTCCTTCAGCCCGGGTTTGAACCGGGACCTCCGCATTTGTACTGTGCCGCCTTGTCCAATTAGACCACTGAAGGACTGAAGGAATCTTTACTTGAATTTCATGTTATTATCATTGACCTCTTAGTCCACAGGTCTGTGTTTATTTCATTGTGTAGTGACTCTATCGTTCGAAACCTATTAATTCATACCATATGTGAATTTATCGGACCAGTCGAACCAAATTTTTAAGTCTTCTAACTGAAGCTCACCTCTATATAGAGCGTGCAAACTCCAGATAGACCGAAAAAAAAACGGAAGTGCATCATAATTATTTTTTCAAGTAAAAATTCCTTCAGCCCGGGTTTGAACCGGGACCTCCGCATTTGTACTGCGCCGCCTTGTCCAATTAGACCACTGAAGTGAGGTGAGCTTCAGTTAGAAGACTTAAAAATTTGGTTCGACTGGTCCGATAAATTCACATATGGTATGAATTAATAGGTTTCGAACGATAGAGTCACTACACAATGAAATAAACACAGACCTGTGGACTAAGAGGTCAATGATAATAACATGAAATTCAAGTAAAGATTCCTTCAGTCCTTCAGTGGTCTAATTGGACAAGGCGGCGCAGTACAAATGCGGAGGTCCCGGTTCAAACCCGGGCTGAAGGAATTTTTACTTGAAAAAATAATTATGATGCACTTCCGTTTTTTTCGGTCTATCTGGAGTTTGCACGCTCTATATAGAGGTGAGCTTCAGTTAGAAGACTTAAAAATTTGGTTCGACTGGTCCGATAAATTCACATATGGTATGAATTAATAGGTTTCGAACGATAGAGTCACTACACAATGAAATAAATCAATATTTATTTTAAGACAGTTTATATCTCATCCAATCATTCATACAAGTCCCCAATTAAAAGACTAATTATTATGCTACCTTTGTACAGTTAAGATACTGCAGCCATTTAATTTTTACATCATAGAGCAGATTAGACTTTAAATTATTTTCAAAAAGACATGTTTTTGATAAACAGGTGAATATACAAAATTTGCCGAATTCCTTAAAATAACCTCCCATAAATTTTATTAATTAAACATTAAAATTCAAATTTACTAATTTTATCATCATTAAAATAAAATTATAATTAATTCAATCATTTTAATAAAATTTTAAATTCATAAAAATCTTTAAATAATAAATAAAAATTATAACATTTTTTTTATAAAAACTATTTCTAAGCCTATATTAATTTAAAAAATTTAATTAATCATTTTAAAACTATATTTTATGTTAGAAATATCAAGGTGTTTCGAGTTTATATATATAAGTGTGTAGTGTCAAATCAGTTCCATCCGCACTGTACATAGACTCTATAGACAATGTACTTGTATGAATGTATGTATGCGAGAGTGTGTGTGCAAGCTATCACCTAGACGTGTAGCTCACTTTAGTCTTAAATGTATGACCGTTGTGTAAACACGCTTGGCTAATCATATTCTAGACACCTGTATTTTCTTCTCAATAAGTACCTAGAAACCTGTAACTCTTCCTGAATAAATATCATTTCAATATTAATTATATATATCTATAAACTGCACCACTCCAATAGGTTATGGGCCCAGTTTATCAAAAGGAGCAATAACGGTTTAGTTCGTGCGTGAGTTTAAAAGGAAAAACGGTGTGTCTCGGTCGAGTCCAAGTTCGCGTTCCGTACCGTACATATTATATCTCTTCGGTTGAGATGTCTATGAGTTCTCCGTTTAGTTCTACGCGTTTAGAGTTGTTATCAAAAGATAACTATGACACTTGGAGCATGCAGGTGGAGGCTCTTCTTACGAAGAATGATCTATGGGAGTATGTGAATGGTGTAAAGGAAATGCCGGAAGAGACTGTGGACTCTGGAGCGGAGCTAACAAGATGGAGGGGTATGGATAAGAAGGCGAAAGCTGACTTGATTCTATCAATTCAACCGTCAGAACTTAAACAGATTCGCGGTTGTGATACCTCTCGCGCTGTATGGCAAAAGCTCGAGTCGATTTATGCCTCAAAGGGACCGGCAAGAAAAGCAGCGTTGTTAAAGCAGTTAATACTCCAACGGTTACAAGATGGCAGCGACGTCAAGGATCACCTCGCAAAGTTTTTCGACGCCGTCGACAAACTAGAAGCAATGGATGTGAAGATAAACGGGGATCTGCTGACGATCATGCTTCTGTATAGTCTCCCCTCAACATATGATAACTTTAGATGCGCGATCGAGTCTCGTGATGAGCTCCCATCTGCTGACGTACTCAAGGTAAAAATCATAGAGGAGAGTGAAGCTAGAAAACAATCATCGTCAACTGATGTAGTCGCAGCCATGGCTGGCGGTTCCGGCAGGCGTAAGTACCGGCCGAGGAGAACGAAGAAGAACAAGGAAAATGTAAACAATGACAGTGACGTTGTGTGTTACAAGTGCGGTACCCCTGGACATAAGTCAAACGTTTGCCGCGAAAATGTCGTAAATACTCGGAAAAAGCCGAAGCCGTCCGCGAACGTCGCTGAGGCAGTCGTCGATGAGTCGTACCTCATAAGTGATGAGAGTGTACCTGTGTATTACGCAAGCGACAATCGAGAAACTGTAAACCGTGTATGGATTTTGGACAGTGGGTGTACAACACATTTATGTGGTGATTCTGATCGTTTTCTGAGTATTGGTGAGTCTCCTCGGGTCAAGTTGAATCTTGCTAGTCAGGCTTGTGCTGAAGTCAAAGGTAAAGGTATAGTGCGCGTATCCGTCGAAAATGACAATGATCAAAAGGTGATTGAGTTAAAAGATACCCTATACGTGCCTGACTTGAGAGCAAATTTGATTTCGGTGGCAAAAATCGTTAATAAGGGACATTTTGTGACTTTTCGTGAGAACTGTGCATATGTAACCGATCAGTGCGGAAAGGTTATTTTTACTGCAGATCGTAGAGGCGATCTATACTATTTACGCGAAAGTGTCGCGTGTGCGAGTGTTGCGATTCAACACGCGTCCTCCGATTTGCAAAAGTGGCATGAACGTTTTGGACATTTGAATTTGACCGATTTAACAAAGGTAATTCGTGACAAAATCGTGCCCGCGGTTAGTCTCAAAAACGCCGAGCGGATACGTGAGTGCGACGTGTGTATAAAAGGCAAAATGACCATGATGTCATTTCCAAAAGGGCGGGTGCCGTGTCAAGAAAAGCTAAAAATTGTACATTCTGACGTCGTTGGTCCTTTTCGCACGCAAAGCGCGACCGGTGCGCGGTATTTTGTGACGTTTATAGACGATTGCTCGCGTTGGTGCGAGGTGTACTTCCTCAGGCAGAAAAGTGGTGTTTTCGAAGCGTTTAAGCAATATCAAAACTACGTCGAGAAACAGAATGGAAATCGTATTAAGAGTTTACAATCGGACAACGGTACCGAATATTGTAATCGCGAATTTGAACAATATCTGCAACAACAGGGAATTGAGCGTAGGCTATCCGTCCCTCGCACTCCGCAGCAAAACGGAGTTGCCGAACGTAAAAACCGAACTCTCCTAGACATGGCCAGATGTTTGCTACTGCAATCCAGTCTACCTCCTAGTTTCTGGTCTGAAGCTATCGCCACAGCGTGCCACGTGCGTAATAGATGTCCAACCAGCAGCCTGAATGAGAAAATTCCTTATGAAGTGTGGACTGGCGAATCACTGAGGGTAGATCACCTCAGGACATTTGGCGCAAAGGTGATGGTACTCAATAAGAATCCCACGAAAGACAAGCTAGAAGAAAGATCATTCGAAGGTATTTTCGTCGGATATCCCCGAGACGCAAGAGGTTACCGTGTGTGGGTGCCTGAATTGCGCAAAACCATCGTCGCCCGAGACGTTCGCTTCATGGAGGGAACCCTTCCATCGTCGCAGGATTCGCAAGCGTTTGATGAGCTGTTCAACCCAATAGAAGAGGGCACAGCACAAAAGGCGGAAGAAAACGAAAATCCTCAACATGTTGATTTTTCCCCCCGACCATTAAAGATAGAAACACGAGAGAAAAATGCACCCAGCACGCCGAAGATTTCTGAGCCTGAGCTTACAATTAGTAGGGCTCCCGGGAGGCCCAAGCTCATTCGCACGGGAAAGAGAGGGCGCCCGAAAAAGCTATATCAATCCTGGCCCACGTCATCAACGGATGAGAACACTCCTCTAGCAGTTGAGACCCCAGATGATGACGGAGACGACGATGTGTTCGCCGGAGTGGCTGAAGTTGCGGTCTGCGACGCATTGGAAAGCAAAGACTGCGAAGAATGGAAAGATGCGATCGAATCTGAATTCTTGAGCCTTCTAAAGAATGACACATGGCAAATTGTCAAGAAAGAGGACAAACAGAGGATTATTGGATGTCGTCTTGTGCTCACGAATAAGCACGGTCAAAATGGAAATGTCGAGAAGCGCAAGGCTAGGTTAGTTGCCAAGGGGTACAGTCAGCGTTTTGGTGTTGACTATCATCAAACCTTTGCCCCGGTAGCAAGACTGGAATCGTTACGCATCTTACTAGCTCTCGCAGCACAATTTGGGTGGAAGATTTGGCAGTTCGACGTTGTGACGGCGTACCTCAATGGTCATCTGGAAGAAGAATTATACATGGAGGTGCCTGATCTACTCGAAGAGATGCTGCAACGGATTATCCCCAAATTAAGTGAAGAACCGGACATTAAAGCACGTGCAAAGGTAATGCTAAAAGATATGAGGGAAGGCGGTGACGCGTGTCGTTTAAAAAGGGCCTTGTACGGCCTGCGTCAAGCTGGTCGTCAATGGTATGCCAGACTGAGTGAAAAACTATCAAGTCTGGGACTCATCCCGATAGCAAACGAGCCGTGTCTATTTCGTTCGAATAAAGGTAGTAATGACGATATTGTGTTATTATTAGTTTACGTTGACGATATTTTAATAGCATCACGCGATACCAGACAGATAACAAAAATCAAGCAAAGCTTGTTGGACGATTTTAAAGTAAAAGATCTCGGACCCGCGAGGTATTGTCTCGGATTAGAAATAGCTCAGGGGGAGGGACACATTGAACTTTCACAAACCGGATATATCTTGGGACTGTTAAAACAATACCACATGACCGATTGTAATCCAGTAGCTACACCCTCGGAACCGGGTTCAAAACTAAATGTTCAAGAAGTCAGTGTAGGTTGTAACGAACAATGGCCATATCGCGAGTTAATCGGAGCGCTCATGTACCTTTCGGTAGCTACGCGGCCGGACATCGCGAACACAGTCTCTAAACTGGCTCAATTTACGAATAAGCCCGAAAAATGTCACTGGCTCGCTGCCAAACGATTGCTGAGATACCTTGCTGGTTCAACTCGATATGGATTAGTATACACAAAGATGGATGAACCAATAACCGGGTATTCGGACGCAGATTGGGGTGGCTGCACCATAGACCGACGTTCGTACACGGGGTATGTATTTCTTCTGAGCGGCGCAGCAGTCACCTGGAAATCACAAAAACAGCGCACCGTAGCGCTGTCTACAACGGAGGCTGAGTACGTCAGTCTATCTGAGGCCACAAAAGAGGCTTTATATTTACGTGCACTAATGCACGAATTGAGTCTACCCGAGCTAGGCGACATCCTCATAAACATCGACAATCGAGGTGCACTTTGCCTCGCTAATGATCCAGTATTTCACGCACGCACGAAACATATTGATCTGAAACACCATTTCGTTCGTGAAGCTGTCAGCGAGAAGAAGATAGACCTCGCACACGTATCAACGGAAGATATGGTAGCCGATATATTGACAAAGGCGTTGCCACGAGTCAACCATGTTCGATGTCTCGAAGGTCTAGGTTTAAATGCACTGGACTGAGATTAGGTGAAGTAACGTGCGGCTTGAGGGGGCGTGTTAGAAATATCAAGGTGTTTCGAGTTTATATATATAAGTGTGTAGTGTCAAATCAGTTCCATCCGCACTGTACATAGACTCTATAGACAATGTACTTGTATGAATGTATGTATGCGAGAGTGTGTGTGCAAGCTATCACCTAGACGTGTAGCTCACTTTAGTCTTAAATGTATGACCGTTGTGTAAACACGCTTGGCTAATCATATTCTAGACACCTGTATTTTCTTCTCAATAAGTACCTAGAAACCTGTAACTCTTCCTGAATAAATATCATTTCAATATTAATTATATATGGGTGTTTCTCCACTAATTGGAAAAAAACTGCACAAAATTGTCCCCGCCACTGTTTTCGCATGTTTGGAAAAAATAATCAAATTGAAATCAAATAAAAACAATATTTCTTTTTATATCAAATCAACATGTCACAAAACCAAATTCTGACATCAACATCTCATAAAATTAACTTATTAACAATAAAATCCGGAAAAACTGGCATATTTCAGGCAGGGGACTGTGCGACAGGGGACTGACAAATATGGCAAAAACACATAATTATGCCGAAATTAACAATATTTCATCAAATCAACTTGCAGTAATAGTTTATGACTTCTGCCGTTAGATGTTATCTTGCTGGATAGGGTGAATAAAATAATTTATTAAAAGAAAAAACCTCGCCAGGGGACTGTTCTTCTTAGGGGTCCAGACGCGTAAGCATCGCACTGAACGTGAAAAAACGGCTGAATAAAATGGCGCTAAATCGCTATCCATCATTTGCTATGAACTTTACATCGGTTACATTCGATTTAACGCAGAAATCGTGACGAGGACGCCACACACCATTTAAAAGAATTTTTTTTCTGTGCGACAGGGGACTGTTAGCAAAAATCAAGGACAAACTTTAGCTCACAATTTCGGCGTAAAAAAAGTAGATTAAAAAATTATAACCATGCAAATTGTAAAATGCCTTTATTGTAGACAACTTTGTTAGAGTAGTATTGAAAAATATTATTACTTGTTCACTACACGTCACAAAATAATTTCGATTTTGCATCTGGGACATCCCAGGGGACTGTTTTTTAGGGGTGTTGATCTGAAAATTTTCCTTTTTATGGATTTATTCTAATATTTTTAGACTATTGCCTCTATCAAACAACTTCTTAACATTACTATCAGTAAGAAATAATATCCAATTCGAGTCATTTTATGGGTGAAATCTTCGTGGGACACGGAATTTCCAGTTAGTGGAGAAACACCCATATATCTATAAACTGCACCACTCCAATATTTTAAAGCTTATCCCATAAAATATTAATATTATAAAATAAATTTATTTTACAAATAAAATTAAATATTTATAATATCTTAATTAAATTCATTTATTAAAAAACTAGATATATTTAAAAACGAATAACATTTCATTTCTATATAATTATTAAAAATATTTTTACAACAATAAAAATCATAAATTAAATAGATCTTTTAAATTCGAGAAAAATATTATTAAATACAATTTTTTTAATAAGCCCTGATACACAAGGTACAATAAATTAAATTTACTTTTAATTGAATTAAAATTTAAAAATTTTTCAAAATTCTTTTACAATACATAATTATTTATAATAAAAAAAATTATATCTTTAAAAATACAATAACATAATTTACAATAAAAATATTTTTATTAAATATTATTTAAATTAAAATATAATTAAAATAATTTTAAAATTTCAAACTAAGCTTATTTAAAAGCTAATATTTTATTGTAAATAAAATAATTTTTAAATTTTAGTTTGAAACTTTCTAGAAACACTTTCCAGTACATCTACTTTGTTACGACTTATCTCATCTTATTATAAACAACGAGAGTGACGGGCGATATGTACATATTTAATTCTTAATTCAAAATAATTTAATATTTAAAATTACTATTAAGTCCACTTTCAATTATAAATTTCATTATAATATCCATTTAAATAAATTTTATTGTAATTCATCTGAACTTTATTATAAACTACATAAAGACCTGAAATAATTATTAATATAAATAATAATGAAAATTTATTTTCTTATAAAATAATCTGTTAACGGCAATAAATAAATTTTTAAATAAAGTAAGGTATCTTGAGGATTATCATTCAAAAGACAAATTCCCCTAATTAGATTTAAATACCGCCAATTTTTTTAAGTTTAAAGAACATAACTTATAATACTTTATTATTATTTTTAAATTCTAAAATAATAGGGTATCTAATCCTAGTTCAATTTAAAGATTTCATAATAATCTTTTTAATATAATTTTTAAAATAAAAAATTTCACTTAATTTATAATAATTTAAAACTATTTTTTAAAATAAATTATTTTATAAATAAAATTTACTTATATAAAATGTATAACCGCAATTGCTGGCACATTTTTTATCTATATTAATATAAATTATAATTCTAAATTTCTTTAATTATTAAAACTAAATACTGCAATTAAATTAAAAATTAAATTATTCATCATGAAGGTAACACTCGAACTTCTTAATTTTTAGAGGAGGGTCTCAATCAATCAAGTCGAGTCACTTTTTCGTTTTGTTAAAAATGCCTGACGTTTCGGCAGTCATGTTCTGCCCTCATCAGAGGCTGTTTATTAAGGAAATAATTACAGAAAATTATTAGATGTCTAACAATGTGTACAAACTATTAAAATTATGTTGAAAGTCAATATGATTAAAAACAAGCTTATCGCAAATAATACAAAGGAAGTCAAACATTAAATGGAAATCACATGTAGTACAAAGTAAAGAGACGGATAAGACCTAATGCTAAATCGTAAACAAAATCTAATTACCTTAATCGGTTGGTGTTAGGTGAAAAAACTTGGCATCCTTAATATAGCCATTGTCACAGAACAGGATGAGCAGTCTGTCATCCTGTGATCGTGAAACGTTTAATGAACAAGAGGGGTGTGACAACTCTTATTATATACGGACTCAGCTGAGGCTCGTCTTGTTGACATACATCACAGGTAATAATGTGAATATTTCAAACTTTGTGACGTTAGCGAATGACGTCAATGACTGACGTCAATGGTTGTTTATATTTTTTTCCCGAATAGAGCCCACTCTCATAGTCAAGTTTTTTCACCATTAACAACATCTAATAAAACTAGGAGCAGCTTTTTGATCTAAATCTGTGTAGCATGTTGGAATAAGGTAAATGTAATTTTTTAGTGTCCTCTTTCTTGTTGAGGCTATTCGGTTGCAAATTTATTCGTAACATCTCCGAGGTGATGCGCTTGGACCAAACTGCTTCCCTATCAAGTATAACTGTCTTATCCCAATCAAAAACATGGTTGTATTCAATTTGGTGAGAGGAGACTACAGAATGTGATTCTGGATTTTTCTTAAGATTGTCTTGGTGTTCTTTCAATCTAGTTCTCAGTTCACGTTTGGTCTCACCTACATAAGATGCCGAGCAATCTTCGCATTGAATCTTATAAACTACATTACATTTATCTAGTTTGTCCGTGAGGTCTTTACCTTTGGTAACGACCGACCTAAGATTACTGTTCACACTCATGACGGGTGTTAAGTCATATTTCCTAAGCGAGCTACCTAATTTTTCAGAAAAACCTTTGACGTAGGGTATCGGTACTAGTTTACGTTTCGACCGGACTGGACCACTGACCACTGTGATAACGGACGTGTTCTGTTCTGGGTCGGTTAACGTGATCATTATGTTGGTATTCTTATTATGTAGGCTCTTAAATTTCAAATGTTTAACCCTATCGATTATTAACTTTTCAAAGAAGGAGTCAGGATAATTATTATCACGTAGCAAGGTTCTGACCAAATACAAATTCTCAGTGTGGAATTTTGGGTGGGATAGTGATATCGCTCTATCCACTAAGTTGAAAACCATACCACGCTTTTGAGCCTGAGGGTGTGATGAGTTGAAATTTAAAAACCTACCAGAAAACGTTGGTTTACGGTACCAATTAGTAATTATCATGTTAGCATCATCCCGAATTACATGAATGTCTAGAAAACTAAGCCTACGTTCATCCTCCAGTTCATGCGTAAACTGGAGGCGGTCATGATAACCGTTAAAAATATCAGTTACATATTCAACGTTAGCCCTAGGTATGCACATGATGATATCGTCGACGTACCGATAATAAAACAATGGTTTAAAGTTCAGTTTAGACAAACACTCCCGTTCCAGATCTACCATTACGATGTCCGCTAAAACCGGTGAAATTGGGGAACCCATGGGTGACCCGAAAATTTGTTTATAGTATTGCTTATCAAACTGGAAATAGACGTTATCAAGTAAATATGTTACACCCGCTAATACTTCACTTAAAGGCATGGTGGAATGTTGCGCTATAAAGGAGTATCTATTTACTATCGCTGACTTGACTAATTCACTAGGTACATTCGTAAACAAGGACGTTACATCTAAGGAGACTAAAACAAAATCATCAGGTACCTGGATATTGCTAAGCTTTTCAATAAGGTCCCAACTATGTTTAATGTACGACTCAGGTTTAGGAATGCTCTTGATTAGTAAATGACTCAGAAACTTGAAGATCGAATACGTCGGACTACCTATGGCTGAGATGATGGGTCTCAGTGGTATGTCTTTTTTATGTATTTTCGGTAGTCCATACCCTTTAGCTAAACAAGTGTTAGTTTGCGTTAACTCGTTTTTATGGTATTGATGAGATAGGAAACAATTGGTGTTCCATCTGTCTAAAATTCTCTGTGCAGTCTTACGTAACGAGGCTAGTGGGTTCCTGTTTACTAATCTATAAGTAGTGGTGTCAGCGAATAAAGTCCTCATTTTGTGTGTGTAACTGTTTTTGTCAACCGCTACTGTGACGTTGCCTTTATCCGCGTTAGTGAAGAAGATGTTATTGTTATTTTTCAGAAATTGACGAGTAGTGTTAAGTCTCTGTGCAGCCACTCGGTCTTCAATGCTAATATGCCTATTATTACGAGAAAAATGTTCAACATTCTTAATTAATTTACTTCTTAACTCTTTTTTATGTTCTTCCGGAAAAGACGGTGCGTTAACGGCGTGTTCAACGTTTTTTATAACTTTAATTATAGTTTCCTGGTCTAAGTTAGTTGGTGGAGAAAATTTAGGACCCAAGGACACCGTAGCAATGACATCCTCCGGAATCGTCGTATCAGTTAGATTCACAAACCAACGTTCATTAGGCTTAGTCGAGACAGCTGTTGTGCCTTGTGTGTGTGTGTGTTTAACTATTGGTCTGTGTGATAAGCCATTGAATTTACGTGTGAAACTACTATTCAGTTTATTTATTAAGAGGTCTAGATTGTCTTGTTGATGCTTAACTAAGTCATTATACACCTCACGGGGCAATAACTCATGTAGTGAAGTATCAAGTTTATCTAACTTTTTTCCTAAGAAACACAAGTGAATGTGTAGGTCCTCGATCTCTATGTTTAATAAACTAGTTGTAAGTTGGATGATACTCTTACGTAATTTTTAACAAAACGAAAAAGTGACTCGACTTGATTGATTGAGACCCTCCTCTGAAAAAAAAAAAAAATAATAAAAATTAAATTATTTTTTAAATAATTTAACTAACACACAAAAATTTACATGTAAAAAATTTATAAAATAAATTCTTAAGCCAAAATCAAACTTTTTAATAAATATTAAAAAGTGAAATTATTAAAAAGATAAGCTAAATAAGCTTATGGGTTCATACCCCATCTATAAAAATATTAATTTTTTTCTTTTTATTAATATATATATATATATATATATATATATATATATATATATATATATATATATATATATATATATATTACATATTGTAACGATATTCATATAATGATGTAAATGTGAATATTGACATGAGTAAAAGAAAAGGGAAATTTCAATAAACGAAAATAAAGATCGACAAAATTAGCAGAAATAGAGTATGAAGCTATCTGGCTAAAAGTTACTCAAAATAGAGTTTAACAAAGAAAGCCTAGTAGTTTCGTTGAAACGCAAAATTGAAAAGAGATAGAAAACGCTCAGTAATAAGCAATTGCTGACGCAATGTCAAAAAGTAGTGGGGACAGCTACTATATAAGAGAACGAGTTAAGCGGCTCGGGATCTCATTATAGATCAGTAAATTCAAGATAATAGGTAATTGACATAACAAATTTTGTCGAACTTATTAATCAAATAATAATTAATCAAATACATTTATTATTGATTCACAAAATATGCAACCAACAAGTTGAAAGACTTTGCGGTTACGACATCCTTTCTATAAAATCATTCCTTCCTATCAATTCATTGCTTACGAGTTTAAATACTCCGAGGACGTGAATTATCCTAATCAATCCAAATAAGACGGTCAACGCTAACGGGTATAAAAACTCTGAAGCTGCGATTATTTTATTCTATCCTGACAGTAGAAATAATCAAAGTAAGAAAATCAACACTGACGGGTTTAAATACTCTGAGGTTGCAATTATACTTCCAAAGCTCTCATATAATCAACGCCAACGGTACGAAAGTTTCTGAGGTAGCGATCATATGGGAATCCCTAAATATAAGAACTGTCATAAATAAATAGGCTAAACACTCATAGACGAGAAAGAGTCCCGAATTATTAATTCGTTGATTAGATAGAGATTCTAACTTCTAGATAACGTCCGGTTTATTCAAATATAGGGGAAAATCCTCTGGGGATAAGTCGCGATTGTTACAATATATTATACTCCTTTAAACAATTCAATATTTTATTATTTAATAATGTAAGATGCATAAAGATTTTTGATATCTTTAGAAATAGTTTAATTCTATTTTAAATATATTAAATTTAAATAAAATTTATATTTTAAATTATTTTCTTCATTCTTCTACAAATACACCTAAATACAAATCAAATCACAAACAACTACTTTCCTAAAGAAATACATAAAATATGGCTCGCGGAGCTATCTTTCCTACAGAAATACATAAATATGGCTCGCAGAGCTATCTTTTCTAAAGAAACACATAAAATATGGCTCGCAGAGCTATCTTTCCTACAGAAATACATAAAATATGGCTCGCAGAGCTATCTTTCCTAAAGAAATACATAAAATATGGCTCGCAGAGCTATCTTTCTTACAGAAATACATAAAATATGGCTCGCAGAGCTATCTTTCCTACAGAAATACATGAATATGGCTCGCAGAGCTATCTTTCCCACAAAAATACATAAAATATGGCTCGCAGAGCTATCTTTCCTACAGAAATACATAAAATATGGCTCGCAGAGCTATCTTTCCTACAGAAATACATAAAATATGGCTCGCAGAGCTATCTTTCTTACAGAAATACATAAAATATGGCTCGCAGAGCTATCTTTCCTACAGAAATACATGAAATATGGCTCGCAGAGCTATCTTTCTTACAGAAATACATAAAATATGGCTCGCAGAGCTATCTTTCTTACAGAAATACATAAAATATGGCTCGCAGAGCTAACTTTCCTAAAGAAATACATAAGATATGGCTCGCAGAGCTATCTTTCCTACAGAAATACATAAAATATGGCTCGCAGAGCTATCTTTCCTAAAGAAACACATAAAATATGGCTCGCAGAGCTATCTTTCCTAAAGAAATACATAAAATATGGCTCGCAGAGCTATCTTTCTTACAGAAATACATAAAATATGGCTCGCAGAGCTAACTTTCCTAAAGAAATACATAAAATATGGCTCGCAGAGCTATCTTTCCTACAGAAATACATAAAATATGGCTCGCAGAGCTATCTTTCCTACAGAAATACATAAATATGGCTTGCAGAGCTATCTTTACTACAGAAGTACAACTTAGAAGTTTATAATTTAAAATATCTTCCCACAGATACACCTAAATACAACTCATAGAATTATTTCCCCACAGAAATACGTAAAATATAGCTCACAGAGCTATCTTTAATACAGATATACAACTTAAAAGCTTATAATTTAAGGGGGGGGGGGGGGTAAGGTTAATTCGGTGAAAAAAAGACATGTCTTGAAGATTTTTTTTTGGCGATACAGATAGTGTTAGTTTATTCAGTCAATTTCCATATAATAATGCAACATTTGAACAATATTTCCCTCAATTTTCATTGCAAAATATTGAAAATTGAGCGAATGACAGTGAATCTCCGGAGGCGCCTCGAAAAAAAATGGTTTTGCGGTGTTCAGCATAACTCGCAACAGAATCATCCGAAGCGAAAAAATCAAAATGCATTTTTCAAAGGAGATGTTTCTCGAGGTAATCACGAGAGGATTTTTTTTTTTCGATTTTTCAATTTTTCGTAGCACTTGAAAGCCAAAAAACCGATTTTCGCTGAAAAAATCGGCCAATTTTCTGTTGTAACATTAATAATTATAAAAAAAAAAAAAAAAGCTCTCGACAATACCTGGTGAATTATGTGAAGAAGTACTGTGCAAAATTTCAAAACGATTGGTCCAGTAGATTTTGAGTTATGGTGAACACGGACTTCGAATATGACAAGTTTTAGAAAAACGCTCAGCTTTGCACACTGAACAATCCAAAATGGAACTCGATAATTTCTTTTATACTTACACAGAGTCGTCTATACCAGGTCCATGAAGTATAGAGCTGTATACTATGTCTCGAACATATACAAGGTCCTTTTACATACCTATGAAGACCCTTCCACGAAGAAATAAATGTAGGGATTATAATAGAGCAAAAAAAGCGCTTTATGTATTCCCGCTCATAACTCCGTTAATATTGCTCCGATCGATTTAAAATTTTGACACAATATTCTTGAGACGTTATACATGCATATGAAAAAATATGAAAAAAATGCAGAAAAAAAAGTTTAAATACCTTACCCCCCCCCTTAAGGTATCTTCCCACAGATATACCTAAATACAACCCATAGAAATTATATTTACCTAAAAATACATATATACAAATTACAGAATAATATTATCCCAAAAAATTAACATTACCTATTAAATAAAATAAATAAAAAAAATTAAAATTTAAAATTATAATCCCAGTTAAAAAAGTTAAAACTAATCATATTATATTAAAAATAAATAAAAATATAGCTTAAAATTTAACAAATAATTAAAATTATTAAAATTAACATTACCTATTCAATAAAATAAATAAAAAAAATTTAAAATTTAAAATTATAATCCCAGTTAAAAAAGTTAAAACTAATCGTATTATATTAAAAATAAATAAAAATATAGCTTAAAATTTAAAAAATAATTAAGATTATTAAAATTAACATTATCTATTGAATAAAATAAATAAAAAAATTTTAAATTTAAAATTATAATCCCAGTTAAAAAAGTTAAAACTAATCGTATTATATTAAAAATAAATAAAAATATAGCTTAAAATTTAAAAAATAATTAAAATTATTAAAATTAACATTATCTATTAAATAAAATGAATAAAAAAAAATTTTAATTTAAAATTATAATCCCAGTTAAAAAAGTTAAAACTAATCGTATTATATTAAAAATAAATAAAATATAGCTTAAAATTTAAAAAATAATTAATAGTACATTATGTCACTAGGCCGATTAAGTATTTTCCGACGAATTTGAGTTTATAATCCGAGCCGAAGGCGAGGATTATAATAAAATTCGTCAGAAAATACTTTTTCGGCCGTATGGCATACAGAATTTTATGTGTCCAGGCCAAAAACCGCGTTTAAACCGAGCGAAGCAAGGTTAAAATCGCGGTTTTACGGCCTATGACACATAAAATTATTAAAATTAACATCATCTATTAGATAAAATAAATAAAAAAATTTTAAATTTAAAATTATAATCCCAGTTAAAAAAGTTAAAACTAATCGTATTATTATATTAAAAATAAATAAAAATATAGCTTAAAATTTAAAAAATAATTAAAATTATTAAAATTAACATTATCTATTAAATAAAATAAATAAAAAAAATTTGAAATTTATATATATATATATATATGTATATGGGGCATTCCACGCCAACTCGACCTGCCGCGGACCCTCACCATTTTTGATTTCTTTTTTCTTCGAGTATGATGGAAGAGAGGGCGAAAAATGAACGTTTGAATTATTTCAGATTTTTTGGGCCCCCGGTTCAAAAGTTGATTTTCTTTCAGGTAGAAATGTATTTGCGGATCCGTTAGTCGTACGAAAAAATCACCCAAATGAAAAAGTTTGCCAATAATATGAGGTGAAGAAAACTAATTTTTTTAGAATTTTTCAATATTCATGGACGCTGTTTTTTCGATAAAACACTCTTAATTTGGAATTTCCACTGTGTTAGCCGTGATCGATTTTTTTTTAAATTTTTACCACAAATTCTTTGTGAAAATACGAAACTTTTGAGACTATGCCAAAAGTGGTACTAGCTCTGGTTCAGATGCCAGAATCAAATGAATTTCGATTAAACTGAAAATACGAGTGAAGTGGACGCACTGCAAAAACGATTTGAGCTATGTTTGACGTATTGCATTTGTATGGTACCATATCGCGTGTCTAATGGTATAAGATCGTATCCGCCCTTTTCTTTTTTCCCTCAATTTCCGACTTCTCTGAAATATCGATGTATTTTTGCGTTTCAGAAGTTTTTGGACCATTGCAAAGAGAAAAAAAAATGACGGATACGACCTTATACCATTAATAAATGTGATGAAAAAGAATAAGTTGGTGGTAAAAGAGTGGATCCACCAAACATACGACCTTTCACCTTTATTTATTTTTGCAGGTAATTTCAATTATGAATCCATATGTTTTGGGTACTTTTACAGTGAACGCCGAAAAAAAAAAAAAAGTATACGACCTTTTACCACCAAAATCGCCTTTTTGGCGGATACGACCTTATACCATTAGACACGCGATATAATATCATACAAATGCAATACGTCAAACATAGCTCAAATCGTTTTTGCAGTGCGTCCATTTCACTCGTATTTTCAGTTTATTCAAAATTCATTTAATTCTGGCATCTGAACCAGAGCTAGTACCACTTTCGACATGGTCTCAAAAGTTTCGTATTTTCACAAAGAATTTATGGTAAAAATTTAACAAACATCGATGACGGCTAACACAGTGGAAATCCCAAATTAAGAGTGTTTTATCGAAAAAACAGCGTCCACGAATATTGCAAAATTCTAAAAAAATTAGTTTTTTTCACCTCATATTATTGGCAAACTTTTTCATTTGGGTGATTTTTTCGTACGACTAACGGATACGCAAATACATTTCTACCTGAAAGAAAATCAACTTTTGAACCGGGGGCCCAAAAAATCTGAAATACTTCAGACGTTCATTTTTCGCCCTCTCTTCCATCATACTCGAAGAAAAAAGAAATCAAAAATGGTGAGGGTCCGCGGCAGGTCGAGTTGGCGTGGAATGCCCGATATATAATATATAAATATTTAATATATGTATGTATATGTATATTTGATGCTTCAAACTTTTGAATATCCAGATTAATTAATTAATTACATCAATTACATTATATTATATGTATGTATGTATGGTTTTATTGTTTATACCTTTCGGTTTTACAATCTTTACATGTTACTTTGCTATTTCATCCTTATCCTATTATTCTGTCTTTGTAACGTCACATTCTTTGTTTACTTCGTATAATTTACTATAATACTAATAATATTTTATATAAAGTAACATAATATATCATAATCCATTTGTATCTTTTCCTACGTCTAATTGGTACTATGTACTTTACTTATTTTCTAATTCACTCTTCTGTTCGCCTTCCTTCCTTGCTTACTATTTGTTTCTTTTTCTTTTCTCTTTTTTCTCCTCCGCTCTCTGTTTTTCTTCTTCTTTCTGTCCTCTCCGTTCTTTCCTCTCGTCTGCTATCTTGTCTCTTGTTCTTGCTTTTTCTTTTCTTTTTCTTTTCTTTGTTCCTTTCTCCTATTTTTACCTCTTATTCTTTGTTTTCAGTCTATTCTCTTCTCCAGTCTACTCTACTGCTTCCTCTTCTTGTATCTCTGTGTCCACCTCTCGGTGTTCCAAGTTCTTCTCTTGTACTTGTTGGCTTTCTTCTTTCCCGCAGCTCTTCTGCTTCATCATCCCATTCCCATACTCTGTTCCCTATGTGCAGCTTCTTGTATCCTATCTTTGTTGATGATCCGTTTTTTCTTTCGTCGTTTGCTATGTTCCATATTTTGTCTTGTATTTCCTTTTCTTTTTTCGTCAGATCTGTTTCTATAATTATTTTGGATCCTTTTAGTATCCCCTTCATTGTCATTACTTTTCTTTTGTCCTCCCAGTCTCTTATCTTCACTAGGATCGCGCTTCTGTTTTTTCCTATCTCTATTATTTCCGTCGTGGGTATCTGTGTGTTTGTTATTTTTTCCAGGGTTTTGCTAACAGCCTCTTTCATCCCTGTCTCCTCATCTACTTCGAGCCCTTTTATTATTATGTTTTTGCTTCTTTCTTGTTTTTCTCTTCTTTCCCACTCGCTTTCTAGTTTTTTCAGTCTCCTGATGTCATCTCTTCTGTTTTGGTCTGCTCTCGCCTCTGCTTCGCTCTCTTTCTTCGCTCTCTCTCTTTCCTCCTCCACTTTTTCCAGCTTTCTCTCTGCTTCCCTTTCGTGTCTCTCTTTCTCCATTCTTTCTATTATGCCTGTTATTTTGCTTCTTTCTGCCTCTCCTTGCTTCTTTACTTCTTCTATTTCTTTTCTTGTCTTTTCTCTCTCTTCTCTTTCCTTTCTTCTTCCTTCTTCTGCTTCCTCTCTCATTATTCTTATTTCTATTTTCATGTTTTCCATTCCTTCCAGTATGCCTTCTAGCATTTGGAGCATTTGTTCCGCGCCTGTTTTTTCTTCCTTTTCCTCATCGTTTCCTTTTCTTTCTTTTGTTGTTTCTTCGCTTTTTTCTCGCATCTTTTCAGCTGTTTTCTTTTCTTGTGTGGCTCTGCTCGTTTTCATGCCCTTCTTGACTATTCTTTCTTCGCTCTTTTTCTTTGTTTCCTCCAAGTCTTCTTCTTCGGATGTCTCTGCCCTTTTCCTTTTCCAGCAGGCTAGTAGTGATCCGTCTGATGCTGATCTGCTCCTTTCCCACGATTCTGCTTTCGTTGGCCTTCCTGGTTTATCCTTTTTCTCGTTCGTCTTGGTTCCGCCTTGAGCCGCTTCCCCTTCTTCTTTTTCTTTTTCTATCTCTTTTATTGTCTGTTTCTCCTCCTTCTCTTTCTTTTCTTTGCTGTCCTCCATGCGGTGTTTCTTTCTTATTTTCCTTTTTCTGTGTTCGTCGTTGTTGTCATTTTCTATATTTTGTTCTTTTCATTAAACTCCCTGTCTCAGTCCCGGTTGAGTCGGTGCGTGTGTCGTCGCTCGTGGCGCCTCTGGTGTGACGTCACGCGCCGTGCGTGTTCCGACTTTATTGCGTACCCGCCTTTATTATGTCGCCGGTCTTCTTGTCTATGCGTACTCACTTCCTTAGATTGCGTTCGCTCACCTTCTGCGTCACGTGACTTGTTCGTTCACTTCTTTTCTATTACCTTTTTGTCTGTCCCTTTATCTTGTAACGTCCTGAATTGGCTGTGCTCCTGGCAGCTCGTTTTTCCTATGTATGTGTTTGTCAATTGGGCGTTACTTTAGTGTATTTGTGTGTTTGTGTATGTGTCTTTCCGAAATTCCCCAAGGAACAACCGTATCTGGGCAATTCAGATACAGGTCGCCTGTTGAATCGGTGTTTTTTTTTGTGTTTGTAATCTATCGGGTAACGATCGTGCATCCGCAATGGCTCACAGATCGCCCGATTGACCAGTGTCTTGTTTAGTCGTAATTTGGTGGATACCGATTGCAGTTCCTCAGTGGAATGCAAATCGTCCGCCAAACCGAAGTGTTGTATATATGTGGTTTTAGCACGACCGTTTGCCTCGTAGTGAAACTCACGGTGGCTGTGTTTTCTGATCTTGGAATATATTTTATTAAACAGTTAAATTTTGATTGAATATATTGAATTTATTTGATAATAATGGTCAACTAAATTTGAGAAAATAATATGTTATAAAGCCTCTTTGCTTAAGAATAATATTTGGTTCGAAATAGAGTTTATTTATTACTGAATTCCTTTTGACTCTAGTTTGCTATCTCTGAGCTATAGTGTGTTTCGCTGTATGGCGCTCTGCCGTCTAGCTTGCCTGGATTAACGCGCTGCTGCTTATATATGGTCGGCGCGTTAATCCGCATTATTCGACGAATTTCTATTGAGTCTGTTTTTTGAGCTATCAGTTTTTTGTCAACGTTATATTGGGATTTTTTGTACAGAATTGAATTCTCTAAATTTTAGTTGTTGTCCCTTTGAAATCGGATGATTTTACATTTTTTACAAAAGTTTCCATGCGTTTCTATGAGGTCTATTTTTTTATATTTGTTGAAAATATAAAATGGTTTTCGCGTTTTACGAGAGTTGACATTCTGATCTTTCGATCCATATGATTATTTCCCAATATAACGATGATTTGAGGCTTTAGCTGAGCCTTGAATAACTATCTGGTTCCTGGTCGACCAAGCAGCTATACGTTATGACTTATATATCTAGTTGTATGTACATGCGTATATAATGAAAAGAAAATAATAAAAAAAAGAAAATATTTACAGTAGCTTGGGACGTTGCAATCTCCTGCGTACTCCACTTTCGTTTCCTCGCACTCTCCGCCACTCTCGTTTCACTTCTCGCACTTTTTATTTTTCCGTCTCACTATTTTACTGTAATTTCTCGTCTATTTTTGCTCCCTACTTATGACGTGGGTCCACCTGTTTTCGCGTCAACCGGAACTCTCTGTAAATATTTAATATATTAATATATATTATAATATATTTTTAAATTATTTATATATATATATATAATATACAAATATTTAATATATTAATATATATTATAATATATTTTTAAATCAAGAGACTCGGTAGAGTCTCGCGCCAAGTACAATAAAAAAAAATATCACAATATATATAAATATATAGGTATACGCCGCGCGAGACTCGACGAGTCTTTATACCCGTACGGGAGCTAACCAGCGGGGTGGGGAGACAGTATTTCCCTCATATCTTGCGCCTCGCGAAATCCATGGGATTTAAATATCTATCTCAGATTGTGGGCAGGAAGAGCTTTCATTCGAGTCCAACTTCGATTGAATCAGTGTACGGAGAGCTGAGATATGATTATTTCAAGTTTTCGACTACCCGTTTCCGTCAAAATTTTTCGTCATCATCACCGCGTTCAGCCAGATGACAGATCTCACATACACTAAATCTATGCGGATGAAAATTAGGAAAGAGTGGCCACCACTAGACAGCAGAGATATAAGTACTCAACATCAGTTGTCAGATGGCGCTCTTTTCGACGCTGTTGACGTAAGATCGAGAATCGATCGCCCAAGACCACAGACTACCCGGGAAAAAATGATCAGGCATGATCATGCCTGTTCATGTATGATCAGGCATGAAATTAGACATGGTCAGGCCTGTTTATGTATGATCAGGCCTGAAATTAGACATGATCATGTCTGTTCATGTCTGATCATGCCTGATGCCAGACCTGAACCTGTCTGTTCATGCATGAACAGGCATAATCATGTCTGAATCGCTAAATACGTTAAGGCCTGTTCATGCATGATCATGTCTGTTCATGTCTGATCATGCCTGATGCCAGACCTGATCCTGTCTGTTCATGCATGAACAGGCATGATCATGCCTGAATTGCTAAATACGTCAAGGCCTGTTCATGTATGATTATGTCTGATGCCAGACCTGAACCTGTCTGTTCATGCATGAACAGGCATGATCATGTCTGAATCGCTGAATACGTTAAGGCCTGTTCATGCATGATCATGTCTGTTCATGCATGAACAGGCATGATCATGCCTGAATTGCTAAATACGTCAAGGCCTGTTCATGCATGACCATGCCTGTTCATGTATGATTACGTCTGATGCCAGACCTGATCCTGTCTGTTCATGCATGAACAGGCATGATCATGTCTGAATCGCTGAATACGTTAAGGCCTATTCATGCATGACCATGCCTGTTCATGTATGATTATGTCTGAAGCCAGACCTGATCCTGTCTGTTCATGCATGAACAGGCATGATCATGTCTGAATCGCTAAATACGTTAAGGCCTGTTCATGCATGGTCATGCCTGTTGATGTATGATTTTGTCTGATGCCAGACCTGATCCTGTCTGTTCATGCATGAACAGGCATGATCATGTCTGAGGTGCTAAATACGTTGAGGCCTGTTCATGCATGACCATGCCTGTTCATGTATGGTGATGTCTGATGCCAGACCTGATCCTGTCTGTTCATGCATGAACAGGCATGATCATGTCTGAGGCGCTGAATACGTTAAGGCCTGTTCATGCATGACCATGCCTGGAAGGTTTAAAACCTCCAGCTCTGATCAGGCCTGATACGTTGGTACATGTCTGACTAAACATGAACAGACATGATCATGTCTGATATTATAAATTGATTCAAACATGATCATGCATGACCATGTCTGTTCATGTCTGATATTTTGGATTATCTATACTTCAATAGATATACTTCAAATAAGTAATTTTTTTTTTTTTTGCTGAAAAAAGTGGAACGGTCATCTTGCCTCACATTCCCTAAAATACAAAAATAATCTTAGAATCGTTAGATCATCATAATCAATAAAGGGCATCGTAAGGATTGATAAAAACTTCGTGACGAATACCATATATATACTGCACATTCTAAAAGTTTCAATTATCAAATACGTGAAGTAGCGAAGTGGTATAAGCTTCGACTGATACGCAGAAGGACCTGGGTTCGAATCCCAGTACTAAACAGTGAAAAAATTTTAATCCACAAAAAAAAGTTAATGATCAGAAATAACCATAATTTCCAATCACTGCGACGTATAAAAGATATAAAAACGATAGTTCATATAATTTTTTAATTCAATCAACTGTTTTTTTTTCAATCGCCCGGGAAAAAATGATCAGGCCTGATCAGACATGAACAGGCATGAGTCTTCAGACCTGATCAGACATGAAAAATGACCGGGACTAAACAGGCCTGATCAGACATGAACAGACCTGATCATGCATGAAGAACCGGGACTGAACAGGCCTGATCAGACATGAACAGACCTGATCAGGCCTGTTCAGTCCCGGTCATTTTTCATGTCTGATCAGGTCTGAAGACTCATGCCTGTTCATGTCTGATCAGGCCTGATCATTTTTTCCCGGGTATGGAGACACGTTACCACTTTCCGCGCTCTATATATAGGGGAAAGTGTTGTACCTTGAACATAGTGTACCTTGAAACACGTCCTCGATTTTGTAATTGTAGTGACACCTTTAGAAAAATCACCATAGTTTGTTATCAATAGCAGCGTACAGTGAACTATTAATCGAAATTCGCATCATTTTCTCCGTCACATCGGCGTTTATATCGATTGAAAGATTTGGGCGTCAGAATCCAAGAGTTTTGTGATTTCGTTAGCGATTTTTCAAAGTCGTAATAATGAATTTCCGGGAGATCTCTTTCGAGGATTAGATACATATACACCTTGTAAGTATACCGTAAAATATATGTTGAATATAAACACAAGCTCCAAATATGCACACCTTACTTCTAAAAACGTGTACCCTCTTGTACCTTGAGACACACAAGCATCGTGTACCTCGAGACACTGTTCTTATGTACAATTAGATATTTTTCTGGTTTTTCGACTGTAGATCATCACGCCATGAAGGAAAACGCGAAAAAAGTTGAAAAAAAAAGTAAAAGAAAAAAAAAAAAATCCCCCCCCCCCCCGCCAAAAAATGTATAAACCGAAATGTTAATTATTCGTTCAATTCACAAATAACAATCTGTCATAAATTTCACTCCGCGGATGGCGTTTCAAGGTACAAGGGGGTATGTTTCAAGGTACATGATGGTGTTGTACCTTGGTGCATGTTCCAAAAAAATTTCAAAAATTCCTGACCAAAAAACTACTTTCAACGAAAGAATGAATCCCAGTAGGGTTTGTCATGAAAAGGTTGTTCTTCAAAATTATATCAATGACAAGTCAAAATGTTCAAAAATTTCCATCTTATAAGCAAAAATCAAAAAAGTGTCCCAAGGTACAACACTTTCCCCTACATATAGCCGATCGCGGTGCCTCTGCCGACAGCCGTTGGCAGCTTCCATCTGTCAAAGCATATCAAAGATTGCGTGTATTTAGAGCTTTCGTCAAACCCTGCTAGAGGCCCGTCGATCGGCTAATTGCAAATGTCAGCTATATATACCGGGAGTATTCGTGGATGCGCACCATGCCCAGAACCGAAGATACCCGAACGTGTACGCCGTATTATAGGCAACTTAAGATACACGTATATATACACGCATATACACGTAAATACTGCCTGTGTGTTTGTTTCGCTCTCGCCGCAGAATTCAAAATGACGGCAAGCTGTCATCTGTTGTAGAGCTTCTATGTGCATTGGTTTATAGGTCTATGTTTATAGGTTATTCTTCAATTACAAAACTTGTTGGTTAACGCGGATCAGTGATGAATCGATTTCGAATAATTACGTATGATTAATCAAAAGATATGGTTAAACAATTTGATCTGCCAGCCTGTCGATGCGATGATGTCTTATAGGTTAGAATGTATTCTCCTGCACCGCAGATGTGTTCCAGGTGAACGAAAATAATGTTTCGTCGTATTAGCGATCTACGTGTCAGCAAATCAGGTAAATTCTATTATAATAACTCATTGCAGCATTAAATTTTCGATAACCAACCTGATTAATTTATCACACTAATTATACTCTGTTTGTGAGCACCCTCAAGTAGTCAATTTTTGCAGTCCACAGGTACAGCACCTGCATAATCACTGGCACCGACCTTCTACTTCCTATCCGACATCTTTCTTGCTCGCTATACCAGAAATCACCATGAATATCACAGGAATTGCCAGAATCGCATCGTTATCCTGTAGGATTCATTCCCACAGTACTGAGACCCTATGCCACAAGACCATGTTGCAAAGACTCTGCAGCCTAGACAAGCAGGATCATACTATGAAAATTTGATTATGTAAAAATTGTTAAGGGGAGACTTTGATAAAAACGATTTTTTCATGTTTTAAATTAGTAAAAAAGATCCAATCAAAAATTTCTTGCATCAAAATTTAGATTATGGTAGTATGGGTATTGAACAAAAATGTCAATCCTCTCAGTTGAAAGTGTATGCGCAAGGAGTTTTTGGCAGCGCTGCACAAAAAATTTTCTGCTAAAGGTTCCTTGGGCATACACTTTCAACTCAGAGGATTAACATTTTTTTTAAATACACATAATACCATAATATAAATTTTGATGCAGTGAATTTTAGTTTGGATTTTTCTAGTCATTTAGAGAATGACAAAATCATTTTTATCAAAATTTCACCAAAGTCTCCCCTTAACAAAGACAGATAACATATTTCGACACTCATGTAATGTAATTTCATAAGAGAGACTAGTTTCATATCCAACTACGAAACGACACAGGATAATCTCACAAGTTCTTCTATGCCAGTGTACAAATTGAATCAGTTTCACAACACAGGGTGCCGAATATTTTATATGCAAGTTCTTTAGAGTTTAGAGTTTAGAGTTTAGAGTTTAGAGTTTATTCACCAGAGATACAGATATTACATAAAATATAACGACAATATCTGTCCTATAGAGGTGTTACCACCTGTCCATAGGCCTGGAAAGAAGAAAACTTAACTGAAATAATATAAATAAAAACTTTCTTCAGTAATAATTTTTTTATGACAGTACACATTAATCAAACTGGTCAAAAAATGAACAAATAGACCGACTAAGAGATTGAGATCAATTGAGCCAAGAGTTAGCCAATAAATATTTCAAAGACGACCTTGGATAATTACAGATACAATATTCCAATTTAAAGGCTGCGTTCAACAATACTACTAAAACTTTTGAAAACAGTGAAACTTTTTCTGACGAGTGTTGCAATCACACGAGTTTAGAAGAAGTCTTTCAGTCGGGTATTGTATACAGAGCTATACTTTATAAGGTGTGAAAATGAGGGTGTTACCCACTCGGAAAATTTTAAAAAATATTTTTTATAACGCATGCATGAAAAAGTTGCTTGTTTGGGGCTCTGGAGCGGTTATATTGTGGCACTTTTCTGACGTTTGAGTAGGCGATGCCAACATGAAACAATATTGCATGCCAAACGTGCGCACTGCGTTTTGCGCACATCGAGCGTGCACAACATGATTCTTGTTACGCACGGCGTGCGAACAAGAGCATTTTATAATCATTCATCCCTGTCGACGCGATACTCCGTGCATACTGCTGAATCGATTCGATGTTTTTGGTATGGTTGTTTACATTGACAACAGAGCCCCACAAGCAACTTTTTTCATGCATTTGTTATAAAAAATAGCGTTCGATACTCCCGCGAAGTGAGGCGTTTAGGGTTGTCCGATGTCTTCAGCACTCACCTTCGTCTCGGCTGCGCCTCGACTACGGTTCGTGCTGAAAACATCGGACACACCTATAAACGCCTCACATTTCGCGCTCGTATCGAAATCTACTATTCTCGTCGTCTGTGATCGTATTCTAAGTCTTAGTCCAAGAATTGTCAAAGTTTTTAATGTAATTTTGTGAAATACGAGTAGTTTATGGTTTTATTTTCCTAGAAACGATCAGTCTGAGCATGTATTCTAATTCTGTATCCAATAAATTTTTGAAGTTTCATAAATGTATGAATGAAATCGAATCATCCATATCTCGTCATTGTTATCTATTAGTAGCGTGTTGTCACGTGCTTTCAAATTTTATGAACTTTTCTCCTTCTCAATTAGATATTGATATATTAAATATTTATAATACTTATACCGATGATTACTTTGGAAAGTGAATAAATAATCTGCTGGAACATACGATTTTCATGCACGCATTTGTATTTATGTAGCTTGAAGTCTTGAATTTTACATTATAAGAAGCCAGCAGTCGTCCCTCATAATATTTTAGGTCTCAGTCTAAGAATTGTCAAAGTTCAAAATGTAATTCTTTGAGAGATGAGTAGTCGCCGGAGAAGGCATTCTAAGTCCCAACTACGATTCCACCTGAACGAGCTTATTACAGTGAATAAGTATTGAAGTACCGTATTTACACGCAAATAAGCCGCACCTTTTTTCGCTTTTTCAACCTCCCAAAACCCGGGTGCGGCTTATACGCGGATGCAGATTTTTTGAAAAAATTTTCAATAATTTCTCAGCCCACTGGGTCATTTTATCACCTACCGGTATTCTGGCTCATACAAGTATAAAATCGTTTTTCCGCAAATGACCCTTCCAAAATCGTGGTGCGGCTTACACGGGAGTGCGGCTTATTTGCGTGTAAATACGGTATTTTATCGACTTATAGATACAGCGTGTTGTAATAGGATAGCTACTTTTCATGAATTTGCATCGTTAAACTAATGTATGCCCCAACTGGGGTTGAAAAAGTAATTGCTTGTGCATTTGAACAGTTAATTTGATGGGGTTGAGGTTGCCATGAACTGTGCTTCACTATACCGAAAGTGTCACTGCACTAAAGTTAAAAATTGGGTAGAGCGTCAACTGCAAGGATTCTTACTACTGAGCTGAGATGTGAAACTTGAGATTTGAGATTGTACCGGATTCATAATTAATTAAAAAAAATTAAAATTCACTGCATCAAAATTTAGATTATGGTATTATGTGTATTTAAAAAAAATGTTAATCCTCTGAGTTGAAAGTGTATGCGCAAGGAACCTTTAGCAGAAAATTTTTTGTGTAGCGCTGCCAAAAACTCCTTGCGCATACACTTTCAACTAAGAGGATTGACATTTTTGTTCAATACCCATACTACCATAATCTAAATTTTGATGCAAGAAATTTTTGATTGGATTTTTTTTACTAATTTAAAACATGAAAAAATCGTTTTTATCAAAGTCTCCCATTAACAATTTTTACATAATCAAATTTTCATAGTATGATCCTGCTTGTCTAGGCTGCAGAGTCTTTGCAACATGGTCTTGTGGCATAGGGTCTCGGTACTGTGGGAATGAATCCTACAGGATAACGATGCGATTCTGGCAATTCCTGTGATATTCATGGTGATTTCTGGTATAGCGAGCAAGAAAGATGTCGGATAGGAAGTAGGAGGTCGGTGCCAGTGATTATGCAGGTGCTGTACCTGTGGACTGCAAAAATTGACTACTTGAGGGTGCTCACAAACAGAGTATAATAAGTATTGTAAATTAAACACGTTGGTTATTGAAAATTTAATGCTGCTTACGACATGGTCTTGTAGCATAGGGTCTCAGTACCATGGCAATGAATTCTACGGGATTACGATGCGAGTCTTGGAATTCCTGTCATATTCATGGTGATTTCTGGTAGGGTAACAGCGCCAGTCAATGAATGGTTTCGCAAAAGAGCACTTTAAAATAATGAAGATTGCTTACACGATAACTTAAACGACTCCTGTTTAGTAAAATTAGGTTCTTTTGGATTCATTTTATTATTATAAAAATAATTTACATGTTAAAAATAAGTTATTATTTGGTACAAAAGGAAATTATATTTTACTACAAGGTTGACCAGTAAATGAATGCCAGTGACCAGTGAATGAACGCTTCGGATCCAATGAATGAATACAATATTTCAGAATGCATAAATCCTAAGTTTTTATATTATTTATAACTTATAAACCTATTTATTATAATAAAATTAGTCAAGACAGTTTATTAAACATTTAAAATTTTATATTCAAACTTTTATTAAGTATCTGAACAGTACAGTATTAAAAAAACTGATATTTATTTTAATACTTTTAACAAACTTTTGTCAGAATAAATATATTTTTAATATAATAAATTATTACATAGTAATATCACATTGTATTACCTTAAAAGAGAACATCACAACGCTTAAATATAAACATACACTCCTAACAAAAATTAGCGGGCCACCCAATTTTTGCTTCGAAAAATGTTCGATTTCAAAGTCTCCTAATTCGGCGAAAAATTGACTTAGCGAGTCGTTTGTAAAAGCATTTCAAAGCTTAAAGCTTCATCTTTCAGATGCTCACTTTCGATTGCGTTTATGTTTTTCTTGTCTTGAGCTATGGTCCCTTGAACCATCTCGTGCCAAATTTGTGTATTGATGTTCCAACTTCAAAACAACGCACGGGGTCGGTCAGTATCGGAATTCTGATTTCAAGACAGTCATTTTGAAGCTTGGAATGTCCTCTTTAAAACCCTTTTTTTTAAATTGCCCTACGATTTTTGTTCATGGAGTTATGCGTTGCTGAAGCAAAAATGGTCTTTCAATTTTTGATCGCATGCCCTGGGCGAACGAGTCCTCGTACCGAGGTTCCCAAATATGGCTTTTAAAGCTCAAATCTTCATTTTTCTGAAATCTCATTGCAATTTTTATTCGGTGACGTTTCCAAGCCATGATCACCATCCAAACGAGACCCTCCAAACCGCAAAATGGAAATTCGAACTTTGACCTCAGGTAGCACGCGCAAAAATAGCGCCACAGGTGGCCCAAGGTTAGAACTTCAACTTTGAAGTCTTTCCTTCGAAACCATATCTTGGAATTCGCTCTACGATTTTTTTTCGTAAAGTTATTCGATTTTTAACACATACGGACGATTTAAACAGTACCTCCGGCATTAGCATCACTCAAAGTGGTGGAATAATCACGAGATCGGTACGACCATGCATGGAAATTGCACCACACACCAAAAATTGAAAGACCATTTTTGCTTCAGCAACGCATAACTCCATGAAAAAAAATCGTAGAGCAATCTCAAAAAAAGGGTTTTGAAGAGGACATTACAAGCTTCAAAATGACTGTCTTGAAATCAAAATTCAGATACTGACCGACCCCGTGCGTTGTTTTGAAGTTGGAACATCAATACACAAATTTGGCACGAGATGGTTCAAGGGACCATAACTCAAGACAAAAAAAACATAAACGCAATCGAAAGTGAGCATCTGAAAGATGAAGCCTTAAGCTTTGAAATGCTTTTACAAACGACGCGCTAAGTCAATTTTTCGCCGAATTACGAGACTTTGAAATTGAACATTTTTCGAAGCAAAAATTGGGTGGCCCGCTAATTTTCGTTAGGAGTGTATTTGAAGGTTTATAAATTATTAAAATCTACTTGTTCTTGCAAAACCCGATCAGTCTTAATTTTTTTAACTGGAGTAGAAGAATCTTCGGATATTTGCAAATTTTGTAGAACTTCTTTGTTTGCAGGATTTTCTTTTTCTGCTGATTCAAAATTGTCTCCTTTGGAAGGGGCAGAGGACTTTTTTGGCCTGACATTTCGTTTTCGTTGCTCTATCTTTTGCTGCTCCTTTTCTCTAATTTTTTTTTGTCTTTCCTCTACTTTTGCCTTTCGTTTTGATTCGGCTTCTTCTTGCTTAATGGTTTGCCTATGAATCTTTTGTTCTTCTCTCATTTTTTTTCTTATTTTCTGCTTCCTCTTGCTTAATTTTTTGTTTAAGAATCTTTTCTTCTCCTTTCAATTTTTTTCTTAGTTCTTTTTCTTCTTTAAGCCTTTCTTCTTCCTCTCTTTTTTTCTTAAATTCATCTTTCCACTGTTCTGATGTCAGAGCATAAATAGGAGCTTGATCAACTTTCTTTTTGTTTATTTTAGAAGTTTCTATGCGTGAAAAATGTAATGTTTCTTTCCATATTTGATTTATATATTTTGAAGAAGGTGGAGTACTATTTAATTGATCTGTGTTTACTTGAATACGATTTTCAGCTTCTTTCGAACAATCTGTGGAAATAATGATATTTAAAAACAGATCTATAAACATGTATATAAATAATTAATCTTTTACAGTACTTACCGACAACAGATGGAGCATCATTAACTGATTGAATGGGTTCTTTGATTTTATTCCAGAATGGGTTTGGTAATTTTTGTTCATTCAGGAATGATGGTGACGTCAAAGGAGTGCTTGTAATAAAGCTACATTTTGAACTGTTCGATAAATCTAATACCTCTTGAACATCTTGCTCTGTGACCGTATTGTTATATGAATTATTCAATTTCTCAGTGAATACCCCACTATCATTAGAATTGTCGGTCATGTTTATTCTTGAATGAGTATTATCAGTTTGTGAAGATGTCCAATTTGTTTGCTGAGCGATCATTTCAATCTCAGCAGTAGCAACACTACTTTCTTTGGCATTTTTACCTACATCTGTTACTACAACATCTTGGTTTATTACATTTTCAACATCACAATAATCAATAATTTCTACACTAGCTAAGGAGCGGTGATCAAGTATACTCGGATCATCTATATTAATAACTTGCATACTTTCTATTTCATTTTCAGCAAACATATTTTCTATTTCATTTTCACTAACCATCATTGGCCCATTTTCTATAACATTTTCAGCAATATCACTCGAAACTCCTATTGGCACATTGTTTACTTCATTTTCAGACATATATTCATTCAAAACCTCAGCTGCTTCAGTTGACTCAAGTATCGCATGCTTTGTTCTTTTCCAGATTGAAAATAATATCTTTTCTTGTGCTGGTTCTGTTCCCAATAAAAGATTTTCTTCAAAGTCTTTTAAAGTGTCAGCAGGAATTTGAGATTCAATATTGATACTTGTAGTAGCAGGAATGATTTCAGTATGCGTATCATTTGAACCTTGCCAAGAATTTTTTATGGCTTCTCTTCGATACGTAATGCACTTGGAGTAATCAACTTTGTTAGCATCAAAAGGATAAATTCCTGACCTCTCAAAACTTTTGTGTATAACTGTAGGATTTTCCATTACTGTAGAATAAGCTTCATGAAATATTGGAGCAAAGTTAACTTTTGTAATAATTTTGTTAGTTTCCTGTGCATGCTTTGCAACTGCTTTACGCCAACATACTTTGAGAGGCCTAAAAAAGCCAACATCGAGGGGCTGCATTATGTGTGATGCATGAGCAATGAAGCAGTATAGAATAATTTGTTTTTCAACACAAAAATCATGCAGTTCAATACTAATATGTGACGAGTGACCATCAAAAAATAAAATGACTGGAAATTTCACTCCATTTCTTAGTAACTGAGGGTAAAAGCAATTAACTATATATTCATAAAAAGCTGGCGTGGTCATCCATCCAGTCTCACTGTGTCCAATAGCGTATCCATCAGGTACGGAAGCAATTATTTCTTTAGGCAAACTACGCTTGTAAGGATACATTGTCATTGGACGTACACCAACACCACTAGCACTAAAGCAGCAAAGCACTGTTATTTGCTGCCTGTCTTGACCTGGAGAAATACAATAAACATTTTTTTGTTTCACAGGAGCTAAAACTTTGCCAGTTTTAGGGTCTAGGCAAACTCCAGTCTCATCCATATTATAGATTCTGGAAGGGTCATTTAAAACATCCATAGCATTAGATTCAGTTAAATATTTTGTCACATCTTCAAACCAAGCTCTAATTCTTGGTTCGGTTACTGCAGCTCTTACACGAGACAACATTTCTGTTCTTTTATTTTTAATTTCTGGATGACGTCCCAGGAACAGCTTCATCCATTTGACTCCAGGCAAATTATTTTTGAATGGATTAGGTCTATTAATTTTGTCGAGGACATTCTTGACAGCTTCTCTAACAAGCATATGATGCATCGGATAACCAATTTCTGCCTTGTCTAGAATCCACTGTTTTATTTTGCTTTCTTCTTCAGCTGTCAAGACTGTACTTGGACCCATTCGTCTTTCTAGAGGAACTTTTCCATTCACTTTATTAAACAATGTCCCAACTGGAATGCCATATTCTTTAGCAGCTTTATTGATACTGCAAGCTTGAGAATTAACAACTGCTATTGCTTTTTCCAACACTTCTTGGGAGTACGCACATCTAGAATCAAAATTTAATATTAAAATCTTTAACATAATCATACTTTTATTTTTCTCATACAGATAACACTACCTCTTCTTAGTATAAGTTCTTTTCTTCTTTTTGTTTGTTACTGCTTTTCTAATACTATTTGATTCAATTTCTTGAACTTTTTTCTTGGACTTTGTTTGTTTTCGTTTGGTTAATTTTGGTGCCATTACTTAAGCTTATTACACACACAAAGATTGCCACTATTAAAGATATTAACAAGTAAAGCTTTAATTAAATTCTGAACTTAATGAATTTAAATATTAATTAATATTAAACAACAAATTAATGCTACATTTTGGAAGCTCGTATAGCATCGTCGCATGAGAAGTTTGCTATAACATAACCTTCAATATCACAGTCAAGATATTTTCATTTACTGGACCATTTACCATAACGTCATAAACTCTGTTTTACCAGTAGTTGAATGTATTCATTAACTGGTCAGCGATCTACTTTATCGATACCAATAAATGAATAATCAAAAAATTAATAATTTAAAAGATACAAAGCTCAATATGGAAAGAATACTATCTAAAACAATATAATAATCAATTACTTATTTTATTATAAACTTAGTGGTAAATCCTAAATTCATCAAGGTATTTTATTGATCTTCCAAAAATTGTTTCATTTATGAGTTTATGCGTAGAAATCGCCGTTTTTTTGTAGTATGCTAGTAGCACATATTTGATACAAGCTTACAAATACAAAAAAAATAATTGCCAAGAGAAAAATAGTGCAATTTAAAGTTCATATATTTAATTAAATTATTAACATTTATCAACTAGGGTTAAGTTTCATCTTATTATATTAATCGCATAAACTTCATAAGCATTCATTAACTGGTGGGCATTCAGTTACTGGAGCTGTTACCCTATAGCGAGCAGGAAAGATGTCGGATAGGAAGTAGGAGATCGAAGCCGGCGATCATGCAGGTGCTGTACCTGTGGACCGCAAAAATTAACTACCTGAGGGTGCTCACAAACAGAGTATAGTTACCATTGTAAATTAATCAGGTTGGTTATCAAAATTTAATGCTGCTTGCGACATGGTCTTGTAGCATAGGGTCTCAGTACCATGGGAATGAATCCTACGGGATGACGATGCGATTCTGGGAATTCTGGTGATGTTCATGGTGATTTCTGGTATAGCGAGCAGGAAAGATGTCGGATAGGAAGTAGGAGGTCGATGCCAGCGATCATGCAGGTGCTGTACCTGTGGACCGCAAAAATTGACTACCTGAGGGTGCTCACAAACAGAGTATAATTACTATTGTAAATCAATCACGTTGGTTATCGAAATTTAATGCTGCAATGAGTTATTATAATGGAATTTACCTGATTTGTTGACACGTAGATCGCTAATACGACGAAACATTATTTTCGTTCACCTGGAACACATCTGCGGTGCAGGAGAATACATTCTAACCTATAAGACATCATCGCATCGACAGGCTGGCAGATCAAATTGTTTAACCATATCTTTTAATTAATCATACGTAATTATTCGAAATCGATTCATCACTGATCCGCGTTAACTAACAAGTTTTGTAATTGAAGAATAACCTATAAACATAGACCTATAAACCAATGCACATAGAAGCTCTACAACAGATGACAGCTTGCCGTCATTTTGAACTCTGCGGCGAGAGCGAAACAAACACACAGGCAGTACTTACGTGTACATGCGTGTATATATACGTGTATCTTAAGTTGCCTATAATACGGCGTACACGTTCGGGTATCTTCGGTTCTGGGCATGGTGCGCATCCACGAATACTCCCGGTATACAATATATATCACATTTTTACAATATATATTACATTTGGAGCGCAGAAAACGAGCACGTTTTCGCAGGAGTGGGGCGGACCAAGATCGGTCTCCTTCATATAGTCTTCATACATCTCAACATTTTTCCAATTTTCCTTTTTTTTTTACGCGTCCTATACTTTATTATTATTATCATCATAATAAAGATACTTTATTATTATCATAATAAAGAACATAAATAATTTTTTTTTTTGCCTTTTTGGCTTATCTCCGACTTAGAAGGTAGCCTTAACATAAATAATGATATTTGCAGCGAAGGGCGAGATCATAACAATCTCTCAGGAAATGACGAAGCGCGCAATTTCGAGATTGGCTTGAATCTACAACATAAAAAATGAATGAGTGAATGACACAGGATTCGTTCCTCATGTCAGGTCTCCAATTTATTATTATTCATTTCCTGATATTCTCGAATATTGAATAGGTGAAATATATGATATATCGTGTGTCAAAAAAAAAAACATGTCTCGAGAGTGCTTGGAAATCAAAAAATGGTAGCGGTGTCATTATGTCGGGCCTCTGCTTTCAAGACGTAGATGTGATTTGTCTTACTTTCATTCAAGAATCAACGAGAACTATAGAAATAGTGCGAGAATGAGAACTCCGAATCTCAGTTTTTGTGAGCAGTTTATCTGGGATCACGTTGTACAGAATAACTACAGAGAAAAAATTATAGAAACGCATTTTATTGGAAAAATACATATGAGTGAACACGGAGCACTTCGTTCATGTTTATAAATATTCATTTGAATACGACTTAATATCAACAAGGGTTATACTATGATGTAATATTACATTAAATATACTACTAGATTATCTACTAGATGCAGTTTTACTGAGGCATAATCATATCGTATTATATTGCATTCACTTTCGTTGGATCTAGTTTTGTGTCAACATATACTCATTCAATTTATCTCTTGTTTGTTTGATTTCTTTTTATTTGTTAATTTTTGTTTATTTTTATTAATTTTTGTTTATTTTTCGTTTATTTTTATTCATTTTTGTTTATTTATTTGTATGTATTTTTATTCATATGTATCTATTTATTCTTATCAAATAAATCATGAGTCGGTCTTCTCCTTTCCATTTCAAGGGCGAGCAGCTTCGCCTCTGGCTCTGCCTCGCCCTCGGTCTCTCCCTCCGTCATCTTCGTTGCCTCGGTCGCCGTCGCCTCGACCTCCAGCTCTACCGACTGCACCACCCGCTTGTTGGTTTCTGTTCTGTCCACCTTGTTGCGGCATAGTGGGGTTCGCTAGCATGTAAAGCAGATTTACCACGTTCCTCTGCTGGTGATAGTAACTTCTGCGTTGAACTTTACCGCCACCTTGGTGACGCGGAGCTTGAGCCTCTGAAAAAGTTTGGGTCGCACAATCAGTTTCCAATGAACAGTTGAATCGGGCAATACGATCGAGCGCCGACCGATTTAACTTAAATTGAAACGATCAACGACTCTGTCGGGCAATAATTATTGTACCGGAGAGAAATAAACAATGATCTCGAGAGAAGAATTTTTTAGGGGTGTGAAACAAGGTGGCGAACTATGGCGAAACATCAAGCGAAGAGAAAAGGTAATTATTATTGTTAAGAATTGAAGTACGCAACGTTTCAATCGTACCGTTCGGTGGATCCCCTGCCTCTGCCTCAGCGGCGTCACCAGGTGCAGCATCGCCATAGCCATCCTGCAGTGGTGGAACGGCGTCTGAAATGAATCGAACCGTGCAATCCATGTATCCTTGTAACCATAAATAAATGATAAATAAATGATAAATAAATGAATATGGATAAGTGGTAAAAATAAAATAAAATTAAATTAAATAAAAATCGAAGAACAATGATGAGAATACAAGATGATTTATGCAGAGATATAGAGATCGAGAATATACGAGCGATTGAGATGTTTTAAATTTAAATTATTAATATAATATACCGTTTGCAGGTCGATCCAGAGGCACGCCATCCCGAAGTACAACCCGGCCGGCCATTGGATTATTAATTCGTGGTGCTGAGTCAGAAAATTACAGGAAATTGAGAATTTCGTTTCAATCCCGCATTAGGCGAATGAGATAAGAGAAAAAAAAAGAGTATGCTGCAATTTTATACTTACGTGGTAAATTTTCGCGTACGGGACTTGCTAGGCTAGAGTCGACACGTGCCGAAGGTCTTCTCGCGTCGGTTGGTTCCCAATTTACAGGAGGAAATTCGCGATCCATTTCCGAATCCGAATTTGAGCTGATATTTATAAGCTGAGACTCGTCAATATCTCCGTCCAAACTCATGTTATTACGACGATTGTTGTTTGATTGAATTATTGCGAAGAATTTTGTTACGTTGCTTTATCGAAGATCTCTACTCGGATGTCTGGATGCTTATGATGAACTGAATACCGTACTGAGGTGATGAGGTCTGAACCAGTCTGAACGCATCATTCGGATGGTGGTTTGGTGGTTTCCCGCTTCTGATGTAGCTTCTTTCTATCTTGGACGGGATTGGTTCATTTTGAAAATACGGCCATAGACAATTTCATGTCACGGAGTCTGTACTACTTTCTATACTCCACGTCTGTACGGATTGGTCTGTCAGAGAACGAGGTATCGAAAGCCTACCCAAGCTTACGAAACTACATTTCCGTATCTTGGGCTGATATTAGTGGTTTGGGGAATACTGGGTATACCGGCTTCTACTTCAAATAAGCAACGTGCAAGAACAGCATCCAGACATCCGAGTAGAGACTTTCGAACTTTCGATAAAACAACGTGACAAAATTCGCATCAATTCAATAATACAATCGTCGTAACATGAGTTCGGACGGAGATATTGACGAGTCTCTGCTCTTAAATATGAGCCTAAATTCAGATTCGCAAATGGATCGCGAATTTCCTCCTGTAAATTGGGAATCGACCGACGCGAGAAGAACTTCGGCACGTGTCGACTCTAACGTAGCAAGACCCGCACGCGAAAATTTACCACGTAAGTATAAAAAAAAAAATAATCGCAGCATACTCTTATCTCATTTGCCTGATGCAGGACGTAAACGAAATTCTCAATTTGCTGTAATTTTCTGACTCAGCACCACGACTTAAAAATCCAATGGCCGGCCGGGCTGTACTTCGGGATGGCGTGCCTCTGGGTCGACCTGCAAACGGTATATTATAATAATAATTTAAATCTAAAACATCTCAATCAATCGCTCGTATATTCTCGATCTGTATATCTCTGCTTAAATCATCTTGTATTCTCATCATTGTTCTTCGATTTTTATTTTATTTTATTTAATTTAATTTTATTTTATTTTTAACCACTTATCCATATTCATTTATTTATCATTTATTTACGGTTACAAGGATACATGGATTGCACGGTTCAATTCATTTCAGACGCCGTTCCACCACTGCAGGATGGCTATGGCGATGCTGTACCTGGTGACGCCGCTGAGGCAGAGGATCCACCGAACGGTACGATTGAAACGTTGCGTACTTCAATTCTTCACAATAATAATTACCTTTTCTCTTTGCTTGATGTTTCGCTATTGTTCGCCACCTTGTTTCACACCCCTAAGATATCCTTCGCTGAAGATCACTGTTTAATTCTCTCCGATACAATAATAATTGCTCGTCATAGTCGTTGATCGGTTCAATTCAAGTGAAATCGGTCGTCGCTCGATCGTATTACCCGATTGAACTGTTCATTAGAAACTGATAGTGCGACCCAAACTTTTTCAGAGGCTCAGGTTCCTCGTCACCAACGTGCTGGTAAAGCCCATCGCAGGAATTACTACCAGCAGCAGAGAAATGTGGTAAATTTGCTACACATGCTAGCGAACCCCACTATGCCGCAACAAGGTAAAAAGAACAGAAACCAACAAACGGGTGGTGCAGTCGGTAGAGCTGGGGGTCGAGGCGACGGCGACCGAGGTAACGGAGATGGCGGAGGGAGAGACAGAGAGCGAGGCAGAGCTAGAGGCGAAGCTGCTCGCCCTTGAAATGGAAAGGAGAAGACCGACTCATGATTTATTCGATAAGAATAAATATAATTAATAATTAAACATATAAACATATGAATACAAATACATGAAAATAAATAAACAAAAATGAATAAAAATAAAAGAAATGAGCACAAACAAAAATTAATAAACAAAAACAAATCTCACAAACGAGAGATAAATTGAATGAGTATATGTTGACACAAAACTAGATCCAAAGAAAGTGACTGAAATATAATACGATATGATTATGCCTAAGTAAAACTGCATCTAGTAGATAATCTAGTAATATATATGTAATTTAATATAACATATAATAGTCATAACCCTTGTTGATATTAAGTTGTATTCGAATGAATATTTGTAAACATGAACAAAATGCTCAGTGTTCACTCATACGTATTTTTCTAAAAAAACCCTTGTTTTTCTCATAAGTCATAACCCTTGTTGATATTAAGTCGTATTCAAATGAATATTTATAAACATGAACAAAATGCTCAGTGTTCACTCATATGTATTTTTCTAATAAAATGCGTTTTTATAATTTCCTGTGTAGTTATTCTATACAACGTTAGGGTTGGTACGCACTTGGAAAACCTGAAAGATCTGAAAAAGTCAGGGAATTCCCAAAAAAATGATTGAAATTTGATCTTTGCATAATTGGCGTATTGATCGAGAACTGAATTTTACCAAAAATTTGTTATTTCAAATACCTATAGTTACAGTCATTTCCAACATTATCCTTTCTTCCATATTCTGCTGCAGACTGTTATAAATAGATATATATAGATGGACCTCAAAAAGCACCTCTGGTGCAAAGACCTTTTGCCGAGTACAATAATGTGAACACTACCCTCAAAAAAATCTACTAACCAAAATTACCCCTTGACAAAAGTGGTACCATAAAAATGTCTGATTACAAAAGGATCGAAATCAGATACAATCGCCAAGTATACATGTCTTCTGTATGATATCTTTTTTTTACACACCAAATACCTTATAGTTGATCTATGAGATGGATGAAAATATTTTCAAATCAGAAATATTAGAATATATATTGATTCATTTCATCATTTGTGCATATCAGAAAATATTCAACAGTTTGACGTGTTGCATGATAAGGTTCTCAAGATTTATGAGATTATACTTCTGCCTAATTATAATCTCAACGAATGATTCGAAAATCTCTTCATTGACCCAGTCCTACGTCTTGTTAGCTCAAAATAATGATATTACGCCCAGTTTCAAGCAGTGATGGTTCCGCATCATATTGAATAGGGTCGCCCCTCCGCGTTTTTATAGGTACTTTAGCTACCAGATCAGATAGATAATAACTAAAACAATAAAACATGAGTATTCAGAAACATTCGACCGTCGATTTGAATCATTGGTGTTTGAAACACCCTCATTCTAATAATACTTATAGGAGTTGATCAAGCTCACGGGTTATCATATACATGTAATAATTGTAATGTATAATTAAATTTTTATTCAATTACGCATTACTTTGGTAATCACGTCGTCTAAGTAATGTGTAATTAAACTCGATTTAATCACACATTACCGAATCAATCCTTCAATTCCTTTCTTTAATTTGAGAATCAACGAGAACCATAGAAATAGTACGACAATGAGAACAACTCCGAATCTCAGTTTTGGTGAGCAGTTTATCTGGGATCACGTTGTACAGAATAACTATACGGAGAAAAAAATTATTGAAACGCATTTTATTGGAAAAATACATATGAGTGAACACTGAGCATTTTGTTCATGTTTATAAATATTCATTTGAATACGACTTAATATCAACAAGGGTTATGAATATTATATGTTATATTATATGTTATATTACATTACATATATATTACTAGATTATCTACTAGATGCAGTTTTACTTAGGCATAATCATATCGTATAATTATATTTCATTCACTTTCTTTGGATCTAGTTTTGTGTCAACATATACTCATTCAATTTATCTCTCGTTTGTTTGATTTCTTTTTATTTGTTAATTTTTGTTTATTTTTATTAATTTTTGTTCATTTTTCGTTTATTTTTATTCATTTTTGTTTATTTATTTGTATGTATTTTTATTCATATGTATCTATTTATTCTTATCAAATAAATCATGAGTCGGTCTTCTCCTTTCCATTTCAAGGGCGAGCAGCTTCGCCTCTGGCTCTACCTCACCCTCGGTCTCTCCCTCCGTCATCTTCGCTGCCTCGGTCGCCGTCGCCTCGACCTCCAGCTCTACCGACTGCACCACCCGCTTGTTGGTTTCTGTTCTGTCCACCTTGTTGCGACATAGTGGGGTTCGCTAGCATGAAAAGCAGATTTACCACGTTCCTCTGCTGGTGATAGTAACTTCTGCGTTGAACTTTACCGCCACCTTGGTGACGCGGAGCTTGAGCCTCTGAAAAAGTTTGGGTCGCACAATCAGTTTCCAATGAACAGTTGAATCGGGCAATACGATCGAGCGCCGACCGATTTAACTTGAATTGAAACGATCAACGACTCTGTCGGGCAATAATTATTGTACCGGAGAGAATAGTATATTATGCACCGAGGGAAGAAAGTAGGCTGTGTGCTCCCGTGTGTAGTTGCCGCCCGAGCGTAGCGAGGGCGGCACGTACGCGGGAGCGCGGAGCTTACTTTCTTCCCGAGTGCTATATACAATTTTTTCTCATCCCCAGCGGAAAGTTCGTTCACACTAAATGTACCTTATTATAGTCTGAATATATATATATATATATTAGGGTGTGCCAAAAAAAAAAAAAAAATTCGAACGCACATCAACATTCCGGTGGAGCATCTCAGGTAGAATATCTCAGCCAAATATGAGCTCTTAATATTAACTCAGTTTTCCCATTTTTGATTTGAATAACACGTGAAAAAAAAGCGAAAAATTTTCGAATTGTTTTTTCTCGTAACCGGCTTGATTTAGAAACTTTCTGAATACAGATTCTTATAGGAAATTTCAAGCTCTACAAAAAAGTACTGAGATAGAATTTTCCTAACTCTCATCGATTAAGAGATATTCGCCTATAAACATTGAGTCATAGCGTCATAGAGTCATACGACTCTGGAAAAAACAATTTATTTTTCAACTGCGCATCAAAATTTCGGTAGAGCATCTCAAATAGAACATCTCAGCCAAATATGAGCTCTTAATATTGATATTTAGAACTGCCTATTTCAATAACTAAAATTAGTAATGAAAATTAGTAACGAAATTAGGCCTATAGGTGTGACGCATCGGTTGTGTGCATCACGTTGATGTTAAGAAACACCTACGTAACACACACAACCAGGCGTCACACCAACGTAACACACGCAGTCGCGATCAGTTGATCGTAGTACTAAAATCAGCCGTTGCTTCGTAAGGTCACGTCACATCTTGGGTATATGGACTATCAGTCCATAGGTATCAAAGGGCTCTGTACGAAGCGCTAGACACTCGCACATGCGCGTGACGCCGGGCAGAAAGTAAAACCAGGGACTGAATATAGCACTTCTTTCCCTGATCAGCGGGAAAGAAGTACGAACTTTACGGTAGGGGATGAGAAAAATAAACAATGATCTCGAGAGAAGGATTTTTTAGGGGTGTGAAACAAGGTGGCGAACTATGGCGAAACATCAAGCGAAGAGAAATAGTATATTATGCACCTAGGGAGTAAAGTGTTCTTTTTGACGAGTGTGAGGTTTGTCGCCCGAGCGAAGCGAGGGTGACTTTCACACTCGTCTAGAAGAACACTTTACACCATGGTGCATACGATATTTTATGCATCCAAGGGTAGAAAGCGCGTTCTTTATGCGCGCAGCCGGGAATAAAGTACGCACTTTCTTCCCTCGGTGCATAAAGGTAATTATTATTGTTAAGAATTGAAGTACGCAACGTTTCAATCGTACCGTTCGGTGGATCCCCTGCCTCTGCCTCAGCGGCGTCACCAGGTGCAGCATCGCCATAGCCATCCTGCAGTGGTGGAACGGCGTCTGAAATGAATTGAACCGTGCAATCCATGTATCCTTGTAACCATAAATAAATGATAAATAAATGATAAATAAATGAATATGGATAAGTGGTTAAAAATAAAATAAAATTAAATAAAATAAAATAAAATAAAATAAAAATCGAAGAACAATGATGAGAATACAAGATGATTTATGCAGAGATATAGAGATCGAGAATATACGAGCGATTGAGATGTTTTAGATTTAAATTATTATTATAATATACCGTTTGCAGGTCGACCCAGAGGCACGCCATCCCGAAGTACAGCCCGGCCGGCCATTGGATTATTAATTCGTGGTGCTGAGTCAGAAAATTACAGCAAATTGAGAATTTCGTTTACGTCCTGCATCAGGCAAATGAGATAAGAGTATGCTGCGATTATTTTTTTTTTATACTTACGTGGTAAATTTTCGCGTGCGGGTCTTGCTACGTTAGAGTCGACACGTGCCGAAGTTCTTCTCGCGTCGGTCGATTCCCAATTTACAGGAGGAAATTCGCGATCCATTTGCGAATCTGAATTTAGGCTCATATTTAAGAGCAGAGACTCGTCAATATCTCCGTCCGAACTCATGTTACGACGATTGTATTATTGAATTGATGCGAATTTTGTCACGTTGTTTTATCGAAAGTTCGAAAGTCTCTACTCGGATGTCTGGATGCTGTTCTTGCACGTTGCTCATTTGAAGTGGAAGCCGGTATACCCAGTATTCCCCAAACCACTAATATCAGCCCAAGATACGGAAATGTAGTTTCGTAAGCTTGGGTAGGCTTTCGATACCTCGTTCTCTGATTGGTTCCCTGCTTACGTCTATTTAGAATTCGAATAGACAGACCAATCCGTACAGACGTGGAGTATAGAAAGTAGTACAGACTCCGTGACATGAAATTGTCTAAGGCCGTATTTTCAAAATGAACCAATCCCGTCCAAGATAGAAAGAAGCTACATCAGAAGCGGGAAACCACCGAACCACCATCCGAATGATGCGTTCAGACTAGTTCAGACCTCATCACCTCAGTACGGTATTCAGTTCATCATAAGCATCCAGACATCCGAGTAGAGATCTTCGATTCGATAAAGAAACGTAACAAAATTCTTCGCAATAATTCAATCAAACACTAATCGTCGTAATAACATGAGTTTGAACGGAGATATTGACGAGTCCCTGCTTTTAAATATGAGCCTAAATTCAGATACGCAAATGGATCTCGAATTTCCTCCTGTAAATTGGAAACCAACCGACGCACAGTGGTCAATTTTTGCTAAAACGTGGACATAACTCAGGAAAACGATATAATTTCCTGAAAATTGAAGTTGCTACGTTTCCGGGATTGGTGATTACGAATTTGGAGTCGACATTTTCACAAACAAAATGGCGTCCTCAATATGGCGGCGAGAATAATCAAAAACTCATCCGATTCGGCTGAAAGTTGACATCCACATTAGGGTGGAGTGAAAAATGCACTTTTTTTAAATCGCTATCTCCTTAGCACTCAAAAATTGCGTCTTGACATCCTGAAAACCCACACCAAAGGATTTTTTTATGAGACCACATCTTGAGGTGCCTAGATGAAGATTACATTTTTACTTCACTTTCGGGAACTTCCAGACTCGGATATATCCTTCCATTCACTAGAATGCAATTTTCAGCTAACAATTAAAATTTCGAATAATGATCGAATTGGCTTCATTTCAAACTTTTAAAGAAACAACAGAAATTTGGTTATTCTGAGTATGACACGGAAATAACCAAATTTCTGTTGTTTTTTTGAAGGTTTGCAATGAAGCCAATTAGATCATTATTCGAAATTTTAATTGTTAGCTGAAAATTGCATTCTGGTGGAAGGAAGGATATATCCGAGTCTGGAAGTTCCCGAAAGCGAAGTAAAAATGTAATCTTCGTCTAGGCACCTCGAGATGTGGTCTCATAAAAAAATCCTTTGGTGTGGGTTTTCAGGATGTCAAGACGTAATTTTTGATTGCTAAGGAGATAGCGATTTGAAAAAAGTGAATTTTTCACTCCGCCCTAATCCACATGTTATTGAGGTCACTGATCACGAATCTGAAGTAAAAGTGGCCAAAAACAAAATGGCGGGCTCAACATGGCGGCGAGAATTATGAAAAACTCACTCAATTCGGCTGAAAATCGATACAAGGTTTACAAATCGCTGATTACGAATTCAACGTGAAATACTAGGTTCTGAGATAAGGTCGCCAATATGAAACCCCCAATAAATAGTAGATTTCGATACGAGAGCGAAATGTGAGGCGTTTATAGGTGTGTCCGATGTTTTCAGCACGAACCGTAGTCGAAGCGGCAGCCGAGACGAAGGTGAGTGCTGAAGACATCGGACAACCCTAAGCGTCTCACTTCGCGGGAGTATCGAACGCTATTTTTCCTAACAGCGTGCGCAAAATTCGACTTTGCGCACGGGTTTGCGTGCTGGTAACGCCATCCAGTCGTGTAGGGTACGGTCGTGATTCCATTTGCTAGTTAGAGTTATCACAGAGTCAAGTTTTGGTCGAGTTCAATTGTTGATTGTTGATATTAAACGTTTCAGTTGCTTAGTGACCTTGTATTTGGTTGTTTTTCATTGCACTTGTGATCAAACTTTGCACAAATTTTTTTTATTCAAATATGCATTTTTAATTTATTTTTAACCGTTTAATATTACATACGAGTTACCGATGTTGTCGAATTTTGCGCAGCTTGTTAGGAAAAATAGTATACGCAACTAGTGCGCATAGGTGCCTTTCGCACTTGTCTTTTTTGTCGCCCTTGCTGCGCTCAGGCGACAAACCCGGCTCGTGCGAGATTCACCTATTTTGCGCACTAGTTGCGTAATGTACTATTTTATAACAAATGCATGAAAAAGTTTCTTGTGGGGCTCTGTTGTCAATGTAAACAACCATACCAAAAACATCGAATCGATTCAGCAGTATGCACGGAGATAGCGCGTCGACAGGGATGAATGATTATAAAATGCTCTTGTTCGCACGCCGTGCGTAACAAGAATCATGTTGTGCACGCTCGATGTGCGCAAAACGCAGTGCGCACGTTTGGCATGCAATATTGTTTCATGTTGGCATCGCCTACCCAAACTTCAGAAAAGTGCCACGATATGACCGCTCCAGAGCCCCAAACAAGCAACTTTTTTATGCATGCGTTATAAAAAAAATGTTCCACACGGCGTACGCAAAGTTCGATTTTGCGCACGCTTCGCGTGAAGAGAGACAGAAAAGAGACAGAAGACTGTGGGACCAACTTTTCACACCGGTCAGAATCAAACACGCTCGGCATGTGTGCTGTGGCCAGAACGAAGCTATTTTGGGTCATTTACGAACAAAATCATGAACACAACGCTTGATAGTAAGCAAGGTTGCAGATAATAGCAGCTGAATTTCGTTTCACATCATTCCTTACAGTATACTTGACAATTTAAAACGTTACAGAAAGTGTAACCTCGTATAACTTTTTTTGTAAGACTAGTTATTTCACTGAAATAGGTGAAAATACTGCATATCTTTACATGCATGCCTCAGATGACCTATGTGATATAAATGAAATTTTTTTTCCATTCTTATACATCAAAATAAATCTACAAACAGTTTATAAAGTCAAAACAACTATTCAGCAAGTATTTATTAGTATAAAAATGAGTTAAGATCGACATTTTCACCACAACTTGATTTTTAGGAACACGCGCTGATTTTACTCAACTTTACGGTACTGCTGTAGACTCTACGCTTATAAATTACTTGAAAAAAATGTCGCTTACAATGCTCACGATATATTAGAAGAATATCATCCATCATGGATGTTAAAATGAAAAAGTTCAAAAAATGAGTTTTGTCCAGCTTTTCATAAATTTTGACCACTGTGCGACGCGAGAAGACCTCCGGCACGTGTCGACTCTAGCCTAGCAACACCCGTACGCGAAAATTTACCACGTAAGTATAAAATTGCAGCATACTCTTATCTCATTTGCCTAATGCAGGATTGAAACGAAATTCTCAATTTGCTGTAATTTTCTGACTCAGCACCACGAATTAATAATCCAATGGCCGGCCGGGCTGTACTTCGGGATGGCGTGCCTCTGGATCGACCTGCAAACGGTATATTATAATAATAATTTAAATCTAAAACATCTCAATCAATCGCTCGTATATTCTCGATCTGTATATCTCTGCTTAAATCATTTTGTATTCTCATCATTGTTCTTCGATTTTTATTTTATTTTATTTAATTTTATTTTATTTTATTTTTAACCACTTATCCATATTCATTTATTTATCATTTATTTACGGTTACAAGGATACATGGATTGCACGGTTCGATTCATTTCAGACGCCGTTCCACCACTGCAGGATGGCTATGGCGATGCTGTACCTGGTGACGCCGCTGAGGCAGAGGATCCACCGAACGGTACGATTGAAACGTTGCGTACTTCAATTCTTCACAATAATAATTACCTTTTCTCTTTGCTTGATGTTTCGCTATTGTTCGCCACCTTGTTTCACACCCCTAAGATATCCTTCGCTGAAGATCACTGTTTAATTCTCTCCGATACAATAATAATTGCTCGTCATAGTCGTTGATCGGTTCAATTCAAGTGAAATCGGTCGTCGCTCGATCGTATTACCCGATTGAACTGTTCATTAGAAACTGATAGTGCGACCCAAACTTTTTCAGAGGCTCAGGTTCCTCGTCACCAACGTGCTGGTAAAGCCCATCGCAGGAATTACTACCAGCAGCAGAGAAATGTGGTAAATTTGCTACACATGCTAGCGAACCCCACTATGCCGCAACAAGGTAAAAAGAACAGAAACCAACAAACGGGTGGTGCAGTCGGTAGAGCTGGGGGTCGAGGCGACGGCGACCGAGGTAACGGAGATGGCGGAGGGAGAGACACAGAGCGAGACAGAGCTATAGGCGAAGCGGCTCGCCCTTGCAATGGAAAGGAGAAGACCGACTCATGATTTATTCGATAAGAATAAATATAATTAATAATTAAACATATAAACATATGAATACAAATACATGAAAATAAATAAACAAAAATAAATAAAAATAAAAGAAATGAGCACAAACAAAAATTAATAAACAAAAACAAATCTCACAAACGAGAGATAAATTGAATGAGTATATGTTGACACAAAACTAGATCCAAAGAAAGTGAATGCAATATAATACGATATGATGATGCCTAAGTAAAACTACATCTAGTAGATAATCTAGTAATATATATATAATGTCATATTATAACATACAGTAGTCATAACCCTTGTTGATTTCAAGTCATATTCAAATGAATATTTTTAAACATGAACAAAACGCTCAGTGTTCACATAATATACGAGTACAACGTATGTATTTTTCCAATAAAATTCGTTTTTTTAATTTTCTCTAGTTATTCTGTACAACGTCATTGCTAGCATAAACTGCGTATCGGAGTTCTTCTCATTCTTGTAGTATTCCTATAGTTCTCGTTGATTCTTGAGGTAAAAGAATCAGATATACATCTTGAAAGCACAGAGGCTTTTGATACTTTCGCTTCGCTTCCATCACCTGTAATAACACTATCGTATTGTGGTAAAATGAATATTATGTTTCAATTTAACAGAATTTGTAAGCTGCTAGTGTTAGTATTGAAACTGACCATAGACAACATCTTTCTAGTGGGAAAAAGTCTTTAAATTTACCAAATGAATGTTGTATGAGTGATGAACAACAAGAAGTGATTTGCCAATATACGCAGAATAAAATGATTATTTTTATACCTGGGACGACAAATTTCATCAATCTGATGTGCAATAATGACTGTATTCGATGTATAAATATTCAGTGCAACGTAGAATCTCACTACACTTAGCGAAAACTGGTTGTTTCATGGCAATTTTCAAAACCCAGGTTACGCTGATCTCCATTGTATCAGTAAATTGATAGAATAAAGGCTTATTTCGGAGAGTTATTCAGCAGGTGCTTCATATTTTGCTGCAAGTAAACACTCCTACAAGCTGGGGCAGGATCCATGACCCGAAAGTCTGATCGACTTCTATTGAGTAACAAACGGGAAAAGTATAATATAGTTAGTGGTTCATCTTCTTTTTCTTCTTCCTACGGCATATCTCTAAGAAGGAATGTAGCATAGTTAGTGGTTCATATGCTTGCGGTTGTATCGTTATACTTGTTTATTGAATGCGACAGAAAAGGATACAATTGTTCAACCGTAACTATGGTTGCATTTCAGAATACGCTCTTAGTAGGCTTAGAGCATATAGACATAGGCTACAGATCTTTAAGTAGATGATAAGCCATAGGTTTAAAAAAAGCATATAGACATGGAGTAACCGAGTCGAGCGGCGAGAGAGAGGGACGTCGGGACAGTACATGCCCTCTCTTTCTATTCGACCATCTGTAATAAATAAACCTTAGACCATACAGGATGGACTGAGCATCAATGCTGCCGAGTAACCATAAGCGCTACTCCCTTAGTGGACTATTGCGTCCTTGTCCGACGAACGATCCAGTATCGTGCGTTCACGCCTGTCCTTTTCTCATTACCCAGCAGCAATCTTGCAATGCTTTAGCATGGGCAATGCGCGGTCTATCCTGTATGGTCTAAGAAATAAACCTAATAATCTGCAAGAGGAAGAAGGCATATTCTGTCCCGTAGTCTGTCTCATGCCCGTTCTCACTTACGCTGTGGGGTATCTCATGCTTCCTCCATATGTATATGCTCTAAGTTAGTAGGTATAACAATCACAACAAAATTATTTCCTACTTCCGGCTAACTTGTTTGCGCGGAAAAAGTGTATTCGGTTATTGAAGCAATTGTAGCAGGCCTGTTTCGGGAGCCAATGGTATCAAAACATTATTCGGAAACATTTAATTGACAGCAGTAGACTTACTCTTGACCGAATAACCGAATACACAAAATACATACAACAGCAGTTGTGGGATCTCGCTATTTTGTGGACAATTCTCTACTCTCGGGTAGAAGATTGCCATTTCACCGCCAGTACAGAGTATGGCGCTGCGCGAAGGTTTATTGTCCACTGCCATGAAGAGATCTGTGACTTCCAGGTCTAGGTTGATGTAAAAACAAGATACAACAATTTTGCCATCTTCGATGACGGGAATGACAGAATAGATATCAGGAAAAGAAATAAGAAGGCAAGACAGAACTACAAAGGAAGAAGAAAAAGGATAAAAATCAAAATATTACAGGATCACCGTCGGCTCGTATTATAGGATACAATATATTTAGGTATCAGCATTTATAGCCAGTTTTATAAAATATTGTCACGTAGGTTAGGTCACTTAGGTTAATTAGATCAGTTCAATTAGGTTAGTAAAGGTCAAGTTAGGGTTAGGTTAGGTTAGATTAGTTAGTATTCTATCCCCCAGAATATTATCAAAATTGGCTTCACTCAGCCAGGATAAGGCAGCCTGGCGCCAAATACAGATCGGCAGCTTTGCGCCAAATACAGATCGGCAGCTTTGCGCCAAATATAGATCGGCAGCTTTGCGCCAATATATTAATTCAGATAGAAGATAACTCGCAATTATGCAGAATCTAAATACAAATCCTTTACTGGATGACTTCGTGAAGGTTATCACATCTGGTGATTGGCTCGGGGATGAGCATATGTATCGCTTTGCTCAACTTGTTAATAACAGCTCTAATTATGCACTTCAAGAGTCGTGGAAAAGACATTTACCAGATACAATTCGTCCTGTTCTACCCACTGTCAAAGATATTCAAATACTGCATAGCGGTTGTAACGTAGAAGACAGTGGGCACTGGGTGTGCGTTTACTTTGATACGAAGTCAATTTTTATATTTGACTCAATGAATTCGAAAGTATTCCGCGAAGAACACCAAATTTATTTGAAACGATTATTCCCATTCTACGCATTTGACAGAAATCCCGTACAGTTTCCTACGGTTCAGCGTCAGCCCAACTCTTCCGACTGTGGAGTGTTTGCTATTGCTTTCGCAGTCTCGCTGATGAATGGGCAGAAACCGGATGAACTCATCTATGACGTCTCGTTGATGCGTAAACATCTTTTACATGTATTTGAAGTTGAGAAGATACAAAACTTCCCATGCAATCATAAAACACATGTATCTGACCATAGAAAAATTAGCGTGTTTCAAAATCACGAATCGCTTCGTGATAGCACCCAGCAGAAACGCTCGCAACAAAATACAGTGAAAACATGGGCTGCAGTTGTTCAACAACCGAAAAGGGTTGTTGGCTCGCAGGTTCGAGTTATAGAGAACGTCAAAATGGTCCCGAAACAGCCAGTTCATCCAAAAATTGTCAAGACAGCTATCGAGGCTTCTGTTAACCATGAAACAGTGAACATAGTTAACCGTAATAAATATCTCACACTCAATCCGAAAACAAAAGTGGCAAAATCGAATATACAAGCTGACAATATGGAAGTATTCTCAAAAGTTAGGTCGGAAGTTACACGTGTTGATACAGTTGACACATTAAAACTATGCGAACAGGACAGTCTGCAAATTAATTTTGCATCTGAGAGTTTTCATCAAACGCCACTTGGCCATCTCACTGAGAATGTAGCAACCGCACTGAGTGATAAACAATTACGGCGGCAAAAAAGACGTAATGCCCGCCCAATTTTTGAAGAGAAATCTAAATATGAGATTACATCAGGCAAGTGGTTAGGTGACCTTCATATGACTCAATTTGCGTACCTTTTAAGAACCTACACTGAATATTCGCCTCGTGAAACATGGCGGATACAGATGTCAAGTACAATCGAGCAAGTTCCTCCTAATGTCAAGCACATTCAACTACTACATAGCGAGGAAATGCATTGGGTATGCGCATATTTTGATACGAAATCAATATGGATATATGATTCATTCAATTCAAGAAGGCTACATAGAATGCATGAGACATATTTGAGAAAACTGTTTCCCTTTTACCAGTTTGAGAGCAAGCCCATAAAATTTCCTACGGTCCAAGAGCAACCCAATTGCTCAGACTGTGGGGTATTTGCTATTGCCTTTGCAACCTCGCTTGTAAATGGTTACAGACCAGATAAGATAACATACGACGTTCCTTTTATGCGAGCACATCTACTGAAGATGTTCGAAGATGATAGCTTAGAAGAATTCCCTCACGCGCGCACGACCCAGCGCACAGTTACAAACAAAAAAACCTTGTCTAATAAGCGTAAAACATTTCATGAAAGCATTTCGCACCCAAACTCGCAGCAAAATGAAAAAAAGAAACCACGCTGCGTCTCGGTTAAATTACGAGTTGCAGGTATTGCGCACACAGCACATGAAGAAATTCAGCATCCGACATGCGAAACCAATGGTACGAAGCAGTCAGGTCGATTGAGTTGTGCAGAGCTTATTCAGGCAGACGTAACAGCTGAATGCCATCAAGAATCAAATGAGGAACAACAAATGATGATAAATGCGGAGCAAGAACATATTCATCAACATATTACTTCGCATATTAATAATTGCAAATTATTAGACGAAGAGATGACGGCGGTTTCGATTTCGGATACAAATGCAATAATCAAAAGTAATGACCTGAAAACAGACGAATGTATAAGCCGTGATTCATGTGCCAAAAAACTCGATCAATGTAGTTTGGAAATGAAACGGATAAAAAACCGCAACTATTACCTTTCAAACGCTGGGAAGCTACGAGCTCGAGCACATGAACTCCGTCTTTCGAATTTTGAAAACCAGAGGGCTCGGAAGCGCAAAACTTATCACTTGACAGCTGAAAATCAGCGAGCTAGAATGCGTAAACGTTATGTCGAGACACAAAGAAGTAAGATGCGTAAATCTCATCATTCGAACGTCGACAAGCGGCGAGCTATTATGCGTATTAGTTACTTGTCACACCGTGACGATAAATGCGATCAGAGACGTAAGCGGTATAGTAAACAGAAGAAAGAAAACGCAGCGGCAACGCTGAAAGTAAGTACTGCTCACAAAATCATCGCTAAGTATCAACGTATTCACAATACGAATACTATAGCATTAATACAATCGGAAGAAAAATATATAGCAAAGATTTTGCCATTGATTGAAGAGCGTACTGAGGTTGCCAGAAGAATGACAGCCGAGTCAATTATTAAGTGGTGCATTCGTGGTAGAGGCTCAAAAATTAGCTCAATGAGGAAAAACTTGCAAAGTATCAAGAATAAAGCAGAAGTCTGCAAAACGCAGGCTGCTAAATGCTCCAACAATAAAATCGAGGATAAACTGAACGCTCTATGTGGTTCTGCAAAGCACGTTGCCTCAGCTGAATCATATTTCTTGGAAAGTGCGTATGAGAGCATCCCATTTTATAAACCGATTGTTATCAATTCAAGAGGGCAAGCTGCTAACATTTTGCCTTTACTTGAAAAACATAATAAAAGTGGAAAAAGCAAGCGCAAGAGCTGGCATTGCGACCAAATGTGTAAATCGAAAGATATGGTATTACTGAGTAAATACATTCAGTTTCTTGAAATCATATCCATGTGCACGTTGAAAAATATACATAAATTTATGGTCAAGTTGAAATGTACAGTAAAACAATCAAATGACAAACTAGGTCATTCGCAAATTTGTTATATGGGTGACGTGTCTTGCAAATCAATTTTTTTACCTGTGCAAATTTTATCTGCACATTTTTCATCAGTTCGTTACATACAGAGACTAGTATACAAATTGATGAATGGTTATACGAAAATTTCGGTCATCGACAAGGCCTTGAACGATGGTGATCTCGTTAAACTAAAAGAAATTTCAGAAGCCGCTCAGCAATTTGGTAAAAAGATCGAGAATAATATCGTAAATGACATTGAGTTGAATGATGAAAAAATCCGAGACAAGTATAAAGGGGCATTCAATGCTTTGACAAAACATGTCGAATGTGAAGGTAATGAATGTCAATTTGTTTGCAATTATTGCCTACCTAAGCTTCGTCAAAACACCATGCCATCTAAGTGCATTTTAAATGAACTTATTAGCAAACCAGTGCCGCAAGTTGTATCATCGTTGAATGATTACGAACGAATTCTGATACAGAGAGCAAAAGCATTCCAAACTGTTCAGAAAATGGGCACTGTAGCAAACAAAAATTTACCTCACAGGGAAATGGTGCAAAAAGTAAAAGGCAGGACGTTTCATTTGCCGTTACCTACGGAAGAAACTTTGAAGAAAATTTGTCCTTCCACTGCTCCGATTAATCTTGATCACGAGCTATACATATTATTTCGTGGTATCCCAACGAAATCCAAATTAGTGTGGGAACAATTGGTAGATATAAATAAAGTTTCTTCCGTTACCTACGGAAGAAACTTTGAAGAAAATTTGTCCTTCCACTGCTCCGATTAATCTTGATCACGAGCTATACATATTATTTCGTGGTATCCCAACGAAATCCAAATTAGTGTGGGAACAATTGGTAGATATAAATAAAGTATGGGACGCATTGATATGGCTCAAGGCGAACAATCCTCAATATTCTGAAATACAGTTGCCAGTAACGGCCGACGCCTTGTTGGCTGATATGAAAGATATTGAATTCCAAATAGAGGATGATGAAAACGAGGATGACAATTTGACGGAACGTAAATGTTCTGACAAAATAGGTTCACCAATTGAAATTGGAAATATTGGAAATAACGACGACGACAAGAGTGAATGTCCGAATAACATAATATATGCAAACAAGCATGCATTATTGACTCAAGTGTCGCATTCGGATGAAATTTATGAACAATTCACCATACATCCGTTGTATGAAAAGAGACCTGATGAAACTATCACAAATCTTTATCAAATGTTGAAAATCCAAGACGTGCCATTAGATAACCGCCATAAAAGTCTGGATTTGCTATGTTTTCCGCATTTATATCCGTATGGTTCCAATGGACAGCACCAGGATAGATCGACGCGTTTAACGCATGCCGAATTTATTAAATCCAGACTCATGTCTAAGTATTCGCAATACCGGCAAGATCAGCAATACCTGTTCTACCTATTAAATGACGCCAATATTCGGCAATTAAATAGCGGGATATATTACAAACTCAATATCACTAATCCAAGCGAACGATTTACCGCAGCGAGTTATCTGGAAAAACTATCTAGGCAAGAATTGGAAGGGAATCTGAACGCGATATTTTCAAGGCTGCGCAACACAGAGCAATATTGGAGTCGGCCAAGAAATGATGTATCCTGTATGATACATCATTACGGTCCAGCAACATGGTTCCTTACCCTGAGTCCAAGCGAATGGTTATGGTCCGATCTGACGGAATACCTTCGCGAAGTGGGCGGCCCTGCCGTCGCTAAAATGTCTCCGAGTCACCTGATTGCTTCTGACCCAGTTTCTGCATCTCGATTTATTGACAACAAGTTTCACGCCATGCTCGATTTCATATGCTCTCCTGATAACCCTATCGGAGAGGTGACTCATTATTTCTGGAGGCGCGAGTATCAAGGTAGGGGAATGCAGCATTTCCACCTGTTAATCTGGATCAAAGATGCTCCGGTTATTGGCAAATCTTCGAACGAAGAAATTGCGCAGTTCATTCTGAAATATGTAACCTGCAGAATGCCCACAAAGCACGTTTCAACCGACCTGCATCGTCGAGTGAATACGCATCAACGGTATAAACACAATTCCTATTGTCTGCGCAGCAAACAAAGTAAAAATGGTGGTCCCTCCAAAGTATGTCGATTCGGGTTTCCTCGTCCCGCAACGGACAATATTGTTATCAGAGATGTGGCTGTTTCAATCGCTGGCAGGCGAAAACTTAAGTCCAGAAGTAGATTGTATGATTTACCTCGAAATCAGAATGAGCTATATATAAATGATTATAATCCAGCAATTCTCGTTGCTTGGGAAGGTAATATGGATATACAGTTCATTGGCGAGCTTAGCGCTATACTCATGTGGTATGTCACAAAGTACGTGTCAAAATGTGAAAAAAGCAACATGGACAAAGACATCGCAGCAGAGATCAATTCGACAAAATCGCTCTGTAGTCGTCTATGGAGTTTTGCTCAACGCATGCTAAATCACAGAGAATGCGGGGCGTTGGAGGCCGCTGATACTCTGTTAGGAATTCCTTTGCACGGCACAGATCCACAAACAACCATTAAATGGATAGACGTGCAAATAATTAGAAACAGAAAAGTCAAAACTCGTAGAGAAATTGAAGCTCTTGATGCAGGTTCTGCTGATATTTTCTGCGATTCGGTAGTTGACACACATTATCCAGCTCGACCAAAGGAATTGGAATCAACTAACCTGTACGACTTTGTCAAATGGTACGAAGTAACTAAAGTCGAGCCTAAAGCACGAGACACTGAATATTATAAGATTGGAAAATCGATATTCCTGAAAAAAAGGAAACGTGGCTGCCTCATTAATCACTATAAAAATAATGTGAATAATCAACCTGAACGATACTATTTTGCATTGCTGTTACTCTTCCAACCATGGAGAGATACAGATGAGCTGCGAAATGGATGTGATACGTACACCGAATCATTCGAAACAGTTCAACTGGAGCTCGAAGAAGCGTTACAGTATCATGAGCGCATAATAGAAATACAAAAGGGTATTGAGCATATCAAAGAAATAATCGAGAAACGTATGAAAGAGGAAGCTCAATCCCAACAGAGCGATACTTCGGATGCGGTACCATTAGGTTGTGGGCCGATCGAAGCAGAAGGTGCCATGAAGGAATTTCAAGCACGCGTCCAGAAAGTCGACACGGTGAACGGTTCGCAAAAAATAGCAAACTTGAATCTTGACCAGAAACGAGTATTTGATATAACTACGGATGCCGTGAGTTCGACTGATAGGATTCTCCGACAATACGTTAGCGGAGAGGGTGGAACTGGTAAAAGTCACCTTATCGAAGGGCTCGTATGGTGGATCAAGCAACATACTGGTAAAGATACCGCGGTAACAGCACCGACTGGAATAGCAGCGTTCAATGTCAACGGTTTGACTATTCACAGGATGTTTCAACTGCCTGTTGAACACGGGGGCACTCCTAAATACAAACAACTCTCTGATGCAGCCCTGAAAGTTATTCGCGACCAGCTCAGAAACGTCTCGCTCATTATCATTGATGAGGTCTCAATGATTTCGAATGTGATGCTCATGTACATACATCTTCGTTTGAGTGAAATATTTGATACCACCGATTGCGAAGACGGTTGGTTTGGTAGAAAACATATTCTCCTGTTCGGCGATTTGTTACAACTCCCACCTGTTCGTGAAGAACCTGCGTTTACAAAACTATCGCGTGAAGTTTTAAATAAACTTCTAGGCTCAATGGGAAGTGTCGATCTCTGGACTAAATTATTCACTTACGATGAGTTGACAATCAACATGAGACAAAAAAATGATCAGTCTTATTGCGAGATACTATCAAGAATACGCCTTGGAATTGTTACTGATTCGGACACAGAGATCTTAGCATCGAGGAAAATCCCATTCAAAAATTTTACAATGTCAACCTTCGATAAAAGAGTACGTGAACTATGTGATTACATAAATAATTTACCGAACGATGCAGTCTGTCTGCTTCCCACTTGTCGGATGTGCGACGTTCTCAATGAAGCTATGTTGGGCGAGATACGAAGCGAAGAGATAGAACTGATAGCCCGTGATACAGTTGACTGCCCCCAATATTTCAAAAAGAAAGTGCATAAAATATTGGATATGGCAGATGAGGATTGTTCTCGAACTGCGGGTCTTGCTAAATTAATTACTGTTAAAATTGATGCCAAAATAATGATCAGACGAAATATTGATGTCACTTTAGGTCTCATTAATGGCACTATTGGCAAAATTACATCGATATCACGAGCTATCGATACGAATGATGTAGAAGCTGTAAGAGTCATCTTGGATACAGGTGTCGAACACGTTATAGAGCGCGTAGACGTGAAGTTTGAGGCAATGGAAGGGGCTTTCGTTATCCGGAAACAGTTTCCAATTTGCCTGAGTTACGGAATTACAATTCATAAAAGCCAGGGCCTTAGTTTGAAGAATGCCGTGATCGATGCCGGTAATTCTATATTTTCTAGCGGACAAGTGTACGTTGCCCTCTCGCGGGTTACTTCGCTAGAAGGACTCCACTTGATTAATTACGATCCCCATGCAGTATTAGCGGATGATTCCGCTATCTTGGAGTATAATAGATTGAGGAAACAATATCGACCGGACCTCATGGCGATGACTGTTTCGAAGATACGCTCACGAAAAGTACATGATCGTAAATGGTCCTTGCCAAAAAATGTGTCTACATGTCAAGAACCAATTGAAAAAGAAACATCCAGCGACAAGTGGCGAGTAAAAGGTTTGCAAAATATAGATGGTGTTTCTTGTTACTCTAATGCTACGATACAGTGTCTATTTCACTGTACACCCATAAGAAACTGCTTGTTGAATCAACAAAATGATGACGTTATGAAGATCTTGATTGAAAATTACATCAATTCACAATCACCAGGAAATGTTTTTCATGCGCGGAGACTTGCCGGTAAAGAGTTCACATCGAAAGTTCAGCAAGATGCGCCAGAATTTTTAACCAGTATACTTTGGAAATACGATGCCTTAAGGAATGTCGTGAAACACGAGTTAACCTCTAAAAAGCGTTGCGAGGATTGTGGTGTAACCATTACAACAAGCGAACCTGGTTACATTTTGTTGCTTGCTTTACCCCCATCTGGTAAAAAAATCCATAATTTGACACAGATAATCGATTATAATTTTTCGGGTTGGAAAAATGTTCAAGATTCATCCTGTCAAAGTTGCAAGTCAAAAAATATAGTCATTCAAACTAAGGTATCATCGGTAAGCAGCTGTTTAATTGTACAGCTCATATTGAATTCCATACAGGATGGGAAACTAATAAAGCTGAATAATTACCGTATAAAAGAAGTTCCTACGGCTAAACCTTCGTTTTGCGGAAAAAAGTACAAGGTTAATAGCGCAATATTCCACCACGGTGAGAGTATTGAAAAAGGTCATTATACTTGCATGCTACGAGATGGGACTTCGGCCTGGCAACATGTTGATGATTATGAAATTAAAAAGCGAGCCTGGATAACGAATGCACGGGACGCGTACATATTCTTACTGCAACGGACCTAGCTGCATTAAAAAAAAAATTCCATTACAATTGTAATACGCCAGGACGTCGAGACATATAAAGTCATAAGTTGCAACTATAACCCTATAACTTCGCCATTGTCGGTCCCAAGCCCGGATGGGAAAGGAGGAGGGCTGCGCGCAGGGTTACACGTTGCAGGCATATAGATTATAACGGATTCTAACGAAACAATTCGTAGAACTTAATAAAAAATACACATGTTGCGTTTGTCCACGAAAATTGAAGGCTTACAGAAAACGATACTCATATGTGTATATATACTACTATATTATACTATTCTCAACATTGCTGCTCATTAAGGGATGTAGATGATAAAAATGCATCACTGTACATGCATTGAGATATCATAGGAATAATTCACAGAATGCTGACAACCAAAGGTGGGCATTAACTCGTTAATCCGTTAATCGTTAATTAACGAAGTTAACAATCTGCTTAACGGATTAACTTTTAAGTTAACTTCAAAAAATGTTAACGCTTTTCTTAACTTCCGTTAAATTGAACTTCCGTTAACTTTAGTCCGTTACATCAACTGAAAAAAACCTTTTTTTTCAGTGTATATTTCATATTGCAGTTATGCTTGTTATTTATTGTGAATTTTTATTTATTTGGCGTAAGGATACCAATATAACGATATGCGCGTGCGCCATTTACAAGAAAATAAAAAGGTGGAAATGGCCGCAAAGTGGGTGCAACAAGGCTTGTCTACAAGTTCAGGTTCATATGTCTTTTTCTACGGACAAAGATATTTTACAGGCTAAACGATCGTCGCTGTCGGATGAAAATTTTAATATGCTAATGTTTATTAAGGGCAACATGCACCTAATTCAAAACTATGATCAATAATGAATAGCCTTCTTTTAACCCTTCATTGTCACACCTCCGATTTCAATCAAGCTGGTCACACCCGGGTCGAATTAACCCGAGCCATTTTCAGACGGTTGTCGCGTGAAAACTATCCGTTCGATCGGCACCGAAAAAAATACTGAAAAATACTTTGAATCTTCCAGAAGATGTAGTAAAAGTCGGTACATCAAAATTCAAATGACATGTTAAAAAAAAATCGTAAAGAGGTCAATGCATTTTAGGATTTTTATTTTTTATTTTTACTTTTCATCACCTTTGGTGATTTAAGAAAAGTATTGGTCTCGGTCGAAAAGTGGATTTGCTAATTTCAACGAATCTTTACGTTTCCTACCCTCTGGAATCCGAAAAACAGGTTTCTAGAAAATGTCGGTCTGTCTGTCGGTCCGGCGGTCTGTCGCATGAATCCGCGCGATGTTCTGGGAAACGGCTCGATAGAAAATTCTAAAATTTGGAGGATTTGACATTCGAATGACGGGAATGAAAAATTGCCATATCCCATTAAATTCGAATGTTCGCTTCTATTGGAAATTAATTGACTTTCAATTTTATATGTGTATATTTTACTTTTTCTTTCTTTTACTTTTCGTTTTTGATATTTCAAAATCAAAATGATGGAAAGTGCTGCGAAAAACACCGTCTTTTTCGTCTTTGCTGATTTTTTCTTTTATTTTACATTTTTTATGTTTTTTGAGTTCTTCGGCCACGGACTTACCGAGATTTACCTTAAAAGTTTATGCTCGGGTCATTTTGACCCGTGGTGACCAGAAGGGTTAAATAGTTATTTGTTTAATTTTAATCTACCTACGTGTTTTTGTCTTATTCACCTATGTATCCAGCCCAAAAGCAGTATAAGTTTTGGATACTTAACTTTTAACGGTTAACTTTAACTTGCGTTAAATTTTCGAAAATGTAACGTTTTAACGATTATCGAAGTTAACTTTTTAATTAACGAATGAACGATTAACGAAGTTAACTTTTGGATTAACTGTGCCCACCTTTGCTGACAACTGAGCGGGCCTATAATGAACGAGGATATAGGAAGACCCAATCGAGCGAGCGTAGCGAGCGAGCAAAATTTTCAGGTGGTCAAGCAAAATTTTACAAAAAGTAGTGAAATCAAACCCAAAAAGCACCTCTGGTGCAAAAACCTTTCGCCAAGTACAATAATGTGATCACTACCCTCAAAAAAATCTACCAACCAAAATTCCCCCTTGACAAAAGTGGTACTATAAAAATGTCTACTTACAAAAGGATTGAGATCAGATACAATCGCCAAGTATACATGTCTTCTGTATAATATAACTACCCCCAAAAAAATCTACCAATCAAAATTCCTCCTTGACAAAAGTGGTACTATAAAAATGTCTACTTACAAAACGATTGAAATCAGATACAATTGTCACGTACATGTCTTTTGTATAATTATTATTATATTATACTAGAAAAAAAAAACATCCGAAATTAATCCGAAAAAAATACAAATTTGGAGGTAGTCGTACTTGGCGGGCCTTTTGTAGACAAGTACGAGAAAGCAGCAATTGAACTATGTCAATAATCTTATATTGATATGAAATATTGGCCCGCCAAGTACTACGTACTCCAAATTTGTATTTTTTTCGGATTAATTTCGGATGTTTTTTTTTTCTAGTATAATATAATAATAATTATACAAAAGACATGTACGTGACAATTGTATCTGATTTCAATCGTTTTGTAAGTAGACATTTTTATAGTACCACTTTTGTCAAGCAGGAATTTTGATTGGTAGATTTTTTTCGGGGTAGTTATATTATACAGAAGACATGTATACTTGGCGATTGTATCTGATCTCAATCCTTTTGTAAGTAGACATTTTTATAGTACCACTTTTGTCAAGGGGGAATTTTGGTTGGTAGATTTTTTTGAGGGTAGTGATCACATTATTGTACTTGGCGAAAGGTTTTTGCACCAGAGGTGCTTTTTGGGTTTGATTTATATATATAATATATAAATATTTAATATATTTATATTTAATTTATAAATTATCATTATGATTAATAAATATTATCTTATTTTTATAAGTTATTAGATATCTTTCTTTTAATTTTCCATATAAGTTTTGATTCATCTTATAGATGAACTTCATTTAATTAATATAATATTAATTAGATGGAAAGCTTTCTTAATATTTTTTAAATGATTATTAATTATTCTTTTAATTTAATAATCATTAAATGGATATTAACAGGCATTTCAATAATTAATGAATGTAATATTGATTTATCCATTTAATGATATAGCAAAAAAAAATTGTCAAAAATCAAGAAAAATACCCCAAAATGCCCCAAAATGACCCCAAAATGACCCAAAATGACACAAAATGACCCAAAATGACCCAAAATCAAAAAGTCCACCCAAAATCAAACATTTTTAAAATAACTCAAGTTTATAAATTTAAAAATAAAATTTATCTAACCCAAAGATAAAATATTTTTAATATTATGCCACTAATATTAAATAAAATAGTAAATCTATACTTTCATTATTATAATATAATAATAAGTATCATATTCAATATCAAATAATATCTTTCTCATTAAAATAAGTTATACAATATATATATATAAGTATTTAATATATTAATATATATTATAATATATTTTTAAATTATTTATATATATATATATTAGGGTGGTCGTTAATATAGCTATTTCGGAATTAGATTCATTCATACCCTTCATTCGAAAGTAAAAAAAAAAAAAAAAAATTTTGACCCCAAATTGAACCCTTTATCTCAATTAGAAAGGGTGCCTGTAAAGGCTTACTTTTTTGTATTGATTTTCCATTACTTTCGGCTACTTTTTTATAAAATAAATATTTCGGGACCTCTTAAACGGCTTAAAAATCCATCGATCATACAGATAGTTCATAAAAACAACAAAAAAAAAATACAAAAAAAAAAAGATACAAAAAAAAAATAAAAAAATACAAAAAAAAATACAAAAATACAAAAAAGTAAGCCTTTACAGGCACCCTTTCTAATTGAGATAAAGGGTTCAATTTGGGGTCAAAATTTTTTTTTTTTTTTTTACTTTCGAATGAAGGGTATGAATGAATCTAATTCAGAAATAGCTATATTAACGACCACCCTAATATATATATATATATATATATATATATAATTATTATTATTTTAAATACTACGAGGAAAACAAAGAAGATGATATTACAAAAGACATAATAATAGGATAAGGATAAAATAGCAAAGAAACATGTAAAGATTGTAAGACCGAAAGGTATAAACAATAAAACCATACATACGTATGGTATGGAAAGGTATAAACAATAAAACCATACATATTGTTACGTTTCGGTTCTTGAGCGATACCACCGGTATCGCGAACCGAGTGTAATTGTGAGTTCTTTGCTCGAATTTTATTTTCTAGACCTTTAAATCAATAATTTAATGTTCCCTATTACGGACTTGAGTCGCCGTGCAACTAAAGCCGCCTCCCCACAGACCTGAACACGTAAACGCGCTAAGGCTGCACTTTACCCACCTAACCTTTTTGATTTTAATTTTGTTAAAGTTAGTTTATTCCCAATTTTCTAAACAATAGAACCTGCTGTGCCAGACCTGAGTGCGTCAGAGACACACTAAGGCTGTATCTAGCTTTGGTTAGTTTTATCGATGAAGAAAGACCTGGAAATGGCGGATAAGGGATCTGCATAGAGTAACTTACTTTTTCAAATAATCAAGAATTCGATTTATTTTATTTTACTAAATCTAGCGGTTGCTACCAAATACTTATCCTATATTTACAGTGTTCCTTACTTGCTAATTTTCTATATTGAAGACTAATTTTGATCGCTAAGCGATGTTTGACAGGTTCGTCGTTTTCAAAGGAATATTCTGTTATTTTACTTTATAATTCAATTTTCTATATTCTGATTAAATAGTATATTTTCTTTTATGATATTTTCTTTTCTTTTATTTTTTGATTCTATTTGATTTTCTGTTGAAATTTGCGATTTGAGATAGAACGAGATAATATTAAAGTGAGTCTACTAGTCCGCAAGGCGCTTTGCCTATTGCGACTGATCTGCAAAAGTGCTGTGAGTCAACCCGGTGCTATACCGTAGAATTGCTGCTGATGAGAGCTGTGTCTCGACTTATATACTTGCTATGACGTCACTCGACATGTCGCTCTCGTCGAACGTTCTAGATCGTTCGACGTTCGCAACTGTTGGCGTTTAAATTGCTAACGGTCAGGCCTATGTCGCCTGATCCGTTACAATATATATTGTAACTTTTGGCGAGTATCTTGAACCCGAAAGTTGAGAGATACCCGCAGTTATTGTGAGTTCTTTACCTATATAAAAAGGGATTTAAATTATCAAAATTATTAGGGCTTTTCTTTGAGGTACGTAGGTAGGGAAAAGGATGGGTTAGCCACCAAAAGCCACCTATGCAACCTTGTGAATTTACTTTATCTCAGGACTCGGGTAGATTACTCCACCAAAGCCTGTTCCCTTCGGACTCGGGTAGAACCAAAGCCGATCCTTCTCCTATTTGAACAGAGCCGGGAAGTGAATCCAAGCCTGCTATCCTAAACACAAAACCTATTCTTTACTCGGATCCGGGAACCTTGCGATTCCAAGACCGTGTCTCAGACTCGGAATCGTATTTCCTTGGCCCTCGGACGCGGGAAGTTAATCCAACGCCGTTCGCACTAGGAATGATCCAAAGCTGGTCCCTATAGGCTTATTCAGGGATGGAAATTGATTAGTTAGGAGTCAGTGCTGAAATATCCGACAATGTTCAAATAAGTAAATAATAATTGTATTCAAATGAATTCTAATAAACTAATTTTTACAATGATTTACTTATTCTACTCCTATTCTAATTTCGTGACTCTAGTCGCGTTTGTTTGTTTGTTCCGTTTAGGTTTTCGTTCTGTTTGTATATTCTATTTTTATATTTTAGGCTATGCGCGGTTATGTTTTCTGTTATGATTCTATTTCGTTTTCGTTATATTTCCTCTCATTCTCTTCGATTATATTTTAAATTGTGACCAGTGATATTTTATCTAAAGGCAATTGAATTTATTCTATATCATGAATTTATGTTAGTTATTCGGATCTAGGCGATCTGAAGCTATACAAGTGAATTTAATTTATCTAAGTTGTGAGTCGCACCGGTGCTCTACCTGACTACGCTAGCGAGCGATTGAGCGAGCCGTTTATATACTCTCTATCCCCACTTCTTAGCGTGACGTCAGACTTTTGGTCGAACGTAGAGGATTAGTGTAATCCTTTCCTTTGTTCTGGATCTGGCGTGATTCGAGGTGCAATAGTACCGAGTATGTTACAATATATATATATATATATTAGACTACAATACATATATGTTACAATATATATATATATATATATATATATATATATTAGACTGTGTCAAAAAAAAACAACATCTTCTTTTCGTTCGGGCCTTTTCAGAAATAGTTAGTGCTCAATATAAGAAAAATTGTCCCCAAAGCTTAGCTATGTAGCTTGAGCACCGAATTAGCGCATTTGAAAATAAGATTTCCCATGTATTTCAAATGGGAAAATTTGTTTATCTTACTTTTATTTTTATAACTCTCTTTACTCAACTGAAAAGAATAAAGTAGATATACGGTTTTGTAGAGAATTTCATGATCTACAAAAATGGTCCTCTGGCCAAAGTTGCCCAATGAATCGTTAACAAGTTACAGTGGTTCAAAAGTCATATTTATATTTTATCACTACTTTTTTTCCACGAATTAACTTAAATTAATTTTTCATGTAAATTTTTTCAGATATTCAATTTCCTAGAAAAATAATCAACTCTGAAAAAGGCAAACATCAATAATGTTAACTTTTGTAACCTTAAAAAAAAAAAAAAAAAAAATGAAAGAAAATTCAAATATTTAATCTAACTTAGTTATAAATTCAGTAACAATTTTTTTTTCAATAAAGTTAACTCAAAATTTGGATTTCTTCTTTTCGATGAAATGGTGTCTAGACCTTTGATTTTGTTATGGTTAGTACACGCGTTTTTTTTTCGCTACACTGTGTACGGTACACTGTGTACGGTACACTGTGTACGGTACACTGTGTAGCGAAAAAAAAAAACGTGTGTACTAACCATAACAAAACCAAAGGTCTAGACACCATTTAATCAAATAATTAGATTACAAAGAAGAAATCCAAATTTTGAGTTAACTTTATTGAAAAAAAATTGTTACTGAATTTATAACTAAGTTAGATTAAATATTTGAATTTTCTTTCATTTTTTTTTTTTTTTTTTAAGGTTACAAAAGTTAATATTATTGATGTTTGCCTTTTTCAGAGTTGATTATTTTTCTAGGAAATTGAATATCTGAAAAAATTTACATGAAAAATTAATTTAAGTTAATTCGTGGAAAAAAAGTAGTGATAAAATATAAATATGACTTTTGAACCACTGTAACTTGTTAACGATTCATTGGGCAACTTTGGCCAGAGGACCATTTTTGTAGATCATGAAATTCTCTACAAAACCGTATATCTACTTTATTCTTTTCAGTTGAGTAAAGAGAGTTATAAAAATAAAAGTAAGATAAACAAATTTTCCCATTTGAAATACATGGGAAATCTTATTTTCAAATGCGCTAATTCGGTGCTCAAGCTACATAGCTAAGCTTTGGGGACAATTTTTCTTATATTAAGCACTAACTATTTCTGAAAAGGCCCGAACGAAAAGAAGATGTTGTTTTTTTTTTGACACAGTCTAATATATATATATATATATGGGGCATTCCACGTCAATTCGGACGGTCAAAACCCTTCACCTCTCCGATTTCGATTATTTTACGGAACTTTGATTGTTTTGGTCCAAAAACCACCCTCATTTTTTTCCAGATTTTTAGCGGCTCCCCATCACCACCATACCTCCACATAAACCCCTCAATAACACGGAAAACTTGGACATGATTTAAAAAATTGAAAAAAATTACAGATATAGTACATAATAAACTAAAACTTTTCGCGTTGGAATTGGAGTGGCTCCGACTTTCATTAAGCTGAAAATAATTAAAGAAAATGAGAAAAAATAAAAAATTCACATTTTCCAATCGTTTCAATTAAATTATCAATAAAGAGAATAAAAAACAAAAAATGTTCATTTTTTCAATTCAGTAGAAAAAGAATTTTCACAAATTTTTAGGGATTTCGAATTTGAGAACGATTGCATTTTTGATTTCGATGCATTTTTAATCGTAGCCGTAAACAAAGACTGAACTCACATTTAGTGCAGTATAGTAAGAGAGTTTTTCAAACAAGTGGACTTCATTATTGATACTGGCGCAGATATTACATGTATGTCAGTTGACTGTGTACCTGAAGAAATAAAACAAAACAATGCTCCATACAATAATGTTTACGGCTACGAAAATGCATCGAAATCAAAAATGCAATCGTTCTCAAATTCGAAATCCCTGAAAATTTGTGAAAATTCTTTTTCTACTGAATTGAAAAAATGAACATTTTTTGTTTTTTATTCTCTTTATTGATAATTTAATTGAAACGATTGGAGAATGTGAATTTTTTATTTTTTCTCATTTTCTTTAATTATTTTCAGCTTAATGAAAGTCGGAGCCACTCCAATTCCAACGCGAAAAATTTTAGTTTATTATGTACTATATCTGTAATTTTTTTCAATTTTTTAAATCATGTCCAAGTTTTCCGTGTTATTGAGGGGTTTATATGGAGGTATGGTGGTGATGGGGAGCCGCTAAAAATCTGGAAAAAAATGAGGGTGGTTTTTGGACCAAAACAAACAAAGTTCCGTAAAATAATCGAAATCGGAGAGGTGAAGGGTTTTGACCGTCCGAATTGACGTGGAATGCCCCATATATATATATATATATATATATGTATGTATGTATGTATGTATGTATGGTTTTATTGTTTATACTTTTCGGTCTTACAATCTTTACATGTTTCTTTGCTATTTTATCCTTATCCTATTATTATGTCTTTTGTAATATCATCTTCTTCGTTTTCCTCGTAGTATTTAAAATAATAATGATTTATATAAAGTAACATAATATGATCCAGTCCATTTGTATCTTTTCCTACATCTAATTGGTACTATGTACTTTACTTATCTTCTAATTCACTCTTTTATTCGCCTTACATTTCCATGCTTAATATTTCTTTCTTTCTGTATTCTGCTCCGTGAGCCTTGTCTTTCATCCTTCTTCTCTTTTTCTCTTTCTTTTCTCTCTTTCCTCCTCCGCTCTCTGTTTCTCTCCGCCTTTATTTCCTCTCCGTTCTTTCATCACGTCTGCTAGCTTGTCTATTAGTTCTTTCTTTTTACTTTTTCCCTTTTCCTTTCCTTGTTCCGCTGTCCTATTTTTTACCTCTATTTCTTTGTCTTCAGTCTATTCTCTTCTCCAGTCTCCTCTACGCTTCCTCTTCTTGTGTCTCTGTGTCCTCCTCTCGGTGTTCCGTGTTCTTCTCTTGCATTTGTTGACTTTCTTCTTTCCCGCAGTTCTTCTGCTTCATCATCCCATTCCCATACTCTGTTCCCTATGTGCAGCTTCTTGTATCCTATCTTTGTTGATAATCGGTTTTTTCTTTCGTCGTTTGCTATGTTCCATATTTTGTCTTGTATTTCCTTTTCTTTTTTCGTCAGATCTGTTTCTATAATTATTTTGGATCCTTTTAGTATCCCCTTCATTGTCATTACTTTTCTTTTGTCCTCCCAGTCTCTTATCTTCACTAGGATCGCGCTTCTGTTTTTTCCTATCTCTATTATTTCCGTCGTGGGTATCTGTGTGCTTGTTATTTTTTCCAGGGTTTTGCTAACCGCCTCTTTCATCCCTGTCTCCTCATCTACTTCGAGCCCTTTTATTATTATGTTTTTGCTTCTTTTTTGTTTTTCTCTTCTTTCCCACTCGCTTTCTAGTTTTTTCAGTCTCCTGATGTCATCTCTTCTGTTTTGGTCTGCTCTCTCCTCTGCATCGCTCTCTTTCTTCGCTCTCTCTCTTTCCTCCTCCACTTTTTCCAGCTTTCTCTCTGATTCCCTTTCGCGTCTCTCTTTCTCCATTCTTTCTATTATGTCTGTTATTTTGCTTCTTTCTGCCTCTCCTTGCTTCTTTACTTCTTCTATTTCTTTTCTTATCTTTTCTCTCTCTTCTCTTTCGCTTCTTCTGCCTTCTTCTGCTTCCTCTCTCATTATTCTCATTTCTTTTTTCATGCTTTCCATTCCTCCCAGTATGTCTTCTAGAACTTGCAACATTTGTTCCGCGCCTGTTTTTTCTTTCTTTTCCTCATCGTTTCCTTTTCTCTCTTTTGCTGTTTCTTCACTTTTTCCTGGCATCTTTGCTGTTGTTTTCTTTCCTTGTGTGGCTCTGCTCGTTTTAGTGCTCTTCTTGACTATTCTTTCTTCGCTCTTTTTCTTTGATTCCTCCGAGTCTTCCTCTTCGGATGTCTCTGCCCTTTTCCTTTTCCAGCAGGCTAGTAGTGATCCGTCTGATGCTGATCTGCTCATTTCCTAGTTTATCCTTTTTCTCGTTCGTCTTGGATCCGCCTTGTGTTGCCTCCCCTTCTTTTTCTTCTTTTTCTGTCTCTTTTATTGTCTTTTTCTCCTCCTTCTCTTTCTTTTCTTTGCTTTCCTCCACGCGGTGTTTGTTTCTTATTTTCCTTTTCCTATGTTCGTCTTTGTTGTCTTGTTCTATCTTTTGTTCTTTTCATTAATCTCCCTGTCTCAGTCCCGGTTGAGTCGGTCCGTGTGTCGTCGCTCGTGGCGCCGCTGGTGTGACGTCACGCGCCGTGCGTGTTCCGACTTTATTGCGTACCCGCCTTTATTATGTCGCCGGTCTTCTTGTCTATGCGTACTCACTTCCTTTGATTGCGCTCGCTCACCTTCTGCGTCACGTGACTTGTTCGTTCACTTCTTTTCTATTGCCTTTTTGTCTGTCCCTTCATCTCCTGCGCACTCCACTCTCGTTGCCACGCACTCTCCGCCACTCTCGTTTCACTTCTCGCACTTTTTATTTTTCCGTCTCCACCGGAACTCCTATATATATATATATATATATATATATTTATATATATATATATATTTATATATATATATATGTATGTTATTTAGCCATTTCGATGACATTTTTGAATATAATTTGTGCATTTCCGTGACTTCACGACCTTTCCGTGACGTCACCGAAATGTTTTTCGGTTAATTCGTACACTTCGGCGACAGTCATCGAAATGCACATAACACATATTCATCTATACATGACATTTGAACATTTCCGTGACAGTATTCAAATTTCAATTTTTGTACAATTTGACACAATATTCACTGATTACTTGATAGCTCGATCACTCTGATATCAGAAATGGAATCAGAGGTCTTAGTCTGAATGATTATGATCATAAATAGATCTCGCTCACATGTATCAGTGCGAATTACATACTGTCACCAAAATGTCCAAACAATCGTTATTGAATACATTTTGGTGACTATCATATAAACATAAATTGTACATTTCGGTGACGTCACCAAAATGTTTCTTTTTTTTTCGGAAATATGTGAATGACCTGCCAGCTGCATTTTGAACTGCGATTTCAGAGAGTTAAGCGTAAGGTGAGAATCTCGGGTCGTTTGCGGAATTATAATAATCAGCGAGCTCTGGATCAGCACTGCTGATTGTGAGATATAGACATGTGTCACCGAAATGTACAAATAATCATGAGTAGAATCATTTCGGTGACTCTTTTGATTATGAATTGAGCGTAGGGTAAGAATCTCAGGTCCTCGGCTCCGTAGTTCTCGTTCTCCAGGTCGGTCGCTTTGTGTTCCTCGTAGTTCAGGTCGTTCGGCTTCGTATTTCTCGTAATCCTGGTCGTTCGCTTAGTATTTGGCGTAGTCCAGGTCCTTGGCTTCGTATTCCTCGGAGCCGAGGACCTGGACTACGAGAAATACAAAGAAAAGGACCTACACTACGAGAAATACGAAGCAAAGGACTTAGACTACGAAAAATATTTAGCGAACGACCTGGACTAGGAGGAATACTTAGCGAACGACCTGGACTAGAGGGAATACTGGGCGAACGACCTGGACAGCGGGAACTACGAAGCCGACGACTTCGACTACAAGAAATACAGAGCAAACGACCTAGACTACGAGGAATACGAAGCGAACGACCTGGACAACGAGAACTACGAAGCCGAGGACCTGGACTACGAGAACGGATGCGTATACCGTACAGCGACATCTCCAGGAGATAAAGCCATCATACTCATCCAGAATAGGACTGAAACGTCGGACGATAAGAATCGATCCGACGCGGGCACTGCTCGACTATATATACGTCGTTGCGTACAATTTTTCACTCGAACCGGTAAAAATAACAGAAATCAGATGTTTTCTACGATCGACTTAGTGATTGCATAAATCACTATCAAACGCTCGAGACGGAACGTGGATACAGCGGAATAACATCGGTCCCTCCAGCTGCATTTTAATCTACGATTTCAGAAAGTTGAGCGTAAGGTGAAAATCTCAGGTCGTTTGCGGAATTTTAATAATGAGCAAGCTCTGGATCAGCACCACTGATTGTGAGATATAGACATGTGTCACCGAAATGTACAAACAATCACTCTTGGAATCATTTCGGTGGTCCTTTGGATGATGAATTGTACATTTCCGTGACGTCACCGAAATGTTTTTACTCTGGAATATATATACACATATATTTGTGACGGCTGATTGTTGTTCGACAACCGCCGTCCAAATACGTGGTTGAAATGTCCTAATTGATAATGAACGTCGTTGCGTACAATTTTTCACACACACCGATGAGAATAACAGAAATCAGATGATTGTAGCTTAGTGATTGTATATATCACTATCAAACGCTCAAGACGGAACGTGGGATACAGCGGAATAACATCGGTCCCTCCAGCTGCATTTTGATCTGCGATTTCAGAGAGTTGAGCGTAAGGTAAGAATCTCAGGTCGTTTGCGGAATTATAATAATGAGCGAGCTCTGGATCAGCACCGCTGATTGTGAGATATAGACATATGTGTCACCGAAATGTACAAACAATCATTCGTGGAATCATTCCGGTAACCCTTTGGATGATGAATTGTACATTTCCTTGACGTCACCGAAATGTTTTTGCTCTGAAATATATATATATACATATGGGATATTCTCGCTCATCCTAGACACTTTTCTGCGCATGAATTACCGATTTTAGTGCCACGCGAGATTTTGGTTCTTGGCCAATCTCTCACAACAAATCCAGAGTCATACCCCCTGATTTCAACTGGTTCATAAGTTATCAGATCTACAAAATACGAGAGAATCAGTTTTCGAGCGCATCGCACTGTCTTCAAACGTACGTATCTTTGGTTCGAGGGGTCCAAAATATATTTTCAACCAGTGCTCTATAATCAGAAAACTCCTACCTTTCACGCTGTGATATCCAAGATTTTCGACAAAGTACTTTTGCCAACGAATTTTACAATGTATTTTTGTTTTTCGTCCTGTGATCGAAGGGCATAATTTTTTTTGATGAAAATTGGACCGTAGGTAGATCTCTATGTACTTAAAAGACCCTACAATTTTCGAGATGGAGTTATTTTTCATTTTTGTTTTTTAATAATTCTTCAGGTTTTTTTTTTTCAGGCTTTTTTTTCATCTCTCAAGACGGAACGCGGGATGCAGCGGAATAACATCGGTCCTTCCAGCTGCATTGTAATCTACGATTTCAGAGAGTTGAGCGTAAGGTAAGAATCTCAGGTCGTTTGCGGAATTATAATAATGAGCAAGCTATGGATCAGCATCGCTGATTGTGAGATACATAGACATGTGTCACCGAAATGTACAAACAATCACTCTTGGAATCATTTCGGTGGTCCTTTGGATGATGAATTGTACATTTCCGTGACGTCACCGAAATGTTTTTAGTCTGGAATATATATATACATATATTTGTGACGGCTGATTGTTGTTCGACAACCGCTGTCCAAATACGAGGCTTATATGTCCGAATTGATAATGAATGTTGTTGTGTACAATTTTTCACTCACGCCGATGAGAATAACAGAAATCAGATGATTTCTACGATCGGCTTAGTGATTGTACACATCACTATCAAACTCTCAAGACGGAACGTGGATACAGCGGAATAACATCGGTCCCTCTAGTTGCATTTTAATTTGCGATTTCAGATGAGTTGAGCGTAAGGTAAAAATCTCAGGTCGTTTGCGGAATTATAATAATGAGCGAGCTCTGGATCAGCACCGCTGATTGTGAGATAAAGACATGTGTCACCGAAATGTACAAACAATCATTCATGGAATCATTTCGGTGACCCTTTGGATGCTGAATTGTTCAGTCCCGTAACGTCGCCGAAATGTATTCGCTCCGTGACATACACATCTTGAACCTCTATCTGTATCTCAGTACTGCTGAAATATGGATAATTGTCACCAAAATAGAAAAACGATACTTCTTTGACTCAGTCTGCCGTCCCATGTAGAGCCGGAACGGAAAAACGGAACGGAACGTTGAATGTGTAGGTGTATACATACACGCAATACATGGAAAAAGTCACTAGATTCCGTTCCGTTTTTCCGTTCCGGCCCCACATGGGACGGCAGCCTGAGGCTGGATTCCCATGGGGCCGGACTTCACGGATCCGGAACGGAATTCTAGTGACTTTTTCTATGTATTGCGTGTATATATATACATCTACGCATAGAAAAAGTCACTAGAATTCACGGATCCGGAACGGAATCCGAAATCTAGGGGGTTTTCAAGAGCCAATCAGAGACGTTTCGGTCAGTACGTTCCGTGTGCATTGCGGCCATTTGTCATATGTCAACGAAACCGACGGATTGCCCTTTGTATGTATCTATGTGTGAACAGTGAAACAGCCACGAGAGACAGTATTATTGTTGAATATTATAAAGAATTGGTAAAAATGAGTCGCGTTGTAAATCCCGTAAGTATACATATTTAAGGATTGAATAAATTTTTATTCGCATAGCGTTTATAGCACGGGTTTATAAGAACTGCATGGTTGTGTGAGTATACGGATCCGTTCCTGTTCGAGTCCATGGCTCCCATGGACCGGAATTATTAATACCGGAACGAGCGGCAGCCAATCAGAATGATAGATTTTAAATTTACCGGTAGAAAGAAACGCTGTGATTCGCAACTGAGCGTTCCGTCGCCGTGAATTACGTACCATGGGAACGTAGGAAAATATTCTCCCGCAACAAAGAATGACCGGAACATCTCTGATTGGCTCTTGAAAACCCCCTAGATTTCCGATTCAGTTCCGGATCCGTGAATTCCGGGCCCATGGGAATCCAGCCTTACTACTCCGATATCGCTATTTCTGCTGATTCCGGTGCTCGATTCTTATATTCTATGGTTTACACTACCAACATATTGTTTTTCGACAGAAAAAGACCATATAAGGAGGTTAGATTTTATGGGGGAAAAAACGGTACATGTAAACATCTATGCATACGAGATTTTATAATATAAAATCTATATATATGAGATTGTATATACAGTGTCATGGAAATGCACAAATGCTCAGAAAAAATGTATATATGGGGTGGTCTCCCTCAAGCGGGACACTTTTCTGCGCATAGGTCACCGATTTTGGTGCCACGCGAGATTTTGACTCCTAACGGATCCCCAACAAGGAATCTAGAGCCATTCGCCTTGGTATCAAGTGGTTCGGAAGTTATTCGATGTTCAAAATATGAAAAAATCTGTTTTCGAGCGCGCAGAACGATCTTTAGGCGTACGTAATTTCGGTTTGAGCGATCATACAGATGTTTTTCACTAGTGATTCGGAATCGCTAAACTTTCACCTTACACGCTGTGAGCTCAGAAATTTTGGAAAAAAAATTTTTGACTACGATTTTTTCAAAAAACTTTTGTTTTCCAGTTTTCGAAACGAAGGCCATAATTTTCGATGATGAATATTTTACTGTAGGTAGTCCTTTGAATACTGAAGAATCTCTGAAATTTGTGGAAGGGTGATCGACCTCGTTCTTGTTCAAATAATTCGACGATGAATTTCAATCATTGGAGTAACGCGCCTGGAGTCTTTTTGTTCAACCAATAGGCCATAGTTTACACTATGAAGATTTTACGGAACTTGACGTATTCAGAAAAATTGCTATCAGAGAATCATGAAATTTAAAATTTTTAAAAATTTTAAATTTTGAATATAAAATTTTATGATTCTCTGATAGCAATTTTTCTGAATACGTCAAGTTCCGTAAAATCTTTATAGTGGAAACTATGGCCTATTGGTTGAACAAAAAGACTCCAGGCGCGTTGATCCAATGATTAAAATTCATCGTCGAATTATTTGAACAAAAACAAGGCCGAACACCCTTCCACAAATTTCAGAGATTCTTCAGTATTCAAAGGACTACCTACAGTAAAATATTCATCATCAAAAATTATGGCCTTCGTTTCGAAAACTAAAAAACGAAAGTTTTTTGAAAAAATCGTAGTGAAAAATTTTTTTTCCAAAATTTCTGAGCTCACAGCGTGAAAGGTGAAAGTTTTGCGATTCCGAATCACAAGTGAAAAACATCTGTATGATCGCTCAAACGGAAGTTACGTACGCCTAAAGATCGTTCCGTGCGCTCGAAAACAGATTTTTTCATATTTTGAACATCGAATAACTTCCGAACCACTTGATACCAAGGCGAATGGCTCTGGATTCCTTGTTGGGGATCGGTTCGAAGTCACAATCTCGCGTGGCACCAAAATCTGTGACCTATGCGCAGAAAAGTGTCCCGTTCGAGGGAGACTACCCCATATATAGTGTCACCGAAATGTACAATTCATATAAAATTGTTTCTCAAATCCAAAAGGTTTTGAGAAGTCAAATTTGGCTTGCGGGATTGAGAAGTTGAGGTCGTTTCGCACTATTTTCGATGAAAAAAAAAAGTGGTGTCACGAAAATGGCTGAATAACATATATATATTTCACCAGAAAGACTGAAGTCATTCGTTTTGATTTCTTTCTTTTCAGGGGTCACACGTATTTCTTTCGCGTGAGGTTGAGACGTACGGAAAAAGTGTGGAAAAAAAATAAATAACGACCTGAGATTCTTACCTTACGCTCAACTCTCTGAAATCGCAGATTAGAATGGAGGGACCGATATGTTATTCCGCTGTATCCACGTTCCGTCTTGAGAGTTTGATAGTGATGTATACAATCACTAAGCCGATCGTAGAAATCATCTGATTTCTGTTATTCTCATCGGTGTAAGTGAAAAATTGTACGCAACGACGTTCATTATCAATTAGGACATTCCAACCACGTATTTGGACGGCGGTTGTCGAACAACAATCAGCCGTCACAAATATATGTATATACATATTCCAGAGTAAAAACATTTCGGTGACGTCACGGAAATGTACAATTCATCATCCAAAGGACCGCCGAAATGATTCCAAGAGTGATTGTTTGTACATATCGGTGACACATGTCTATATCTCACAATCAGCGGTGCTGATCCAGAGCTCGCTCATTATTATAATTCCGCAAACGACCTGAGATTCTTACCTTACGCTCAACTCTCTGAAATCGCAGGTCAAAATGCAGCTGGAGGGACCGATGTTATTCCGCTGTATCCCACGTTCCGTCTTGAGCGTTTGATAGTGATGTATACAATCACTAAGCTACAATCATCTGATTTCTGTTATCCTCATCGGTGTGATTGAAAAATTGTACGCAACGACGTTCATTATCATTCAGGACATTTCAACCACGTATTTGGACGGCGGTTGTCGAACAACAATCAGCCGTCACAAATATATGTATATATATATTCCAGAGTAAAAACATTTCGGTGACGTCACGGAAATGTACAATTCATCATCCAAAGGACCGCCGAAATGATTCCAAGAGTGATTGTTTGTACATATCGGTGACACATGTCTATATCTCACAATCAGCGGTGCTGATCCAGAGCTCGCTCATTATTATAATTCCGCAAACGACCTGAGATTCTTACCTTACGCTCAACTCTCTGAAATCGCAGGTCAAAATGCAGCTGGAGGGACCGATGTTATTCCGCTGTATCCCACGTTCCGTCTTGAGCGTTTGATAGTGATATATACAATCACTAAGCTACAACCATCTGATTTCTGTTATCCTCATCGGTGTGATTGAAAAATTGTACGCAACGACGTTCATTATCATTCAGGACATTTCAACCACGTATTTGGACGGCGGTTGTCGAACAACAATCAGCCGTCACAAATATATGTATATATATATTCCAGAGTAAAAACATTTCGGTGACGTCACGGAAATGTACAATTCATCATCCAAAGGACCGCCGAAATGATTCCAAGAGTGATTGTTTGTACATTTCGGTGACACATGTCTATATCTCACAATCAGCGGTGCTGATCCAGAGCTCGCTCATTATTATAATTCCGCAAACGACCTGAGATTCTTACCTTACGCTCAACTCTCTGAAATCGCAGATTAAAATGCAGCTGGAAGGACCGATGTTATTCCGCTGTATCCCACGTTCCGTCTTGAGCGTTTGATAGTGATATATACAATCACTAAGCTACAATCATCTGATTTCTGTTATCCTCATCGGTGTGATTGAAAAATTGTACGCAACGACGTTCATTATCAATTAGGACATTTCAACCACGTATTTGGACGGCGGTTGTCGAACAACAATCAGCCGTCACAAATATATGTATATATATATTCCAGAGTAAAAACATTTCGGTGACGTCACGGAAATGTACAATTCATCATCCAAAGGACCGTCGAAATGATTCCAAGAGTGATTGTTTGTACATTTCGGTGACACATGTCTATATCTCACAATCAGCGGTGCTGATCCAGAGCTCGCTCATTATTATAATTCCGCAAACGACCTAAGATTCTTACCTTACGCTCAACTCTCTGAAATCACAGATTGAAATGCAGCTGGAGGGACCGATATGTTATTCCGCTGTATCCACGTTCCGTCTTGAGAGTTTGATAGTGATGTATACAATCACTAGGCCGATCGTAGAAATCATCTAATTCCTATTATTCTCATCGGTGTGAGTGAAAAATTGTACGCAACGACGTTCATTATCAATTAGGACATTACAACCACGTATTTGGACGGCGGTTGTCGAACAACAATCAGCCGTCACAAATATATGTATATTAGGGTGGTTCTTATTTAGGGCTTGGTAGAATTTAAATGGGTTCGCCCCCCTAATCGATCACAAATAATTAAAAACAAATCACTCTAAATTTTGAGCTCTTAGTTTTAACATTAAGCTATGCCGACAAAGGCTTTTGTATTTTTTTTTTTTTAATTTTTTTTTTTTTTTTTTTTCTTCCAATTTTGTCCAACTAAACATATAATATTGGGTCTTGTGCACTCCTAGACCTTTTTTCCTGCGGCACTAAAAACCTTGTGAAACATCGATACCGCGGAAAGAGCTGTTTCTTTATTCGAAGATTATAATAATATTCTGACAAAAGACGAAGCAGTATATTTTGCAAATCGTGAAAGACTACCGCCAAAAATATCCAAATGCCAACAAAGCAGTAGTAGTAAAAGATTTGTAAAAAAAAATTTATTCAAAAGTAGAATAAACATGAGATTTATAAACAAACATTACTTCTGTACCGTTGTTTTCTGAATGAATTTGAGTGCCGCAGAAGTAAAAGATCTAGAAATGCACAAAACCCAATATTACATGTTTAGTTGGAGAAAATGAGAAAAAAAAAAAAATTAAAAAAAAAAAAAAATACAAAAGCCTTTGTCGGCATGGCTTAATGTTAAAACTAAGAGCTCAAAATTTAGAGTGATTTTTTTTTAATGATTTGTGATCGATTAGGGGGGCGAAACCATTTAAATTCCACCAAGCCCTAAATAAGAACCACCCTAATGTATATATATATTCCAGAGTGAAAACATCTCGGTGACGTCACGGAAATGTACAATTCATCATCCAAAGGACCGCCGAAATGATTCCAAGAGTGATTGTTTGTACATTTCGGTGACACATGTCTATATCTCACAATCAGCGGTGCTGATCCATAGCTCGCTCATTATTATAATTCCACAAACGACCTAAGATTCTTACCTCACGCTCAACTCTCTGAAATCGCAGATTGAAATCGCAGCTGGAGGGACCGATATGTTATTCCGCTGTATCCCACGTTCCGTCTTGAGCGTTTGATAGTGATATATACAATCACTAAGCTACAATCATCTGATTTCTGTTATCCTCATCGGTGTGATTGAAAAATTGTACGCAACGACGTTCGTTATCATTCAGGACATTTCAACCACGTATTTGGACGGCGGTTGTCGAACAACAATCAGCCGTCACAAATATATGTATATATATATTCCAGAGTAAAAACATTTCGGTGACGTCACGGAAATGTACAATTCATCATCCAAAGGACCGCCGAAATGATTCCAAGAGTGATTGTTTGTACATTTCGGTGACACATGTCTATATCTCACAATCAGCGGTGCTGATCCAGAGCTCGCTCATTATTATAATTTCGCAAACGACCTAAGATTCTTACCTTACGCTCAACTCTCTGAAATCGCAGATTGAAATGCAGCTGGAGGGACTGATATGTTATTCCGCTGTATCCACGTTCCGTCTTGAGAGTTTGATAGTGATGTATACAATCACTAGGCCGATCGTAGAAATCATCTAATTCCTATTATTCTCATCGGTGTGAGTGAAAAATTGTACGCAACGACGTTCATTATCAATTAGGACATTACAACCACGTATTTGGACGGCGGTTGTCGAACAACAATCAGCCGTCACAAATATATGTATATATATATTCCAGAGTAAAAACATTTCGGTGACGTCACGGAAATGTACAATTCATCATCCAAAGGACCGCCGAAATGATTCCAAGAGTGATTGTTTGTACATTTCGGTGACACATGTCTATATCTCACAATCAGCGGTGCTGATCCATAGCTCGCTCATTATTATAATTCCACAAACGACCTAAGATTCTTACCTCACGCTCAACTCTCTGAAATCGCAGATTGAAATCGCAGCTGGAGGGACCGATATGTTATTCCGCTGTATCCCACGTTCCGTCTTGAGCGTTTGATAGTGATATATACAATCACTAAGCTACAATCATCTGATTTCTGTTATCCTCATCGGTGTGATTGGAAAATTGTACGCAACGACGTTCATTATCAATTAGGACATTTCAACCACGTATTTGGACGGCGGTTGTCGAACAACAATCAGCCGTCACAAATATATGTATATATATATTCCAGAGTAAAAACATTTCGGTGACGTCACGGAAATGTACAATTCATCATCCAAAGGACCGCCGAAATGATTCCAAGAGTGATTGTTTGTACATTTCGGTGACACGTGTCTATATCTCACAATCAGCGGTGCTGATGCAGAGCTCGCTCATCATTATAATTCCGCAAACGACCTGAGATTCTCACCTTACGCTTAACTCTCTGAAATCGTAGATTAAAATGCAGCTAGAGGGACCTATGTTATTCCGCTGTATCCCACGTTCCGTCTTAAGAGTTGAAAAAAAGCCTTACGCTCGACTCTCTGAAATCGCAGATTAAAATGCAACTGGAGGGACCGATGTTATTCCGCTGTGTTCCACATTTCGTCTTAAGAGATGAAAAAAAGCCTAAAAAAAAAACCTGAAAAAATTGCAAAAAAAAAAAAAAAAATGAAAAATAACTCCATCTTGAAAATTGCACAGTCTTTCAAGTACATGGAGATCTACCTATACGGTCCATTTTCATCAAAAAAAATTATACCCTTTGGTCACAGGACGAAAAACAAAAATACATTGTAAAATTCGTTGGCAAAAGTATTTTGTCGAAAATCTTGGATATCACAGCGTGAAAGGTAGGAGTTTTCTGATTCTAGAGCACTGGTTGAAAATATTTTTTGGACCCCTAGAACAAAAGATACGTACGTTTGAAGACAGTGCGGTGCGCTCGAAAACTGATTTTCCCGTATTTTGTAAATCTGATAACTTTTGAACCAATCGAAATCAGGGGATATGACTCTGGATTTGTTGTTAGGGATTGGCCAAGAACCAAAATCTCGCGTGACACTAAAATCGGCAATTCATGCCCAGAAAAGTGTCCCGGATGAGCGAAAATATACCCCTTATATACAAATATTCATGACGGCCGATTTTTGTTCGTCAACTGCCGTCCAAATACGTGTTTTAAATCTTCCAATTGATAATGAACGTTGTTGCGTACAATTTTCCACCCACACCGATGAAAATTACAGAAATCAGATGTTTTCTACGATCGACTCAGTGATAGTATAAATCACTATCAGACTCTCAAGACGAAACGTAGATACAGCGGAATAACATCGGTCCCTTCAGTTGCATTTTTATCTGTGATTTCAGACAGTTGAGCGTAGGGTCAGAATCTCAGGTCGTTCGCGGAATTATAATAATGAGCGAGCTCTGGATCAGCACCGCTGATTGTGAGATATAGATATGTGTCACCGAAGTGTCCGAACAATCATTGGTAGAATCATTCCGGTAACTCTTTGGATGATGAATTGTACATCTCCCTGACGTCACTGAAATGTTTTTGCTCTGAAATATATATACATACGTATATTTATGGAGGCTGATTGTTGTTAGACAACCGCTGTCCAAATACGTGGTTTTAGTTTTCTAATTCATAATGCACGGATAAATATGCGTATGATAAAAGTCTGGGATCGCTCGCGGGATTATCATAATGAGCGAGCCTTGGATAAGCCATAGAGATATAAGAGATAGAGTACGTGAGCCATAGGAGCGTATACCGGGATGATTTCTTGATAGTATACAGGTGACTGCGCATGCGCGAGTTTCCTCGTATGCTGAGGCAGGCTGGCCTCAAATACCACTGCGTGACGACTTTACCGACCAATGAAAATGAATTATTTGGCGCATGCGCTGTCACCTGTATACTATCAAGAAATCATCCCGGTACAAGTGGAAGCCAGCACGGGATAGAAAGAGAGAGAGAGCAAGTTAGGGCTGTACGATTTAACCAGCTTAACCGGCCAAAACGGTTAACCTGGTTAATTAGCCGATGGCTTAACCGGTTAACCGGCCAAGTTGGCCAGACGTTTAACCGGTTAACCGGCCAAAACGGTTAACTCGGATAACCGGCCAATAGGCTTAACCGGTTAACCGGCTAACCGGCCAAGACGATTAACCATTCAACTGCGGTTAACGGTTGAATCGGCCAAAAACTTTTTCAAAATTTGAAAATTTCCAAATTTTGGAAATTTTGACAAATTTTGAAATTTTTAAATTTTGAAAAAGTTTTTGGCCGATTCAACCGCTAACCGCAGTTGAATGGTTAACCGTCTTGGCCGGTTATCCGGTTAACCGGTTAAGCCATTGGCCGGTTATCCGAGTTAACCGTTTTGGCCGGTTAACCGGTTAAACGTCTGGCCAACTTGGCCGGTTAACCGGTTAAGCCATCGGCTAATTAACCAGGTTAACCGTTTTGGCCGGTTAAGCTGGTTAAACCGTACAGCCCTAGAGCAAGTAGTACGTCGGATTTCTTTGTCTAATCACTCATGCGCCAGCCATAGACTCTATGTAGTGAGCGAACTGCGCATGCGTCATTAGACAGAAAATACCGACGTACTACTTGCTCTCTCTCTTTCTATTCCGTGCTGGCTGTATCGGCCGACTCACGCACTCTATCTCTTATATCTCTATGGGATAAGCGCCCCTAATAGTGAGATACAGACAAATGTTACCGAAATGTACGAACAATCATCCGTGGAATCATTCTGGTTACTCTTTTGATGATAATTCGTACAGTAATGTTCAATGATAGGTTCGCGGTGGCTAACTGTTATTTTCGGACTTTTTCGGATACAATCAAATAAAATAATATCATATTTTTATAAGGGGTCATAATTATTATTATTATAATTTCGGCTATCGGCACATGAAAAACGACTAGAATGGAGTCTCGTTTCCGAAAAAGTCCGAAAAAAACAGTTAGCCACCGCGAACCCATTAATGAACATTACTGTACATTTTCGTGACGCCACCGAAATGTTATATATATATTATATATATTCATGTGGATTGATGATTGTTCGACAATCACCGTTCACTCACCTGGTATCAGGGTCATGAGCCATTAATTACTTCAGCAATACGATATCCGATTTGATTATTCATGACATGCGTAATATGTAGTTGAACATTTTTGTAAAGTAATGGTAATTGAAAATGTGATGGAATCACATTTTTAATTACAATTTTCACAACCCTTCCTGGTATGAATTTGTATAATAATTTTAAAAAAAAACTATATAAATGAGTTACTATACTAATGGAATTACATTTTTAATTAAAATTTTCACAACCCTATCTGGTATGAATTTGTATAATAATAAATAAATAAAAAAAAAAAAAAAAAAAACTATATATATGGGCATATCCAAATAGAACTTGAAAAAGCGTGTCCCTTGGCCTTTTGAGGGACCAAAATTATAAAATATGACAAACTATTGCTATCAACAGACTCTTTATAATGTTCTGAACCAGAGGCATATGACTGATGGCCCGAAATCAAGAAATTATATAAGTTATTTCACCAAAAGTCACTGAAATGTCCTTACCGTCCTTGTCCCTGGCACAGCCTTTTAAAGTTTAATGACAAAATAAAGTCCTGTGCCGGTCGCTTATGATGAAACAAAAAAAAATATAGAATTTGGCATGTCTTAGGTATACATATGGAACAGTAAATTTACTGTGCTCAAAACCATGTTGCCACTAAAAATTATTAAAAACTGTCCCGCGCTCTTCGTGTCCTTACCGTCCGCAGTTTTGATGTCGCTTTTGGGCGAATATGCGATAAGATTAGGATCGCCCTTGATCACAGTTGTTTACAACGATCACCTATGTTACTAAAAACAATCGTTAATCAAGTGCGATGCGTGATGTGTAATGGTGAATACGGAGAAACCATCAAAATTTCGGTAAGTTTGTAAATTGTGTCCTTACCGTCCAAGGGGAAAAAGCTCCCTTGGCACATATATTTATTAACTTTTCAATTTTTTTTGGGTTCCCCAATATAAGATACCGTCTTCTACGAAGTTACATTATCGCGCGGGTATTTTAACCTCTTTGAAAATCCGAGAAATAAGTGTTTCTCGTTAATCGTCGGTGTCCTTACCGTCCACCGCTTGGTTTTGTTTCCAAATATTTACTATAAAGAGCGAATTAATACTGTCAGGCCGTAAATTAGTATCACAAATGTGATAGAAAAAAATAAAAAAAATAAATAAAAAAAAAATAAAATAAAAAATAAAAAAAAATAAAAAATAAAAATAAAAATTAAAAATAAAATTAAAAATCGACTATTTACATTTTATAGTTATGACAGAATTGTATTTCAAATTTGAATGAGTTGAGTGGATTTCAATGAGTTCAAGAACAATTCTACGCTACGATTTTGTAACTCAGCCACTAAAGTCCTTACCATCCCCACGTTTAAACTGTACCAGCACATCAAAATCTTCATGAATCTGGTTATTTTACTTCTAATACATTAAATGAACAGCTACCTATTGAAAAGTAAGACATTATATTTCATTATTAACCGGAAAACATTTTAAGAAAACTAGTAATCGGGAGAAATTGTGATTTTTATTTTATTCGGAAGTGTAACCGCATATCAAAGTATCTGAGCATGTTCTGTCTACTCGTATACTCTACAGAATTCATGCGGACTCTGGTACATTTATTTCCTGGGTAAAATTGAGAGATAAAACTTGAGATACATGGCTGGGCTAGAATTTTCGCATACCGCGGACGGTAAGGACATTTTTCGTGCAAATTTCTGTAAGAACAATTTTTTTGAATACTGTACCGACAACTTCTTACAGCGGCACACTTTTTTCTCAATAGATAACTGTTCCAAGAGTTCATAAAAAAATTGCGGTGGGTGTGCCCTGAAATTTTTTTTTTATATTGTCGATTTCCTCAATTTTTAAGTTCTATTTGGATATGCCCATATATGAGTTACTATACTAATGGAATTAGATTTTTAATTAAAATTTTCACAACCCTGCCTGGTATGAATTTGTATAATAATTGAAAAAAAAAAAAAAAAAACTATATATACATAATTGTATATATAAAATCTATATATATGAGATTGTATATATAGTGTCATGGAAATGCACAAATGCTCAGAAAAGATTTATATATATAGTGTCACCAAAACGTACAATTCATATAAAATTGCTTCTCAAATCCGCAAGGTTTCGAGAAATCAAATTTGGCTTACGGGATTGAAAAGTTGAGGTCGTTTCGCACTATTTTCGATAAAAAAAAAAATGGTGTCACGGAAATGGCTAAATAACATATATATATATATTAATATATATATATATATTTATATATATTAGGGTGGCGCAAAAAAACCGACTATTTTTTTTTTTTTGAGTCTCGGGTGAAAAAATGTTAGTTTTTGATGTTTTAAGAGCCCTCTCCAAAGGACAGCTAAAAAAAAAATTTTTAAGAGGTCGCTCCAAATTTTTTTAAATTTCAAAAATCGTCAAAAATCGATTTTTTTTTTTAAAAATTTTTTTTCTCGTTACGGTATAATTTTACAGTCCAAAAAAAAATAAGTTTCTGAAAGTTTCAGTTCAAAATTTGAATTTTGAAAGGTCGCTCATAATTTTTTAATAATTAAATAATTAAAAAATCTAAAGTAATGCACTGATAAATTAAAAAAAATTATGAGCGACCTTTCAAAATTTAAATTTTGAACTGAAACTTTCAGAAACTTATTTTTTTTTGGTCTGTAAAATTATACCGTAACGAGAAAAAAAAATTAAAATTCGAATTAGAAAAAAAAAATTCGATTTTTGACGATTTTTGACGATTTTTGAAATTTAAAAAAATTTGGAGCGACCTCTTAAAATTTTTTTTTTGAGCTGTCCTTTGGAGAGGGCTCTTAAAACATCAAAAACTAACATTTTTTCACTCGAGACTCAAAAAAAAAAAAATAGTCGGTTTTTTTGCGCCACCCTAATATATATATATATATTTATATATTATCATTGAAAATGATTCTCTTTTCGGTCTGTTGGCTGGCTATAGGGGCTCCAATCTGGAAATGTAACGTTTTGGCGTCACGCAAGACCGTACATGATGATTCATCGGATTGAGTCTTTCATTTATTAGAACCCAGCAAACACAGTTGTATTAAAGAAGTGAATTTTATTAGACCTTGTAGGTAATGGAAGATGATTCTTGGATGAAGGTCGTATAGAAAAAACATCAGTTTGACGTTTCGGTCCTGATGAGGACCGAAACTTATTGATTCAACATTGATCCCACTCTATATGATCTTAACACCTGCTTGCCCTCTCGCCATAGTGGGTCTCCTTCTAGTTTCTAACTGGTCTATGCTTACTGCTGAAACGGTTTCTACCTGCCGCTGGTTCATATCGCTCTCCAACTGTTATAATGGAGAAGTGGGCTCTTTTGATAGCCATGTACCGCTTGCTTAGCCCTTTTTAATGTATCTAAGGTATTTTCCTATCAGCTACTGTCTTTTGTCTCTGGTTCTTAGTGTATGTGCTGACTCTTTTTTCTAACCCTACAGTTTTACCGCATGGCTGTGTCTGTTTCGCTACCGAGATTCAAACATGTTTGTGTCTATGGTTCTTTAAGGTAGTGTTTATCATCATCATCTCTTTTACGTTCACACCTGTCAATAGGTTTAGTTTACATTTAAGCACTTGGAATGACACTTAGTTTTGTATATCTTTTAGATAATAATAAATTCTCGCTTCTGAGGAGGGTCCTCATCAGGACCGAAACGTCAAACTGATGTTTTTTCTATACGACCTTCATCCAAGAATCATCTTCCACAGTTGTATTGCATTTGCATAACCGTAATGCTACATGGTATACCATGTAACGTAACCTCAGTAACACACCAGTCTCACATGGGAGTTAGAATTTCCCACTCACTGGTAGTATAGTTGGTGCATAACGAATGTGTAACATTGTTACACCATGAGTTATCGTTGTTATATAACAGCAATACGTTCGTTACTCTATGATAAATGTAACTGTTATGTAACAGCAATACGTTTGTTACTCTACATGATAAATGTAGCTGTTATATAACAGCAATACGTTCATTACACTGGAATGAATCTGGGTTTCATATAATAAATACTGCAAGTAAACTCGATATATATTTATATGTTATTATTCGGAGGATTATTATTTGTAAATCATAATATATTGACAATAACTATAATATAACCAGTTTCTAATATTTACAATAATTTTTACGCAGTGTGGACATTTTTTCGTGTGGCGGGACCTATTATCAAGAGACCGATGAATCGTTAACGTGTTCTATGCCACGTACGTGTTATAGTTATAGGTTAAGCACGATTCATATATATAAATATGATTACAATCAGAATAATATAAAGATCATGCATAATGAAACAAAATCGAATCAGCGTGTTTAATAATCTTCAATCATCTTTATTCGAGTACTCACTTGTTGAAAATATCAGCAGATTTTCTATAGACTCAGCAGGACGCAATGAAACCCGAGAAGACATGTGAAGGCGTCATGGCGAAAGGGCGCGTAAGAACGCGGAAAAATCGCGGCCAGATATTGTACCACGTGAATATAACCGGGGTGAGAAAAAGACAATATGGCAGGTGAGCGCACGTAGCACTACCGTTATGCAAATGTAATACAACTGTGTTTGGCGAGAACTGTGGTATATATGTAATACGTTTCATGACGTAATGAATCACGAGATTATACTTATAAAAAATAGGGGATTTACATTAATCATACGAAGACGTTATAGTACATTATTTTTATCATCGCATATGAACATAACCTATAATATAGGGTCAATGCTATATATTATAGTGACCCATCCGCAGTTACTAAAACATAACAGTGTTCTTCAATAAATGAAATTGTAGCGATGTGAGAACATTGTTATGTCTTATCAAATGCTACATAACGTTCAAGCATCTGTTATACTGAATTTGTTATGTTACACTAGTTACGGTAATCTAATTTCATATGAAACCAAAATATATAACAGCTATGTCACCGTTATGTTACATTTGTAATGTGACTTTGTTATCTTGAATATAACATAACAGTTATGTTCTGTTACTTTTTGTGTTTGCTGGGAAGGTGTAGCTGGTAAGGTACATTTCTTTTGTATTAGCGTCAGATGAAATAGAAGTTTCGTGTTTGGTCACCGCAAAAGAGGCACGGGGGGGTGAAGCCCCCCCGACGTAGGCCCAGGGGCGAAGGTTCAGCGGGGGGTTCAGGGAGCGAAGCCCCCCGATGCGATCTGAAAAAAAAAAGATTCTCCAACGCATGGAGGGTAAAAAACAATTAACTTGTAATGATTTTAAGTGTTCGATTATTTTGCACATCAATGTATATTCTAGTAATTCATTTTCAATGACTCAGATTCTTGCCCTTCGGGTGAAACCTGTAGATATATATATATATATATATATATATATATAAATATTTGATATATTAATATATATTATAATATATTTTTAAATTATTTATATATATAATATATAAATATTTAATATATTTATATTTAATTTTTAAATGATCATTATGATTAATAAATATTATCTTATTTTTATGAGTTATGAGATATCTTTTTTTTAATTTCATATCATTATATCATTATATTATCATATAATCATAGCATTATATCATATCATTATATCATCACATCATCATATCATCATATTATCATATCATAATATCTTCATATCATCATATCATCATATTATCATATTACAATATCATCATATCATCATAGCATTTCATCATTATATCATCATATTATTGTATCATCATATCATCATATCATCATATTATTATATCATCGTATCATCGTATCATTATATCACCATATCGTGATATCATGATATCATAACATCATACCATATCATCATATCATCATACAATCATATCATTATATCATAATATCATCATATTATTATAGCATTATATGATGTCATAGCATCATATCATCATGTCATCATATCATCATAGAATTATATTATTATATCATCATGTCGTATCATCATATCATCATATCATTATATCATTATATCATCATATCATCATATCATTATATTATCATATTCTTATATTATATCAATATAGCATTATATCATCATATTATCATATCAAGATATGATGATATCATGATATCATCATATCATCATATCATACAATCATATCATCATATCATAATATCATGATATGATCATAGCATTAGATTATCATATCATCATATCATTATATTATCAAATTCTCATATCATATCATTATAGCATTATATCATCATATCATCATATTATAATATCTGGTTGTTGACTGAAAGATAATAGCACTGGTAATGAACTGTTACTATTGGAGGTAGGAGAGGGGATGGAGGGAGGGGGGGCCACCCGCCCACCCACTTCCCCCCCTTCCTCCAGGGGGTTACTTGGACTAGTTCCACTGCTTATAAGATTATTCATCTTCGACGTTTCGGGCGCTGATATCTGCTCCCGTCCTCAGGAAAGGTTGTCTGGCGACTTCCCATCAAAGAGTGATCAAATTCCGCGCTCACCGGTATATATAGGTTGTTTGTAGGTGGCGCCAGCTACGACTGGTGGCGCCACCTTGGCCTGCTCATGGCTTCCCTCACCTCATCCCTGTACAAAGGTAACCATAATTTGCTAAGTTCTATGCTGGGTTGACTTACAGCATTTGGTGTCACTGCTATGCACGCTGATTCCTTCAGCTTCCGTTTGATAGGATTGGATTCCTTCAACAATATCCGAGCATCATCCCACTGGAAGTGGTGTTCATTTTCCCAGGCGTGATCGGCCAATCTCGATTTCGATCGTTCGCACATTTTAACGTTTTTTCGGTGTTCCCGGATGCGGACGTTCAAGGGCCTTCCTGTTTCGCCGATGTACACGTCCCCACATTGGCATGGGATTCCGTATACACACTCCTTGCTTTCTTGCGCAGCATGTCGGGGCTTGGTTTCTGTCAACAAGCCACGCAAAGTGGACGTTGATTTGAACCGTACTTCAATGTCATATGCTCTGCATATGCGGCGGATCTTCTCTGCAGTCCCCGCTACATAGGGAATCGTCATAGCGAAACTCGGAGTGCCAATGTCCACAGGGTGTTCTGACCTCATTCTTTGTGTAGTGTTGGTCCGGTGTTGCGCTTTTTGCTGCGCTTTTTGAATGACCCTCTCAGGATAGCCGTTATTACGTAGAGTTTTTCGCACTATTTCTAGTTCCTTCCTTAGGCCTTCTGGCGTCGTACTGATCTGGAACGCGCGATCCATAAGACAGTGCGCCACACCTTTCTTCGTGCTACCTGAGTGGTTCGACTGGTAATCTAGGTATTTTCCCGTGTGCGTGGGTTTCCGGTAAACGCTTGTTTGTAAGGTATTTTCCCAGCCTCTCTCTACTAGTGTATCCAGAAATGGGAGCGTATTGTTATCTTCGACTTCCATTGTAAAATGGATCGACTCCCTTACGCTGTTTATGTGGTCTCTGAAAACCTGTAACTCTTCTTTTCCATGCGGCCAGATCGCGAAGGTATCGTCAACATATCGGACCCACAGAGATGGTTGGAGTTTTGCCGTCCGTAAGGCCAGTTCTTCGAAATGTTCCATGTATAGATTCGCCATCACAGGTGACAAAGGGGAACCCATTGCCATACCTTCGTCCTGGCTGTAGAACTTGTCCGATACCTGAAAGAGTACAACCCGGAGACGTCTTGGTGAGCTTTGATGTTGAAAGTTTGTTTACTAATGTCCCTACCGTAGAAGCTCTGCAAGTTGCCAGAGAAAGGTTGGAACAGGACCTGACGTTGAAGGAGAGAACGGAACTGAGCGTAGAAGGTATTATCGAACTACTCGGTCTGTGTTTAAACACCACCTACTTTCAGGTATCGGACAAGTTCTACAGCCAGGACGAAGGTATGGCAATGGGTTCCCCTTTGTCACCTGTGATGGCGAATCTATACATGGAACATTTCGAAGAACTGGCCTCACGGACGGCAAAACTCCAACCATCTCTGTGGGTCCGATATGTTGACGATACCTTCGCGATCTGGCCGCATGGAAAAGAAGAGTTACAGGTTTTCAGAGACCACATAAACAGCGTAAGGGAGTCGATCCATTTTACAATGGAAGTCGAAGATAACAATACGCTTCCATTTCTGGATACACTAGTAGAGAGAGGCTGGGAAAATACCTTACAAACAAGCGTTTACCGGAAACCCACGCACACGGGAAAATACCTAGATTACCAGTCGAACCACTCAGGTAGCACGAAGAAAGGTGTGGCGCACTGTCTTATGGATCGCGCGTTCCAGATCAGTACGACGCCAGAAGGCCTAAGGAAGGAACTAGAAATAGTGCGAAAAACTCTACGTAATAACGGCTATCCTGAGAGGGTCATTCAAAAAGCGCAGCAAAAAGCGCAACACCGGACCAACACTACACAAAGAATGAGGTCGGAACACCCTGTGGACGTTGGCACTCCGAGTTTCGCTATGACGATTCCCTATGTAGCGGGGACTGCAGAGAAGATCCGCCGCATATGCAGAGCATATGACATTGAAGTACGGTTCAAATCAACGTCCACTTTGCGTGGCTTGTTGACAGAAACCAAGCCCCGACATGCTGCGCAAGAAAGCAAGGAGTGTGTATACGGAATCCCATGCCAATGTGGGGACGTGTACATCGGCGAAACAGGAAGGCCCTTGAACGTCCGCATCCGGGAACACCGAAAAAACGTTAAAATGTGCGAACGATCGAAATCGAGATTGGCCGATCACGCCTGGGAAAATGAACACCACTTCCAGTGGGATGATGCTCGGATATTGTTGAAGGAATCCAATCCTATCAAACGGAAGCTGAAGGAATCAGCGTGCATAGCAGTGACACCAAATGCTGTAAGTCAACCCAGCATAGAACTTAGCAAATTATGGTTACCTTTGTACAGGGATGAGGTGAGGGAAGCCATGAGCAGGCCAAGGCGGCGCCACCAGTCGTAGCTGGCGCCACCTACAAACAACCTATATATACCGGTGAGCGCGGAATTTGATCACTCTTTGATGGGAAGTCGCCAGACAACCTTTCCTGAGGACGGGAGCAGATATCAGCGCCCGAAACGTCGAAGATGAATAATCTTATAAGCAGTGGAACTAGTCCAAGTAACCCCCTGGAGGAAGGGGGGGAAGTGGGTGGGCGGGTGGCCCCCCCTCCCTCCATCCCCTCTCCTACCTCCAATAGTAACAATTATAATATGATTATATCATCGAATTATTTTATCATTATATCATCATATCATTATATCATCATATCATCATATCATCATATCATCATATCATCATATCATCATACAATCATATCATCATATCATAATATCATTATATCATATAATCATATCATATCATTATAGCATTATATTATCATATCATCATATTGAAATATCATTATATCATCATATCATCATATCATCATATCATTATATCATCATATCATATTATCATCATATTATATTATCATCATATTAAATTATCATCACATTATCACAGCATCATATCATCATATCATAATATCATCATATCATATCATCATATCATAATATCATCATATCATATCATCATATCATAATATTATTATAGCATCGAATCATCATATTATCAAATCATCATATTATCATATCATCATATCATCATATCATCATATCATCATATCATCATATTATCATATCATAATATCATCATACAATCATATCATCATATCATTATATTATCATATTCTCATATCATATCATTATAGCATTATATCATCATATTATCATATAATCATATCAATATATCATCATATCATAATATCATATCATCATATCATTATGGCATTATATCATCATATCATCATATCATCATATCATTTTATCATCATATCATCATATAATCATATCATCATATCATCATATCATCATATTATCATATCATCATATCCTTATATCAACATATTATCATATCATCATATCATCATATCATCATATTATAATATCATTATATCATCAAATTATTCTATCATTATATCATCATATCATCATATCAACATATCATCATATCATCATATCATCATATCATCATATTATAATATCATTATATCATCAAATTATTCTATCATTATATCATCATATCATCATATCATCATATCATCATATCATCATACAATCATATCATCATATCATAATATCATTATATCATATAATCATATCATATCATCATATCATCATATCATCATACAATCATATCATCATATCATAATATCATTATATCATATAATCATATCATATCATTATAGCATTATATTATCATATCATCATATTAAAATATCATTATATCATCATATCATATTATCATCATATTATATTATCATCATATTAAATTATCATCATATTATCACAGCATCATATCATCATATCATAATATCATCATATCATATCATCATATCATAATATTATTATAGCATCGAATCATCATATTATCAAATCATCATATTATCATATCATCATATCATCATATCATCATATCATCATATTATCATATCATAATATCATCATACAATCATATCATCATATCATCATAGCATTATATCATCATATCATCATATCATTGTATTATCATATTCTCATATCATATCATTATAGCATTATATCATCATATTATCATATTATCATATCAATATATCATCATATCATAATATCATATCATCATATCATTATGGCATTATATCATCATATCATCATATCACCATATCATTTTATCATTATATCATCATATAATCATATCATCATATCATCATATCATCATATTATCATATCATCATATCCTTATATCAACATATCATCATATCATCATATCATCATATCATCATATCATCATATTATCATATTACAATATCATCATATCATCATAGCATTTCATCATTATATCATCATATTATTGTATCATCATATCATCATATCATCATATCATTATATCATCGTATCATCGTATCAACACATCATCATATCATCATAATATCATATCATACCATCATATCATATCAACATATCATCATACAATCATATCATCATATCATAATATCATCATATTATTATATCATCTTATCATCATATCATCATATCATCATATCATCTAATCATTATATCATCATATCATCATATTATCATTTCATATCATCATATTATCATATCATCAAATCATCATATTATCATATCATCATATTATCATATCATTATATTATCATATCATCATATCATCATATTATCATATCATCATATCATCATATCATATCATCATATTATCATATCATCAAATCATCCTATTATCATATCATCATATTATTATATCATCATATTATTATATCATCATATCATTATGGCATTATATCATCATATCTTCATATCATTATATCATCATATCATCATACAATCATATCATCATATCATAATATCATCATATTATTATAGCATTATATCATCATATTATCATATCATCATGTCATCATATTAACATAGAATTATATTATCGTATCATCATGTCGTATCAACATATCATTATATCAATATATCATCATATCATCATATCATTATATTATCATATTCTTATATTATATCAATATAGCATCATATCATCATATTATCATATCATCATATCATCATATCATCATATCGTCATATCATTATATTATCATATTCTTATATTATCTCAATATAGCATTATATCATCATTTTATCATATTATCATATCATCATATCATCATATCATTATGTCATCATACAATCATGTCATCATACAATCATATCATCATATCATAATATTACCATATCATGATAGCATTATATCATTATATCATCATATTATTGTATCATCATATCATCATATCATCATATTATCATATTACAATATCATCATATCATCATAGCATTTCATTATTATATCATCATATTATTGTATCATCATATCATCATATCGTCATATCATTATATCATCGTATCATCGTATCAACACATCATCATATCATCATATTATCATATCATACCATCATATCATATCAACATATCATCATACAATCATATCATCATATCATAATATCATCATATTATTATATCATCTTATCATCATATCATCATATCATCATATCATCTAATCATTATATCATCATATCATCATATTATCATTTCATATCATCATATTATCATATCATCAAATCATCATATTATCATATCATCATATTATCATATCATTATATTATCATATCATCATATCATCATATTATCATATCATCATATCATCATATCATATCATCATATTATCATAGCATCAAATCATCCTATTATCATATCATCATATTATTATATCATCATATCATCATCTTATGATATTATTATATCATCATATCATTATGGCATTATATCATCATATCTTCATATCATTATATCATCATATCATCATACAATCATATTATCATATCATAATATCATCATGTTATTATAGCATTATATCATCATATTATCATATCATCATGTCATCATATTATCATAGAATTATATTATCGTATCATCATGTCGTATCAACATATCATTATATCAATATATCATCATATCATCATATCATTATATTATCATATTCTTATATTATATCAATATAGCATCATATCATCATATTATCATATCATCATATCATCATATCATCATATCATCATATCGTCATATCATTATATCATTATATTTTAATATCATCATATCATGATAGCATTTCATCATTATATCATCATATTATTGTATCATCATATCATCATATCATCATATCATTATATTATCATATTCTTATATTATCTCAATATAGCATTATATCATCATTTTATCATATTATCATATCATCATATCATCATATCATTATGTCATCATACAATCATATCATCATATCATAATATTATCATATCATGATAGCATTATATCATCATATCATCATATCATCAAAAATTATATTATTATATCATCATGTCGTGTTATCATATCATTATAGCAATATATCATTATATCATCATATCATTATATTATCATATTCTCATATCATATCATTATAGCAATATATCATCATATTATCATATTATCAATAAATATATCATCATACTATAATATCATATCATCATACTATTATATCATCATTTCATCATATTATAATATTATCATATCATCATATCATTATAGCATTATATCATCATATCATCATGTCATCATATTATCAAAAATTACATTATTATATCATCATGTCGTATTATCATATCATTAAAGCATCATATCATTATATTATCATATTCTCATATCATATCAATATAGCATTTTATCATCATATCATTATATCATTACATAAGCATATCATAATATTATTATATCATCATATCATCATAGCATTATATCATCATATCACCATATCATATTATTATAGCATCATATCATCATATCATCATATTTTAATATCATGATATCATGATATCATAATATCATCATATCATTATATCATCATATCATATTATCATCATATTATATTATCATCATATTAAATTATCATCACATTATCACAGCATCATATCATCATATCATAATATCATCATATCATATCATCATATCATAATATTATTATAGCATCGAATCATCATATTATCAAATCATCATATTATCATATCATCATATCATCATATCGTATCATCATATCATCATATTATCATATCATAATATCATCATACAATCATATCATCATATCATTATATTATTATATTCTCATATCATATCATTATAGCATTATATCATCATATTATCATATTATCATATGAATATATCATCATATCATAATATCATATCATCATATCCTTATGGCATTATATCATCATATTATCATATCATCATATCATTTTATCATCATATCATCATATAATCATATCATCATATCATCATATCATCATATTATCATATCATCATATCCTTATATCAACATATCATCATATCATCATATCATCATATCATCATATTATAATATCATTATATCATCAAATTATTCTATCATTATATCATCATATCATCATATCATCATATCATCATATCATCATACAATCATATCATCATATCATAATATCATTATATCATATAATCATATCATATCATCATAGCATTATATTATCATATCATCATATTGAAATATCATTATATCATCATATCATCATATCATCATATCATTATATCATCATATCATATTATCATCATATCATATCATCATATCATAATATTATTATAGCATCGAATCATCATATTATCAAATCATCATATTATCATATCATCATATCATCATATCATCATATCATCATATTATCATATCATAATATCATCATACAATCATATCATCATATCATCATAGCATTATATCATCATATCATCATATCATTATATTATCATATTCTCATATCATATCATAGCATTATATCATCATATTATCATATTATCATATCAGTATATCATCATATCATAATATCATATCATCATATCATTATGGCATTATATCATCATATCACCATATCATTTTATCATCATATCATCATATCATCATATAATCATATCATCATATCATTATATCATCATATTATCATATCATCATATCCTTATATCAACATATCATCATATCATCATATCATCATATCATCATATTATCATATTACAATATCATCATATCATCATAGCATTTCATCATTATATCATCATATTATTGTATCATCATATCATCATATCCTCATATTATTATATCATCGTATCATCGTATCAACACATCATCATATTATCATATCACACTATCATATCATATCAACATATCATCATACAATCATATCATCATATCCTAATATCATCATATTATTATATCATCTTATCATCATATCATCATATCATCTCATCATTATATCATCATTTCATCATATTATCATATCATATCATCATATTATCATATCATCAAATCATCATATTATCATATCATCATATCATCATATCATTATATTATCATATCATCATATCATCATATCATCATATCATCATATCATCATATCATCATATTATTTCATTATCATATCATCATATCATCATATCATTATATTATCGTATTCTCATATCATATCAATATAGCATTATATCATCATATTATCATATTATCAATAAATATATCATCATATTATGATATCATATCATCATACTATTATATCATCATATCATCATATTATAATATTATCATATCATCATATCATTATGGCATTTTATCATCATATCATCATATTATCATATCATCATACAATCATATTATCATATCATGATATCATGATATCATCATAGCATTATATCATCATATCATCATATTATTATGTCATCATATTATCAAAAATTATATCATTATATCATCATGTCGTATTATCATATCATTAAAGCATCATATCATTATATTATCATATTCTCATATCATATCAATATAGCATTATATCATCATATCATTATATCATTACATGAGCATATCATAATATTATTATATCATCATATCATCATATCATTATATTATCATATCATCATATCATATTATTATAGCATCATATCATCATATTTTAATATCATGATATCATGATATCATCATATCATCATATCATTATATTATCATATCATATTATCATCATATTATATTATCATCATATTATGTTATCATCATATTATCACAGCATTATATCATTATATCATATTATCAGATCATATTATCATATCATCATATTATCATAGCATCAAATCATCATATTATAATGTCATCATATTATCATATCATCATATCATCATATCATCACATCATCATATCATCATATCATCATATCATCATATCATCATATCATCATATCATCATATCATCATATCATTATATCATCATATCATCATATTATCATATTACAATATCATTATATCATCATAGCATTCCATCATTATATCATCATTTTATTGTATCATAATATCATAATATCATCATATCATCATATCATTATATCATCGTATCATCATATCATCATATCATCATATCGTCATATCATATCATCATTTCATCATACAATCATATCATCATATCATAATATCATCATATTATTAAAGCATTTCATCATCATATCATCATATTATCATGTCATCATATTATCATAGAATTATATTATTATATCATCATGTCGTATCATTATATCATTATATCATTATATCATCATATCATCATATCATTATATTATCATATTCTTATATTATATCAATATAGCATTATATCATCATATCATTATATTATCATATTTCAATATCATTATATCATGATAGCATTTCATCATTATATCATCATATTATTGTATCATCATATCATCATATCATTATATTATCATTAGGGCCAGGGACTTCGTAGGGAAGGGGAAAACTACTACATATAAACACATTACATCTGTGTGATGGCTATGTTCAGGTTCCACAGTGGAAAAATGCAGTTGTCAACGCCAGGGATTCCGTAGGAAAGGGGAAAACTAATACATGTAAACAGATCTGTGTGATGTCAGTTTTCACATTGACAAAGTTCAGATGGCAACGAGAACTGTCAGAATAAAATGTTAAACTTAACCCTCCTGACGAGTCCGATAAGTGTAGACCATGCGAGAGTATGTAGTATACATGCAAGTTCAAGACTGCCCGTGCGTGGATAACGGGCAGCTCTCCGTGACTTATGCAGTAGATATAGAAAATAAATGTACGCCACTGCGTATTGAAAACCACTATTCTAACCTCGCTTCGTTCGGTTACAACGTGGTTCTTCTGGGCGTATTCAAGAGTGCCCGTGTGTATGAAAACGAGCAGCTCTCCGTAACCCAAGCAATTAAAATTAAAAATAATTATCCTATCCGAAATTTCAGAAGATGGGACGCACTTAGGCATGTTTCAGCTGATTTTTGAGGCTACCAAGATATCCGAGCCCATCCGTGCATATTCAAGCATGCCCGTGTGGTAAAAAACGGTCAGCTTTAGGTATAAAAAAAAAAATATAAAATGAAAATATTTTATATAAAATATAGTTACCCGTGTATAGGAAAACGGACAGCTCGCTATAACCTGTTGAATTGAAGTTGAAAATGATCGTCCTATCGGACATTTAAGGATATGTGACGCACTCGGACATATATCTGTGCTGATTTTTGGGGAAACTGTGACTTGCGAGCCCACCCTTGCATATTCAAGAGTTTCCGTGTGTAAAAAAACTGCCAGTCCTCCGTTACTCGTGCAATGATGAAAGAAAATACTTGCTCTCTTGAAATTACCTGGTGATATTGTCGTTCAGACGCGCTTCCGCCTAGTTTTGAAGAAACTACGATTGGCAAGCCGTAAAAAATGAAGCTTCTAATCAGCATTAAGGTCCAATTTAACCAAAAATAAGACAAAAATCAAGACAACTTAAATCAGAGATTTTTATTAGTACTTTTTAAACTCGTCCACCTTGCTTCTCCACTAATTGCTAAATTAAGAATCGTTTTTCTTTTTCAGTATAACACATGAAAAAAAGCCTTTTTGTCTTTCTCTTTTCAAATAATTTATTTTTTCATTTTATACTGTAAGGAAGAACCACTGAAAATTGCAAATTTTTATGTTCATTATTTCCTTACAAATCAGCACAATTCATATTTTCGTAATATTACTCTGAATATTCAAAATATGAACAGATTTTTTTTTTTTTTATACAAGTTCCAAACGCAACGAGTCAGCAAAACCTTTTATCTTACTATTATAGCAACTACCTGATTATTCTTCCTTCAACTCACTTCTTGACCAACCTTTTTACAAAAGACTCCCAAGTTACTTAAGGGGGTACATTAGACCGGTTCAAAAAAATCGACTATTCTTTTTCTTTCAATTTTCGCATTGAAATACTTTCGGGGGGCTGAAAAAAGATGCCTGTTGAAAGCGGAGCTCTTAATATTAAGATTTAAATAAAATAAATAAATAGAATAAATATTATAAAAATAAAATTAAAAATAAAAATAGAATAAATAGAATAAAAATAGAATTCCTATGCTGTTTAAATGGAAAATAGAAATCCGCGATGAGCGACCTCTAAATCTTAATATTGAGAGCTCCGCTTTTAACAGGCATCTTTTTTCACCCCTCCGAAAGTATTTCAACGCGAAAATTGAAAAAAAAAGAATGGTCGATTTTTTTGAACCGGTCTAGGGTACATCAAGAGACTCGGTAGAGTCTCGCGCCAAGTACATTAAAAAGAATTTTTAAGCGCGCGGCGTGAGCCTCGACCGAGTCTCTATACCCGCATGAGAGCTCTTCGGCCTATACGGCGATGATATTATCCTTATTTTATTGCGACTCGCGTTATACACGAGATTCAAATATTTATCTTAGAATATGGTTTCAAACAGCTTTCATTCAAGCCCAAATTTTATGCAATCGGTGCACGGAGAGCTGAGATCTAATATTCCGATTTATAGAAATGCTCAGTTTGATCAAGAATTTTCTTGGTCGTCTCCGTCTCCACGATGACGTCACGAGGCAGTTGTATGGGTATATAAATAACATAGAGAGGCGTCCCTTCTTTTCTTGGGCCCACGGAAAGACTTACGCTAGGCGGACGGGAAAATAATAGCGTTTTTCCGTCTAACTGCAAACAATACAGTCTATGGTAGTTAGTAAACGATTCATCTGCATGTTCACCAAGCAGACAGCTGCGAATTATTACGATATCTCAAAACTTTATAAAAACAGTAATGTTTGATATTGAAGTGGGCACAGACGAGGAGTAAAATATTGTTCAATTCACCCTCGACGTCTAAGAGACCAACAACAAATATTGCTTGTTCAATCAATCGTTTACCTTATGAGCACGAGCTTTTGAGGTTATGCGAATTCCGTCACATGGACTTATACATTGTAGAATGTAGATGTAGTTTATTTTCATTTATGAATGCAATGATCGGAGGAAACGGTTTTTTGGGGATTATTCAATTTTTTATCAAGTTACCGCCTGAGGAAGTCTGACAAGGGAAAATCAAGAGAAAATGTTGAAGTTGAAAGATATTAGGATTTAGGATAGCATGATTTGATACAAGGAACGGCAAGGAGCCAAACCAAGAAATCCAAGTTCAAGTGTTGGATTGCAACGAGTTCTACTTCAAGCTCTATGTTAGGCTCATCTCTCAAGGCGCGTCTGCTCAGACCCAAATTGTGAGTTAACGTTATGCGTTAGATTCCGACGAGTTCTATAATCTATCTCTGTATCATCTAGTCAAAACGAGAGTGTAAGTCAACGTTGTGTGTTGGACTCCGATAGGCTTCATTCTACACTCCACGCCAACGTAGTGCTTTGACCTTCGGTGAAGATAATTTTTCAATCCACATTTTACAAACAGCTCAGATTCTCAACTTAGAACGATCCCGATCAAATTCAGATTAGTGCTATCATGACAGATGGTTAGAATGGAAATACTTATTCACTACTGAAGAAATGATCGATCGACTCCTTCCTTCTCAGATGATAGAGATTCTTATTTATATTTATTTATTCATTGTACACTCAGCATATTTTCATTTATGAATGTAATAATTGGAGAAAAACCTTTTTTATGGATTTGGATTGTTCAATTTCGTAGTGGATCGCCGTATGAGAAGAGAGGATGATGAGGGAAACCGCTGAAGTTGCAAAATATCAGGATAGTGTGATTTAATACAAGAAGCGGGAAGATTCAGACGAATAGAGCAGGATGCAAGTGTTCGACTTCAAAAACTTCCAGTTTATGCTTTACGCTAGTCTTGCATCAATAGGCTAATCCTTTCGATACTTTCTGTTCGGACCCGAATTTGAAGTTGACGTTATGAGTACGGGACGCATACATGTTCTTTTTGCAGAGGACCTAGCTGCATGAAAAAAGAATCTACCTGAGAATTGCAATACAGATATCTAATATTTAAATATATTTAATCATGAGCAGCAACTATAACCCTGCGTGCAAGTAACTCCGCCATTGCCGTCCCAAGCTCAAATGAGACCGCAGAAGGGCATAGGCGCAGAAGGTTTACACGTTGCAGGCATATAGAATTTTACCGGATTCTAACGAAACGATTTGTAGAACTTAATAAAAGAGCACATGTTACGTCTGTCCACAGAAATTTAAGGCTCACAGAAAAGTATGAGCATACGTGTATATTATAACATTATTTTCATTTACTTGAAATTACATATACTACTATATTTAACATTGCTGCTTTTTGAGGGATTCGGATGATACAAAATGCATCCGAACATGTATTGAGATGTTCATAGAAACAATTGGCAGAATGCTGACAACTGAGCGAGCTTTGCGAGCGAGGATATAAGAAAACCCAATCGAGCGAGCGTGCCGAGCGAGCACAATTATTAGGTAGTCAAGCAAAATTTTACAAAAAGTAATGAAATCAACCCCAAAAAGCACCTCTGGTGCAAAAACCTTTCGCCAAGTACATTGATGTGATATATCCCAAAAAAGGCACCTCCCACGTCACAAAAAAAAAAAAAAAAAAAAAAATCCAAAATTAGTTGCTACTGCCAAGTACCTACATCACATCACCTTTTTCTCAAATTCATAATTCGGCCTACCAATACATGGTTTCCATAGCCAATCTTATCTTTCTACGCAGAACCATAGATATAGCAATAGGCAATTAACACTTCTATTGGTGTAAACAGAAAACATAGAGAAATGAAAATAAAGAGATAAAAAAAAAAAATTTGGAGGTAGTGGTACTTGGCGGGCCTTTTGTAGAAAAGTACGAGGTAACAGCATAAAATAGCGGCCCGCCAAGTACCACTACCTCCAAATTTTTTTTTTTTATCTCTTCATTTTCATTTCTCTATGTTTTCTGTTTACACCAATAGAAGTGTTAATTGCCTATTGCTATATCTATGGTTCTGCGTAGAAAGATAAGATTGGCTATGGAAACCATGTATTGGTAGGCCGAATTATGAATTTGAGAAAAAGGTGATGTGATGTAGGTACTTGGCAGTAGCAACTAATTTTGAATTTTTTTTTTTTTTTTTTTTTTTTTGTGACGTGGGAGGTGCCTTTTGTGGGATTCATATCACATTAATGTACTTGGCGAAAGGTTTTTGCACCAGAGGTGCTTTTTGGGGTTGATACACCTTTAAAATAATCTTTTTCAAATTACTGCTACGCTCTGAGAAAACATTCTATTTACTTAGTTTTTCTACAGTTGATAAGTGCTATTTTGATACTCAGTTCATGATTTTTCCAGATTTTAGGTCCTCCGCTGAACATAGACTTCGTCCATCAAAGAAAAAGCAGTTGTCGTAGGGTACAGGTTGCTGCGTTACAAAAAACAAGACAAAAATCAAGACAAAAAATAAGACAAAAACTAAGATAAAAATCAAGACAAAAAAATGAAAATAAAAATTCAAGACAAAAATCAAGACAAAAAATAAGATAAAAATCAAGACAAAAAAATAAAAATAAAAAATCAAGACAAAAAACAAGACAAAAAACAAGACAAAAAACAAGACAAAAAACAAGACAAAAATCAAGATAAAAATCAAGACAAAAAATAAGATAAAAATCAAGACGAAAATCAATACAAAAAATAAGACCAAAATCAAGACAAAAGTCTAGGCAAAAAATAAGATTGAAGTCAATACTAAAATCAATAGATACTTAAAATGGATCCTTCTTATTCACAGCAAACAAAATAACGGTAAGGAAAACAGGAATAAAATTATTAATATTGCTATTTCTATACTGTCATTGACAATTTGATAACCTGACTGTATTTTTTCAAAATGAAAATAACAAATCTGTAGTAATATAACGAATTTTTATTTTCATTCATTTCTGTACAGCTTTAATTATATAAAAATGAAATAAAAATGTGAGATAAAAATAAAGCCAAAGGTCTATACAAAAAATTAAATTACAGTCAAGACTTAAATCAAGACAAAATGAAAAATTGAAATAAAATCCAAAGTAAATACGAAAAATAACATTGTTACAGGTTTAACGTCATTGTGGTGTCTATAGAGCCCCGGCGCGTCGACTGATAAAATTGTCATTTTTCCTCATGGAAAAATGGTCAAATAGGTCATCTACGCCATTAAGAAAATAAAATAAAATATACTAAAATCAATAGATACTTCCAATAGATGACGTAAATGGATCCTTATTATTTATTCACATACGTTTTACAAGTGAAATCATCAATATTAACAATATTAACATTAACAGTCATCAATCCTGATTTAAATATTGAAAAATACCATAATTCCGAATTGCTATTTCACAATTCATGGGAATATGCGAAGCACATTTATACCTAATAGTCTCTTTCCGAATGAGAACAGAAAAGAAGGTTCAAATTACAGAAAATCAGACTTCCGAACAGCCGTTATCTCGATGTAGCAAAATCCCGAAGATAAATATGTCAACACTATCAATCTGTAAAAGAGCCACCGCTAGAATGCTCGTTCATTTAATCAAGCGGATTACTATAATTTTCATTGGATATAAATATTCCAACAAATATTTATATAAAAAAAAAAATAGGCAAATATCTTCAGGTCATATAGACAAGTCTGTCAAAAAAGTTTGGATCAAAATAGTTTCGGTACAGTAAGGGATATTGCATCACATGCAAGTATCCATATTCGGGATTCTGAACCTTCGGCAATCTGACTGTTCGATATTTTGTCACTCTGGTATTTTATTTCGGAATTTAATTTTTATCAATTTCAAATCATCTGAAAATGGTTGACTTGCTTCCTCGAATATTTAGTACTTTAGTCATTCAGGTTTTTGGCTGATCGAAAGTTCGCCTATTCTGAAATAGCCTCAACAGTCGCTTATAACGAGGTAGTAACTGTATATATAATAAAATATAGCAAATGTATAAATAACTTATATGTGAACATGAGGTCATTGGGATGGCACATATTGTCTTAAATATAACTGGTATGTGGTCTGGATCATCTTTCTCATATGATACGTAGGCATTGTAATTGAAAATTCGGATAATGCTGTAGGACCCATAATATAAATGTGAATAAGTGTGCATCTTTTTTAAGATCGCATATGACGGGAAAGGTATTTTTAATAAAACAGGGTTATGAAAGAAACATAGATAAACTAATTGGAAAGATCCGTCCACGAGGTAAACACCTTTTAATAGTACATTACGATACGTATGCGGTAAAACTTTATCAATCCAGTATTGTACAAAATTTTACTTCATAAGGTGTGAAAATGAGGGTTTTATGCAAGCAAAGCTTGCATTTAACGTCCATTATTACACTGAGTGCAATAAAATATAACACTAGTCATTTCTATTCGCGTTATAGTATAATATTGAAAAATCTTAGAATCTATTGCGCAATGTACGTCTATCAATTAAAATCTGTGAGAGCCTCTTGATAAAAATAAAATTAATGGGCAGACAGTTGTAAGAAGCAGAAGACCGACAAAATCAAAAGCCGGATAAGATGATGTGGTGTGAATCCTTGAATTTCGTCGTGATAAGACGAAGGCAACGAATATGTAATTCGAAATTCGAAATTCTTCACGTACAATAACTTAGTACACCGAAATCTGACTATCAGCAAATATTTTTATGCGACCCGTTGTTTGAAAGTTCACTTTTTGAGCATTGGGTTTCGGCCGCAAAGGGACCAATTTCAGGTCACTAAAATATAGTTAAATATTATACGACAGGAGCCTATAATGAAAATATTATCGTACAATATGAATATGTTTTATTAAAATAAACATAGTCAGGTTAGTTCTGACTACATTCACACACTAAAAATCAAAGTGTTTGGAAATGTCAAATGTCTGAGATGGTCGTAGTCAAAATGTTTTGATACAGAAAACCGCAATAATACCAGTAATTTTGTATACTAAAGTAAGTATAACACTTTAAACGTGCGATTCTCCAAAAAGTGAACCTTCAAACAACGGATCGCATAAAATATTGTATGTATCAAGTCCGAGCAGTGTCAAATCGGTATGGGTAATTTCCAAAATTCGCCTCTGAGTCTGCTGTGTCACAGAAGAACTCGTGTGAATTATCGCCCTCGCTGCGCTCGAGCGATAAATTCACACTCATTCTTCTGTGACACAGCACACTCGATCGGCTCATATTAGAAATTACCCATACCGGATTTTGGCACTTTTCGGACTTGATACATAAATAGCTATATAATCATTCCCCATGAACGAGGAATTCCCAGTAAGCGCGATAATAATAATACCGCGGCATTACCGACGTTGGCGGGGAAACGGCCAAACTTGATCATTCAGAGGAACTAAAAGTCGTAAGAAGGTTTAAATAATTATCAAAACCAACCCATCTCTGCATTTCAGACTTGTCGCATAACGCACAAGAACGAAGTACATAAAGTACACTAAGTCGTGTATGTCGACGACTTATTAATCCTATCCAACGACGTCGATGAATTGTCAAGGATCAATAAGGAGCTTTTAAAGAATTAAAGAATTAAGCAAAACATATACTGGTAATGAGGATAACATCAAGAAACAGACCAAATGGAAAAGTCTGACTAGATCAGTCAGTTCATGAATACAAATTTTCAACTAACTGAAGAAATAACAGTATGGTGGAGTGACCTGTGTTAGTGTTGAATGGAGCATAAATGAACACTTTGAAAACTCGATGGAATTTGAAAAATGTCTACCTATAGTTCGCAAGAATCTCTCCAAATTTTGTACAGGTATTTCATGACTTCGAAAGACTTGAACGCAAGATTAGAAATACTGACAAAGCTTCTTATCAAGTGCATTCATTTCCGCAACACGAACGCGATCGAGAAATTTTTCGAAAAAACAATAAAGGAATTCTATATGAAACCGTGCATCAAACGGATCTTCAATGAAGAATTTACTTATGTCTAAGGTTGGCAAAGATTTTATAATTATTCTACACGAACGAGAAATTCCCTGCAGAAAGCGCGATAGTGATAATACCCCGGCATTACCGATGTTGCCGGAAAGATGGCCAGACTTGATCATTCAGAGGAAGTAAAAGTCGTAACAAGGTTTAAATAATTATAAAAACTGAGTACATAGAAATCTTACTACGTTAAGATAAGACAATTTCCCATTGAGCCAAAATGAAAGGAAGTGAAAGAATATCAAGATACTTTTAGTCTGATATTAGTTAATATTCTTTGTAAATATAAGTATCAAATCTTGTATCAAATTATCTACTAATATTACCGTTATTATCTTCAGTCTTGAAGGAGTTTTCGTCAACGTATATTCAGAAATTTTCATTCAAAAAACGCCGACGAAAGTTGAAAATAATTGTAATATTTGTATTTTTGCACGGCTCCAATACACGTAGGGTACACTATTCAACGAAAGAGAGATGATATGACTGATACATACGGTGTGAACACACAGTCAAATCCAATCGCCAGTCAGAGAGTGAGGATGCGCAGGCTCCGCAGAGCTGCGAGATAGACGCCTTTAGACATAAGTAAGGTATACGAGTCACCTTAGTCACAGCATGTGAAGAATAAAGTTATAAACGATTCATTAAACCAGAGCTCAGGACTACTGTTTTGTTCCGCACCTACCCCCCTGGAGCTCGCAACATATACAACAAAATCAATAAATGATCTCAGAGATCTCTCAACGACGATGACGCAGCCAATGAATTGATACAAATTTTCAACTCACTGAAGAAATAACACTATGGTGGAGTGACCTGTGTTGGTGTTGAATCGAGCAGAAATTATTACTTTGAAAACTTGGTGGAATTTGCAAAATTTCTACCTCTGGTTCGCAAGAATCCCTACAAATTTTGTACAAGTATTTCATGACTACGTCAGACTTGAACGCAAGATAAGACATACTGAAAAAGCTTCTTATCAAGTGCATTCATTACTGTAATACGAACGCGATTGATGAATTTCTTTTAAAAATAATAAAGGAATTCTATATGAAACCGTAAATCAAACGGATCTTCAATGAAGAATTTACTTATGTCCAAGGTTGGCAAAGATTTTATAATTATTCTACACGAACGAGTAATTCCCTGCAGTAAGCGCGATAATAATAATACCACGGCATTACCGATGTTGTCGGAAAGATGACCAAACTTGATCATTTAGAGGAAGTAATAGTCGTAACAAGGTTTAAATAATTATCAAAACCAACCCATCTCTGCATTTCAGACTTGACGCATGACGTACAAGAACTAAGTACACAAAGTACACTAAGTCGTGTATGTCGATGACCTGTTAATCCTATCCAACGACTCGGATGAATTGTCAACGATCAAGAAAGAACTTTCAAAGAATTGAAGAATTGAGGATCTTGGTGAAGCAAAACATATACTGCTAATGAGGATAACATCAAGAAACAGACAAGAAGAAAAAGAAATTTTCAACGCACTGAAGAAAGAACAGTATGGTAAAGCGACGTGTGTTTATGTTGAATCGAGTAGATAGGAATATTTGTAAAACTCGGTGGAATTTAAGAATCCTAAGAATATCTCCAAATTTTGTACAAGTATTTCATGACTACGGAAAACTAAAAAAAAAAAAAGCTTTTCATCAATCGACCAAATGACAGAAGAACCGAAAAATTCTAAGCTGACAGGAATGCTAGCCGAACTACTTGTAAAAGTAGATGAATATGAAAACGGTCTATCGAAAGTCAGAGCCCATGCCCATAGAAACACACAAGACATTCAACGCTTGATAAAGGACCACAACTTGGTAGAAAGAGAAAAAAAAAAAACTAAGAGGCGAGGTGGGTGCCCTAAAAAAAGAGATCAGTAGTTTAAACAACATAATAAGGTCAAAAAATGTTATACTGCATAATATCAAAGACTCGAGAAGAGAGAGACGACATCAGGAGAATCTCATTTGAAGAGTGGTAAAAAAAAATAAAAACTGAATTCATATTCATATACAGCGAAAATGATTGAAACTTACTGGGGAATTGGGTATTATACATAAACGTTAGGGTGTGTCAGATTGACTTTTTTTTTCTAATTTTCATGGTGCTACCTTTTAAGTCACTAGGTCTTATCAAGAAGAAGACATCCCGCATAGTAAAACTTTTTTCCGCCAAGTCTAAGTGGTTCCGAAACTTTTTTTTTTGTTTTCCATATATTTAACACACAAAAAAATACATTTTCGGTGCAATCCACATAGTTTCGTAGTTATTCGATATTTTTCAAGTCTAGAGAATGATTCTGAAAGCTGAAGTTTTCATCTTCGAAATGGTTAGAATTAAACTTCATTCAAAAAATAATTTTCCATAGGTGTGGTTAACTTAAATGGAAAAATAAAAAAAAAATTCTGAACCACTTAGCCTTGACATAGGACATTTTCCAGCAGGTAAATTCTCTGTCTTGACAAGAACTATCTGTTCAGAAGGTAACAAAAAAAAATTTTTTTGTAACACATGCACGATTTTTGCGTTTTTTTTACCTAATAATAGGGCTAAAAGTAGCCGTTTATTGACCGGCGGGCAAAAAAAAGTTCGTAGCGGGCAAAAAAAGTCAGTAGCGGGCGAAAAAAGTCGGTAGCGGGCGCAAAAGAACTTTTTGCGCCCGCTACCGACTTTTAGCGGGCAAAAAAATTTTTTTTTTTTTTTTTTTTTCGCAAAATCGTGCATGTGTCACAAAAAATATGGTGTGCACCACGGGCGAGGGCTTTTTTGCCCTCGTGTGTTTGCATTACTCGTCTCCGGCTCGCGATACGCACTCGCCTTCGGCTCGTGCTTGCTCGCCTCGACTCGTACTGCAAACTCCACACGCGGGCGAAAAAGGCCCACTTCTCGCCCTTGGTACACAATATACTATTTTTTTGTGACACACCCTAATAAACGTATTATACAATATTATGAGGGAAGAAATAGTACCATATAAGTAAATTGTCAGACTCCGCTTGTATAATTTATGTAATTAGGCAAGAAATAAATCTAATCTAATCCAATCCAATCTACTAATGCTGTGAGTATTTTTGAATAAAAAATTCATTATAGAATGCTTGACGAAATTGAACATAAGAATTGATTGAAGTTTTACCAGCTTCATACCAAAGCTTAGCTCTACCTTTCAGAGCAGTCCAAGTTAAAACCAGTTTCGCACTTTCAGATGCATTTTTGATATCAAAATTTTTCTGTAGGTCTTATGAAAATACTGACGGGTTATCCGAATTTCCATCTTTAAATTGTTGGATTTTGATATCAATGTTATTTGTGTGCCATCGCAAAGAACACTCACCTCCACCCGAGGTTTGCGTCGACTGTGTAGGCCTAGCTGTGTTGATTTTTTATGATATAATTATTTTCAATTCGTCTGCAGCTTGTGCTTTGAGACTAAGGATTAGGCTCCGATTACTCTGTTCAATCACTCGGTTAACGTCACTAGGTCGTACTCCGGACACCGTGGTCGCATCTAGGGACTCTAATTTTTAATAATTCATTAATGATTAGAACGTATACTGTAGGATTATCCGAATTTACATCTTTAAATTGTGGTATTTTGATATCAATGTTATTTTTGTGCCATCGCAAAGAACACTCACCTCCACCCGAGGTTTGCGTCGACTGTGTAGGCCTAGATGTTTTGATTTTTTATGATATAATTATTCTCAATTCGACTGTGTAGGCCTAGCTGTTTTGATTTTTTCTGATATAATTATTCTCAATTCGTCTGCAGCTTGTGCTTTGAGACTAAGGACTAGGCTCTGATTACTCTGTTCAATCACTCGGTTAACGTCACTTAGTCGTACTCCGGATACCGTGGTCGCATCTAGAGACCCTAATTTTTAATAATTCATTAATAATTAAAATGTATACTGTATCCCATCAAAATGAGAGACACGTCTCGAGATTAAAGGTTTGCTTCAGAAAACATCATTACGTGGCTCATTATTTTCCAAAATATTTGATTATTCGGAAAGCTATTATTTTCCTCTCGCTCTTCATACTCATCCGAACTTTGCGAATCATTCTAGCTTGACACATCACTTGACGAAGAGTAGAACGATGATTCTTCGTCGTGTTGATCTATCGTAGTCAATGAATCTAAGTATAAAAACGAAAATATGGATCGTGACAATAAGATATATTATCTATCGTAGTCAATGAATATAAGTAGACAAACGAAAATGTGGATCGTGACAATTGGATATATTCTTTAACTTTATAATAAAGTAGGACGAGCAATTCAATACCTGTAGATACAAGTGCAGACAGTGCTCTCATTGATTTGACGGCGCGTTCCATATCTTCCACTCCTTTGAGTATTGAAGTCGCTCCATTGTTTTTGACTTTAGAGTTATCTTATACATAAAAGATAAAAGTATTGCTATTAATCGATTTCTACCAGTTACATATCTCAAAGACAAAAATGTTCATCCAAAGTTTAATTGATTACGGTAAAAAGAAATGATAATTCATCTTCACCTTTAATTCACCTGGTTTTCCCTTTCTTATTGAAATGTCCAGAGATTTACTTCTCATGATTGAATCGTTTATTAGTTTCAAAGCAGATTCATCTGATGCATTTGATGATCCAGCAGTGACAATAGCGTAATTGTTATGGTAATTTTATTCACCGGGGTCCTGACACGATCAAATGAGTAGGACGATCGTGAATCTTCAGATAGTGATTTCTTGTTATTATTATTATTATTATTATTATTTTTATTATTATTATTTTTATTATTATTATTATTATTATTTATCCAATCGTGATTTATACGTTTTTTTTTGTTTTTTTTTCAACTGCATGTGATATTATGGCCAACTTTTTTTTTTTTTTTTTGTGGGAATAGGGCGGCGACATACATCGAGCGATACAACGACCGAATTTTTTATTATACTCAATCAAGGATTTTGGCACACATTCTACGGATTTGAAGCCTTTTTTTGACTTGAACGATGTTTTAGACCAATGGACATCTTCCACTGTAACTCATTATTATGAAAACAAATCTACGCTTCATTTTATAATAAATTATTATGACAATTGTGAAATAATCCATTATCTTTTTTTTTTTTTTTCCTTTATCCTGTAGTTGTTCAGCCAGGTCGATGTACCACAAAAACTTTCCGACTTACTCTCTTTCGTCACTACAGAGCACAATAAACAATAAGCACGCGAATGTAGGTTAGAAACGCCGACATGCACGCTGTTTTAGGCGGGAGAATCACTAGCACGCCGTACAGCATAAGTGTGTACTAAAGTACAACGACCGTGGCCATGCGCAAGAAGAACCGTGAGCCGTGTGACGTTTTTGCGACGTTACCGTTTGTTCTCGCGTGGCTGCGCGCCAACATCGGCGCGGCCGAACCCCAGAACACGTGTTTCAGATAAACTCGCCGATTCTGAGCCAGGATATCGACAAGTAAAATAATTTATTAATAATCGTGTGTGAAAAAGTGAAATCCGACGATAATTACATACAAGCAAGACTACGAGGTACGTACTACATACATACGTAATAAATATGTAAAAATATTCAGAGATATTGTGGTATTGAGTCTCAACTTTTTGGAATACAATGACCGGTAAATCTGGATAAATTTCAAAAAAAAAAAAAAAAATTAACAAAGAAGGTAAAATCAGGTAAACAAGAGTAGAGATAGAAATCGGCTATTCAAAAATTAACGGACAGCATTAGGGTGTTAAAAAAAAAAAAATTCTTTTTTTTTTAGATAGAATATCTCAGCCAAATATGAGCTCTTAATATTGATATTTAGAGGTGCCTATTTTATTTTTTGTATCTTCTATCTAAATAACACGTAAAAAGAGTCTGAATTTTTTTTAATTTTTTTCTCGTAAGCGACTTGATTTACAAATTATCTAAGTACAGATTCTTATAGAAAATTTTACGCTCTATAAAAAAGTACTCGGATAGAATTTTCTTAACTCTAACCGATTAAGAGCTATTCAAGATGACTCGACATCTCTTAATTGGTTCGAGTTAGAAAAATTCTATCTGAGTACTTTTTTATGGAGCGTGAAATTTCCTGTAAGAATCTGTGTTTGGAAAGTTGATAAATCAAGCCGCTTACGAGAAAAAAAAAATCAAACATTTTTAGGATTTTTTTCACGTCTTATTTAGGTAAATGGAAAATGGAGATAATAAAATAGGAATCTTGAAATATCAATATTTGGCTACTATGTTTTTGAGATGTTTTTTTTCTTTTTTTTACTATTTGAAATTTATTCATTCGTGTGATTATTCTTATTCTTTTTCTTACCATGAGTTTCTAATCGCAGCTGTGATGACATGTATTTCGTTTTACATTGTTCGCCGTAGAAGACGCTTCAATTCTCGATGGAGGAATCGTCGTTGGTGGGTTATACCAATTAACCAAAGCAGGCTCAATCAAGGAGAATATAATAATCTTCATCAAGAATTAAAAGAAGACAATGTACTCTTTTATCGGTGCACAAGAATGGACCAACATTTGAAAACTAACTCGACATGGTTCGCCCACAATTATCTAAGGCGAGTCCTCGTGCTCTTCTGTCTGAGCAACGGCTTATCGTGACGCTACGGTACATACATAATCTTTTATGAATCCTATGAACTAGCGAAAATTGATCAGGATACACGATATAAAAATAGGAAGAAAAAAAATATATATAAAAAAAAAAAAAAAAAATAGCAAGGCCCTATATATAATATGATATAATCGTAATATTATATATTTCAGATTCATGGCATTACCTTCGGACAAGCATTTCCGAGTCTGTATAAACCTAGAAGAAGTCTGGTGTTGCAAAGAATTTCTAAACAACGAGGCACCCGCTCACATCACACACTTTAGCACACGAGAGTACTATAACTCAACTATAACTTTAACTATATTCATACGAATAGATTATCAGAATTCTGATTACAACGAACGATTTATTTTGATTTTAGATAAGCCGCGTTATTTTGTTCTTAAATTTCCAAGAAAAAGAGTGACACATCTATTAAACGCCTGATTGGTCAGCTTCAGTCTTGATGGAGTTTTCGTCAACGTATATCCTGAAATTTTTATTCAAAAAACGCGAATGAAAGTTGAAAACATTTGTAGTTGAATTAATCTCAAATGTAGAATAAAATAAATTTATATATATATATTTATTTTTATATATTTTTCATAATATAAAATCACAATAATTTAAATTATTGTTGTTTCTTCTCCCAGTACAGGAACTTCTTCGGTGGCGTTCTGTAACTAACATAATATTTGTTCATTTGGATTTGAAAATTAAATGTTTTTCACTTAACAAAAAATGAGTGACAAAAGATGCGGTCAATAATACTTGCATGGGTGGTTCATTTTTTATTTTTTTTTATCATTTTTGAAAGTTATGCGGAATCCAAAAATAAATCTGGGTAAAAAATTAACAACATTGGAAAATATTTAGAGGTCGCTACCGGCAAGTGAAATAATTTAATGGGAAAAGAGGAATACAAGTCGTATGGAATTTTCAAAACAGTTATAATATTATCGTACGAGTCTCGTAAAAAATCACAAACAACATATTCACGGATGAGCAGCAACATCTGAGAACTTAGGTCTTTTTTGAACCACCCTAGTGCACAGTGTCGATAAATAGGTATAACAATCATTTGACAAAATCGAACTTCAGCGAGTACAGAGAGCGAGGTAATCTTACACTGCTCATGATTTTGACTTCTAAAGGTTTTCCGTGTCGCAACAGTTAATCGCCATGTTTCGAACCCACGGTACTGAATTAAAAAGATCATGTTATAATATAGGAGCAATGATTTACCCTGTAAATTCCTCGATACGAATTCTGGGCCACTATCTGTACCTTACAATTATATTAAAATTAAATTCTGATTCTGACACCCATGAAATTCGATTTTTAATATTTTTATAAACATCTGCAAATTTTTCAGCCAGCTACCTTTAGCAGTATAAATCTACATACCGAGTGTCACGGGCCACCTTATTTTGGCCCGCCCATGTTTTTTTTTTCAGTGGTTCCTCGTCGTCTAAGTTTTTAGATTCTTCGTACTTTCTTTTATTTTCAAAGAATTCATCAAGCCTTTTTTTTACCCGCCTCTCCACCTCTTTTTCAATTTCCTCCTCTTTTATTTTCTCCAACTCCATCCTTTCCTTCGAGTCTACCTCGGCCTGCCTTTGCGTTTCGATTGTTGTGATTCGCTCCTCCATTGAGATCACTTGATCCACATCTGCAGAAAAAAAATGAATTTAATGAATAAAAACGTAATTTATATAGTACAGTTAACGTTATTGGCAAGCTTTACATAACGCATATAAGTAAACTTTGCCAATGATCGTCATCACATGCGACTCACCCAATAGTTTCGAATTATTCGAGCCCATTTTTCTTTTTCTTTTTTTTTTATTTTATTCTGGAAACAAAGAAGTGTAAGTTCTTATCATTTGGAGTAATTATTCATTGGGAATTCAATATGAAACCGACCAATACGTAGCCTCGACCATTTTTGATTTATAAATATTTATTTAATTTTATTGAAGTGATTTGTAGACATTTAAATTTTTGTGTGAATATTAGTATACAAATATTATTATTATATTATTATTATTATTATTATTATGTTGTTGTTGTTGTCGTTGTCGTTGTCGTTGTCGTTGTCGTTGTCGTTGTCGTTGTCGTTGTCGTTGTCGTCGTCGTCGTCGTCGTCGTCGTCGTCGTCGTCGTCGTCGTCGTCGTCGTCGTCGTCGTCGTCGTCGTCGTCGTCGTCGTCGTCGTCGTCGTCGTCGTCGTCGTCGTCGTCGTCGTCGTCGTCGTCGTCGTCGTCGTCGTCGTCGTCGTCGTCGTCGTCGTCGTCGTCGTCGTCGTCGTCGTCGTCGTCGTCGTCGTCGTCGTCGTCGTCGTCGTCGTCGTCGTCGTCGTCGTCGTCGTCGTCGTCGTCGTCGTCGTCGTCGTCGTCGTCGTCGTCGTCGTCGTCGTCGTCGTCGTCGTCGTCGTCGTCGTCGTCGTCGTCGTCGTCGTCGTCGTCGTCGTCGTCGTCGTCGTCGTCGTCGTCGTCGTCGTCGTCGTCGTCGTCGTCGTCGTCGTCGTCGTCGTCGTCGTCGTCGTCGTCGTCGTCGTCGTCGTCGTCGTCGTCGTCGTCGTCGTCGTCGTCGTCGTCGTCGTCGTCGTCGTCGTCGTCGTCGTCGTCGTCGTCGTCGTCGTCGTCGTCGTCGTCGTCGTCGTCGTCGTCGTCGTCGTCGTCGTCGTCGTCGTCGTCGTCGTCGTCGTCGTCGTCGTCGTCGTCGTCGTCGTCGTCGTCGTCGTCGTCGTCGTCGTCGTCGTCGTCGTCGTCGTCGTCGTCGTCGTCGTCGTCGTCGTCGTCGTCGTCGTCGTCGTCGTCGTCGTCGTCGTCGTCGTCGTCGTCGTCGTCGTCGTATTGGTGTACAAACCATTTCAATAAAATAGAATAATTTGGAATCAAATCACTCTACTTGTGTTATTAATCCAAGAGGGAGCACGAGTAAAAAAAAAAAAAATATATATTAATTAATAAATAATATATTATATATATCATATTTATAAAAATAATATTGAATCAAATCACACTACTTGCGTTATTAATTCAAGGAAGAAACACGATTCCGTGGTTGAGAAAAAAAAAAAAATTATTTTCTTTACACATGAACGGAAAGGCCGATTTTGCTCCCTATTTTCGGCGAGAAAAGAGCGGTTTTGCCGCTCGAAAAGTCTTGAAAAGTCTCTCGCTCGGGCAGCAAACTACACCTCGGGGAGCGAAAACGTTGTTTGCTCCTGTTACGTATTCCACCCTGTTCCATACTCTTCAATACCTCTCTCACTCTCAACACCCAAGACATAATATCCTGCATGCATCCAGTCTCACCACCTCTAATCAGAGGAAGTCTCACCCTTACATTCCAAGAAGTCCATCCCTACCTATGCTCCCATAAAACTGCACCTGCACGAACGCGCCCATGCCCGGGACAATGGAAATTATGACCTAACGATTCAGCTCATCATCAGCTCATCAGTAGCGAAGATTGACAAAGCACTTGCAAATAAATCGTCAATCAGAGCAGTCGCATATAATCTAGCTCGCATTATAAATTCACTCACCCATCATTTAATCTTACAATTATAACTCATATATATATACAATCTTACTACAAATCAAACGCTATCAATAAAAATATACTAATTCACTGTGACTACCTGTCTCCTAAAACCCCGGTTACCCCACGGTGTAAAAACGAGGAACGAACTCATCTAAATACATAACAATGGTGGCAGCTCTCTCTCTATCTCCCCCTTATTCATAACAATGGTGGCAGCTCTCTCTCTATCTCCCCCTTATTCATAACACTCCCATGATACAATATACTATTTTTTTTTTTTTTTATAATAAAAAACTACAAGCCATGAAAATCACAAGCTAAGAATAAAAAAAAAAATATTACCAAAAAAAAAAAAAAAAAAAATAGGACAAAACTACAAGCCATGAATATCACAAACTACGAATTGGTCAGTACTTATAAAAATAAATAATAAATAATAAATAATTATTATATATTGTTGTTATTGTGATTGTTGTTTATACTTCCGAACGGATAAAAATAGTCGCGCTTACGTTTTAGATATACTGAGCGTTGTATATTCTCCTACTTATATTCTTATGTTAATATCAATGTTAATCGCAATTAGGACACTTCATGACGGACAAGGCATTATTTTTCCACATTTGAACGGTTACAACTTTAATTGATTAACAAAATATTTAATTTAATAGGTAGTACTTACATTTCGCTCCTCACGCTTCGATATCGTGGACAATTATGAGAAGGACGCCTTACTTTTCGATGTTCGTGTGTTTTATCATTTTTTTTTTTTTTTTGTTTGAACAATTGAATTCTGAAGGATATTCATTCAAATGTTTTTTTTTCTTTTTTTTTTTTTGGCCGCGAGTGTCATGTATTCTATCGGCCGCAAAGGCCGCGAGTGTCATGTATTCTATCGGCCGCAAAGGCCGCGAGTGTCATGTATTCTATCGGCTGCAAAGGCCGCGAGTGTCTCGTATTCTATCGGCCGCAAAGGCCGCGAGTGTCATGTATCCTATCGGGCGCAAAGGCCGCAAATGTCATGTATTCTATCGGCCGCAAAGGCCGCGAGTGTCATGTATTCTATCAGCTGCAAAGGCCGCGAGTGTCATGTATTCTATCGGCCGCAAAGGCCGCGAGTGTCTTGTTTATTTTATCACATTTTATTATAATGAACCGCAACAAATCCTCTTTAAAAAAAAGCGTTGTAACGTTTTTTGTCACCGTTTTTAGGCCGCATAGCTAGGCTTATATATATGCTATATGTAGTATATATATATATATATGTATATATATATATATACATATATATATACATATATATATACATATACTATATATATATATATATAATATATACACCTATATATATATATATATAGTATATATAGTATATATAGTATATATATAATATATATATATATATATAGTATAGTAGCTAAGTATATACCCATATATATATATATATATATATATATATATATATATATATATAGATATATATATATATATATAGGTATATATGTATATATGTGCTGTAATATATATATTAAGTATATAGGTATAGGTATATATATTATTATATTAGGTATATATGTATACAGGGTGTAAATCTTAACTCTGTACATACTTATAGGGTGTGTAGGGGCTGCCAATACAAGCATTTTGAGGTATGACACCCAAGGTCGGAAACTCATCCCAACAGCTGTGGAGGGCTTTGAAGGTTCTCGTACCGCGCGCTTGTACCGCGCGCTTTTCGTAGTGTAATGAATCAGATGTGATAATTTTCGACCCAACATTTTATTCAGCCGTAGACAACAGTACAAATGTTCTTGCGTGAAATCAATGAAACGATTAACTTGGCAATGAAAAAATTACAAAACAATTTCCGGTGCTTATGAACAGAATTTGAAAAAGTTATGGAAAACGAAAAGTCCAAGTGTGCAAAACCTCAATTCGTTTTCCATAACTTTTTCAAATTCTGTTCATAAGCACCGGAAATTGTTTTGTAATTTTTTTATTGCCAAGTTTATCGTTTTGTTGATTTCACGCAAGAACATTTATGTACTGTTTTCTACGGCTGAATAAAATGTTGGGTCGAAAGTGATCACATCTGATTCCTTGCACTACGATCAAGCGTGCGGTACCATATCCTTCAAAGCCCTCCATAGTGGTTAGGATGAGTTTCCGACTATGGGTGTCATACCTCAAAATGCTTGTATTGGCAGCCCCTACACACCCTATAAGTATGTACAGAGTTAAGATTTACACCCTGTATATGTGCTGTAATATATATATTAGATATATAGGTATATATATATACCTATATATATATATATATATATATATATGTATTTACAATTTCCACTACAATTGAACGTCTATCTTAATTACATAATTTCTTTGGGATAATGATAAATAGTTTTTACATTACATACAGAATCCAACTTTAAAATTGTAACATGAACATTTTCTCTTTCACATTTTAGATGTGACTGGATACATAAAAACCAATTTTGCAATAATGATCAGCTACAACAACCCCACTAATAATTCTTGCTTTGGTGCAATTGCTGAAAATAAAACAAAATTACCGATAAAGATTCGAAATTTCCCAAAACAATTTAGCAGTCCTTATAATGTTGGATAACACATTGAACTGTTAGGAAAATTTCAATTAGAAAGTAATAAAAATATCCGTCAACGTTATTACAATTCAATAATAGATGATGATAAGTCATTAACAAATTTATAAATTATCTAATTTCTAAAACAGATAACTACATGTTTATTGTTACAAATTTCGAAAATATTAAAAAAATTGACGACAAAACTATGGCTCGAAAGAAATTATCTCTGGCTAATCAACAAATTCCTGTTCCATCGTCATCAACTGCTCATCATCAAAACAAAAAACGAAAATTAGATAATGACGCAGAATGTTCAATATCAGGATGTTCAAAAAATCATCGAAAAAAAGAACAATCACAATCGGACTCCGATGAAGAAGATTACGTTTAAAGCATTCTGTGTGAATTAAGCTACTTCTGTTTTTCAACTCCTCTAATTTTTTTCAAAATCTGGTACCATTCGGAATTACCTACTCTACCCAATGACAGACATCCTGTAAAATTTATACCAAAAAAATCTATTATTCCGCCCAGGCGTCGATATATAAAACATTGCTGCTGCGCGCAATAATATATGGCTGCCTTGCGCTATAACATATGGATGCTTTGCCCATAATATATGATACTTTACATCATAATATATAAAATAAAAAATCTGAACGACAAAACGGAGGGGATAAGATACGTAAAATACGAAGATCTGGACGAATGAAACTCTGAACCCGAATCTGAATCACTTTATAAATAATCTCATTACAATTATAGTAAATGTTTATATTGATTTCATAATAAATTAAAAAATCAATAAATGAATGAAAATAATAAAATATCGTTCGAAAGATTTGACATTGTTCTATGAAGATTATTTGAAGGTAGCCTTAAATTCAATGATTCGATTTTTGTTACATTCTTTTTCTTTAATTTTATGCATTCGTCTCCTGCCTTCATATTATAATTTAATTTGACAGATGTGTAGGAACATAATAAATTAAACAGTGATTGATTTGATAAATTATAATTACAGTTATAATCAAATAAACTGCAAATTGAATTGATATCTTGAATTTATTTTTTGAATTCTGATTAAAAAATTCAAATGTGTTATGATTGAATAGTTCTGATAGTGGTACGTATTTCATTTGGATATTGCTGACATTTTCAACTAATTTAACATCCATTAATTCAGTAAATTTTCGTTTACTCCTAGAAAATCCAATCACAGTTTGTCCCATTTGAAAAAAAAAAATTCACATTTAATCAGCGAAGATGAATCTCGAATAACGATCATCAATTTATAAGAAAAAAGAGATTGGATTCCATTTTATCCCATGTAAACAAGAAATACATTCTAAAATTGATTCAATCAGCTCGACATCGACAAGATAAGTAATAGTAATAGTAATTCAAGAGAATTTATCACTTATTACCAAATAAGAATCTCAACATAAATAAGCAAATAGTACAACATTGCTGCTGTGCGCAATTACATACAGCTGCCTTGCGCTATAAAATATGGATGCTTTGCGCCATGATATATGCATACCTACTTTGCATAATAATATATAAAACAAAAAACGTTGATTTTTTTAAATTAATAATGTGAAGATCTTTATCGTCTCAATTATATTAATATGGCACGTCGGAAAATAAGTAGGTCTGTGAATAGCGAAAGAAGTAATAGAATATATAAAATAAATCGGAATACGAATAATCAGAGACGACGACGTTTAAGATATAAACAAATTAAAAGAAAAGCAAAAACCATATCCCAAAGAGTAGAAAATCATCGACGACGCTTAAAAGAAAAATATTATACCGAAACATCAACTGAAAATTACTTAGGAAAAATGGATGTTCGATGTCGACATTGCAATGCCAAACATTTCTCTGGGGAAATACTGGCCAGAAAAAAAGATTTGTCATTCAACGATTGCTGCAGTCATGGAGGTGTTCCAGAATGTTCATTCAGTAATTTTCCAAAAATACTTCAATCGCTATTCACTAGAACTCATGAATATTCGAATGAATTTTTAAATAATATTCGAGCTTATAATACATGTTTTTCTTTTGCGTCGTTCAATGCAAATCTCATGAATTTCCATGGAAGACGTGCCGGACCATATTGTTTCAAAGTAAAAGGTCACATTTACTATCAAATTAATACCGCATTATATCCAGAACCAAATCGCGATGCAAGTTACGGACAATTATTCATATTAGATCCATCGGAAGCTAATCAAATTAGACTTGGAACATTTTCTGGATTGAATAGGGAACTTCTAGACATTTGAGACAAAATAATTCGCAGAAAAAATAGATATGCCAAGTCCTATAAAATGATGAAAGATGAAATACGTCGCTTACAACGAAAGTCAACAATAATACCAGAAGTGATAATGTCATTCATACCTAGATCAGGACTTGATGCCCGCCGTTACAATCCACAGCGGTCAAACGAAATAGCAGCTATTTTCACAACGACTGCCGATGGAGATATTCCGAATTCGTATGTGACTATTCACAATAAATCTACAAGTGAATTAGAATACGTAAGCTGGATGGATCGGAGAGTTGAACCATGGATTTATCCATTTTTCTATCCTCATGGAACTGATGGTTGGCATGATGAAATGCAGCGTTTAAACTCTACGAGAAGAATCACTAGATCAGCATATTTGAAAAATTTAATTGCTATTCGAGATGAATTCAACCCATTCCTTCATGGTGGTCGATTATTTCAGCAGTGGATGGTGGATAATTACGTCAAAATCGAAAAAGATCGAATAACGTACTGTCGATCTCATCAAAAAGAATTAAGATCAGAAAGTTATCAAGGCGTTATTGATTATATGGCGAATCAAGCCGAAGACCGCAATGCAAAAATTGGGCGCATGATAATACTTCCATCCACTTTCATTGGTTCTCCTCGAAATATGGCTCAAAATTATCAAGACGCTATGGCTATAGTTAGAAAATTTGGCAAAACGGATTTATTCATCACTATGACGTGCAATCCCAATTGGAGAGAAATTCGTGAAAATCTCAAGCTCAGCCAACAACCTCAAGATAGACCAGATATCGTAGCTCGGGTTTTCAATTTAAAAAAGGATGTTTTGTTAAACACAATTATAGAAAATAAAATATTTGCAAAAGTAGAAGCATGGGTATATGTCATAGAATTTCAAAAAAGAGGATTGCCGCATATACATCTCTTAGTAACGTTGTGTAGAAATTACAAAGTAACATGTCCGGAAATTGTTGATGCTATGATTTGTGCTGAAATTCCTGATCCAGAAGAAGAACCTATATTACATGATATTGTGATGCATAATATGATACACGGCCCATGTGGAGATTGGTGTCTGATAAACAAAAAATGTTCGAAAAATTTTCCAAAACCCTTCCAATCAACAACCACTATGGATGAAGATGGTTATCCGTGTTACCGACGAAAAGATACAGGAAAATATTACAATCGACCGCATGGATATGTCGTAAATAATCGCCACGTTGTACCATATTCACCTATACTACTGCGTAAATTCAATTGTCATTGTAATGCAGAACTGGTTTCTAGCATAAAATCAGTGAAATACCTTTTCAAATACATCTATAAAGGACATGATGCTGCTACAATAACTATGCGGGGACAAGCAACCAATATAGAAGAAATTATCCATGATGAGATAAATGAACATATCGAAGCTCGATATGTAGGCCCTGTCGAAGCATGTTGGAGAATATTGGGTAAAAAACTACACGAAAAAAGTCATCCTGTTATCCGTATGCCCGTACATTTACCGAATCAACAAAACATCACGATTCATTCGGGTGACGAAGAATTCACCCTCAATCATATCTTGGAACAACGGAATATGCTGCTTGATTATTTTGAATTGAATAAACGTGATAGCGATGCACGCAATTATCTTTACATCGAAATACCATATCATTATGTATTTCATAAGGAAAAAATCAATAATATCTACGTATCTAATTGGAGAAAACGAAAAACTTCGTTCAAAACTATCGGCAGAATGTATTCGGTGAATCCGTCGCAAAAAGAATTATTTCATTTACGGTTATTGTTACTGACTGTTAGAGGGGCAACAAGCTATGAACAACTACGCACAGTGAATGGAGAACTTGCGGCATCATTTACAGAAGCTTGTCTCAAAAGAGGTTTGATAGCAGATGATTCTGAATGGCATAGAACCATGCATGAAGCTGAAATTTGGATGATGCCTCTACAAATGAGGAGATTATTCGCACGCATATTACTCCATTGTAATCCTTTGTATCCAGAAGAATTGTGGGATGAATTCAAGACAGCTATGTCAGAAGATCTTTCTCGTAACATGGATTTAATTTCTGCAGAAGGCGAGGCTCTCCGACAAATTTACAATCTTTTAGAAGAAGAAGGAAAAAACAGAACTGATTTCCCGTCAATGCCAATTCCTCCGAAAATTGATGTGAGTCAAATAACAGATGAAAGAAATTACGAGAAGATTATGGATGTAGGATTGGCTAACTATGAAAAACTTAATGTTCAACAAAAAATTATAATTGATACCATACTTCAAAGTATTAACAATTCGACATTACATAAAACATTCTATATTGACAGACCGGGTGGATCAGGCAAAAAATTTCTGTACATTACATTATGGCATTTACTTACTGGACGAAAAGAAAAAATCAGTACTATGGCTTACACAGGTATAGCTGCTACATTACTACCAAATGGAAAAACAGTCCACAAAACATTAGGATTACCTGTTCCGTTATACGCTGATTCTACTTCAACAATTAAAGTGGGTTCAAAAGAAGCAAATATTTTGAAAGAAACAAAGATTTTCATTTGGGATGAAGCACCTATGGCACCGCGCTACGCATTAGAAATAATGAATACGATTTTACAGGATATAATGAATAACACGTTACCATTTGGAGGAAAAATAGTAATATTGGGAGGGGATTTCAGACAATTGCTTCCGGTAAGTATTCGTGGTACTCGCAGTGAAACGGTAAACTTATCAATCAAATTCAGTCCATTGTGGCGACTATTTAAAATATTCGAATTGACTATCAATATGCGTGCACTACAAGAAGAGAAGAATTTTTCTGAATTCTTACTGCAAGTTGGGACTGGAGATTTGAATGATGAGGTTGATAATTTAAATTTTCCCTCCAATTGTACGTACAACGATGACATCGATATAGCGAAAGATATTTATGAAGATATACTCAGCAGAAAACAATACAAAGAAGCTTCAAAATATGCAGTATTAGCAGCAAGAAATTTAGATGTGAATGAAATTAATAGACAAGTCGTCGACTTATTGGACTTGACTACTGAACGTATTTATACGAGCGTCGATAGTGCAGAAAATTGTAACGACAATAATAGAATCAATCGGGATTTGGTACCGGAATATTTAAATTCGTTATCTCCGAATAGTCTTCCACCGTACGAATTACGATTACGACAATTTTCGATAATCATGTTGATCAGAAATTTGAGTATCAACGAAGGTTTAGTCAATGGCACGAGATTATTACTACTAAAAGCTGGAACAAATCTATTGTTGTGTGAACTTCTAACTGGAGATAAAGCAGGAGATATAATATTCTTAAATAGAATTACTTTGATGTGTGAAGATATACAGGGTGGTCCATTTTAATCGATGCAGGCGAATATCTCGAAAACTAACAATTATAAAAGAAAAAGTTTTATACAAAACTTGAAGGGTTTCGAGGGGGAAAGATAATGCTGATATGTGTTGACTTGTGGACTTCGCCAATTCCGAGATTTTGCAAGCAACTTCGGATTTTAGATAGGGAACACATGTTTTGGTTTGGGGCATCTGATAGTGCGATGAAAGACTCATTCAAACACGCAAGCAAAAAAAATTGGAAAAAAAAATTTTGCAAAATAAATTGGAATAAAAAAATTCGCGAATTTTTTTTTTTTTTTTTTGCAAAAGATTGCTTTTTTGTCCCTAGCTTTCGAACACATTCATTGTTCATCACTCTAGCTCAAAATTTTTCTCGCCAATTTTGAAATTGGAAAGATTGAATGTACCAGATTATTGAAAAAAAAATCGTAGATCAATAACGCAAAGTGATGAACAATGAATGTGTTCGAAAGCTAGGGACAAAAAAGCACAATCTTTTGCAAGAGAAAAAAAAAAATTCGCGAAATTTTTTTTTGCAATATTTTTTTTCCAATTTTTTTTTTGCAAAATTTTTTTTTTTCCAATTTTTTTTGCTTGCGTGGTTGAATGAGTCTTTGATCGCGCTATCAGATGCCCTCAACCAAAACATGTATTCCCTATCTAAAATCCGAAGTTGCTTGCGAAATCTCGGAATTGGCGAAATCCACAAGTCAACACATATCAGCATTATCTTTCCCCCTCGAAACCCTCCAAGTTTTGTATAAAACTTTTTCTTTTATAATTGTTAGTTTTCGAGATATTCGCCTGCATCGATTAAAATGGACCACCCTGTATATCCATTTTCTTTCACTCGAAGACAATTCCCCATCAAATTAGCCTTCGCGATTACGATCAACAAATCACAAGGTCAAACCTTTGACAAAATTGGAATTGATTTACGAAAAGATGTTTTCAATCACGGACAACTGTATGTAGCTCTATCGCGAGTGCGCACGTGGCAATCATTGAAAATTTACCTTGGAAGTCAACGAAACAATACAACCGTGAAGAATTATGTTTATAAAGAATTATTCAATTCATAATTACCTGAATAAATACTTATCCCAAAACTGTCAACAAACATAAAAACTGCAATACTGTTTTTATATTAAAAAAAAAATATAAAAAACCTTCGCTGATTTCATTTTTTAAATGAAATGAATAAATAAATAATTGATTTCATTGAGACATAGTTAAGGTGGTTCTCCACCTACAGTCCCACCAAACGTGGGTTCCAGAGCAGATTCTGAGTACTTCTCGATGGGGAAAAAATCTGAAAAAAATCAAGCATATAGAAGATCTTCGGGAGATTGATTTTGCATAATAATAATTCAAAAAAGTTATTAACAAATTGATGGAAAAAAAAACTGTTCAAGAAATTAGCCGATGACCCAACTTTTTTTTTAGGTGAGAATTATTTTTTAATTTTTCTGAATATGTATGAATTTTTTCAGAATTTTGGTAAATCTTTGAAAATTGCGTTTTTTCATACTTGACAAAACGCGATTTTCAAAGATTTACGAAAATTCTGAAAAAATTCATACATATTCAGAAAAATTAAAAAATAATTCTCACCTAAAAAAAAAGTTGGGTCATCGGCTAATTTCTTGAACAGTTTTTTTTCCATCAATTTGTTAATAACTTTTTTGAATTATTATTATGCAAAATCAATCTCCCGAAGATCTTCTACATGCTTGATTTTTTTCAGATTTTTTCCCCATCGAGAAGTACTCAAAATCTGCTCTGGAACCCACGTTTGGTGGGACTGTAGGTGGAGAACCACCTTAAATGGTTATATCAATTATTACATATATTATATATATATATATATCCATCTAATTTAATATCCACATCTTATCTCATATCCATATATACATATGTGTTTATGGATATAAGTATATATATTATAGTATGGGACGTATCTCCATAAATCTTATAATGAAAATCAAAAATTTTAATTGGGTTTAATAATCTGTGTACTTCACTTATTCGTCGTGTAGAGTTCGAAGTGACAACAAATTTGAAAATGAGAGTAAATAAATATGGATCGAAAAAAACGAAATTTCGACACGACAAATGAATGAAGATACACAGATTATTAAACCCAATTTTTAATTTTTATTGTAAGGTTTATGGAGATACGTCCCATACGGTATGGGCTAAGGCGCGCGCAGCGCGCCAAATACGCTAGTTTTCCTAAATTTTCACGCGTGAAACCTCTTCGATTGGACCGGAAAATGTTCTTGTAATGATTAAAAGATCGTTCGACGTCACATGATGTGATTGCCGCAAACGCCACACGTCGGACGTCATCGATGTCCCAATCTTCGGGGAGGTTTTCGTAATTGTTGGTCATCAAACACCTTTCGGCTACTGCCAACGTTTCGTGGAAGTTGCGGTTGTTTGTTAGAACTTCAATGAATTTTTCTTTAATACGATTCTGCACCAATGGATTTTCTAACAAATTGTTGCATACATCACGGACAATTGCGCATGATGCATGCAAATGGAGACCTTGTGTCTCCAACTTTGTGATAGAATTAGCAATGATGCAGTAATTCGTATGAATATTTATGAAATCCTCATGATTTTCATGTCTTTGAAAATCTTCTTTCACATTCCGAACTGTTTGTGAGTCAGGTTCAAGAACATCAATCACGCGTTTGACTTGGTTGTAATTATCATGGTAGTAAGACGCCGCATTTAGCCATGTACCCCAACGGGTAATAATCGGGGCTGGCGGTAAGGTCAAGTTAGGGCACATACGATCAAACAGCCGTACTCTTAACGGGGCTTTACTAAACACAGATTTAGTGTTAGCGATGATACTGTTAACTTCTGGAAAACATTCTCGCACAGTTTCTGCGACTCGATGCAGTCCATGTGCAAGGCAAGTCACATGTTTGATCTTCGGATAAGTTTCTCGCAACATATTCCCTGCTCGAACCATGTAGGGTGCTGCGTCAGTCATAAAAATGAGTACTTTATTGTACTGAATCCCATCCGGCCATAAAATTCCCAAGCTGTTATTGACGAAATCAACCACGTTATCACCATTTCCAACATCGTAAAAATCTTCATTTATGAGTTGTGGTCTTCCAGGGTGATTTGAGCATAACGGGGACACGATCGCATGGAAAACACACCGCTTTTCCACATCCGTAGTTTCATCGATGGAAACGGAAACAGCATCTTCTCCAACTTCTTCCCGAATCTGTGTGATGACTATGTCGTGCACTTTAGGAACATACGTTTCTCGAAGAGTACGAGCATCAGGAAGAGGATGACGAATGTATCGTTCCATAAATTGCACAAAACAAGAGTTATTCAATTTATCGATTGGAATATCGCTCCCCATTAAACATTCCGCAAGTTCGTAGAAAAATGGATTTTCACGATCTGTACAGGATTGCCACGATGCTTCTAACGGACCTTCGGGAGCATTACGAAGATCAACAGCCTTCAAATGTTTCACCGTTTCAATATGACGTTGAATGCTGTTAGTAGAAACCGTACGAAGAACGCTGCAGCATAATAGACAACGCACATGAAGGTTGCAGACCTATAATAACAAAAATAATTTGTCTAGAATTGGATACAGTTTAGAACAAAGATAAAAAACATACGAGTGGTATCGTTTATGGTTTATAGTTTTTGTTGGAAGTTTAAATTTAAAATAGCCTCGCTCACACCACCTGACTAAATAACTTAGTCATAGGTACTATCGATTATAGATGTCACTCGACTTATGAAATAGTTAATCATTAAATGAATAAAATAAGGATGTGGGTAGTATGAGAAAGATTCTCTTGAATAAACATACACACGGAGAAAAAAATATCGCGATCATCACGAAACGGATCGCGCTCATCAGGAAACGGATCGTGATTATCACGATCCAAGCCGAAAGAGATGGCGCTGCGAGCGGTGGATCGCGATTATCACGATCCGTATAGCGCTTACTACGATCCGTATAGCTCCTAACACTGTACGTTTAGCTATAGTAAGGATTCGTTAGCTGACAATCGCTATACATAGGATTGTGGTAACAGAGATTTGAAGTTTCGTGATGAGCGCAGCGTTGCCAGAACGCGCGCTAGTTTCTCGCTCACTCCGCCGCGATCGTCATACGCTCTATCTCTACTTATGATACTTTCTGGTCAGCCTGGATGAGCGCGATATTTTTTTCTCCGTGCATGCAATAGTATACAGTAAAATGAGTGGTTTATTTGTATCCATATTAAATTAAATCGAATAATAAAATAATAATAATAATAATAATTAAATAAAATAATAATAATAATAATAATAATAATAATTAAATCTTTCATCAATAAAATAACTGCTACTGACATGGAGAGTATCGCACACCCGTGTCATAGATATTGACCCAAATATGAAGTACAGTCGCGGAAACTGATCCTGAAGCGCCGTCGATAAGGTGATTGAGCAACCGTACATACATTTTGATTTTAATTTTCTTCAAAGTTGGTATGAAATTCATACATCTGTCAGGCCAAAGAGGATAGGATAGAGTGGAAGCTGGCCGTACCGAACGCAGCGCCTCTATCAGCTCAGATTCCAAATATTTTTTTAAAAATTGTATAGGTTAGCGTCCATTGTGGTATTATCCGCCATTGAATCTTTGATGAACAACAACAAACAACAACGTGTATTTTGAACAGCGAGAAAAAGTGACAAACTTGATTAATAATGGTTCGGTGTAAAGTGAAAGGGTGTGCAAGAAATAGTCGCATGGATAAGGAGCATTCGTTTTTCGCGCAACCGAAACAACCTGATTTGTAAGTATGAAATAGAACTATAAAAATAAGTTATAGGTTATAAAATACATCTTCACACGGAATTTACGTGTATAGTTCTATAACCGATCTGCATATCAGCGACGATTTTCGATACTGGCTTCTTTATTTTCAAACTGTACGACCATGATCCATTTCAATATTTTTAACCATTTACAAATCAATAATTATTTGCAGATGCCAAAGATGGCTTGAATTTGTAGGAGTAGAAGGATGTACCGCAAACTTTCGTATCTGCTCTGACCATTTTGAGTCAAAATACATTCGGAAAAAACATCCAAGGCCGTTACTTACACGAGAAGCGGTACCAACAATTGTGAAGCCCCACAGAATAAATGAAGGTGATCAAGTTATCGTTAGATGTCACGAAAGAAAGACTGAAATTGTGCGATCTGCTATCGAAGGTATTACGGAGGCAATTGTTGAGTAATCGATATTGATTATAATGAAGCAGCATCAAATGATCTACAAAACATTCATTTACAGGCGAGTGTTCACACCAAGACAGGAGTATTCAGATGGACATTGAAGAGGCAACTGCAGATAAACCTGCCACGATTCACATTCATTCGAACGACAAGATAAGCATTATAATATCAGGTAAGAAATGTCGTTCCTGTTGATATTGGAAGATTTCAACACCTGGCGAATGGACGGTCTTCAATTCAAATAAACTTTCCAACAATTGTATATAATAATAATGTAAATAACTATTTATTGTACATAAATTCATACTTGTTATTAAGTAAAGATTGAAAATGTTTGCTGAATAAAGCAAAGTATTTTTCACATGATATTTTATATGATTGTCTACTTTATTGTATTTAATCCTTATACTGGTGTCATAGATCCAGAGCAAGCGCTATCAAACAATGATGCTTATAGCACCCTCGCTGCCCAGACTGCTTCTCCTACACATACTGCTGACACTGCTTACATTACACCTGCTTCATCTTCGGCATCCCAATTTCCTAATGCAACATCGTCCATAGAGAGAACTCCCAACAGGTGCGTTTATCCAGCGACCACTTCGATGCTGGATTCACAGTCTGTGGATATTCCATCTACACCTACGAAGAGATCTCCAGCTCGTACTCCTAAACGATTACATCAAAATGACCTGATTCGAACTACGCCTACATCAATGACCCCTAATATACGAAAGAAAGAATCACCAAACTTGAAACATCTTAGCAGAAAAGTATTACTCACGCCGAAATCATTCCGCCTCAATATCCAGAATCGAACAATAGCCGCATTACGCAGCAAAATTAATAGGCTTAAACAAACGAAAAGCAAGGTAAAGACAGATCGACAAATATCAAGTATTGAAGGGATAATCCAACAATCCGCAAATTATCTTTCAAAAGAAGCCCAGGTCCTATTTTCTACGCAATTACGATTGCATTGTATGAAGAACTCTCGCAAACGATACAGTAATGAGTTCAAAGATATAGCATTATCCTTGAAGTACCATTCACCGAAAGCATACAGATTCCTTGAAAAAATTATAAGTTTACCATCAGAAAGAACGTTGAGAGAATATCAGAAAATATGTCCGGTTGACACAGGTATCAATAAAACAGTTCTAGCACAACTACAAAAAACATTTCAAAATTCTCCAATATCAGATAAACTGGTATCAATAGCATTCGATGAAATCAGTCTTTCTCCAGAAATTCATTACGATAACAATTCAGACTCATTTAAAGGAATTGTTGACGATATAGAACGCAAACCAGAAGAAGCTAAGACTGCGTTAGTTGGAATGGTGACATGGATAAACAAAAATATGAAACAATGTATTGGATACTGGTTCCTCGGCAAGAGGGACAATTCGACAAAGACACATGAAATTATGTTGCAAACAATTAAAAAAATCAATAGTATCGGGCTCATAGTGAAGTGTGTTGTCAGTGATCAGGGACCTAGAAATGTCGGATTCCTTAAGAAAGTTGGTGTCTCGCCATCTCGGCCACATTTTTTACTTGATGAAAACCCAAACAAGATTTTCGTAATATTTGATCCGCCGCACCTGTTGAAATCAATACGGAATAACGTAAAAGATAAAATATTGCATTATCGAGGGGGGATAGTTGATTGGAATGAAATCATTCAAGTTTTTCAATTGAGCAAAGAAACACCTCTGAATTTGATACCTAAAATATCTGATGCGCATTTTGATTTGAATCACTTTTCCAAAATGACTGTTTCTGTAGCTGCGCAAGTATTCTCTGAATCCATGTTCACGGCTCATTTAGTGTACAGAACAATGTTTCCACATAAATTCCGAGGACAAAACGACAGGACCGGAGAATTCATTTCAGACATGGACAAACTATTTGATACTCTAAACTCACGATTAGAAAAAAAAAGTTTACCCAATAAATTGAATTATGCCATTGGTGAAGATACCGAACACGTTTCATTTTTAAAACAGATGCTAATCAATCTTGAAAACTGTAAATTCGAAACCGAAACTGGAACAAGCAGACCACCTTGTATAACCGGCATGATACAAACTATCAATGGCATCATTTATCTTTCTGAAGACCTCCGACAGCATAATCAGACGTACATACTAAAGACAAGACGATTGAATCAGGATCCATTAGAAAACTTATTTGCGACTGTCAGACAACAACACGGCTGTTCTGATAGGCCGTCACCCAAACAGTTTGAAGCAGGAATGAAACAGATTTTCATTACGCATTTAACAAAAATTTCGAATGCAACCAATTGTGAATCCGACGATAACCAGATGTTTGCAAAACTAAGTAGCCTCCAAAATATATCACAAAATACAATTACAAACCATTCAGTGCAAGATTTTTCGCTAGATTTAATAGTTCCATCTGAATATCAAGAAATACAATCCGAAACTCAACAATTCACTGAAACTAATGCAGTATATTATATATGTGGCTATTTGGCTCAAAAATTCAATGCCGCTCATAAATGTGATCAATGTAAGAAAATCATAATCCTTGAAGAGTCGACAACTTATAGCGATCACAAACTTTTCACTATTATGAAGAATTATGCAGGAACCAATGGCCTAAAGCATACGACAGAAATAGTTTTCAATACTGTGATAGCGTGGGAACATGCGTTCCAATGTAACATTAGAAAACTGTTACATGTTAAAAACATTTCGCAGACATTAAATAACATACTGCGACAAAGACACCCTCCTTTAACACTGTGCACCCCAGAGGCAACCAATAACTTTCTAAATTTGTTCATTAGAATTCGTTGTCACTGGGAGGCACGCTTCATTAGGCGATTTCTGAAAGCTGGGAATACCTTGAGCATAAATAAAAAAAGTCAAACAGAAATTAATAACAATATAAGAACCAATAACGCCACCAATTTAACTGGTAGAGAAAAAAGAAAAATGAAGAAATTCCTTTAAACTTTCCAAATATCGTTGACTGAATATGTAGCCGAATATGTGTTGTTTGCAATATTATTCCAATATAAAGTATACAGTGATGTAAAAAACAGTCATTTGAATATAAAACTTGATGAAATCGTATTATGTGTATTCATTTTCCTATTATCTGATCCGAATTCGACATATCATTTTCAATGATAGTATTTGACGGGTAAGATGAATTTGAATTTTTCCGCCAAATCCTTAGGAGGGGGGATTTTATGTGAATCTGAGCTGACAGATGTCGCTGAAACTCGTGTACGCAAAATTACATTACAACCTTATGGCAGCTTCCACTCTATCCTATCCTCTTTGTGTCAGGCGATGAATCAGCTCAGTTTGTTTTCTTTCAGAGAACGTCAATTCATTAACCTAACAGATAATTAATAAAATCGTCACATCGGATAACCCCAAAATGTGTGAATGTTTTTCCTAATTAGGTGACTCGTAAAATAACCCAGTTCTCGTGAGGTGTTTCAAGGGTTATAAGAGGGCTCTAATGAAACTTACTGTGATATTTTTCATGAAATCCGATCGATTTTTAATCATTAAACTTTATTCAAGCAGATCTTTGAAAGTTATTCGAATAATATTGAAATATCAGGATCAACCATCAAGATGAACAATAGGCTCTTAAATTGTAGAAACAGGTCTCGTTGTTCTATTGAGAAGAATGTCAATGGTTTAATGAACAACGCTTAAGGATAAGTTAACAGGTGGTAAAACTATGTAGAACCCATATGCTAGTTCAACGCAGGACTATATGAATCAACAACTTGTAAGAATTTTTACTTCTCACTCATATATTATCAACCATCTTGAAAGTCTAGTCTTACTTAAGTATGGAAGTTAAATTACAGCAAATGCAATTCAAACAATTAATTAAATGGTCGTATCAACCCTTGAGTATTGATTTTTCCTTACTTTTTTTGTCAAGCTCATCTTTGAAAAATAATTTGATAATATTGAAATATCATGATCAACCATTAACATGAATAATAGGCTCTTAAATTGTAGAAACAGGTCTCGTTGTTCTACTGAGAAAAATGTCAACAGTTTAATCAACAACGCTTAAGGATAAGTTACCAGGTGATGAAACTATGTAGAGGTATGTCTGCGCTGTTGTCTCCATCAATTGCAGTTGATGGTAATTCGCATACAGGATATCTATATTTGATCTGATTCTATCATAAACCTTCCAACATTTGTATTGGAACGTAGTCATTAACGCCAGTGACACATCTGTTCTGCCGCATGGGTAACGACGCTGTAGTTGGCCGCAGGTTTCAGCCGCCAGTTATGATGATTCTTTTATTATCTATCACAAATCGTCACGAATCATAATGTTGACTCAAACATTGAACCCACCAGAGGTGTGCCGGAATGCGAGAATTGAAATTTTTCGGGCAGGAGCCCCACGCCCCTATTCGTTCCTGGGTTTCGCGCAAGTGGCGGCTGAAACCTGCGGCCAACTACGGCATCGTGCATGGGTAGGATGTTGGGATCATAACGTTGGTCACCTACTGCCACGTTATTTTTGTTGTTGTTGTTTAAGGGTAGGAGATACTGAAATTTGAGTGCAAAAATTTCAAAAAAATCGATTTTCGGTTTTTTACGGAAAAGTGTTATTTGAACCCTTATCTTTACGTTTACTCAATAAAACGTATAATGTTACGGTAGAAGTTCCTAATTTTCCTATATTTCGCTTATTGCCATTTCAATTTGTGAAAATAAGTAACTTGAGATGCATTTTTCCATCAGGCTACCACACTCAAGTGATTCACGTGAGATGACAAAATAAAAACAAATAAAAATAACAATAATGAAAAATAATTTTTTTTAAATCATTGCTACTGAGAAAACATTCTAGTGACTCAGTCTTTTTACAGTTGATTAGTGCTATTTTGATACATAGTTCATGATTTTTCCAGATTTCAAGTCCTCCGCTGAACCAAAATGTAGTCCATCGAAGAAAAAGTAGTTGTCGTAAGGTACAGGTTGCTGCGTTGCATAAAATTTCTCCAAAATGTAGGAAATATTCTGTATGAATGTAATTTAATAAAGTACGCACTTTCTTCCCTCGGTGCATAAAGGCAATTATTAGATTAGGTTTCTTTATATTATTGCTCGTGAATAACCACATAGCCTGCGAGTTAAGCCATGGCCGATAAACATACTGTTCGACCTATATAGATATTTTACATCAATCATACTGCATTACACTGAAATGGGTTACAGTTCGAACGAGTTTACGCTCTATCGCAGCATGTTATACCTGTAAGCTTATCCTTAAGCGTCGTTAACTCATGAATACTTTTACACCCAATATCAATGAGAAAGAGTTGTTGGCTTATATTCTTGCGTTACACTCAAATGGGTTATCGTTTTACTACCTGTTAGCTTGCCCTTGAGCGTTGTTAACTAATGAATACTTTTTTGTCAAATATCCACTAAAAAGAGTTTGTAGCGACTTACGATGTTCACTACATTCACAAATGTCTGCAATTAACAAAATTTCTGAAATGTGAAATATCAATATTCACTTCCATAATTGAGTAAGACTAGACTTTCAAGATAGTTTATAATATTATTGAGAAGTAGGAATTCTTACAAGTTGTTCATTTATATAGTCCTGCGTTGAACTCACATGGGCTCTACATAGTTTTACCACCTGTTAACTTATTCTCAAGCGTTGTTCGTTAAACCATTGACATTTTTATAATTAGAACAACGAGACCTGTTTCTACAACTTAAGAGCCTATTGTTCATGTTAATGGTTGATCGCAATATTCCAACATTAATCAAATAATTTTCAGAGATAAGCTTGAATAAAGTTTTGTTTTCTCTCATTGAATTCTTTTTATTGTAATCATCTAGGAATACAACGTTACATGTATTTTTATTTACGTTATTTAATTAGTTGTTAACTTGTGTCTGATTTGTTACTGGAGATCTTTTAGCCAAGGCGAGCATTGAAATGAGAATATATGGTGTAAGTACCAGAAGGATGTCTTAGTTGGAACCAAGACTCGATTATGCAGCGTGTATCCGACACTTGGGATTCTTTACCCAAGTGTTCTGAACCCATTGCCAAAATTTGCATATAATATAATATATAATATATCTCTCTGTATTATAAAGATATCTCGCCGCCGCCGCCGCCACCGTGTCAGTATCGCAGGGAATTCTGGGTAATATTCCATGGCCACCTCGCCTCCGCTCGGCTCCTCCCCTCCCTGGGCCCTTGGATCGAGTCATGTGAACCTCTCGCCGGCCCTATCGCGCCTTGGGCCCTTGCTTTGAGTCATGTGAACCCCTCCCCGCTACCTCGGCTCCGCTCGGCTCCCCCCCTCCCTGGGCCCGTGGATCGAGTCATGTGGACCCCTCCCCGCCACCTCGGCTTGGCTCGGCTTTCCCTGCCCTCTCGCGCCTTGGGCCCTTGTTTTGGGTCATGTGAACCCCTCCCCGCTACCTCGGCTCCGCTCGGGTCCCCCCTCTCTGGGCCCTTGGATCGAGTCATGTGAACCCCTCGCCGGCCCTATCACGCCTTGGGCCCTTGCTTTGAGTCATGTGAACCCCTCCCCGCTATCTCGGCTCCGCTCGGCTCCCCCCCTCCCTGGGCCCGTGGATCGAGTCATGTGGACCCCTCCCCGCCACCTCGGCTTGGCTCGGCTTTCCCTGCCCTCTCGCGCCTTGGGCCCTTGCTTTGGGTCATGTGAACCCCTCCCCGCTACCTCGGCTCCGCTCGGGTCCCCCCTCTCTGGGCCCTTGGATCGAGTCATGTGAACCCCTCGCCGGCCCTATCACGCCTTGGGCCCTTGCTTTGAGTCATGTGAACCCCTCCCCGCTATCTCGGCTCCGCTCGGCTCCCCCCCTCCCTGGGCCCGTGGATCGAGTCATGTGGACCCCTCCCCGCCACCTCGGCTCGGCTCGGCTTTCCCTGCCCTCTCGCGCCTTGGGCCCTTGCTTTGGGTCATGTGAACCCCTCTCCGCCGCCTCGGCTCCGCTCGCCTCCGCTCGGCTCCACCCCTTCCTGAGAGCACTCATGTGAACCCCGCCTCCCCGGCAACCAAGTTAAGTTAGATTGAAATTGGTTTGGTTAGGTTAGGTTAAGTTGGGGGAGAAGGATATCACCCATAATTCCCTGTCGTATTGGCATGTCAGACGTGGGGGGAAGTCAGGGATACCCTCGAACCCATTCGAACCTCTCCCCTGATGCGCTCACCCCTCTTTCCCTTCGGTCGTCATCCCTTTTCAAGTACAACGATTGACAGCGCGAATTCTGCACGGATCTTTAGCCCTGCGTGCAGAATCACCTGTATAGATAGACGAAATGAGATATTCGAAAAGTTCAATTTTATTTTACCTGTATAGATAGACGAAATGAGATATTCGAAAAGTTCAATTTTATTGTACATTTGTTTATGAATAAACGAACAAGTGAAATGAACAAACGAAATGTAGTTACAAATTTCTGACGTCAATGCGATGACATGTAATTTGTGACAAGATAACTAGAATTTGATCGATTGGCTGTGCAAAAGATTTATATCGGATACAGTCTACAGAGAATAGGATCTTGCAGAGCCCTAAGCAAATTTGGTGGAATCTGGACATACATTTCAACAAGGTTGAAGACAAGTTGCCGCTTTAAGTGGTATAGAAAAGTCATCATAATTCCGAATAACAGGATTCAAAGTTAAGTAAATAGAAAATAGATTTAAAAGGAATCAGAGAGCTTCCTCTAGGTTATTATGAATAAGGCTATTCAAAAAACCATCAGAGGTGATGGTAACTGTTTGTTTAGGTCATTCGCATACTTTTTATATAATGACGAGGAGAAACATAGATTAGTTAGATTGCGAATAGTTGCGAATGTCGTGGATAATTGGGTATCGTATGAGGCTTTCATAATAGGTGATTCGTCTCACGAAGAAAAAATTATAGACAAAAATCATTATAAATTATATATGTCAAGAAACGGTGTTTATGGGGGTGAAGTAGAAATTTAATCGTTCGTGAGTATATATAACGTTCATGTATATGTTTACGTCAACAATTTCGAACTTCCAAGAGAATATGGACTAGCTCGCGGTAATCATAAGTTAATACTTTCATTATCTGGGGTTATGGATCGAGGTCATTATGATGTAATGGAATGTTTGAATTCAAATTTTTGGAATAAGTATAAAAGTTTTCGTAATAGTAGGTATTATAACCAAAATAAAGATTTAATAAATGATAATAGACAAATTAAAAATCTGACGAGTGTGCAAATAATGAATAAAAAAAATTTAGATAGAAAAGAAAATATGAATACAGAACGTTTAGAGAAAAAAAGAAAAAAAGACAGGGTGGAAAACATGAATGAAAACCGTTTAAAAAGAAAAAGGATAACGGATAACATTCAGCACATGACTGAGGACAGGAAAAGACGGAAAAGGGAAAAAGATATTGTGGAAAACATGAACGAAGATCGAATAAGAAATAAAAGGGAAAAAGACATGGTGAAAAACATGGAAGACGAAAGAATAAGGAATAAAAGGGAAAAAGATTTGGTGACAAATATGAACGATGAAAGGATAAGAAAAAAGAGAGAAAAGGACGTTGTAATAAACATGAAAGAAGAAAGAATAAGAAATAAAAGGGAAAAAGACATGGTGACAAATATGAATGATGAAAGGATAAGAAAAAAAAGGGAAAAGGATGTTGTAATAAACATGAAAGAAGAACGAATAAGGAATAAAAGGGAAAAAGATATGGTGACAAATATGAACGATGAAAGGATAAGAAAAAAGAGAGACAAGGACGTTGTAATAAACATGAACGAAAAAAGAGTAAGAAATAAAAGGGAAAAAGACATGGTGACAAACATGAACGAAGAAAGAATAAAAAATAAAAGGGAAAAAGATACGGTGAAAAACATGAATGAGGAAAGAATTCTAAAACGAAGAAACGTACAACAAGCTATTAAATTATTTCCTAATAAAGAAGCTTATTTAGATTTCGGTGAAATGAACTACATTTGTCCACATTGTTCGGCGTTTTTCTGGTCGGTTGAATTTTCAAAAAAGAGCTGCTGCCATTACGGAAAAGTGAAATTACCACCTTTAAGTGAATACGATGAAAATTTGAAAAATTTAATATTACATTACAAAAAATTTAGAGAATTAATTCGATATTATAATAGTCGATTTTCGTTTGCCACTTTCAACGCAAATGTAATAAATGAATCAAAGAGAGGAGTGTATAACTTAAAAATTCAGGGTCAAGTTTGCCATATCACCCCGAATAGTATTCATACAAAAAGAGGCGACACCCCTCACTGTGGACAAATTTATATTTATGACGATTACAGAGAGACCGAAGAAAGACTAAAAGAGAATAAAAATTTGATAATACAGCATATAGAAACGATATCAAAAGTTCTAAACGCGGTAAATCCGTATGCTCAAAATTATAAACATTTATTCGAATTAACAAAAAATAAATCAGTCGCGGAATATTACCTATATTTTGTGCGAAACGTTGTCAATTTAGATAAGAATCGCTATAATTCACCGACAACTGCAGAATGTGCAGCTTTAATTGTTTCTAAAAATGGGCAAATTCCGACTGATTTTGATTTATGTGTCTATCCGAAATATGTTTCAATAGGAGGTAATGATTTTACATGCATGAGTAAATTATCTTTTCACGTCGACCCAATGATTTTTCCCATAATGTTTCCGTATGGAGATTTAGGTTGGAGCCCATCATTTAAACAAAATCAACATAGTACCAAACGACTTACAGCTTTACAATACTATTCACATCGTTTAGACTATAGAAAAACGGCAAATTTCAGTCCCATTTTATTTTGTGGTCGATTAACACAACAATACGTGATTCAAGCCTATATAATCATAGAAAATAATAGATTAAATTTTTTGAGATACAATCAAAAGCAACTACGAATTGAATGTTATCAGGGACTATTTGATCACGTTGCACGTAGTGTTTTAAACGACTCACAGAATTTTAAAAATACAGAACGTTTAGGAAATATTTTTGTATTGCCATCAACATATTTAGGTAGTCCAAGACATATGCAGCAAAATTATCAGGATGCGATGGCTATTGTTAGAACGATAGGTCGACCAGATTTGTTCATTACGATGACTTGTAATCCAAATTGGCCAGAATTGCAAAGAATTTTAATTGATTTTCCAGCAGGAACAAAATGTAATGATATTCCGAATATAACCGTACGACTATTTTATGCTAAATTTCGAGCTCTTTTGTCTGACATAATCAGCGGAAAAATTTTCGGTAACATTTTAGCATATGTCTATACAGTGGAATTTCAAAAAAGGGGTTTACCTCATGCACACATGCTTTTTGTATTAAATTATAAAAACAAATTAACAACCCCAGAAGCTATTGATAAATATATTAGTGCGGAAATACCTACGAATAATCCTGAACTGCAAGAATTAGTCATGAAACACATGCTGCACGGTCCTCATACGAAATATTCTCCCTGCTTCAACAAAGATGCAAGTAATTGCTCCAAAAAATTCCCGAAGACATTTTGCGAATCAACAAAGTTTGAAAAGAACGGGTTCCCGGTATATCGACGTACGAACAATAAAAACAAAGGTCACGTATATAATAGAAAAATTGATGAAAAATTTGTAAAAGTAGACAATTCTATGATGGTTCCTTATAATCCAGATTTACTTAAAAAATACAAGTGTCACATCAACGTGGAATATTGTGCATCTATTATGAGTACCAAGTATATATATAAATATTTACACAAAGGTCATGATCGAGCATTAATAGAATTGAAAAGAAAAAAAATCGATAATTGCGACGAAATTTCGGAATATGTTGATAGCCGATATTTGAGTCCCATGGAGGCAGCCTGGCGTATTGAAGAACTACCAATTTCAGGAAGATCGCACACTATCGTTCGCTTGGCTGTTCACACCGAAAATCAACAACAAATAATTTTTGAAGAAAACAAAGAAAAAGAAGCGTTAAGGAATAATATTAGAACCCTAACAGCATGGTTTGAATTAAACAAACACGATGAAAATGCTCGGAATTTTATTTATTGTAATATACCGAAAAATTATTTATTTGATTCTTCGAAAAAAATTTGGGTCAAGCGTCGATCTTTTTCGAAGGCAATTGGTCGCGTTGTTAATGTTAGTCCAAAAGATACTGAACGTTTTCACTTGAAATTATTGCTGAATCGTATAAAAGGGGCAACATGTTTTGATGATTTAAAAATATTTGAAAATATAAATTATAAAACATTCAAAGAAACGGCGATTGCAATGGGATTAATAGAATGTGATACACAAATTTTTAATATATTTGAAGAAGCATGTAACATCATGATACCTAAGCAATTGCGTAAATTCTTTTCCTGGTTTATTATTGCTGAATATTCATCTTTTGCTTACCAAATTTGGAATAAATTCAAAAAGTATTTTTGTGAAGGTTTTAAAAACAATAATGAAAATCGTGCATTGCAGGAAATTAACAATATTTTGAATTTAGAAAACATGAAATGCTCTGACTTTGGGTTACCTGACAACGTAATCGAAATTTCGGAAACTATAGATGAACAACAAAAGATAATTGAAACAAATAAAGACATGTGCAAAAAATTGATAAATCAACTTAATAAAGATCAATATTCCATTTTCAAATATATAATAAACAAAAATAATCAACGTATTATATTTATTGATGGTCCGGGAGGTACTGGAAAAACATTCCTATATAAAACGTTAATTCACTACTTTTTGGGAGAAGGAAAACATGTAGTTGCAATGGCATGGACAGGAATCGCATCAATTTTGTTACCCGGTGGTATGACAAGTCATAGAACCTTCAGGCTACCGTTGGATTTATCAAATATAGAAACTTCGTTTTTGAAATTAATGTCAGATAAAACAAAATTACAACAATGTGACGTACTAATTTGGGATGAAGCTTCAATGATCCCTAAAAAGGCATTAGAAATTGTAGATAGAACACTCCGAGATTGTTGCAAAATTGATGATGTTCCATTCGCAGGAAAATTATTAATATTAGGAGGAGATTTCAGACAAATTTTACCAGTCGTAAAGAACGGAACCAGATCACTCATCATCAATGAAACTATCAAATTTTCAATGTTATGGAAAAATTTTAAGAAAATGGAATTAACTCAAAATATGCGTACGCGCGATGAAGATTTTTCATCATTTCTGTTGAACATAGGAGTAGGGAAAATCAAATCTTTCAGAATACCAAAAAATTGGATAACTCATGATGTTTGCACACAAATTTATGGCGACGTCATCCAGCCAACTGATGATTTATCGGATCGAGCAATTTTATCTAGCCATAACGAAGAAATTTATAAACTGAATGACAAGATATTACAAAAAATTAATACTCCAGAACAAATTTATTACAGCATCGATTATGCAAAACACAGAGGAGTTGATCAAACAGACATTGACATTGAATTAAATTATCCGATTGAATATTTGAATTCTTTAAAATTTCCAGGACTTCCAATACACCGATTGGTTTTAAAAATAGGAGCTATTATTATGCTGATTAGAAATCTAAGTATTAATGACGGACTATGTAATGGTACCAGATTGAAAATTATTAACTTATTCAAATTTAATTTGGAAGTAGAAATAATAACTGGGAGCAACATTGGAAACACCGCTTTTATTTCAAAAATATTAATAGATACAGGAGAATTTTCGCCATTGCCGTTCATTCTGTATCGAAGACAATTTCCTGTCGTTTTAGCGTTTGCAATAACAATTAATAAATCACAAGGCCAAAGTTTTGAAAATGTTGGATTATATTTGGACAAACCGTTATTTTCACATGGACAACTATATGTGGCTTTATCGCGATGTAAAAATCCAAAAAAATTATTCATTCTAAATAATTCGGACTCAGACATTCCAAATCAAATTGAAAATATCGTATGGGGCGAAATTTTAAAGTAATATCTATATTGAACGTTTCATCTCTTTCCATAGAAGTTATAAACTAAACATAAAATTTTGATCACTTCAAACCTATTTTGTTAAGCGGCTCTGGCTGGCACGTCAAAATTGTCTGCAGATTGTCTTCGATTTTATTTTTTAGACTCTATTGTATATTCTGGAGTGTTGAATTAATAATGCAAAGTGGATTAGGCCTAAAGGGGACACCACGATAAAAAAAAACGCGCCAACGTATCTACCGCAAGGTGGTGTGGAAAAGATTAAAATTCAAAATGGATTTGTCTTTTTCACTTTCAATCTGACTTCCTATTTTTTGTTGTCTCAATTTTCTTTCATTTCCCAGCGTTCCTATGAAAGATCCAATTGGCAAAAACTATGCGGACTACGTACTGTACTGTTACCCACCCTGTCGATGATCATATAGAGACGGAACCTCGGATAGAACACTTCGTCAGATGCAGGACTATAAAAATATATCGCCCTTATATGAATATGTATACAGAACATTAGTTTGTGCTCAACTTTGTTTGTGCTCCAAATAAACACATTAGATTCATGTGAACTTCATTAGTATTATTATTTAAAATACTATGAAAAACAAATTTTTCACACGCATAATTTTAATAAATTTCTAATATGAACACGAAGATTCCTTCCATATAAAAATGATTGAGATGCAGATAATTAATTAATATTGATTATTATACATCATTTACAAGATTCGGACTCAAACAACCCAAATCCAATTGAAAGTGTCACATGGTCCAAAATTTTGAATCAATAATCATAGGGGGGCGTAGCCCCCCTAGTATATATATATATATTATATATATTATATATATATAATTAGCTGATTCATCGCCTGATAGATGTCTGAATTTCATACCAACTTTGAAGAAAATTAAAATCAAAATGTATGTACGGTTGCCCGATCACTCCAAACACGGCGCTTCAGGATCAGTTTCCGCGACTGTACACACTAAACACTATCCGGAATGGGTCTTTATTCTATCAATTGACCTAAATATACAATAGAAATCAGCGTCGCATAGGTTTTGCATATTGCCCTAAAATAACAAGTTTTTGCTTGACGTTATGAGATTCTACATCGCAATGAATATTCATACATTGAATACAGTCATTATTACACATCAGATTGTGGAAATTTATCATCCTAGGTATAGAGAATCACTTTATTCTGGGCCTATTGTCGTTTATCACTCGTACAACATTTATTTGGTGAATTTGAAGACCTCTTTGCACTTGAAAAATGTTGATCACGTAGTCAATCTCCATACTCCCACTGGCAGCAGACGAAAGCCTGTAAATCACTATTAGATATCAATTTCATCACAATACTGGCATTTTTTCGCGAGCCTCTGGTATAGGTACCAGAGTGTGCCAGAATAATAGTGTGTGTCACTCAAACTATATATTGGTATCCTTTGGGACCTGTACCAAACCTATATCAGAGGCTCGCGAAAAAAAAACGCATAATATTATGTTCATTATTTCAGCAGAATACGTATATACTTATCTCATGGAACGGCATTATGTCACAATGAATGAGATTAAGTTGTCTGATGAAGGTTTATAGGCGACAGCCAGATTTATGAACAAACTGCGGCGAAAAAACCTTTACTAATAAGAATCGCTGTGCCTATTCGCACGACAGATTGTCTCCAAGAGAGACACTCCAGACACTCCAGACACGCCAGAGTCGGAGGAAAATTGTTAGCGTGACTGTTAATACGGTGGAAAATTGGAGTGACTAAACGATAGTCATGTAGCGTGTATGTAATATGTATGTATCAGCACCGGCCACTCCGAAAACTGGAGTGACTTAAATTAATATGTAGCCTGATTCTAACGATTCATATGCGGTGATCGTACGTGCGTGCCTGAACATATTTGTTTCTACTCGCGTTTTAGAACTGCTTCGACGGTTAAGGTTAGGTTCGAAATAAATTCTGATCAGAAAATATCGGCTGAACGCGCACGCATGCGCAGTGCACTGATATTGTGCCAATACTTTTACCATTGAGTATATTTAAGCGGCGTAATTTGAATTTGAAGAATCTGCCTATCATTCTCAGATTGCTACCAACCGCCAGCTTCTAATCGTCACAGAAATTTCGGCGTATACACTATCCAGTGTATATTAGAGATCAGTGAGATATACTGCAATGGTAGTTCGGTCGGTAACTTCGGGTACTCTTCAATTCCCAAGTCCACTTCGAGCCCACTTTGGCGGCTCACAAAGTCCCATAAGGGTAACCGTGTTTAGAATATTAGCCCAGGGCCCAACAAATTCACGACCGCCCCTGTTCAACGTGTTCGTCAATCTTCGCGTATCGCTATTGGTGGCGGTCCACGGACCAGTTCAAACGTGCAGAGTTCGTGAATCTTTGCGTATCGCTAGTGGTGGATATCTGTAGTCTGAACATTACGAACGCCGGTGTACTCGTGTGAGAAAGAAATTCAGGAGATAACTGTGTTTTGTCGAAGGTGAGTATATTTCAAGGAGCATATAATCAGTATTCGATATAAATTGGCTAATAGATTTCAACGCGACTAGTACAATCTCATCATAAGTAAGGGTGTCAGTCTCATCTTTGTAAAATACATCGGAATCTTGATTTTCAAATTTATTAATTTAGCAATTTATATCGATGGAGTAATACCATATGGGCGTATGCGCCAAAAAAAAAAAATTCGTTTTTTTTGTGGAAAAATCTTTTTCGAGCAATATAAACTCTTGTGGGCTCATCAAAAAAATTTTATACAACGCAAGCATGTTTTACCCGTTTTTCATGCTCGATCTCGGTACACAAAGTGGGGGTTTTAGTGACAGCTGAGCGGGTTTGCAAGTAGGCATGCACAGAGTTTACTTTTAGCTACTTTTAAGTCCTAGGAGTTGAAAGTGGTCTCTGACGTACGCATTGTTATGCGTAACAACGTGTTGTTATCCGTTGCTATGCGTGTATGTAGTCCGTCGGCTTTGTGTACCATATCGAGCATAAACTTGTAAAACATGCTATTGTTGCATAAAATATCGTGTGTACCAAGGAGGCGAAGGTCTTTTCGCCAAGCTTATTAGCAATACTCGTCTACGACTCGTATTGCAAATTTACGCTCGGGGTTACAAGACCTTCTTTGCCTCCTTGGTACACAATATACTATTTACCGTTCGCAGAATGCCGTTGCCATCATGTTTTAATTGGAAGTAATTTGATTAACATTATAGGTGTCGGGCGAACAACTCGTACTGGAGAAAGGACAGCAATTTAATGACTTTATAGAGCTCGCTACTTTTATGGACAAGTATCAGAAACAAGAAGGCGAACAATATTCTGTCCAGCGGAGTAAAACAATAAGCGCAGCCAATTTGCAAAGACAAATTAATGACTGCCTCATATATTATTCACTGCGTTATGCATGTAAATATAGTGGAATCTACAAGACGAAAGGGAAGGGCTTACGAAAAGCTGTGTATGAATATTTTACTTCTATACGTATATTCAGTTGGGTCATCAATGTAATCTTCCATGGTGCATCACTGAAAACCTTTGAGTAATGTAAAAGAATACTCCGCATATGAGGAGACTGCTCCGTTTTAAAATATCGTGTGTACCAAGAATGCGAAGGTCTTTTCACCGAGCGTATTTGCAATACCATATATATTTTTTTTTCAAAGATTTAGAGGTGCCTTATTGCACCTGAAAATTTCCAGTTCGAATAATATGAAATAGATAATGTTGTGCACTTGAGTAGTTCAAAATTTAACAAGGATTGATCTCATGAAAATGTCTCATACGCAAAAGGAAACAGAATTAGAAGCTACACAAAAAAATGTTTACTATGAATATCGTAAATTCACTTTGTCAAAAATTAGATCCGTTGAAACTATATTTTGTAGATCACCTATAACTCCAGAAGAATTCAATTCGCCAAATTGGCACTGCAGACCGTAGTGCAGATTTTCATGGCATGAAGCTAGTCGAAAATTGAATCTTTAAATCCAGAGTTCTCATTCTACAAGAAGTATTAGTTTACATTACTTTGAAAGTTTTTGGGAATGGACCATAAACAACAAGAAATATCAATTTTATGTGTTTGACCCTAATGTATACCTCACTTTTGTGAAAAAGTTACCCAATTGTACTTAGGTAATTGATGTGTTCGTTCACAGATCTATGAAGACGAATTGTCCGGCATTTATATTCATAAGAGCATCGAAGAATGGCAAATTCCTAGAAGTGATAGATCTAAATATAATTCATAATCATCCACCCGAAGACACATTTTTGAAGGTCGGTATCGATAGGTTCATGACGTATCACCAATATACTGTTACTAAATTAGCTTCTGTGGGCTAATTGCAAATATTTAAAGAGAGGCTTGAGCAGATTAAGTTAAATAAAATGTGGGTCCTGAGTTGAAATAAGAGATTCAAGTCGAAGCAAATATAATTGTCAGGGAAATTGAATATATTGGGAAATGCGAGAAAATGTGTGTTTACAGTTTGAAGTGTGAAACAGCACTGTTTTTATAATAATGTTTTACTTCAGTTATTTCCCACACAGCAGTGAAACATGACAAAAACCTTACAGGAACATCATAATTGTAACGTTTCACCTTTTGTAACTTCTTCTGTAACATTTCTGTACTGTTTCTGTAACATTAAAAAAAAGTTACATGTCCGTTTTAAAACATCGAATTTGTAATGTTTATGTGATCTTTTTTTCATAAGGTTTTTATAATGTTCTTGTCACGTTTTACTGATGTTTCTGGACATTCTTTGGTAAGGTTTCTGGAATGTTTCAGTAACATGCAAAAATGTTACGTGTCGATGCTGCCGAAGAGTCAGATATATGAAAACCGATTCAACAGATAGAACTACTGATTGAAATTAATTTCACGCATTCTTTTTTTTTTTTTGCTTCTACTCAAACTATTTCAATCAGAAACTCAGTCAGTTGTATATCGCTGTAATCGGATCTGTTCAAGAATGTGAAATTTTCCTAAGGGGGTATATACACACCTTGAAAATAATTTTTTCCAAATCACTGCTACGCTCTGAAAAAAAATTCTGGTGACTCAGTTCTTTTACAGTTGATCAGTGCTATTTTGATACGTAGTTCATGATTTTTCCAGATTTTATGTCCTCCGCTGAAAAAAATGTAGGCCATCGAAGAAAAAGTAGTTGTCATCGGGTACAGGTTGCTGCGTTGTATGAAATTTCTTCAAATTTGGAGGAAATATTCTGTATAAATGTAATTCAAGGGCAAACCAATAATATTCCATGAATTCAAGTTTTAGACGTAGAAATTTCAGAATGTAAGACTTTATTTTCCATCGTTTTGGAAAAAATATTTTATAATCAAAAATTTCTATTTCGAAAACTTGAGTACATGAAATACTATTGGTTTGCCCCTAAATTATATTTATACAGAATATTTCCTCCAAATTTGAAGAAATTTCATGCAACGCAGCAACCTGTACCCTGCGACAACTACTTTTTCTCCACAGACATAAAATCTGGAAAAATCATGAACTATGTATCAAAATAGCATTAATCAACTGTAAAAAAACTGAGTCACTAGTATGTTCTCTCAGAGCGTAGCAGTGATTTAAAGCAAATTATTTTTAACCCTAGCATGCCACACTTATTTTTTTGGGACATATTTGCCACACTCGGGTTTGTGGGACCCCATTCAGATTTTCAATCATAACTCCGAGAAAAATAGTCGTATTTCGATGGCTTTTTTTCTAATCAATAGCCAATTAGTCGAGGAATCTGTCTATGCATTGACCGAATCGTAAAAGTTGAGAACTTCTGAGATATACTCGTTTAAAAAATGGTTTTTCTCGAGAAAAGCGAAGAAATTTTGATTTTTGAAGTTTTGTTCGGGTTTCTCAGACCCCAGTGGGGCATGCGAGGGTTAAGGTGTATCTACCCCCTTAATGTCACAGAAACATTATAGGCAAAATACGCTCCATTTTAGCTACCTGAAAGTTAGCGCGGAGTGATTTTTTTTCTCAATAATCGGGAAAAATTATCTAATAAAACGTTCGCGTGATTCTGCGAAAACATTACGGATGAAACATTTTGAAATAAATATTACGAAAACGTTGTATTACTCATATCTTTGAAACATCAAAACAGAAATATTTTTGTAATACTATAACCGATATTAAAATTTAAACATTTAAAAATAAACATTGGAGAAATGTTTCATTGTGATGTTTTAAAATGATCGAAATCGAAACATTTTTATAATCTTACAAAATATTCTGAAATTGATGTTACGTATGTAACCTTTTTAACATCTAGTAGAAATATTACAAAAATAATATTACAAAATGCAACATTATAGAAACGTTATAAATGTGATGTTACATTTAAGTAACAATTATGAGGTTTCTGTAACATATTGTAACATTCTCTGCTGTGTGGGTTAATATTAACGAGTCATTTATTTGTATTCGTTTATCTTCTATGACTGCTAGATGATACGAAGTTTAAATATAGAATGTAAAGGTAATTTCTTAGTAAAGCGAAAGAGGAAAATCAATCTTTGTAACAATACCTATAATGAGAAGTGTGAATATCACTGATTGATGATTGAGAAGCACTCGTATTACTTCCATTGATTATGTTAGGCAGAATAGGAGATTGAGAGATACAATGTTATTACTTCGCTAGCCTGAAATAAAGTGAGATTTGAGAATCATTTTCATGTGCGAATTACGTATATTTGTTTCTTTCTATAGGAGCCCTCGCAAGCCATTCAGTCCGAAATGCAAAGTGAAGCCACTCCAAATGATGTCAATGTCTTACCCGGACCCCGAATGCTGGAGTTAGGTGGAGGTGACACCTCTGATCCTAGTGAATTAGACATCTGCAATCTATCCCTGTACGTTGCTTCAGAAGAAGCAGTTTCTACACAAAAACCGATCCTTGATCTGCGAAACATCCAGCATGACATGACACTTCCTGTCATTTCTAGTGCTGGGATACCTTGCAATTTGAAATTGATTAAGGCAGAAATGGGACAGTCAACCAAAGATACATCAAATTTGGAAAAATTTGAATTCAAAGATCAAGATTTGGCAGCCATATTGGATTCATCTGAATTCCTGGACAAGATAACAACAGAAGGTGGTGAAGTAGCTTCATCTCTGGAAGCATCAATTGCAGGCAACTCCAAAGGCAGCTCTTAAACTGATGTCACAACAAATACAACTAATGTAGAGAAAAAAGTACGGGACATAGAACCTTTACCCTCGGCAGGTAACGTCCTAGGAGCTTCAGCCGGAGACAGCGGGAAGGACACCGAGCAATGTGCAGGACGGCCCCCTATCATATATACCAAAGTACCGCAGAAAAATATAGTTCATGCGTCAGCTCATGCCAAAGTGACGACCGAAGACATATACATGCCACCTGCAACAAGGTCAAGGGGGCGTCCGAAGGGCGCGGTACTAACTGCGATCGGACTGCCCAGGTCCAGGGAACGTGCATCTCCATTCCACGAAAAGACGGAAAATGAGAAAGTGAGACAAGTCCTAGAATGGCTTCTTCCCAGAATCATAATACAAAACGTGGTATGCGGAGAGTACCAAATCCGCATGCACGACGTACTAGGCCTTGCACCAGAGGTACTATCGGACGGCATAATGGACGAGGCCGTAAAATTGTCACTGGTGCAGCCATATTTTGACAAAGAGGCATTTGCATACGTCCGGAAACTTGTGCGTGACAAAAAAAAAAAAATGAACACCTTTCATTGCAAAGTTTGTGAGGAGGTGGTAGAAGAGGACTGCATCTTTTGCAATAGTTGTTTGCTGTGGTTGCACTTCAGGTGCGCTAAACTGAAGTACGCCCCGAAATGCGACCAGTGGTATTGCGCAGACTGCAAGAGCGCCCGATGAGCGAATTTCCTATTTCTATAAAGATTAGTGTGTGTTGATAACAAAGGTGGGCACAGTTAATCCAAAAGTTAACTTCGTTAATCGTTCATTCGTTAATTAAAAAGTTAACTTCGATAATCGTTAAAACGTTACATTTTCGAAAATTTAACGCAAGTTAAAGTTAACCGTTAAAAGTTAAGTATCCAAAACTTATACTGCTTTTGGGCTGGATACATAGGTGAATAAGACAAAAACACGTAGGTAGATTAAAATTAAACAAATAACTATTTAACCCTTCTGGTCACCACGGGTCAAAATGACCCGAGCATAAACTTTTAAGGTAAATCTCGGTAAGTCCGTGGCCGAAGAACTCAAAAAACATAAAAAATGTAAAATAAAAGAAAAAATCAGCAAAGACGAAAAAGACGGTGTTTTTCGCAGCACTTTCCATCATTTTGATTTTGAAATATCAAAAACGAAAAGTAAAAGAAAGAAAAAGTAAAATATACACATATAAAATTGAAAGTCAATTAATTTCCAATAGAAGCGAACATTCGAATTTAATGGGATATGGCAATTTTTCATTCCCGTCATTCGAATGTCAAATCCTCCAAATTTTAGAATTTTCTATCGAGCCGTTTCCCAGAACATCGCGCGGATTCATGCGACAGACCGCCGGACCGACAGACAGACCGACATTTTCTAGAAACCTGTTTTTCGGATTCCAGAGGGTAGGAAACGTAAAGATTCGTTGAAATTAGCAAATCCACTTTTCGACCGAGACCAATACTTTTCTTAAATCACCAAAGGTGATGAAAAGTAAAAATAAAAAATAAAAATCCTAAAATGCATTGACCTCTTTACGATTTTTTTTTAACATGTCATTTGAATTTTGATGTACCGACTTTTACTACATCTTCTGGAAGATTCAAAGTATTTTTCAGTATTTTTTTCGGTGCCGATCGAACGGATAGTTTTCACGCGACAACCGTCTGAAAATGGCTCGGGTTAATTCGACCCGGGTGTGACCAGCTTGATTGAAATCGGAGGTGTGACAATGAAGGGTTAAAAGAAGGCTATTCATTATTGATCATAGTTTTGAATTAGGTGCATGTTGCCCTTAATAAACATTAGCATATTAAAATTTTCATCCGACAGCGACGATCGTTTAGCCTGTAAAATATCTTTGTCCGTAGAAAAAGACATATGAACCTGAACTTGTAGACAAGCCTTGTTGCACCCACTTTGCGGCCATTTCCACCTTTTTATTTTCTTGTAAATGGCGCACGCGCATATCGTTATATTGGTATCCTTACGCCAAATAAATAAAAATTCACAATAAATAACAAGCATAACTGCAATATGAAATATACACTGAAAAAAAAGGTTTTTTTCAGTTGATGTAACGGACTAAAGTTAACGGAAGTTCAATTTAACGGAAGTTAAGAAAAGCGTTAACATTTTTTGAAGTTAACTTAAAAGTTAATCCGTTAAGCAGATTGTTAACTTCGTTAATTAACGATTAACGGATTAACGAGTTAATGCCCACCTTTGTGGATTGACGTATTGACGTCGATCGTCGCGCATGCTAGCCATATGCGAATAGTCCGTTGTAAAAGCATCGTCTGCTAGTTCGCTTAGAAACCCGTATTTGCTCCTAGCAGATGACGCTTAAAGGACAATTCGCATATGGTTAGCATGCGCGACGATCGACGTCAATACGTCAATCCATACAGAAAATTATTAAATCAGTGAAATCCAAAAATATCGCACGGTAAAGAGTAATTGCGAATTCTTATTAGTAAAGGTTTTTTCGCGGCAGTTTGTTCCTAAATCTGGCTGTCGCTTATAAACGTTCAATCGGACAACTTAACCTCACTTATTGTGATATAATGCTGTTCCATGAGATAAGTACATACGTATTTTGATGAAATAATAGCTGAGTTCGTCTTAGTTACACTTTCTACACTTTTCTTACACTTTTTACGCTCGCCCAATAGGAGGTGTGGATTTCTAGTGAAAAGTGTAAAATCTAGTAAAAGTTTAGAAAGTGTAGCTAAGATTAACACAGCTATTGAATATCGACAGCTTAATGACATAGTCACGTAAGTGCCAGGATTTTGGTATTTTTTGATATTTATGTGACAGAACAATTATTATTATCAATTTAACAATTTTTTTAGAGATACGTCTGTCTGACCTCGAAAAAAGTCATTTTTGGCACTAACGTGACTATGTTATTAGGCTGTCGATAGAATATGGCGATGAAATTGATATCTAATGGTGATCAGTGCGAAGAGGTCTTCAAATTCACCAAATGAATATTGTACGAGAGATGAACGACTAAAAGCAATACTACGTCAATAGGCGAAGAATAAAGTGATTCTCTATACTGCCGTGCTAAGCACAAAGGTGGTAACTGACTTTTTCGTCAAAAACGAGTTAGGACTCTAAGATGGTTTAATAACAATCGACGAATATTTTCATCATATTATTAAACATTCTAATTCATTTTTTCATAATAAAATTACGCTATTAAAGTTACCGTATCTTCGTTAAAGTTGTCAATTACTAGAATAATTAGCCTTATTTAACAGTAATATTAATACAACAGTAACGAATAAGATAAGCTTTTATCTTTTCGATTCAAATCAAATTTTAAAATCGTTCGACTTCGAATATAATTCTTAATTACTGTGAAAATTGAAAATTGAAAACTGTCAATATCTCAAGATGGCCAAAAATGCAGTTACCACCTTTGTGCTTAGCACGGCAGTATACCTAGGACCATAAATTTCAACAATCTTGTGAGCAACAATGACTGTATTCAATGTATAAATATTCATCGCAATGTAGAATCTCATAACGTCAAGCGAAAACTGGTTATTTGAGGGCAACATGCAAAACCCATGTGACGGTGATTTACATTGGATATTTAGGTGTGAGAAGTATTGCCTAGATAGATATAGAATGTAGATGTATTGGACGAGGCTGAAGCTAGCAGCCAGAATTAGCAGCCGAACGCTGCTACGCATAGGCGTTCAACGTTGAGGTACAACGTACATTATTCCTGCTTCTCGCCTTTGACTCGCCTTTAGCTCGTCCTGAAATCATTATTCTCGCCGAAAAATACTTGGTTTACGGGCATGCCACATAATATACTATCAAACACGAGTCTAATCTTATTTCTTGCTTTCATAACATCCCAACAGGTTATGGAACCATCAAGATTCCACCGTGCGAGGTAATACTTGAATTACTATATCATAAACATGATAAATAAAAGGAAAGAGAGATGTGACGCCTTCAAAATTTGATGAGACAATAAGAGAGTTTTAACGTTATCAAATCTTTATGCAGAAATGACATATGAGGCAATACTTGTCAATTTTGTGGATCGGTATGAACAAATTTTTCATTTTGACACTATTAAAGACTATTCCAAAGTTGCTGCATTATCTAACTCTACGTTCACTAGTTATTTATTCTTTAGACCAATATATGTAAACTGTTAAAGTACAACTGAACGTAATAGTGTTGCAGAATGGTTCAACCAGACCATACAAAAGAAGGTGAAAGCGTATATGTACGATGCAAAATTGCCAGGAAATATGTGTGAACGGAGACGACTGATACAAATAAAATCAATGATACCAGCTTTTCTGATAAAATGAGAGATGAGAGAGAGAGAATTAACATATTACCTGCGATGCAGTTGAATAATGGAAATGACAAAGAGATGAGTGAAACTGAGGATAAGATTTATCATGCAATGATTGCACAGATTAATCAAGACCCAGTGTCACGTAGAGGTGCAATGCGAAATAAAGAGTATGAATCGGATAAAATCATGGAAGGTGTCCAAAAAATGTTTACAACACTGGCTGACGTCTCCAGGAATAATGTAGAAGCAAAGAAACTTCGACTCCGATATTCAGAGGCAAACAAAAATAATATTATACCATATGTGAATTTATCGGACCAGTCGAACCAAATTTTTAAGTCTTCTAACTGAAGCTCACCTCTATATGAGCGTGCAGTCTTCAGATAGACTGAAAAAAACGGAAGTGCATCATAATTATTTTTTCAAGTAAAAATTCCTTCAGCCCGGGTTTGAACCGGGACCTCCGCATTTGTACTGCGACGCCTTGTCCAATTAGACCACTGAAGGACTGGAGGAATCTTTACTTGAATTTCATGTTATTGTCATTGACCTTCTTAGTCCCAGGTCTGTGTTTATTTCATTGAGTAGTGACTCTATCGTTCGAAGCCTATTAATTCATACCATATGTGAATTTATCGGACCAGTCGAACCAAATTTTTAAGTCTTCTAACTGAAGCTCACCTCTATATGAGCGTGCAGTCTTCAGATAGACTGAAAAAAACGGAAGTGCATCATAATTATTTTTTCAAGTAAAAATTCCTTCAGCCCGGGTTTGAACCGGGACCTCCGCATTTGTACTGCGACGCCTTGTCCAATTAGACCACTGAAGGACTGGAGGAATCTTTACTTGAATTTCATGTTATTGTCATTGACCTTCTTAGTCCCAGGTCTGTGTTTATTTCATTGAGTAGTGACTCTATCGTTCGAAGCCTATTAATTCATACCATATGTGAATTTATCGGACCAGTCGAACCAAATTTTTAAGTCTTCTAACTGAAGCTCACCTCTATATGAGCGTGCAGTCTTCAGATAGACTGAAAAAAACGGAAGTGCATCATAATTATTTTTTCAAGTAAAAATTCCTTCAGCCCGGGTTTGAACCGGGACCTCCGCATTTGTACTGCGACGCCTTGTCCAATTAGACCACTGAAGGACTGGAGGAATCTTTACTTGAATTTCATGTTATTGTCATTGACCTTCTTAGTCCCAGGTCTGTGTTTATTTCATTGAGTAGTGACTCTATCGTTCGAAGCCTATTAATTCATACCATATGTGAATTTATCGGACCAGTCGAACCAAATTTTTAAGTCTTCTAACTGAAGCTCACCTCTATATGAGCGTGCAGTCTTCAGATAGACTGAAAAAAACGGAAGTGCATCATAATTATTTTTTCAAGTAAAAATTCCTTCAGCCCGGGTTTGAACCGGGACCTCCGCATTTGTACTGCGACGCCTTGTCCAATTAGACCACTGAAGGACTGGAGGAATCTTTACTTGAATTTCATGTTATTGTCATTGACCTTCTTAGTCCCAGGTCTGTGTTTATTTCATTGAGACTGCACGCTCATATAGAGGTGAGCTTCAGTTAGAAGACTTAAAAATTTGGTTCGACTGGTCCGATAAATTCACATATGGTATGAATTAATAGGCTTCGAACGATAGAGTCACTACTCAATGAAAAAAAAATAATATTATTATGATTATTATTATTTATTCGAGAATAAACCACAAAATTTTAGAAAATTAGACAAGGCTATACTATGGCATTTTAGATTAGGACATGCATCGTTGAATTATTTGGTATTGAAAGAGAATTGGATATCTGCAGTTAGGGAAGAGATTGATTCAATGAACTAAAAATCAATGCCGTATGGACGTTGGTGAATAGACCGAGAGCAATGTCTGACGGAAAAAGGGCAAACATCATTGACTCAAAATGGGTCTTCAAGAAAAAGCTAGAGGCTGATGGATCGACAAAACACAAAGCCAGATTAGTAATTAGAGGTTTCAAAGACAATAACATCTATGATTTAAGAGAAAAATAGGCACCAGTTTCTAGACTGCCGGTTGTTAGATCTTGACTTGCAATTATAAACAAGTATGATCTGTATACTGTAACGTGCCAGGCTACCCACGCCTGCGCGTTTACATTTCAAACACCGAGCCGTTACGAGCTACTAGAAGCGACTAGAAGGTTCTAGCACAACGACGAGCTGGGTAAAGCTGGTAGAGGCATTTACTGATGCAAGCTTTAGAGATGATGAAGATTCGACATCCACGTCAGGATATATAATCAAATTATTTGGTGATATTGTAGCTTGGAGGAGCCATAAGCAGACAAGTGTAACTCTCTCGACTTGTCAAGCTGAATATTCAGCCATGAGTGAAGCATGTACCGAAATAATATCACTCAATAAGGCCATTAGACATGTAATCGGCAAAACACTCTATCCTGTAATAACCTGGTACGATTACGGAGCTGCAGGCGATTGTACGAAAAGAGATGGAAGTCATACACTCAAAATGTTCGATGACAGTTTAGAGAAAATTGAGTAAGGTTGATTGTTATACAATTCAATTGGAAAGGGAGGGAGCACGTGAGTGGCGCCGGCATGTGAGAAAAACGGTCGCTGATTTCTGACTGGATTTGTCAGATGTTCTGGCAGGTTCGGAAGGAAATCATAAAAACTCTTCTCATTACTAATAGATAAAACGTTAGGTTTATTTTGATTAAAAAAAAAAAAGAATACAGGAAAAAAATTGAGAAGAGAATGGAGAAGAAGCCAAACTCTGCTCTGAAAGAGATTGAGGGTACTTCATGACTACTGAATCAGCCGTCCACCTCAAACATAGCTGTTAATCCTGTTTCACACTCAACAGGTAGAATATAATTATACACATATGTATAAATACATATGTAGTTTGGATGGAAATAGATGAACTAGAAGTTTAGAATGCTGAAAACAATAATAGAATACGGATCCGTCACTTAATTAGAGCTCTACTTAGAATAAAATCCAAACATTAATTAGAATATTGTTTTTCAGCAAGTACCAATACTTCAACAGTTTATGCTGTTCAGATTGCTTCTAATAGCTGCGGTACTCCTGCTTTATCAAATGAAGCGTTAAATACCACTCTCCAAGGTCTTTTTACGAGACTGTAAGGGACACACACGTGCAGTCAATGGCTTTGGTCAATAACGCCTTGGAACGTGCTCGAGAAATCACGACTATGTCAATCGATGACAAATAATTAGAAGTTAAAAGATTAGAGGCAATTAGAGGAACAAGAACACAAACTGATTTGACTCAAGTAAATGCCACTCCCTCAAGTCATATATAAATATTACGTCAGAAAATCCAAATGGTCAAACTTCAGATGATACAAATATTAGACAAAATGATCCAACTAGACAAGGAGCTTGTAATAGTAGGGTGACAGGTCCAGTAGACGGACACTTAAGAGTTTTCTGAAGTTTACATTGCGAGTACTCAATAATTTTTGCATCAAAATACAATCGGGAATCGATATCTTCTACAGGAATAGTTCAATTACCTGATTCATCAGTGTTTAGATCATGCAAATTACGATAAAACGTTGAAAATACTGAAAATCTGACGTGTGACTAAATTTCCCAGTAGGTGGACACTCTAACCAATAGATGGACAGTCCGTAGACCAGTACATGGACGGGTGTAAATAATCATACATACTAGAATATTTTTAATTTTTTGCTGCATTTAATGCCATAATTGGAACAAAATCATTTGAGGAACAATAGGTTAACATAAAATTGAACAGTATTCTCAGTTTCAAATAGAATTTCGAAACCCGGCGAACCCGACTCATACGGTTATTTTATTAAGATTTCTGCATCTGCAAAAATAAACTTCAGCAAGCCGTAATTTGTAAAGGTTTACTCTAGTTTAGTCATTGATTGAGTATTTAATTCGTTCAAAATTCGTAAAAAATGAAAAAAAGAATTGGTCACTCTTTCATTGCCGCGAATCTGTTAAACCCTTGCCCATGAACTATGAAAAAAAGTTTCGTCGAAATCGGCTGGTCGGAAAAATATGTAAAAAGTTGTGCGACAGCGGACGCTGCGCACGTCATAGACATTCTTTGCCCTATATTCCGTAAATCGTGCATTGTACGTAAAAAATGAATGAGACTTTTTTTGTAGATAATTTTGTTATCTTTAATTTTTATCATCACCTTGATTGGTTTCTGAGCCATAGGAAACGAGATATTTGGAAAAAAACGAATTTGTTGACCTTTGACCTTGAATATTTAATAACGCGAACGCGATCTCGTTCTCGATTTTCAATATGTTTTTCAGGACGTCGAAATGAAGCGATCAAAAGAAAAAAATCGAAGCTCCGACTTTTTTGGTACAGAAGCCATATTTATGACTAAAATGACTGTATTATTATCTCATCCCCTAAGTCATTGATTGAGTATTTAATTCGTTCAAAATTCGTAAAAAATGAAAAAAAGAATTGGTCACTCTTTCATTGCCGCGAATCTGTTAAACCCTTGCCCATGAACTATGAAAAAAAGTTTCGTCGAACGAATTAAATACTCAATCAATGACTTAGGGGATGAGATAAGGGTGGCTTCCGACGAGCCGATTTCGACGAAATTTTTTTTTTTATACTTGAAGGTCAACGGGAGAACGGATCGCGTGAATGAAAAAGTGACCGATTCTTTTTTTCATTCTTCACGAATTTACAACGAATCAAACAATCACTCAATGAGTTAGGGAATGTATTAAGGTTGGCTTCCGACGAGCCGATTTCGACGAAACTTTTTAACACAGTTCAGGGGCAGGGGTTTAACAGATTCGCGGCAATGAATAAGTGACCAATTTTTTTTCACATTTTTATTTCGAATTTACAACGAATTGAATAATCACTGAATGACTCAGGGGATTTGTTAAGGGTGGCTTTCGACGAGTCGATCTTGACCCCAGGGGGTAGACTTTATTCGTCAGAAATAATGAAAAGAAATAGAAAAGAAATAGAAGTAGAAAAAGAAATAGAAATAAATGCCAAGGTATCGGGATTATCCAACTCTCCGTTCACCAGTTATCATTTTTCAAGATTAGAATATATGCTATTAGTCCGGATCAGCATGTTTCCCGAAAAAAATGAATGTCTGTACACGAATACACATTTTCACTTTGGTGAGAGTGTATAGGTGTGCACGGAGTGAATTGCGCCTCATTTGTTTTTAAAATCTCGTGTTACAATAACGTTAGGAACTTCAGCTTCATAAAATTTTGAGAAAATCAATTTCAATCAAAATATAAAGAATTGTGAAATCTGCATAATGACAAAAATGAGTAAGAAGCCTTTCTTAGAACAGCGAACTAGAGCAGATATTCCTCTCAAATTAACACATACAGATATGATAGGACCAATTAAATCTGTCATATCCAGGCAATAAACGTTTTATTATCGTTTTTGTTGATGGCTACTCAAAGTATGAAACAGAATGCGCGTGCTGTCCGATGGGTCATGCTGCGTTCTCTAGCATTTAGTGCTACGCTCTCGCCTAAGAAGTTTGCAGAGTTTTTAGAGTTATTTGGAGTCGATTTGCGGGGTGGTACGGAAAATCTATCTGTTATCCCAATTCAAGGACCACCCTAATCTAGATGTATAGAGTCTTCTCCCCCCACTACGCTGCACTGCGTAAGGAGGTTCTCCTGTTCTGTTCTCTATCAGCAGCGATAAGATGCGGATCTCAATAAAAAATTATTTAACACGAGTCTAATCTTATTTTTTGCCTTCATAAAATCCCAACATTAGGTGAATTGATAGAATAACTATAATAATAACTATAATAACTATAATTCCGGCGAGTCATTCAGTAGGTCAAAAAAACACCTCTCCAAGTTTGGTCAAGATCTATGACCCGGAGGTGCGATATAAAATTTTTGCGAATTATACCACAAAAATACACATAAAAATTGAAAATCTTTGCTGTAGTAAACATATTCTTGATTCAAGAAAGTATTCATGAATACTGAAATTATCGTGGACAGAGTGAATTTTTTGTTTAACCAATAAAAAATTACTTGGTTCAATAAAGTTTTTACAGCGTCAAGACAATGTCGGTGTTCCTACATACTTTCGTGGTTCAAGTAAGCCTTTTTTATGTAGAAATATTAAATCATTGCCTGAAATACTCCAGGTTCGATATCCAGTCTATCACGGATTTGTTCCCACTCTTCAACAAATGCAGCTTGGTCAGGATTATCCATTTTTTAGGAATAAATGACAAGTAAATCAAACAAAAACAATTTGTATTAATCACCAAGATGTTTAACTGAATCAAAATTTATATCAAATGACAATTAATAGATTTTTTGAGTTCTACGACGATAAATCTTGACACAATTACTCGAAACGAAATGCAAGTAATAATAAACAGTTTCCAGTTGCTTTGGAAACATTAGATGCGAAACAAATGCTGCTCGTTTTTTAACACACAGGCACTCTATATGCACAGGGGGGTGTAGCTCATTTGTTTGCAACGAACCTGGCTACAACTGTCAACTAATTTTGAATTTAGACGTTTATTAATAATATAAGAATAAATTTAAAATTATTTTCTATTTTGATTTTGGAAAATGTATTATTTGGTCATGTGGAAGAAGGACAGAACGGTGAGTGTGGTCGAGTCAGCTCATATAAATAAGCGGTTGCGAGATGATTGTGTAACTGTTCGATGGGGCCGTAAATTCTTCGCTGCAAGAATCATTGCAGAAAGTGGTAAATTTTTTTTTTTTTTTTTATATCCTATCTAACGTTCATAATGAGCTATTATGTCTAAAAAAGTAAATATTTATTTGGTGTCTATATATTTTATAGCTGATATTGAATTTCTAAAAAAATTGACCGTCAACACTGACGGTATAGTAACCGGATTGTCAATCACCTCTGCTTCTGACGACGAGACTATTGCTGGTGGTGATGTCGTTGATAATAATGGCGAAGATGGTGTTGTTGATGATGACGGTCTAGATAGTGATGTCGCTGATGATGGTGGCAATGAAGGCGTCGTCGCTGAGTCTAGTGATAAAAATAGTGATGTTGTTGCTGATGCTGGTGCTGGTGCAAATGATCGTCAAGATGATGATGTCGATCATCATGATAACGTCGTACATGGGCAAGATAATGACTGTGTTGCGGGTGTTAGTCAAACAAACGGTGAATCTGATCATGATGATGATGATGATACTGATACTGATACTGATGATGATGATGATGATGATGATGATGATGATGATGATGATGATGATGATGATGATGATGATGATGACGATGATGAGAGTATTGACGATGTAACTGAAGAAGAAGCTGATCAAACTGAACTTTGAAGGGAGCAATCTTTTTATCGGAACCGCAATGCTTGATACCATCACTGCAAAATATTGTAATAAGCCGAGAAAAATGGTCACACAATTATTATTGAAATTGGTAGGCCGCAAGAATTTAAAATCGATGACTCTGAAAGGCAGAAATGGAAGAGCTGTGCCTAAAAATGTTCTTAAACATGTTAAAAGTAAGTTAATTATCAAAATGATCAAGACATATTGATTAAATATAAAAATTTGTTAATCGTTATTCTACATTTTAGATTAATTCAACTACAAATATTTTCAACTTTCATTCGCGCTTTTGGAATAAAAATTTCAGAATATACGTTGACGAAAACTCCATCAAGACTGAAGCTGACCAATCAGGCGTTTAATAGATGTGTCACTCTTTTTCTTGGAAATTTAAGAACAAAATAACGCGGCTTATCTAAAATCAAAATAAATCGTTCGTTGTAATCAGAATTCTGATAATCTATTCGTATGAATATAGTTAAAGTTATAGTTAAGTTATAGTACTCTCGTGTGCTAAAGTGTGTGATGTGAGCGGGTGCCTCGTTGTTTAGAAATTCTTTGCAACACCAGACTTCTTCTAGGTTTATACAGACTCGGAAATGCTTGTCCGAAGGTAATGCCATGAATCTGAAATATATAATATTACGATTATATCATATTATATATAGGGCCTTGCTATTTTTTTTTTTTTTTTTTTTATATATATTTTTTTTCTTCCTATTTTTATATCGTGTATCCTGATCAATTTTCGCTAGTTCATAGGATTCATAAAAGATTATGTATGTACCGCAGCGTCACGATAAGCCGTTGCTCAGACAGAAGAGCACGAGGACTCGCCTTAGATAAATGTGGGCGAACCATGTCGAGTTAGTTTTCAAATGTTGGTCCATTCTTGTGCACCGATAAAAGAGTACATTGTCTTTTTTTAATTCTTGATGAAGATTATTATATTCTCCTTGATTGAGCCTGCTTTGGTTAATTGGTATAACCCACCAACGACGATTCCTCCATCGAGAATTGAAGCGTCTTCTACGGCGAACAATGTCAAACGAAATACATGTCATCACAGCTGCGATTAGAAACTCATGGTAAGAAAAAGAATAAGAATAATCACACGAATGAATAAATTTCAAATAGTAAAAAAAAGAAAAAAAACATCTCAAAAACATAGTAGCCAAATATTGATATTTCAAGATTCCTATTTTATTATCTCCATTTTCCATTTACCTAAATAAGACGTGAAAAAAATCCTAAAAATGTTTGATTTTTTTTTTCTCGTAAGCGGCTTGATTTATCAACTTTCCAAACACAGATTCTTACAGGAAATTTCACGCTCCATAAAAAAGTACTCAGATAGAATTTTTCTAACTCGAACCAATTAAGAGATGTCGAGTCATCTTGAATAGCTCTTAATCGGTTAGAGTTAAGAAAATTCTATCCGAGTACTTTTTTATAGAGCGTAAAATTTTCTATAAGAATCTGTACTTAGATAATTTGTAAATCAAGTCGCTTACGAGAAAAAAATTAAAAAAAATTCAGACTCTTTTTACGTGTTATTTAGATAGAAGATACAAAAAATAAAATAGGCACCTCTAAATATCAATATTAAGAGCTCATATTTGGCTGAGATATTCTATCTAAAAAAAAAAGAATTTTTTTTTTTTTAACACCCTAATGCTGTCCGTTAATTTTTGAATAGCCGATTTCTATCTCTACTCTTGTTTACCTGATTTTACCTTCTTTGTTAATTTTTTTTTTTTTTTTTGAAATTTATCCAGATTTACCGGTCATTGTATTCCAAAAAGTTGAGACTCAATACCACAATATCTCTGAATATTTTTACATATTTATTACGTATGTATGTAGTACGTACCTCGTAGTCTTGCTTGTATGTAATTATCGTCGGATTTCACTTTTTCACACACGATTATTAATAAATTATTTTACTTGTCGATATCCTGGCTCAGAATCGGCGAGTTTATCTGAAACACGTGTTCTGGGGTTCGGCCGCGCCGATGTTGGCGCGCAGCCACGCGAGAACAAACGGCAACGTCGCAAAAACGTCACACGGCTCACGGTTCTTCTTGCGCATGGCCACGGTCGTTGTACTTTAGTACACACTTATGCTGTACGGCGTGCTAGTGATTCTCCCGCCTAAAACAGCGTGCATGTCGGCGTTTCTAACCTACATTCGCGTGCTTATTGTTTATTGTGCTCTGTAGTGACGAAAGAGAGTAAGTCGGAAAGTTTTTGTGGTACATCGACCTGGCTGAACAACTACAGGATAAAGGAAAAAAAAAAAAAAAGATAATGGATTATTTCACAATTGTCATAATAATTTATTATAAAATGAAGCGTAGATTTGTTTTCATAATAATGAGTTACAGTGGAAGATGTCCATTGGTCTAAAACATCGTTCAAGTCAAAAAAAGGCTTCAAATCCGTAGAATGTGTGCCAAAATCCTTGATTGAGTATAATAAAAAATTCGGTCGTTGTATCGCTCGATGTATGTCGCCGCCCTATTCCCACAAAAAAAAAAAAAAAAAAGTTGGCCATAATATCACATGCAGTTGAAAAAAAAACAAAAAAAAACGTATAAATCACGATTGGATAAATAATAATAATAATAATAATAAAAATAATAATAATAAAAATAATAATAATAATAATAATAATAACAAGAAATCACTATCTGAAGATTCACGATCGTCCTACTCATTTGATCGTGTCAGGACCCCGGTGAATAAAATTACCATAACAATTACGCTATTGTCACTGCTGGATCATCAAATGCATCAGATGAATCTGCTTTGAAACTAATAAACGATTCAATCATGAGAAGTAAATCTCTGGACATTTCAATAAGAAAGGGAAAACCAGGTGAATTAAAGGTGAAGATGAATTATCATTTCTTTTTACCGTAATCAATTAAACTTTGGATGAACATTTTTGTCTTTGAGATATGTAACTGGTAGAAATCGATTAATAGCAATACTTTTATCTTTTATGTATAAGATAACTCTAAAGTCAAAAACAATGGAGCGACTTCAATACTCAAAGGAGTGGAAGATATGGAACGCGCCGTCAAATCAATGAGAGCACTGTCTGCACTTGTATCTACAGGTATTGAATTGCTCGTCCTACTTTATTATAAAGTTAAAGAATATATCCAATTGTCACGATCCACATTTTCGTTTGTCTACTTATATTCATTGACTACGATAGATAATATATCTTATTGTCACGATCCATATTTTCGTTTTTATACTTAGATTCATTGACTACGATAGATCAACACGACGAAGAATCATCGTTCTACTCTTCGTCAAGTGATGTGTCAAGCTAGAATGATTCGCAAAGTTCGGATGAGTATGAAGAGCGAGAGGAAAATAATAGCTTTCCGAATAATCAAATATTTTGGAAAATAATGAGCCACGTAATGATGTTTTCTGAAGCAAACCTTTAATCTCGAGACGTGTCTCTCATTTTGATGGGATACAGTATACATTTTAATTATTAATGAATTATTAAAAATTAGGGTCTCTAGATGCGACCACGGTATCCGGAGTACGACTAAGTGACGTTAACCGAGTGATTGAACAGAGTAATCAGAGCCTAGTCCTTAGTCTCAAAGCACAAGCTGCAGACGAATTGAGAATAATTATATCAGAAAAAATCAAAACAGCTAGGCCTACACAGTCGAATTGAGAATAATTATATCATAAAAAATCAAAACATCTAGGCCTACACAGTCGACGCAAACCTCGGGTGGAGGTGAGTGTTCTTTGCGATGGCACAAAAATAACATTGATATCAAAATACCACAATTTAAAGATGTAAATTCGGATAATCCTACAGTATACGTTCTAATCATTAATGAATTATTAAAAATTAGAGTCCCTAGATGCGACCACGGTGTCCGGAGTACGACCTAGTGACGTTAACCGAGTGATTGAACAGAGTAATCGGAGCCTAATCCTTAGTCTCAAAGCACAAGCTGCAGACGAATTGAAAATAATTATATCATAAAAAATCAACACAGCTAGGCCTACACAGTCGACGCAAACCTCGGGTGGAGGTGAGTGTTCTTTGCGATGGCACACAAATAACATTGATATCAAAATCCAACAATTTAAAGATGGAAATTCGGATAACCCGTCAGTATTTTCATAAGACCTACAGAAAAATTTTGATATCAAAAATGCATCTGAAAGTGCGAAACTGGTTTTAACTTGGACTGCTCTGAAAGGTAGAGCTAAGCTTTGGTATGAAGCTGGTAAAACTTCAATCAATTCTTATGTTCAATTTCGTCAAGCATTCTATAATGAATTTTTTATTCAAAAATACTCACAGCATTAGTAGATTGGATTGGATTAGATTAGATTTATTTCTTGCCTAATTACATAAATTATACAAGCGGAGTCTGACAATTTACTTATATGGTACTATTTCTTCCCTCATAATATTGTATAATACGTTTATTAGGGTGTGTCACAAAAAAATAGTATATTGTGTACCAAGGGCGAGAAGTGGGCCTTTTTCGCCCGCGTGTGGAGTTTGCAGTACGAGTCGAGGCGAGCAAGCACGAGCCGAAGGCGAGTGCGTATCGCGAGCCGGAGACGAGTAATGCAAACACACGAGGGCAAAAAAGCCCTCGCCCGTGGTGCACACCATATTTTTTGTGACACATGCACGATTTTGCGAAAAAAAAAAAAAAAAAAAAATTTTTTTGCCCGCTAAAAGTCGGTAGCGGGCGAAAAAAGTTCTTTTGCGCCCGCTACCGACTTTTTTCGCCCGCTACTGACTTTTTTTGCCCGCTACGAACTTTTTTTTGCCCGCCGGTCAATAAACGGCTACTTTTAGCCCTATTATTAGGTAAAAAAAACGCAAAAATCGTGCATGTGTTACAAAAAAATTTTTTTTTGTTACCTTCTGAACAGATAGTTCTTGTCAAGACAGAGAATTTACCTGCTGGAAAATGTCCTATGTCAAGGCTAAGTGGTTCAGAATTTTTTTTTTATTTTTCCATTTAAGTTAACCACACCTATGGAAAATTATTTTTTGAATGAAGTTTAATTCTAACCATTTCGAAGATGAAAACTTCAGCTTTCAGAATCATTCTCTAGACTTGAAAAATATCGAATAACTACGAAACTATGTGGATTGCACCGAAAATGTATTTTTTTGTGTGTTAAATATATGGAAAACAAAAAAAAAAGTTTCGGAACCACTTAGACTTGGCGGAAAAAAGTTTTACTATGCGGGATGTCTTCTTCTTGATAAGACCTAGTGACTTAAAAGGTAGCACCATGAAAATTAGAAAAAAAAAGTCAATCTGACACACCCTAACGTTTATGTATAATACCCAATTCCCCAGTAAGTTTCAATCATTTTCGCTGTATATGAATATGAATTCAGTTTTTATTTTTTTTTACCACTCTTCAAATGAGATTCTCCTGATGTCGTCTCTCTCTTCTCGAGTCTTTGATATTATGCAGTATAACATTTTTTGACCTTATTATGTTGTTTAAACTACTGATCTCTTTTTTTAGGGCACCCACCTCGCCTCTTAGTTTTTTTTTTTTCTCTTTCTACCAAGTTGTGGTCCTTTATCAAGCGTTGAATGTCTTGTGTGTTTCTATGGGCATGGGCTCTGACTTTCGATAGACCGTTTTCATATTCATCTACTTTTACAAGTAGTTCGGCTAGCATTCCTGTCAGCTTAGAATTTTTCGGTTCTTCTGTCATTTGGTCGATTGATGAAAAGCTTTTTTTTTTTTTAGTTTTCCGTAGTCATGAAATACTTGTACAAAATTTGGAGATATTCTTAGGATTCTTAAATTCCACCGAGTTTTACAAATATTCCTATCTACTCGATTCAACATAAACACACGTCGCTTTACCATACTGTTCTTTCTTCAGTGCGTTGAAAATTTCTTTTTCTTCTTGTCTGTTTCTTGATGTTATCCTCATTAGCAGTATATGTTTTGCTTCACCAAGATCCTCAATTCTTCAATTCTTTGAAAGTTCTTTCTTGATCGTTGACAATTCATCCGAGTCGTTGGATAGGATTAACAGGTCATCGACATACACGACTTAGTGTACTTTGTGTACTTAGTTCTTGTACGTCATGCGTCAAGTCTGAAATGCAGAGATGGGTTGGTTTTGATAATTATTTAAACCTTGTTACGACTATTACTTCCTCTAAATGATCAAGTTTGGTCATCTTTCCGACAACATCGGTAATGCCGTGGTATTATTATTATCGCGCTTACTGCAGGGAATTACTCGTTCGTGTAGAATAATTATAAAATCTTTGCCAACCTTGGACATAAGTAAATTCTTCATTGAAGATCCGTTTGATTTACGGTTTCATATAGAATTCCTTTATTATTTTTAAAAGAAATTCATCAATCGCGTTCGTATTACAGTAATGAATGCACTTGATAAGAAGCTTTTTCAGTATGTCTTATCTTGCGTTCAAGTCTGACGTAGTCATGAAATACTTGTACAAAATTTGTAGGGATTCTTGCGAACCAGAGGTAGAAATTTTGCAAATTCCACCAAGTTTTCAAAGTAATAATTTCTGCTCGATTCAACACCAACACAGGTCACTCCACCATAGTGTTATTTCTTCAGTGAGTTGAAAATTTGTATCAATTCATTGGCTGCGTCATCGTCGTTGAGAGATCTCTGAGATCATTTATTGATTTTGTTGTATATGTTGCGAGCTCCAGGGGGGTAGGTGCGGAACAAAACAGTAGTCCTGAGCTCTGGTTTAATGAATCGTTTATAACTTTATTCTTCACATGCTGTGACTAAGGTGACTCGTATACCTTACTTATGTCTAAAGGCGTCTATCTCGCAGCTCTGCGGAGCCTGCGCATCCTCACTCTCTGACTGGCGATTGGATTTGACTGTGTGTTCACACCGTATGTATCAGTCATATCATCTCTCTTTCGTTGAATAGTGTACCCTACGTGTATTGGAGCCGTGCAAAAATACAAATATTACAATTATTTTCAACTTTCGTCGGCGTTTTTTGAATGAAAATTTCTGAATATACGTTGACGAAAACTCCTTCAAGACTGAAGATAATAACGGTAATATTAGTAGATAATTTGATACAAGATTTGATACTTATATTTACAAAGAATATTAACTAATATCAGACTAAAAGTATCTTGATATTCTTTCACTTCCTTTCATTTTGGCTCAATGGGAAATTGTCTTATCTTAACGTAGTAAGATTTCTATGTACTCAGTTTTTATAATTATTTAAACCTTGTTACGACTTTTACTTCCTCTGAATGATCAAGTCTGGCCATCTTTCCGGCAACATCGGTAATGCCGGGGTATTATCACTATCGCGCTTTCTGCAGGGAATTTCTCGTTCGTGTAGAATAATTATAAAATCTTTGCCAACCTTAGACATAAGTAAATTCTTCATTGAAGATCCGTTTGATGCACGGTTTCATATAGAATTCCTTTATTGTTTTTTCGAAAAATTTCTCGATCGCGTTCGTGTTGCGGAAATGAATGCACTTGATAAGAAGCTTTGTCAGTATTTCTAATCTTGCGTTCAAGTCTTTCGAAGTCATGAAATACCTGTACAAAATTTGGAGAGATTCTTGCGAACTATAGGTAGACATTTTTCAAATTCCATCGAGTTTTCAAAGTGTTCATTTATGCTCCATTCAACACTAACACAGGTCACTCCACCATACTGTTATTTCTTCAGTTAGTTGAAAATTTGTATTCATGAACTGACTGATCTAGTCAGACTTTTCCATTTGGTCTGTTTCTTGATGTTATCCTCATTACCAGTATATGTTTTGCTTAATTCTTTAATTCTTTAAAAGCTCCTTATTGATCCTTGACAATTCATCGACGTCGTTGGATAGGATTAATAAGTCGTCGACATACACGACTTAGTGTACTTTATGTACTTCGTTCTTGTGCGTTATGCGACAAGTCTGAAATGCAGAGATGGGTTGGTTTTGATAATTATTTAAACCTTCTTACGACTTTTAGTTCCTCTGAATGATCAAGTTTGGCCGTTTCCCCGCCAACGTCGGTAATGCCGCGGTATTATTATTATCGCGCTTACTGGGAATTCCTCGTTCATGGGGAATGATTATATAGCTATTTATGTATCAAGTCCGAAAAGTGCCACAATCCGGTATGGGTAATTTCTAATATGAGCCGATCGAGTGTGCTGTGTCACAGAAGAATGAGTGTGAATTTATCGCTCGAGCGCAGCGAGGGCGATAATTCACACGAGTTCTTCTGTGACACAGCAGACTCAGAGGCGAATTTTGGAAATTACCCATACCGATTTGACACTGCTCGGACTTGATACATACAATATTTTATGCGATCCGTTGTTTGAAGGTTCACTTTTTGGAGAATCGCACGTTTAAAGTGTTAAACTTACTTTAGTATACAAAATTACTGGTATTATTGCGGTTTTCTGTATCAAAACATTTTGACTACGACCATCTCAGACATTTGACATTTCCAAACACTTTGATTTTTAGTGTGTGAATGTAGTCAGAACTAACCTGACTATGTTTATTTTAATAAAACATATTCATATTGCACGATAATATTTTCATTATAGGCTCCTGTCGTATAATATTTAACTATATTTTAGTGACCTGAAATTGGTCCCTTTGCGGCCGAAACCCAATGCTCAAAAAGTGAACTTTCAAACAACGGGTCGCATAAAAATATTTGCTGATAGTCAGATTTCGGTGTACTAAGTTATTGTACGTGAAGAATTTCGAATTTCGAATTACATATTCGTTGCCTTCGTCTTATCACGACGAAATTCAAGGATTCACACCACATCATCTTATCCGGCTTTTGATTTTGTCGGTCTTCTGCTTCTTACAACTGTCTGCCCATTAATTTTATTTTTATCAAGAGGCTCTCACAGATTTTAATTGATAGACGTACATTGCGCAATAGATTCTAAGATTTTTCAATATTATACTATAACGCGAATAGAAATGACTAGTGTTATATTTTATTGCACTCAGTGTAATAATGGACGTTAAATGCAAGCTTTGCTTGCATAAAACCCTCATTTTCACACCTTATGAAGTAAAATTTTGTACAATACTGGATTGATAAAGTTTTACCGCATACGTATCGTAATGTACTATTAAAAGGTGTTTACCTCGTGGACGGATCTTTCCAATTAGTTTATCTATGTTTCTTTCATAACCCTGTTTTATTAAAAATACCTTTCCCGTCATATGCGATCTTAAAAAAGATGCACACTTATTCACATTTATATTATGGGTCCTACAGCATTATCCGAATTTTCAATTACAATGCCTACGTATCATATGAGAAAGATGATCCAGACCACATACCAGTTATATTTAAGACAATATGTGCCATCCCAATGACCTCATGTTCACATATAAGTTATTTATACATTTGCTATATTTTATTATATATACAGTTACTACCTCGTTATAAGCGACTGTTGAGGCTATTTCAGAATAGGCGAACTTTCGATCAGCCAAAAACCTGAATGACTAAAGTACTAAATATTCGAGGAAGCAAGTCAACCATTTTCAGATGATTTGAAATTGATAAAAATTAAATTCCGAAATAAAATACCAGAGTGACAAAATATCGAACAGTCAGATTGCCGAAGGTTCAGAATCCCGAATATGGATACTTGCATGTGATGCAATATCCCTTACTGTACCGAAACTATTTTGATCCAAACTTTTTTGACAGACTTGTCTATATGACCTGAAGATATTTGCCTATTTTTTTTTTATATAAATATTTGTTGGAATATTTATATCCAATGAAAATTATAGTAATCCGCTTGATTAAATGAACGAGCATTCTTGCGGTGGCTCTTTTACAGATTGATAGTGTTGACATATTTATCTTCGGGATTTTGCTACATCGAGATAACGGCTGTTCGGAAGTCTGATTTTCTGTAATTTGAACCTTCTTTTCTGTTCTCATTCGGAAAGAGACTATTAGGTATAAATGTGCTTCGCATATTCTCATGAATTGTGAAATAGCAATTCGGAATTATGGTATTTTTCAATATTTAAATCAGGATTGATGACTGTTAATGTTAATATTGTTAATATTGATGATTTCACTTGTAAAACGTATGTGAATAAATAATAAGGATCCATTTACGTCATCTATTGGAAGTATCTATTGATTTTAGTATATTTTATTTTATTTTCTTAATGGCGTAGATGACCTATTTGACCATTTTTCCATGAGGAAAAATGACAATTTTATCAGTCGACGCGCCGGGGCTCTATAGACACCACAATGACGTTAAACCTGTAACAATGTTATTTTTCGTATTTACTTTGGATTTTATTTCAATTTTTCATTTTGTCTTGATTTAAGTCTTGACTGTAATTTAATTTTTTGTATAGACCTTTGGCTTTATTTTTATCTCACATTTTTATTTCATTTTTATATAATTAAAGCTGTACAGAAATGAATGAAAATAAAAATTCGTTATATTACTACAGATTTGTTATTTTCATTTTGAAAAAATACAGTCAGGTTATCAAATTGTCAATGACAGTATAGAAATAGCAATATTAATAATTTTATTCCTGTTTTCCTTACCGTTATTTTGTTTGCTGTGAATAAGAAGGATCCATTTTAAGTATCTATTGATTTTAGTATTGACTTCGATCTTATTTTTTGCCTAGACTTTTGTCTTGATTTTGGTCTTATTTTTTGTATTGATTTTCGTCTTGATTTTTATCTTATTTTTTGTCTTGATTTTTATCTTGATTTTTGTCTTGTTTTTTGTCTTGTTTTTTGTCTTGTTTTTTGTCTTGTTTTTTGTCTTGATTTTTTATTTTTATTTTTTTGTCTTGATTTTTATCTTATTTTTTGTCTTGATTTTTGTCTTGAATTTTTATTTTCATTTTTTTGTCTTGATTTTTATCTTAGTTTTTGTCTTATTTTTTGTCTTGATTTTTGTCTTGTTTTTTGTAACGCAGCAACCTGTACCCTACGACAACTGCTTTTTCTTCGATGGACGAAGTCTATGTTCAGCGGAGGACCTAAAATCTGGAAAAATCATGAACTGAGTATCAAAATAGCACTTATCAACTGTAGAAAAACTAAGTAAATAGAATGTTTTCTCAGAGCGTAGCAGTAATTTGAAAAAGATTATTTTAAAGGTGTATCAACCCCAAAAAGCACCTCTGGTGCAAAAACCTTTCGCCAAGTACATTAATGTGATATGAATCCCACAAAAGGCACCTCCCACGTCACAAAAAAAAAAAAAAAAAAAAAAAAAAATTCAAAATTAGTTGCTACTGCCAAGTACCTACATCACATCACCTTTTTCTCAAATTCATAATTCGGCCCACCAATACATGGTTTCCATAGCCAATCTTATCTTTCTACGCAGAACCATAGATATAGCAATAGGCAATTAACACTTCTATTGGTGTAAACAGAAAACATAGAGAAATGAAAATGAAGAGATAAAAAAAAAAAATTTGGAGGTAGTGGTACTTGGCGGGCCGCTATTTTATGCTGTTACCTCGTACTTTTCTACAAAAGGCCCGCCAAGTACCACTACCTCCAAATTTTTTTTTTTTATCTCTTTATTTTCATTTCTCTATGTTTTCTGTTTACACCAATAGAAGTGTTAATTGCCTATTGCTATATCTATGGTTCTGCGTAGAAAGATAAGATTGGCTATGGAAACCATGTATTGGTAGGCCGAATTATGAATTTGAGAAAAAGGTGATGTGATGTAGGTACTTGGCAGTAGCAACTAATTTTGGATTTTTTTTTTTTTTTTTTTTTTGTGACGTGGGAGGTGCCTTTTTTGGGATATATCACATCAATGTACTTGGCGAAAGGTTTTTGCACCAGAGGTGCTTTTTGGGGTTGATTTCATTACTTTTTGTAAAATTTTGCTTGACTACCTAATAATTGTGCTCGCTCGGCACGCTCGCTCGATTGGGTTTTCTTATATCCTCGCTCGCAAAGCTCGCTCAGTTGTCAGCATTCTGCCAATTGTTTCTATGAACATCTCAATACATGTTCGGATGCATTTTGTATCATCCGAATCCCTCAAAAAGCAGCAATGTTAAATATAGTAGTATATGTAATTTCAAGTAAATGAAAATAATGTTATAATATACACGTATGCTCATACTTTTCTGTGAGCCTTAAATTTCTGTGGACAGACGTAACATGTGCTCTTTTATTAAGTTCTACAAATCGTTTCGTTAGAATCCGGTAAAATTCTATATGCCTGCAACGTGTAAACCTTCTGCGCCTATGCCCTTCTGCGGTCTCATTTGAGCTTGGGACGGCAATGGCGGAGTTACTTGCACGCAGGGTTATAGTTGCTGCTCATGATTAAATATATTTAAATATTAGATATCTGTATTGCAATTCTCAGGTAGATTCTTTTTTCATGCAGCTAGGTCCTCTGCAAAAAGAACATGTATGCGTCCCGTACTCATAACGTCAACTTCAAATTCGGGTCCGAACAGAAAGTATCGAAAGGATTAGCCTATTGATGCAAGACTAGCGTAAAGCATAAACTGGAAGTTTTTGAAGTCGAACACTTGCATCCTGCTCTATTCGTCTGAATCTTCCCGCTTCTTGTATTAAATCACACTATCCTGATATTTTGCAACTTCAGCGGTTTCCCTCATCATCCTCTCTTCTCATACGGCGATCCACTACGAAATTGAACAATCCAAATCCATAAAAAAGGTTTTTCTCCAATTATTACATTCATAAATGAAAATATGCTGAGTCTACAATGAATAAATAAATATAAATAAGAATCTCTATCATCTGAGAAAGAAGGAGTCGATCGATCATTTCTTCAGTAGTGAATAAGTATTTCCATTCTAACCATCTGTCATGATAGCACTAATCTGAATTTGATCGGGATCGTTCTAAGTTGAGAATCTGAGCTGTTTGTAAAATGTGGATTGAAAAATTATCTTCACCGAAGGTCAAAGCACTACGTTGGCGTGGAGTGTAGAATGAAGCCTATCGGAGTCCAACACACAACGTTGACTTACACTCTCGTTTTGACTAGATGATACAGAGATAGATTATAGAACTCGTCGGAATCTAACGCATAACGTTAACTCACAATTTGGGTCTGAGCAGACGCGCCTTGAGAGATGAGCCTAACATAGAGCTTGAAGTAGAACTCGTTGCAATCCAACACTTGAACTTGGATTTCTTGGTTTGGCTCCTTGCCGTTCCTTGTATCAAATCATGCTATCCTAAATCCTAATATCTTTCAACTTCAACATTTTCTCTTGATTTTCCCTTGTCAGACTTCCTCAGGCGGTAACTTGATAAAAAATTGAATAATCCCCAAAAAACCGTTTCCTCCGATCATTGCATTCATAAATGAAAATAAACTACATCTACATTCTACAATGTATAAGTCCATGTGACGGAATTCGCATAACCTCAAAAGCTCGTGCTCATAAGGTAAACGATTGATTGAACAAGCAATATTTGTTGTTGGTCTCTTAGACGTCGAGGGTGAATTGAACAATATTTTACTCCTCGTCTGTGCCCACTTCAATATCAAACATTACTGTTTTTATAAAGTTTTGAGATATCGTAATAATTCGCAGCTGTCTGCTTGGTGAACATGCAGATGAATCGTTTACTAACTACCATAGACTGTATTGTTTGCAGTTAGACGGAAAAACGCTATTATTTTCCCGTCCGCCTAGCGTAAGTCTTTCCGTGGGCCCAAGAAAAGAAGGGACGCCTCTCTATGTTATTTATATACCCATACAACTGCCTCGTGACGTCATCGTGGAGACGGAGACGACCAAGAAAATTCTTGATCAAACTGAGCATTTCTATAAATCGGAATATTAGATCTCAGCTCTCCGTGCACCGATTGCATAAAATTTGGGCTTGAATGAAAGCTGTTTGAAACCATATTCTAAGATAAATATTTGAATCTCGTGTATAACGCGAGTCGCAATAAAATAAGGATAATATCATCGCCGTATAGGCCGAAGAGCTCTCATGCGGGTATAGAGACTCGGTCGAGGCTCACGCCGCGCGCTTAAAAATTCTTTTTAATGTACTTGGCGCGAGACTCTACCGAGTCTCTTGATGTACCCTAGACCGGTTCAAAAAAATCGACCATTCTTTTTTTTTCAATTTTCGCGTTGAAATACTTTCGGAGGGGTGAAAAAAGATGCCTGTTAAAAGCGGAGCTCTCAATATTAAGATTTAGAGGTCGCTCATCGCGGATTTCTATTTTCCATTTAAACAGCATAGGAATTCTATTTTTATTCTATTTATTCTATTTTTATTTTTAATTTTATTTTTATAATATTTATTCTATTTATTTATTTTATTTAAATCTTAATATTAAGAGCTCCGCTTTCAACAGGCATCTTTTTTCAGCCCCCCGAAAGTATTTCAATGCGAAAATTGAAAGAAAAAGAATAGTCGATTTTTTTGAACCGGTCTAATGTACCCCCTTAAGTAACTTGGGAGTCTTTTGTAAAAAGGTTGGTCAAGAAGTGAGTTGAAGGAAGAATAATCAGGTAGTTGCTATAATAGTAAGATAAAAGGTTTTGCTGACTCGTTGCGTTTGGAACTTGTATAAAAAAAAAAAAATCTGTTCATATTTTGAATATTCAGAGTAATATTACGAAAATATGAATTGTGCTGATTTGTAAGGAAATAATGAACATAAAAATTTGCAATTTTCAGTGGTTCTTCCTTACAGTATAAAATGAAAAAATAAATTATTTGAAAAGAGAAAGACAAAAAGGCTTTTTTTCATGTGTTATACTGAAAAAGAAAAACGATTCTTAATTTAGCAATTAGTGGAGAAGCAAGGTGGACGAGTTTAAAAAGTACTAATAAAAATCTCTGATTTGAGTTGTCTTGATTTTTGTCTTATTTTTGGTTAAATTGGACCTTAATGCTGATTAGAAGCTTCATTTTTTACGGCTTGCCAATCGTAGTTTCTTCAAAACTAGGCGGAAGCGCGTCTGAACGACAATATCACCAGGTAATTTCAAGAGAGCAAGTATTTTCTTTCATCATTGCACGAGTAACGGAGGACTGGCAGTTTTTTTACACACGGAAACTCTTGAATATGCAAGGGTGGGCTCGCAAGTCACAGTTTCCCCAAAAATCAGCACAGATATATGTCCGAGTGCGTCACATATCCTTAAATGTCCAATAGGACGATCATTTTCAACTTCAATTCAACAGGTTATAGCGAGCTGTCCGTTTTCCTATACACGGGTAACTATATTTTATATAACATATTTTCATTTTATATTTTTTTTTTATACCTAAAGCTGACCGTTTTTTACCACACGGGCATGCTTGAATATGCACGGATGGGCTCGGATATCTTAGTAGCCTCAAAAATCAGCTGAAACATGTCTAAGTGCGTCCCATCTTCTGAAATTTCGAATAGGATAATTATTTTTAATTTTAATTGCTTGGGTTACGGAGAGCTGCTCGTTTTCATACACACGGGCACTCTTGAATACGCCCAGAAGAACCTCGTTGTAACCGAACAAAGCGAGGTTAGAATAGTGGTTTTCAGTACGCAGTGGCGTACATTTATTTTCTATATCTACTGCATAAGTCACGGAGAGCTGCCCGTTATCCACGCACGGGCAGTCTTGAACTTGCATGTATACTACATACTCTCGCATAGTCTACACTTATCGGACTCGTCAGGAGGGTTAAGTTTAACATTTTATCGTGACAGTTCTCGTTGCCATCTGAACTTTGTCACTGTGAAAACTGACATCACACGGATGTGTTTACATGTATTAGTTTTCCCCTTACCTACGAAATCCCTGGTTTTGACAACTGCATTTTTCCACTGTGGAACCTGACATAGCCATCACACAGATGTAATGTGTTTATATGTAGTAGTTTTCCCCTTCCCTACGAAGTCCCCGGCCCTAATTATCATATTCTTATATTATATCAATATAGCATTATATCATCATATCATCTTATTATCATATCATCATATCATCATATCATTATGTCATCATACAATCATATCATCATATCATAATATCATCATATCATGATAGCATTATATCATCATATCATCATATCATTATGTCATCATATTATTAAAAATGATATTATTATATTATCATGTCGTATTATCATATCATTATAGCAATAAATTGTCATATCATCATATCATTATATTATCATATTCTCATATTATATTATTATAGCATTGTATCATCATATTATCATATTATTATATCAAAATATTATCATATCATAATATCATATCATCGCTTTACTATGGCATTATATTATCATATCATCATATCATCAAAGCATCATATCATCATATCATATCATTATATTATCATATCATCAAATTATCATATTAACATATCATCATATCATTATTTCATCATATCATTATATTATAATATTATTATATCAGCATAACATTGTATCATTATATCACTATATCATCACATCATCATATCATCATATCATATCATATTATCATATCATCATATTATCATAGCATCAAATCATCATATTATCATATCATCATATCATCATATCATCATATCATCCTATCATCATATCATTATATCATCATACAATCATATCATCATATCATAATATCATCATATCATCATAGCATTATATCATCATATCATTATATCATCATGTTATCATATTCTCATATCATATCATTATAGCATTATATCATCATATTATTATATTAATATATCAATATATAATCATATCACAATATCATATCATCATATTATTATATTATCATATCATCGAATCATCATATCTTCATATCATCATATCATCATATCATCAGATCATATCATCATATTATCATATCATCAAATTATCATTTTAACATATCATCATATCATTATTTCATCATATCATCATATCATGATATCATTATATCAGCATATCATTGCACCATTATATTATCATATCATTATATCATAATATCATCATATCATTTGTGACGGGCACCGCCGACGGTGGGGGATTTATTCCGGGCAGCTACGCGACTACAAAATAAGACACTTCCAACGTTCTGTTTCAATTAGAGTTTGGCTAGCAAATACTACTTCTTATAATCTAGCTTCGTCTAACTGAATTTACGGTATGTTGGGCGCCAGGTACCTTCAGGTACCGCGGTACGAAACGAAACTCCAAAAACTCAAAATGAACGAATAATAATAATTATAATTATAATAATAATAAACGAAATGAATTAAATAAAATAATCGGAACGAAATTAATTAAAGGTAATAAGTGAAATAAAACTAAAGGTTAGGTAATTGAAACGAGTACGGTATTACATGGTAAGCTCAGCGTGAGGGGAACATGGGGGCGAAATAATATAGGGGAAGACTAATATATTTTTATGGTTTATGGATCAAGTCACAAAGAAACCCTTTTATTAAAATTATCGGTAACAACAATTAATCCGAATAATCAAACACACGATAAACTAATTAAACAATCAAAGCCGATCGCTTAGGTCGGGACTAACGCAAGTTAAACAACTTAAACTAAAATAATCGGAAACAGCTGACTGACTAGGTCACCAACGAAAGAGTAGGACATTAGACAATATAGAACATAAGGTAAGGTAGGACACAAGATAATATAAACAAGGTATAGGTAATGTAGAACAAATAAAATAACAGAACAAGAAAGGAAACAAATATCTTATGGTACGGTAGAAATAAATAATAGGAAGGTATTAGCTTATAACCAATAGGTCGATAACATAGAGAGATCAAAAGTCCAGAGTCAATAATTTAGGGACTTCTAGTAACTATAGGAACAAGTCGGTATTACAGAATATTTCCCTAGACAAGGGCAAGGCGTCGGAATCTAATTCAAATAAGTTCGCACAAAGGCCGCCAAAGGCAACGTTACACGAGATACAGGCGTCGTTTACACAATAACAAGTTAACAAAAGGGACGCTAAAATCTATTACAAATAATAATTCGAAACATAATAATTATACCAGCTCAAGGTTTTACTAAGGTCTTAAAGTTACTTTTAATCGGAAAGAGACTAGATTAATCGGAATATTAACACGATATCAGATCTACAACCAGTAGATCGATTCTTCCAGAAACACGTGGCTCAACAAGCCGTCGAGATCAATTATCGTATTTTATTACTCAACTAATTTCTCCACGTGGGGATTCTTATTTCTGGGACTTGACAAAATAATAATGACCGGAACTCAGACTATCAATTAATAACGTTTACAAGAGAATAGGTACGGAAAGATACAACCAAAAGACACAGAAATAACAGTAAGATAATTAAATGACGATATGGTAATAAATGACGATACTATAATAAATGACGATAATGACGATACGATAATAAATGCCGATAAGGACGATACTATAATAAATGACGATAATGACGATACGATAATAAATGCCGATAAGGACGATACTATAATAAATGACGATAATGACGATACGATAATAAATGCCGATAAGGACGATACTATAATAAATGACGATAATGACGATATGATAATCAATGACGATACGATAATTAATGACGGTACTTTCTCGAAAAATCGATCAATAAGACAATATTACATATAACCGAGAACACAATAATCGATAATATAATCAACAATCAATCATTAAACGAAACTAAAGCACAACAATTCGATGATATGTTAATGGTGTCACCCTCATGGAAGCTTGACCCAAGTACGCAATAAGAAATGAATCTTCTTTTAATCAATCTAATATCAATCGAAGGGTTTTCCAGATTTGGAATCTTACCTTGAGTAGACTCTACACTCACTAACTGAGGTGACAGATTCTATAAGGTTTTAGGCGTGATCTTTTATAATTTCGGAATCAAACAAAAATGTAATTAAAGAGTTATTGACACAGGACGTTACTATACGATATCCAAGCAAGAAGTGAAGCGTCTAGCTCTATCTCTATGAAGATGCAATTTTGGGGGTGGAGGGGGTTCTACGCATCTAATTAATGGACGTATCTTCTTTCTGCCGGGTTTTGTCGCGGGCCTGACAGGGCCTTTTGGCACTTCAAGCTTTCGCCAGGGGGTTGTTAGATGGCTCGTCATGTTCTTAATTGTCGATATCCTGGAAGGCGGAATTACTGCAGTTTGGACCGGTGGACCAAGCCGGTACGGGACAGGTAGAGGAAGGGAGAAGGCTACTCCATGCGATTGATTCTTTATGCAGCGCTCTTCCAGGCATATCTCTGGATACGACGGCAGGATTCCCCCGGTTAATCACTCGAAGGCCGGGTGGCCCGCCAGGCCGGATGATCCGAAGGGATGATCGTGCTCGTTGTTTTCTCGGAACGGTACGAGACATATGAGATATAGGGAACGGGAAAAAGTATTAGTACATGAACTTATAATTACTACAATGGACCTTGGGCACTTGAGCTGGGACTTCTCGCTTTGATTTCAATATTCTATATTAAGGTGGTCACTTTGGTCTGGGGAAAGAGGAGATGGTTCATTTACGAGGCCTAATAATCCGCCTCGTTACACATTATATCATTATATCATCATATCATGATATCATCATGTCATCATATTATCATAGAATTATATTATTATATCATCATGTCGTATCATCATATCATCATATCAATATATCATCATATCATCATATCATTATATCATTATATTCTTATATTATATCAATAAAGCATCATATCATCATATCATCATGTCATTATATCATCGTATCATCGTATCATTTTATCTTCATATCATCATATTATCATATCATCGTATCATAATATCATCATATCGTATCATCATATTATCATATCATCAAATTATCATATTATCATATCATCATATCATCATATCATCATATCATCATATCACCATATCATCATATCATCATATCATCATATCATCATATCATCATATCATCATATCATCATATCATCATATCATATCATCATATCATCACATGATCAAATCATCATATCATCATATCATCATAATATCATATCATCATATTTACATATCATCATATTATGATATCATTATATTAGCATATCATTGTATCATTATATCATCAGATTATCATATTATCATATCATCATATCATTATATTAATATATCATCATATAATCATAGCATCATATCATATCATTATATCATCACATCATCATATCATCATATCATCATATCATCATATCATCATATAATAATATCATCATATCATCATATTATCATATTATCATATGACAATATCATCATATCATCATAGCATTTCATCATTATATCATCATGTTATTGTATCATCATATTATCATATCATCATATCATCATATCATTATATCATCACATCATCATATCATCATATCATCATATCATCATATCATCATATCATCATATCATCATATCATCATATCATCATATCATCGTACCATAATATCATCATATCGTATCATCATATTATCATATCATCAAATTATCATATTATCATATCATCATATCATTATATCATCATATCATCATATCACCATATCATCATATTATCATATCATCATTTCATCATATCATCATATCATCATATCATCATATCATCATATCATCATATCATCATATCATCACATGATCAAATCATCATATCATCATATCATCATAATATCATATCATCATATTAACATATCATCATATTATAATATCATTATATCAGCATATCATTGTATCATTATATCATCAGATTATCATATCATAATATCATCATATCATCATATTATCATATCATCATATAATCATATCATCATATCATCATATCATCATATTATTATATCATCGTATCATCGTATCATTATATTATATTATATTATTATATCATCATATAATCATAGCATCATATCACACCATTGTATCATCACATCATCATATCATCATATTATCATATTATCATATCATCATATAATCATATCATCATATCATCATATTATTATATCATCGTATCATCGTATCATTATATTATCATATCGTCATATCATCATATTATCATATAATCATATCATCATATCATAATATCATCATATTATTTTAGCATTATATCATCATTTCATCATATCATCATGTCATCATATTATCATAGAATTATATTATTATATCATTATGTCGTATCATTATATCATTATATCATATATCATGATATCATCATATCATTATATTATCATACAATCATATCATCATATCATAATATCATGCCATCATCATAGAATTATATCATTATATCATCATATCATCATGTCATCATATTATCAAAAATTATATTATTATATCATCATGTCGTATTATCATATCATTATATTATGATATTCTCATATCATATCAATATAGCATCATATCATCATATCATCATATCATTATATAAGCATATTATAATATCATTATATCATCATATTATCATAGCATTATATCATTATATCATCATATCATATCATTATAGCATTATATCATCATATCGTCATATTTTAATATCATGATATCATCATATCATTATAATATCATATTCTTGTATTGTATCAATATAGCATTATATCATCATATCATCATATCATTATATCATCATATCATCATATCATTATATCATCATATCATCATATTATCATATCATCATACAATCAAATCATCATATCATAATATCATGATATCATAATATCACTATATTATCATACAATCATATTATCATATCATAATATCATGATATCATCATATCATCATATCATCATATCATAATATCATGATATCATTATATCATCATATCATCATATCATCATACAATCATATCATCATATCATAATATCATGATATCTTCATAGCATTATATCATCATATCATCATATCATTATATAAGCATAATATAATATCATTATATCATTATATTATCATAGCATTATATCATCATATCATCATATCATATCATTATAGCATCATATCATCATATCATCATATTTCAATATCATTATATCATCATATTATTATATCATCATATCATTATATCATCGTATCATCGTATCATTATATCATCACATAATCATATCATCATATCATATCATCATATCATCATACAATCATATCATCATATCATAATATCATCATATTATTATAGCATTTTATCATCATATCATCATATCATCACGTCATCATATTATCATAGAATTATATTATTATATCATCATGTCGTATCATCATATCATTATATCATTATATCATCATATCATCATATTATTATATTATCACATTCTCATATTATATCAATATAGCATGATATCATCATATCATCATTTTATCATATCATCATATCATCATATCATCATATCATCATATCATATCATATTACCATATCATTATACCGCGAGGACCAGGTGAAAGAGAATGGTCCATCCGCCCAGGCAGATAATATTTCGTATTTTTAGGGGGATAGCCACTCGTTGCGCTGAAAAAATCCCTAGGGTGATTTTGGCGCGCGGTCGATGCAACTCGGCAGCCATTGTTGATACAAGCCGGCTGACTGTCAATACATCGCGGAAGGTAGACAAGTGTGGTTAGGTTCGTTTATTTGAAGCAAATGATAAATAAAGTGCATAAAACCTACGTGAATAAGCTAGGAATATTTATCAAAAATCGATCAATCAGTTTTAAATGATATCTTAATGCAATCAACGAATTAACCTAAGCTAAAACTGGAAATTTATCAGAATCAAAGAGTTCATCGAGAACAACCAATTCGAACAAAATTATTGATTGTATCTTGAGGTTGAGGCATCAATAAATATCCATAGCTTATTCACGTAGGTTTTATTCACTTTATTCATCATTTCCTTCAAATAAATGAACATAATAGTATATTGTGTACCAAGGGCGTAAAGTGGGCTTTTTTAGACCGAGTGTGGAGTTTGCAGTACGAGTCAGAGGCGAGGTAGCACGAGTCGAAGACGAGTGCGTCTGCGAGCCGAAGACGAGTACTGCAACCACACAAGGTCAAAAAGCCCACTTAGCCCTGGTGCACACCATATTTTTTGTAACAGCACGATTTTCGCGTTTTTTCATCATTGTTGATAATTTTCATGAAAATATTGAAAAATAATTTAGCGGGCGTTTTTAGTTTTTATTTGCCCGCTTATGCTCGAGTAGCGGGCGTTTTCACTTTTTATTTGCCCGCTACTCGAGCATAAGCGGGCAAATAAAAACCAAAAACGCCCGCTGCTCGATTTAGCGGGCAAATAAAAACTGAAAACGCCCGCTGCTCTATTTAGCGGGCAAATAAAAATTAAAAACGCCCGCTGCTCGATTTAGCGGGCAAATAAAAACTGAAAACGCCCGCTCGTCTGAAAACCGTCACTTTAGGCCCGCTTAATGGGTAAAAAAAACGCAAAAATCGTGCATGTGTTACAAAAACACACTTGTCCACCTTCCGCGATGTATTGACAGTCAGCCGGCTTGTATCAACAATGGCTGCCGAGTTGCATCGACCGCGCGCCAAAATCACCCTAGGGATTTTCAGTGCAACGAGTGGCTATCCCCCTAAAAATACGAAATATTAGCTGCCTGGGCGGATGGACCATTCTCTTTCACCTGGTCCTCGCGGTATTATCATATCATTAAATTATCCTATTATCATATCATCATATTATTATATCATTATATCATTACATCATCATATCATTATATCATCATATCATCATATGATCATATCATCATATCATAATATCATATCATCATAGCATTATATCATCATATTATAATATCATTATATCATCATATTATATCATTATATCATCATATCATTATATTATCATATCATAATATCATCATATCATTATATCATCATATCATTTTATCATCATATTATATTATCATCATATTATCACAGCATTATATCATCATATCATCATATCATATTATCATATCATCATATTATCATAGCATTATATCATTATATCATCATATCATCATATCATCATGTCATCATATCATCCTATCATCATATCATCATTTGATCATATCATCATATCATAATATCATATCATCATAGGATTATATCATCATATCTTCATATCATTATATCATTACATCATCATATCATCATATTATATTATTATAGCATTATATCATCATATCATCGGATTATAATATCATTATACAATCATATTATTATATTATCATCATATTATATTATTATCATATAATCACAGCATTATATCATCATATTATTATATCATTATATCATATTATCATATCATCATATTATCATTGCATCAAATCATCATATCATCATATCACTATATCATCATATCATCATATCAACATATCATCATATTATCATATTATTATATCATTATATTATCATATCATCATATCATCATATCATCGTATCATCGTATCATAATATCATCATATCATATCATCATATTATCATATCATCAAATTATCATATTATCATAGCATCATATCATTATATCATCATATCATCATATCATTATATCATTATATCATCATATCATCATATCATCATATCATCATATCGTCATATCATCATTTCATCATATCATCATATCATATCATCATATTATCACATGATCAAATCATCATATCATCATATCATCATATTATCATATCATCATATGAACATATCATCATATCATTATTTCATCATATTATCATATTATAATATCATTATATCAGCATATCATTGTATCATTATATCATCATATCATCATATCATAATATCCTCATATCATTACATTATTATATCATCATATAATCATAGCATCATATCATATCATTATATTATCACATCATCATATCATCATATCATCATATCATCATATCATCATATCATCATATTATCATATCATTATATCATTATATCATCATATTACAATATCATCATATCATCATAGCATTTCATCATTATATCATCATATTGATGTATCATCATATCATCATATCATCATATTATTATATCATCGTATCATCGTATCATCATATTATCATATCGTCATATCATTTTATCATACAATCATATCATCATATCATAATATCATCATATTATTATAGCATTATATCATCATATCATCATATCATCATTTCATCATATTATCATAGAATTATATTATTATATAATCATGTCGTATCATCATATCATTATATCAATATATCATCATATCATCATATCATTATATTATCATATTCTTATATCATATCAATATAGCATTATATCATCATATCATCATATCATTATATTATCATATCATCATATCATCATAGCATCATATCATCATATCATCATATCATCATATCATCATATCATCATATCATCATACAATCATATCATCATATAATAATATCATGATATCATTATATCATTATATCATCATATAATCATAGCATTATATCATATCATAATATCATCACATCATCATATCATCATATTATCATATCATCATATCATCATATTACAATATCATCATATTATCATAGCATTTCATCATTATATCATCATATTATTAAAGCATTATATCATCATATCATCATATTATCATGTCATCATATTATCATAAAATTATATTATTATATCATCATGTCGTATCATCATATCCTTATATCAATATATCATCATATTATTATATCATTATAATATCATATTCTTATATTATATCAATATAGCATATTATCATCATATCATAATATCATTATATCATCATATCATCATATCATCATAGTATCATATCATCATATTATCATACAATCATATCATTATATTATAATATCATGATATCATCATAGTATTATATCATTATATCATTATATCATCATGTCATTATATTATCAAAAATTATATCATCATATCATCATGTCGTATTATCATATAATTATAGCATCATATCAATATATTATGATATTCTCATATCATATCAATATAGCATTATATCATCATGTCATATCATTATATAAGCATATTATAATATTATTATATCATCATATTATCAAAGCATTATATTATCATATCATCATATCATATCATCATAGCATTATATCATCATATCATCATATTTTAATATCATTATATCATCATATTATCATAGAATTATATCATCATATCATCATATCATATCATTATAGCATTATATCATCATATCATCATATTTTAATATCATGATATCATCATATCATTAAAATATCATATTCTTGTATTATATCAATATAGCATTATATCATCATATCATAATATTATTATATCATCATATCATTATGGCATTATATCATCATATCATCATATCATCATATCATTGTATCATCATATCATCATATTATCATATAATTATATTATCATATCATTGTATCATCATATCATCATATCATCATATAATTATATCATCATATCATCATATCATCATGTCATCATATCGACATATCATCATATCATCATATCATCATATTATTATATCATCATATCATCATGTCATCATATCATCATATCATCATATAATATTATTATATCATCATATGATCAAATCATCATATCCTCATATCATCATATCATCATATTAACATATTATCATATCATTATTTCATCATATCATCATATTATAATATTATTATATCAGCATATCATTGTATCATTATATCATCATATCATCGCATCATAATATCATCATATTATTATAGCATTATATCATACTTTCATCTAATCATCATTTCATCATATTATCATAGAATTATATGATTATATCATCATGTCGTATCATCATATCATTATATCAATATATCATCACATCATCATATCATTATATTATCATATTTTTATATTTTATCAATATAGCATTATATCATCATATCATCATATACTTATCATATCATCATATCATTATATCATGATATTATCATATTATCATATCATTATATCATCATACCATCATATCATCATATTATAATATCATCATAACATTATATTATCATATCATCATTTCATCATCTCATCAAATTATCAAAAATTATATTATCACATCATAATGTCGTATCATTATATCATTGTAGCAATATATCATCATATCATTATATTGTCATATTCTCATATCATATCATTATAGCATTATATCATCATATTATTCTATTATTATATCAACATATTATCATATCATAATATCATATGATCATACTATCATATCATTATATCATCATAATATAATATTATCATATCATCATATCATTATGGCAATATATCATCATATCATCATATCATCATATCATTATATCATTATATCATCATATCATCATATCATCATATCAACATATTATAATATTATTATATCATCATATCATTATGGCATTATATCATCATATCATCATACCATCATATCATCAAATCATCATATCATCATATCATAATATCATCATATTATCACATTATATCATCATATTATCATATGATCAAATCATCATATCATCATATCATCATATTATCATATCATCATATTACCATATCATCATATCATTATTTCATCATATTATAATATTATAATATCATAATATCAGCATATTATTGTATCATTATATCATCATATTATCATATCATAATATCATCATATCATTATATTATTATATCATCATATAATCATAGCATCATATCATATCATTATATTATCACATCATCATATAATCATATCATCATATCATAATATCATCATATCATCATATCATTATATAATTATATCACAATATCATCATATCATCATAGCATTTTATCATTATATCATCATATTGATGTATCATCATATCATCATATCATCATATTATTATATTATCGTATCATCGTATCATTATATTATCATATTGTGATATCATCATTTTATCATACAATCATATCATCATATCATAATATCATCATATTATTATAGCATCATATCATCATATCATCATATCATCATTTCATCATATTATCATAGAATTATATTATTATATCATCATGTCGTATCATCATATCATTATATCAATATATCATCATATCATCATATCATTATATTATCATATTCTCATATTATATCAATATGGCATTATATCACCATATCATCATATCATTATATCATCATATCATCATATCATCATATCGTCATATCATCATATCATCATATCATCATACAATCATATCATATCATCATATCATAATATCATGATATCATGATATCATTATATCATTATATCATCATATAATCATAGCATTATATCATATCATCATATCATCACATCATCATATCATCATATCATCATATCATCATATTACAATATCATCATATCATCATAGCATTTCATCAATATATCATCATATTAATGAAGCATTATATCATCATATCATCATATCATCATGTCATCATATTTTCATTAAATTATATTATTATATCATCATGTCGTATCATCATATCATTATATGATATATCATCATATCATTATATTATTATAATATCATATTCTTATATTATATCAATATAGCATCATATCATTATATCATAATATCATTATATCATTATATCATTATATCATCATATTATCATATTATCATATCATCATATTATCATACAATCATATCAATACATCATAATATCATCATATCATCATAGCATTATATCATTATATCATCATATCATCATGTCATCATATTATCAAAAATTATATCATTATATCATCATGTCGTATTATCATATCATTATAGCATCATATCATCATATTATGATATTCTCATATTATATCAATATAGCATCATATCATCATATCATCATATCATCATATCATTATATGAGCATATTATAATATCATTATATCATCATATTATCATAGCATTATATCATCATATCATCATATCATATCATTATAGCATTATATCATCATATCGTCATATTCCAATATCATGATATCATCATATCATTATAATATCATATTCTTGTATTATATCAATACAGGGTGTTCCAGACCTCGCGACGAATATTTCACAGGGTAAATCTTGATCAAAAATGGGATCGAAATTTCCTCAGCCGATTTTTTTTAAAATGCATATCTTTTCCGTTATAATTAATTCAATTTCAGTCAATGACGCGCGGCTTACGAACGGCCGCACGTCGGTGTGCTTACCGCTCGGTTGTGTGCACTTTTTTTCGTGGCGACAATAGGGCGAGAGACGCGCACACAACCGAGCGGTGATTACACCGACAAACGGCCGTTTATAAGTCGCATGTCATTAGCTGCGATTAAAATAATTATAACGGAAAATCCATGCATCTCCGAAAAAATCGGCTGAGGGAATTTCGATCCCATTTTTGATCAAGATTTACCCTGTGAAATATTCGTCGCGAGGTCTGGAACACCCTGTATAGCATTATATTATCATATCATCATATCATTATATCATCATATCTTCATATCATCATATTATTATATCATCATATTATCATACAATTATATCATCATATCATATATCATGATATCATCATAGCATTGTATCATCATATCATCATATCATCATGTCATCATATTATCAATAATGATATCATTATATCATCATGTCGTATTATCATATCATTATAGCATCATATCATCATATTATCATATTCTCGTATCATATCAATATAACATCATATCATCATATCATCATATTATCATATCATCATATCATCATATCAACATATCATCATATCATCATATCATCATATCATCATATCATCATATCATCATATCATAATATTATTATATCATCATATCATCATATCATTGTATTATCATTTCATCATATTATCATATAATTACATCATCATATCATTATATCATCATATTATCATATCAACATATCATCATATCATCATATCATCATATCATCATATCATCATATTATCATATCATAATATCATCATATTATAATATTATATCATCATATTATCATATGATCAAATCATCATATCATCATATCATCATATTATCATATCATCATATTACCATATCATTATATCATTATTTCATCATATTATCATATTATAATATCATTATATCAGCATATCATTGTATCATTATATCATCATATCATCATATCATAATATCATCATATCATTATATTATTATATCATCATATAATCATAGCATTATATCATATCATTATATTATCACATCATCATATACTTATATCATCATATCATCATATCATCATATCATCATATCATCATATAATCATATCACAATATCATCATATCATCATAGCGTTTCATCATTATATCATCATATTGATGTATCATCATATCATCATATCATTATATTATCGTATTATCGTATTATAATATTATCATATCGTCATATCATCATTTCATCATACAATCATATCATCATATCATAATATTATCATATTATTATAGCATTATATCATCATATCATCATATCATCATTTTATCATATTATCATAGAATTATATTATTATATCATCATGTCGTATCATCATATCATTATATCGATATATCATCATATCATCATATCATTATATTATCATATTCTCATATTATATCAATATGGCATTATATCATCATATCATCATATCATCATATCATCATATTATCATATCATCATATCATCATATCATTATATCATCATACAATCATATCATCATATCATAATATCATGATATCATCATATCATTATATCATTATATCATCATATAATCATAGCATTATATCATATCATCATATCATCACATCATCATATCATCACATCATCATATCATCATATCATCATATCATCATATCACAATATCATCATATCATCATAGCATTACATCATTATATCATCATTTTATTAAAGCACTATATCATTATATCATCATATCATCATGTCATCATATTATCATAAAATTATTTCAATATATCATCATGTCGTATCATCATATCATTATATCAATATATCATCATATCATTATATCATTATAATATCATATTCTCATATTATATCAATATAGCATCATATCATCATATCATAATATCATTATATCATCATATCATCATATCATCATATCATCATATTATCATATCATCATATTATCATACAATCATATCATCATATCATAATATCATGATATCATCATAGCATTATATCATTATATCATCATATCATCGTGTCATCATATTATCAAAAATTATATCATTATATCATCATGTCGTATCATCATATCATTATAGCATCATATCATTATATTATGATATTCTCATATCATATCAATATAGCATCATATCATCATATCATCATATCATTATATGAGCATATTATAATATCATTATATCATCATATTATCATAGCATTATATCATTATATCATCATATCATATCATCATAGCATTATATCATCATATCGTCATATTTTAATATCATGATATCATCATATCATTATAATATCATATTCTTGTATTATATCAATATAGCATTATATCATCATATCATCATATCATTATATCATCATATCATCATATCATCATATCATTATATCATTATATCATCATATTATCATATCATCATACAATCATATCATCATATCATAATATAATGATATCATCATATCACTATATTATTATACAATCATATTATCATATCATAATATCATGATATGATGATATCATCATATCATCATATCATAATATCATGATATCATCATATCATCATATCATCATACAATCATATCATCATATCACAATATCATGATATCTTTATAGCATTATATCATCATATCATCATATCATTATATGAGCATAATATAATATCATTATATCATCATAGTATCATAGCATTATATCATCATATCATCATATCATATCATTATAGCATCATATCATCATATCATCATATTTCAATATCATTATATCATCATATTATCAGATCATCATATCATTTTATCATCGTATCATCGTATCATCATATCATCACATAATCACATCATCATATCATATCATCATATCATCATACATTATTATTATTATTATTATTATGACATGACGTGTGTTCGTTAGCTCCGCAGATTTGTTTCAACAAAGTGATCAAAAGTGTTTATTGAAACCAAAAAATAGACGTATGACTTGAAGAAATCGGTGTTTCAAATGTTGACGTAAAGAATTTTATTAAATGTGTGGTGTTTGACTCAGTTTTTACGGATTATTAATTTTGACACATTTGAGGTTAGGTTTACATGCTTGCATCACTTTCAGTGATGTATATCATTTCTCTATCTCACCCTAAATCTACAAGTTAATAAAATTGTTAAAATATAAATAAAAAATAAAAAATAAATATGACGGACAGAGTATATATCTGCACCAGATGTAAAAAACAAATAAGCCGAGTGGTAGACAGCTGTGGAAGGTGTTTTAAGGACTTTCATCCAGCGTGTCGAACTACGAATTCGCATAAAATCCATGAAGGTACCGAGATTATACCATGTCAAGGTGAAATACGTACGATACATCTGAAAGCTAGTGAACAACAACCTGACCCGAAACGAAAAAGAAATGATCTTGATGATAACGAAGTGGTAGAGACTGACATAAATAAAATGAATAGCGAAAACTGCGATAACCAAAATAACATCGACAACGTCCACGTGAATATTATATCAAAGTTGGATAATCTATTTCATTTAATTGACCAACATAAAAGCGAGAATAAAAATCTATTAAAAGAAATTAAACAAGAAATGACATGTATTATTAAAGAAACAGTCAGACATGAAATTAAACAAGAAATAGATGAGTTAAAGAAAGAAATGAAAGTAGTCATGCTGTCAACGATCGGCTGTGACAAGCCAAGTAGTGTTGGTGAGCCATGTACCGGTGAACAGTGTGACACTGAATAATAATAATATGATTCAGAATAATATGATTGTTGAAAAATTATTTGAAAATAAAAGAGTTCGTAGGAGTTAACATCAAACAGACCTACTCGTCGTAGAACATTTTAGAACAGACTGAGGAAGCCTCTCAAGTATTTACAAATTCTGGGAAATTGAGAATTAGAGTGGGAATTTGGACTATATAAGACGGATGCTCGAGCAGAGCTATTCATTCATAGAATCACTAATAGAAAAACAATTCCTACCAGATAGAAAAGTAAAAAGAATAGTAGAACAAATAAAATCAAATATAAGAACATTAGAATCACTAATCGAATCAGATAGAACAGATTGGAATTTAAAACAAAAAGAATCGTAAATTAATAAAAGCAAATATAACATAATAGAATCGACAACTAGAAATAGTAAGACGAGCTTAGACGAACATATATTAACCAATATAATTGTACCTGACGTGAGTTATTACCCTTCATTGATTGACTAACGTTAACGGGTTAAAACTCCGCAGCCGCAGTTAATAAATATCCCTTAAATTTATGATTAACGCTAACGGGTGAAATCTCCGCAGCCGCAGTTAATAAATATCCCTTGTACAATTTTATGATTAACGCTAACGGGTGAAAACTCCGCAGCCACAATTGTTGATTTTCCTATACATGATTAACGCTAACGGGTGAAAACTCCGCAGCCGCAGTTGATGATAATTCCTTTCCACCTATAGTAAGATATGATCAACGCTAACGGGTTAAAACTCCGCAGCCACGATTAGCTGCTATCTCTCCTTAAGAATACGCCTAACGCTAACGGGGTAAAACTCCACAGCCGCAGGTCTTAGGTAGTATTAACCATTAAGGTTATCATCACTTAAAATAAGAAAAAAGAACAATAGGATCAAATATAGAGCAGATGCCTTTGCTTAAGTAGCCCGGAGATTTATTAATATTAAAAAATAAAGGAAACTCCTTACGAGAAAGTAAATAACGTTTCATTTGGCGCCCAACGTGGGGCACGATAAAGCAATTTTGGCATTAAAAGGTTAACGATTCTAAACAAAAATGGCGGAAGCAAGAAGACTCGAGGAGATCAATAAAGAAATGGAAAAGAGGTTAAAGAAATTAAGAGTAGATTGGATGATAGAAATTGAAAGTAGACTCCAGGGAGTACAGGAAACATTAGAAAAAAAGATAGTCGATAGGTACGAACATATTAAACAACAAGCTAAGACGGACTTATTGGGTTGTCAAAAATCATTAGTGGCGAGGATAGGTAAGGTCGAAGCAATGGTAGAAAAACAAACACAAGACATAATAAATCAGACTTCTCTAGAAATAGACAAACTGAGAGCCGAAATAATAGATAAAAAAGAATTAGAGATCCTGAGAAGCGAAGTTAATACAAAATTAACAAAACAAGATGAAGAAGTGAACGGGATTCTAGCGAGACAATTAGCCACAATTACCAGGGTGCAGGAGAATATTACAGAACAAAGAGAAAGAATGAATAGGCTCGAAGCTCAAGGAGATAGACAAGTCCATCCTGGTCAGAGCCGAACAAATAATTGGGGAACAAAGTTAATTATCCCAAAATATGAAGGGAGCGCTAGAGAAAAACCTATAAGTTATCTATCTCAGTTAGAATCATTTTGTAAAGCTCAAGGATTAGCTAATCGCGAGAAAATGGTCATGATTAAACAAAGTTTAATAGGAATAGCTAGAGAATGGTGGGAAATAATGGAAGACCCGGCGAGCGATAACTTCGAGTCATTTAAAAGAAAATTTAAAAATAAGTTTTGGAGTGACGAGACTCAAAGAAAAGTCCGGCGTAACTTAGAGTTCGGATCATATCGACCGGACGGTACGTTATCCAGAGTCGAATACGCGATACAAAGATATCATGCAGCGGAAGACTTTAAACATAGAATGACGGAACGGGAAATCGTTGAGTGTTTAGCGAGACATTATGACGATACAATTAATAATGCAATCCTGACGCGAGGAGTCGAAACACTCACAGCACTGATTAACCTATTAAAAAAATTCGACAACACGCGCAAACCAAACTATAGTCAGGACGCGCCGCGGTCGAATAGAGACACAACACAGAGAACATTCAACTCGGGTAATAGAGATCGCAACATACAGCCTACAAGGGATCAGAATAGAGGTAGAAACAACACGGGGAACCAGGCGCAATACCAAAGGTCGTACAATACGAACAACATAGAAGTAGCCGATTCGACGGGAAATAATAGACCGATAGAAGACAGCCAAGGCTACGATCAGGAAAACTAGACGGGGGCATGCAGGGGGATCATAAAAAAATTAATAGAAATATTAAAAATAGTCATGCTCCCGATGCTAGTCATGATCCATATGAAATAAATTCAATATTTCAGAACCCGAAAGAATTTTTATTAGACGAAGAAAAGAACCCTGACGCAGGGGAAAAGAAATTCACGAATCAAGGCTGTAAGTGCCCGATCATAAGGATCAAGTTAAACGGCGTAGACGTAAATGCATTAATAGACTCCGGTAGTGAGATATCATGTTTAAACCAAGGTTGGTTTGACGATAACACAAAGAATTTAGGGAGTTTCGAAACACTGCCGGTGAACAATACTAATTTACAGGTAGCAACCGGAGGTAAGACCTTACGGATTAGAAAACAGATACTAATAACATTATCAGTCAAGGGAGGAACTAGAGATGTTAACTTATTAATTGTACCTAAGCTAATACATCCTTGTATTATCGGTATCGATATATTTAACGACTTGAGATCGTTAATCGACCTGAAAGCTAGGACACTTACAATTAAAGCCAACGCGGAAAACATATCAATAAAATTCGTGGGTGATACAGACTCAGAGAAATCAAAATTAGTATGCACCACCCCGAATAAAATTATAAACACAAGTCGGATAAGCGAGAATGATGAAGGCTATCAAATTATTGAAGAGAAAGTAAACGAAAAATTAGAAACAATACTCACTATGAGAGAAATAAACCATAAGATTCTCAGATTCGTTGATGAGTTATTACGCATTTCAACGAATTTCGAGGATCACATGGGACGATTAAACCATGTATTTAGTAAACTAGACGAACCCAATGTCACAATTGACTTTGACAATTCAAAGTTTTGTAGACGAAAAGTGGAGTTTTTGAGATATACGTCAACAACGGAGGGAATTGAACCACATCCAGACAGAATAAGTTTATGGCTAGTTATGAAGGCACGCATAAACTAACGCGTCACGATGAAAAAGAGGGATGTTACTGGCCAATGACCGGAAGTAAATGAAGCAGGAGTCCCATCACCCAGCAAGATACGAAAGGACGATACAACAAAGAAAAAAAAAAAAAATCACTATGTATATGGAAAGAATAAAAAAAAATTTATTTTTCAGGCTATTACTGTAAATTGCATAAATGTATTCGGATTAGGAAGTAGATAATAGAAATTCAGTACAAATAAACATGTACTAGTTAATTCGCCCTGAATCTAGGGGGGCGATGAAGCGTTACTTCACCTTCTATAAAGAAAAGACATGATAAATAATATGATGATTAATAATATGTTAATTTAGATTAAGAATAATATGATTGTTGTGAAATTATTTGAAAATAAAAGAGTTCGTAGGAGTTAACATCAAACAGACCTACTCGTCGTAGAACATTTTAGAACAGACTGAGGAAGCCTCTCAAGTATTTACAAATTCTGGGAAATTGAGAATTAGAGTGGGAATTTAGACTATATATGACGGATGCTCGAGCAGAGCTATTCATTCATAGAATCACTGATAGAAAAACAATTCCTACCAGATAGAAAAGTAAAAAGAATAGTAGAACAAATAAAATCAAATGTAAGAACATTAGAATCACTAATCGAATCAGATAGAACAGATTGGAATTTAAAACAAAAAGAATCGTAAATTAATAAAAGCAAATATAACATAATAGAATCGACAACTAGAAATAGTAAGACGAGCTTAGACGAACATATATTAACCAATATAATTGTACCTGACGTGAGTTATTACCCTTCTTGATTGACTCACGCTAACGGGTTAAAACTCCGCAGCCGCAGTTATTAAATATCCCTTAAATTTATGATTAACGCTAACGGGTGAAATCTCCGCAGCCGCAGTTAATAAATATCCCTTGTACAATTTTATGATTAACGCTAACGGGTGAAAACTCCGCAGCCACAATTGTTGATTTTCCTGTACATGATTAACGCTAACGGGTGAAAACTCCGCAGCCGCAGTTGATGATAATTCCTTTCCACCTATAGTAAGATATGATCAACGCTAACGGGTTAAAACTCCGCAGCCACGATTAGCTGCTATCTCTCCTTAAGAATACGCCTAACGCTAACGGGGTAAAACTCCACAGCCGAAGGTCTTAGGTAGTATTAACCATTGAGGTTATCATCACTTAAAATAAGAAAAAAGAACAATAGGATCAAATATAGAGCAGATGCCTTTGCTTAAGTAGCCCGGAGATTTATTAATATTCAAAAATAACGGAAACTCCTTACGAGAAAGTAAATAACGTTTCAATATCATATCATCATATTATCATATCAACATATCATAATATCATAATATCATCATATCATCATATCACAATATCATGATATCATCATATCATCATATCATAATATCATGATATCATCATATCATCATATCATCATTTCATAATATCATCATCTCATCAAATCATTATATCATCATATCATCATATCATCATATCATATCATCATATCATCATATCATATCATCATATCATCATATCATCATATCATCATATCATCATATCATCATATCATCATATTATCATATCATCATATTATCATAGCATTATATCATATCATCACATCATCATATCATTTTATCATCATATCAACATATCATATCATTATATCATCATATCATCATATCATCATATCATCATATCATCATATTATTATATATAAACATATCATCATATCATCATATCATCATTATCATATGCATCATAGAATGACATCGTCATATCATCATATCATCATATCATCATATCATATCATCGTATCATCATATTATCGTATCATCATATTATCGTATCATCGTATCATTATATCAACATATCATCATATCTTCATATCATCATATCATCATATCATCATATCATCATTTTATCATAGCATTATATCATTATATCATCATATCATTATATCATTATATTATTATATTATTTCATCATCATATCATATCATAATATCATCATATTATCATATTATCATATCATTATATCAATATATAATTATATAAAATTATAATCTCATCATATCATTATATCATCATTTCATCATATCATTATATTATTATATCATATCATCATATGATCGTATGATCATATAATCATATCATCATATCATCATATCATCATATCATCATATCAAATTATCATATTAATAAATGATTATATCATCATATCATCATATCATCATATCATCATATCATTATATCATCATATCATCATATCATGATAACATCATAGCAATATATCATCATATCATTATATTATCATATTATCATATCATATGATGATATCATCACATCAGCATATCAATATATCATCATATCATTGTATCATCATATCATATCATCATAGAATTATATAATCATATCAATATATCATTTTTCCATCATATCACATCATTATAGCATCATATCGAAATATTATCATATTAAAATATCATCATATCATCATATAACGCTGTCAATATATCATCATAATATTATATCATCATATCATCATATAATGATATCATCATATCATCGTATCATATCATCATAGCATGATATCATTATATCGTCATATCATCATATCGTCATATCATTATATCATAATATTATCATATCATTATATCCTTATATCATCATGTCATTATATTATCACATGATCATATCATCATATCATCATATCGTCGTATCATAATGTCATCATGTCATTATAGCATTACATCATTATATCAATATATCATCATATCATCATATCACCACATCATCGTATTATAATATCATGATATCAATACATGATCATATCATCATATCATATTATCACATCATCATATCATTATATCATCATGTCATCATATCATCATATGATCGTATGATTATCTGGAAATATCATCATATTATCATATCATCATATCATCATAATAAAATATCATTATATCATTATAGCATTTCATCATTTTATCATCATATCATCGTATCATCATATCAAATCATCATATCATCATATCATCATATCGAATCATCATATCATAATATCAGCATATCATCATATCATCATATCATCATATCTTCATATCATCATAACATCATGTTATTATATCATCAAATCATCGTATAATCATACCATCATATTATCGTATCATCATGGCATCATATCTTCATATCATCATATGATCTTATCATCATATCATATCATATAGCATTATATAATCATATCATCATATCATTATATCATTATATTATCATATTATCATATCATGATATCATCATATCATCATATCATCATATCATCATATCATTATATTATCTCATCATCATATCATGATTAAAGCATCATATTAACAAATCATCATATTGAAGTATCATTATATTATCATATCATTGTGTCGTTATGATATCATATCATCATATCATCATTCCATCATATCATTATATTTTCATATAATTATATCATCATATCATCATATCATCAAATCATTATAGCGATATATCATCATATCATTATATCATCATATTCTCATATCATCATATCATTACATCATCATATCATCGTGTCATACTATCATGGCATTATATTGACATATCATTACATCATCATATCATCGTGTCATACTATCATGGCATTAAATTGACATATCATTATATCATCATATCATTGTATCATCATATCCATCATATCATTATAATATCATATCAAATCAAATCACCATATCATCAGATTATCATATCACCATATTATATCATTATATCACCATATTATCCTATCATCATATCATCATATTACATATTATCATATCATCATATCATCATAGCATTGTATCACCATATCATCATATCATCATATCATAATATTATCATATCATATCATCATTTCATCATATCATCATATCATGATCATATCATATCATCATATCATCATAGCATTATATCATCATATCATCATATTAACAGATCATTTTATTATCATATAATCATATCATATCATCATATCATCATATCATCATATCATTATAACATCATGTTATTATATCATCAAATAATCATATCATCATATCATCATATTATCGTGTCATCATATCATCATATCTTCATATCAATATATGATCTCATCATCATATCATATCAATATAGCATTATATAATCATATCATCATATTATATTATCATTATATCAGCATATCATCATATCATCATCTTATCATATCATCATATCATCATATTATCATATCATCATATCATCATCTTATCATATTAATATATCATCATATCATCATATCATCATATCATCATAGCATCGTATCATCGTATCATCATATCATCATATCATCAAATCATCATATCATCATATCATCATATCATCATATCATCATATCATCATATCATCATATCATCATATTATCATATTATCATATCATTATACCATCATATGATTATATCATCATATCATATCATCATATTATTATATCAACATATCATAATGTCATGATATCATCATATCATCATATCATCTATCATCATTTCATAATATCATCATCTCATTTAATCATTATATCATCATATCATCATATCATCATATCATATCATCATATCATCATATCATCATATCATCATATCATCATGTCGAATCATCATATCATCATATCATTATACCATCATATGATTATATCATCATATCATATCATCATATTATCATATCAGCATATCATAATATCATGATATCATCATATCATGATATCATCACATCATCATTTCATCATATCATCATATCATAATATCATCATATCATCATATCATCATATCATCATATCATCATATCATCATATCATCATATCATCATATCATAATATCATCATATCATCATATTATCATATCATCATATCATCATATCATCATATCATTATACCATCATATGATTATATCATCATATCATATTATCATATTATCATATCAACATATCATAATATCATGATATTGTGACGGACGGTATGGGTAGAGTGTTATTAATCCCTATGGTTTTATCACAAGCGAGAACCCATCAATCAATGGAATTGATCATCCCGTCACATCTACATAGTAAATAATTATGAAAAAGATCTATTCTAAAATAGATCGGTAAATGGGAATCGTTGCCGTCTAGTCCTATACAGGTCTCAATAGATTTATTTAAATTATTGTGAGGCTAGTTGATATAGAAATAATAATAATATAATTAAGGTAAAATAAAATAAATGAATAAAAGGGTGGTTCAAATAATCATGAGGATTGACTGGTGAAATCAATAATGTATTCTTGAACGATTTTGAGAATAATAATATGGTTCAAGCGACGGACAACTGATTGTCGGTTGAACAGAATTATATAAAATGATGTCATCACAAAATAATAAAATAATGTGATAATATAAGGATATCCGACGTGGGGATCGTGAAGGCTTGTTACTATATAAAAATTATCAATGAAGGTAATGAAATAATAAAGGCCTCTTCACGATTCACACGCTGATACGAGTAATAAAATAAAAGGAAAAAAGAAATATAAATAAGAATGTAAATAAGAAATAAGAACTCTCTCTCTCTCTCTCGGATTGTATCGGAAATCTATTCTAATACCTATGTGAAGATCTATAAGTAAAATACCTCCAGGATTGAATCAAGATCTGTAGATGGGAGCTTAGTGCCTTAAAGTAGAACACCAGAATAAAAGTCTCTATTTGACATAAGAGAATTCCCGCACTGGTATCAGGGTAGAACCCGAAATTCTATGAATTATCCCAGGCGGTTTATTAGCTTTACAATCATTCAGATCTTGGTTCTATCGCGAGAATAATAAATGAATTCCTCGATAAGGAAATATATGCTTAGTATGTGAATTCTTCAGTTATAGTAATAAAGTAATAATATAATTCGAGATCGGTAGTTATTGGGCTTAATGTTATTGAGAATTTAATGGATAAAAGAAACAGACCCAACAGGATTAGGGTGAAACCCGGAATTCTATGAATTATCCTATTTGGTGATTAACTTTATGTCCATACCGATCTCGAATTATTCAATTAAAGTAATATTTATAATTATATGAATAACGGAAAAAAATAAAAAAAAAATATAAATATTCGGATTGATGAATGAGTAGCAACGCAAGCTCGCCGGGTGGTCTTGTTATTAGGAAGGAATCGCTCCGAAATACTATTAGTATTGGCCTATAACGATATTCCCGTGGTTGTACTACACATCAGATGGAATTATATTTTATCATGCATAAGGTTAAAATTAAAGAATTCTGGAAAACAATATATCGATTTCCGAACATGAACGGTAAATTATAAAAAAGCGAATTTTGTGAGCGATCGTGGTTACTTAGCTTTGGATAAGATGGCGTAGCATGGGACTAATTTTCGATCCTTAGGTATTTGCCTCCCTCACCTTAGGTACCTCGAAGCCTTCGATTTGCGTAGAATTTAGATAGCGGTTTAGAATGTATTAACTGATGATGGATTTAGATAGTTTGAACTGAAGTTGATGAGTGTCAATGTCTAATCAGATCAAGAGATCAAATCTACATTAGTTTACAAATACTCAAAATGAGTATAAGGCGGAAAGTGAAGTTATAATTTTAATAATGAAAATATTTAATAGCTTGTGTCTCTGCACTGAATTTAAGAACTTAAACGGAACACTAAACGTTCAGATCTATCACGTTTAATTGAATTTGTTGACGGGTGCTAAGTCCTTAATACTACCACTTTTAATTATAAAAAGAAAAGATTGAGTATAACTCTTGGCTTAATTATTGCACACGGGTCCTTGCGACCACGCACTTCGCGACTTGACAGAAGAAAGACACTAATTCAAATTCAAAGGCGACGAGGTAGCCGCGGTCGCAACAATGCATATATTACTGCGCGCGTGGCTTAGCCAATTAGGGCCTTGCTTAGTGGCTAATTGTCGCCTGATTGGTTTGAAGGACTACTTGCAGTTAAGCGTAGGGGTAGGGCCCTGGTGTCCTTCTGCGGTCCCATGCTATTCCATGCCTCACCTATAGTCTTTATTATTTAGCTTAGCTTTCCTATTTCCTTGGGAAATTAGAGAGAGAGAACTACATCTACGTGCACTAGCTTAGTAGTGTGAAATTGAGGGGTCAGCAACACTGGGGTCCCGGTCTTGCTTCACCGTTGTCTACTGCTACGTGACTTATAGACATTTCAAGAAAGGAAATATTGTATTACATTTCCGTTTTGCATTAAAAAGGAAATATTGTATTACCGATTTCAGGAGTAAAATGAGTAAACTATTGCGCGTTAAAAGAACGAATCCGATATTATTTATCCGACTTTATCGATGATGATTGAAGAATGAATCAATGAAATGAATGAAGAGAAATTAAGAGTTTTGAAGGTTTCCGAAATTACGCACGTAACAATATCATGATATCATCATATTATGATATCACTCTTTCATTATATCATCATCTCATCATATCATCATGTCATCATATCATCATATCATCATATCATCATATCATCATAGCATCATAGCATCATATCATCGTATCATCATATCATCAAATCATTATATCATCATATCATCATATCATAATATTATCATATCATCATATCATCATCTTATCATATTATTATATCGTCATATCATCATATCATCATATCATCATAGCATCATATCATCGTATCATCATATCATCAAATCATCATATTATCTTATTATCATATCATCATATTATCATATTATCATATCATCATATCATCATATCATCATATCATTATACCATCATATGATTATATCATCATATCATATCATCATATTATCATATCAACATATCATAATATCATGATATCATGATATCAATATATCATCATATCATCATCTCATCATATCATCATCTCATCATATCATCATATCATAATATCATCATATCATCATATCATTATATCATTATACCATCATATGATTATATCATCATATCATATCATCATATTATCATATCAACATATCATAATATCATGATAGGATAATATCATCATATCATCATATCATCATTTCATCATATCATCATCTCATCATATCATCATATCATCATATCATCATATCATCATATCATCATATCATCATATCATCATATCATCATATCATCGTATCATCATATCATCATATCATCATATCATCATATCATCATATCATTATATCATCATATCATTATATCATTATATTATTATATTATTTTATCATCATATCATATCATAATATCATCATATTATCATATCATCATATCATTATATCAATATATATTACATGAAATTATAATCTCATCATATCGTTATATCATCATTTCATCATATCAATATATTATTATATCATATCATCATATCATCATATCATTATATCATCATATCACCATATCATCATATTATCAGATCATCATATCATCGTATCATCATATCATCATATCATCATATCCTCATATCATCATATCATTACATCATCATATCATCGTGTCATACTATTATGGCATTATATTGACATGTCATCATATTATAATATCATTATATCATCATCATATCGTATCACCATATCATCAAATTATCATATCATCATATCATCATATCATTGTATCATTATATCATCATATCATTATATCATCATATCATTATATCATCATATCATTATATCATCATATCATTTGTAACGTAGTTTTTTAATAGGCGAGGAAAACCTAAAATTTTACTCCGCTGCAATTCGGCACTCTTCCGTGTTAATGATTAAACTTACTGAATGTTGGGCGCCAGACGCTCCTGCGTCATTTCGATACGATACCATAAGACAAATTAAATAAAGCCAAAAATCTACGGAAATGCGACGAGCGATAACTCGACTTGCTCAGATAACAAAGCCTTAGATAGAGGGGCAGGGTACACCATAAAAACAATATTATTTCATTGAGAATATTTGAGAGCACATCAATCAATTATTTATTAATTAAATTAGATAATTTTACGAGATGAGTACAGAATTATGAGTTTTATACGACAGTTTGTTACGATAAACTATTTATTCACGATAGAATTTACCTAATTACGATACGATTGACCCGAGGATGTGTCAGAGTTGACTCGATATAAAATTAATTATTTAGACTCCAGACTTGGTATCACAGAGCGATACATCGTACCCAAATGCAAAGTTATTCATAACCCATCCTTAAATCAACGTATTAAGCTTGAGATATTAAATTATGAAAATCGGTAACAAACTCTACAGATTCCCTATTAATTAATTAGCTACGCTTAGCTATTCGATTTACGATAATTCGAGATCTACTGCTAAATAGAGACCACACGGTCATTCGAAAGACGCGAATCACAAGTTCAACGATAACAGATTAATTCGGAATATTATTGGTTCTTTAACTGAATTCTGACGATACTAAATCGATAGTTACGATACTAAATTATCCAAAAGATTTTAACTTTACTGAACCGTACTTGATTCTACAGACGATAATAAATTATATGACAGAATTGTACTTTACTTAATAAGTGACTCAATATTAACAGACTTAATTATAACAAAATTAACGACAACGAACTAAACTATAGTAAACTATACAATAACGCGAGGCTAAGCCTACGCGGCTATCTTCGCTCAGGGTACTCCAGGAAAGGTAATTTTCTACAGTATTTCATGCACAATATTATAACATACTGAATCAGAAATATAAGCCATACGAGAAGCGATAGGTAATTATCAATCGATAATAAGCAATAAATTATAGCCAAAAAGCACTAAAAGATCTACGTAACTCAGCCAGACTCGAGGTTGTTCGATAAATTAATAGACCAAAGACAAAAGACGAGCCTCTTAGCTCAATAGACAAAAACGAGCTTCATAGCCCAATAACCAAATTAATTAACCATACTTTTATCAGAACGACCTCGTGCCTTCACAGAAAGAATCAAGACCTTACCTTAAGTTGTTCAACCAGATACACAACACTATTTTATATGATACTCTAACGATATTTCACAATAATATAGTAATACTCGAGATAGCGATAGTAGATACGATAGTTGATACGATAGTTGATACGATAGTAGATACGATAGTAGATACGATAGTAGATACGATAGTCGATAGCGATAGCTGCGTGTCGTAGAACAGAGCGAAGAATAGGCAGATTTGCGGTTGTACCCGCTTTATATAGGCCATATTTTCTATCGGCAGCTCATCCCTCAGATTAAGCGAGATCACGTGTCATTCTGACACGCTAATTGGTCCGCGTAACGACAGGTGCGTCGAACGTAAGTTGGAGACATCTACCTCACCCCTGCCGCTGCTAATACCGCTCCTAGTACCGCCGTCCCTTGGAATCCCCGGGCGCTGGACTCACATGAAGTCTAGCTCGCCCGGCTACCCGATATCTCTTCTAAGGCCTGACACCATTGGTCGATCCACTAGAAGATTGGTGGTAGATTCGTGTTTAGCATACTAAGGGCCTTACTCACGGAAGAATTCGTTAGGTCGGAGCTGATCCGGGGGTTTTCTTGACCAACCACGGTCGCGATTACAGATTCGGAGTCAGTCGTTGATGGTAGCTGCACTTCGCTGCGATAGTGCATTTTCTTACAGGCGGTAGCATCTCCGGATGACGGGAGGATTTCATCGTGCTCCTCGCACATCCCTGTACGCCGTTCATCCGGTAGTTTTGAGGCGGTAGACTCCCCACTTGAGAGGAGGCGCTGACCTTGGGATCCCTATGGACCACCATATGATGTGCGCGCCGACAGTGTCGTCCTTGACGATATTTGAGATTTCCTTACATTCGTTAGTCATCGTCCCATCGGTAGTTCCCATGATACCAGACGTCTCGTGGAGTATCGATCTCGAGATTACATATTTTACAAAAATAAAAGAGTGTTAGTTAATCCTAATTAATTTCCCTAAATTTTCCTTTTCCTGGAGACCCTGTCTACGTCACGCATCATCGTAATCTCGATAGTATCGCCATGTGACGAGGGATTATAAAATACCACGTCACACATTATATCATCATATCATCATATCATTATATTATCATATCATCATATTATCATATCATTATATCCTCATATTATTATATCATCATATCATCATATCATCATTTCATCATATCATCATCTCATCATATCATCATATCATCATATTATCGTATCATCATATCATCATATCATCATATCATATCATCATATCATCATATCATCATATCATCATATCATCATATCATCATATCATCATATCATCATATCATTATATCATCATATCATTATATCATCATATCATTATATTGATTTATCATCATATCATATCATAATATCATCATATTATCATATCATCATATCATTATATTGATTTATCATCATATCATATCATAATATCATCATATTATCATATCATCATATCATTATATCAATATATAATTATATAAAATTATAATCTCATCATATCTTCATATCATCATATCATCATATCATCATATCATCGTATCATCATATCACCATATCATCATATCCTTATATCATCATATCATTACATCATCATATCATCGTGTCATACTATTATGGCATTATATTGACATGTCATCATATTATAATATCATTATATCATCATATCATTGTATCATCATATCATCATATCATTATATCATCATATCAAATCAACATATCAACAAATTATCATATCATCATATCATCATATCATCATATCATTGTATCATTATATCATCATATTATCATATTATCATATCATCATATCATCATATCATTATATCCTCATATTATTATGTCATCATATTATCATACCAACATATCATCATATCATCATATCATGATATCATGATATCATGATATCATGATATCATCATATCATCATATCATCATATCATCATATCATCATATCATCATATCATCATATCATCATGTCATCATATCATCATATCATAATATCATCATATTATATTATTATGGCATTATATCACCATATCATCATATTTCGATATTATTACTTTGGCATATCATTATATAATCATATCATCATATTAACATATTATCATATCATTAAATCATTATATTATCATATCATCATATCATCATATCATCATATCATCATAGAATTATATCATCATGGCATTATATTATCATATCATCATATCATCTGTAACGAGCAATTTTCCTACCCGGAGGAAATTAGATAGAAAAATAAATCCCGCTCAAAGAAGTCCCAACGTATTCTCACTCAAAACACGGTACGATACAGAAACGAAACGAAAGCTAAAAGATAGTGTTGGGCGCCAGGCACACGAAGGTGCCAGATAGAGTTAGCAAAACAAAACGCAGTAAGCCACAACTAAATTCAGAAACGAAACGGTAACCGACTAGATAGAAGGAGAGGGGAACGTGGGGGCGTAGAAATAACACACTTTACGCAGATATAGGTAGACGATAACGTAGCTATAATTTCAAAATTAAACGCAGCGATACAAAAATAAATAAGAAATAAATAACATAAGATTTTACAGAACGGCAGAATAATACAATAATAAATCAATTCAAAAGAAAGGTAGCGGCGGAATTTAATTCCGGCGTCGCAATGCAATAATGTGGCGGTTGTGCCGCAAAATATAACTAAATAATACCAAAAAAAGAGAATGAAAGGATACTGAAGTTAACGCAAGATAATAAAGAAAGTGAAGCTAAAGATATTTAAAGGTAACTTAACGTACGCATGCACGCAAGAAAAAAAAAGGAACGCTAGATAACATTTAAACGCAAACTAACGCCCGCAAAAAAAAAGAAAGTTATAGGTAACGTATGCGAGACGGCAAGGGATTCTTCCCGAGCAGCGCAAGTCCAGCCAAGATAGGAATTGACTTAATTATTCTAGTTAGCCTAGAAAGAATGGAGACCACGACAGCCCGTCAGACGCGAAATCGAAATAGCCGTTAGGCAACACAGAGACAAAAGGCTTGCGGACGGACGGTCGAGGTCGGGACGAAAAGCCTACCTTTACTCGGGTCGCAGCCCAGGCGGCGTCAAAAAGAGGCACAGCACTCAAAATAAAAAAGAAAAGCACAAAAGAAAACTATGAAAAACTCCCAAAATATAATAAACCAAAGAAAAACTAAAGAAAACCCCAGAAAGAAAAAGACAAGATAGAGAAAAGCCCAAAAGAAAGATAAAGATAAGATAAACTAAACGTAACGTAAGCGGTATCTCGACGTTGGTGATTTGCTGGTCGGCAACGGAGTGGTCGTCGATCGGCGATCCAAAAAGTGGAGGGGGAAGCCTTTCCACACCCGACATGTTCTCCGCACCTAGAGCGCTGAACATGTTGAAAATCAGGCCGGGAGGTAACGGCTGGCGGCGATAGCAGGCTGGGAGGTGCAGCCCTCTCCCGGCCGGCAGGTGACGAAGCTGCAGAGACGGAAGCTGATGACTTAGGTGCGGTTACTAGTGCCGAGGTTTCCAGGACATCCCCCCGATGATCCTGCGACGATCGACGAATCCCACGATGTCCTAGGCGATTACCTGCTTCACAATAAAAAAAACTTACGGCAGACAAAAATTCATAAACTAAAAGTTGGACTTGCGCTTCGGTGAAGAATTTCGGTACGGCAGCGGCATGGTCGCTCACGTTTGCGAGTGGAGGCGCGGTCCAGTGGCAGATGATAAATACAAAATATTAAATATCAAATCTGCCACGTTACACATCATATCATCATATCATTATATCATTATATCATCATATCATTATATCATCATATCATTATATCATCATATAATCATAGAATTATATCATCATATCATCATATTATCATATTATCTTATCAACATATTATCATATTATCATGTCATCATATCATCATATAATCATATCATCATATCATCATATCATCATATCATCATATCATCATATCATCATATCATCATATCATCATATCATCATATCATCATATCATCATATCATCATATCATCATATCATCATATTATCATATCATATCATCGTATCATCATATTATTGTATCCTCATATTATCGTATCATCGTATCATCGTATCATCATATCATCATATCATCATATCATCATATCATTATATTATCATATCATTATATCATTATATTATTATATTATTTTATCATCATATCATATCATAATATCATCATATTATTATATCATCATATCATCATATCAAATTATCATATTAATAAATGATTATATCATCATATCATCATATCATCATATCATCATATCATCATATTATCATATCATCACATCATGATAACATCATAGCAATATATCATCATATCATTATATTATCATATCAACATATCATATGATGATATCATCACATCAGCATATCAATATATCATCATATCATTGTATCATCATATCATCATATCATCATATCTTCATATCATCATAACAACATGTTATTATATCATCAAATCATCGTATAATCATACCATCATATTAACGTATCATCATGGCATCATATCTTCATATTATCATATTATCTTATCATCATATCATATCATATAGCATTATATAATCATATCATTATATCATTATATCATTATATTATCATATCATTATATCATGATATCATGATATCATCATATCATCATATCATCATATCATTATATTATCTCACCATCATATCATATGATTATAGCATCATATTAACAAATCATCATATTGAAGTATCATTATATTATCGTATCATTGTGTCGTTATGATATCATATCATCATATCATCATATGACGATATCATTATATTATCATATCATCATTCCATCATATTATTATATTTTCATATAATCATATCATCATATCATTATATCATCATATCATTATAGCATTATATCATCATATCATTATATCATCATATCCTCATATCATCATATCATTACATCATCATATTATCGTGTCATACTATCATGGCATTATATTGACATATTATTATATCATAATATCATTATATCATCATATTATTGTATCATCATATCCATCATATCATCATAATATCATATCAAATCAAATCACCATATCATCACATTATCATATCACCATATTATATCATTATATCATTATATCATCATATTATCCTATCATCATATCATCATATTACATATTATCATATCATCATATCATCATAGCATTGTATCACCATACCATCATATTATCATATCATTATATTATCATATCATATCATCATTTCATCATATCATCATATCATGATCATATCATATCATCATAGCATTATATCATCATATCATCATATTATCAGATCATTTCATTATCATATCATCATATCATCATATAATCATATCATCATAACATTATGTTATTATATCATCAAACCTTTATATCAATATATGATCTCATCATCATATCATATTAATATAGCATTATATAATCATATCATCATATTATATTATCATTATATCAGCATATCATCATATCATCATCTCATCATATCATCATATCATCATATCATCATATCTTTATATCAATATATGATCTCATTATCATATCATATTAATATAGCATTATATAATCATATCATCATATTATATTATCATTATATCAGCATATCATCTGTAACGTTTCGGCTTTTACGAACCTACTGGTTATAGTAAAAGTCGGTTGCTACGGGTTCGAAATGATCTATTTTCTGAAATTTAATTAATTAAGTATTATTATGGACTCCTCGTACTGAAAGGTGAGGAAAAGGATGGGTCTACCATGCAAAAGCCACCTTATTCAGATTTTATCTCCCTGCGCTAGCTACCGGACTCGGATAGTTTTAATTATCAAAGCCGTATTGGTTCTGAATTTAAGATTCAGAATTCTCACTACAGAGACGGGTTTTTACGCCAAGCCTGTCTCGCCTGCTATTGATGATTTTATTGACTAACTACAGATCCGGGTTTTTACACCAAGACTGCCTATCAGACTCGGGTTTCCAACGGTTGGCCCTCGAACACAGGTTTTTACGCCAATGTCGTTCGCTTCTTCCGTTGTTCGCCAAAGCTGTAACTACTCGGCTTATTCTGGTATTTATTACTGTCAAACAGGATGATAAGAAAATACCAGGCAAAATTTATCAGTAGTAATTTGATTCCCCGTATTGTTAAACCAAAAATAAAATATCAACAAAAATAATACAAAGAACTTATTCTATCTTATTCTACGTTAAAGTCTATTTCATCCGTATTTATCTCCTTTCAACTAAATGTTTGTAACAATGCTGCTATAGCTAATGCTCAATATAATATTATGCTTCTAAACCCGTGTTGGCGTTACTAGAATTGAATTATAAGATTTGAAATTGTCTAAGCAAGTGATTCTAAATGGGAGTCGTATCGGTGCTCTACCTGACTACGCTCAATGTGTGATTGTGAGTCGCCGGGTGCTATACCACAAGTGCGCTGTCGAGCTCTGTCGACGCGTGTTTATATACTCTTTTGCTTACGCTTGTGACGTCACAAGCGTCGCTCGCTCGTCTTTCCGTGTTTGTCCAGTTGTCCGGTATTTATGCCGACTTAGAACTGACCAATCATAGCCGACCCCCATCGTGACGGTCGGACACGTTACATTGCCCCCTTCCATCAATTGAATTTTTCATTATAAAATGCTTCGCTGCTTCTGGAAAATTCACATTGATGGACCTTATCTCCGTCGGCGATGAACTTCCTTAAAGTCCCTTTTGGTGTTGATAATCTCTCCAACCCGCGAGGATCCGAGATTTCGAACTTCACGATGTGCTCTGGTGGCATCGGGTTCACGAATAGTGTTAGCTGCCGTCTAGATGCCTCTACCTTCACCCCATCGTGACATCTCCAAGCCTCCGGTAATGCTGGTGTATCAGATACTATGGTTCAAGTGGTCTATGCTGATCTATCATTTTCCACATCCCCTCTTCACCATCAACTCTTCCGTCGTGCAACAGTGCGTTCTGATATGCTTAACGCCTGCATTTTCCAATGTAAGTTGACACTCCCTATATGGCTAGCATTATTCGTAGCCTCCTGGTTTTCATTTGACTTAATTTTCCGTAGCCCCTTTTTATTTAAGATGACGTCTTTGCTACTTCTTGGTTTGGATTTGGTTAATGGCACCTCCACATTCAAGCCTTCTTCAATCTATTTGCTGATGTAGTTTAATCCCTCATCAGTCAGGTATGTGATAATTATGTTGTTCTATACGGTTGTTATTATCTCGTTGTTGTTATCGTCTAATTCGTTTCTTTTAGGTATCGGCTCGGTCGATTTGTGCAATCGTTTGGTGCTTGATGTCATCTTGTACCTTCCAGGTGCATATTTGATTCAAGTCTTCTTCTGGCAGTGCGTCGCTGCCTTGTATGCAATTTCGCAGCTGCTACACTTACATTTAAAGCATTTCCTTATATCTGGACTTTAAATCGCTCTTTAAATTGTGATCCTTCAATACTGGGAATTAACTCGTTAATCCTAATCCTCTCACTAATCCTTTTCACATACTATAATACCGAACCTAGTGACCTAATACTGTCACTTACTGATACCTAACCTCATGATTTATCGAAGTCTTGAAATTTTATTTGCTTAATGAATGTATTACCAAATTTAGCGTTACGACCTATTTTATTGATAATAAATTTGATTTTAATATTGCAATTTATTTATGTTTTAATTGTCGAATAGTATTGGTGATTCAATTAACTTAATCCTTCCTATTTTGGTAGCTGAGTTGGATCTATTTGCTCGGGGATTAACTCTCCTCCCTTTGTTAATTGTACTATTCGTATTTGATTTATAAAGTCTTTTATCTAGGTGATAATTCCGTTTTTTCATCTTGTATTGTAAGCTATTTATTTCTCGGTATACCTGCTTTTGCAGGAAGCGCTCACCATGCTTGCCCCCTCGCCCGCAGTATACGGCTTTGTTTTCGTATCCGAATGTTATTTGTCTTGTTTTGACTCTACTTTTGTCAACTAGTCTCAGCACAGCTGCTATCATGGGTTTCAATATTTCATTTCTGATATTCAATCTTTCAAATGGCTCGTTATCATTTTCTTGAGCTTTAATGATTTTACTTTTTATGATTTCGTCTTTAGCTATTTGGTCATGGCACAACATCTTTTCGCGTGACTCGACTTTAAATTTATCATCTGACACCTTGGTATTCAGTATTGCCGAGACTTGGTGCAAAGTTTCATTTAATCCAACTAATTGTTTTTGATTTCTAATTTCGTGACCTTCTAATGTCTCGTTTACATGTTCCTTGTTTCTCGCCCGTTCTTCGACATCATCAGCTTTGTTGTTTAGGATGGTGCGTTCTAGGCTTTCGAATTTACTGTCAAATTTTTTTTCTAACCTAGCTAGTGCCTCAAATATTCTCGCACATGGATCTTTTATATTTGAATTATAATTATTTGCCGGATTCATGGCTGCTGTCGATGGCGAAGAATTGACGCTAACTATTTGTGAATCATGTCCCTGAGTCCCTAATCTCTCGATAATAGGATCTACTCTATTATTAATACTACCGTTGCCTGGCATTTTCCTATCGGTCCCGGACTATATTTATTCAAAACCGAGTCTGATAGGCAATGCTATATCGGTCTATTTTTCTAAGGAACCCTTGAACAATGACTCTATTTTGCAAAGTTGAAGCTGATTTTAATTTGAATTTGAAATTTGATGGATATGAAGTTATATCTTGAATTTACGTTGTATTTGTTGAATTGATTTTAAGTTGAAGTAATGAATTTATTTTCCAAATGAATTTAATACTGAGGAGCCCCACGTTGGGCGCCAAATGTAACGTTTCGGCTTTTACGAACCTACTGGTTATAGTAAAAGTCGGTTGCTACGGGTTCGAAATGATCTATTTTCTGAAATTTAATTAATTAAGTATTATTATGGACTCCTCGTACTGAAAGGTGAGGAAAAGGATGGGTCTACCATGCAAAAGCCACCTTATTCAGATTTTATCTCCCTGCGCTAGCTACCGGACTCGGATAGTTTTAATTATCAAAGCCGTATTGGTTCTGAATTTGAGATTCAGAATTCTCACTACAGAGCCGGGTTTTTACGCCAAGCCTGTCTCGCCTGCTATTGATGATTTTATTGACTAACTACAGATCCGGGTTTTTACACCAAGACTGCCTATCAGACTCGGGTTTCCAACGGTTGGCCCTCGAACACAGGTTTTTACGCCAATGTCGTTCGCTTCTTCCGTTGTTCGCCAAAGCTGGAACTACTCGGCTTATTCTGGTATTTATTACTGTCAAACAGGATGATAAGAAAATACCAGGCAAAATTTATCAGTAGTAATTTGATTCCCTGTATTGTTAAACCAAAAATAAAATATCAACAAAAATAATACAAAGAACTTATTCTATCTTATTCTACGTTAAAGTCTATTTCATCCGTATTTATCTCCTTTCAACTAAATGTTTGTAACAATGCTGCTATAGCTAATGCTCAATATAATATTATGCTTCTAAACCCGTGTTGGCGTTACTACAATTGAATTATAAGATTTGAAATTGTCTAAGCAAGTGATTCTAAATGGGAGTCGTATCAGTGCTCTACCTGACTACGCTCAATGTGTGATTGTGAGTCGCCGGGTACTATACCACAAGTGCGCTGTCGAGCTCTGTCGACGCGTGTTTATATACTCTTTTGCTTACGCTTGTGACGTCACAAGCGTCGCTCGCTCGTCTTTCCGTGTTTGTCCAGTTGTCCGGTATTTATGCCGACTTAGAACTGACCAATCATAGCCGACCCCCATCGTGACGGTCGGACACGTTACACATCATATCATCATCTCATCATATCATCATATCATCATATCATCATATCATCATATCATCATATCATCATATCATCATATTATCATATCATCATATCATCATCTTATCATATTATTATATCATCATATCATCATATCATCATATCATCATAGCATCATATCATCGTATCATCATATCATCAAATCATCATATCATCATATCATCATATCATCATATTATCATATCATCATATCATCATATCATCGTATCATTATATCATCATATCATTATACCATCATATGATTATATCATATTATCATATTATCATATTATCATATCAACATATCATAATATCATGATATCATGATATCATCATATCATCATTTCATAATATCATCATCTCATCAAATCATCATATCATCATATCATTATATCATCATATCATATCATCATATCATCATATCATCATATCATATCATCATATCATCATATCATCATATCATCATATCATCATATCATATCATCAGATCATCATATCATTATACCATCATATGATTATATCATCATATCATATCATCATATTATCATATCAGCATATTATAATATCATGATATCATCATATCATCATATCATCATTTCATCATATCATCATATCATCATATCATCATATCATCATATCATCATATTATCATAGAATTATATTATTATATCATCATGTCGTATCATCATGTCATCAATTTATCATAGAATTATATTATTATATCATCATGTCGTATCATCATATCATTATATCATTATATCATTATATCATCATATCATTATATTATCATATTCTCATGTTATATCAATATAGCATTATATCATCATATCATCATATTATTATATCATCATATCATCATATTATCATATAATCATATCATCATATCATCATACAATCATATCATCATATCATAATATCATGATATCATCATAGCATTATATCATTATATCATCATATCATCATGTCATCATATTATCAAGAATTATATCATTATATCATCATGTTGTATTATCATATCATTATAGCATCATATCATCATATGATCATATCATTATATTATCATATTCTCATATCATATCAATATAGCATTGTATCATCATATCATCATATTATCATATCATTATCATATCATCATATCATTATATCATTATATTGACATAATATAATATCATTATCTCATCATATTATCATAGCATTATATCATCATATTATTGTGTCATTATATCATCATATCATCATATCATTATATCATCGTATCATCGTATCATTATATCATCATATCATCGTATCATCATATCATATCATCATATCACAATATCATCATATTATTATAGCATTTCATCATCATGTCATCATATCATTACGTCATCATATTATCATAGAATTATATTATTATATCTTCATGTCGTATCATCATATCATTATATCATAATATCATTATATCATCATATCATTATATTATCATATTTCTGTATCATATTAATATAGCATTATATCATCATATTATCATATCATCATATCATATCATATTATCATATCATCATATTATCATATCATTAAATCATCATATTATCATATCATCATATTATTATATCATTATATCATTACATCATCATATCGTCATATCATTATATCATTACATCATCATATCGTCGTATCATCATATCATTATATCATAATATTATATCATCATAGCATTATATCATCATATCTTCATATCATCATATCATTATATCATCATATCTTCATATCATATTATTATAGCATTATATCATCATATCATCATATTATAATATCATTATATCATCATATTATTATATTATCATATCATTATATCATTATATTATCATATCGTATCAATATTTCATCATATCATCATATCATTATATCATTATATCATAATATCATATTATGATCATATTACATCATCATCATATTATATAATCATCATATTATTACAGCATTATATCATCATATCATATTATCATATTATCATATTATCCTATCATCATATCATCATATTACATATTATCATATCATCATATCATCATAGCATTGTATCACCATACCATCATATCATCATATCATTATATTATCATATCATATCATATCATCATATCATCATAGCATTATATCATCATATCATCATATTATCAGATCATTCCATTATCATATCTTCATATCATCATATCATATCATCATATCATCATAACATTATGTTATTATATCATCAAATCATCATATCATCATATCATCTTATTATCGTGTCATCATATCATCATATCTTTATATCAATATATGATCTCATTATCATATCATATTAATATAGCATTATATAATCATATCATCATAATATATTATCATTATATCAGCATATCATCATATCATCATCTCATCATATCATCATATCATCATATCATCATATCATCATATCATCATATTATCATATCATCATATTATCATCTTATCATATTATTATATTATCATATCATCATATCATCATATCATCATATCATCAAATTATCATATTATCATATCATCATATCAATATATCATCATATCATCATATCACCATATCATCATATCATCATATCATCATATCATAATATCATCATATCATCATATCATCATATCATCATATCATATCATCATATCATCACATGATCAAATCATCATATCATCATATCATCATATTATCATTTCATCATATTCACATATCATCATATCATCATATCATTTTCATAACGCATGCATGAAAAAGTCGCTTGTTTGGGGCTCTGTAGCGTTCATATTGTGGCACTTTTCTGACGTTTCCGTAGGCGATGCCAACATGAAACAATGTTGCATGCCGAACGTGCGCACAACGTTCTGCGCACATTCAGCGTGCTCAACAAGATTCTTGTCGCGCACGGCGTGCAAACAAGACCCATTTATCCCTACCGACGCGCCATCTCCGTGCATATTGCTTGGCATCCTGAATCGACTCGGTGTTTTTGGTACGAAGCGTACGTTTCGCTTGACGCGCGAACCGAGGCTTCACGTGGGTCAGCCATTTTGATTGTTTACAGCGGTAACAGCCGATCACAGTCAAAAGTGCATAGTATTGCGTACGACGTAAAGTATCACAAAGTGCAGTGAAAATGAGCGAGGACGGTGATTACTCGAATCCTGCTACTCCTCCCGATCTTCTCAGCGCAAGTTCAGATGCGGCAGAAAAACTATTGCCGACAAAGTCCTTAAAATGTTACGAAAAAAGTTACACGAACTTCATGGCGTGGAAAGAGGTTAAGAAAGCCGAGTCATTCTCCCAAAGGGTTCTTCTTGCCTATTTTAACGAACTGTCACTGAAGTGGAAGCCAGCGACTCTCTGTAGCGAATTTTCCAGACTCAAGACAATGATACAGCATAACCACAACATCGACATAAATTATACGGATCTGAAGCGGTTCTTAAAAAAGGTAGCACGAGATGCTGACAGCGAAACTAAAAAGGCCAGTACTTTTTCGTCACAGGACATCGAACGATTCCTCAATACAGCTGCAGACGAAAATTGGTTGGCAATAAAAGTAAGAATATTGGATAAATAAATGACTGGATGAATTGATAAATAAATGAATGAGTTAATTGATAAATAAGTACATAACTGATGAATAAATAAGAAAATTAATTAATTAATATAAATGAATAAATAAGTAAATATGTGCTATATGATTCTCAGGTAATCGCAATATTTGGATTTCTCGGAGCATGCCGTAGAGCGGAGCTGAGAAATGTGTCGACAGATGATATAGAAGTTTATTATCCAGACGATGACCGGGAGCAGAAAAATCCGACATTACACGTGAGAATTCCGAAGACCAAGACTAATAAGCCAAGATCATTTACCCTTAAAGGGGAGTATTATGAAATTTACAAAAAATACGCAGACCTGAGGTCGAAAGCAGCGAAGGGAAGAAAAGATTTCTTTCTGCAATACAGAGACGGCAAATGTGTTAACCAAGTTATTGGCGTAAACTCATTCAGTGAGATCCCCAAAAGAGTTGCCAAGTTTTTGGGTCTTAACCGGCCTGACAGTTATACTGGCCACGCTTGGCGCCGTACATCAGCAACTTTACTCATTGAAGGGGGCGCTGACATGGCCACTCTGAAACGACATGGCGGCTGGCGTTCTGATACTGTCGCAGAAGGGTACGTTGAGAGCTCTAAAAACGAAAAACGAAAAATATATAGCCGCATAACCAGCTCAATGAATGTGAACGCTGCATCGACATTGACATCGGCATCAGCATCAGCTTCATCATCGTCAGCCATAAACTTGGAACTTCCAAACCGCAGGGATGAAGACGCACCAACTGATCGTAAAATTGTTATGCCCAGCGGAGGGGTATCCCTGCACATCAGCAATTGCTCTCATTGCACCTTCCAAATTCTTCCCACGCAAGAAGAATGATTTAAAACATTCAATTTCACAAAAGAGCTTAGAAGAAACACTTCATAAACCAATATTTTATGCTACTTACCAATTTTAAAAAGTTAATAGAATCACTGCCGATTCTGTGTGATATGTAATGTTAAGTCATGGAAAAACAAATTAATATTAATTTTAAGTACTATTAAACTACAAACAAAAGAAAAAGTTATAAAAGATAGATAAAAAGAAAGCACATCGTATCTGAAACAAATATATTAGATAATATTTTTTAATGTTACGTTAATGTTAAGTCATGGAAAAAAGAATGAATATTAATGTTAAATACTATTAAACTACAAATAAGAAAAAAAAATACTAATAAATAGATAAGAAAGGAAGCTTTAATTTGAAACCAATATATTTGATAATATTTCTTGATGTTACGTTATTTCCAAATAAAGAATATTTCATTTTCAATCGTTCGATTTTGCTAATCCTTTAAAACAGAGAAAAGACAATTGATTGCAGGCTTCGGCTTTTTTTCTCGAAAGATTCAGCGATTTTGATTGTATACATCGGCGACAGTCCGTCCATGTAGAGAAAGAAAATTAATTTCGATTTTCAACTTGTTCTTATTGAAAAACATTTTTTTTATGAACTAACCATTTGGTTTGTTTATTGTTTATAATCTTTTTTTTTCACTAACAATTTTGGATATGTTTTATGTCGGGGGGGCTTCGCCCCCCCCGAACCCCCCCACGAGGGCTTCGCCCCTCGACCCCGCCGGGAAGCGCAGTGGTCTGTTAAAAGTCGGCTTTTCAGAGATCTTTGGTGGTTAGCTTTTGCGAAACTTTTTCATGCATTTGTTATAAAAAATAGTGTTCGATACTCGGGCGAAATGAGGCGTTTAGGTTCGTACGATGTTTTCAGCACGAACCGTAGTCGAGGCGGAAGCTAGGCGCGGCGCCTGCGGCGCCGCGCCTAGCTTCCGCCTCGACTACGGTTCGTGCTGAAAACATCGTACTCCCCTATAAACGCCGCACATTTCGCCCTCGTATCGAAATGTACTATATATCAGCATATCATTGTATCATTATATCATCATATTATCAGATCATAATATCATCATATCGGTATGATATTATATCATCATATAATCATACCATCATATCATATCATTATATCATCACATCATCATATCATCATATCATGATGTCATCATATTATCATAGAATTATATTATTATATCATCATGTCGTATCATCATATCATTATATCAATATATCATCACATCATCATATCATTATAATATCATATTCTTGTATTATATCAATATAGCATTATATCATCATATCATCATATCATTATATCATCATATCATCATATTATCATATTACCATATCATCATATTATCATACAATCATATCATCGTATCATATTATCATGATATTATCATAGCATTGTATCATCATATCAACATATCATCATGTCATCATATTATCAAAAATTATATCATTATATCATCATGTCGTATCATCATATCATTATAGCATCATATCATGATATTATGATATTCTCATATCATATCAATATAGCATCATATCACCATATCATCATATCATTATATGAGCATATTATAATATCATTATATCATCATATTATCATAGCATCATATCATCATATCATATCATCATACAATTATATCATCATATCATAATATCATCATATTATTATAGCATTTTATCATCATATCATCATATCATCACGTCATCATATTATCATAGAATTATATCATTTTATCATCATGTCGTATCATCATATCATTATATCATTATATCATCATATCATCATATCATTATATTATCATATTCCTATATTATTTTAATATAGCATTATATCATCATATCATCATATTATCATATTATATCATCATATCATCATAACATATCATATTACACTGGTCTACAAAAAAAAAGTGATCTCGAGTTGCAGGCTCAATTTTATCGAATCTAGGGGTTTTCGAGGGTGCTGAATCCGAAAATGATGACCGTTTGTTTCGGTTGGTTCGTATAAGGCCTTTTTTCAGCAGTTTTTCGCTTTTTTGTATATCGTTAGCCTGCGGCGCCGCGCCTAGCTTCCGCCTCGACTACGGTTCGTGCTGAAAACATCGTACTCCCCTATAAACGCCGCACATTTCGCCCTCGTATCGAAATGTACTATATATCAGCATATCATTGTATCATTATATCATCATATTATCAGATCATAATATCATCATATCGGTATGATATTATATCATCATATAATCATACCATCATATCATATCATTATATCATCACATCATCATATCATCATATCATGATGTCATCATATTATCATAGAATTATATTATTATATCATCATGTCGTATCATCATATCATTATATCAATATATCATCATATCATTATAATATCATATTCTTGTATTATATCAATATAGCATTATATCATCATATCATCATATCATTATATCATCATATCATCATATTATCATATTACCATATCATCATATTATCATACAATCATATCATCGTATCATATTATCATGATATTATCATAGCATTGTATCATCATATCAACATATCATCATGTCATCATATTATCAAAAATTATATCATTATATCATCATGTCGTATCATCATATCATTATAGCATCATATCATGATATTATGATATTCTCATATCATATCAATATAGCATCATATCACCATATCATCATATCATTATATGAGCATATTATAATATCATTATATCATCATATTATCATAGCATCATATCATCATATCATATCATCATACAATTATATCATCATATCATAATATCATCATATTATTATAGCATTTTATCATCATATCATCATATCATCACGTCATCATATTATCATAGAATTATATCATTTTATCATCATGTCGTATCATCATATCATTATATCATTATATCATCATATCATCATATCATTATATTATCATATTCCTATATTATTTTAATATAGCATTATATCATCATATCATCATATTATCATATTATATCATCATATCATCATAACATATCATATTACACTGGTCTACAAAAAAAAAGTGATCTCGAGTTGCAGGCTCAATTTTATCGAATCTAGGGGTTTTCGAGGGTGCTGAATCCGAAAATGATGACCGTTTGTTTCGGTTGGTTCGTATAAGGCCTTTTTTCAGCAGTTTTTCGCTTTTTTGTATATCGTTAGCCTGCGGCGCCGCGCCTAGCTTCCGCCTCGACTACGGTTCGTGCTGAAAACATCGTACTCCCCTATAAACGCCGCACATTTCGCCCTCGTATCGAAATGTACTATATATCAGCATATCATTGTATCATTATATCATCATATTATCAGATCATAATATCATCATATCGGTATGATATTATATCATCATATAATCATACCATCATATCATATCATTATATCATCACATCATCATATCATCATATCATGATGTCATCATATTATCATAGAATTATATTATTATATCATCATGTCGTATCATCATATCATTATATCAATATATCATCATATCATTATAATATCATATTCTTGTATTATATCAATATAGCATTATATCATCATATCATCATATCATTATATCATCATATCATCATATTATCATATTACCATATCATCATATTATCATACAATCATATCATCGTATCATGTTATCATGATATTATCATAGCATTGTATCATCATATCAACATATCATCATGTCATCATATTATCAAAAATTATATCATTATATCATCATGTCGTATCATCATATCATTATAGCATCATATCATGATATTATGATATTCTCATATCATATCAATATAGCATCATATCACCATATCATCATATCATTATATGAGCATATTATAATATCATTATATCATCATATTATCATAGCATCATATCATCATATCATATCATCATACAATTATATCATCATATCATAATATCATCATATTATTATAGCATTTTATCATCATATCATCATATCATCACGTCATCATATTATCATAGAATTATATCATTTTATCATCATGTCGTATCATCATATCATTATATCATTATATCATCATATCATCATATCATTATATTATCATATTCCTATATTATTTTAATATAGCATTATATCATCATATCATCATATTATCATATTATATCATCATATCATCATAACATATCATATTACACTGGTCTACAAAAAAAAAGTGATCTCGAGTTGCAGGCTCAATTTTATCGAATCTAGGGGTTTTCGAGGGTGCTGAATCCGAAAATGATGACCGTTTGTTTCGGTTGGTTCGTATAAGGCCTTTTTTCAGCAGTTTTTCGCTTTTTTGTATATCGTTTCTCGTTTAATTTTCCAGCAATCACCAACTTCAACTAAAACGTCCCAAAATGGGCTAATTTTATAGAGAATTTAATGCCGAATCCAAATATACCATTGTTTTTTACTTCACACCAATTGAAATCCTCGAATTTCTCAAAAAACGCCCGTAAAAGTGGTAAAATGTATGGTTTTCAACCATGTTTTCAACCACGTTCTCAGCTCTAGCAAGTCCACTAGGCCCTCTGACAAAAATACAATGAAACAGTGCAGAAGATTAGACAGTTGAGCGTCAAATGAGACCAAGCGCAGCTCTTAACACCCAAAAATAAGGAAGCTATGACTTTTTCAAACTTTGCGAAAAAAAATCAGTTTTAGCTAAATGGGTAGGGAAATGATCAAATTATGAAGAGTTGGTAAAAAATATGCTAACCAATTACAACAGCTTGGGAGCTAATAAGAGCATAAAAGTTCATTTTTTGCACAGCCATCTGGGCAGATTTCCAAAAAATCTAGGGGAATATAGTGAAGAACAAGGTGAACGCTTTCACCAAGATCTGAGGATAATGGAAGAGAGGTACCAAGGTAGATGGGATGAGCACATGATGGCAGACTACTGTTGGAGCATACACAGGGAAGACAATAAACTACTTCAACATCGAAGAAAATCGAACAAAAAATCGTTTTTTCCTATTAATTAACTAATTACAATGAGGCTGAATCTAGCGGTCGGAGCTAGCGACCGCTAGCCCGTTAATGAGCAATTACCAATATTTAATAATTTTCCAAAGATCGTCCGCCGGGGTTTTAATTTTTTTCTCAGTTCGAATGTCAGTCGTGAGTAGGTATGCATACGAAATTTGAACTCGATATTCGCTTGCAATAACTTCGCGCGCTCCAAGCGCCAAGCGGCCGCTAGCTCCGGCCGCTAGATTCAGCCTCATCTAATTACAAACTTATCAACTTACTTGCGCCTTATTGCTTACTCATTCTCGTGGGCCTTACGTTTGAAATAATAATAATAATAATGATAATAATAATAAATAAATCCAATTTGTACCAAATCCTGTGGAGGACGACAATATAAATATCATTTTCATAATACGTGTATGAAATGGGCCTTCTTTCATGCTTGTCGGGCGTGGGGAAAATCGCTTGTGTCGAACTACGACGAGAGCGGGAGGGAAAGTACTTTTCCTCCCGCTGTAGCGGGGAGAAAAGTACTTTTCCTCCCGCCCATATATATAATATATATATTATATATATATTATATATATATTATATATATCCCTTTTCCGATCGACGCGCATCAAAGAAGGCCTATTTCGTGCCCTTATTATGAAAAATACAGTGTGCAACTAGGGGGGGATGGCCATTTCTAGCGAGGGTGAGACGTTTGCACGAGTCGTAGTAGAGGGCGCCGAAGGTGCCCGAGACGACGACGAGTGCTAAAAACGTCTCACCCGAGGTATACTATTATGCACCGAGGGGAAGAAAGTGTGTACTTCATTCCCGGCTGCGCGCATAAAGAACGCCCTTTCTGCCCTTGGATGCATGAAATATCGTATGCACCATGGTGTAAAGTGTTCTTCTAAACGAGTGTGAAGGTCACCCTCGCTTCGCTCGGGCGACAAACCTCACACTCGTCTAGAAGAACACTTTATTCCCTAGGTGCATAATATACTATTACCTATTCATTAGTTCATGATCTATCTAAGATTCAATTCCCGACTTTTTTCTATCTGTCTAGTCGTCTGTCGTATTCATCCCATCATTTTGAAAATCTTACAACACGTTTCGAAACATCTAATTATGCCTAGTAAAATTTCATAGTTGATTGAAAATAATTATAGAGGAGACAAGAGATAATTGTGAGTACGAGAGATCATTTCCCTACCCATTTAGCTAAAACTGATTTTTTTTCGCAAAGTTTGAAAAAGTCATAGCTTCCTAATTTTTGGGTGTTAAGAGCTGCACTTGGTCTCATTCGACGCTCAACTGTCTAATCTTCTGCACCGTTTCATTGTATTTTTGTCAGAGGGCCTAATGGACTTGCTAGAGATGAGAACGTGGTTGAAAACATGGTTGAAAACCATACATTTTACCACTTTTACGGGCGTTTTTTGAGAAATTCGAGGATTTCAATTGGTGTGAAGTAAAAAACAATGGTATATTTGGATTTGGCATTAAATTCTCTATAAAATTAGCCCATTTTGGGACGTTTTAGTTGAAGTTGGTGATTGCTGGAAAATTAAACGAGAAACGATATACAAAAAAGCGAAAAACTGCTGAAAAAAGGCCTTATACGAACCAACCGAAACAAACGGTCATCATTTTCGGATTCAGCACCCTCGAAAACCCCTAGATTCGATAAAATTGAGCCTGCAACTCGAGATCACTTTTTTTTTGTAGACCAGTGTTATCATATCATCATATTATCATATCATTGAATCATCCTCTCATCATATCATCATATTATTATATCATTATATCATTACATCATCATATCATTATATGATCATATCATCATATCATAATATCATATCATCATAGCATATTATCATCATATCTTCATATCATTATATCATTATATCATCATATCTTCATATCATAATAATATAGCATGATATCATATCATCATATTATAATATCATTATATCATCAGATTATTATATCATCATATCATCATATCATTATATTATCATATCATATCAATATTTAATCATATCATTGTTACGTATCTCACTCTATTCAATACCTCTCTTACTCTCAATCTATAAGACACAACATCCTGTGTGCACCTTACATTCGGAGAACTCCATCCCTACCTATCCAACTGCATAAACGCGCCCATGCCCGGGAGAACAAAGAAAACGATGACTTCATTAATAGCTTGTTAGTAACAATTATTATAAAGAGCCCACTCACTCACTACAAAATCGTCATAGGGAGCACTAGCTCTCATTTAGCTCCAAACATTAATAAAATTATCAATCTAAAACCATTCATCGAAAACGTCGAATAACTTGTAAAACATTAATAGATAGTTCAACTACCTCTGTAACCTATAACAATAAAACAACTATTCTGTTGATATACACAAATTCACGGTGATTACCCCAATCTCAACCCCGGTTACTTAGAGTGTAAGGACGAGGAGCGAACCGACGGAATCCAACTCCTTCCAAATACATAACATAATCATATCATCATATCATTATATCATCATATTATATTATCATCATATTATATCATCATTATATTATATTATCATCATATTATCACAGCATTATATCATCATATCATCATATCATATTATCATATCATCATAATATCATAGCATCAAATCATCATATCATCATGTCATTATATCATCATATCATTATATCATCATATCATCATATCAACCTATCATCATATCATCATATCATCATATCATCATATTATTAAATCATCATATCATCATATTATCATATCATCATATCATAATATCATCATATCATATCATCATATCATCATATCATCTCAGCAGTATATCATCATATCATCATATCATCATATCCTTATATCATTATATCATGATATAATCATAGCATTTTATCATATCATATCATCATATCATCATATCATCATATCATTATATCATCAAATCATCATATTATCATATTACAATATCATCATATCATCATAGCATTTCATCATTATATCATCATATGATTGTATCATAATATCATCATATCATCGTATTATTATATCATCGTATCATCGTATTATTATATCATCATACAATCATATCATCAAATCATAATATCATCATATTATTATAGCATCATATCATCATATCATCATATCATCATGTCATCATATTATCATAGAATTGTATTATTATATTATCATGTCGTATCATCATATCATTATATCATTATATCATCATATCATCATAGCATTATATCGACATATCTCCATATCATTATATCATTACATCATCATATAATCATATCATATAATTATAGCATAATATCATCATATCATCATGTCATCATATTATCAAAAATTATATCATTATATCATCATGTCGTTTAATCATATCATTATAGCATCATATCATTATATTATGATATTCTGATATCATATCAATATGGCATCATATCATCATACCATTATATGAGCATAGTATAATATCATTATATCATCATATTATCATAGCATTATATCATCATATCATCATATCATATCATTATAGCATTATATCATCATATCATCATATTTTAATATCATTAGATCATCATATTATCATATCATATCATTATAGCATTATATCATCATATTTTATTATCATTATATCATCATATCATCATATCATCATATCATCATATCATCATATCATTATATCATCATATCATATTATCGTCATATCATATTATCAATATATTATATTATCATCATATTATTACAGCATTATATCATCATATCATAATATCATATCATATTATCATATCATCATATTATCATAGCATCAAATTATCATATAATCATATCATCATATCATCATATCATCATATCATCATATCATCACATCATCATATCATCATATCATCATATCATCATATCATCATATAATCATATCATCATATCATCATATCATAATATCATCATATCAACATATCATTATAGCATCATATCATCATATTATTATATCATCATATTATCATATCATCATATCATCATATCATCATATCATTATAGCATCATATCATCATATCATCAAATAATCATATTATTATATCATATCATCATATTATCATATGATCAAATCATCATATCATCATATCATCATATCATCATATCATCATATTATCATATCATCATATCATCATTTCATCATATCATCATATTATAATATCATTTTATTATCATATCATCATATCATCATATCATATCATCATATCATTATACAATCATATCATCATATCATTATATCATCATATTAATATAGCATTATATCATCATATCATCATATCATCATATCATAATATCATCATATCATTATATCATTATATCGTCATATAATCATAGCATTATATCATATCATCATATGATCATATCATAATATCATCATATCATTATATCATTATATCATCATATAATCATAGCATTATATCATATCATCATATCATCATATCATATTGTGACGTTCTCACCAAGTCACTAAGACACATACACGACTACGACTGACCGACAATGGAAGGTTCTTCTTTACCCTTTGATAAATAATTAATAATAGGATTTAATGTACCCACCGCGGTATAAGCAAGAGAAGATACACCTGGTATGACCCAACAATTGGTAACCTAACAGTAAAATCACGCACATGCATAGATATAACTCTCTTGCTCGAACCCCGAAGGTACACACACATAAACCATACACATATATAACTATGCACATGTATACATGAATTTAACCATATATAAAACTTATATATATTGGAAATTATATTAATAGTACATTATGCAACTAGGGAATAAAGTCGAAGATTATGCCCGAGGGTGAGTTTACTGCCCGAACGAAATTCCCGAGGGTGGGTTTACTGCCTGAGCGAAGCGAGGGCAGTAATCACCCGAGGGAATTTCCGCGAGGGCAGTAAAAGCCCGAGGGAATGATGAACTTTATTCCAGTGTTCCATACGATGTTTTATTCATGACTCTTTAACTGTGGCCACTTTATTAATTCTTAATTAATTATTACATCAGAGTAAAATTCTCGAGATTCGCACTTAAGAGCAGTACTCGCCAGTGGACACGGCTCTCAGGAGCGTCTCCACTGGCGAGTCCTGCTCTCGAAAGCAGTTTTCACGATTTTACTCTCATGTGGACAGGCACCTAATGGAGCAGTCCAAAAATTCTCAAAGATGTAAACCGGCTGGGGGGTCCAGGGGCGCAGCCCCTGGTGGGGGTGCAGGGGGCGAAGCCCCCGCCGGGGGGAGGGGGGGGGGCAGAGCCCCCCCACAAAAAAAAAAACTTGAAATTTTTCCAGGAAAATAAAAACTAGATGAACAATTTTGACTAATTCAGGCGGAACCCCCGGCGCCCCGCCCCCGCTCACCTGTTAAAACTTCATTGACTTTGGAATTTAATGTATGTATAATGAAGAAAGGAAGAGTTCAAAAAACGAAATATGAAGAAAAAACAAAAAATTTGGAAAATTCAGAAAAAAAAATTGAAAAAAAAAAATTTTGGAAAAAAAATTTGAAATTTTTTATATCGAAAAAACATGAAAAAAAAAAATTACAAAAATAATAAATCCATACAAATTTTGCGGGAAATAATATACATTATTTCCCGCAAATCCAGATTTGCGGGAATATTGCACATTTCATTGTGTAGTGACTCTATCGTTCGAAACCTATTAATTCATACCATATGTGAATTTATCGGACCAGTCGAACCAAATTTTTAAGTCTTCTAACTGAAGCTCACCTCTATATAGAGCGTGCAATCTCCAGATAGACCGAAAAAAAAAACGGAAGTGCATCATAATTATTTTTTCAAGTAAAAATTCCTTCAGCCCGGGTTTGAACCAGGACCTCCGCATTTGTACTGCGACGCCTTGTCCAATTAGACCACTGAAGGACTGAAGGAATCTTTACTTGAATTTCATGTTATTGTCATTGACCTCTTAGTCCACAGGTCTGTGTTTATTTCATTGTGTAGTGACTCTATCGTTCGAAACCTATTAATTCATACCATATGTGAATTTATCGGACCAGTCGAACCAAATTTTTAAGTCTTCTAACTGAAGCTCACCTCTATATAGAGCGTGCAATCTCCAGATAGACCGAAAAAAACGGAAGTGCATCATAATTATTTTTTCAAGTAAAAGTTGGTTTGACTGGTCCGATAAATTCACATATGGTATGAATTAATAGGTTTCGAACGATAGAGTCACTACACAATGAAATAAACATAGACCTGTGGACTAAGAGGTCAATGACAATAACATGAAATTCAAGTAAAGATTCCTTCAGTCTTTCAGTGGTCTAATTGGACAAGGCGTCGCAGTACAAATGCGGAGGTCCCGGTTCAATCCCGGGCTGAAGGAATTTTTAATTGAAAAAATAATTATGATGCACTTCCGTTTTTTTCGGTCTATCTGGAGATTGCACGCTCTATATAGAGGTGAGCTTCAGTTAGAAGACTTAAGAATTTGGTTCGACTGGTCCGATAAATTCACATATGGTATGAAATAATGTACATTATTTCCCGCAAAATTCAGATCCGATTTACGGCAAAATCCAGATTTGCGGGAATAATCTACATTATTTCCCGCATATCTGAATTCGCGGGAATAATGAAAATTATTTCCCGCAAATGAAAAAAAAAAAAAAAATTTGCGGGAAAAAAGTATGAGAGGGAATAATATGCTACATTATGCCCGCGTTTCAGGTCAATAAAGTGGCGATTACAGTTGAGGAGTGAATAAAATATATTATATCTCAATCAAACTACTAGTATATAACATAGAGATAAGAAAGGCTTCCTGGGTGAGCATGACTCATCAACCAAACACGCAAACTGTTTATTCAAATATCAGTTTGCAATAAACAACCCCAACTGGTTGAAACTTAGCTTACTAAAAGATATCAGTACCAGAAACTCCATCCGGTCAACTGCCCAAATTCGCACGTGCAGATAAGTCATGCACACCCGGGCTAAAGCCACCGCGGGATTGTTATGCGCTAATCAACAACAATATCCCCACTATTAATAAGCTAATCATATATAAACCCTAAGATCCCTACCACTTACTCTCGATCTCTGCAATTAGTTCATCAGTTCGCATTAAGCTCTCGAGCAGTGAATATTATAGCACTCTTAAATCGACATAGTTCAATCAGTGCAAAATATTAACTTCAAAGTCAAGTTCAAACTCAAATCTTTTCAACCACACCTCTAAACTTATAGTAAGAACACAAGGGATCTTGGTACTTATAATACCAATTGTTAAATCTTACTACAATAAATCAAATAAACAATCATAATAAAAACTATACAACAGTGGAAACCTAGATACTGGTTGCTCCCCAACAGGGTGTCCCTATTTATGCCAGTTGCGGAGCCGTCAATGTGTGACGTTCCGCTCGGGTGGAGTTGACCAATCATGTTTTTAAATGGTTGGCCAAACATTTAAAAAACCGGGAGGATGGCGTTCCAAATTGGATGGGTTTGAAGTCCTTTGTCTCTGTTGATGTTGTTAGGATGTTTACGGATTTCAAGGGCTTCTCTGTATTTTCGAGGAAAATACTGATTTGAGTTGGCCAAGGAGGTGGTTTGGTCAAATAAGATTTGGTGGCCCGTTTCCATTTGGTGTTCCGCCAGAGCTGAGATAGTAAAGTGCTTCAGTTTGACGCATCTTTGGTGTTCTTTAAGGCGAGTGCTGATCTTCCTCCCGGTTTCTCCGATGTAAACTTTTCCACAGGAACAAGGGATCCTGTATACCCCTGAAGAGCTGAGCGGGGGGAGTTTATCTTTTGGGGAGTTGAGGAATTGCCCGATTTTCTGTGGTGGTTTGAAAATCGGTTTGATGTTGTTTCTCCTTAGGATTCTCCCTATGGAGTCCGTCACTCCTTGAATGTAGGGGAGGAAGGCAGTTCTTCTCGTTACTTCCGTTGGTAAGTTTGAAATGTCTGTCGATGGGTTGGGCTTGTTCTGGAGTTTTTGGATGGTTTGTTGGATTTGTGTGGACGAGTAACCATTGGATTGTAGGGTTTTCTTCAGGTGGGCTAGTTCGATGTTGAGGTTATCTGAATCAGAGACTGTCAGTGCTCGGTGGACGAGTGAGCTGATCACTGATCCTTTTTGTGATGGGTGGTGGTGTGAAGCTGCTTGGAGATATCTGTTGGTGTGTGTGGGTTTGCGGTATACGCGATGTCCCAATTGACCATCTTGTTTTTTCGTGACTAGCACGTCCAGGAAGGGAAGTTGGTTGTTATTTTCTGTTTCCATCGTGAAGCGTATGTTAGGGTGTCGGGAGTTGAGAAAGTCTAGAAAGGTTTGGAGGTGTTCCTTACCATGTCGCCAAATGACAAAAGTGTCATCAACATATCGGAGCCAGAGTTCAGGTTTTAGTCGGGCTTCTCCTCCTTATCAAGGAAAGCAATCTGCCGGAACCAACCAAAAAAGCTTTGACTTCCAAAGAATCCTGCCCTCCCAGACTGTACGGCCTACCCAAAATCCACAAAACCAACGTACCCTTGAGACCAATAGTTAGTGCGATTAACTCGCCCACATACAAACTTTCACGGTATCTGGCGTCCCAACTCCAAACACTCCTATCCGACTCCGGCTCACGCATCCTCAACTCGAAAGACTTTGTCGAGAAAATCCAACAGATTCGACTACATCCTGATGACATTCTAGTCAGCTTCGATGTAGAATCACTGTTTACGAAAGTCCCTATCCCAGACACCTTGGAAATCATAAAAAGATCCAAAAAGATACCCCAACAACTGTTCCCCCTCATCGAACACTGCCTCACCTCCACCTACTTTCTTTACCAAGGAGCATTCTACGAACAAACCTCAGGCGCTGCTATGGGATCTCCAATTTCTCCCATCATAGCGGACATATTCATGGAGCACTTCGAGAGCCACACCCTCGGAGAAGCCCGACTAAAACCTGAACTCTGGCTCCGATATGTTGATGACACTTTTGTCATTTGGCGACATGGTAAGGAACACCTCCAAACCTTTCTAGACTTTCTCAACTCCCGACACCCTAACATACGCTTCACGATGGAAACAGAAAATAACAACCAACTTCCCTTCCTGGACGTGCTAGTCACGAAAAAACAAGATGGTCAATTCGGACATCGCGTATACCGCAAACCCACACACACCAACAGATATCTCCACGCAGCTTCACACCACCACCCATCACAAAAAGGATCAGTGATCAGCTCACTCGTCCACCGAGCACTGACAGTCTCTGATTCAGATAACCTCAACATCGAACTAGCCCACCTGAAGAAAACCCTACAATCCAATGGTTACTCGTCCACACAAATCCAACAAACCATCCAAAAACTCCAGAACAAGCCCAACCCATCGACAGACATTTCAAACTTACCAACGGAAGTAACGAGAAGAACTGCCTTCCTCCCCTACATTCAAGGAGTGACGGACTCCATAGGGAGAATCCTAAGGAGAAACAACATCAAACCGATTTTCAAACCACCACAGAAAATCGGGCAATTCCTCAACTCCCCAAAAGATAAACTCCCCCCGCTCAGCTCTTCAGGGGTATACAGGATCCCTTGTTCCTGTGGAAAAGTTTACATCGGAGAAACCGGGAGGAAGATCAGCACTCGCCTTAAAGAACACCAAAGATGCGTCAAACTGAAGCACTTTACTATCTCAGCTCTGGCGGAACACCAAATGGAAACGGGCCACCAAATCTTATTTGACCAAACCACCTCCTTGGCCAACTCAAATCAGTATTTTCCTCGAAAATACAGAGAAGCCCTTGAAATCCGTAAACATCCTAACAACATCAACAGAGACAACGGACTTCAAACCCATCCAATTTGGAACGCCATCCTCCCGGTTTTTTAAATGTTTGGCCAACCATTTAAAAACATATGATTGATCAACTCCACCCGAGCGGAACGTCACACATTGACGGCTCCGCAACTGGCATAAATAGGGACACCCTGTTGGGGAGCAACCAGTATCAGGTTGTTTCTCGCCCTGATGAAGTAAACTGCAATGTTTACGAAACGTCGGCACCTAACCGTTAAACAACGCGGCTCCATCCCGGAAGCCAAGTCTTATTCAGAATCTCACCGCGAAAGCCTCAAAGACCTTAGTGGAAACCTAATTCATTCAAACCCAAGGTAAGAATACACCACGATTCCATTCACAAATATCTAAAAACACGTTACTCAAATCTTACAAATACAGATTCTATACCAGGGTGAGGTACTTAGATGTCCAAGCCAGTATAGATCATACACTGCTATATCGGGGCTAGTCATTTCAGTGACAAGCCAATATAGCTACATCATTACTTCAGCTATTGGTTGCTTAGGCCAGGATAACTCCAAGCTTGCACCAATATCTATATACACGTTATATTTAGGCCAGGGACTTAACGTCCCAAGCTTATATAACCCTAACCTTTACTATCAACACTAAACGTCAGGGCGAAGGTTACGCCAACCTAGCCAACGTTTTATCACAACTCCTCTTCCATACAGATGAATGGTGTTGTGGTGACGAAAAGGAAGTTTAAGCGTAGATCCGGTAAACGGGCCAACGCTCGCCTAGCAAAGGCTAAAGCTAGAAATAACAAAATAATCAAAACACTTAGTGAACTAAACAAAGTGGATGAAACTCCTGAGTGGCTATCTGAATATATCTCAGAATTTCATGCCTCAATAAATATCCAGGACGAGGATACTACGGACACGATAATCTTTCAAAATCCAAATAACAGTGAAACCCCTAAAAATAATTCAATAACAGAAATCGAACAACCGCTTGAGGAGGCCCAACTCCCTGGTGGCCCCTTCGAAGAATATTCAGAAGACCTTCCACAGACTTATATTCAACATACTGTTGATTACCAAGGAGCTAGGTGTATCGTTAGTACATTTGAGACTACCTTTACAAGACCATCATTTACAACCACCGACGCTGGCCAGACTCAACAACCCTCAACGCCTAAAATAATAGAGATCGTCGAGCTAGATTAAAGGTAAGGACAAATTTCATTCATACACTCTCAATCTTAAGACTAAAATTCCTTTCCCTTAAAACCCCCGGAAATCCCGTCCATGTGGACTTAGGAAGGGGGTATACGCTGAACCTGAACTAATAGTTTATTGGACAGTCTGTAACAATATCATATTATCATATCATCATATTATCATATTATTAAATCATCCTATCATCATATCATCATATTATTATATCATTATATCATTACATCATCATATCGTCATATCATCATATCATCATATGATCATATCATCATATCATAATATTATATCATCATAGCATTATATCATCATATCTTCATATCATTATATCATTATATCATCATATCTTCATATCATATTGTTATAGCATTATATCATCATATCATCATATTATAATATCAAGAGACTCGGTAGAGTCTCGCGCCAAGTACATTAAAAAAATTTTTTTTTCAACGCGAGACTCAACGAGTCTATATACCCGAGAGGCAACTACCCTAACCTATACCACGAATTAGTATCTTTGTTTTCTTTCACCTCACAACATACACGAATCAAAACTAATTTAATCCAGGATGTGGGCATAAAAAGCTTTCATTTGAGCCCTAGATCGATTAAATCGGTGTCCGGAGTGCTGAGATATAATTAACTACAGATTCTGATACCCCGTTTCCTCGTACAATGTTTCTCCTTCGTCGTCTTCAGACCAAGATTCGTTCACACTAAAACCATTCCCATAAAATCACATTTCATCGCTAACCGCAGGGCGTATGTCCTATGCTTATACATAGAACATACGTCCTTACGCATCTGGGAACATGACATAGAAGGGAAAATCCACACAAAAATTCAGACCAAGATTCATCCCATTCAAACCATTCCCATAAAATCACACAGTAGAAGGGAAAATCCACACAAAAGTTGTATAGAATGGCGTTAGTTCGACAGTCACAACGTAGTCAGCGCTGGTATCGCAGACAGAAACCGTCTGCAACACTAGCAGACGCGTGTTGTCATTTCATTTCATGTTTTCGAATTCAAATCAAATAAAGAAAATAAAAGAAAGTACAAGCAATGATTAATAATAATATGAAATATGAAGGTACGAAAGCTAGTGTATACCCACCAAAAGCCCCCCAGGTGCGAAAACCTTACGCCAAGTACATTTAAGTGATAGCCACCAACAAAAATGTTTCGATAGGTTAATTATTATCTTAAATCCTACGATCTTGAGCTTTTGAGGTTATGCGAATCGACTGACGTGTAAAATTCATGGTGATAAATAAAATAACAATCGTGAACGGATAATTTTACGATTAGGTTTACCTTGCATGACACAAGACTGTCAGATGACTATTATTAACTGACTATTACCTCTAAATTTTGTTCACTTATACATTGTAGATTTGGCCTATTTTCATTTATGAATGCAATTATCGGAGGAAACGTTTTTTTTTTAGGGATTCCAATCATTTAGCACGTTGCCGCCTGAGAAAGTCTGACAATAGAAAATCAAGAGAAAATGTTGAAGTTGAGAAATATCAGGATAGCATAATTTGATATAAGGACATCATGGAGCCAGATCAAGAAAGCCGAGTTCAAGCGTTGCATTGCTACGAATTCCACTTTAAGCTCTATGTTAGGCTCATCTTCAAAGGCTCGTCTGCTCAGACCCAAATTGTGCGTCAACGTTATGCGTTGGATTCCGACGAGTTCTATATTCTATCTCGGTATCCTCTAGTCCAAACGAGACTGTAAGTTGACGTTGTGCGTTGGACTCCGATAGGCTTTATTCTACACTCCACGACAACGTAGTGCTTTGACCTTCGGTGGAGATAATTTTTTAATACATTTTTTACAAACAGCTTAGACTCTCCGCTCGGAACGATCTCAATCAAATTCAGATTAGTGCTATCACGACAAATGGTTAGAATGAAAATACTTATTCAATATTAAAGAAATGATCGATAGACTTCCTCTTTCTCAGATGATAGAGATTTGTATTTAATCATGAAAATTATAAAAACCATTTATTTCTCATTCATATTTATTTATTCAATGCACAACCTTTTTTACGGATTGTTTAATTTTGTAGCGGGTCGCCGTATGAGAAGAGAGGATGATGAGAGAAAACGCTGAAGTTGCAAAATAACCAGGCAGTGTGATTTGATACAAGAAACGGATAGAGTCAGACGAATAGAGCAGAATGCAAGTGTTTGACTTCAAAAACTTTCATTTTATGCTCTACGCTAGCCTTGCATCAATGGGCTCAATCGGCTTAATTCTATATGGGGGATTCCACGTCAAATCGTACGAAAAAACGAGATTATTTCCCTGACCACTTTTGATGTTTTCGCCCTTTTACCCTATTGAAGTTTGTATTGAAAGCATCAACTCTGAATTTTTTCAGATTTTTCTGACCAAACATTTTTTCACCACAGCTTGTCGAATAATCAGCTTTTAACGATTTCGCGATTTTTCAAGTTAACATAGCTTGAAATCCAGATGTCATATGGAAAAAGTTCTAACACAAAAGTTTCACATCTTTCTATGAAATTTCTGAAAGTAATTGTTTGTGATTTTTTATGCCCCATTAAAGTGTAGTTTTGATGAAAAATCTTCGAAAATCTCTTGTAACAAAAAAGTGCCCTAATGGAATTGGCTGAAATTTTTACACAGCATGTCTTCTTCAATACCAAAGATTGTCTGTAAGTTTCATGATGGGCCGAACAGTAGTTCACAAGTTACAAGTAAGAGTTTACATGGAACTGTAGAATTTTTCAGCCATATACTACAATATGGCGGTATGAATGTTAAACACAATCCGTATTACGATACGCAACGCATGGTTGATTCCCTACCTTGTTGAATAAGCTTGAAAAATATTGTCCGGCAGTTTGAGATTCACATATCATGTCAGGAATTGTAATAAATTATAGACTGAAGTTGAATTCTCAAGAAAAAGGTTTTATTAAGGTAATATTTCCTGGTATTTCAACTACCTGTTGATGATTATTGGCCAGAGTTGCCGGTTTTTTTCAAATTTTATGGACCTCTGACTCTGTCGCATAAGAGAATATTTTGCTGCTCATAACACCATTAGTGCCAGGGACGAAACAATTTTTTTTTTTTTTTTTTTGCATACCCGGGATTGACTTTGCATTTTCGAATTGTGGCCGCAATAGTATATTGTGTACCAAGGGCGTAAAGTGGGCTTTTTTAGACCGAGTGTGGGGTTTGCAGTACAAGCCAGAGGCGAGGTAGTACGAGTCGAAGACGAGTGCGTCTGCGAGCCGAAGACGAGTACTGCAACCACACAAGGTCAAAAAGCCCACTTAGCCCTTGGTGCACACCATATTTTTTGTGACATCACGATTTTAGCGTTTTTGAGCGATTTTAAGGAAGCGGGGAAAAAATCGGTAGTGCGCAAAAAAGTCAGCAGCGGGCAAAAAAAGTTCATTATTGCCCGCTAAAAGTAGCGGGCAAAAAAAGTTTATCATTGCCCGCTGAAAGTCGGTAGCGGGCTAAAAAGAACTTTTGTTGCCCGCGACCGACTTTTTTTGCTCGCCGGTACAAAAACGTCGATTTTACGTGTGAAAATTTGTCTGTCGGGTGGAAGATGCAAACTTAATATTAAACACGTAAAGAATGATAATATTATACTCTTCGATTGACGACGGGATCGTACTTGAAACGTCGATTGAAGATATAAACAGCACGCAAAAGAATTGAACATCGCGCTCGAGTTTGTAGCCGTGCCACGTGCAGGGTAAGCAAATAGCTTGCTGCGCCGCGAAGTTTGAATCGAATAATCACCGAGTTCTCGGCACTGCGCGGATATTTGTTGATATACCGCGAGGACCAGGTGAAAGAGAATGGTCCATCCGCCCAGGCAGCTAATATTTCGTATTTTTAGGGGGATAGCCACTCGTTGCACTGAAAATCCCTAGGGTGATTTTGGCGCGCGGTCGATGCAACTCGGCAGCCATTGTTGATACAAGCCGGCTGACTGTCAATACATCGCGGAAGGTAGACAAGTGTAGTTATGTTCGTTTATTTGAAGGAAATGATAAATAAAGTGAATAAAACCTACGTGAATGAGCTATGGATATTTATTGATGCCTCAACCCCAGGATACAATCAATAATTTTGTTCGAATTGGTTGTTCTCGATGAACTCTTTGATTCTGATAAATTTCCAGTTATAGCTTAGGTTAATTCGTTGATTGCATTAAGATATCATTTAAAACTGATTGATCGATTTTTGATGAATATTCCTAGCTTATTCACGTAGGTTTTATTCACTTTATTTATCATTTGCTTCAAATAAACGAACATAACCACACTTGTCTACCTTACGCGATGTATTGACAGTCAGCCGGCTTGTATCAACAATGGCTGCCGAGTTGCATCGACCGCGCGCCAAAATCACCCTAGGGATTTTTTCAGCGCAACGAGTGGCTATCCCCCTAAAAATACGAAATATTATCTGCCTGGGCGGATGGACCATTCTCTTTCACCTGGTCCTCGCGGTATCTTCTAAACCACTACTCCGCCCACTATGAAATTTTCAGACAATCTTTGACATTGAAAAAGGCACGCTGTGTAAAAATTTCAGTCAATTCGATTAGGGCACTTTTTTTGTTACAGATGATTTTCGAAGATTTTTCATCAAAACTATACTTAAACGTGGTATGAAAAATGCGAAAAAAATACTTTCGGAAGGTTCACAAGAAAACCTTCAATTTTCGTAAAACAACTTTTTTCATATATCTTCCAGGTTTTGAGTTACGTAGGTGCGCAAAATCGAAAAAATCAAAAAATCAGTTTATTCGATGAGCTGTCGTGAGAAAATACTGGCTCAAAAAAATCTGAAAAAATTCACAGTTCATCTTTACAACATGTACTTTGATTGTGTCAAAGGGCAAACAGATCGATAGGGGTGAGGGAAATCGACCGTTCGATTTGACGTGGAATCCCCCATATATTTCGATACCTTCTGTTCAGATTCGAATTCAAAGTTGACGTTATGAGTACGGGACGAGTACATGTTCTTTCTGCGGAGGACCTAGTTGCATTAAAAAAAAAACTACCTAAGAATTGCAATACATATATCTCATATTTATATACAGGGTGTTCCAGACCTCGCGACGAATATTTCACAGGGTAAATCTTGATCAAAAATGGGAACGAAATTTCCTTAGCCGATTGCTCACAAAATTCGCTCTTTTATAATTTACCGTTCATATTCGGAAATCGATATATTGTTTTCCAGAATTCTTTAATTTTAATCTTATGCATGATAAAATATAATTCCATCTGATGTGTAGTACAACCACGGGAATATCGTTATAGGCCAATACTAATAGTATTTCGGAGCGATTCCTCCCTAATAACGAGACCACCCGGCGAGCTTGCGTTGCTACTCATTCATCAATCCGAATATTTATATATTTTTTTTTTTTTTATTTTTCCTGTTATTCATATAATTATAAATATTACTTTAATTGAATAACTCGAGATCGGTATGGACATAAAATTAATAACCAAGCAGGATAATTCATAGAATTCCGGGTTTCACCCTAATCCTGTTGGGTCTGTTTCATTTATTCATCAAATTCTCAATAGCATTAAGCCCAATAGCTACCGATCTCGAATTATATTATTACTTTATTACTATAACTGAAGAATTTACATACTAAGCATATATTTCCTTATCGAGGAATTCATTCATTATTCTCGCGATAGAACCAAGATCTGAATGATTGTAAACCTAATAAACCGCCTGGGATAATTCATAGAATTTCGGGTTCTACCCTGATACCAGTGCGGGAATTCTTTTATGTCAAATAGAGACTTTTATTCTGGTGTTCTATTTTAAGGCACTAAGCTCCCATTTACAGATCTTGATTCAATCCTGGAGGAATTTTACTTATAGATCTTTATATAGGTATTAGAATAGATTTCCGATACAATCCGAGAGAGAGAGAGAGAGTTCTTATTTCTTATTTACATTCTTATTTATATTTATTTTTTTTCTTTTATTTTATTACTCGTATCAGCGTGTGAATCGTGAAGAGGCCTTTATTATTTCATTACCTTCATTGATAATTTTTATATAGTAACAAGCCTTCACGATCCCCACGTCGGATATCCTTATATTATTACATTATTTTTATTATTTTGTGATTACATTATTTTATATAATTCTGTTCAACCGACAATCAGTTGTCCGTCGCTTGAACCATACTATTATTCTCAAAATCGTTCAAGAATACATTATTGATTTTACCAGTCAATCCTCATGATTATTTGAACCACCCTTTTATTCATTTATTTTATTTTACCTTAATTATATTATTATTATTTCTATATCAACTAGCCTCACAATAATTTAAATAAATCTATTGAGACCTGTATAGGACTGGACGGCAACGATTCCCATTTACCGATCAATTTTAGAATAGATCTTTTACATAATTATTTACTATGTGGATGTGACGGGATGATTAATTCCATTGGTTAATGATGGGTTCTCGCTTGTGATAAAACCATAGGGATTAATAACACTCTACCCATACCGTCCGTCACAATATCATCATATTATTATATCTTCATATCATCATATCATTATATTATCATATCATATCATTATTTCATCATATCATCATATCATCATATCATCATATCATTATATCATCATACAATCATATCATCATATCATAATATCATCATATCATCTCGGCAGTTTATCATCATATGATCATATCATCATGTCATCATATCATCAAAAATTATATCATCGTATTATCGTATCATTATATCATCATATTATCATATCATCATATCATCATATCATCACATCATATAATCATATCATCATATTATATTATCATCATATTATTATAGCATTATATCATCATATCATCATGTCATCATATTATCATAGAATTATATTATTATATCATCATGTCGTATCATCATATCATTATATCATTATATCATTATATCATCATATCATTATATGATTATATCATTATATCATCATATCATTATATTATCATATTCTCATGTTATATCGATATAGCATTATATCATCATATCATCATATTATTATATCATCATATCATCATATCATCATATAATCATATCATCATATCATCATACAATCATATCATCATATCAGAATATCATGATATCATCATAGCATTATATCATTATATCATCAAATCATAATGTCATCAAATTATCAAGAATTATATCATTATATCATCGTGTCATCGTATCATCATATCATTATAGCATCATATCATAATATGATCATATCATAATATGATCATATCATCATATTATCATATCATTATCATATCATCATATCATCATATCATTATATCAGCATAATATAATATCATTATCTCATCATATTATCATAGCATTATATCATCATATAATCATATCATATTATTATAGCATTATATCATCATATCATCATATTTTAATATTATTATATCATCATATCATCATATCATTATATCTTCATATCATCATATCATCATATCATCATATCATCATATTATATTATCATCATATTATCACAGCATTATATCATCATATCATATTATCATATCATCATATTATCATAGCATCGAATTATCATATTATCATATTATCATATCATCATATCATTATATCATCATATCATCACATCATCATATCATCATATCATCATATCATCATATCATCATATTATCATATTACAATATCATCATATCATCATAGCATCTTATCATTAAATCATCATTTTATTGTATCATTATATCATCATATCATCATATCATTATATCATCGTATCATCGTATCATTATATCATCATATCATCATATCATCATAGCATTTTATCATCATATCATGATATCATCACGTCATCATATTATCATAGAATTGTATTATTATGTGATTATGTCGTATCATCATATCATTACATCATTCTATCATCATATGATCATATCATGATATTATCATATTCCTATATTATATTAATATAGCATTATATCATCATATCATCATATTATCATATTATCATATCATCATATCATCATATCATATCATATTATTATATCATCATATTATCATATCATCATATTATTATATCATTATATCATTACATCATCATATCGTCATATCATTATATCATTAGATCATCATATCGTCATATCATCATATCATCATATGATCATATCATTATATCATCATATTATATTATCATTATATTATATTATCATCATACTATCACAGCATTATATCATCGTATCATAATATCATCATATCATATTATCATATTATCATATTATCATAGCATCAAATCATCATGTTATCATATCATCATATCATCATATCATTATATCATCATATCATCACATCATCATATCATCATATCATCATATCATCATATCATCATATCATTATATCATCATATCATCATATTATCATATTACGATATCATCATATCATCATAGCATCTCATCATTATATCATCATTTTATTGTATCATTATATCATCATATCATTATATCATTATATCATTATATCATCGTATCATCGTATCATCGTATCATTATATCATCATATTATCATATCATTATATAATATCATCATATCATAATATCATCAAATTATCATAGCATTTCATCATCATTTCATCATATCATCACGTCATCAAATTATCAAGAATTATATCATTATATCATCGTGTCATCGTATCATCATATCATTATAGCATCATATCATAATATGATCATATCATCATATTATCATATCATTATCATATCATCATATCATCATATCATTATATCAGCATAATATAATATCATTATCTCATCATATTATCATAGCATTATATCATCATATAATCATATCATATTATTATAGCATTATATCATCATATCATCATATTTTAATATTATTATATCATCATATCATCATATCATTATATCTTCATATCATCATATCATCATATCATCATATCATCATATTATATTATCATCATATTATATTATCATCATATTATCACAGCATTATATCATCATATCATATTATCATATCATCATATTATCATAGCATCGAATTATCATATTATCATATTATCATATCATCATATCATTATATCATCATATCATCACATCATCATATCATCATATCATCATATCATCATATCATCATATCATCATATTATCATATTACAATATCATCATATCATCATAGCATCTTATCATTAAATCATCATTTTATTGTATCATTATATCATCATATCATCATATCATTATATCATCGTATCATCGTATCATTATATCATCATATCATCATATCATCATAGCATTTTATCATCATATCATGATATCATCACGTCATCATATTATCATAGAATTGTATTATTATGTGATTATGTCGTATCATCATATCATTACATCATTCTATCATCATATGATCATATCATTATATTATCATATTCCTATATTATATTAATATAGCATTATATCATCATATCATCATATTATCATATTATCATATCATCATATCATCATATCATATCATATTATTATATCATCATATTATTATATCATCATATTATTATATCATTATATCATTACATCATCATATCGTCATATCATTATATCATTAGATCATCATATCGTCATATCATCATATCATCATATGATCATATCATTATATCATCATATTATATTATCATTATATTATATTATCATCATACTATCACAGCATTATATCATCGTATCATAATATCATCATATCATATTATCATATTATCATATTATCAAAGCATCAAATCATCATGTTATCATATCATCATATCATCATATCATTATATCATCATATCATCACATCATCATATCATCATATCATCATATCATCATATCATCATATCATTATATCATCATATCATCATATTATCATATTACGATATCATCATATCATCATAGCATCTCATCATTATATCATCATTTTATTGTATCATTATATCATCATATCATTATATCATTATATCATTATATCATCGTATCATCGTATCATCGTATCATTATATCATCATATTATCATATCATTATATAATATCATCATATCATAAAATCATCAAATTATCATAGCATTTCATCATCATTTCATCATATCATCACGTCATCATATTATCAGAGAATTATATTATTATATCATTATGTCGTATCATTATATCATTATATCATTATATCATCATATGATCATATCATTATATTATCATATTTCTATATCATATTAATATAGCCTTATATCATCATATCATCATATTATCATATCATCATATCATCATATCATCATATCATCATATCATCATATCATCATATCATATCATATTATCATATCATCAAATTATCATAGCATTTCATCATCATTTCATCATATCATCACGTCATCATATTATCAGAGAATTATATTATTATATCATTATGTCGTATCATTATATCATTATATCATTATATCATCATATGATTATATCATTATATTATCATATTTCTATATCATATTAATATAGCATTATATCATCATATCATCATATTATCATATCATCATATCATCATATCATCATATCATCATATCATCATATCATCATATCATATCATATTATCATATCATCATATTATCATATCATCATATTATTATATCATTATATCATCACATCATCAGATCCTCATATCATTATATCATTACATCATCATATCGTCATATCATCATATCATCATATCATCATATCATCATATCATATTATCATATCATCATATTATCATAGCATTAAATCATCATATCATGTCATCATATCATCATATCATTATATCATCATATCATCATATCATCATATCAACATATCATATCATCATATCATCATATCATCATATCATCATATCATCATACAATCATATCATATCATAATATCATCATATTATTATAGCAGAATATCATCATATCATCATATCATCATGTCATCGTATTATCATAGAATTGTATTATTATATCATCATGTCGTATCATCATATCATCATATCAATATATCATCATATCATCATATCATTATATTATCATATTCTTATAATATATCAATATAGCATTATATCATCATATCATCATATCATTATATCATCATATCATTATATCATTATATCATTATATAATCATAGCATTATATCATATCATTATATCATCACATCATCATATCATCTTATCATCATATCATCATATCATCATATTATCATATCATCATATAATCATATTATCATATTTTAATATCATCATATCATCATAGCATTTCATCATTATACTATCATATTATTGTATTATCCTATAATCATATCATCATATCATCATATCATATAATCATATCATCATACAATCATATCATCATATCATATTATCATCATATTATTACAGCATTATATCATTATATCATCATGTCATCATATTATCATAGAATTATATTATTATATCATTATGTCGTATCATCATATCATTATATCATTATATCATCAGATCATTATATTATCATATTGTCATGTTATATCAATATAGCATTTTATCATCATATCATCATATTATTATATTATCATATCATCATATCATCATATAATCATATCATCATATCATCATACAATCATATCATCATATCATAATATCATGATATCATCATAGCATTGTATCATTGTATCATCATATCATCATGTCATCATATTATTAAGAATTATATCATTATATCATCATGTCGTATTATCATATCATTATAGCATCATATCATAATATGATCATATCATTATATTATCATATTCCTATATCATATCAATATAGCATTATATCATCATATCATCATATTATCATATCATTATCATATCATCATATCATCATATCATCATATCAATATATTAGTATAATATAATATCATTATCTTATCATATTATCATAGCATTATATCATCACATAATCATATCATATCATTAAAGCATTATATCATCATATTATCATATTCTAATATTATTATATCATCATATCATCATATCATCATATCATATTATCATCATATTATATTATCATCATATTATATTATCATCATATTATATTATCATCATATTATATTATCATCATATTATCACAGCATTATATTATCATATCATAATATCATCATATCATCATATCATATCATCATATTATCATAGCATCAAATCATCATATTATCATATCATCATATCATTATATCATTATATCATCATATCATCACATCATCATATCATCATATCGTCATATTATCATATCATCATATCATCATATCATCATATCATATCATATTATCATATTATCATATTATCATATCATTGAATCATCGTATTATCATATCATCATATTATCATATCATTATATCATTACATCATCATATCGTCATATCATTATATCATTACATCATCATATCGTCATATCATCATATCATCATATGATCATATCATCATATGATCATATCATTATATCATAATATTATATCATCATAGCATTATATCATCATATCTTCATATCATCATATCATTATATCATCATATGTTCATATCATATTATTATAGCATTATATCATCATATCATCATATTATAATATTCTATCATCATATTATTATATCATCATATCATCATATTATTATATTATCATATCATATCATTATTTGATCATATCATCATATCATATTATCATCATATTATATCATCATCATATTATATTATCATCATATTATCACAGCATTATATCATCATATCATCATATCATATTATCATATCATCATATTATCATAGCATCAAATCATCATATCATCATATCATCATATTATCATATCATCATATGATCATATCATCATATCATCATATTATCATATTACAATATCATCATATCATCATAGCATCTTATCATTATATCATCATTTTATTGTATCATTATATCATCATATCATCATATCATTATATCATCGTATCATCGTATCATTATATCATCATATCATCATATCATTATATCATATCATCATATCATAATATCATCATATTATTATAACATTCTATCATCATATCATCATATCATCACGTCATCATATTATCATAAAATTATATTATTATATCATCATGTCGTATCATCATATCATTATATCATTATATCATCATATCATCATATCATTATATTATCATATTCTTATATCATATCAATATAGCATTATATCATCATATCACCATATCATCATACCATCATATTATATCATATTACCATATCATCATATGATCATATAATTAAATCATCCTATCATCATATCATCATATCATTATATCATTACATCATCATATCATCATATCATCATATCATCATATCATCATATCATCATATTAACATATCATCATATCATTATTCCATCATATCATTATTCTATAATATCATTATATCAGCATAACATTGTATCATTATATCATCATATCATCACATTATCATATCATCTGTAACATTGCATTTTACAACGCGTGTTACAAGTGACTCCCGAACCCTCAGACGACCATAGTTACGTAGGGTGGATGCATGAAATAAGTATGAATGCGTTAGGTTAGCCCCGTGGCTATAAAATTTCCGAGAGGCGACCGTGACCAATCTAAGACTGTCGAATCTATTTCTTATTCTTTTTGTTCTTTTTCTACCTTTTCTCTATTATGTGGGAGACATGGCCGATATTTTCGAGTACGAGGCCGAAATCTACAGAGACGGAGGCAACAAAGAGGCATTCGACGATAAAGCCCGTCAATTACGCTTCTGGAGGCGAAGAACTGCAGTGAAGTCTACCATAGAAAGAGAGAACGCGGGGGAGTACCTAGAGTACTCAGCTGCGAGGGATAACGGTGGTGGAAGAGATTCCCGCCACCCCGAAGAGCCAGCAAACCGCGTTCCTCCTGCAGGAACCGTTATCATCAGAGCAGATTTTGAGTTTAGCGCGGAGCCAAGATCTACGGCCTAACGTGAGGCGATCTAGTGGTCAATACGCAAATTATTAGGCGATCATATGACCAGGGTGCGAACAATCGACACCCGGCTGTCAAAGATCACTCTGCCGTAGGCTTGCCTCGCAGATAGAGCGCCGAGCTCAGAGCTCACTCTAATTGTAGCCTTTTGTAGTATTCCCTTCGAGGGACTTTTGTTGCATTTTTGAGTGATTGAGTTCGAGTGTCGTGCACACGTTGCAGCGTAGACCCGAGGGCTCGTCTTCGAGACGCCGCGAGGCCTTATTTTTGGCTGGACAACGGTAAGCGTTAGCCAATTTGACTCATACTAATTTGAATTCGGCAAACGGCCATCAGCCATCTTGTCTTGTCCCAGCCACGAGGCTTCTAGAGATTTTTGAGAATCAAGTTAAGACGACCTCCGAGTCGGTAGGCCGCCACCAGTGTCTCGCGTCATAATAGAGTTTTGAGTTTCAGTTTTGTGTAATATTTTCGAGTTTTGTGTCGCGTATTAGTCATTCTATAGAGTCGTAGGCTTCGCACCTGAGTGCGAGAAAGACAGTCATAGTACGTCACTGTCGCGCTCTCTCCATCTCACGAGGAGATACCGATCATTGTTATATTTCGAATTTCGTTTAGTCTTTTTGTTTCGCCTACGATGGCAGAGTTAGTTTAAGTTAATTTTAAGTAATAATTCTGGGAATTAGTTTTGTTGAGCCTTGCGGGCATATCCCGTCCTTTTAGTTGTAAATTTTGTTCCGCGAGGGACGTATTTGTCGAGTTATTTATTTTTTTTCTTTATTTTGGTTTGTTATTGCTCTCCTACGTGGAAGCTATTAGTTTATTTATTATTGTAAAACTCGTCATTTCTATTTTTCTATTCAATTTGTTTTCTTGAATAAATTTTATTTTCTTTATTACATTCAAATCAACGAGTCGTTAATACGCCACGCTAATCCTTCATTAATCCCGACCCCTCTCCGCGGTACTGACGCTAGCCGGCGCTTAAGTATCTGTAGTTTGTTTTTTTTTTATTAGTAAGATTTTCAGAAATTGGCGATTATAAGCCTGGCGCCCAGCATCTTTGTTTAGATATTAATTTTCCTCTGGCCACTTGTCGAGTGGACGGTTCTCAGACTAGCTTTCCGGTCTGGTCTGAGGACCAGGAAAAATCCACGTCACACATCATATCATATCATATTATCATATCATCATATTATCATATCATTAAATCATCCTATCATTATATCATCATATCATCATATCATCATATCATCATATCATTATATCATTACATCATCATATCATCATATCATCATATGATCATATCGACGGCTGCGTGGAATAACCGTCTATCTCAGAGTCCGGTTGAGGAAGCGGCTATCTCAGATTTCGGTTGAAAAAGCGGCTATTTCAGAATCCATTCGAAAAAGCGATCTGTGGCTATATGAATGATATAGGGAACAGGCGCTTTTTCGAATGGATTCTGAGATAGCCGCTCTTTCAACCGGATTCTGAGATAGCCGCTTTTTCAACCGGACTCTGAGATAGCCGGTTATTTCACGCAGCCGTCGATATGATCATATCATATTATCATATCATCATAGCATTATATCATCATATCTTCATATCATTATATCATTACATCATTATATCATTATATCATATTATTATAGCATTATATCATCATATCATCATATTATAATATCAATATATCATCATATTATTATATCATCATATCATCATATCATTATATCATCATATCAAATAACCATTTCATTATATCATCATATCATCATATCATCATATCATCATATCATCATATCATCATATCATCATATCATTATATCATCATATCATATAATCATATCATCATACAATCAAATTATCAAGAATTATATCATTATATCATCATGTCGTATTATCATATCATTAGAGCATCATATCATAATATGATCATATCATTATATTGTCATATTACCATATCATATCAATATAGCATTATATCATCATATCATCATATTATCATATCATTATCATATTATCATATCATCATATTATTATATTAGCATAATATAATATCATTATCTCATCATATTATCATGGCATTATATCATCACATAATCATATCATATCATTATAGCATTATATCATGATATCATTATATTTCAATATTATTATATCATCATAGCATCATATCAATATATCATCATATCATATTATCATCATATTATATTATCATCATATTATATTATCATCATATTATCATCATATTATCACAGCATTATATCATCGTATCATAATATCATCATATCATATCATCATATCATCATATTATCATAGCATCAAATCATCATGTGATCATATCATCATATCATCATATCATTATATCATCATATCATTACATCATCATATCATCATATCATCATATCATCATATCATTATATCATCATATCATCATATCATCATATTACAATATCATCATATCATCATAGCATCTCATCATTATATCATCATTTTATTGTATCATTATATCATCATATCATCATATCATTATATCATCGTATCATCGTATCATTATATCATCATATTATCATAGCATTTTATCATCATATCATCACGTCATCATATTATCATGGAATTATATTATTATATCATCATGTCGTATCATCATATCATTATATCATTATATTATCATATTCTCATGTTATATCAATATAGCATTATATCATCATATCATCATATTATGATATCATCATATCATCATATCATCATACACTCATATCATCATATCATGATATCATGATATCTTCATTGCATTATATCATTATATCATCATATCATCATGTCATCAAATTATCAAGAATTATATCATTATATCATCATGTCGTATTATCATATCATTAGAGCATCATATCATAATATGATCATATCATTATATTATCATATTCCCATATCATATCAATATAGCATAATATCATCATATCATCATATTATCATATCATTATCATATTATCATATCATCATATCATTATATTAGCATAATATAATATCATTATCTCATCATATTATTATGGCATTATATCATCATATAATCATATCATATCATTATAGCATTATATCATCATATCATTATATTTCAATATTATTATATCATCATATCATCATATCATTATATCATCATATCATATTATCATCATATTATATTATCATCATATTATATTATCATCATATTATCACAGCATTATATCATCGTATCATAATATCATCATATCATATCATCATATCATCATATTATCATAGCATCAAATCATCATGTTATCATATCATCATATCATCATATCATTATATCATCATATCATCACATCATCATATCATCATATCATCATATCATCATATCATCATATCATTATATCATCATATCATCATATCATCATATTGCAATATCATCATATCATCATAGCATCTCATCATTATATCATCATTTTATTGTATCATTATATCATCATATCATCATATCATTATATCATCGTATCATCGTATCATTATATCATCATATTATCATAGCATTTCATCATCATATCATCACGTCATCATATTATCATAGAATTATATTATTATATCATTATGTCGTATCATCATATCATTATATCATTATATCATCATATGATCATATCATTATATTATCATATTCCTATATTATATAAATATAGCATTATATCATCATATCATCATATTATCATATCATCATATCATATCATCATATTATCATATGATCAAATCATTATATTATCATATCATCATATTATCATATCAACATATTATCATATTACAATATCATCGTATCATCATAACATTTCATCATTATATCATCATATTATTGTATCATCATATCATCATTTCATCATATTATCATATTATCAAATCATCATATTATCATATCATCATATTATCATATCATCATATGAACACATCATTATATCATCATTTCATCATATCATCATATTATAATATCATTATATCAGCATACCATTGTATCATAATATCATCATATCATCATATCATCATATCATAATATGATCATATCATCATATCATATCATCATATTATTATATGATCGAATCATCATATCATCATATCATCATATTATCATATCATTATATTAACATATCATCATATCATCATTTCATTATATCATTATATCATAATATCATTATATCAGCATAACATTGTATCATTATATCATCATATCATCATATCATAATATCATCATATCATTATATCATTATATCATCATATAATCATAGCATTATATCATATCATTGTATCATCACATCATCATATCATCATATCATCATATTATCATATCATTACATTATCATATTACAATATTATCATATCATGATAGCATTTCATCATTATATCATCATATTATTGTATCATCATATCATCATATTATCATATTATTAAATCATCGTATCGTCGTATCATTATATCATCATATTATCATATCATCATATCAGATCATCATATCATCATACAATCATATTATCATATCATAATATCATCATATTATTATAGCATTTCATCATCATATCATCATATCATCACGTCATCATATTATCATAGAATTATATTATTATATCATCATGTCGTATTATCATATCATTATATCATTATATCATCATATCATCATATCATTATATTATCATATTCTTATGTTATATCAATATAGCATTATATCATCATATCATCATATTTTCATATCATCATATCATCATATCATATTATATTATCATATCATCATATTATCATATCATTAAATCATCCTATTATCATATCATCATATCATCATATCATATCATTGTATCATTATATCATCATATCATCATGTCATCATATTATCATGAAATTATATTATTATATCATCATGTCGTATCATCATATCATTATATCATTATATTATCATATCATTATATCATTATACTATCATATTTTCATGTTATATCAATATCTCACTAAAAACATCCAAAGATGTAAAAACAGCCGCCAAGTACCCACACTAAAATCACAATTCCTTTATAAGCAAAACGCTTCGCCAGTCTCTGTCCTGAAATCAAGAAAAAAAGCCAAGCACCGAACGTACCCCTGCGATCTTTCAGCGCAAGTCTACGTCGTGAAGTCGGAGTTTCGTGTGAGGATATCGAAACATCATTCCAAGAGCTACGTACTTGGCGGGCACATTCAGTTTTTTTTCTTTGTGTTTGTTGCTTTCGCTTCGGATTGATAGTACTCTATCGTATTTTGTGAAACATTTTTTTTTTTTTGCGACTGTTTTCCATATTGTCTATTCATCAAATCTGGCATCTAAAATACATCGATTGATAGGACACGACTCCTTGCAGTTTTATTTTGTGTTTCGCTGTTTATCTTACAGTTCTTCTGAATTGTGAACAGTTGCTTGTATCGGTACTTGGCGGCTAATAGATGTCTCCAAGTATACCATGTTTCCGGTCGCTGGATACATACACGTCATGAATTTCGCATCGACTGATGAATGTCTCATTTGCAGATAACATTGGTTCCATATACACTAGGGTGGTCGTTAATATAGCTATTTCGGAATTAGATTCATTCATACCCTTCATTCGAAAGTAAAAAAAAAAAAAAAAATTTTGACCCCAAATTGAACCCTTTATCTCAATTAGAAAGGGTGCCTGTAAAGGCTTACTTTTTTGTATTGATTTTCCATTACTTTCGGCTACTTTTTTATAAAATAAATATTTCGGGACCTCTTAAACGGCTTAAAAATCCATCGATCATACAGATAGTTCATAAAAACAACAAAAAAAAAATACAAAAAAAAAAAGATACAAAAAAAAAATAAAAAAATACAAAAAAAAATACAAAAATACAAAAAAGTAAGCCTTTACAGGCACCCTTTCTAATTGAGATAAAGGGTTCAATTTGGGGTCAAAATTTTTTTTTTTTTTTTTTACTTTCGAATGAAGGGTATGAATGAATCTAATTCAGAAATAGCTATATTAACCACCACCCTAATATACACACTTGTTTGAAATGCATATTCCGATCTTGTGGTACGACATGACATTGAAGTTTGCATCGTTGGAACGCAACGAAATTCAACGTGAATTTTAAAAATATATATATAGCATAAAAATGATCCTACTAGGTTTCTTAACATTTTCAAGTTATTTCTAGTCGTTTTCACTTTTCAAACATAGCAGGATCATTTTTGGTAAATTGATATATTGAAATTATTTTTTTTTTTCGGATTTCGTTGCGTTCCAACGATGCATACTTCAATGTCATGGTACGACTTTGTCGTGGCAGTTGGAAGAATAGCGCGTGCGAGTTTACGGGAGTGCTGTAGTGCGGGCGACCTTCGGCGCCCGCACTACAGCACTCCCGTAAACTCGCACGCGCTAATCTCTCAACTGCCACGAATGTGTAGTTGCGAATGATTATTCTTTACAATCGAATGAGCAACAAAATATTTTTGCACTCAAGTGAGGCCGCACTGCTATAAGGATGGGTTTCAGGTATTAAAATTGATCCTTTCCACTACGTGTAAGTATACGCTCGTGCACCTGCACATACGCATGCATCGTGAGCAATATTTTATGACATAGTATAAGGTACACCAAAGCAATCATCAACTGAATTTTATGTTCATCATTATATCAAACTGTCACACTCTATGCTACTTATAGCATACACGTATATCCGTATAGCTGCAACTTTTAGGTTCCATACCGAAATAGCAAAGTAGAGTTTTCTTAATTCGATAGTTTTGCGAGTGAATAAATTCATTCTTCCATAATTAATACTACTTATATACTCGAGCTCTGCGGTATGTCACCTATCATGGGAGAACTTACTGTAGTAACATTGCTCATTGGCTCCATAGTGAGGTATACGTGATTCTAGAGTTCTGAGTCTGATCTGATAATTCAATGACAGTGGAACGACCACGATTTTTATTTATTATATACGGTATTCACGTCTGTGAAGTCATACACATAATTAAGGATACGTAGAAGTATTTTCCGATACGATTATTGGTTGGAATAACTAGTTTTTCAGTTTATTTAATTGCTGTCGCATTAAAAACTCAATTTTCGCGTAAAAAGACGCCGGTCGTCCGTATAGCTCTAAGGAACTGAATGTGCCCGCCAAGTACGTAGCTCTTGGAATGATGTTTCGATATCCTCACACGAAACTCCGACTTCACGACGTAGACTTGCGCTGAAAGATCGCAGGGGTACGTTCGGTGCTTGGCTTTTTTTCTTGATTTCACGACAGAGACTGGCGAAGCGTTTTGCTTATAAAGGAATTGTGATTTTCGTGTGGGTACTTGGCGGCTGTTTTTACATCTTTGGATGTTTTTAGTGAGATTTCACTACTTTTTGCAAGTACGCAGCATTGATACCGCTATCCCATACATCCGACAATCTCAACAAACCCCCGATCATTCACGCAAGACATGTTGTATGTACAGGAGTTATATGTATTTCCGCCCAGGGTTAATCTACCGCGATTAGGATTCGCGGAATAGGCGATCGACGATGCACCTCATGCTATTTCTTATGGTTGGTGGCCTATTCTGCGAGTCCCTGGGTCATAACTATCGCACCTATAGGAATGATTTCGATCGGACTTACGTACCAACTATCCCAATTTTCCTACGAATGCCACGCGTCTAAGTATAATATTGGGATCTTTGGAATGGGCGTGGCTTTGAAATTTTAGCCTTCTTTGAGTAGTTCTATTTTCGTCACTAGTTGGCGTATCGAGGTTCTAAGCCCTCTCATTGGTTACTGTAGCCTTCTTTGAGTCGTTCTATTTTCTGCCACTAGTTAGCGTATCGAGGTTCTAAGGTTCCCAATAAGAGCGATTCTGTGTATATTAACGTGCCTAAAAGGTCGGCAAACGGGACAGAATCGCTCTCTGTGTGTACGTACATGTAAGTGGACGTTCTTCGTACGAGGAATTACTCATTCAATTTCAGCGGGGTTACACGTTATTACTTATTATAGTCTGATCATCACAAGAAATACATTTGGAATTTGGGCAAGGAGAGAAACATTCAGTGATGGCCGGTTGCATAAAGGTGGGTTACCCGAACCTTCAAATACCCCGTAGGTAACCCCGCAGATACTACCCGTTCAACCGTTTTTTCATCTGACAGCTGTCATGAATCGCTGTTAACTTCTGACAGTCATGTAGGTTGAACGAGTAGTATCTGCGGAGGTTATTGAAATTTTTGGGTAACCCACCTTTATGCAACCGGGCATGAGAGAAGAACACATTTACTTCAATTGTCAACTGTGACAAACATAAATAATTTATTAAACGGAACTCAATTTTGTCTTATACAGTTTTAACTTAATTTAGCACTTAATCAGTAATTCTTGCGCCATAGCTTGGAAGACTATGTTGCCTTTGACTTAAATAATCACAGTTAGTTAGCATATTACACCAACAAGGAATGACATGTAGTATGGAATAGGTAGATTGAGTCAGTGGTTGGATTTACAGCGGAGGTTGTTTCATACAGATACAGGCCAGTGTGTACGGTTTGAAGTGATTGGTCAACAACTTGTTATTTGCAGTGTATATAAGCTTAAAATGACCCATAATTGCTTAAATGGTTACATACTACAGCTAATTTTCCGGAAAATCAAAAGGTGCTACATAATTTCAAATGATTTCTAATAATTGATGTAATTTCACCAACAATCTAATGGATAGCATATTTCAAGCTATCAAACGATTCAACTAGATTTTGGAAGATATTAAATGTTCCAACTCATTTCATAGATCTTGAGATATTTTTACTTTACTCGAGCGTCAGAATGCTAAGCATGGGTAACACTCACATTTTCACTCCTCCTGAAGTAAAATTTTGTACATTACCCGACCCAGTTGTAGTTATAGTCATCTGATCTCGTGTGATTGCAGCACTCGCCTTTGGCTCGTGCTGCAACCTCACACTGGTCAGAAACAGTTTTACCACACTCGTATTGTAATGTACTCATTTTCAAATCAGTGTGCGAAACTCGATTCCTCATGCCTATTGAAAGTATGCGGGGTGCCCGATTCACACTTACCTATGTAACAATAATTAAGTTCTCTTCGCTTACAAATAATTTCCAAGATAATTTTTTCTATCCAACTTTCTCAATTTCTTGTCAAGTTGTGTTGACATACGTATGACTGATTGAATGATCGCGTTACCAATATGTCAAATTAACATGACATATTATTTATAAATAATAAAATTCTATCAAAATCAAATGAGCTTTGCTTTTCTGATATAACTGTGCAAGTTTCGTTTCCATCGATAGACTACGAAAAGGGATATATAGAAGCCTAAGAAACGAGTTTTTTTGTCTTTGATTTCTTTATTTCTTTAGTTGCGAAGACTAATAAAATTTGATGCTATTGAAAATCATTTCTGAAAGTATTTTGTTTCTAATGGGGGGGCTTTGCCCCCCCAACCCCCCAGCGGGGGCTTTGCCCCCTGCACCCCTACCAGGGGCTGTGCCCCTGGACCCCGTCCACACTCTGCCTCTCGCACTTAGGTATATCGCAATATGCAGTGTGAATTCCTATCGTCTGAACACTTGAAGTAGTATTGAGGTGGCCAAGAGTCCAGCGTCAGCAATTGTTTCCCAATTTCAACTAGTGCTAAAGCCCGAAACCAATATAACAATTGACAATTTTGTGGTGGCCACCTCAACGCTGCTCTGAGTGTTCAGACGTTAGCAACTCACCCTGTATATACTATACTTCCCTATTTTCTAGAGTTCTTTACAGGTCAAGAATTTCGCACACTGAGTTTAAAAAAATAGTATACGACACTGTATTATTATAACACTTTCAATAATCAGCAATTTCAAATATATTAGTCTGTTTGGTAATCAGTTTGCGGTGCTGATGTATAGCTAGATGAAGTGAGTGATTGGTAGGCTGGTAGAAGTTGGTTCATTTGAAGAAGATATGTAGAGTGTTATAACTTTGGAGCAGCTGTGGGGGCTACCTCTGTTTGGGACATCGTCTTGCCGAAATGTTATGTTCGTCTGTTCCAATGGATCAATAATAGGATAGGAATGGTCCCGGTGACTGTAAAAGATATAAAATAACAAAGAATTGAAGGAGCGATCTCAGTATATTACTACTAATTTTCCTAGCATTTTTATTATTTTGGAGCTATGGGCTGTGGACTACCTTTGTCTTGGGACGTTGTTTTTTCAAAGTGTTATCTTCGTCTATTCCAAGGGATTGATAATAAAATAGAAATGGTCCAGGTGACTATAAAAGATACAAAATAACAATGAATTTAAGGAGAGATTTCAGTATATTACTACTAATTTTCCTACACTGAAAACTCCCTGGCGCAGCCAACAATATCGCAGCTTGGCTATCAGGCTTAGTCTTGTTACAGTAGCTAATGCAATTTTCAGAGTAGTAGCTGGCGCTGGAAGAGTAGCTAGCGCGCTGAGGTGATTTGACTACAGCGCCAGGAGTTGAGTGTAATGACTAAACTCGATTCGAGTATAGTAGCCGCACTTGCGAGCACGCTAGCTGCGCTGGCCTTAGAACGGCTACGACTCTCGACTATATTGCCAACTGCGCCAGAGAGTTTTCAGTGTAGCATTGTTATCATTTTGGAGCTATGGGCTGTAGGCTACCTTTGTCTTGGGATGCTGTTTTGCCGAAGTGTTATGTTCGTCTATTTCAACGGATTGATAATCGGAACCTGTGTTATGGGATGTCGTTTTGTCAAAGTGTTATCCTCGTCCATTTCAATAGATTGATAATAGGATAGGAATGGTCCAGGTGACTGTAAAAGATAGAAAATTACAAAGAATTAAAGGAGAGATTTCAGTATATTATTACTAATTTTCCTAGCATTGTTATCATTTTGGAGCTATAGGCTGTCGGCTACCTTTGTCGTGGGACGCTGTTTTGCCGAAGTATTATGTTCGTCTATTCCAACGGATTGATAATCGGAACCTTCGTTTGGGACGTCGTTTTGTCAAAGTGTTATCTTCGTCTATTCGAATGAATTGATAATTAGATAGGACTGGTCCAGGTGACTGTAGAAGATGTAAAATAACAAAGAATTGAAGGAAAGATTTCAGTATATTATTACTAATTTTCCTACACTGAAAACTCCCTGGCGCAGCCAGCAATATCGCGGCAAGGCTATTAGGCTGAATCTTGCTACAGTAGCTAATGCGAGTTTGAGAGTAGTAGCTGGCACTGAAAGAGTAGCTAGCGCGCTGAGGTGATTTGACTATAGTGCCAGGAGTTGAATGTAGCGACTAAACTCGATTCGAGTATAGTAGCTGCACTAGCGAGCGCGCCAGCTGCGCTGGCCTACGAGCGGCTACCACTCTCGACTATATTGCCGACTGCGCTAGAGAGTTTCCAGTGTAGCCTGTTATTATTTTGGAGCTTTGGGCTCTCCAATTCTCCACGTAGGCTACCTTTGTCTTGGGAGGCTGTTTTGCTGAAGTGTTATGTTCGTCTTTTTCAACGGATTGATAATCGGAACCTGCGTTCAGGGACGTGATTTTATCAAAGTGTTATCTTCGTCCATTTCAATAGATTAATAATAGGATAGGAATGGTCCAGGTGACTGTGAAAGATATAAAATAACAAAGAATTGAAGGAGAGATTTCAGTATATTATTACTAATTTTCCTAGCATTGTTATCATTTTGGAGCTATAGGCTGTGGGCTACCTTTGTCGTGCGACGCTATTTTGCCGAAGTGTTATGTTCGTCTATTCCAACGGATTAATCTCGGGATTAATAATTGGAACCTTCGTTAGGGGATGTCGATTTGTCAAAGTGTTATCTTCGTCCATTTCAATAGATTGATAATAGGATATGAATGGTCCAGGTGGCTGTAAAAGATACAAAATAACAAATAATTGAAGCAGAGGTTTCAGTATATTGCCACTAATTTTTCTAGCATGTGTCATCACGAGGGACTATATCAATTGTAAGGTTCGGAGTAAACAGCAGACTTTGTTCTTAATCAGGTCGTTCATTGTCGGTTTACATAAAGCTTCACGTTCGTCCAGTCTATCGGTTTGGTAATTGGAAAATATTACAGTTCCGTGATTCTGGATCTTGGACGTTAGCATAGCGCCCAACGGTAACTTTGAGCGCCTGTGCTATCGTTGCGCTGCTCCGCGAGTCCCCTTTCACCTCCGTTACCGTCTATATGCTTTGTTTTCCATTGCCAACTTGAACGTTTATCATCGACAATCACCAATTGAACTCAGGCAAAACTCAACGCTGTGATGACGCTAACTAGCAAATGGAATCACGGCCTGAGCCCAAAACAAATGGCTGGCGTTATCGTGGGCGGTAACGACTCCTGAAGACTCCTGTCGATAGTGCCTGATCGGTGGGTAGCGTTATCGTAGAGTCAGGATTTCCTCGTCTTCAATTGTTGATTGTCAAAATATATAGGGGCCGGCGGAGGTGAACGGGGTAGCAAAGAAACACGAAGATAGCACGGGCGCTAAAAGTCAACGTCGGCGGCATGTTAACGTCAAGAGATCCAGAATTGTCCCGTTGAGATGGTAGGAAACATACAAATCAATAAACAAATAACCAGTCATGCATTTAGTGAAACTAAAAAAGTTGAGGCTGTTCTATTTATCTATTATTGTGTGAACAAATGTCGAATCTAGTGAAAATCATAACCTTTTCATCGTAACCTTTTTTTCACTTCCTCCGGTCAGTAGTAAAATAATATTTTGCCAGGTTCGTTGGTTTATTCTCTATATTTGAACCCAGCTCAGAGAATCTGTTCCGTGCAATTGCAAGATGCCATCATGCAGTCAATAATTATTATTAATGACAGTCATCGGCATGAAACCACGGTCGTCGCACTATTTCACTCTTATATTATTCACTGATCACTGATTCACTGATATAAAACCATTAGCATGTCCGGTAACACATTATATACTTATATAATATAAATATATAACTATATAATATGATTATATACCCAATTATGAATATTTTAACTGTCAATAGCCCGATCCGACAGCCGTCCGACGGCCATTTCGATTTCATCGACCCTTATTCGTAGCTCACTTGGTAACTTTATTATCGCATATCGACCGAGTGCGGATTCCGATTCATGCCAAAATCAATAGGGGGCGAGAATTCAATGGCTTGTAACCACGTTTCGAAGTTCAAGTCGATCCGCGTCACCGTTCGTTCAGAAACGTGAGGACAAGCAAGCGTCTAGCGAAAAACCAGGAAGAAGAAGAAGAAGAAGAAGAAGAAGAAGATGCTTTTTCATTAAGTTTGGTGACTAATATGTCAGAAACCAGCGTACCGATTTCGATCTAATTTATACAGCGAAGTCGTGTGGTGGGGGAATATCTGCTGTGTAAATTTGATCGAAAAATATCCACGCGTTCCGCAGTTATGACCCCGTGCTTACAGGTATAAAGAGTTCCCCCGAGAAAATAGTCTCGCGGCTAGCTCTCGCCTGCCTACGGGTACTTGGCGGCGATTCGCTGCCGCGAATCTTGATAGTATTATATCATGATATCATGATATCATCATATCATCATATTATTATATCATTATATTAGCATATCATAATATCATTATATCATCATATTATCAAAGCATTATATCATCATATCATTATATCATATCATTATAGCATTATATCGTCATATCATCATATTTTAATATCATTATATCATCATATCATCATATCATCATATCATCATATCATTATATCATCATATCATATTATCATCATATTATATTATCATCATATTATCACAGCATTATATTATTATATCATAATATCATATCATATTATCATATCATCATATCATCATATCATCATATCATCATATCATCATATCATCATATCATCATATCATCATATCATTATATCATCATACAATCATATCATCATATCATCATATCATCATATCATCATATCATCATATCATCATATCATCATATCATCATATCATCATATCATCATATCATCATATCATCATATCATCATATCATCATATCATCATATCATCATATCATCATATCATCATATCATCATATCATCATATCATCATATCATCATATCATCATATCATCATATCATCATATCATCATATCATCATATCATCATATCATCATATCATCATATCATCATATCATTATATCATCATACAATCATATCATCATATCATCATATCATCATATCATCATATCATCATATCATCATATCATCATATCATCATATCATCATATCATCATATCATCATATCATCATATCATCATATCATCATATCATCATATCATCATATCATCATATCATCATATCATCATATCATCATATCATCATATCATCATATCATCATATCATCATATTATAATATTATTATATCATCATATCATTATGGCATTATATCATCATATCATCATATCATCATATCATCACATCATCATATCATCATATTATTATATCATCATATCATCATATCATATCATCATATTATCATATCATCAAATCATCATATCATCATATCATAATGTCATAATATTATCAAAAATTATATTATTATATTATGATGTCGTATTATCATATTATTATAGCAATAGATCATCATATCATCATATCATTATATTATCATATTTTCATATCATATCATTATAGCATTGTATCATCAAATTATCATATTATTATATTATTATATTATCATATCATAATACCATATCGTCATATTATCATATCATCATATTATATTATTATTATATCATCATATCATTATAGCATTATATTATCGTATCATCATATCATCATATCATCATATCATCATATCATCATATCATCATATCATTATATCATCATATCATATTATCATCATATTATATTATCATCATATTATCACAGCATTATATTATTATATCATAATATCATATCATATTATCATATCATCATATCATCATATCATCATATCATCATATCATCATATCATCATATCATCATATCATCATATCATCATATCATCATATCATCATATCATCATATCATCATATCATCATATCATCATATCATTATATCATCATACAATCATATCATCATTTCATAATATCATTATATCATCATAGCATTATATTATCATATCATCATATCATCATATCATCATATCATCATATCATCATATCATCATATCATCATATCATCATATCATCATATCATCATATCATCATATCATCATATTATAATATTATTATATCATCATATCATTATGGCATTATATCATCATATCATCATATCATCATATCATTGTATCATCATATCATCATATCATCATATCATCATATCATCACATCATCATATCATCATATTATTATATCATCATATTATCATATCATATCATCATATTATCATATCATCAAATCATCATATCATCATATCATAATGTCATAATATTATCAAAAATTATATTATTATATTATGATGTCGTATTATCATATTATTATAGCAATAGATCATCATATCATCATATCATTATATTATCATATTTTCGAATCATATCATTATAGCATTGTATCATCAAATTATCATATTATTATATTATTATATTATCATATCATAATATCATATCATCATATTATCATATCATCATATTATATTATTATTATATCATCATATCATTATAGCATTATATTATCGTATCATCATATCATCATATCATCATATCATCATATCATATCATCATATTATCATATCATCAAATCATCATATTATCATATCATCATATTAACATATCATCATATCATCATTTCATCATATCATCATATTATCATATCATCACATCATCATATCATCATATCATCATATCAACATATCATCATATCATCATATCATCATATCATCATATCATCATATCATCATATCATCATATCATCATATCATTATATCATATTATCATATTACAATATCATCATATCATCATAGCATTTCATCACTATATCATCATATCATTGTATCATCATATCATCATATAATCATATCATCATATCATCATATCATCATATCATATCATCATATCAACATATCATCATATCATCATATCATCATATCGTCATATAATCATATCATCATATCATCATCTCATCATATCATTATATCAACATAACATCATATCATCATATCAATATATCATTATATCATCATATCATCATATCATCATATCATCATATTATCATATCATCATATCATCATATCATCATATCATCATATCATCATATCATATTATCATATTATCATATCATCTAATCATCATATTATCATATCACCATATCATCATATCATCATATTAACATATCATCATATCATCATATTGATATATCATCATATCAATATTTCATCATATCATCATATCATAATATCATTATATCAGCATATCATTGTATCATTATATCATCATATCATCATTTCATAATATCATCATATCATTATATCATCATATTATCATATAATCATAGCATTATATCATATCATCATATTATTATATTATCATATTCTCATATTATATCATTATAGCATTGTATCATCATATTATCATATTATTATATGAATATATTATCATATCATAATATCATATCATCATATCATCATATTATATTATTATGATATCATCATATCATTATGGCATTATATTATCATATCATCATATCATCATATCATCATATCATCATATCATCATATCATCATATCATCATATCATCATATCATCATATCATCATGTCATCATATCATCATATCATCATATCATCATATCATCATATCATCATATCATCATGTCATCATATCATCATATCATCATATCATCATATCATCATATCATCATATCATCATATCATCATATCATCATATCATCATATTATCATATTATTATATCACAATATTATCATATCATTATAGCATTCCATTATTATATCATCATATTATTGTATCATCATATCATCATATCATCAGATCATTATATCAGCGTATCATTGTATCATTATATTATCATATAATGATAGCATTATATCATCATATAATGATAGCATTATATCATCATATCATCATATTATTATGTCATCATATCATCAAAAATTATATTATCATATCATCATGTCGTATCATCATATCATTATAGCAATATATCATCATATCATCGTATCATCATATCATTATATTATCATATTTTCATATTATATCATTATAGCATTGTATCATCATAATATCATATTATTATATCAATTTATTTTCATATTATAATATCATATCATCATATTATGATATCATCATATCATCATATTGTATTATTACATATCATCATATCATTATGGCATTATATTATCATATCATCATATCATTATATCATCATATCATTATATCATCATATCATCATATTATCATATCATCATATCATCATATCATATCATCATATTATAATATCATTATATCAGCATATCATTGTATCATTATATCATCATATAATCAAAGCATTATATCATATCATTATATCATCATATCATCATTTCATCATATCATCATATGATTATATCACAATATTATCATATCATTAAAGCATTTCATTATTATATCATCATATTATTGTATCATCATATTATCATATTATCACATTAATATATCAGCGTATCATTGCATCATTATATTATCATATCATGATAGCATTATATCATCATATCATCATATTATTATGTCATCATATTATCAAAAATTATATTAGTATATCATCATATCATTATATCATCATATTCTCATATTATATCATTATAGCATTGTATCATCATATTATCATATTATTATATTAATATATTATCATATTATAATATCATATCATATTATCATATCATCATATCATCATATTATATTATTATCATATCATCATATCATTATGGCATTATATTATCATATCATCATATCATCATATCATCATATTATTATATCACAATATCATCATATCATTATAGCATTTTATCATTATATCATCATATCATCATATTGTCATATCATTATATCATCATATTATTATATCATCATATCATCATATCATTATATTATCATATGATATCATTATCTCATCATATCACCATATCATTATATTATCATATTCTTATATTATATCATTATAGCATTGTATCATCATATTATCATATTATTATATTATTATATTATCATATTATAATATCATATCATCATATTATCATATCATCATATCATCATATTGTATTAATATCATATCATCATATCATTATGGCATTATATCATCATATCATTATATCATCATATCATCACATCATTATATCATCATATCATCATATCATCATATTATCATATCATCATATCATCATATCATATCATCATATTATAATATCATTATATCAGCATATTATTGTATCATTATTTCATCATATCATCATATCATAATATCATCATATCATTATATCATTATATCATCATATAATCATAGCATTATATCATATCATTATATCTTCATATCATCATTTCATCATATCATCATATTATTATATCACAATATTATCATATCATTATAGCATTTCATCATTATATCATCATATTATTGTATCATCATTAGGGCCAGGGACTTCGTAGGGAAGGGGAAAACTACTACATATAAACACATTACATCTGTGTGATTGCTATGTTCAGGTTCCACAGTGGAAAAATGCAGTTGTCAACGCCAGGGATTTCGTAGGGAAGGGGAAAACTAATACATGTAAACACATCTGTGTGATGTCAGTTTTCACAGTGACAAAGTTCAGATGGCAACGAGAACTGTCAGAATAAAATGTTAAACTTAACCCTCCTGACGAGTCCGATAAGTGTAGACCATGCGAGAGTATGCAGTATACATGCAAGTTCAAGACTGCCCGTGCGTGGATAACGGGCAGCCCTCCGTGACTTATGCAGTAGATATAGAAAATAAATGTACGCCACTGCGTACTGAAAACCACTATTCTAACCTCGCTTCGTTCGGTTACAACGTGGTTCTTCTGGGCGTATTCAAGAGTGCCCGTGTGTATGAAAACGAGCAGCTCTCCGTAACCCAAGCAATTAAAATTAAAAATAATTATCCTATCCGAAATTTCAGATGATGGTACGCACTTAGACATGTTTCAGCTGATTTTTGAGGTTACTAAGATATCCGAGCCCATCCGTGCATATTCAAGCATGCCCGTGTGGTAAAAAACGGTCAGCTTTAGGTATAAAAAAAAATATAAAATGAAAATATTTTATATAAAATATAGCTACCCGTGTATAGGAAAACGGACAGCTGGCTATAACCTGTTGAATTGAAGTTGAAAATGATCGTCCTATCGGACATTTAAGGATATGTGACGCACTCGGACATATATCTGTACTGATTTTTGGGGAAACTGTGACTTGCGAGCCCACCCTTGCATATTCAAGAGTTTCCGTGTGTGAAAAAACGGGCAGCCCTCCGTTACTCGTGCAATGATGAAAGAAAATACTTGCTCTCTTGAAATTACCTGGTGATATTGTCGTTCAGACGCGCTTCCGCCTAGTTTTGAAGAAACTACGATTGGCAAGCCCATGAAAATCGAAAAAAAAAATGAAGCTTCTAATCAGCATTAAAGTCCAATTTAAACAAAAATAAGACAAAAATCAAGACAACTCAAATCAGAGATTTTTATTAGTACTTTTTAAACTCGTCCACCTTGCTTCTCCACTAATTGCTGAATTAAGAATCGTTTTTCTTTTTCAGTATAACACATGAAAAAAGCCTTTTTGTCTTTCTGTTTTCAAATAATTTATTTTTTTATTTTATACTGTAAGGAAGAACCACTGAAAATTGCAAATTTTCATATTCATTATTTCCTTACATATCAGCACAATTAATATTTTCGTAATATTACTCTGAATATTCAAAATATGAACAGATTTTTTTTTTTATACAAGTTCCAAACGCAACGAGTCAGCAAAACCTTTTATCTCACTATTATAGCAACTACTTCTTAGTTATTCTTCCGATTTTTTTTTTTTTTTTATACAAGTTCCAAACGCAACGAGTCAGCAAAACCTTTTATCTTAATATTATAGCAACTAATTCCTAATTATTCTTCCTTCAACTCACTTCTTGACCAACCTTTTCACAAAAGACTCCCAAGTTACTTAAGGGGGTACATACACCTTTAAAACAATCTTTTTCAAATTACTGCTACGCTCTGAGAAAACATTCTATTTACTTAGTTTTTCTACAGTTGATAAGTGCTATTTTGATACTCAGTTCATGATTTTTCTTGGCAAGGTCTTGTCTGGGCAAAAAATAAGATTGAAGTCAATACTAAAATCAATAGATACTTAAAATGGATCCTTCTTATTCACAGCAAACAAAATAACGGCAAGGGAAACAGGAATAAAATTATTAATATTGCTATTTTTATACTGTCATTGACGATTTGATAACCTGACTGTATTTTTTCAAAATGAAAATAACAAATCTGTAGTAATATAACGAATTTTTATTTTCATTCATTTCTGTACGGCTTTAATTATATAAAAATGAAATAAAAATGTGAGATAAAAATAGAGCCAAAGGTCTATACAAAAAATTAGATTACAGTCAAGACTTAAATCAAGACAAAATGAAAAATTGAAATGAAATCCAAAGTAAATACGAAAAATAACATTGTTACAGGTTTAACGTCATTGTGGTGTCTATAGACCCCCCGCGCGTCGACTGATAAAATTGTCATTTTTCCATGACCTACGCCATTAAAAAACAAATGATTTTTGTCTTATTTTTTGTCTTGATTTTTGTCTTATTTTTTGTATTGATTTTTATCTTGATTTTTATCTTATTTTTTGTCTTGATTTTTATCTTATTCTTTGTCTTATGTCTTGATTTTATTTTATTTTATTTTTATTTTTATCTTAAAATCAAGACAAAAAATAAGATAAAAATCAAGAAAAAAATAAGATAAAAATCAAGACAAAATTCTATGTGAAAAATAAGATTAAAGTCAATACTAAAATCAATAGATACTTCCAATAGATGACGTAAATGTATCCTTATTATTTATTCACATACGTTTTACAAGTGAAATCATCAATATTAACAATATTAACATTAACAGTCATCAATCCTAATTTAAATATTGAAAAATACCATAATTCCGAATTGCTATTTCACAATTCATGAGAATATGCGAAGCACATTTATACCCAATAGTCTCTTTCCGAATGAAAACATAAAAGAAGGTTCAAATTACAGAAAATCAGACTTCCGAACAGCCGTTACCTCGATGTAGCAAAATCCCGAAGATAAATATGTCAACACTATCAATCTGTAAAAGAGCCACCGCAAGAATGCTCGTTCATTTAATCAAGCGAATTACTATAATTTTCATTGGATATAAATATTCCAACAAATATTTATATAAAAAAAAATAGGCAAATATCTTCAGGTCATATAGACAAGTCTGTCAAAAAAGTTTGGATCAAAATAGTTTCGGTACAGTAAGGGATATTGCATCACATGCAAGTATCCATATTCGGGATTCTGAACCTTCGGCAATCTGACTGTTCGATATTTTGTCACTCTGGTATTTTATTTCGGAATTTAATTTTTATCAATTTCAAATCATCTGAAAATGGTTGACTTGCTTCCTCGAATATTTAGTACTTTAGTCATTCAGGTTTTTGGCTGATCGAAAGTTCGCCCATTCTGAAATAGCCTCAACAGTCGCTTATAACGAGGTAGTACTGTATATATAATAAAATATAGCAAATGTATAAATAACTTATATGTGAACATGAGGTCATTGGGATGGCACATATTGTCTTCAATATAACTGGTATGTGGTCTTTTTATCATCTTTCTCATATGATACGTAGGCATTCTAATTGAAAATTCGGATAATGCTGTAGGACCCATAATATAAATGTGAATAAGTGTGCATCTTTCTTAAGATCGCATATGACGGGAAAGGTATTTTTAATAAAACAGGGTTATGAAGGAAACATAGATAAACTAATTGGAAAGATCCGTCCACGAGGTAAACACCTTTTAATAGTACATTACGATACGTATGCGGTAAAACTTTATCAATCCAGTATTGTACAAAATTTTACTTCATAAGGTGTGAAAATGGGGGTTTTATGCAAGCAAAGCTTGCATTTAACTTCCATTATTACACTGAGTGAAATAAAATATAACACTAGTCATTTCTATTCGCGTTATAGTATAATATTGAAAAATCTTAGAATCTATTGCGGAATGTACGTCTATCAATTAAAATCTGTGAGAGCCTCTTGATAGAAATAAAATTGATGGGCAGACAGTTGTAAGAAGCAGAAGACCGACAAAATCAAAAGCCGGATAAGATGATGTGGTGTGAATCCTTGAATTTCGTCGTGATAAGACGAAGGCAACGAATATGTAATTCGAAATTCTTCACGTACAATAACTTAGTACACCGAAATCTGACTATCAGCAAAGATTTCATAATCATTCCCCATGAACGAGGAATTCCCAGTAAGCGTGATAATAATAATACCGCGGCATTACCGACGTTCTCGGGGAGACGGCCAAACTTGATCATTCAGAGGAAGTAAAAGTCGTAACAAGGTTTAAATAATTATCAAAACCAACCCTTCTCTGCATTTCAGACTTGTTGCATAACGCACAAGAACGAAGTACATAAAGTACCCTAAGTCGTGTATGTCGACGACCTGTTTCAGGGATATTCGGTGAAGATCAGATGTAATGCTGTTCAAATTTTCACAATGATCGGTACTCTGATTGTAACTAGGGGAACATGTGAAAACGGTTTCACTGAACAGTACTTTGAGTCAGTGATCTCAAAATTTTGAGAAAAGTTTGTAGAAAATCTAGAACTTCGAAATGGTTCATCGAGCGACACTGGCTTGAAAATTGATATACTCAATGCAATCACCATGCTGATATCAAATTTACAAAAATCCGTCTTAGGATTTATGAAAAAAATACTAAGTCAGATTTCGTCAATTCTGATGGAAAGCACCAAAGTTTATCACGAACATATTGTTCACGGGGAAGTTAAAGATACTGACAATACTGATATACATTCTGATGGTATGGAATTACAAATATCATTTTCGATTTTTATTCACTTTTCTTGTTATGGTATATCGAGATATTTGTCAATGATCGTTTGTGATACTTCCAGAAGGAAATATCAATGTTTCTGAAAATTTGATATTTGCCATATTAAAACTTATGTGCAATTTGATGGGTAAATCCACTGCTGACAGTGAACATTGGGATCAAATAGATTTTTTACTTAGTCATCAAGCAATGCCGGATAGAGTGAACAAATTAAGAAGAAGGATAAAGAAGCTGTGAGTATTCTTGATTGAATGAATAAAAGAACATGGTGCTCCAGCATCATGAAAACAGGATTATGAAAGAAATATAGATAAACTAATTGGAAAGATCCGTCTACGAGGTAAACACCTTTTAATAGTACATTACGATACGTATGCGGTAAAACTTTCTCAATCCAGTATTGTACAAAATTTTACTTCATAAGGTGTGAAAATGGGGGTTTTATGCAAGCAAAGCTTGCATTTAACGTCCATTATTACACTGAGTGAAGTAAAATATATCACGAGTCATTTCTATTCGCGTTATAGTATAATATGGAAAAATCTTGGAATCAATTGCGGAATGTACGTCTATCAATTAAAATCTGTGAGAGCCTCTTGATAGAAATAAAATTGATGGGCAGACAGTTGTAAGAAGCAGAAGACCGACAAAATCAAAAGCCGGATAAGATGATGTGGTGTGAATCCTTGAATTTCGTCGTGATAAGACGAAGGCAACGAATATGTAATTCGAAATTCGAAATTCTTCACGTACAATAACTTAGTACACCGAAATCTGACTATCAGCAAAGATTTTATAATCATTCCCCATGAACGAGGAATTCCCAGTAAGCGCGATAATAATAATACCGCGGCATTACCGACGTTGGCGGGGAGACGGCCAAACTTGATCATTCAGAGGAAGTAAAAGTCGTAACAAGGTTTAAATAATTATCAAAACCAACCCTTCTCTTTATTTGAAAACCTTCCATGCGTTTCAATTATTTTTGAATCTTGCTCGGCTTGCACACACATATTTCAGGCTGCCCAAGCCACAAACCCACGTCGGTTTCTAGAGATAGCTACGATACTTTGATTTTGACACTTTTTTTTATGAAAAAAAAAAAATATCATTTCAATTTTTTTTTTTTAAATCCGTAATTTTGTCTCGATTTTCAAAATCCGACGTGGGTTTGTAGCTAGTGTGTGTAGGAATGCATCCTGAAAATTGCAGAAGTCTTCGACAAAAACTGAGGCGCATGGGACTTTTTCAAAAGGCAAAACCATAGTTCTGAGATAAATCGCTTTGAAGTTTTTTTTCAAATTATTCACAAAATTCAAGATTTTTATTACTGCATGATCCAAACTAGTTTCAGACGAGATTGCTAATAGTTTTAAAGCATGTGACGTTAAAAAAAAAAAAAAAAAATAGCTCGGCTCGCACAATATTTGAGTGGAATTCACATTTTCATCATGCATTTCAGAAATTACGATTTCAAGGAAGTTGGAAAGCATTATAAAGCATATAAATTATCACAACTTGAAAAAATTTCAACATTTATATTTTAGCAGTTCGGTTGATATAAACTTGGTCTTGTCAAGTCTAAGCAATTTGATCTGCGGGCAGCGAATCGTACGGTTGATGACTTGTAAATCTGGTTCTGTAAAATGAATACAAACATTTGGGAGAATATTGATTTGCTATATGAATTTCAATGCTTATCTCTGGTGAAGTGTGTGACCAAAAACTTCAATAAGATTTCCAACCGTAGAAAAACATATTTTGGAGTTGTTGTCTTATGGGAGTATACACACCTTGGAAATGATTTTTTTCCAAATCACTGCTATGCTCTGAGAAAACATTCTAGTGACTCAATTCTTCCACAGTTGATTAGTGCTATTTTGATACATGGTTCATGATTTTCCCAGATTTTATGTCCGCCGCTGAACCAAAATGTAGTCCACCGAAGAAAAAGTAGTTGTCGTAAGGTACAGTATGCTGCGTTGCATGAAATTTCTCCAAATTGGGGAAAATATTCTGTATGAATGTAATTTAGGGGCAAACCAATAATATTTCATGAATTCAAGTTCTAGACATAGAAATTTTCGATTGTAAGACTTTTTTTTCCATCGTTTTGGAAAAAATATTTTACAATCAAAAATTTCTATGTCTAAAACTTGAATATACATGAAATATTATTGGTTTGGCTCTAAATTACATTCATACAGAATATCTCCTCCAATTTTGAGAAATTTCATGCAACGCAGCAACCTGTACCTTACGACAACTACTTTTTCTTCGATGGACTACATTTTGGTTCAGCGGAGCACATGAAATCTGGAAAAATCATGAACTTTGTATCAAAATAGCACTAATCAACTGTAAAAAGACTGAGTCACTAGAATGTTTTCTCAGAGCGTAGCAGTGATTTGAAAAAAATTATTAATTATTTTATTATTATTATTTTTTTTTTTATTATTTTGTTATCTCACGTGAAAAATGCATCTCAAGTTACTTATTTTCACAAATTGAAATGGCAATAACCGAAATATAGGAAAATTAGGAACTTCTACTGTAACATTATACGTTTTATTGAGTAAACGGGGCTTAATAATTTTTTTTTCGGTTCAAGGATTTGTGTACGTATAGATAAGGGTTCAATTAACACTTTTCCGTAAAAAACCGAAAATCGATTTTTTTCAAATTTTCGCACTCAAATTTCAGTATCTCCTACCCTTAAACGCAAGATTAGAAATACTGAAAAAGCTTCTTATCAAGTGCATTCATTTACGCAACACGAACGATATCGAGAATTTTTTTGAAAAAACAATAAAGGAATTCTATACGAAACCGCAAATCAAACGGATCTTCAATGAAGAATTTACTTATGTCTAAGGTTGGCAAAGATTTTATAATTATTCTACATGAACGAGCAATTCCCTGCAGTAAGCGCTATAATAATAATAATACCCCGGCATTACCGATGTTGTCGGAAAGATGACCAAACTTGATCATTTAGAGGAAGTAAAATTCGTAACAAGGTTTCAATAATTATCAGAACCAACCCATCTCTGCATTTCAGACTTGTCGCATAACGTCTAGAAACTGAGTACATAGAAATCTTACTATGTTAAGCTAAGACTATTTCCCATTGAGCCAAAATGAAAGGAAGTGAAAGAATATCAAGATACTTTGAGTGTAATATTAGGTAATATTCTTTGTAAATATGAGTATCAAATCTTGTATCAAATTATGTACTAATATTACCGTTATTAGCTTCAGTCTTGAAGGAGTTTTCGTCAACGTATATTCAGAAATTTTCATTCAAAAAACGCTGACGAAAGTTGAAAATATTTCTAGTTAGGTTAAATATAATATATATTATACATATATATATTGGACCGCTTTATCCACAGAAAAAGTAAAAGTCGTAACAAGGTTAAAATAATTACGATGTTATCATGATGATGATCATCACTGCTACTAGCAGAAACAACGACGTTATCATGATGATGATAACATCCTGTTTTCGCGTATACTATATACAAACGAGGCTTTGCAAAATAATGATAATAATAATAATAATAATAATAATTTTTTGGACAGAGGATGGAAATATTAATGAAAAGTCTATCGAAAGAATATTGGAGATTTTGGATATGTACGATACCGATCTTGAATCAAACTATCTACCGACATTACCATTGATGATGCTGCATCTGGTCGGAAAGGATCCTGAATCCAACATTTTTGGACAGAGGAAATATTAATGAAAAGTCTATCGAAAAAATATTGGAGATAGAAAGGAAAGGAAAGGAAAGGATCCTGATCTGATCCTGATCCTGATCCTGCACGGCTCCAATACACGTAGGGTACACTATTCAACGAGAGAGAGATGATATCATTGATATATACGGCGTAAATACACAAATTAATTAATTAATTAATTTATTTATTTATAATAATGAAAGAAGAGACAAGAGCTCAGACTACGAATCGATAGATCGTGAGTTCAAGTCTGCCCTGGCAACACTTAAATTTTCAATGAAAAATACTAATATTCCTCAACCGCGGATATAATGATTTGGATTGCTAGATGATTTTGATTCTAGAGATAAATACAAAAAATACCCAAGAGCTTGGACTACGAATCGATAGATCGCGAGTTGAAGTCCCGACTGGCACCACTTAAATTTTCGATGAAAAATAATCATGAATTTTTTTTATTTTTCATGTAATATACGGCTCTGGTGACAAAAAAAATGAATAAATGAAGATGGAATTAGGGAAATGGAAAGGGAGATTGAAAAATGGAGATGGAAAAAGGGAGATTGGTGAGCAACGCCGTTCGAACTTTGAACGACGTAAGAAATGCAAAGAGCTGATAGACATGTAATATGCGGCTCTGGTGGTTTGGATCCCACCGAAAAACAGTAGAATAGAATAGAATAGAATAGCAGAATTGTTAAATCCGTCTTGTAACTCAATAATCATGGATGGTGAGATGATGGGTTGGCACAAAGTTCATAAACGCTTTGGATCGAAGGGGATGAGTTTCGATGTAAAGAAGATGAAACCTACGAGCGCCCACCAGCCCTGCTTCATTGCCTTTGACGTGATTATATACAATGGGAAGCTTCTCGTTGACGAGCCTTTAGAGGAGCGTGTGAAAGTGCTAAAGAATGCCTTTAAAGAAGAACAGAGCGTCTTCATTAGGAGTAAAACTTCAACAGTTCCTAGCAAGTATGAAAAGAATTTCAATCTTTTATTCATCAATTATTCTTATGGCAAGCACTGACAATTTTAACATTTTCTTCAGAGCCGAATTGTTAGAAATATTCAACTAAAGTATGGACACTTTCGAGTAGGGGATAGTTCTGAAGGAATCCAATGGTACTTATAAACCAGCAGTTCGCCAAGGCAGCGGTGGCTACAAAATAAAGGCGGAGGTAAGAACCGCTCGATTTTCTTTGTAGCAAAGACAAGGAAATTACCGTGCGATTAAAACAATTGACCACAAAGAAAACTTGTAACTATTCAACAGTACTCTACGGATCTTGTTGAAGATCTGGACCTACTGATCATAGGAGGATACTATGGAGAAGGCAGATTCATGAGCCGCGTTAACAGTTTTCTTGTCGGTGTCGCACATCCAGGAGCCACTGGACAAAAAGATAGCATCGAGTTCCGAGCAGTAGCTTCAGTGCGGACGGGAATTAAGATGGAGGAAATGGAAAATTTGTTAGCAAAGTTTGAGCCTCATTGGGTCAAGAAATGCCCCGAAAGTGTTGTTGGACCGAAGGTATTGCCCTCCCGTCTTAAGGGTAGGAGATACTGAAAACTGCCCATTTGAACCAATTGCTATTTTAAAATGAGGTATAACACACATGTTTGTCATCTCAAAACATAGACATTGTGCAAATTTAAAGTCATTTGAAACAATAAGTACAGAGTTACTCCGGATAATGCTTCTGAAATAGCCTTTATTCAAAAACCTTCCATGCGTCTAAATTATTTTTGAATCTTGCTGGGCTTACACACACATATTTTAGGCTCCCAAAGCCACAACCCACGTCGGTTTCTAGAAATAGCTACGATACTTTTATTTTGACACTTTTTTTTTTATGAAAAAAAAAAATATGTAATTTCAATTATTTTTCATAAAATCTGTAACTTTGTCTCGATTTCCAAAATCTGACGTGGGTTTGTAGCTAGTGTGTGTAGGAATGCACCCTGAAAATTGCAGAAGTCTTCGACAAAAACTCAGACGCATGGGACTTTTTCAAAAGGCAAAATCATACTTCTGAGATAAATCGCTTTGAAGTTTTTTTTTTTAATTATTCCCAAAATTCAAAATTTTTATCACTGCATGATCCAAACTAGTTTCAGACGAGATTGCTAATAGTTTTGAAGCATGACGTTAAAAAAAAAAAAAAATAGCTCGGCTCCCACAATATTTGAGTGGAATTCACATTTTCATCATACAATTACGATTTCAAAGAAGTTGGAAAGCATTATGAAGCATATAAATTATCACAACTTGAAAAACTTTCAACATTTATATTTTAGCAGTTCGGTTGATATAAAATTGGTTTTATCAAGTCTAAGCAATTTGACCTGCGGGCAGCGAATCGTGCGGTTGATGACTTGTAAATCTGGTTCTGTAAAATGAATACAAACAATTGGGAGAATATTGATTTGCTATATAAATTTCAATGCTCATCTCTGGTGAAGTGTGTGAACAAAAACTTCAATATGATTTCCAACCGTAGAAAAACATATTTTGGAGTTGTTGTCTTATGGGAGTATACACACCTTGAAATTGATTTTTTACAAATCACTGCTACGCTCTGAGAAAACATTCTAGTGACTCATTTTTTTCACAGTTGATTAGTGCTATTTTGATACATGGTTCATGATTTTCCCAGATTTTATGTCCTCCGCTGAACCAAAATGTAGTCCATCGAAGAAAAAGTAGTTGTCATAAGGTACAGGTTGCTACGTTACATGAAATTTCTCCAAATTGGGGGAAATATTCTGTATGAATGTAATTTAGGTAACGTTTAAAACTTGAATACATGAAATATTATTGGTTTGCCCCTAAATTACATTCATACAGAATATTTCCTCCAATTTGAAGAAATTTCATGCAACGCAGAAAAGAAAAAAACAAATGAAGATGGAATTAGGGAAATGGAAAGGGAGATTGAAAAATGGAGATGGAAAAAGGGAAATTGGTGAGCAAGGCCGTTCGAACTTTGAACGACGTAAGAAATGCAAAGAGCTGATAGACATGTAATATGCGGCTCTGGTGGTTTGGATCCCACCGAAAAACAGTAGAATAGAATAGAATAGCTGAATTGTTAAATCCGTCTAGTAACTCAATAATCATTGAAAAGTAGATGAATATGAAAACGGTCTATCGGAAGTCAGAGCCCATGCCGATAGAAACACACAAGACATTCAACGCTTGATAAAGGACTTGGTAGAAAGATAAAAAAAAAAGAGCTAAGAGGCGAGGTGGGTGCCCTAAAAAAAGAGGTCAGTAGTTTAAACAACATAATAAGGTCAAAAAATGTTATACTGCATAATATCAAAGACTCGAGAAGAGAGAGACGACATCAACGACATCAGGAGAATCTTATTTGAAGAGTGTTAAAAAAAAAAAAAAAAAAATGAATTCATATTCATATACAGCGAAAATGATTGAAACTAACTGGGGAATTGGGTATTATACATAAACGTATAATTTATGTAATTAGGCAAGAAATAAATCTAATCTAATCGAATCCAATCTACTAATGCTGTGAGTATTCTTGAATAAAAAATTCATTATAGAATGCTTGACGAAATTGAACATAAGAATTGATTGAAGTTTTACCAGCGTCATACCAAAGCTTAGCTCTACCTTTCAGAGCAGTCTAAGTTAAAACCAGTTTCGCACTTTCAGATGCATTTTTGATATCAAAATTTTTCTGTGGGTCTTATGAAAATACAGACGGGTTATACGAATTTCCATCTTTAAATTGTTGGATTTTGATATCAATGTTATTTGTGTGCCATCGCAAAGAACACTCACCTCCACTCAAAGTTTGCGTCAACTGTGTAGGCCTAGCTGTGTTGATTTTTTCTGATATAATTATTCTCAATTCGTCTGCAGCTTGTGCTTTGAGACTAAGGATTAGGCTCCGATTACTCTGTTTAATCACTCGGTTAACGTCACTAGGTCGTACTCCGGACACCGTGGTCGCATCTAGAGACCCTAATTTTTAATAATTCATTAATAATCAGAACATATACTGTAGGATTATCCGAATTTACATCTTTGAATTGTGGTATTTTGATATCAATGTTATTTTTGTGCTATCGCAAAGAACATTCACCTCCACCCGAGGTTTGCGTCGACTGTGTAGGCCTAGCTGTGTTGATTTTTTATGATATAATTATTCTCAATTCGTCTGCAGCTTGTGCTTTGAGACTAAGGACTAGGCTCTGATTACTCTGTTCAATCACTCGGTTAACGTCACTTAGTCGTACTCCGGATACCGTGGTCGCATCTAGAGACCCTAATTTTTAATGATTCATTAATAATTTAAATGTATACTGTATCCCATCAAAATGAGAGACACGTCTCGAGATTAAAGGTTTGCTTCAGAAAACATCATTACGTGGCTCATTGTTTTCCAAAATATTTGATTATTCGGAAAGCTATTATTTTCCTCTCGCTCTTCATACTCATCTGAAATTTGCGAATCATTCTAGCTTGACACATCACTTGACGAAGAGTAGAACGATGATTCTTCGTCGTGTTGATCTATCGTAGTCAATGAATCTAAGTATAAAAACGAAAATATGGATCGTGACAATAAGATATATTATCTATCGTAGTCAATGAATATAAGTAGACAAACGAAAATGTGGATCGTGAAAATTAGATATATTCTTCAACTTTATAATAAAGTAGGACGAGCAATTCAATACCTGCAAATACAAGTGCAGACAGTGCTCTCATTGATTTGACGGCGCGTTCCATATCTTCCACTCCTTTGAGTATTGAAGTCGCTCCATTGTTTTTTACTTTAGAGTTATCTTATACAAAAAAGATAAAAGGATTGCTATTAATCGATTTCTACCAGTTACATATCTCAAAGACAAAAATGTTCATCCAAATTTTAATTGATTACGGTAAGGGGCTGTTCATATATTACGTAACGGATTTTGGGATAGTGCGTGCACAGCGTTCCCTATACTACATTGTAGAATTTTGCGTTACGTAATATATGGACAGCCCCTAAAAAGAAATGATAATTCATCTTCACCTTTAATTCACCTGGTTTTCCCTTTCTTATTGAAATGTCCCGAGATTTACTTCTCATGATTGAATCGTTTATTAGTTTCAAAGCAGATTCATCTGATGCATTTGATGATCCAGCAATGACAATAACGTAATTATTATTGTAATTTTATTCACCGGGGTCCTGACACGATCAAATGAGTAGGACGATCGTGAATCTTCAGATAGTGATTTCTTGTTATTATTATTATTATTATTATTATTATTATTATTATTATTATTATTATTATTATTATTATTATTATTATTTATCCAATCGTGATTGATACGTTTTTTTTTTATTTTATTTTTTTGTTTTTCAACTTCACGTGATATTATGGCCAACTTTTTTTTTTTTTTTTGTGGGAATAGGGCGGCGACATACATCGAGCGATACCACGACCGATTTTTTTATTATACTCAATCAAGGATTTCAGCACACATTCTACGGATTTGAAGCCTTTTTTTGACTTGAACGATGTTTTAGACCAATGGACATCTACCACTGTAACTCATTATTATGAAAACAAATCTACGCTTCATTTTATAATAAATTATTATGACAATTGTGAAATAATCCATTATCTTTTTTTTTTTTCCTTTATCCTGTAGTTGTTCAGCCAGGTCGATGTACCACAAAAACTTTCCGACTTACTCTCTTTCATCACTACAGAGCACAATAAACAATAAGCACGCGAATGTAGGTTAGAAACGCCGACATGCACGCTGTTTTAGGCGGGAGAATCACTAGCACGCCGCACAGCATAAGTGTGTACTAAAGTACAACGACCGTGGCCATGCGCAAGAAGAACCGTGAGCCGTGTGACGTTTTTGCGACGTTGCCGTTTGTTCTCGCGTGGCTGCGCGCCAACACCGGCGCGGCCGAACCCCAGAACACGTGTTTCAGATAAACTCGCCGATTCTGAGCCAGGATATCGACAAGTAAAATAATTTATTAATAATCGTGTTTGAAAAAGTGAAATCCGACGATAATTACATACAAGCAAGACTACGAGGTACGTACTACATACATACGTAATAAATATGTATAAATATTCAGAGATATTGTGGTATTGAGTCTCAACTTTTTGGAATACAATGACCGGTAAATCTGGATAAATTTCAAAAAAAAAAAAATTAACAAAGAAGGTAAAATCAGGTAAAGAAGAGTAGTGATAGAAATCGGCTATTCAAAAATTAACGGACAGCATTAGGGTGTCAAAAAAAAAAAATTCTTTTTTTTTTTAGATAGAATATCTCAGCCAAATATGAGCTCTTAATATTGATATTTAGAGGTGCCTATTTTATTTTTTGTATCTTCTATCTAAATAACACGTAAAAAGAGTCTGAATTTTTTTTAATTTCTTTCTCGTAAGCGACTTGATTTACAAATTATCTAAGTACAGATTCTTATAGGAAATTTTACGCTCTATAAAAAAGTACTCGGATAGAATTTTCTTAACTCTAACCGATTAAGAGCTATTCAAGATGACTCGACATCTCTTAATTGGTTCGAGTTAGAAAAATTCTATCTGAGTACTTTTTTATGGAGCGTGAAATTTCCTGTAAGAATCTGTGTTTGGAAAGTTGATAAATCAAGCCGCTTACGAGAAAAAAAAAATCAAACATTTTTAGGATTTTTTTCACGTCTTATTTAGGTAAATAGAAAATGGAGATAATAAAATAGGAATCCTGAAATATCAATATTTGGCTAATATGTTTTTGAGATGTTTTTTTTTTTTTTTTTTTTTTTTTACTATTTGAAATTTATTAATTCGTGTGATTATTCTTATTCTTTTTCTTACGATGAGTTTCTAATCGCAGCTGTGATGACATGTATTACGTTTTACATTGTTCTCCGTAGAAGACGCTTCAATTCTTGATGGAGGAATCGGCGTTGGTGGGTTATACCAATTAACCAAAGCAGGCTCAATCAAGAATTAGGAGAAGACAATGTACTCTTTTATCGGTACACAAGAATGGACGTACCAAGATTTGAAAATTAACTCGACATGGTTCGCCCACATTTATCTAAGGCGAGTCCTCGTGCTCTTCTGTCTGAGCAACGGCTTATCGTGACGCTACGGTACATACATAATCTTTTAGGAATCCTATGAACTAGCTAAAATTGATCAGGATACACGATATAAAAATAGGAATAAAAAAAATAAAAATAAAAAATAAAAATAGCAAGGCCCTATATATAATATGATATAATCGTAATATTATATATTTCAGATTCATCCCTGGCATTACCTTCGACCAAGCATTTCCGAGTCTGTAGAAACCTAGAAGAACCCTGGTGTTGCAAACAATTCCTAAACAACGAGGTACCCGCTAACATCACACACTTTAGCACACGAGAGTACTATAACTTGACTATAACTTTAACTATGTTCATACGAATAGATTATAAGAATTCTGATTACAACAAACGATATATTTTGATTTTAGATAAGCCGCGTTATTTTGGACTGGTTCTTAAATTTCCAAGAAAAAGAGTGACACATGTATTAAACGCCTGATTGGTCAGCTTCAGTCTTGATGGAGTTTTCGTCAACGTATATTCTGAAATTTTTATTCCAAAAGCGCGAATGAAAGTTGAAAATATTTGTAGTTGAATTAATCTTAAATGTAGAATAACGATTAACAAATTTTTATATTTAATCAATATATCTTGATCATTTTGATAATTAACTTACTTTTAACATGTTTAAGAACATTTTTAGGCACAGCTCGTCCATTTCTGCCTTTCAGAGTCATCGATTTTAAATTCTTGCGGCCTACCAATTTCAATAATAATTGTGTGACCATTTTTCTCGGCTTATTATAATATTTTGCAGTGATGGTATTAAGCATTGCGGTTTCGATAAAAAGATTGCTCCCTTCAAGGAGTTCAGTTTGATCAGCTTCTTCTTCAGTTACATCGTCAATACTCTCATCGTCATCATCATCATCATCATCAGTATCAGTATCAGTATCATCATCATCATCATCATCATGATCAGATTCACCGTTTGTTTGACGAACACCCGCAACACAGTCATTATCTTGCCCATGTACGACGTTATCATGATAATCGACATCATCATCTTGACGATCATTTGCACCAGCATCAGCAACAACATCACTATCTTCATCACTAGACTCAGCGACGACGCCTTCATTGCCACCATCATCAGCGACATCACTATCTAGACCGTCATCATCAACAACACCATCTTCGCCATTATCATCAACGACATCACGACCAGCAATAGTCTCGTCGTCAGAAGCAGAGGTGATTGACAATCCGGTTACTATACCGTCAGTGTTGACGGTCAATTTTTTTAGAAATTCAATATCAGCTATAAAATATATAGACACCAAATAAATATTTACTTTTTTAGACATAATAGCTCATTATGAACGTTAGATAGGATATAAAAAAAAAAAAAAAATTTACCACTTTCTGCAATGATTCTTGCAGCGAAGAATTTACGGCCCCATCGAACAGTTACACAATCATCTCGCAACCGCTTATTTATATGAGCTGACTCGACCACACTCACCGTTCTGTCCTTCTTCCACATGACCAAATAATACATTTTCCAAAATCAAAATAGAAAATAATTTTAAATTTATTCTTATATTATTAATAAACGTCTAAATTCAAAATTAGTTGACAGTTGTAGCCAGGTTCGTTGCAAACAAATGAGCTACACCCCCCTGTGCATATAGAGTGCCTGTGTGTTAAAAAACGAGCAGCATTTGTTTCGCATCTAATGTTTCCAAAGCAACTGGAAACTGTTTATTATTACTTGCATTTCGTTTCGAGTAATTGTGTCAAGATTTATCGTCGTAGAACTCAAAAAATCTATTAATTGTCATTTGATATAAATTTTGATTCAGTTAAACATCTTGGTGATTGATACAAATTGTTTTTGTTTGATTTACTTGTCATTTATTCCTAAAAAATGGATAATCCTGACCAAGCCGCATTTGTTGAAGAGTGGGAACAAATCCGTGATAGACTGGATATCGAACCTGGAGTATTTCAGGCAATGATTTAATATTTCTACATAAAAAAGGCTTACTTGAACCACGAAAGTATGTAGGAACACCGACATTGTCTTGACGCTGTAAAAACTTTATTGAACCAAGTAATTTTTTATTGGTTAAACAAAAAATTCACTCTGTCCACGATAATTTCAGTCTTCATGAATACTTTCTTGAATCAAGAATATGTTTACTACAGCAAAGATTTTCAATTTTTATGTGTATTTTTGTGGTATAATTCGCAAAAATTTTATATCGCACCTCCGGGTCATAGATCTTGACCAAACTTGGAGAGGTGTTTTTTTGACCTACTGAATGACTCGCCGGAATTATAGTTATTATAGTTATTATTATAGTTATTCTATCAATTCACCTAATGTTGGGATTTTATGAAGGCAAAAAATAAGATTAGATTCGTGTTAAATAATTTTTTATTGAGATCCGCATCTTATCGCTGCTGATAGAGAACAGAACAGGAGAACCTCCTTACGCAGTGCAGCGTAGTGGGGAGAGAAGACTCTATACATCTAGATTGGGGTGGTCCTTGAATTGGGATAACAGATAGATTTTCCGTACCGCCCCGCAAATCGACTCCAAATAACTCTAAAAACTCTGCAAACTTCTTAGGCGAGAGCGTAGCACTAAATGCTAGAGAACACAGCATGACCCATCGGACAGCACGCGCATTCTGTTTCATACTTTGAGTAGTCATCAACAAAAACGATAATAAAACGTTTATTGCCTGGATATGACATAGATTTAATTGGTCCTATCATATCTGTATGTGTTAATTTGAGAGGAGTATCTGCTCTAGTTCGCTGTTCTAAGAAAGGCTTCTTACGCATTTTTGTCATTATGCAGATTTCACAATTCTTTATATTTTGATTGAAATTGATTTTCTCAAAATTTTATGAAGCTGAAGTTCCTAACGTTATTGTAACACGAGATTTTAAAAACAAATGAGGCGCAATTCACTCCGCGCATACCTATACACTCTCACCAAAGTGAAAATGTGTATTCGTGTACAGACATTCATTTTTTTCGGGAAACATGCTGATCCGGACTGATAGCATATATTCTAATCTTGAAAAATGATAACTGATGAACGGAGAGTTGGATAATGCCGATACTTTGATGAGGCTGAAACTAGCGGCCAGAGCTGGCGGCCACGCGAAGCGCGTGAGTGAGAACCGCTGCGCGCCGTATGACTGAGGGCAGAGAACTGGCGGCCGATCGCTTGGTGACTAAATATTAGAGCAGAAATTGTTGCAGGCTGATTTCGAGTTGAAATTTGGCAGACGTACTGATTAATGGTATCTGAGACCGGAAATAATAAAAAATCCCGAAAACGGCCTTGGTAAAACTGTTAAAAATTAATAACTAAAGGAAGACGCGCGGATGTACGTAGACTGCTCGGAAAAGTTGTTGCAAGCGAATTTCGGATTCAGATTTGACAAACGTACTCAGTAATGACACCCGGACTAGAAAATATGAACGGATCCCAGGGGATGACCTTGGGGGACTTGTTAAAAATTAATAACTAATAAATGAAGACGCGCGGAAGTACGTAGACTTCTCGGGAAAGTTGTTGCAAGCGAATTTCGGATTCAGATTTGACAAACGTACTCAGTAATGACACCCGGACTAGAAAATATGAGCCAATCCCAGGGGATGACCTTCGTGGACTTGTTAAAAATTAATAACTAAAGGAAGACGCGCGGAGGTAAGTATAGACTTCTCGGGAAAGTTGTTGCAAGCGAATTTCGGATTCAGATTTGACAAACGTACTTAGTAATGACACCCGGACTAGAAAATATGAGCCAATCCCAGGGGATGACCTTCGTGGACTTGTTAAAAATTAATAACTATAAATGAAGACGCGCGGAAGTACGTAGACTTCTCGGAAAAGTTGTTGCAAGCGAATTTCGGATTCAGATTTGACAAACGTACTCAGTAATGACACCCGGACTAGAAAATATGAGCAAATCCCAGGGGATGACCTTCGTGGACTTGTTAAAAATTAATAACTAAAGGAAGACGCGCGGAGGTAAGTATAGACTTCTCGGAAAAGTTGTTGCAAGCGAATTTCGGATTCAGATTTGACAAACGTACTCAGTAATGACACCCGGACTAGAAAATATGAGCCAATCCCAGGGGATGACCTTCGTGGACTTGTTAAAAATTAATAACTATAAATGAAGACGCGCGGAAGTACGTAGACTTCTCGGAAAAGTTGTTGCAAGCGAATTTCGAATTCAGATTTGACAAACGTACTCAGTAATGACACCCGGACTAGAAAATATGAGCCAATCCCAGGGGATGACCTTCGTGGACTTGTTAAAAATTAGTAACTAAAGGAAGACGCGCGGAGGTAAGTATAGACTTCTCGGAAAAGTTGTTGCAAGCGAATTTCGGATTCAGATTTGACAAACGTACTCAGTAATGACACCCGGACTAGAAAATATGAGCCAATCCCAGGGGATGACCTTCGTGGACTTGTTAAAAATTAATAACTATAAATGAAGACGCGCGGAAGTACGTAGACTTCTCGGAAAAGTTGTTGCAAGCGAATTTCGGATTCAGATTTGACAAACGTACTCAGTAATGACACCCGGACTAGAAAATATGAGCCAATCCCAGGGGATGACCTTCGTGGACTTGTTAAAAATTAATAACTAAAGGAAGACGCGCGGAGGTAAGTATAGACTTCTCGGAAAAGTTGTTGCAAGCGAATTTCGGATTCAGATTCGACAAACGTACTCAGTAATGACACCCGGACTAGAAAATATGAACCGATCCCAGGGGATGACCTTCGTGGACTTGTTAAAAATTATTAACTATAAATGAAGACGCGCGGAAGTACGTAGACTTCTCGGAAAAGTTGTTGCAAGCGAATTTCGGATTCAGATTTGACAAACGTACTTAGTAATGACACCCGGACTAGAAAATATGAGCCAATCCCAGGGGATGACCTTCGTGGACTTGTTAAAAATTAATAACTATAAATGAAGACGCGCGGAAGTACGTAGACTTCTCGGAAAAGTTGTTGCAAGCGAATTTCGGATTCAGATTTGACAAACGTACTCAGTAATGACACCCGGACTAGAAAATATGAGCCAATCCCAGGGGATGACCTTCGTGGACTTGTTAAAAATTAATAACTAAAGGAAGACGCGCGGAGGTAAGTATAGACTTCTCGGAAAAGTTGTTGCAAGCGAATTTCGGATTCAGATTTGACAAACGTACTCAGTAATGACACCCGGACTAGAAAATATGAGCCAATCCCAGGGGATGACCTTCGTGGACTTGTTAAAAATTAATAACTAAAGGAAGACGCGCGGAGGTAAGTATAGACTTCTCGGGAAAGTTGTTGCAAGTGAATTTCGGATTCAGATTTGACAAACGTACTTAGTAATGACACCCGGACTAGAAAATATGAGCCAATCCCAGGGGATGACCTTCGTGGACTTGTTAAAAATTAATAACTATAAATGAAGACGCGCGGAAGTACGTAGACTTCTCGGAAAAGTTGTTGCAAGCGAATTTCGGATTCAGATTTGACAAACGTACTCAGTAATGACACCCGGACTAGAAAATATGAGCCAATCCCAGGGGATGACCTTCGTGGACTTGTTAAAAATTAATAACTAAGGGAAGACGCGCGGAGGTAAGTATAGACTTCTCGGAAAAGTTGTTGCAAGCGAATTTCGGATTCAGATTTGACAAACGTACTCAGTAATGACACCCGGACTAGAAAATATGAGCCAATCCCAGGGGATGACCTTCGTGGACTTGTTAAAAATTAATAACTATAAATGAAGACGCGCGGAAGTACGTAGACTTCTCGGAAAAGTTGTTGCAAGCGAATTTCGAATTCAGATTTGACAAACGTACTCAGTAATGACACCCGGACTAGAAAATATGAGCCAATCCCAGGGGATGACCTTCGTGGACTTGTTAAAAATTAATAACTAAAGGAAGACGCGCGGAGGTAAGTATAGACTTCTCGGAAAAGTTGTTGCAAGCGAATTTCGGATTCAGATTTGACAAACGTACTCAGTAATGACACCCGGACTAGAAAATATGAGCCAATCCCAGGGGATGACCTTCGTGGACTTGTTAAAAATTAATAACTATAAATGAAGACGCGCGGAAGTACGTAGACTTCTCGTAAAAGTTGTTGCAAGCGAATTTCGGATTCAGATTTGACAAACGTACTCAGTAATGACACCCGGACTAGAAAATATGAGCCAATCCCAGGGGATGACCTTCGTGGACTTGTTAAAAATTAATAACTAAAGGAAGACGCGCGGAGGTAAGTATAGACTTCTCGGAAAAGTTGTTGCAAGCGAATTTCGGATTCAGATTTGACAAACGTACTCAGTAATGACACCCGGACTAGAAAATATGAGCCGATCCCAGGGGATTACCTTCGTGGACTTGTTAAAAATTAATAACTATAAATGAAGATGCGCGGAAGTACGTAGACTTCTCGGGAAAGTTGCTGCAAGCGAATTAATCAATTAATTAAATTGCAAGTTATTCTTTGGGCACCGTCTACAGGTGTTAAAAGTGGACTACGCATCCGTAAATATTTACATACGGGAAAACTGGTCTCGGAAAAACAGAGTCTGATACGCGAACCAATAGCAGCAGCTTCTTACTTGCGTGTAGGCGCCTAGCCTCACTCGCTACTTTCGGCTCGTCTCTGGGTTGACTTCGGGCTCATTCGGACATCTACACTCGGGCGTGAATGCTGGCTGAAGATCATATTGAAGGACAGCAATAGTGCCGGCGAGATTCTTTTCTTCTCGCACTACGTAAGGAGTGGGGGTCCACAACGAGTGATGGGAAGGACGCCGCACTATACTAAACCGGCCGTAACAGGCCTGCCGTTTACCCCCACTAACTCACCGACTAGAAAAAGACAGAACCTTCTCCAGCTATCGCTTCCTCTTTCTAATGAGTTTGTCAAGTCCTCTTATAGTATCGCAAAGTCTATCTCTATAAGGCTATGGGCCGGAACGTAATAATTAGTGCACCCGATCAGTGACAACCGCAGGCGCCAGATTGAACTAGGTAAGTAACGAAATATTTTAAAAATTATTTAAGCATCATAAACTATTTCATTATACACACTTATACTTTTAATACACTGTAAAATCGAGAGAACCTGACACGAGTACACTCATACCAAGACTAAGAATAATGACATTGTCTATTAGCTGTTAGTTTATTCACAGTAGTAGTTATTCATTAGTAGTTTATTAACAGGTAAAACATACTAACTATTGACGTAAATCAATCGTCATCAAAAGGTACAGAACTTTTCAATCGAAAGTGTTTCTCGCATTATTTACAATAGTGTACGTGCAATCAAGCGTTAGTATCGTCTTATGATAGTACTTTTTAGTAGTACGAGAAGTTTGAGGCATCAATCCCTCTACATACTATACTCTACTATTTAGACTAAGCAAATGAACAATCGAGCACATGCAATACAACATTCAGTGAGGTAAACATTATCTTAATCCTAAGGGTTGCATTATTTTTGGAAGTGTGCTTAGATGCAATTTAACATAAACCCTAATGTCGCATTGTTTTTACAGTACATATAGACATTCTTATTGTACACCAAAACGTGAAAACTATACAAGATATACGGAGGCGCTATAAAGTAGAAACAAAATTTACAATAATTACATAGATATTTACATACATGCTCTGACATTAACAATTCGTACAATTCGTGCTATATATATACATATACACGTGCTCCAAACCATAGACAAAGTATATGAGGCGTTGTATGCAAAAACCCCTTAACTCGACCGGAGCGCTTAGTGGGAAAATGCGATTAAAGGTTTTATTTTTGTATAACTTACTATAAATATGAAAAATTGTCTTCAAATTTATTTCGGGAGGTAGTCCAGTATGAATCTGAAATTTGGGGTGCACTATAAATACATCTCAAGGATTGTAATAATGTAGGTTTCAGCAAAAACCCCTTAACTCGAGTTAAGGGGTTTTTGCATACAACGCCTCATATGAGACAAAGATACGGGCTATATACCATAAACCAACTCGACATGCACACATACCACTATTATTCAGCAGCACTCAAAATTATATTTAAGCTGGCACAGTATTCTAAAGTTGATTCAAACCCCAGCGGTGGATTAAAATTGGGCAATATTTTTGTTTTTGAATAGGATTGATCCAAATTCACCGGAGCTTCCAATATGACGTTTCGCATTCTGTATCGCTCAGAACGAGGGAGTTGATCCCGAGATTTAAGTAACCACCGTGCTATACCTTTTCTTGCGGCGTTCATATCTTTCTCGGTGAAATGATAAAATGAACTAGCGCATACAGTGTAGACCCACGAGCAGAGGTGAACACCGCAATTTCCAGACGAATTATGGACGTCAGATTCTGAATACTGTAATGGAACGTCCGACGGTATACACAGAGACCAATTTCCCCACCGAGTAAGTTTTTTTGACCGAGAAGCGCGATATGACTCTACAAAATTGCAGAACCCATCAATCAAATTCGGAGGCGGCATTCCGTGCAGTGAGTCAATATATAATAATAAATTGTGGGGGAATACTATGATCAGCAATGTCCAATGATACCCTAAATGTATTGGCCATAACCATATATCGAATGACCAGACGTCTTTCATTTCAGCCCATCGTTGAAATCCGATGCTCAAGGATCCTTGGAGTAATTTTTGGGTAAAGAAGGATTCAAATGTCAGTACTTTTACACTGTTGTCATTTGCAAAATCTTGTGCAAGTACACAAAAGCCGTTAACGACATTATCGTCCAGCCATTGTCGTGGCATTAAGGTCCGTAACGAATCTTCGGTAAAAAGAATACCGGCCGCAGAAATGTTATTTGTATTACATGGAAAATCAGACGGGTAATTGATGAACAGTGAAAACAATGTTTGGTCTTCGAAATCATTCATCGCAGGAAGTGTACCGCATTGAAATTCACCAGAAATCGGACTTAATTCGTCATCGTCGCATGAGTTTTGTAGTGGAATAAAAATTTTTCTTAGCTCAGTATATTCGATTTTATCAGGGTTAGGACCAGAGCTATCATGCGGTTCGGGAATTGGATCTACAGTGTCAGTAGGAATCACAGTTTCATCGTCATTTACACTTTTTAAATATTTCGGAAATTTGAAATACGTTTGGGATTTTCGCTTCTTCATCCATATCTCTTCTTGAAGATCTGGATTGTTTTTTTTCGCGCGAGTTTGTCTCTCAGTCTTCAAGGAAAACTTTCTATCCCGTAGCCGTGGTCGAAGAAAGGACTCCATTTTTTGTATAAATCTCGGCGCGGAAATATGGGAATTTCTATCAAATACATCTTTTTTAACGATTTTAAACCAATTTTCAACACTGGCATTACTTTCGCGTGACAACCCAAATTCTTTTAATACTATGGGAGACCACAGGGGGAAAAATGGTAAAATATGTTCAAGTAGATAGTAAAGAAATTCACTTGAATAATAGTTGTTCGTGTTCACAACTGAATTATCGAATTTTGATATCTGATCATCGTAGACCGATTTGAAAAATGAATAGAATGGCGAACCATGACGTAGTAAAGGCGTGAAACTGTTTTCTTCCTTTAGAGATTCTACATCAGAATTCTGTGAAGCATCAATGTCGATGAAATCATTGCTGTTCAATAATGTCTCGGTATTTATCATTTTCTGTACAATGCAGTCAAAGTTATCGCATTTTATCTTGCACCCGAACACCATGATAGCTAACTCAAAAATCGTTTTTGCAGAAGCCCTATCACTGCAATGAATCAATCTGCTTATTAACGCGGCACAAACACTTCGTTGCTGTTGATACCGAAACAAGGTTTTCACCTTTCTCATAACTGTACGCAGTACGTGTGTCGAACAAATGTGTACGTGCGTCATATCAGGAAGAACGACAGATTCATCGTCGAAGACGGGATACAAAATTTTCAAATATTGTGCCAGAGACATGTCATCAAATGCTTTGATTACGGATTGAATTAGGGTTAAACTAAAGTCCGTTTCGATTTTATTTATCACCACATTGCGGCTAGTCATCTGCTTCAGAGTGTAATTAAATGTTGCCAAAAACAGTGTGATATTTGGAATATTGTGCACGCTGGATATTAATTCCGCGATCGGCAATGGCGCACACTCTTCGTTACCCGGTAAAATTAGGGCGTAATAATAAATAGGCTTTGACTCATCTGCTGATGGCGCAACAATACAACCTCCTGTGGCATCTAAACAACACGAAACGGGCTTACGTAGAGATAAAAGGTATAATATTTGTTGTTCGGTGTAAAGAATGATATGAAATGGTAATAGACAATGTACTTGTATATATCCCCTGCAAATTTTTCCTGGCCACGATTCTTTGAATAGTTTGGTCAATTTAATTATGAATTGTGTCGGGTCCTTGTCTAAATCGTCTTTTGTATTGTTTTCGCTGGACATCTTTTGCAATAGCATTAAGCTAGGAGCGTCATTTCTATTCCCTGCGACCAATACGTCTTCCGGAACGTCCTGAAGCATGTTTAATTTCAATGAACTGGGTACTTGACCCTCTAATTCCTTCCTCAGCAACTTTCGGTCGTTCCCCCTGATAAATCGGCGATGAATTTCGCCACTATCGTGACAAATTTCTTTAGCCCGGTATATTTGAACGGTTATGTTATCAAACGGATGGACGATAGGTGTCATGACTTTAAATTTGAAATTGGTACAGGACGAATTTTTGCACTTGGCAACAGCATAAAAGTATGGTGGCTTATTCGTATACTTTTTATGCCACTCGAACGCTAAAATACAGTGAGGGTATTGAACTTTAAAGTATTTGTTGAAATCATCGGTCCAACCTTTTTTCAACTGTATTTCACCGATCACAATAAAACGCTCCCAAAATTCACGAGAAATTTCCATATCTCCGTCTTTAATTGGAAAATTGTCTATACGATTACCGGCTGAAGAATGGTTGCCCCTTGGTTCAACGCGGATATCATCGGCGGTAATTAAGTTGACACCTGTTTCTTTCATGCAAATATCATCCAAACTATCGTCTAACGTCGTATCGTGTATAAAGTTGATATTTTCCCAGCAATCAGAGACGGAATTATGGAATTGCGATTCTACAGATATGGGTTCAGACTTGCCCGTACCATTACCGGCTGAAGAATGGCTGCTTTTTGTTTCAACGCGGATACAATCGGCGGTAGTCATATTGACACCTCTTTCTGTCATACAAATATCATCCAAACTATCGTCTAACGTCGCACCGTGTATATCGTCGATATTTTCCCAGCAATCAGAGACAAAATTGAAGGATTGCGATTCGGCAGATATGGGTTCTGACTTGAATGAAATAATGGGCGGAACATCATGGTTGTCAAGAGGAGAGGAATCGTTATATATACTATGCAATCTAATTTGGATAAAACACTTTTCAACTTCATCGAAATGGTTGCGAAAAGTGTCGTAGACTTTCCGGGCGTGTTTTTTAATCGTACGCTCACATTGGGTATCTAAGAAATGCGAACAAGCTTGTTGCCAAATACTATGATTTGTTTTATAAGAGCGAATTGAAGTTATATTCTGCACTTCGTTGAGCGTCTGAGTAGGAAATATCTTTGCTAATATGGCACCGAGCTCTTCCGGTTTTATGAACATTGTAAGTACCTGTATAACATTTATGTCTAATTATATATATTATACTTAATTTTGTATTATGTCATGTTACTATTTTTATGTTTATTACTCGCATTCTAGTGCTATATGTTCGTATATTTGATGGAGTATGGAATAAAAAAAAAAATGAACATTAAAGAAAAAAAATCATTTGCAATATGACTACTAAACTAGTTAGCAAAATCTGGAGAAAGCTCTTCAAACTGTTGCTATCCTAATTTCGTAGAATACAGCAGGCAAACGAGGAGGATACTTGTTAGGATGTATACATCTGTCTACTTCTGCAAAATTTGTATTTCTTCAACGAACCTGAGGCAAAGAAGGGATAACTACACTGCGGGATCAAAGTATGTAACAAAATCGCGAAAAAAAAAGATTGCTTAATAAAGTTATTTAAATGTTGATATTAAATGGTGACCAATATTTACAACTCTCCACCCTTTGTTAGCAATAATTTTCCTTTTCCCTACTCCGATGAAAAATCGTATGAAATGAAATAAAATAAACAGTGAATGATAAAAAATAAAAAATGAAAAATTTTGGAAACTCTACAGGGAAGGGTTACACAAAATGGGCACCTTGAGAAATAAACGCTTTACATTTAAGCTGGAATTAATGGATCTCAGAATTTTTACTGGTAAAAGAAAGAAAAAATAATAAAAAAATCGTAAAAACGTTACAAGTGAGGGTTACGAAAAAATGGGGAGCTTAAAAAATTAACGCTTTACATATAAGTTGGAATCAATGAATCTCTGAATTTTTTACCGAAAAACGATAAACCATGTGTGATATAAGAGAATATTAACGTACCTTTGGCGGTATTTAATTGACGAATTCGCTGAATGTTCGGTAATTTTTATTAGGTTGCACCAATATCAATGAGACTCGTTCATATAGTTGTAGATGGCAACTGAAGATAACAATTTAAAATAACATATGCAAATGACAATTGATGGACAGGACCCGTATTCTAGAAACGTATCCAACTGTATCACTTTCCGATTAACGCTATTCTCCGATTGGTCCAAACGGCGTATACCACGCGCGAGACGATTCGATAAGTTTCTAGGTACGAGTTTCTTCTTTTTAATCAGGGTGAAGAATCAAATGAAGTGATATACCTCAGGGTTGCGATTCTGTAACTTTTCGCTAACTCGCTAACTCGCTAACTATTTTCTAGTCCGGGTGTCATTACTGAGTACGTTTGTCAAATCTGAATCCGAAATTCGCTTGCAACAACTTTTCCGAGAAGTCTACGTACTTCCGCGCGTCTTCATTTATAGTTATTAATTTTTAACAAGTCCACGAAGGTCATCCCCTGGGATTGGCTCATATTTTCTAGTCCGGGTGTCATTACTGAGTACGTTTGTCAAATCTGAATCCGAAATTCGCTTGCAACAACTTTTCCGAGAAGTCTATACTTACCTCCGCGCGTCTTCCTTTAGTTATTAATTTTTAACAAGTCCACGAAGGTCATCCCCTGGGATTGGCTCATATTTTCTAGTCCGGGTGTCATTACTGAGTACGTTTGTCAAATCTGAATCCGAAATTCGCTTGCAACAACTTTTACGAGAAGTCTACGTACTTCCGCGCGTCTTCATTTATAGTTATTAATTTTTAACAAGTCCACGAAGGTCATCCCCTGGGATTGGCTCATATTTTCTAGTCCGGGTGTCATTACTGAGTACGTTTGTCAAATCTGAATCCGAAATTCGCTTGCAACAACTTTTCCGAGAAGTCTATACTTACCTCCGCGCGTCTTCCTTTAGTTATTAATTTTTAACAAGTCCACGAAGGTCATCCCCTGGGATTGGCTCATATTTTCTAGTCCGGGTGTCATTACTGAGTACGTTTGTCAAATCTGAATCCGAAATTCGCTTGCAACAACTTTTCCGAGAAGTCTACGTACTTCCGCGCGTCTTCATTTATAGTTATTAATTTTTAACAAGTCCACGAAGGTCATCCCCTGGGATTGGCTCATATTTTCTAGTCCGGGTGTCATCACTGAGTAAGTTTGTCAAATCTGAATCCGAAATTCGCTTGCAACAACTTTTCCGAGAAGTCTACGTACTTCCGCGCGTCTTCATTTATAGTTAATAATTTTTAACAAGTCCACGAAGGTCATCCCCTGGGATCGGTTCATATTTTCTAGTCCGGGTGTCATTACTGAGTACGTTTGTCAAATCTGAATCCGAAATTCGCTTGCAACAACTTTTCCGAGAAGTCTATACTTACCTCCGCGCGTCTTCCTTTAGTTATTAATTTTTAACAAGTCCACGAAGGTCATCCCCTGGGATTGGCTCATATTTTCTAGTCCGGGTGTCATTACTGAGTACGTTTGTCAAATCTGAATCCGAAATTCGCTTGCAACAACTTTTCCGAGAAGGCTACGTACTTCCGCGCGTCTTCATTTATAGTTATTAATTTTTAACAAGTCCACGAAGGTCATCCCCTGGGATTGGCTCATATTTTCTAGTCCGGGTGTCATTACTGAGTACGTTTGTCAAATCTGAATCCGAAATTCGCTTGCAACAACTTTCCCGAGAAGTCTATACTTACCTCCGCGCGTCTTCCTTTAGTTATTAATTTTTAACAAGTCCACGAAGGTCATCCCCTGGGATTGGCTCATCTTTTCTAGTCCGGGTGTCATTACTGAGTACGTTTGTCAAATCTGAATCCGAAATTCGCTTGCAACAACTTTTCCGAGAAGTCTATACTTACCTCCGCGCGTCTTCCTTTAGTTATTAATTTTTAACAAGTCCACGAAGGTCATCCCCTGGGATTGGCTCATATTTTCTAGTCCGGGTGTCATTACTGAGTACGTTTGTCAAATCTGAATCCGAAATTCGCTTGCAACAACTTTTCCGAGAAGTCTACGTACTTCCGCGCGTCTTCATTTATAGTTATTAATTTTTAACAAGTCCACGAAGGTCATCCCCTGGGATTGGCTCATATTTTCTAGTCCGGGTGTCATCACTGAGTAAGTTTGTCAAATCTGAATCCGAAATTCGCTTGCAACAACTTTTCCGAGAAGTCTACGTACTTCCGCGCGTCTTCATTTATAGTTAATAATTTTTAACAAGTCCACGAAGGTCATCCCCTGGGATCGGTTCATATTTTCTAGTCCGGGTGTCATTACTGAGTACGTTTGTCAAATCTGAATCCGAAATTCGCTTGCAACAACTTTTCCGAGAAGTCTATACTTACCTCCGCGCGTCTTCCTTTAGTTATTAATTTTTAACAAGTCCACGAAGGTCATCCCCTGGGATTGGCTCATATTTTCTAGTCCGGGTGTCATTACTGAGTACGTTTGTCAAATCTGAATCCGAAATTCGCTTGCAACAACTTTTCCGAGAAGGCTACGTACTTCCGCGCGTCTTCATTTATAGTTATTAATTTTTAACAAGTCCACGAAGGTCATCCCCTGGGATTGGCTCATATTTTCTAGTCCGGGTGTCATTACTGAGTACGTTTGTCAAATCTGAATCCGAAATTCGCTTGCAACAACTTTCCCGAGAAGTCTATACTTACCTCCGCGCGTCTTCCTTTAGTTATTAATTTTTAACAAGTCCACGAAGGTCATCCCCTGGGATTGGCTCATCTTTTCTAGTCCGGGTGTCATTACTGAGTACGTTTGTCAAATCTGAATCCGAAATTCGCTTGCAACAACTTTTCCGAGAAGTCTATACTTACCTCCGCGCGTCTTCCTTTAGTTATTAATTTTTAACAAGTCCACGAAGGTCATCCCCTGGGATTGGCTCATATTTTCTAGTCCGGGTGTCATTACTGAGTACGTTTGTCAAATCTGAATCCGAAATTCGCTTGCAACAACTTTTCCGAGAAGTCTACGTACTTCCGCGCGTCTTCATTTATAGTTATTAATTTTTAACAAGTCCACGAAGGTCATCCCCTGGGATTGGCTCATATTTTCTAGTCCGGGTGTCATTACTGAGTACGTTTGTCAAATCTGAATCCGAAATTCGCTTGCAACAACTTTCCCGAGAAGTCTATACTTACCTCCGCGCGTCTTCCTTTAGTTATTAATTTTTAACAAGTCCACGAAGGTCATCCCCTGGGATTGGCTCATCTTTTCTAGTCCGGGTGTCATTACTGAGTACGTTTGTCAAATCTGAATCCGAAATTCGCTTGCAACAACTTTTCCGAGAAGTCTATACTTACCTCCGCGCGTCTTCCTTTAGTTATTAATTTTTAACAAGTCCACGAAGGTCATCCCCTGGGATTGGCTCATATTTTCTAGTCCGGGTGTCATTACTGAGTACGTTTGTCAAATCTGAATCCGAAATTCGCTTGCAACAACTTTTCCGAGAAGTCTACGTACTTCCGCGCGTCTTCATTTATAGTTATTAATTTTTAACAAGTCCACGAAGGTCATCCCCTGGGATTGGCTCATATTTTCTAGTCCGGGTGTCATTACTGAGTACGTTTGTCAAATCTGAATCCGAAATTCGCTTGCAACAACTTTCCCGAGAAGTCTATACTTACCTCCGCGCGTCTTCCCTTAGTTATTAATTTTTAACAAGTCCACGAAGGTCATCCCCTGGGATTGGCTCATCTTTTCTAGTCCGGGTGTCATTACTGAGTACGTTTGTCAAATCTGAATCCGAAATTCGCTTGCAACAACTTTCCCGAGAAGTCTACGTACTTCCGCGCGTCTTCATTTATTAGTTATTAATTTTTAACAAGTCCACGAAGGTCATCCCCTGGGATCGGTTCATATTTTCTAGTCCGGGTGTCATTACTGAGTACGTTTATCAAATCTGAATCCGAAATTCGCTTGCAACAACTTTTCCGAGCAGTCTACGTACATCCGCGCGTCTTCCTTTAGTTATTAATTTTTAACAGTTTTACCAAGGTCGTTTTCGGGATTTTTTATTATTTCCGGTCTCAGATACCATTAATCAGTACGTCTGCCAAATTTCAACTCGAAATCAGCCTGCAACAATTTCTGCTCTAATATTTAGTCGCCAAGCGATCGGCCGCCAGTTCTCTGCCCTCAGTCATACGGCGCGCAGCGGTTCTCACTCACGCGCTTCGCGTGGCCGCCAGCTCTGGCCAATTTATTTATTTATTTATTTATTTATTTATTTTTTTTATTTATTTATTTCAGGCAATGATTTAATATTTCTACATAAAAAAGGCTTACTTGAACCACGAAAGTATGTAGGAACACCGACATTGTCTTGACGCTGTAAAAACTTTATTGAACCAAGTAATTTTTTATTGGTTAAACAAAAAATTCACTCTGTCCACGATAATTTCAGTCTTCATGAATACTTTCTTGAATCAAGAATATGTTTACTACAGCAAAGATTTTCAATTTTTATGTGTATTTTTGTGGTATAATTCGCAAAAATTTTATATCGCACCTCCGGGTCATAGATCTTGACCAAACTTGGAGAGGTGTTTTTTTGACCTACTGAATGACTCGCCGGAATTATAGTTATTATAGTTATTATTATAGTTATTCTATCAATTCACCTAATGTTGGGATTTTATGAAGGCAAAAAATAAGATTAGATTCGTGTTAAATAATTTTTTATTGAGATCCGCATCTTATCGCTGCTGATAGAGAACAGAACAGGAGAACCTCCTTACGCAGTGCAGCGTAGTGGGGAGAGAAGACTCTATACATCTAGATTGGGGTGGTCCTTGAATTGGGATAACAGATAGATTTTCCGTACCGCCCCGCAAATCGACTCCAAATAACTCTAAAAACTCTGCAAACTTCTTAGGCGAGAGCGTAGCACTAAATGCTAGAGAACACAGCATGACCCATCGGACAGCACGCGCATTCTGTTTCATACTTTGAGTAGTCATCAACAAAAACGATAATAAAACGTTTATTGCCTGGATATGACATAGATTTAATTGGTCCTATCATATCTGTATGTGTTAATTTGAGAGGAGTATCTGCTCTAGTTCGCTGTTCTAAGAAAGGCTTCTTACGCATTTTTGTCATTATGCAGATTTCACAATTCTTTATATTTTGATTGAAATTGATTTTCTCAAAATTTTATGAAGCTGAAGTTCCTAACGTTATTGTAACACGAGATTTTAAAAACAAATGAGGCGCAATTCACTCCGCGCATACCTATACACTCTCACCAAAGTGAAAATGTGTATTCGTGTACAGACATTCATTTTTTTCGGGAAACATGCTGATCCGGACTGATAGCATATATTCTAATCTTGAAAAATGATAACTGATGAACGGAGAGTTGGATAATGCCGATACTTTGGCATTTATTTCTATTTCTTTTTCTACTTCTATTTCTGTTCTATTTCTTTTCATTATTTCTGACGAATAAAGTCTACCCCCTGGGGTCAAGATCGACTCGTCGAAAGCCACCCTTAACAAATCCCCTAAGTCATTCAGTGATTATTCAATTCGTTGTAAATTCGAAATAAAAATGTGAAAAAAAATTGGTCACTTATTCATTGCCGCGAATCTGTTAAACCCCTGCCCCTGAACTGTGTTAAAAAGTTTCGTCGAAATCGGCTCGTCCGAAGCCAACCTTAATACATTCCCTAACTCATTGAGTGATTGTTTGATTCGTTGTAAATTCGTGAAGAATGAAAAAAAGAATCGGTCACTTTTTCATTCACGCGATCCGTTCTCCCGTTGACCTTCAAGTATAAAAAAAAAAATTTCGTCGAAATCGGCTCGTCGGAAGCCACCCTTATCTCATCCCCTAAGTCATTGATTGAGTATTTAATTCGTTCAAAATTCGTAAAAAATGAAAAAAAGAATTGGTCACTTTTTCATTGCCGCGAATCTATTAAACCCCTCCCCCTGGACTATGAAAAAAAGTTTAGTCGAAATCGGCTCGTCGGAAGCCACCCTTATCACATCCCCTGAGTCATTGAGTGACTTTTTAATTCGTTCAAAATTCGTAAATAATGAAAAAATTAATTGGTCACTTCTTTAACACTGCGAATCGTTCAACCCCTCCCCCTGAACTATGAAAAAAAGTTTCGTCGAAATCGGCTCGTCGGAAGCAACCGTTATCACATCCCCTAAGTCATTGAGTGACTTTTTAATTCGTTCAAAATTCGTAAATAACGAAATCCCTTTCCAATTGAATTGTATAACAATCAACCTTACTCAATTTTCTCTAAACTGTCATCGAACATTTTGTGTGTATGACTTCCATCTCTTTTCGTACAATCGCCTGCAGCTCTATAATCGTACCAGGTTATTACAGGATAGAGTGTTTTGCCGATTACATGTCTAATGGCCTTATTGAGTGATATTATTTCGGTACATGCTTCACTCATGGCTGAATATTCAGCTTGACAAGTCGAGAGAGTTACACTTGTCTATTTATGGCTCCTCCAAGCTACAATATCACCAAATAATTTGATTATATATCCTGACGTGGATGTCGAATCTTCATCATCTCTAAAGCTTGCATCAGTAAATGCCTCTACCAGCTTTACCCAGCTCGTCGTTGTGCTTGAACCTTCTAGTCGCTTCTAGTAGCTCGCAACGGCTCGGTGTTTGAAATGTAAACGCGCAGGCGTGGGTAGCCTGGCACGTTACAGTATACAGATCATACTTGTTTATAATTGCAAGTCAAGATCTAACAACCGGCAGTCTAGAAACTGGTGCCTATTTTTCTCTTAAATCATAGATGTTATTGTCTTTGAAACCTCTAATTACTAATCTGGCTTTGTGTTTTGTCGATCCATCAGCCTCTAGCTTTTTCTTGAAGACCCATTTTGAGTCAATGATGTTTGCCCTTTTTCCGTCAGACATTGCTCTCGGTCTATCCACCAACGTCCATACGGCATTGATTTTTAGTTAATTGAATCAATCTCTTCCCTAACTGCAGATATCCAATTCTCTTTTAATACCAAATAATTCAACGATGCATGTCCTAATCTAAAATGCCATAGTATAGCCTTGTCTAATTTTCTAAAATTTTGTGGTTTATTCTCGAATAAATAATAATAATAATAATAATATTATTTTTGTTTGCCTCTGAATATCGGAGTCGAAGTTTCTTTGCTTCTACATTATTCCTGGAGACGTCAGCCAGTGTTGTAAACATTTTTTGGACACCTTCCATGATTTTATCCGATTCATACTCTTTATTTCGCATTGCACCTCTACGTGACACTGGGTCTTGATTAATCTGTGCAATCATTGCATGATAAATCTTATCCTCAGTTTCACTCATCTCTTTGTCATTTCCATTATTCAACTGCATCGCAGGTAATATGTTAATTCTCTCTCTCTCATCTCTCATTTTATCAGAAAAGCTGGTATCATTGATTTTATTTGTATCAGTCGTCTCCGTTCACACATATTTCCTGGCAATTTTGCATCGTACATATACGCTTTCACCTTCTTTTGTATGGTCTGGTTGAACCATTCTGCAACACTATTACGTTCAGTTGTACTTTAACAGTTTACATATATTGGTCTAAAGAATAAATAACTAGTGAACGTAGAGTTAGATAATGCAGCAACTTTGGAATAGTCTTTAATAGTGTCAAAATGAAAAATTTGTTCATACCGATCCACAAAATTGACAAGTATTGCCTCATATGTCATTTCTGCATAAAGATTTGATAACGTTAAAACTCTCTTATTGTCTCATCAAATTTTGAAGGCGTCACATCTCTCTTTCCTTTTATTTATCATGTTTATGATATAGTAATTCAAGTATTACCTCGCACGGTGGAATCTTGATGGTTCCATAACCTGTTGGGATGTTATGAAAGCAAGAAATAAGATGAGACTCGTGTTTGATAGTATATTATGTGGCATGCCCGTAAACCAAGTATTTTTCGGCGAGAATAATGATTTCAGGACGAGCTAAAGGCGAGTCAAAGGCGAGAAGCAGGAATAATGTACGTTGTACCTCAACGTTGAACGCCTATGCGTAGCAGCGTTCGGCTGCTAATTCTGGCTGCTAGCTTCAGCCTCGTCCAATACATCTACATTCTATATCTATCTAGGTAATACTTCTCACGCCTAAATATCCAATGTAAATCACCGTCACATGGGTTTTGCATGTTGCCCTCAAATAACCAGTTTTCGCTTGACGTTATGAGATTCTACATTGCGATGAATATTTATACATTGGATACAGTCATTGTTGCTCACAAGATTGTTGAAATTTATGGTCCTAGGTATAGAGAATCACTTTATTCTTTGCCTATTGACGTAGTATTGCTTTTAGTCGTTCATCTCTCGTACAACATTCATTTGGTGAATTTGAAGACCTCTTCGCACTGATCATCATTAGATATCAATTTCATCGCCATATTCTATCGACAGCCTAATAACATAGTCACGTTAGTGCCAAAAATGGCTTTTTTCGAGGTCAGACAGACGTATCTCTAAAAAAATTGTTAAATTAATAAATTAATAATAATAATTGTTGTGTCACATAAATATCAAAAAATACCAAAATCCTGGGACTTACGTGACTATGTCATTAAGCTGTCGATATTCAATAGCTGTGTTCATCTTAGCTACACTTTCTACACTTTTACTAGATTTTACACTTTTCACTAGAAATCCACACCTCCTATTGGGCGAGCGTAAAAAGTGTAAGAAAAGTGTAGAAAGTGTAGCTAAGACGAACTCAGCTATTATTTCATCAAAATACGTATGTACTTATCTCATGGAACAGCATTATATTACAATACGTGAGGTTAAGTTGTCCGATTGAACGTTTATAAGCGACAGCCAGATTTAGGAACAAACTGCGGCGAAAAAACCTTTACTAATAAGAATTGGCAATTACTCTTTACCGTGCGATATTTTTGGATTTCACTGATTTAATAATTTTCTGTATGGATTGACGTATTGACGTCGATCGTCGCGCATGCTAACCATATGCGAATGAGGGTCTTCACTGGGGCCCTCGCATAGTTGAGGGCAGCACTGTTACTGGTTCCACAGAAGCGGGAAGATTTAATTCTCACATTTACTTTTGATAATTAAATAATATATACCTCAATGAATTATTTATCAAATCACTCATTTCTCTTCGTAATAGACAATTTACGCATGGACAAAAATTGCCTTCGATATACTCATGATCTATACCATCGATGACTATATAGCCGGCCAACATAACCTTATTTTATTGCAATCTGCCGTGTGCCCCATATCCGTGCTCGTGTCCAATGAATATTATTTGTAAAAAAAAAAATCAAAAATGACAAAGTATTCTGTACGTCATTGTAAACAAAATGGTGATTTTCGTTTTTCGAAAAACTGTCCAACTGCTGTATTTACTGTCAGAAAACTCATTTGACATTTTTGGTACCAATTGAGAATTTGATTTTTCGCGCGCAAAAGATCCAAAAGAACAGTGGCGCCATCTACGCCGAGTTTGACGAATATGGACCCTCATTGTCCTTTAAGCGTCATCTGCTAGGAGCAAATACGGGTTTCTAAGCGAACTAGCAGACGATGCTTTTACAACGGACTATTCGCATATGAGTCAATCCACGTCAAGCGGGACACCTTTTTGACCTCATGTTCTTGAAAATCGTCGTAATTTTTTTTACATATTCTCTGGGTCAAATGAATGAATGAAACATTTTTTTTTTTTTTTTCAACTCGAAGGGCTTAGAAGTTACAAGGGGTTGAATTTTCGAAAAAACCACCAAAAATCGGAATCGCGGTCTCCTTTAAACGTTAATATCTCTGGTTCCCTTTGTCGTACAGACGTCACCAAAAACTCGTTTTGAAGCTTTTGAATCGCACTTTCATGTTATGAATTTTAAATTTATGGATTAAACAATTTTCTATTTGCTATTAACAATTATATTCTTTAAACGTGATTTTCGAGATGATTACACCCTTCGAAAATTCTGAACAAAATACCAGCGTGTTCCTTGATTCATTCTCTACGAAATCTGTCAGTTTTAAAATGGAACTCCGATGGAAACTATATTTAAAAAGCGATTGATCCGTCCGGAACGTCGCGCGCGACTGTCTACGCGGGCGCGCCAGTGGCGCGCGACGTCCCGGACGGATCAATCGCTTTTTAAATATAGTTTCCATCGGAATTCCATTTTAAAACTTACAGATTTCGTAGAGAATGAATCAAGGAACACGCTGGTATTTTTTTCAGAATTTTCGAAGGGTGTAATCATCTTGAAAATCACGTTTAAAGAATATAATTGTCAATAACAAATGGAAAATTGTTTATTACATAAATTTAAAATTCATAACATGAAAGTGCGATTCAAGAGCTTCAAAATGAGTTTTTGGTGATGTCTGTACGACAAAGGGAATCGGAGATAATAACGTTTAAAGGAGACCGCGATTCCGATTTTTGATGGTTTTTCGAAAATCCAGTCGCGCGCGACGTCCCGGACAGATCAATCGCTTTTTAAATATAGTTTCCATCGGAGTTCCATTTTGAAACTTACAGATTTCGTAGAGAATGAATCAAGAAACACGCTGGTATTTTTTTCAGAATTTTCGAAGGGTGTAATCATCTCGAAAATCACGTTTAAAGAATATAATTGTTAATAACAAATAGAAAATTGTTTAATCCATAAATTTAAAATTCATAACATGAAAGTGCGATTCAAAAGCTTCAAAATGAGTTTTTGGTGACGTCTGTACGACAAAGGAAACCGGAGATATTAACGTTTAAAGGAGACCGCGATTCTGATTTTTGGTGGTTTTTTCGAAAATTCAACCCCTTGTAGCTTCTAAGCCCTTCGAGTTAAAAAGAAAAAAAAAAATGTTTCATTCATTTATTTTGCCCACAGAATATGGCAAAAAAATTACAAAAGAATCAAAAACATCGAGGTAATTTTTTGGCCAAATCCGTCCCGCTTGACGTGGACTGACTCATATGGCTAGCATGCGCGACGATCAACGTCAATACGTCAATCCACAAAGGTGGGCATTAACTCGTTAATCCGTTAATCGTTAATTAACGAAGTTAATTACATACACGCTACATGACTATCGTTTAGTCACTCCAATTTTCCGCCGTATTAACAGTCACGCTAACAATTTTCCTCCGACTCTGGCGTGTCTGGAGTGTCTGGAGTGTCTCTCTTGGAGACAATCTGTCGTGCGAATAGGCACAGCGATTCTTATTAGTAAAGGTTTTTTCGCCGCAGTTTGTTCATAAATCTGGCTGTCGCCTATAAACCTTCATCAGACAACTTAATCTCATTCATTGTGACATAATGCCGTTCCATGAGATAAGTATATACGTATTCTGCTGAAATAATGAACATAATATTATGCGTTTTTTTTCGCGAGCCTCTGATATAGGTTTGGTACAGGTCCCAAAGGATACCAATATATAGTTTGAGTGACACACACTATTATTCTGGCACACTCTGGTACCTATACCAGAGGCTCGCGAAAAAATGCCAGTATTGTGATGAAATTGATATCTAATAGTGATTTACAGGCTTTCGTCTGCTGCCAGTGGGAGTATGGAGATTGACTACGTGATCAACATTTTTCAAGTGCAAAGAGGTCTTCAAATTCACCAAATAAATGTCGTACGAGTGATAAACGACAATAGGCCCAGAATAAAGTGATTCTCTATACCTAGGATGATAAATTTCCACAATCTGATGTGTAATAATGACTGTATTCAATGTATGAATATTCATTGCGATGTAGAATCTCATAACGTCAAGCAAAAACTTGTTATTTTAGGGCAATATGCAAAACCTATGCGACGCTGATTTCTATTGTATATTTAGGTTAATTGATAGAATAAAGACCCATTCCGAATAGTGTTTAGTGTGTACAGTCGCGGAAACTGATCCTGAAGCGCCGTGTTTGGAGTGATCGGGCAACCGTACATACATTTTGATTTTAATTTTCTTCAAAGTTGGTATGAAATTCAGACATCTATCAGGCGATGAATCAGCTAATTATATATATATAATATATATAATATATATATATATATATATATATATATTATATATTATATTATATGCAAATTTTGGCAATGTGTTCAGAACACTTGGGTAAAGAATCCCAAGTGTCGGATACACGCTGCATAATCGAGTCTTGGTTCCAACTAAGATATCCTTCTGGTACTTACACCATATATTCTCACTTCAATGCTCGCCTTGGCTAAAAGATCTCCAGTAACAAATCAGACACAAGTTAACAACTAATTAAATAACGTAAATAAAAATACATGTAACGTTGTATTCCTAGATGATTACAATAAAAAGAATTCAATGAGAGAAAACAAAACTTTATTCAAGCTAATCTCTGAAAATTATTTGATTAATGTTGGAATATTGTGATCAACCATTAACATGAACAATAGGCTCTTAAGTTGTAGAAACAGGTCTCGTTGTTCTAATTATAAAAATGTCAATGGTTTAACGGGATGTGATGGGGTAAACGAGGGGGTGTTTTTACCATTTTTTTGTTTTGCTCTGCATTTCGCGACGAAGGCACAGAATGGATTTTTGAAAAGGGCATTCGACGTATTATATGGTGAAGTATTGCCGTAGACGTATAAACGTATTGAAATCGAAAAAAAGTTCTTTTTCGTAAATTACGATCTGTAAAATAGGGTAAAAAAATGGCCGCTCGGGGCTCGACTCTCATATGCTGACCTTATTATTCAAGTTCGGGTGGTATCCAGCGCTGAAATGTATAGCTGCGTCAATTCTACGACCTCGCACAAAGCGAACGATCAGTTTATTTATGAGTATTCCGTGAAAATGAAAGAATGAGAAGTAATGCTGCATTTTGTCGACTCCAACCGAGTCGAGGCGGTTCTTGACAGCTACAGACAAATAGAAATATATCTATCGCCAGGTAGCGCGCGCGTCTGCGGCCTAGCAGCGCAACTGCCCAGGGCCGACATCGCTCGAGTATTACATGCGGGGTCTTTAGCTCTGCGGCAATGTGAATGTGCCCATGGTCAGCTGTTGGTGATAGAGTCATGTGTGATACCGGGGATACACAATTATTTCTAAATGGTTATGGGATATCGTTTGTGCGGCAAAAGAGCACAGAAGACTGACCAAGGCAGAACGTTTCATCGGTAAGTACATAAATGAAATACAATTGTGGTACAGGTTACGTTACTCATTTTTTGAAGATTAGGTTAGGTTTTATTAGTTTGCGATAAATCATTTGCAGATGGATGTGGATGTTCAACGATAATTATTTATTTATTTATCGAATAAATAAATAACTAAATAAATAAATAATATTGAAATGAACATGTATTTATTGAAGCATGATTGTTTTCAGATTCATCCCAGGCATTACCTTCGGCCAAGCATTTTCGAGTCAACACTGAATGTGAAGACGTTTAGGACAGGAGCTGTATAGATGTATGTATATATTGTATGGTTGGTAGTTGTACCTAGTTGTTCAAGGCCAATAACGTCGTGGGTGTTTTTTCATAAGGCGTGACAGAATAGCGCGAGATTGTATGGTTCAACGTAAGAATTCAGACTATATCCGACAATACTCGAGTCTCGTTTCGTTCCACAATCATGCCTCCAACTTGTTTACGAAAGCGGAACCCAAACTCTTTTGAGCTCTTTGAATAAATAAAGAAATAAATAATATTGAAATGAACATGTATTTATGAAGCATGCTTGTTTTCAGATTCATCCCAGGCATTGCCTTCGGCCAAGCATTTTCGAGTCGACCCTGAATGTGAAGACGTTTAGGACAGGAGCTGTATAAACCTAGAAGAACCCAAAGATTTCGAAACGACGAGGCACCCGCTGATCAAATGAAATTCGGTAATAGTATCTCGTCCCAAAGTCACTGGAAGAAATAATAATAATTGGCAATAATTGTATTCAATGAAGGCAAACTTATTATGTAAATGTAAATCTTAGCTCTATCCTACGTACAATAGTGAATAAATAGTGAACAATTTTCTATTCAATTTTTGAACTATTTTATTTTTTTTAAACTATGTTAATGTCATTTATTCATTCAATTAAAACCATTATATTATATTAAAATTATTATTATGTTATATGTATTTTATCTTTTTTATTCATTTTTTATATCTTTTTTTTATCTTATATTTTATTTTTTATCCACAACGTCATTGAAATAATAATTATGTAAATCTTAGCTCTTTATAGTTCACAATAAATAATGAACAATTTTCAATTTTCAAAATATTTATTCAAATTTTTATTTTATGAGGATCATTTTGCCCCGGTCTCCCCTAATGACCGAAATATTATATATATATTTCTAAATAAAGTGATGATCACATTGATGTAAATCGTAGTTTTCTCAATTCGGTAATAGTATCTCGTCTGGAATAAATAATTGGAAATAATTAATAAAATTGTATTCGATGAAGGAAAACTTACGACGGCTGTTGTTGGCATCATCAGTAAAGTCAATTATTAGCTACTCATGTAATCACGAGTATTTCCAGGAGACGCCGCGAGGAGGCTAATTGACAATTGTCTCCCATCAGGTTTTTATCTTGTCGGTCGGCCGCAAAGGCCGCGAGTGAGATGTATCCGATCGACCGCAAAGGCCGCGAGTGAGATGTATCCGATCGGCCGAAAAGACCGCGAGTGAGATGTATTATAGTCTAAGAGCTGACGACCAAAATGGTCCGGTAATTTTATGGTCTATGAAACTCAGGATAATACTTACCTGAAAGACCCTTACGCGAGAATCGTCGATCCGGCAGGCCGCTCCTGGTGGGTTCAGATATTATGGGGTGGGTAAAAAAAAAAAAAATCAGTTATGATACTATTACTTCAAAATTATTATTTTTTTTCACAATCATCAAGGCTGGCAACACCTTTCCACCAACCGTTCGATTTGAATTTTTTTTTTTTGTGTATTAGGAATATAGCGTAACTGTTTGCAACAAAAATTAAAGACGATACTTTTACCTTTTTTTTTTTTTTCCTCACCCCATAATATCTGAACCCACCAGGAGCGGCCTGCCGGATCGACGATTCTTACATAAGGGTCTTTCAGGTAAGTATTATCCTGACTTTCATTGACGATAAAATTACCTGACCATTTTGGTCGTCAGCTCTCCGACTATTATATCGGCCGCAAAGGCCGCGAGTGAGATGTATCCGATCGGTCGAAAAGGCCGCGAGATATGATATGATATGATCTGATATCAGCTCAAGCGAGAACTGAGAAGCACTCACCTCAGATTGTGGTAACGAAATTTACCTAGGTAAGAACCTACGAAGTCGAAGGATCAAGTTCAATTTCGTTACCACAATCTCAGGTGAGTGCTTATCAGTTCTCGTTATCAGTGGAAAGGAAAGGCAGATAATGTCTTGCTCTCTATTATTCCGAAAAGATGACGCCTCAATTTCATTACGTCCTTTAAATATATTGCGTTCAAAGGGTTTCCTCCTAAAGCTACTGTTGTAGCGAAAGCTGCAGCGAATACTCCACAACTGTAACCGTCGGGTTGTTTCTGAACTTTTCTGAACAAAACGTCTTTCGTGCTTAACCTTGGGTACCGCAATGTGAGATATCTCTTCTCTTCTTCTTTAAGACAGTCGTAATTGCCGCAGAACAGGCTGTCATACACATTTAACTTGACTCCGTCAAAGTAAATGCAACGCCAATGCCTAAATTCGTTTCCACCGATAATTTGGATGTCCTGCTCTGCACTGAGTGGTTGGATGTATTGCCTGTGTGCTAACCATAGTGAAGTCCTCGGTTCAAAGTGAGATGAACTTCGGACCACGTCTAGAAAGTTATCTATCGACGTGTCATTCAACAATGATTTTCGCACCAAGATGTCTGCTTTTATCTCCGTGATGGGCACGTTTTTGTTTATAGAATCAAGAATGTCTACTTCCATTCTCGTGGGTCTATAAGATTCGTCATCATCACGTATGGTTACCCAGGTTGCGTTTCTGTGCGCGCGAAAATGCTCGTCCGTGGACGACAGGGGTTTCTCTGCAGACGATAATCTCCGATGAATAATGCCGTTTGCTTCGTCCGTAGCTTCGGATGTCTCATCTGACTGTGACTCCATCTAGTGATCTTCACTCTCCAAAGTGTGTACCAATGTACCCGGCATTGATCTTTCATTGGTGTCGTTGTCCGTGCTCACATTCGTCCGACTTCCGTGCATTTCAGCGTCTGACGACATGACTACACTTCGTTTTCTTTCTCGCACCACCTGTTGTGCTAAAATGTATTCTGGATCTCTGATCGGCATTTTTCGAATGTACCTACTGTCTATGATTTCAGGTAGCATACAGTGATTGTAGAAGCTTATCAGCTGTTGCTCCATTCGGCTTTTCCAGAAATCATCGTCCCTTAGCACCGTCACATACTTGATACCGTGCGGAGTCCACGCGGCGAAGTGACAGTACCGTCGTTGGGTAATATGTAATTGCCCTTGTACCTGGTAGTAATACAGATGCGCGGTGTTCATCTTTTTGCCGTCTTTCGTAAAGAATCTCGGAATCGTTGAAACGTTGAACTTGATTGCTTCACTTGGACTATAATTTTCCGCAGATTTCGGACACTTAATCTCGACGATGCCGTCGTTCTCAATTGTTCCGTCTGGACTAGCTCCAAGATATTCCAGTTCAGAATCGATGAACAGCCCGCATGGCTGGATTTTAGAAGGAAGCCCGTCCGTTGACAATTCCTGCTCCAGACGTCTGATAGCTGTTTCCTCGTGTGTACGTCCCCACAACATGTCTGTCGTATTTCGAATTGAAGGAAACAAAATTGCCTGCAAATTTTTCGAACATGATGTATAATTTCTCATGCGACACACTACGCCAAATTTCGATGCTGTCAACATTTTTTGCCTCGTGGATCGCCACAGTTCGTTTTCGGACTGCCTTCTCGTATCCTTCTCCACTTGGACTCGATTTTTTTGTTTTTCCAACAACCGTCCTCTGTGTATCTCGGCAAGCTCGTCAAATAGGTCTTGAGCGAGATCAGGCTGTTGAGCGTTCGGGCCGTAGTTCTGATCGGTTCCTCGGATTCTTCTCGTTGGATGAGAAGCTCTCGAAGCCTTTCGCCCTTTTTTTATTTGCGCGTTCAAATATACTTGACGTTGACGTCGAGCTTCCAAAATCATTACCGTGCGGGGTGGCTCTTTATTTTCACTCTGGTGAAGTTTCGTCAGAACGTTCTGAGTGTTGTGCTGCAGTACAGATCCATCACACCTCGTCTAATATGAAAATCTCATTCCAAAGTTGATACGTTTACCTCCGATAAACTTACATACGATGGAGTTGTATGCTTCAGCAATGTTGTTCGTAGCATCGTACATCAAACTGGTGGCATGAAAGCTGAAGTAGGTGAACAACGTTTCCAGTTGCTCAAAGAGTCCTGCTTTTTTCAAAACGTCAACGAGATTCTGTTCACCCTCAGCAGGATCACCATTACAAAATCCTTTCAACTGCTTGCAACTTTGGTGATCTCCAAAGACATGATAGGGTACGTTCATAATGTCTCTCTTCAATAATGCAGCTTGATCATTTTGTACAGTACTTTCGTTTTCTAACGAATTTGTACTAGCATTATTTATAACAGCTGTTTCCGTAACGCTGTTTTGCCTATGTGTTACGGCCTCTTTGATTGTATTCCGAAACCTTTTCACGCTATTGAGAACGATTTTTTTTTGTTGCGAAAAAAAAAATTTTTTGTTTGTTTTTTTTTTGTTTGTTTTTTTTTTTTTTTGCGCAGTTTGTTTTCACAAATTGCGCAAAACTTATTCCGTACCCCTCTGAAAAGGACCTTCCCTGTGCGGTAGTCCAGAATTGCACCAACTCCGGACAGCGAATCATACCGGCCGGTTTTGTAGGACCTCTTCATCCAGCTGCAATCAGCAACAACTGCGATGAACGGTATCTTTTCATTGTAGTGAATGACGTAATCGCCTCTTTCTATAGCCATGGTCCTGGATGTATTCGCAGAATTTTCGATTTCAGCGTTCGTAGCCTTTTCGAAGGCCTTGCATATCTGGAAGTTGTATTTTCGGTAAGTCGCTGCAGCCATGCAGGGAATATCCATTGCGGCTAAAAATTCTTCCATCTGCGAATAACCGATTCCCGTTGCAATAGCTCCTGATACGGCACATCGATTCATATCCATTTTGTTGTCGTCTTCACGATTTGTGGAAATTATTATTTCGGTGTTGCACTGTTGACACCGAAGAAAGAATTGTATTTTCAGATCGAAACGTTGCGACCTTAAGGTAAACGCACCAATAGTGAAACACTAACCAATAGTGAAACAGCGGGGTTATTTCTCTTTCTGCAAATTCTATCAAAAACTTTTTTTTGGGGAATTCATTGCTTTAGTTAAGAAATATATTTACAAAGTAAAAGAAATTTTTTTTTTTTTTTGCCGAAAACGTTTGGAAGAATTTTAAAATGTCATATTTCTGTTTCCCCTTCCGACGAGCGGACTCTTTAGCCTCCGTCTACCCGTCGCCGGGGTGCTGACGCTCTGCATCGAAAAGAGAGCTAGCACGTAATTTCTTTCAATCAAGTGCTGAAAAACTCCAACAACGGTAGCAGTGACACTTTATTTATCGTTGAAGCGCAGATAAATAGAATAAATTACAGTTTTTCCTATAAAAAAAGCCGCGTTTCACTAAAGGTTGCCTCGGAAGAGCGATGCAACCAGAAGTGAAACAGCTGCTTTTTGTGGTTTTTTTCTTCAATTTTCTGTGCCTAGACAATGTTAAACTGTGAATTTCTTTATCAGATTGATTTTTTCGATAGTTTTACATAAATTTTAGGTATGAAATTCAAAGAATTTCGAGGTTCAAGGGCAGCAAATGGACGAATCATTTTTAGGTTAGGTATATGCTGTTTGACAGGTGATAGCGTTTCACAATTGGTCATCTAGCTGTTTCACTACTGGTTCCCCACTCATTTGGCTGTTTCACTTCTGTTCCGAAAATCTCGAGTCTTTGAAATTCTTTTAAAAATTCATTATGAGCTAATATAGACCTAATATATGGTTAGTTTACAGCCCCAAAACTTGACTGTGAGCCCAGAATAAAAATTTCTCCAGAACTTTCAAATTTATTATTTTTATTGCCGTTAATAATCGAGACACAGCGGTGGGCGTTTCACTATTGGTGCGCTTACCTTACTAATTTCAAGTCACGAAACGGACAATTCGTAGATGGATTGTGGTTGTCGAACTTTTCACGAAGCTGCTCCAATATATATGGAATATCTGCTATACAGCAACCCACAATCGCTGCCTCGTCTTGCATTTCAACATCTTCCAAACTCACTCCATTTTCTTCAGGATCGTCCGCCGCTTCTTCCTGCAATTGTTGCTGGTCTTGCATTCCAACATCTTCCAAGCTCACTCCATTTTCTTCAGGATCGTCCACCGCTTCTTCCTGCAATTGTTGCTGGTCTTGCATTCCAACATCTTCCAAGCTCACTCCATTTTCTTCCGGACCGTCCACCGCTTCTTCCTGCAATTGTTGCTGGTTCCTTTCCTGCGTCACCTGTTGTGCGATGTCCATGTCCTGCAGATCGCATTGTCGCTCCGCGCCGATCACATGCTCCGGTCTATGACTGGAAGATGCAGTGATTATTATAGCGTAAAGGGAAACGAATTCAAAGAGCTCAAAAGAGTTTGGGTTCCGCTTTCGTAAACAAGTTGGAGGCATGATTGTGGAACGAAACGAGACTCGAGTATTGTCGGATATAGTCTGAATTCTTACGTTGAACCATACGATCTCGCGCTATTCTAACACGCCTTATGAAAAAACACCCACGACGTTATTGGCCTTGAACAATACAACTACCAACCATACAATATATATACTTACATCTCTACGTGTATCCTCTTGCGAGATATTTTTTTCGTAGACAAATAACGTCTTACTCGCGAAAGATTAGGTTTACCCATAGCTGAACTTCACCCACGCGGATGCAGCTTAAATTTATCTAACTTATCTAGTTATTTTCAGTAGTAATATCAGAAGACCTTCAAAATTATAGGCTATTTCCAGATTATTTTTGTTCTTCTGTTTTTGTTTCTTCACCGAGATGACCGGGCTGACCGACTCGAATAATTATTCAACAGTAGCTTTGTGAGGAAACCCTTCGATCGCAACATCAAAAGACGGAATGAAATTATTGAAGCATTATCTTATTGCAATAATTAAAAGCAAGACATTATCTGCCTTTCCAAGCATGCAATTTCGTGTATTGGGGAAAAGTCGCATTCCATACACTTAATATTCGTCGCGAGGTCTGATACACCCTGTATATATTGAATATAGGTAATATTGGTAGTGACTGTGCTGTGCACGTTATTGTCATGAACTACGGTATAAACAAATTGAATGAATATCCTTCAGACTTCATTTCTTTATAAATAGAAATAAAAAAATGAATACATAAACATCGGAAAGTAACGCGTCCTTTTCATAATTGTTCTGGGTATTGGACTGTAAGGAGCGAAATGTAAGCACTACATACGCAATAAAATGCATATTTTGTTAGTTGTACCGTTCAAATATTATCAATAATGTGAATAAGTATTATCGGAAATAAATCATTTTTTTTGTGAAATGATGTCCGTCATAAAGTGTCCTATTTGCGATTAGTTTTAGTAGAACGAAAACGAAAACGCGACCATATAACAAAAAAAAAATTACAAACAAAGCAGACGGACCTTTTTTTTTTTTTTTATGCAATATTTTCAAATTTATTGCTATGTAGATTCATTGTAAATAATTACTCCGAATGATAAAACCTAGATTTTTTATGTTTACCTATTGTATGAAAACGCTCTTCAAATTACACTTCTCTGTTTACAGAATCAAATCATGGGTTCAATTTACTCTGAAAATACAAAGGGTGAGTCGTCGCGTGTAATGACGCAGTTTACTTATGTCCGTTATGGAAAGCTTGCCAAGAACATTTATATTGTCATTGAACAGTATATTGTCCATTCATTACATTGAATTTTTTTCAGCAGAGGTTGAAATGACTCTAGAAGAGAGGATCGCGGCTATTGAGGATGAGAGACAGGCGGAATTGGCGGCGAGGGCGGAGAGCGAGAGGCTGGAAAAGATTGAAGAAGACATAGAAAGAGAAGTTGAGAGGAGAGTGAAGGAGAAGGAAAAGGAAAAGGAACGTTTAGAGCAGAGAGAACAGAAACAGAGAGAGGAGCTGGAGCGGGGCGTTTTTCGGCATCTCGAGGACGAGGTGCCGAAAAGAAAAACTCGGGCTGGCGGAAATCAGGCGGCGCGGGACAACTAGTATGTATACTGTAGATCTATACTGTAGGTTGATAGTTTAAAAATGTGCAGATGTTCATAAAAATGATAAAAATCGAGTTTCATCGATTCCAGATGTCGAAATAAGAATTTCAGGCCCAGAATTCGTATCGATGAATTTACAGGGTAAATCATTGCTCCGATGTTATAACATCATCATTTCAATTTATTACCATGGGTTAGAAACATGGCGATTAAATGTTGCGTCATAGGAAATCTTTAGAAATCATGAGCAGTGTGAGATTTCCTCGCTCTCTGTAGTAGCTGGAGTTCGATTTTGTCAAATGATTGTTATACCTATTTATCAGCACCGTGCACCCATGCAAGTATTATTGACCGCATCGTATAGCAATTATTTTTTTTTGAGTGAAAAACATTTTTCATATCCAAATGAATTTTTATGTTAGTTACAGAGAGCCAGGGAGGTTGCGGTCGTATTAGATAAAAGAAGAATACAAGATTTTTTAAAAAATACGTATAACATAATAATAATAATAATAATTTTAATATAATAAAATAAGAATAAGAATAAAAAAAGAATAAGAATGAAATAAGAATATAAGATTTATAAAAAAAAAAACATATAACATAATAATAATTTTAATATAATAAATAAATGATATAAAAATAGTTTATAAAAAAAATAAAATAGTTTACATTGAATAAATATTTTTTGAATAAAAAACTGTTCACTATTTATTCACCATTGTACGTAGGATAGAGCTAAAATTTACATTTACACAATAAGTTTGCCTTCATCGAATACAATTATTGTCAATTATTACTTATTTCTTCCAGTTTCAACCTCGATGAGGCAGTGGTAAATATTATAAGCGGGTGCCTCATGGTTAATAATAATAATTATTGCGGGTGCCTCATACTATTACCGAATTTCATTTGATCAGCGGGTGCCTCGTCGTTTCGAAATCTTTGGGTTCTTCTAGGTTTATACAGCTCCTGTCCTAAACGTCTTCACATTCAGGGTCGACTCGAAAATGCTTGGCCGAAGGCAATGCCTGGGATGAATCTGAAAACAAGCATGCTTCATAAATACATGTTCATTTCAATATTATTTATTTCTTTATTTATTCAAAGAGCTCAAAAGAGTTTGGGTTCCGCTTTCGTAAACAAGTTGGAGGCATGATTGTGGAACGAAACGAGACTCGAGTATTGTCGGATATAGTCTGAATTCTTACGTTGAACCATACAATCTCGCGCTATTCTGTCACGCCTTATGAAAAAACACCCACGACGTTATTGGCCTTGAACAACTAGGTACAACTACCAACCATACAATATATACATACATCTATACAGCTCCTGTCCTAAACGTCTTCACATTCAGTGTCGACTCGAAAATGCTTGGCCGAAGGTAATGCCTGGGATGAATCTGAAAACAATCATGCTTCAATAAATACATGTTCATTTCAATATTATTCATTTATTTAGTTATTTATTTATTCGATAAATGAATAAATAATTATCGTTGAACATCGCCGTGCAGATAAAGCACATGGTTCAGAAAGTATAACCTGGCTGCCGCAACGCAGATTATTTTGTTAATAAATTTGGAGTTCAAACTACTTGTGAAATGAACGATGGGCATCGCATCTCCGACTGCCTGAACGGTAGGCGCGCGCTGAGTTGCATGTTCCGTAGAGGGTTAGAATCATCGCCGACCAGTGCAGGTCTCGGTAAGAATCCTTGTTGAAAATGGTCGGAGCACAACCTCATGAGTTGTCAGAGGGTTCAAGTTGTATTATACTCGCGATGCGTATACTATTCACATCCACATCCATCTGCAAATGATTTATCGCAAACTATAAAACCTAACCTAATCTTCAAAAAATGAGTAACGTAACCTGTACCACAATTGTATTTCATTTATGTACTTACCGATGAAACGTTCTACCTTGGTCAGTCTTCTGTGCTCTTTTGCCGCACAAACGATATCCCATAACCATTTAGAAATAATTGTGTATCCCCGGTATCACACATGACTCTATCACCAACAGCTGACCATGGGCACATTCACATTGCCGCAGACCTAAAGACTCCGCATGTAATACCCGAGCGATGTCGGCCCTGGGCAGTTGCGCTGCTAGGCCGTAGACGCGCGCGCTACCTGGCGATAGATATATTTCTATTTGTCTGTAGCTGTCAAGAACCGCCTCGACTCGGTTGGAGTCGACAAAATGCAGCATTACTTCTAATTCTTTCATTTTCACGGAATACTCATAAATAAACTGATCGTTCGCTTTGTGCGAGGTCGTAGAATTGACGCAGCTATACATTTCAGTGCTGGATACCACCCGAACTTGAATAATAAGGTCAGCATATGAGAGTCGAGCCCCGAGCGGCCATTTTTTTACCCTATTTTACAGATCGTAATTTACGAAAAAGAACTTTTTTTCGATTTCAATACGTTTATACGTCTACGGCAATACTTCACCATATAATACGTCGAATGCCCTTTTCAAAAATCCATTCTGTGCCTTCGTCGCGAAATGCAGAGTCAAACAAAAAAATGGTAAAAACACCCCCTCGTTTACCCTATCACATCCCGTTAACGAACAACGCTTAAGAATAAGTTAACAGGTGGTAAAACTATGTAGAGCCCATGTGAGTTCAACGCAGGACTATATAAATGAACAACTTGTGAGAATTCCTACTTCTCAATAATATTATAAACTATCTTGAAAGTCTAGTCTTACTCAATTATGGAAGTGAATATTGATATTTCACATTTCAGAAATTTTGTTAATTGCAGACATTTGTGAATGTAGTGAACATCGTAAGTCGCTACAAACTCTTTTTAGTGGATATTTGACATAAAAGTATTCATTAGTTAACAACGCTCAAGGGCAAGCTAACAGGTAGTAAAACGATAACCCATTTGAGTGTAACGCAGGAATATAAGCCAACAACTCTTTCTCATTGATATTGGGCGTAAAACTATTCATGAGTTAACGACGCTTAACGATAAGCTCACAGGTATAACATGCTGCGATAGAGCGTAAACTCGTTCGAACTGTAACCCATTTCAGTGTAACGCAGTATGATTGATGTAAAATATCTATATAGGTCGCACAGTATGTTTATCGGCCATGGCTCAACTCGCAGGCTATGTGGTTATTCACGAGCAATAATACAAAGAAACCTAATCCAATAATTGCCTTTATGCACCGAGGGAAGAAAGTAAAAAAAAAAAAAAAAGAAAAATCCGTAATTTTGTCTCGATCTCCAAAATCTTACGTGGGTTTGTAGCTAGCGTGTGTAGGAATCCACCCTGAAAATTGCAGAAGTCTTCGACAAAAACTCAGACGCATGGGACTTTTTCAAAAGGCAAAACCACAGTTCTGAGATAAATCGCTTTGAATTTTTTTTTAAAATTATTCACAAAATTTAAAATTTTCATTACTGCATGAACCAAACTAGTTTCAGACGAGATTGCTAATAGTTTTGAAGTATGTGACGTTAAAAAAAAATATATATATATATTTTTGGAGTTGTTGTCTTATGGGAGTATGCACACCTTGAAAATGATTTTTTTCAAAATCACTGCTATGCTCTGAGAAAACATTATAGTGACTCAGTTCTTTCACAGTTGATTAGTGCTATTTTAATACATAGTTCATGATTTTCCCAGATTTTATGTCCTCCGCTGAACCAAAATGTAGTCCATCGAAGAAAAAGTAGTTGTCGTAAGGTACAGGTTGCTGCGTTTGCATGAAATTTCTCCAAATTGGGGGAAATATTCTGTATCAATGTAATTTAGGGGCAAACCGATAATTAATTCAAGTTCAAGACATGGAAATTTTGGATTGTAAGACTTTTTTTTCCATCGTTTTGGAAAAAATATTTTAAATCAAAAACTTATACGTCTAAAACTTGAATACATGAAATATTATTGGTTTGCCCATAAATTACATTCATACAGAATATTTCCTACAATTTGGAGAAATTTTATGCAACGCAGCAACCTGTACCTTACGAAAACTACTTTTTCTTCGATGGACTACATTTTGGTTCAGCGGAGGACTTGAAATCTGGAAAAATCATGAACTATGTATCAAAATAGCACTAATCAACTGTAAAAAGACTGAGTCACTAGAATGTTTTCTCAGTAGCAATGATTTAAAAAAAATTATTTTTCATTATTGTTATTTTTATTTGTTTTTATTTTGTCATCTCACGTGAATCACTTGAGTGTGGTAGCCTGATGGAAAAATGCATCTCAAGTTACTTATTTTCACAAATTGAAATGGCAATAACCGAAATATAGGAAAATTAGGAACTTCTACCGTAACATTATTCGTTTTATTGAGTAAACGTAAAGATAAGGGTTCAAATAACACTTTTCCGTAAAAAACCGAAAATCGATTTTTTTGAAATTTTTGCACTCAAATTTTAGTATCTCCTACCCTTAAACAACAACAACAAAAATAACGTGGCAGTAGGCGACCAATGTTATGATCCCAACATCCTACCCATGCGGCAGAACAGATGTGTCACTGGCGTTAAGGGGTTATACGCAGTTGCAAGGCCGAAAAAAGGCGTTTTTTAACGATTTTTTTCTGAAAAGGGATTTTACTGGACAACTACAAGAAGTATTAATACATGTAGTGGCAACTTTTCACTTTAAATCGGTACTCTTCATTTTTTTAAATATTGAATTACACTGGTTCTGTAGACGATCACCTGGAGGTCTTACAAAAAAAGGTGTCTGGCGGTGAGCACGATATCTCTGGTTTGGATTATCAAAAATGAAAAAATAAGAAAGATTTTGTCAGTGGATAGATGAATCTAGGTATTGATCGAAGGAATACTCGAAATTTTGATTTTTGACAAAATGGCGGCTTCAAAAAGAAATAATGCCGATTTTTTACTAAAATTTTTTCGTAAAATTGTTTTAAAAAATAGAAATAATGATCGAAAATCTTAATCCTTCGATCAATCCCCGCAAAATATATCTGAGAAGGTTGTGTTGAAATTTCAAACCGATCGGTTGAGCCGTTTTTAAGAAATCGTGCTCACCGACTTTGAAAACACCGTTTTGAGAAAAACGCGCTTAAAGTTTCAAAAAACGTTTACATACAAAAATTTTTTTTTATTCAACTCACATGGAGTCGTCTATTCCAGGGCCATAAAATGAACCCTCTGCATTATCAGCAGCTTCTAATATTCCGATTTGTTGTTAATCGATTTTTTGACATTTCTAACTGCGTATAACCCCTTAATGACTACGTTCCAATACAAATGTTGAAAGGTTTATGATAGAATCTGATCAAATACAGATATCCTATATGCGAATTACCATCAACTGCAATTGATGGAGACAACAGCGCAGACATATCTGAAAGAGACAGAAACTGCGTCGAAGAATCTGTTCAGGATGAGGTTTATAACATTAGTGAGAAGTAGAAATTCTTACAAGTTGTTGATTCATATAGTCCTGCGTTGAACTCACATGGGCTCTACATAGTTTCATCACCTGTTAACTTATCATTAAGCGTTGTTGATTAAACCGTTGACATTTTTCTCAGTAGAACAACGGGACCTGTTTCTACAACTTAAAAGCCTATTTTTCATGTTAATGGTTGATCATGATATTTCAATAATATCAAATTATTTTTCAAAGATGAGCTTGACAAAAAAAGTAAGGAAAAATCAATACTCAAGGGTTGATACGACCATTCAATCAGTTGTTTGAATTGCATTTGCTGTAATTGAACTTCCATACTTAAGTAAGACTAGACTTTCAAGATGGTTGATAATATATGAGTGAGAAGTAAAAATTCTTACAAGTTGTTGATTCATATAGTCCTGCGATGAACTAGCATATGGGTTCTACATAGTTTTACCACCTGTTAACTTATCCTTAAGCGTTGTTCATTAAACCATTGACATTCTTCTCAATAGAACAACGAGACCTGTTTCTACAATTTGAGAGCCTATTGTTCATCTTGATGGTTGATCTTGATATTTCAATATTATTCGAATAAGTTTCAAAGATCAGCTTGAATAAAGTTTAAGGATTAAAAATCGATCGGATTTCAGGAAAAATATCACACTAAGTTTCATTAGAGCCCTCCTATAACCCTTGAAACACCTCACGAGAACTAGGTTATTTTAAGAGTCACCTAATTAGGAAAAACATTCATGCATTTTGGGGTTATCCGATGTGACGATTTTATTAATTATCTGTTAGGTTAGTGAATTGACGTTCTCTGAAAGAAAACAAACTGAGCTGATTCATCGCCTGACAGATGTATGAATTTCATACCAACTTTGAAGAAAATTAAAATCAAAATGTATGTACGGTTGCTCAATCACCTTATCGACGGCGCTTCAGGATCAGTTTCCGCGACTGTACTTCATATTTTGGTCAATATCTATGACACGGGTGTGCGATACTCTCCATGTCAGTAGCAGTTATTTTCTTGATAAAAGATTTGATTCAATTTAATATGGATACAAATAAACCACTCATTTTACTGTATACTATTGCATGCGCGGATAAAAAAATATCGCGCTCATCACGAAACTTCAAATCTCTGTTACCACAATCCTATGTATAGCGATTGTCAGCTAACGAATCCTTACTATAGCTAAACGTACGTTAAGAGCTATACGGATCGTGATAATCGCGATCCGTTTCGTGATGAGCGCGATATTTTTTTCTCCGTGTGTATGTTTATTCAAGAGAATCTTTCACATACTACCCACATCCTTATTTTATTCATTTAATGATTAACTATTTCATAAGTCGAGTGACATCTATAATCGATAGTACCTATGACTAAGTTATTTAGTCAGGTGGTGTGAGCGAGTCTATTTTAAATTTAAACTTCCAACAAAAACCATAAACCATAAACGATACCACTCGTTTGTTTTTGATCTTTGTTCTAAACTGTATCCAATTCTAGACAAATTATTTTTGCTATTATAGGTCTGCAACCTTCATGTGCGTTGTCTATTATGCTGCAACGTTCTTCGTACTGTTTCTACTGACAGCATTCAACGTCATATTGAAACGGTGAAACATTTGAAGGCTGTTGACCTTCGTAATGCTCCCGAAGGTCCGTTAGAAGAATCGTGGCAATCCTGTACAGATCGTGAAAATCCATTTTTCTACGAACTTGCGGAATGTTTAATGGGGAGCGATATTCCAATCGATAAATTGAATAACTCTTGTTTTGTGCAATTTATGGAACGATACATTCGTCATCCTCTTCCTGATGCTCGTACTCTTCGAGAAACGTATGTTCCTAAAGTGCACGACATAGTCATCACACAGATTCGGGAAGAAGTTGGAGATAATGCTGTTTCCGTTTCCATCGATGAAACTACGGATGCGGAAAAGCGGTGTGTTTTCCATGCGATCGTGTCCCCGTTATGCTTAGATCACCCTGGAAGACCACAACTCATAAATGAAGATTTTTACGATGTTGGAAATGGTGATAACGTGGTTGATTTCTTCAATAACAGCTTGGGAATTTTATGGCCGGATGGGATTCAGTACAATAAAGTACTTATTTTTATCACTGACGCAGCACCCTACATGGTACGAGCAGGGAATATGTTGCGAGAAACTTATCCGAAGATCAAACATGTGACTTGCCTTGCACATGGACTGCATCGAGTCGCAGAAACTGTGCGAGAATGTTTTCCAGAAGTTAACAGTATCATCGCTAACACTAAATCTGTGTTTAGTAAAGCCCCGTTAAGAGTACGGCTGTTTGATCGTATGTGCCCTAACTTGACCTTACCGCCAGCTCCAATTATTACGCGTTGGGGTACATGGCTAAATGCGGCTTCTTACTACCATGATCATTACAACCAAGTCAAACGCGTGATTGATGTTCTTGAACCTGACTCACAAACAGTTCGGAATGTGAAAGAAGATTTTCAAAGACATGAAAATCATGAGGATTTCATAAATATTCACACGAATTACTGCATCATTGCTAATTCTATCACAAAGTTGGAGACACAAGGTCTCCATTTGCATGCATCATGCGCAATTGTCCGTGATGTATGCAACAATTTGTTAGAAAATCCATTGGTGCAGGATCGTATTAAAGAAAAATTAATTGAAGTTCTAACAAACAACCGCCAGTTTCACGAAACGTTGGCAGTAGCCGAAAGGTGCTTGATGACCAACAATTACGAAAACCTCCCCGAAGATTGGGACATTGATGACGTCAGACGTGTGGCGTTTGCGGCAATCGCATCATGTGACGTAGAACGATCATTTAACCATTACAAGAACATTTTCCGGTCCAATCGAAGAGGTTTTACGCGTGAAAATTTAGGAAAATTTGTTGCGGTTCATTATAATAAAATGTGATGAAATATCCTGCTGACGTACTGGCGTTCTAAAAATTATATAAGAATACATAGATCGAGTACATGGCACTTGCGGCCTTTGCGGCCGATAGAATACATGAGACTCGCGGCCTTTGCGGCCGATAGAATACATGACACTCGCGGCCTTTGCGGCCGATAGAATACATAAAAATTAAAGTATAAAATAACTGAATAATAATTGTACTATAAAATAAATAAATAAATAAATATCAATCGTATCATGTTAAAATTATTTACGTGTGAATAAATATAGGGATATCTACAAAACAGTTATTCATATTCATATTCATTATTTGGATTATGTTACGTCATAGTTCTTGATTATAATTTTCAACGCAGCTTTGATTGGCGTAGCGAAAAAAAAAATAAATAAAAAACATTTGGATGAATATCTTTCAGAATTCAATTGTTCAAACAAAAAAAAAGTTTATAAAACACACGAACATCGAAAAGTAAGGCGTCCTTCTCATAATTGTCCACGACACCCTGGTGAAAATAATTTCTACGCCAAACTACGAAAATGACCTACGAAAAAGTAGAGGATTTCGGACTTTTTGTAGTTTTTTTTTACGTCAGATTTTGCACAAAGTAGTAGTTTTTCGTAGAGAGTTCTAGAACGGAATTCGATATGATTTCGATCTTTATAGTAAATATCTGTAGTTCATCGTGGTTTTCCGTATTTTGTCATAGTTTTTCGTAGATAGTCGTAGAATGGGATAATACTGTATGCGATATTTGTAGTAAATATCCGTAGTTCACCATAGTTTTTCATGGATAGTCATAGAATGCGATACGATAATATAATATATATTATATATACGGGGAATTCAACGTGAACTCGACCAATGTTTTTCCCTCACCATTTTTGATTCGCTTCACGATTTTTTATACGATTCGACGACCTCGAAAAAGCACTGCTGAATTTTTTCAGATTTTTCCCTCCAACCGTTAATTTTCCATGATGATTCAAACCCATTTTGAAATTGGTATTTTTCAAAAATCTCGAGAAATTCTCAAAAATCTTTTTTTTTGTTATTTCGATCATTTCGACACCCCTCCCATGATGGGATCATTATTCCTTCTTCTTTTTTCAGCACTTTTAACATTTCGAACAAACGAAACACCATGTTCCAACGTTTCGAAAATTCTTAAAAAATTACGAAAAATTCTGTGTTTAATTCTGAAGCTTTTCGCGTGAGACCCACGATGACGGACGAAAAAAAGTTGTTTTGATCCTGCGTAGCAACGAACGGGCCAAGTTTTGCACAAAAATCTGCAAAACTTAGCCCTCTCGATGCCACGCAGCAAAACAATCGCAAAATATCCGATAATTTTGAAAGTCTTGTGGTATTACTACAGACAATATTTGAAAATTGGTCTTGAGAGTTCAACACTATATCGGCATTGATTTGAGGCAGTGGAACCTATTTTTTATACCGTGGGAACGAAGATTTATAATAATTCCCTCTGCGGGGGGCTTGAAAAATCCTTTTTTTCGTCCGTCATCATGGGTCTCTACAGTCCTCAAACAACGGAATATCAATTATACGAATATCTACGAAAATTTACAAAGACCTACGAACGGAATGAAGCTATAGTACCTTGTGTAACAAGTGTCAAAAACCAGGGATTGCTGATGAGTGTGCGCGCGCAGCACGAATCATCAATCCCTGGTTTTTGTTACAAGTTGCACGCACTATTTTTTATCATAAATGCGTCAAAAACAAGATTCAAAAACATTGAGCAGGCTAACTTCTGAGGGGGGTCCAGGGGCGAAGCCCCTGGTAGCGGGTTTGGGGGGGGGGGGGGGGGGCAAAGCCCCCCGACTATTAGAAAAATCAATTTTCATTTGATACAGTAAGAAGTTGTCAACGTGTTGAAAATAAAATCGAATTTATATCAATATACTATTCAAAATATAATCTCCACGATTCCAATTTAATCAAATAACACATAATAATAACACAAAAATAAATAACACATTTTGATTAGAAATATTTTTACTCAATGTAATTCGATCAAAGAAGTTGATGCTCCAAAATTCATCTCTTCATCATTTTTTGCACGTTTCGCTGGTGGTACGTTGCTAGAGTTTTCCTCCAAAACAGAAGGAATCAAGTTCACTGATTCTGTTATTTTCTCGTTGATCTTTTGCTTGTTATGCAATGAATCTTCGATATAACCTTCAGCAACCTTGTCCGACTTCCACCCACCGTGGCGTTTGATCGTACTTATATCGGCCCCAGCATCTGCAAGCAACGTTGCTGAAGTTCTTCGCCAACTGTGGCTGGTATACAGATGGGCGTCTGTCAATTTTAAATATTCGGCGACTTGTTTCGGCATATTGCCTATTTTATTCATGCCTATATTTTGCAGATAGCATTTGCCACCCCGATAATTCCAAAAAAATCGATCCGAAGTAGCATTTTTTGGTCGCAAAGCTCTATACTTTTCCACAATATTCAAAAATTCGTCTGCTATCACGAAAGATTTAGGTTTCATGGTTTTGGTTTCCGAAATTTGAATTTGCAGCAAACGTTTTCCTTGGCTTGAAGTCAACAAGGTGAATTTGTCAACTGTCAGATCAGTGAGTTCGTGTCTCCGAAGTCCTCCAGTCATCCCAAGAATACACGCAACCTGTAAATAACACGATGAATTTAGTTGTAGTCATTTGTATATCAAATGAATACACATATATAATTATATGTATGTTAATATAAATACCTTTATCACCAAATATTCGCTATCTGGAGCTTCATTCAAAAATTTTCCTTCTCGTTTGCCGTGAAGACTTTCGACTTCTTGCTCTGAAATCCAACGGCTTGTTTTTTCATAAAAGCAGTCAATTTGAAATATGTTCATCATGTGAAGAAATGCTGTTGGTGTATTTCAAAGAGCAGCTGGACAAGAAAAAATATAAACCTACAACTTTTTGGTCGCGCCATTCCATGCTGAAGTGCACTTTAAGAACTTATGAGGATATTGACATATCAAAATATTTCAAATTGACTGCTTTTATGAAAAAACAAGCCGTTGGATTTCAGAGCAAGAAGTCGAAAGTCTTCACGGCAAACGAGATAGAAAAATTTTTGAATGAAGCTCCAGATAGCGAATATTTGGTGATAAAGGTATTTATATTAACATACATATAATTATATATGTGTTGTGACGGGCACCGCCGACGGTGGTGGATTTATTCCGGGCAGCTACGCGACTACAAAAATCGTTCACTCCCAACGTTCTATTTCGATTAGAGTTTGGCTATTAAATACAACTTTTTATAATATAGCTTAATCTAACTGAATTTACGGTATGTTGGGCGCCAGGTACCTTCAGGTACCGCGGTACGAAAACGAAACTCCAAAAACTCAAAATGAAAGAATAATAATAGTAATAATAATAATAAACGAAATGAATTAAAATAAAATAAACGGAACGAAATTAATTAAAAGTAACAAGTGAAATAAAACTACAGGTTAGGTTAAAAAGACGAGTACGATATTACCCGGTAAGCTCAGCGGGAGGGGAACATGGGGGCGAAATAATATAGGGGGGAAGACTGATATATTTTTACGGTTTATGGATCAAGTCACAAAGAAACCCTTTTATTAAAAAATTATCGGTAGCAACAATTAATCCGAATAATCAAACACAAGATAAACTAATTAAACAATAAAAGCCGATCGCTTAGGTCGGGACTCACGCAAGTTAAACAACTTAAACAAAAATTATCGGAAACAGCCGACTGACTAGGTCACCAACGAAAGAGCAGGACATTAGACAATATAGAACATAAGGTAAGGTAGGACACAAGATAATATAAACAAGGTATAGGTATTGTAGAACAAATAAAATAACAGAACAAAAAAGGAAACAAATATCTTATGGTACGGTAGAAATAAATAATAGGAGGTTATTAGTTATAACAAATAGGTCGATAACGTAGAGAGATCAAAAGTCCGGAATCAATAATTTGGGGACTTCTAGTAACTAATGGACAAGTCGGTATTACAGAATATTTCCCTAGACAAGGGCAAGGCGTCGGAATCTAATTCAAATAAGTTCACACAAAGATGGCCAAAGGCAACGTTACACGAGATCAGGCTTCGGTTACACAGTAACAAGCGAACAAAAGGGACGCTAAAATCTATTACAAATAATAATCCGAAACATAATAATTATACCAGCTCAAGGTTTTACTAAGGTCTTAAAGCTACTTTTAATCGGAAAGGGACTAATCGGAATATTAACACGATATCAGATCTACGAGCCGTAGATCGATTTTTCCAGAAGCACATAGCTCAACAAGCCGTCGAGATCAATTATCGTATTTTACTACGCAACTAATTTTTTCACGTGAGGGTTCTTATTTCTGGGACTTGACGAAATAGCAATTACCGGAATTCAGACTATCAATTAATAACACTTGCAAGAGAATAGATACGAAAATATATAACAACAGACAAAGAAATAACGGTAAGATAATTAAATGACGATACGGTAATAGTTGACGATACTATAATAAATGACGATCCGATAATGAATGCCGATACTATAAGAAATGACGATATGATACTGAATGACGATATTATAAGAAACGACGATACGACACTTAATGACGGTACTTTCTCGAAAAATCGATCAATAAGGCAATATTACATATAATTGCCCAATAAACCATAACGTAGATAAAATAGGGCTGATGTCCGGCTAAAACACGTGTATTAAACGTGATTACGTTTAATACACGTGATTTAGCCGGACATCAGCCCTATTTTATCTACGTTATGGTTTATTGGGTGAGAACACAATAATCGATAATATAATCAACAATCAATAATTAAACGAAACTAAAGCACAACAATTCGATGATATGTTAATGGCGTCACCCTCGTTGGGGCTTGACCCAAGTACGCAATAAGAAAGGAATCTCTTTTTATTTTATCAATCTAATATCAATCGAAGGGTAGTCCAGATTTGGAATCTTACCTTAAGTAGACTCTACACTCACTAACTGAGATGACAGATTCTATAAGGTTTTAGGCGTTATCAATTATATTCTCGGAACCAAATAAGACAATTAAAGATTTTATCAAAAACAGGACGTTACTATCTGATATCCAAGCAAGAAGTGAAGCGTCTAGCTCTATCTCTATGCAGATGCAATTTTTGGGGTGGAGGGGGTTCTACGCATCTCATTAATGGGCGTATCTTCTTTCCGCTGAGTTTTGTCGCGGGCCTGACAGGGCCTTTTAGCACTTCAAGCTTTCGCCAGGGGGTTGTTAGATGGCTCGTCATGTTCTTAATTGTCGATATCCTGGAAGGCGGAATTACTGCAGTTTGGACCGGTGGACCAAGCCGGTACGGGACAGGTAGAGGAAGGGAGAAAGCTACTCCATGCGATTGATTCTTTATGCAGCGCTCTTCCAGGCATATCTCTGGATACGACGGCAGGATTCCCCCGGTTAATCACTCGAAGGCCGGGTGGCCCGCCAGGCCGGATGATCCGAAGGGATGATCGTGCTCGTTGTTTTCTCGGAACGGTACGGGACATATGAGATATAGGGAACGGGAAAAAGTATTAGTATATGAACTTATAATTACTACAATGGACCTTGGGCACTTGAGCTGGGACTTCTCGCTTTGATTTCAGTATTATTATTAAGGTGGTCCCTGGTGAAAATAATTTCTACGCCTAACTACGAAAATGATCTACGAAAAAGTAGAGGATTTCGGACTTTTCGTAGATTTTTTTTACGTCAGATTTTGCACAAAGTACACGGAGAGAAAAGAATAGTAATATTTACCATTCCACATAGTAACCAGACTTATTCTTTTCTAAAATCGTAGACGATACTATGTTAAAATAGGATTCATTACTATTTTTCTGGTAATATTTACTACGCTGCATTGTAACTAAGCAAATGGTAAATATCGCTATTCTGTATAGGAATGAAAGCTATGGAGAATGGTACTCAGTCCTATGCCACATAGCTCTCATTACAATTTGAGTATGCGCGCGGCGATTCTCCATGCGGCCAAGCAGCCAAATAAGTCAACTACGAACATAACCATACATAACCAATAACCATATAGATTGATGACATTGAAGTTTGCATCGTTGGAACGCAACGAAATCCTAGAAAAAATAATTTAAATATATTAATTTATATACCAAAAATGATCCTGCTATGTTTGAAAAGTTAAAGAGACTAGAAATAACTTGAAAATGTTAATAAACCTAGTATAGGATCATTTTTATGCTATGTATATTTTTTTTTAAATTCACGTTGAATTTCGTTGCGTTCCAACGATGCAAACTTCAGTGTCATATAGATTGTTAATCTTGACGCAGTGTTTTTGATAACAATAAACAGTGCAGTTGATAAAAAGTTTAATTATTTATTTTCAATGAAAAATTTCACTGAATAATAATTAATAATAATTTCTTGAATAACCTCATTCATCTATTTATTCATAACCCTACTTACGAAATAATATATAGAGATAAAACATGATAAACTTGGCTACGTAGAATAGGAATCAGTTCCAGTCGCATATTACTCTCCGCAATGTAACATGGTAATCATTACTATGCCAAGTGACTCTCGCCGTTGAAAAATCTACGTTACCATGTAACATAGTAATAGTTACTATGTAGGAATGGTAAATATTACTATTCTTTTCTCTCCGTGTAGTAGTTTTTCGTAGATAGTTCTAGAACGAAATTCGATATGATTTCGATCTTTGTAGTAAATATCTGTAATTCATCGTGGTTTTCCGTATTTTGTCATAGTTTTTCGTAGATAGTCGTAAAATGGGATAATACTGTATGCGATATTCGTAGTATATATCCGTAGTTCATCGTAGTTTTTCATAGATAGTCGCAGAATGGAATACGATATATATATAATACTGTATGCGATATTTGTAGTAAATATCCCTATTTCACCGTAGTATTTTATGGATAGTCATAGAATGCGATACGATGATATGTATATGAGGAATTCAACGTGAACTCGACCAATGTTTTTCCCTCACCATTTTTGATTCGCTTCAGGATTTTTTATACGATTCTACGATCTCGAAAAAGCACTGCTGAATTTTTTCAGATTTTTCCCTCCAACCGTTAATTTTCCATGATTATTCCACCCCATTTTGAAATTGGTATTTTTCAAAAATCTCGAAAAATTCTCAAAAATCTTTTTTTTTTCATTGAGTAGTGACTCTATCGTTCGAAGCCTATTAATTCATACCATATGTGAATTTATCGGACCAGTCGAACCAAATTTTTTAAGTCTTCTAACTGAAGCTGACCTCTATATAGAGCGTGCAATCTTCAGATAGACCGAAAAAAAAAACGAAAGTGCATCGTAATTATTTTTTCAAGTAAAAATTCCTTCAGCCCGGGTTTGAACCGGGACCTCCGCATTTGTACTGCGACGCCTTGTCCAATTAGACCACTGAAGGACTGGAGGAATCATTACTTGAAATTCATGTTATTGTCATTGACCTTCTTAGTCCCAGGTCTGTGTTTATTTCATTGAGTAGTGACTCTATCGTTCGAAGTCTATTAATTCATACCATATGTGAATTTATCGGACCAGTCGAACCAAATTTTTTTAAGTCTTCTAACTGAAGCTGACCTCTATATAGAGCGTGCAATCTTCAGATAGACCGAAAAAAAAAACGGAAGTGCATCGTAATTATTTTTTCAAGTAAAAATTCCTTCAGCCCGGGTTTGAACCGGGACCTCCGCATTTGTACTGCGACGCCTTGTCCAATTAGACCACTGAAGGACTGGAGGAATCTTTACTTGAAATTCATGTTATTGTCATTGACCTTCTTAGTCCCAGGTCTGTGTTTATTTCATTGAGTAGTGACTCTATCGTTCGAAGTCTATTAATTCATACCATATGTGAATTTATCGGACCAGTCGAACCAAATTTTTTTAAGTCTTCTAACTGAAGCTGACCTCTATATAGAGCGTGCAATCTTCAGATAGACCGAAAAAAACGGAAGTGCATCGTAATTATTTTTTCAAGTAAAAATTCCTTCAGCCCGGGTTTGAACCGGGACCTCCGCATTTGTACTGGTTTTTTATGGTTATTTGTACTTTTTTTTTTTCATTTGGATCATTCCGACACCCCTCCCATGATGGGATCATTATTCCTTTTTTTTTTCTCAGCACTTTGAACATTTTGAACAAACGCGAAACACCATATTCCAACGTTTCGAAAATTCTTGAAAAATTACGAAAAATTCTGTGTTTAATTCTGAATGTTTTCCTATTTTTTTATACCGTGGAAACGAAGAATAATGATAATTCCCTCTGCGGGGGGCTTGAAAATCCTTTTTTTCGTCCGTCATCGTGGGTCTCTACAGTCCTCAAACAACGGAATATCAATTATACGAATATCTACGAAAATTCAGCTAAATCATTTTTCGTACTTTCTCGTAGTTTTGGAAGTACAAAACTCCGAATTTCCATGACAAATTACGAAAATCTACAGTCTTCAAGCACCGGAATATCAGTTCTACGATTATCTACGAAAATCTACAAAGATCTACAAACAAAATGCAGCGAAGTCTTTTTTTGAGTTTATCCTGTAGTTTTGGAAATAGAAATCTCCGAATTTCTGTGAAAAATTAGAAAAATCCACAGTCCTCAAACAACGGAATATCAATTATACGAATATCTACGAAAATTTACAAAGACCTACGAACGAAATGAAACTAAATCATTTTTCGTAGTTTTTCATACATATTCGTAGAACTGATATTCTTTCGCTTGAAGATCAGAGGTTTTCATGATTTTTCATGAAAATTTGAAGATTTCTACTTCCAAAACTACAGGATAAACTCAAAAAAAGACTTCGCTCCATTTTGTTTGTAGATCTTTGTAGATTTTCATAGATAATCGTAGAACTGATATTCCGGTGCTTGAAGACTGTAGATTTTCGTAATTTGTCGTGGAAATTCGTAGTTTTTTACTTTTAAAACTACGATAAATTACGGAAAACTACGAAAAACTACGAAAAACTACGATTCTTTACGCTTTTTTACGCTTTGAATGTTTTCGTATTTTGGCGTAGAAATTATTTTCACCAGGGCATCGTAGCGGGAAAAGCGAAATGTAAGTACTACCTATTAAATTAAATATTTTGTTAATCAATTAAAGTTTTAACCGTTCAAATGTGTAAAAATAATGCCTTGTCCGTCATGAAGTGTCCTAATTGCGATTAACATTAATATTAACATAAGAATATAAGTAGGAGAATATACAACGTTCAGTATATCTAAAACGTAAGCGCGACTATTTTTATCCGTTCGGAAGTATAAACAACAATCAGAATAATAACAATATATAATAATTATTTATTATTTATTTATTTATTATTATTATTATTTATTGTTATTATTATTTATTATTATTATTATTTATTCATTATTATTATTATTATTATTTATTTTTTATTTTATTATATACTAGGGGCTCCGCCCCTGCGCGCTTCGCGCGCCAACCCCGCCTCGTCGCTCGCTTCGCTCGCTTCCGAGGCCTCGGCGCTCGCTTCGCTCGCTTCCGAGGCCTCGGCGCTACGCGCCTCGGGCACTCGGCGCTGCGCGCCTCGCTGTTCGGCGCTTCGCGCCTCACTTTGTCACATACCGGGAGACTTCCCAAGACTTTCAGTTGATCCACGTCTCGTAACTCCTTGTCAGCAACTTGTATTTCTTCTACTTTTCCAGTATCTGTATCTCGATCTGTACCCATCTTTTTTACTTTACGAAGGTCACGTTGTCTTTGATTCCTTCGAATTCTCTTTTCTTCTTCATTCATTTTCTTCGGTCGCCCTTTTTTAACCACCGATGACTCGTCTGTTTCAGATGTGCCACACTCGTTTTTTCTTCCTGAATTTTTCGAATCCAACCGTACCTCTTTGATATCGCGGGTGTGTGCCTCCCGGTTGTTCTTTATAATTTTTCTCTCTTCTTCTTCTATTTTCTTTATTATGTTGCCTTTTGATATGAAAGGAAGACACACTTTTTCAACGCTTATTATGGTTGGCAATTTTCTCTTCCTTTTTTCTATCCTTTCTTCGTTAAACTTTTCAAAAACATCATAATGCCCACTATCCCCATTACCGGTATACAACAGTGCAAAGTTATGTGAACTATCTAGCTGACTATCATAATTTATGCAGTGATAAGTATTATTATTTATGTAAACTTTGAAATTTACCTTGAATATTGATGCAGCTGCAGTCAACTCTACTTCACCGGCGTAAACGCCATTCTTACCCATATGTAATCCATAGTCTTCTGCTGACCTTATGGAAACGCCGTGTGACTCGTCACCAATGATGTAATCTCCATAGCTATCCCAATGTTGCAGTATGAATGAAACGATGGTCAATCTTAGCTCCTGATGCCTATCCTGATTTTTTTGATGAGCAATACGACAAAGACGAAAAAGACAATTCCCATCTGGTTTCATCTGCGCTACCTTTTTATCCATTTTTTTTTTGTAGACAAATAATATTTTTGTTTCGATTTGTCAATTGCTCACAGTGAATAACCGATAAAATAATATTTTTATTTGATCTGTCAATCGCTCACAGTGAACAACTGTCATTCACCGTAAAAACAACAGACATACAAAAAACAGCGTGAAACGCCTGATGGCATGCAACCCGACAGCATTATGCGACTCATCGCGCTCGTCTGTTTTTCGTCTAGATTTTTTTATTATATAGAGGGATTATATTCCATACGAAACCAACCAATCCGTAACCCCGACCATTTTTGATTTTGTTGAAAATTTTCTATTTGTTTGTACTTACCGAAAGCAGTCTTTCAGAATTTTTTATTTTTTATTTTTTTTATTTCTTTTTTTTTCATGTAAAAAATTCTCGAATTTTCAATAGACATTTTTATAAGTACTGACCAATTCGTAGTTTGTGATATTCATGGCTTGTAGTTTTTTACTATTTTTTTTTTTTTTGTTATTTTTTTTTTTTTTTCGTAGCTTGTGATTTTCATGGCTTGTAGTTTTTTCCTATTTTTTTCTTTGTTTTTTAACCAAGGAATCGTGATTCCTCCTTGAATTAATAACGCAAGTAGTGTGATTTGATTCAATATTATTTTTATAAATATAGTATATATAATATATTATTTATTAATTATTAATACATTTTTTTTTTTTTTTTTTGACTCGTGCTCCCTCTTGGATTAATAACACAAGTAGAGTGATTTGATTCCAAATTATTCTTTTTAATTTTATTGAAATGGTTTGTACACCAATATTCACAGAAAAATGTAAATGTGTACAAATCACTTCAATAAAATTAAATAAATAAAATAATATAATAATAATAATAATAATAATAATAATAATAATAATAATATAATAATATTTGTACACTAATTTTCACACAAAAATTTAAATGTGTACAAATCACTTGAATAAAATTAAATAAATATTTATAAATCAAAAATGGTCGAGGCTACGTATTGGTCGGTTTCGTATGGAATTCCCAATAAATAATTACTCCAAATGATAAGAACTTATACTTCTTTGTTTCCAGACTAAAATAAAAAAAAAAAAAAATAAAATAAAAAAATGGGCTCGAATACCTCGACAACAAAGGGTGAGTTGCATGTGATGACGATTATTGTCAAAGTTTACTTATATGCGTTATGTAAAGCTTGCCAATAACGTTAACTGTATTATATAAATTACGTTGTCATTCATTAAATTTAATTTTTTTTCTGCAGAGGTGGAGGAAGTTAACTCAATAGAACAACGTATATCAATAATAGAGGCCCAAAGGCAAGCCGAAGTGGAATTGAAAGCGAAGATGGAGGTAGAAAGAAAAAAAGAGGAAGAAATAGAACTAGAGGTGGAAAAACGAGTCAAGAAGCGAATAGATGAATTCTTCCAAAATCTACGCAGAAATAAAGAACTGGAAATGCAATCGATCGATGACGAGGAGGAGCCAATCACGAAAAAAACACGGGCGGGCCAGAACAAGGCGGCGCATGATGCTCGGTATGTAGATTTATACTGCTAAAGGTAGCTGTTTGCAAAATGTGCAGATGTTTATAAAAATATTAAAAATCGAATTTTTTTTTTTTTTTTTCGAATTTTTTTTACGATAATCTTTAGTACTGCCTTGGAGACATTGGAGTTTTTTCAATATTTAGCGTTTTTTTGAGAGATTCGATCGTCAGGTGTTGCTCGTGACACAGATTTTTCTTACCATTATAAGGAAGAAATACAAGCAGTTTCCAGTCTGTGTGACAGTTTTTACTACTGCCTCATTTTACTAATTTCATTTGAAGGAAAGTCGCCCTCAATTAGGCATTATTATTATTATTATTCTATATTATTCATTACACGAATGAAGTTATGAGGAATCAAAAAAAAAAAAAAAAAAATCTGTGTAAAAACTTGACGAGATTGGACAATGTTTAGAAGTCACTACCGGGGCATAAAGGAAACAACGATCATTTTAGATTTATCATTAATAATTGATTGAAAAGAGCGGAAAAAAATAAAATAAAAAACAAAAATACTAGTAATCACTTGAAAGTACTCGTTCAATCGTCCGCGTGTGAGTAGAAGACATGGTGAATGATTCTAGGTCATATATTTCTCATAGAGAGTAAACTGGATATATTTGTCAAATAGTCAAACTGTTTCGAAGATTCCATACGACTTGTATTCCTCTTTTCCCATTAAATTATTTCAATTGGCAGTAGCGACCTCTAAATATTTTCCAATGTTGTTAATGTTTTACCCAGATTTTTTTTTGGATTCCGCATAACTTTAAAAAAAAAGAAAAAAAAAAAAAAAATGAACCACCCTACTGTGCACCCATGCAAGTATCATTGACCGCATCTTTTATCACTCATTTTTGTCAAGTAAAAAACATTTAATTTTCAAATCCAAATGAATAAATATTATGTTAGTTACAGAATGCCACCGAAGAAACAGGAGCTGTATTGGACAAAAAAATAACAATAATAATTTCAATTATTGTGCTATTACTTTATAAAAAATATATATATTGTATAAAATATCTCAAATGATTAAAACATATTGATTAAATATAAAAATTTGTCAATCATTATTCTACATTTAAGATTAATTCAACTACAAATATTTTAAACTTTCATTCGCGCTTTTGGAATAAAAATTTCAGAATATACGTTGACGAAAACTCCATCAAGACTGAAGCTGACCAATCAGGCGTTTAATACATGTGTCACTCTTTTTCTTGGAAATTTAAGAACCAGTCCAAAATAACGCGGCTTATCTAAAATCAAAATATATCGTTTGTTGTAATCAGAATTCTTATAATCTATTCGTATGAACATAGTTAAAGTTATAGTCAAGTTATAGTACTCTCGTGTGCTAAAGTGTGTGATGTTAGCGGGTACCTCGTTGTTTAGGAATTGTTTGCAACACCAGGGTTCTTCTAGGTTTCTACAGACTCGGAAATGCTTGGTCGAAGGTAATGCCAGGGATGAATCTGAAATATATAATATTACGATTATATCATATTATATATAGGGCCTTGCTATTTTTATTTTTTATTTTTATTTTTTTTATTCCTATTTTTATATCGTGTATCCTGATCAATTTTAGCTAGTTCATAGGATTCCTAAAAGATTATGTATGTACCGTAGCGTCACGATAAGCCGTTGCTCAGACAGAAGAGCACGAGGACTCGCCTTAGATAAATGTGGGCGAACCATGTCGAGTTAATTTTCAAATCTTGGTACGTCCATTCTTGTGTACCGATAAAAGAGTACATTGTCTTCTCCTAATTCTTGATTGAGCCTGCTTTGGTTAATTGGTATAACCCACCAACGCCGATTCCTCCATCAAGAATTGAAGCGTCTTCTACGGAGAACAATGTAAAACGTAATACATGTCATCACAGCTGCGATTAGAAACTCATCGTAAGAAAAAGAATAAGAATAATCACACGAATTAATAAATTTCAAATAGGGTAGGTGTCCCAATTACGGAGCCCTTAGCGACACCTTGTGTCGTCTTTGATTAAATATAAATTTTCTACGTGTTATATCGACTTTTTAAGGTTATATACTTGCGAATTGATGGTTTTTCAATCGAGACAATCCTTTTACATTTTAGATTTGAAAATTATTTGGTGAAAACTGAAGATAAATATAAAGCGATGCGTTTGTCCCAATCACGGTGACTTCGAAAAGGTCCGTCAACCGAATACGGTGCCCCAATTACGGACAGGGAAGCCCATATACGGTGCCCCAATTACAGACAGGGAAACCCATATACGGTGCCCCAATTACGGAGTTACATCAAATCAGTAGTATAAGAGCTGCTAAGAAATGAGTAAAGGATTAATTTGCATTGCTTGAATTCTTGTTTTTTTTTTTTTTTTTTTTTTTCCCCCAAATTCTGTATTATATTATTCAAAATTTTAATGTTGTAGACAATAGAATATACGTAACGTAACTTAGGTTAGGTTAGGGTTAGGTTATACGTGAACGCCGTCGAAGGAGCGTATGAGACAGTGATGTCGAGAAAAATTCAAGGGAATTCAGAAGCAGACAGACCTCGATTAAAGCGTCGTATAAAATAACAAAATTCGTATCATGTACTTATGGTTATTTCAGCGACAAATACTGATCGTCATATCAGTTACCATCTTAGTTTCGACTATCCGTAATTGGGACAACGAGCCGAAATGCTGTCCCAGTTGCGGGACTCCGTAATAGGGACAGACGGCCAAAGTCAGTACCGATTGCGGTCCCCACTATTATTATCACGATAAATGGTTGAATTGCATATTTTTTGGTTGGTTTGTCAAATATTATTGTTACAATATCATTCTCTATAAGTTTCATACCGTATTTCGTGAAAATATTCTGTTTATTTCCGTTTCACTGAGTGCGATTCATTAACACTTTTCTTAAGAGAGGTACGACAATCGCGACGAATTCGTCGGTCCGAGATTATAATTCAATTATTGACGGATAATTGAAAGCCTCAATATCTGAAGTTTGTCGTTTTAGACCCTTTATAAGTCGAACTTCCTAAGAAAAACTCGTTCAACTTTCTATTTGGTACAGGTTTTCCTTAAATCAAAGAAAACGAAGATGGGCACCGTAATTGGGACACCCTCCGTAACTGGGACACCTACCCTAGTGAAAAGAAAAAAAAAAAAAAAAAAAACATCTCAAAAACATATTAGCCAAATATTGATATTTCAGGATTCCTATTTTATTATCTCCATTTTCTATTTACCTAAATAAGACGTGAAAAAAATCCTAAAAATGTTTGATTTTTTTTTTCTCGTAAGCGGCTTGATTTATCAACTTTCCAAACACAGATTCTTACAGGAAATTTCACGCTCCATAAAAAAGTACTCAGATAGAATTTTTCTAACTCGAACCAATTAAGAGATGTCGAGTCATCTTGAATAGCTCTTAATCGGTTAGAGTTAAGAAAATTCTATCCGAGTACTTTTTTATAGAGCGTAAAATTTCCTATAAGAATCTGTACTTAGATAATTTGTAAATCAAGTCGCTTACGAGAAAGAAATTAAAAAAAATTCAGACTCTTTTTACGTGTTATTTAGATAGAAGATACAAAAAATAAAATAGGCACCTCTAAATATCAATATTAAGAGCTCATATTTGGCTGAGATATTCTATCTAAAAAAAAAAAGAATTTTTTTTTTTTAACACCCTAATGCTGTCCGTTAATTTTTGAATAGCCGATTTCTATCACTACTCTTCTTTACCTGATTTTACCTTCTTTGTTAATTTTTTTTTTTTTGAAATTTATCCAGATTTACCGGTCATTGTATTCCAAAAAGTTGAGACTCAATACCACAATATCTCTGAATATTTATACATATTTATTACGTATGTATGTAGTACGTACCTCGTAGTCTTGCTTGTATGTAATTATCGTCGGATTTCACTTTTTCAAACACGATTATTAATAAATTATTTTACTTGTCGATATCCTGGCTCAGAATCGGCGAGTTTATCTGAAACACGTGTTCTGGGGTTCGGCCGCGCCGGTGTTGGCGCGCAGCCACGCGAGAACAAACGGCAACGTCGCAAAAACGTCACACGGCTCACGGTTCTTCTTGCGCATGGCCACGGTCGTTGTACTTTAGTACACACTTATGCTGTGCGGCGTGCTAGTGATTCTCCCGCCTAAAACAGCGTGCATGTCGGCGTTTCTAACCTACATTCGCGTGCTTATTGTTTATTGTGCTCTGTAGTGATGAAAGAGAGTAAGTCGGAAAGTTTTTGTGGTACATCGACCTGGCTGAACAACTACAGGATAAAGGAAAAAAAAAAAAGATAATGGATTATTTCACAATTGTCATAATAATTTATTATAAAATGAAGCGTAGATTTGTTTTCATAATAATGAGTTACAGTGGTAGATGTCCATTGGTCTAAAACATCGTTCAAGTCAAAAAAAGGCTTCAAATCCGTAGAATGTGTGCTGAAATCCTTGATTGAGTATAATAAAAAAATCGGTCGTGGTATCGCTCGATGTATGTCGCCGCCCTATTCCCACAAAAAAAAAAAAAAAAGTTGGCCATAATATCACGTGAAGTTGAAAAACAAAAAAATAAAATAAAAAAAAAACGTATCAATCACGATTGGATAAATAATAATAATAATAATAATAATAATAATAATAATAATAATAATAATAATAATAATAATAATAATAATAACAAGAAATCACTATCTGAAGATTCACGATCGTCCTACTCATTTGATCGTGTCAGGACCCCGGTGAATAAAATTACAATAATAATTACGTTATTGTCATTGCTGGATCATCAAATGCATCAGATGAATCTGCTTTGAAACTAATAAACGATTCAATCATGAGAAGTAAATCTCGGGACATTTCAATAAGAAAGGGAAAACCAGGTGAATTAAAGGTGAAGATGAATTATCATTTCTTTTTAGGGGCTGTCCATATATTACGTAACGCAAAATTCTACAATGTAGTATAGGGAACGCTGTGCACGCACTATCCCAAAATCCGTTACGTAATATATGAACAGCCCCTTACCGTAATCAATTAAAATTTGGATGAACATTTTTGTCTTTGAGATATGTAACTGGTAGAAATCGATTAATAGCAATCCTTTTATCTTTTTTGTATAAGATAACTCTAAAGTAAAAAACAATGGAGCGACTTCAATACTCAAAGGAGTGGAAGATATGGAACGCGCCGTCAAATCAATGAGAGCACTGTCTGCACTTGTATTTGCAGGTATTGAATTGCTCGTCCTACTTTATTATAAAGTTGAAGAATATATCTAATTTTCACGATCCACATTTTCGTTTGTCTACTTATATTCATTGACTACGATAGATAATATATCTTATTGTCACGATCCATATTTTCGTTTTTATACTTAGATTCATTGACTACGATAGATCAACACGACGAAGAATCATCGTTCTACTCTTCGTCAAGTGATGTGTCAAGCTAGAATGATTCGCAAATTTCAGATGAGTATGAAGAGCGAGAGGAAAATAATAGCTTTCCGAATAATCAAATATTTTGGAAAACAATGAGCCACGTAATGATGTTTTCTGAAGCAAACCTTTAATCTCGAGACGTGTCTCTCATTTTGATGGGATACAGTATACATTTAAATTATTAATGAATCATTAAAAATTAGGGTCTCTAGATGCGACCACGGTATCCGGAGTACGACTAAGTGACGTTAACCGAGTGATTGAACAGAGTAATCAGAGCCTAGTCCTTAGTCTCAAAGCACAAGCTGCAGACGAATTGAGAATAATTATATCATAAAAAATCAACACAGCTAGGCCTACACAGTCGACGCAAACCTCGGGTGGAGGTGAATGTTCTTTGCGATAGCACAAAAATAACATTGATATCAAAATACCACAATTCAAAGATGTAAATTCGGATAATCCTACAGTATATGTTCTGATTATTAATGAATTATTAAAAATTAGGGTCTCTAGATGCGACCACGGTGTCCGGAGTACGACCTAGTGACGTTAACCGAGTGATTAAACAGAGTAATCGGAGCCTAATCCTTAGTCTCAAAGCACAAGCTGCAGACGAATTGAGAATAATTATATCAGAAAAAATCAACACAGCTAGGCCTACACAGTTGACGCAAACTTTGAGTGGAGGTGAGTGTTCTTTGCGATGGCACACAAATAACATTGATATCAAAATCCAACAATTTAAAGATGGAAATTCGTATAACCCGTCTGTATTTTCGTAAGACCCACAGAAAAATTTTGATATCAAAAATGCATCTGAAAGTGCGAAACTGGTTTTAACTTAGACTGCTCTGAAAGGTAGAGCTAAGCTTTGGTATGACGCTGGTAAAACTTCAATCAATTCTTATGTTCAATTTCGTCAAGCATTCTATAATGAATTTTTTATTCAAGAATACTCACAGCATTAGTAGATTGGATTAGATTAGATTAGATTTATTTCTTGCCTAATTACATAAATTATACAAGCGGAGTCTGACAATTGGGATTTTGCATGACTTTTTTTTATTTCATATTCTAGTAGTTTTTGAAAAACCATTTGGGACGTATTTTTTATTTTTTCGATTCAACCAAAATTGCCGTTGATATAACAGATTGAAAACTACAACAATGTGACGTCACCCATGTTAAGATATATCTATATATATCAAAATTAGTGAAATTCAATTGCCTATAACATGAGCAATTATCATTTTTAACGAAAAAGAAAAAATACGTCCTCATTATTTTGGCTTACTCTACATTATGCACCCCCAAAAAATGTAGAAAAATTTTGATGCAAAACCCCAATTTACTTATATGGTACTATTTCTTCCCTCATAATATTGTATAATACGTTTATTAGGGTGTGTCACAAAAAAAAAATTTTTTTTTGCTACCTTCTGAACGGATAGTTCTTGTCAAGACAGAGAATTTACCCGCTGGAAAATGTCCTATGTCAAGGCTAAGTGGTTCAGAATTTTTTTTGTTATTTTTCCATTTAAGTTAACCACACCTATGTAAAATTATTTTTTGAATGAAGTTTAATTCTAACTATTTCGAAGATGAAAACTTCAGCTTTCAGAATCATTCTCTAGACTTGAAAAATATCGAATAACTACGAAACTATGTGGATTGCACCGAAAATGTTTTTTTTTGTGTGTTAAATATATGGAAAACAAAAAAAAAGTTTCGGAACCACTCAGTCTTGGCGGAAAAAAGTTTTACTATGCGGGATGTCTTCTTCTTGATAAGACCTAGTGACTTAAAAGGTAGCACCATGAAAATTAGAAAAAAAAAGTCAATCTGACACACCCTAACGTTTATGTATAATACCCAATTTCCCAGTAAGTTTCAATCATTTTCGCTGTATATGAATATGAATTCAGTTTTTATTTTTTTTTACCACTTTTCAAATGAGATTCTCCTGATGTCGTTGATGTCGTCTCTCTCTTCTCGAGTCTTTGATATTATGCAGTATAACATTTTTTGACCTTATTATGTTGTTTAAACTACTGACCTCTTTTTTTAGGGCACCCACCTCGCCTCTTAGTTTTTTTTTTTTCTCTTTCTACCAAGTTGTGGTCCTTTATCAAGCGTTGAATGTCTTGTGTGTTTCTATGGGCATGGGCTCTGACTTTCGATAGACCGTTTTCATATTCATCTACTTTTCCAAGTAGTTCGGCTAGCATTCCTGTCAGCTTAGAATTTTTCGGTTCTTCTGTCATTTGGTCGATTGATAAAAAGCCTTTTTTTTTTTTTTTTTTTAAGTCTTCCGTAGTCATGAAATACTTGTACAAAATTTGGAGAGATTCTTAAGATTCTTAAATTCCACCGAGTTTTACAAATATTCCTATCTACTCGATTCAACATAAACACACGTCGCTTTACCATACTGTTCTTTCTTCAGTGCGTTAAAAATTTCTTTTTCTTCTTGTCTGTTTCTTGATGTTATCCTCATTAGCAGTATATGTTTTGCTTCACCAAGATCCTCAATTCTTCAATTCTTTGAAAGTTCTTTCTTGATCGTTGACAATTCATCCGAGTCGCTGGATAGGATTAACAGGTCATCGACATACACGACTTAGTGTACTTTGTGTACTTACTAGGAGAGTATCGCACCTCCGGGTCATGGATCTTGACCAAACTTATAGGGGTGATTTCTTGAGCCAAAATATTAATTACCCGCTGAATAACTCTCCGGAATGGGCCTTTACTCTGTCAATTTACCCAAATGTACAACAGAAATCAGCGTAACCTGGGTTTTGCAAATCGCCATGAAATAACCAGTTTTGGTGCTGCGTTATGAATAATAATTATAATTTTTTCCAAATTACTGCTATGCCCTGAGAAAACATTCTAGTGGCTGAGTTTTTATACAGTTGATAAGTGCTATTTTGATAGAAAGTTCATGATTTTTTAGATTTCATGTCCTCCGTTGAACATAAATTCAGTCCATCGAAGAAAAAGCAGTTGTCGTAGGGTACAGGCTGCTGCGTTAGATGAAATTTCTTCAACTTTTAAAGAAATATACTGTATTAATGTAATTTCGGACCAAACCAATAATATTTGATGAATTTAAGTTTCAGACACATAAATTTTTGATTGTAAGAATCTTTTTTTTCCATCTTTCTGGAAAAAATGTTTTGAAACCAAAAATTTCTATATCTAAAAATTAAATTCATCAAATATCATTCCTTTGGTCCAAAATTGCATTAATACGGTATATTTCCTTAAAAGTTGAAGAAATTTCATCCAACGCAGCAACCTGTACCCTGCGACAACTGCTTTTTCTTCGATGGACTGAATCTATGTTCAGAGGAAGACCTAAAATCTGGAAAAATTATGAACTATGTATCAAAATAGCACTAATCAACTGTAAAAAAACTAAGTCACTAGAATGTTTTCTTAGAGCGTAGCAGTAATTTGACTAAAGCTATTTTAAAGGTGTATGCACCCCCTTAAAAGATGTTGAATATATGGTCAGTTTCAATACTGACACTGGCAGTTTAGAAATCCTATAAATAAGCACATAATATTAGTTTGACCACAATACTATGGTTATTATTTCAGAAGAATATACCTATATTAAGGTCAACGCGCACTACGTGGAAGCGAAGCGAAGGTATCGGAAGCGATTGGATGCTATGCGAGTGTCCACATTTTAAAAAACGTTCAATTTCAAGTTGAAGTGAATTCAAATATGATTGAGGGCTCATTTGGTTCGGGATAATTTTAATATGTTTATAACTTCTGCAAGTGTTTATAAGCGGGTCGGGTATGAAGCCTTCGCACATTTTTCGGGACGTCATCGCGAAGCGAATGAACCTTCCATCATATTGTAATTCACTTTAACTTGAATTTACACATTTTCTAAGATGTGGACACTCCTATAGCATCCGATCGCTTCCGATACCTTCGCTTTGCTTACACGTAGTGCGCGTTGACCTTAATATAGGTATATTCTTCTGAAATAATAACTATAGTATTGTGGTCAAACTAATGTTATGTGGTTATTTATAGGATTTCTAAGCTGCCAGTGTCAGTATTGAAACTGACCATGTATTCAACATCTTTCAAGTGGGAGTAATTCTTCAAATTCACCCAATGAATGTGTACGAGCGACAGACGATGAGAAGCAATGTGTCGATAGGCGCAGAATAAGGTGATTTTCTATAGCTGCGATGTTAAATTTCAACAATCTGATGTACAATAATGACTGTATTCAGTGTATAAATATTCAGTGCAACGTAGAATCTCATAACGCAGCACCAAAACTGGTTATTTCATGGCGATTTGCAAAACCCAGGTTACGCTGATTTCTGTTGTACATTTAAGTAAATTGACAGAGTAAAGGCTCATTCCGGAGAGTTATTCAGTGGCTAATTAATATTTTGGCTCAAGAAATCACCCCTATAAGTTTGGTCAAGATCGATGACCCGGAGGTGTGATACTCTCCTAGTTAGTTCTTGTACGTCATGCGTCAAGTCTGAAATGCAGAGATGGGTTGGTTTTGATAATTATTTAAACCTTGTTAGGACTTTCACTTCCTCTAAATGATCAAGTTTGGTCATCTTTCCGACAACATCGGTAATGCCGGGGTATTATTATTATCGCGCTTACTGCTGGGAATTACTCGTTCGTGTAGAAAAATTATAAAATCTTTGCCAACCTTGGACATAAGTAAATTCTTCATTGAAGATCCGTTTGATTTACGGTTTCATATAGAATTCCTTTATTGTTTTTTCGAAAAATTTCTCGATCGCGTTCGTGTTGCGGAAATGAATGCACTTGATAAGAAGCTTTGTCAGTATTTCTAATCTTGCGTTCAAGTCTTTCGAAGTCATGAAATACCTGTACAAAATTTGGAGAGATTCTTGCGAACCATAGGTAGAAATTTTTCAAATTCCACCGAGTTTTCAAAATGTCCGTTTATACACGATTCAACACTAACACAGGTCACTCCACCATACTGTTATTTCTTCAGTTAGTTTAAAATTTGTATTACTTTATCGGCTGCGTCATCGTCGTTGAGTGATCTCTGAGATCATTTATTGATTTTTTTCGTGTATGTTGCAGGCTCCAACGGCGTATGTGCGGAATAAAACAGTAGTCTTGAGTTTTTTTTTTTTTTTTTTTTTTTTTTTTAATCAGCGTTCTCTCCGTTCCCTGTATTAATAGTTGACTTCTCTGTTGATTCCAGTGGCCCGGTTGTCGTGATTGTTGTTGTTGTTGTTGTTCTTCTTCTTTAAAGGCATTCTTTAGCACTTTCACACGCTCCTCTGAAGGCTCGTCAACGAGAAGCTTCCCATTGTATATAATCACGTCAAAGGCAATGAAGCAGGGCTGGTGGGCGCTCGTAGGTTTCATCTTCTTTACATCGAAACTCATCCCCTTGGATCCAAAGCGTTCATGAACTTTGTGACAACCCATCGTCTCACCATCCATGATTATTGAGTTACAAGACGGATTTAACAATTCTGCTATTCTATTCTATTCTACTGTTTTTCGGTGGGATCCAAACCACCGGAGCCGCATATTACATGTCTATCAGCTCTTTGCATTTCTTACGTCGTTCAAAGTTCGAACGGCGTTGCTCACCAATCTCCCTTTTTCCATCTCCATTTTTCAATCTCCCTTTCCATTTCCCTAATTCCTTATTCATTTATTCATTTTTTTTTTTTTTATCGATTCGTAGTCCAAGCTCTTGAGTATTTTTTGTATCTATCTCTAGAATCAAAATCATCTAGCAATCCAAATCATTAGATCCGCGGTTGAGGAATATTAAAAAAAAAATATTAAAAAAAAAATATTAAAAAAAAAAAAAAAATATTAAAAATATAAAAAAGTCAATCTGACACACCCTAACGTTTATGTATAATACCCAATTCCCCAGTAAGTTTCAATCATTTTCGCTGTATATGAATATGAATTCAATTTTGCTTTTACCACTCTTCAAATAACATTTTCCTGATGTCGTTGATGTCGTCTCTCTCTCTTCTCGAGTCTTTGATATTATGCAGTATAACATTTTTTGACCTTGTTATGTTGTTTAAACTACTGACCTCTTTTTTTAGGGCACCCACCTCGCCTCTTAGCTCTTTGCATTTCTCTTTCTACCAAGTTGTGGTCCTTTATCAACCGTTGAATGTCTTGTGTGTTTCTATCGGCATGGGCTCTGACTTCCGATAGACCGTTTTCATATTCCTCTACTTTTCCGAGTAGTTTGGCTAGCATTCCTGTTAGCTTCGAATTTTTCGGTCCTTCTGTCATTTGGTCGGTTGATAATAAGCTTTTCCTTTTTTTTTTTGGTTTTTTTTTTTTTTTTTTCAAAGTTTTCCGTAGTCATGAAATACTTGTACAAAATTTGGAGAGATTATTGAGATTCTTAAATTCCACCGAGTTTTACAAATATTCCTATCTGCTCGATTCAACATAAACACACGTCGCTTTACCATACTGTTCTTTCTTCAGTGCGTTGAAAATTTCTCTTTCTTCTTGTCTGTTTCTTGATGTTATCCTCATTAGCAGTATATGTTTTGCTTCACCAAGATCCGCAATTCTTCAATTCTTTGAAAGTTCTTTCTTGATCGTTGACAATTCATCCGAGTCGTTGGATAGGATTAATAGGTCATCGACATACACGACTTAGTGTACTTTGTGTACTTAGTTCTTGTACGTCATGCGTCAAGTCTGAAATGCAGAGATGGGTTGGTTTTGATAATTATTCAAACCTTGTTACGACTTTTACTTCCTCTAAATGATCAAGTTTGGTCATCTTTCCGACAGCATCGGTAATGCCGGGGTATTATTATTATCGCGCTTACTGCAGGGAATTACTCGTTCATGTAGAATAATTGTAAAATCTTTGCCAACCTTAGACATAAGTAAATTCGTCATTGAAAATTCGTTTGATTTACGGTTTCATATAGAATTCCTTTATTATTTTTAAAAGAAATTCATCAATCGCGTTCGTATTACAGTAATGAATGCACTTGATAAGAAGCTTTTTCAGTATGTCTTATCTTGCGTTCAAGTCTGACGTAGTCATGAAATACTTGTACAAAATTTGTAGGGATTCTTGCGAACCAGAGGTAGAAATTTTGCAAATTCCACCAAGTTTTCAAAGTATTCATTTCTGCTCGATTCAACACCAACACAGGTCACTCCACCATAGTGTTATTTCTTCAGTGAGTTGAAAATTTGTATCAATTCATTGGCTGCGTCATCGTCGTTGAGAGATCTCTGAGATCATTTATTGATTTTGTTGTATATGTTGCGAGCTCCAGGGGGGTAGGTGCGGAACAAAACAGTAGTCCTGAGCTCTGGTTTAATGAATCGTTTATAACTTTATTCTTCACATGCTGTGACTAAGGTGACTCGTATACCTTACTTATGTCTAAAGGCGTCTATCTCGCAGCTCTGCGGAGCCTGCGCATCCTCACTCTCTGACTGGCGATTGGATTTGACTGTGTGTTCACGCCGTATGTATCAGTCATATCATCTCTCTTTCGTTGAATAGTGTACCCTACGTGTATTGGAGCCGTGCAAAAATACAAATATTACAATTATTTTCAACTTTCGTCGGCGTTTTTTGAATGAAAATTTCTGAATATACGTTGACGAAAACTCCTTCAAGACTGAAGCTAATAATGGTAATATAAGTAGATAATTTGATACAAGATTTGATACTTATATTTACAAAGAATATTAACTGATATTACACTCAAAGTATCTTGATATTCTTTCACGTCCTTTCATTTTGGCTCAATGAGAAATTGTCTTATCTTAACATAGTAAGATTTCTATGTACTCAGTTTTTATAATTATTCAAACCTTGTTACGACTTTTACTTCCTCTGAATGATCAAGTCTGGCCATCTTTCCGGCAACATCGGTAATGCCGGGGTATTATCACTATCGCGCTTTCTGCAGGGAATTTCTCGTTCGTGTAGAATAATTATAAAATCTTCGCCAACCTTAGACATAAGTAAATTCTTCATTGAAGATCCGTTTGATTTACGGTTTCATATAGAATTCCTTTATTGTTTTTTCGAAAAATTTCTCGATCGCGTTCTTGTTGCGGAAATGAATGCACTTGATAAGAAGCTTTGTCAGTATTTCTAATCTTGCGTTCAAGTCTTTCGAAGTCATGAAATACCTGTAGTTTATGAATATTTTTTCGTCGGAGGAGGTCATAAGAAAAGGAAACCAAAACGATTTTCTTATTTTAGTTTTCGACGTTTCGGCTGGGCCCAGCCAGCCATCTTCAGGCTACATTTATTAAAAAAAAAAAACAAAAAAAAACATAGTTATATTTATTTATATAATGATATTAAAACACCACGTGCATGTGGTCTAACTAGTTTCGATTTTACTTTTAGATTTGAATAAATAACTTATATGTATCGAAACAGTTGAACTATTTGAGCGAACATTTATTATCTAAAGTTATTGTTTACATTTATATGACTATCCTTGCGCGCAAGATGTTAGCAGTACGACGGTCTCGGAGGAAGTGAGTTGCCTCGCTATAATCCCGATAATCGATCATACAGTTGATGTTGTCGGACATTATACTTTCAAGATGGACGCTGATTCAAATTCACATAGAACACTAAATGATGTCTGAGTATAAATGACTTAAGTTTTGAATGTCAGTGCGCTTGTTAACAGTATTATTTTTGGAGATGTGGATCATCTCTTTTACTAGCCTCTTTTTCCAGTTATTTTCTGTCTCCAAAACATGCACATTGTCAAAGTCAAACTTATGAGCGTTCTCTAGAGCGTGTGAAGCTAAGGCAGATTTCTCTGGATCACCAGCTTTGATGTCGTATTTATGCCCACTCATACGTTTCTTCAGGTGTTGTGTGGACTGACCCACGTAGCATTTCGAGCAGTCTTTACAATCCACCTTATATACGGTGTTGATTTTGTCTAATGTGGGTGTATTGGACTTGAGCCTAGTAAAAAGACTTTTTGTAGTATTTATGATTTTATCGGTGACATTAATATTCTCATTGTGCAATATGTGCTTAATGGTATGCGACAGTCCTTCTACATAAGGGATACCCTACTGAAAATATTGAGATGAGATCCGATGAAAGATCTCAGACGAATTCTAATGTGAGTCTAAACGAGATCTCATGATGGCTCAAATGAGATCTCACCTAAGATTTCGTCTACGAATTTGAACTGGGACGTAGTTATGAAATTTCATGTACGATCTTGCAACAGATCTCATATCCTATCTTGAGTGAGATGTCGTATCGCATCTCAAGTGAGATCTCATATCACATCCTATCCACGATTCTATGTCAGATCTTCTGATTTTGGATTAGATTTTAAACCAAAAATCGAATAAATTTTCAAGCAAGTTAAAATCTTTAAACCCTTACATGCACGGTGGGATGTTTAACATTTTTACAAATCATTTTTATAAATTTGCAATTTGTTCTTTCTCGATTTTGGGGATTCTTTTTCTGAATTTACTATAACATGTTAGTGAATTGAAAATCACACTCCGTTATCGGAAGTTTCTCGTGAATTTGTTGATATTAATAAACAAATACCAAAAAAAGGTAAGATGACAGGTAACTTTTTACAAGAAAAATTCACTATTTCAGAAAGTTTTTGTTGTTTTTACATGAAACTTGGTACATTCGGGTTTTCAAGATCGCTGGTTCCAAATCTGTTATCAGATATGGCGGATTCAATACAGAGGGCCGAATTTGTGAATTGTGAAGTTTGAAAATCTGATAACAGATTCGTGATCAACGACCCCGGAAACCCTCAGTGCAACTATTTTCATCAAAAAAAAGTTATCTGAAAAATGCATGCATCAAAGGGTTAATTGTTTTGAACGCAGGAACATTGAAAGACAAAATTTAATGAAGATATTTTATTTATTTTGCAACAAAGTTTATTCCGGGTACAGTAGCTGTTTTCTGACAAGGTGCTTGTAAGGCTTTCTGATATCTTGGACGAATCGCCCTAACGTGGTGTTCATACTCATTTTATATTTGATTCTATCATGCCTGGAATAACGATTATATTCCAGGTAGTAATCCAGTAAATCTGAAAATCAAAACGCACATACTTGGTTGTTGAAAAATGACCAGGAAAAGAAGCATGATACATGGTATCGGATAATCAATAATTTACTTCTCAACAATTGTAATTTATCTGCCTCAAATTGTTTTCTTGGTGATCTTCCCCTGAACGATACAGATATTTTGCCGGTATCAAAACAGCGGTTCAGAATACCTTCTTCTTGCCAAATTATCGTTGCTGCATCTCTGATGAATGTTTGGGGTTTTTGCCCCATTGTATTTGCCCAACTATCCTTCCCGACAAACACATCTAAGCCCAGATATATCTGGGAATACATAAGGAATAAAATCATTTAGTATTTACTTGTATATTTCGAAAGTGTCTTCGATCGTGACTTAAAATGAGTACTGGACACTATTTAAGCTTGTAAAAGTCAGGATCACCTTGCCATTGACTACATCAAATCGTCGTAGCCCATGGCACTCTGTGACTATCCCCTTGTTCGATACTGAAAATAAGTGATAAACATAATATGAGTATGACATGAATATTTTTGTCATGTGTAAAGTAATAACGTATATAAAAAGAGAGCAGAAGCCAGTTTAGATTGAGACGAAAATTCGTTAACAATGTCAAGATAAACTACACGAAGACATTTATCACAGGTAGACAAAAAAACCGTGACTTCGTTTGTTTTGAATTGACTACACGATGTGCAATCCAACGTCCCTAATAGAATTTCAGCCAAGGGAAATATGAATATTGAAAAAGAGGTTGATCTTCGTTGAAATTGTTGGCAATGAAGAAGCTGTAAAGAGACTGTGGCAGGTTACTGCACGTATATTTTTGTTTTCATCGAAAGTAGTATGACAAAATATGGAATAAAAACTGACTTTCACTCCTTTGATTTCACAATAAATGTCTTTACCTTGTCGTTTCTTCAACCTCTTCGGAGACGGTGCATCTGTTAGATGTGCTGAAACACAAGTGAAATTGTTGAAATCATAATCCGGTGCAAGCGTACAATCAAGTATATCAGGGTAGGTCTCACTGAGGATGAGTACGAATTTTGTCGCAGACGCTTCGTAAACTAACTTGAGGGAATTAATAATGAATATGTCACAAATTGTAGTTTTCTACCATGTCAACCCCGGACCATCTGACGATTTGACTGTATTTTTATATATATATATATAATAGGGTGGTCGTTAAAAAAAAATTTATTTTGGATGGCCTTCAATCGGTTCTAAATGTAAAAAAAATAATTTTCTAATTTTTCCAGATTTTTGATTTGACTCCATATGGACGCTATTTTCAGATGAACTTTTTTTAATTCGTAAAAATCACAATTAGAGAATTATTTTTTTCACATTTAAAACCGATTGAAGGCCATCCAAAATAATTTTTTTTTTAAAGACCACCCTAATATATATATATATGTAGTGGGGGGGCTCCGCCCCCCTGCGCGCTTCGCGCGCCAACCCCCCGCGTCTTGTATACGTAAAAACAACGGAAATTTTGAACAGATCTTTCAACAGATTACATACGATTACAATTACATACACAATTTATAAATTCCGCATTTTCATAAAATTATTAAAAAAAAAAAAGGAATTTAAGGTTGCTCTATTTAAAATATTTAGAGAATGAGATATAACGTCAATTAGTTAATTATAGGTGTATTCTTTTGACTTTGCGATCACTAATCGAAATGATGTTGAAATTATTATGTTAAATTGCGATTGCAAATAAACATTGATATATATTATAACTGTATGATATAATTTACTTAGTTTGATCATTTTTATAGTTTCTAATTAATTAATTAATTATCTACTTATTTACTGATTTTTCAATTTACTATAAAATAAACATTAACATACATTATAATTGTATTATCATAATAGTATTTATTTTACAAAGAGTAGAAGTGATTCTTAATAATTTAAAAATTATTTACTATTTATTATTTATTACTATCAGTGGATAATCCTGATCTATACAGATCTATTACCGACAACCTATCTACCTTACATCTGTGACCTTAAAAATCTATGGAAAACCCAGGAATTCTGGGAAAAACCCCGGACCTTTGACCTTTCACCCTGAAAATCTATGGGGAAAACCTAGGAATTCTGGGGAAAACCCAGGACCTTTGGCCTTTGGACCTTTGACCTTGAAAATCGATGGGAAAACCCAGGAGCTCTTACCTTTGACCTTGAAAATCGATGGGGAAAACCCAGAAAATTTGGGAAAACCCAGGAGCTTTGACCTTTGACCTCGAAAATCTATGGAGAAAACCCAGGAAATCTGGGGAAAACCCAGGACCTTTGACCTTTGACCTTTGACCTTGAAAATATATGGGGGAACAAAAGAACAAAGAAACAAAAGAACAAAGGAATTCTAGGGAAAACCCAGGAATTCTGGGAAAAACCCAGAAACAAAAGAGCAACGAAACAAAAGAACAACGAAACAAAGGAATTCTGGGGAAAACCCGGGAACTCTGGGAAAAACCCAGAAACAAAAGAACAAAGATACAAAAGAACAAAGAAACAAAAGAACAACGAAACAAAAGAACAACGAAACAAAGGAATTCTGGGAAAAACCCAGAAACGAAAGAATGTCTTTTGTTTCTTTGTTCTTTTGTTTCTGGGTTTTTCCCAGAATTCCTTTGTTTCGTTGTTCCTTTGTTTCGTTGTTCTTTTGTTTCTTTGCTGACACGGCGACGGCCGCGGCGAGAGATTTTTATAATATAGAGAGATATATATATTAGGGTGTGCCAAAAAAAAAAAAAAATTCAAACGCACATCAACATTCCGGTACATCTCAGCCAAATATGAGCTCTTAATATTGATATTAAGAACTGCCTATTTTAATAACTCAGATTAGTAACTAAAATTAGTAACTAAATTAGGCAGTTCTAAATATCAATATTAAGAGCTCATATTTGGCTGAGATATTCTATTTGAGATGCTTTACCGGAATGTTGATGTGCGTTTGAATTTTTTTTTTTTTTTTGGTTTCCACAATGAACTTCTAGAATTTCATGAAATTATTGAAAATACCATTGAAAGTAAGTTTAACAAGATATAAAGTCTAAGTATAATTTATAAACTACATAGCCATGGGTATGGGTAGATAGTGCAGGACTCCGAAATGCAATAAAAAGCTGGAGCGCTCAAAATATAAAATTTCTTCGTGAACATATTTTCTTGGTTCTAAATCCAACTTCTGTAGGACAACAATTATGTGTAAGATAACTAATGTCCCTGAACTGAAGGAAACCATCAACGCTACGCTAAAAATTGGCAGTTGCTAGATCAAAAATCCTTAATAATTGAGAAACTAATATCTTTTCATGAGAGATCAGCCATAGAAGAGCTCAGAACGCCAACGGAAGCCTTCTTCCGCAGCGTATCTGGTGTAACTGCTCGAACAAAGCTCTATTCAAAATGAGCGGCAGCAGTGAGCGCTGTTGGGCCATGCGTGAGTTACTGTTCTAAGGCAACAGCCAGAGATCAATAAGTGTTATAGATCAGCGTCAAGTTTTTCTGGGAACCACAATAGCTAATTCAATTCCTATTTTGATTTTCTATTTTGGGACGGTGAATCTACAGATGCAGGGCGAAGAAGATTCGCGGTCTGAGATGCCACCGCAGCAGAAATAGAGAAAGATACGTTGATCATAAAGTTTTATGATATGACCGTTCCAATCATTTTGTGCCATATATACTGGAGGATTTAATTACCTTACACCAGTTTTCACTAAAATGCCATTTACTCAGAACTATCTTTTCAGCTACGCTAAATGCTTCTTGAGTTTGAGTTTTGCTCCGATCAACTTCTCTTTCACAGTGAAGATTCACATACACCTTATGCACAAAATGAGGGATCAGTTTCATTCTATTGCAAAAGGAACATTCTTTTTGGTCTTATATAACATGCAAAATGCTAAAAATTTGAAATAAAAAATAATAAATTCTCTCAAAATGAAACGAGTGATCCAATCTCAAATCCAATCCCTCACTTTTTTCGCCTCAGTGTGTTGAAGACCTCAAACGAAGAGGAATATGATGCGATGAAAACTAAGACGCAAGAAGCATTTTGAATTTAAGTACATTTTTACCATTGAATGTTGCGTAGCTTCTACATTTCTCAAGTAATCTTAATGCTTAAGGTGTGATTTTCTTAGTTTTGGAATACACTTTCACATGATCTATTAATAATTTCGATCATAAGAAAGATGTAGAAGTTTTCAGTTTTACTAGGGTCTTCCCTTAACATCGGTCTAGAGGCCCCAAATTTCACCATTCATCTAGTCTGACTATATTCTCAAGTTTTTGGGGTACGCTGAGAGTAAACAAAAAAATCGGTGTTACCTCAACACCGTCTAATATGTATACAGGATGATTCAGAATTCATGACAAATCTCTCGAGGGGAACTCTTGTCAAAATAGGGATTGAAAGTTACTTAGCCATTTTTCTGAAAAATATTTTTTTTTCTTGGAAATTTTTTTTGCAACAAACAATTTTTTTTCACCATTTTTTTTTCGTGACTAATCTCTTGACGGGTTAATCCTTGTCAAAATTGGAAGCAAAAGTTCCTTAGCCATTCTTTCGAAGAATGATTGTTTTTCCTTAATGGAACCATAACACATTTTTTCAACATCTTCCACCGAATAAGAAACTTTCACTGAGAAATCCTCTAATATTGAAAAAAAACAAAACTTATTGGCATCATATGGGATTCTTTAAAATTGGAAAATGATATGAAAGAAAAATAAAATAGTTGAAAAACAAAATTATTTGTCGAAAAAAAATCATTTTCCAGAAAAATGGCTAAGGAACTTTCGATCCCAATTTTGACGAGGATTAACCCCTCAAGAGATTCATCACGAATCCTGAATCACCCTGTATATTATATAAATACATATAGGTATATAAATATATATATATAATATGAATATATATTCATTACCTAGATCAGGTGCACGAATGTTTCTCGTGTGAGCTTTTTCTTGTGAAGTTGAAGCCTGCACAACGCGGTGAGCGTGTCTGTACCCATCTGTATCATTATCTCTATCCTGCTGTCCAATTTGGCGACGAGAAGTTATAGTTAGAGATTGTTCTCGTGATCCTCTTCTACTGGTTCTTTGGGAATCTATGCACAGAGAATAAGAAAGAATTGCCACTTGTTATTGCTATAATCTGAATGAATTACAACATAAGGATACAAGAATGTATGTGTATACAGTCGGACCTCGCTTATATCAAGTCGTCGGTACCGAGCTACTTCACTTATATAAAGAAATGAGGGGTCCCCACTCCTTCGTCGCACTGCGGCGCACTACTCACTGCGCACCGAAACTTGCGGGTACTATCTTGGATTCGTGGAAATGCGTGTTATGGTGGGGGGTAGGAGAAAGCAGAATCTTGATATAAGTGAAGCAGAACTACTTGATATACGTGAAACTTGAAATAAGTGAAGTTGAAATAAGCGGGGTCCGACTGTATACACAATTTTTACATACATATTACCTAGTTCAACTTCATCACTCTTGAGTATGCTTGATGTCGATGCCTCGTCTCGTCTTTTATTGGTATTGGTACTCTTACGCATTGGAATTTCCATTGAATCATCATCAAGGTGTTCGGGATGTTCTTCGTCTAGAAGGCCCTCGTTGTCTAGATGATGTTTCTTCGTGATCTTTTCGATTTTTGTAATTTTGCATGGTCCCCCAGGCTTTTGTTTCAAAATTGTTTGTTGTTCCAAATCTACGCGCAGAAAACGGAACAAATTATGATACTATAGTTGATGCTATAATCTGAATGAATTACAACATAAGGATACAAGAATGTATGTGTATATACACAATTTTTACATACATATTACCTAGTTCAACTTCATCACTCTTGAGTTTGCTTGATGTCGATGCCTCGTCTTGTCTTTTATTGGTATTGGTTCTCTTACGCATTGGAACTTCCATCGAATCATCATCAAGGTGTTCGGGATGTTCTTCGTCTAGAAGGCCCTCGTTGTCTGGATGATGTTTCTTCGTGATCTTTTCGATTTTTGTAATTTTGCATGGTCCCCCAGGCTTTTGTTTCAAAATTGTTTGTTGTTCCAAATCTACGCGCAGAAAACGGAAAAAATTTTGATACTATAGTTGAGTTGAGGGAAGACCCTACTGAGATTTTGAACAAAATCGCCGAAAAATTCAATTTTGCGTTTTTGCTGGAAATATACTCTAGGAGCCTGTCTCCGTCTTGTGACAAATATTTAAGGCCCTCCGATTTTTTCTAGTTTACGGGCAGCTAATTCTATAAAAAAATTTATTAAAAAAAAAAATTTTGTTTGCTTCTCCACAATGAACTTCTAGAATTTCATGAAATTATTGAAAATACCATTGAAAGTAAGTTTCATAAGATATAAAGTCAAAGTATAAACTACATACCCATGTATGGGTATGGGTACTGCAGGACTCCAAAATGCAATAAAAAGCTGGAGCGCTCAAAATATAAAATTTCTTCATGAACATATTTTCTTGGTTCTAAATCCAACTTCTGTATGACAACAATTATGTGAAAGATAACTAATGTCCCCAAAGGAAACCATCAACGCTACGCTAAAAATTGGCAGTCGCTAGATCAAAAATCCTTAATAATTGAGAAACTAATATCTTTTCATGAGAGATCAGCCATAGAAGAGCTCAGAATGTCAGCGGAAGCCTTCTTCCGCAGCGTATCTGGTGTAACTGCTCGAACAAAGCTCTATTCAAAATGAGCGGCAGCAGTGAGCGCTGTTGGGCCATGCGTGAGTTACTGTTCTAAGGCAACAGCCAGAGATCAATAAGTGTTATAGATCAGCGTCAAGTTTTTCTGGGAACCACAATAGCTAATTCAATTCCTATTTTGATTATCTGTTTTGGGACGGTGAATCTACAGATGCAGGGCAAAGAAGATTCGCGGTCCGAGATGCCACCGCAGCAGAAATAGAGAATCTGAGATACGTTGATCATAAAGTTTAATGATATGACCGTTCTAATCATTTTGTGCCATATATTCTGGAGAATTTAATTAACTTATACCAGTTTTCACTAAAATGCCATTTACTCAGAACTATCTTTTCAGCTATGCTAAATGCTTCTTGCGTCTGAGTTTTGCTCCGATCAACTTCTCCTTCGCAGTGAAGATTCACATATGCCTTATGCACAAAATGAGGGATCGGTTTCATTCTATTGTAAAAGAAACTTTTTTTTCAGATTTAAATAACATGCAAAATGCAAAAAATTTGAAATAAAAAATAATAAATTCTCTCAAAATGGAACGAGTGATCCAATCTCAAATCCGATCCCTCACTTTTTTCGCCTCACTTTGCTGAAGACCTCAGACGAAGGAGAATATGATGCGATTAAAACTCAGACGCAAGAAGCATTTTGAAGTTCAGTACGTTTTACCATTGAATGTTGCGTAACTTCTAGATTTCTTAAGTAATCTTGAAGCTCAAGGTGTGATTTTCTTAGTTTTGGAGTACACTTTCACATGATCTATAAATAATTTCGATCGTATGAAAAATGTAAAAGTTTTCAGTTTCACTAGGGTCTTCCCTTAACAAAACGAATATATTCAAATTGTCATCAATCGTGTAGTGGAATTCATCTTGCAGAAAGGAAGAAAAGAAACAAACTTAAAGCTGTTAGAATCTGCCAGTTGGTGATCTTAAAACTGTACATAAGAAAACTGAAATTTATAACAAAAATTATGAAATGAAATTTGTGTAAGATTTACACTAAATTGTCTTTTCTTGTCTTCAACGTCATCTGTTTCACATAATAACGTAAAGCCACTTTGCTCCAATGAATCCTAATAACGAAAAAGTTTTATTCAAAGTATGGTACCTGGCTTTGTCTGTTCAGGGTTATCGTTGTCACTGTCTGAATCAACGATGTTGGCTCGAGATTCCAGCTGTTTTTGGCCATAAAACGTGACCAACTCCTCTTCTGCTTTCTGGTTTTTCCTATCCTGGACACTATTAGTCAGCTCCTAAAAGAGAATAATTATGTAATAAGGAACTGCATGTACTGAACTCACTCGTGCCTTGGTTCACCTCTGCATGGTGAAGGCAGAACTTGATGCTTGCTCAGGTTGAAAAAATATGCTTGGCTAATATCTGTTTTTCGAAATTTATTATCGTTCCATAACAAACCTTTTGAATAATCTTCGCCTTCTCTTGGGATGCTGTCACACTACATTCAATATCCGTCGAGCTCGATAAATGGCAATACTTTTTGTTCGGAAACTTGACCCGTTTCGCAGTGATTTTGTTTTTGACGTCACTTTCTGATTCTGGAATTTCAACGACAACAAGTGTTAATAGACATGTAGATGTACGGTATATTGTGCAAACCTTTCTCCAACACCAATACTGAAAATATGCAATAAATGAAATTCAAACAACTTCATCAGTTTAAATATAATTATTAATTCGGTCGTCCGATTTCAATAACTCATCGTGATGATTCTATTTGGTGTGCGGTCGATCTCCGAAGGAAGGGTGTTAATGATTCAGATAATTAAGGGGTATATGCACACCTTGATAATAATTTTTTTCAAATCACTGCTACACTCTGAAAAAACATTTACGTGACTCAAGTCAGTTTTTTGCAGTTGATTAGTGCTATTTTCATACATAGTTCATGATTTTTCCAGATTTTATGTCCTCCGCTGAACAAAAATTTAGTCCATCGAAGAAAGAGTAGTTGTCGTGCGGTACAGGTTGCTGCGTTGCATAAAACTTCTTCAAATTGGAAGGAAATATTCTGTATGAATGTAATTTAGGGTCAAACCAATAATATTTCCTGAATTCAAGTGTCAGACATAGACATTTTTTATTGTAAAATATTTTTTCCAAAACGATGGAAACTTTGTTCAAATAGCACTAATCAACTGCAAAAAACTGAGTCACTAAAATGTTTTCTCAGAGCGTAGCAGTAATTTGAAAAAAATTATTTTCAAGATGTGTATATTCCCTTAAGTGACCCAGCGGACAAAGTCCTGCAGCCTCGATGATGCTACGGAACAGCACGTCCTTCAATAGATATTTTCAATCGGGCGCTTCGCAAGAGTTCGGACGGAGACCCATAGCTGCAGTGTCTATGATACCTCTCCGAAGCTGACCAGGATGATCCGCTAGGTCACGAGACTTTAATACACCCAGCGTGACAGGTGAAACGAAAACGGACATGGTTATACACTCACAAATAAGCGGACGTCAGCTGGTGGAACAATGAATCCCATGTGCTACTGGCTTAGGTTAATGAACATTTTTTGGCCTGCCCCGGAACATGCTGTACATAAAAAAATATGAACTTACCACCAAGATACAAGACATGTGCCTTGTGGTACCTCTCATCGTGATTTCCAGTTTTCGAAGCGAAGTTCACCCGATAATACACATAATAAAATGTATTTTTAACAAAATCATCCTCATGGCTTGGTGCAAAGTCTTTGAAATTTTTTCCTCTTCTCTCTTTGACCGATTCAATAGGCACGATGTGGTATTCACTCGACACTTGGTCTTTAAAGCGCACACAGGCGAACTTATTAGCTTTTCTCTTCGATATCTCTAGCTCGTCCATTTCAAAGCACAAGTTCAAGTAACCGAAATTTCCAGTCTTGCGAAGCTGCAACTGCAGGTACGTGTGGTCGGCTTGAACGTATAGTACTCGACTCGATGCAAACAAGGTCTTTTAGAACGCATTTCGAAGACTATTCCCGCCCGTGTATCGTCTGCTGCAGAGCGTCAGACGCACGGACGATTGAGAGGAGACAGAGGATTGGTTGACACTCTTTTCAAATGTACGCCATTGGTGACAGCCGAATGAAAATATGACGCAGTTTGGTAAATACCTGAGACCATACAGGGTAAATACACTATTTCTCTCTCTCTTTCTCTTTCTCAAGTTTATCGTTCACGCTGCCGGCTGCCCACTGACTACGTTTCCACCGGAGGGTGAGTCGTGTTAGGTTCAAATTCGAGCCAATGAGAAATAAGATTTGAAAAGACTACCGTAATTTCTTTTTAAATCTTATTTCTTATTGGCTCAAATTTCAACCTAACCCGACTCTGACCCTCCGGTGGAAACGTAGTCACTGTCAGCCCACAACGAGTTCGTGTTCAAGCAACGTCACCCCACGTTTTTCGTTTATAAAATCAATTCGAGTATTCGAAAGTATTTCTATCCCCGGAAATGAGTCGAAGGTATCCTTCGTATAAACAGCACTTAATATCTAAGAGTGATGAAGATTTGAGTACTTATTCCTTGAGAAAAATACGAAAAAAGGAATCTTTGGAATCACCTAACCTGAAAGAAACCAACGTAACGTGCGTAAGTATAATTATTTCCCATTAAATAATATCATCAAAATTTATGTTTTTCATAGTACAGCTGTGTTGAGAGTCGTATGAGAGTACGGTAATCTCATAGAACTTATATTACTGGAACGGGAAGGGGAATAGAGCTGTTGGGCTGACGCCAACATGTTGAGACGGAGATATATCTCGTTCTCCTTTTGCAACGTCTGTCTTCCCTTGCCGCACAGGCGCACACCTCCCTAGTCGGAGCCATTCCTAACCTATAACGTCATCCACGAGTAACCATTATGTCAGATTGTTTGCTTGGATGATAATTGTTAATAGTATATTAATTTATAACCGTTGTCAGTAAATGTATAACGAAACTATTTCTGTGATACATAATAGATTACACTTTACGCTAACCCTAACCTATCAATCTTCGCACGATACTATTTAGGCGAGGGGTTTGCGCGGAGAGGGGATCAACTGGACGTTGCGAAAGGAGAGAGAGATATATATATATCTCTGTCTCAACATGTTGGCGTCAGTCTTAGAGCCGCGGGACACTCCCAGAAAAGTGCTCTGAAAACGATCAACCGACCAATTGCGTACTAGTGCCTAATTTGTTTTTTTCGATCAATTGAATAATGTTCAAATATGGAAAATATGTATTTTCATCATTCTAACCTCAAAATCGCAACTTCGTCGCAATTTCTCGGCAATCCTGATGAAAAATAATGATCGTTACTTGTACGTAAAGGCTTTTTGACGAACCTCGTTGTGCACTCGCCTTCGGCTCCTGCCGTAATTTTTTTTTTTAATTTTTTTTTTTTTTTTTTTGTAATTCTCTACAAAAAAGCTCTGATATATTTTTCTCGTAATCTCAACAGATAAAAAGTTATCAGGCTTTGAAAAAAATGAATAAATAAATAAAAAAAAAAAAAAACGAAAAATTGAAAAAAAGTTGAAAAATTAAATTTCCTACAAGAATATGTGAATCGAAATTGGAATAAAATTTTTGTTCGGAGTTTTATGCAGAAAAAACGAAAAAAGAAATATTTCATGTCTTGTTCTTTCGTTTATTCTGCATAAAACTCCGAAAATAATACATTTCAGTATGAGTATGGAAAGGCTTTTTTGACAAAACGAGAGGTTTACGGCACGAGCCGAAGGCGAGTGCTGTAACTCGTTTCGTCAAAAAGTCTTTACGTACAAGTAACGATTATTATTTTTCATCAGGAAATCCTTCTTCGCGACTTCGTCGCGATTTTGAGGCTAGAATGATGAAAAAAATTTTATTCCAATTTCGATGCACATATTCTTGTAAGAAATTTTGTCTCTCATTTTCCCGAATTAATTTTTATTCGGATTCTGGGGATACTGAATTTGGTTGACCTTCAGAATATTTATTCAGTCGAAAAATTTTTGAGAAAATAAAAAAAAATAAAAGCGAAATACTTGTAACGAAATACCTCTGGCGCGTATTTCTACCCATTAAGAGTCATTCCAAGAGGTTGCCAACCCGTAAATTTGTTACAAAATGTATATCGACAGCCTAATAACATAGTCACGCAAGCGCCATAATTTTGGCCTTTTTTTATATTTATGTGATAGAAACGTATCTCCATTTTTCTTTTATTTTCGCACTCGTCAATGTATTTGAAACATTTTCGCGGTATAAATAAAAATTTGAAACACAGAAGCGTAAGTGCCATTTTTTTGTGTGAAACAGACGTATGTACAGTCCGGTTTGGTAACAGAAGAACGTATCTCCACAAAAAAATGGAGATACGTTACTATGTTACAAATCATTTGACACTCGGAAAAGTTGAGACCACGTAAGTGTGGAGTTACGACTGTGTCACACAAAAAAACGTGGAGATACGACTGTGTCACACAAAAAACGTGGAGATACGTCACTATCACACCGAATTATGGATGATGGCTCTATGCATTCATCAAAGAATTTCCAATGCAGAGAACCATTTTTTTGGAGATAAGTTTGTCTGACCTCGAAAAAGTCCATTTTTGGCGCTTACGTGACTATGTTATTAGGCTGTCGATATGTTTCATATCTTCCGATGGCATTTAATTGATAAAAAAAAAATAATCACGAACTAGTACGCGATTGTTCGCTGCATGCTCGAAACAGGGGGTGTCCCGCAGCTCTATCCCCACTTATTGCGTAAATGGGCTATTCCCCTTCCAGTAATATAAGTTCTATGGGTAATCTCTGATGGTGCATTGATCCTTGAAGAAGTATAAATGCATTGGAAAAAAATTAAAATTAAAATAAACCAGACAGATTTAGCCGAATACGTCGCTTTTTTACATTATACAGGGTGTCGCAAAATTCGCGGACCATCTGCATACCAGCGGATTCCTTGCGAAAAATTTAGACGAAAGTTATCCATGCAAAACAGTCCGCGGGGTCTTAGTTTTTCCGCGAAAGCACTTATTTAGGAACCAATCAGCGTTCGTCTTTAGAATATACTGTCTAAAATCCGCATTGCTGTCCGCCCCACTACAGAGAAAAAGACAATAATGTGTGGTGTTCCCCGTCGTGCTTGAAGCCGCCGTGAGCGCTCTACATTAGACGGCGGAGCGGGGAACACCACACATTTTTTTATTTTCCTCTGTAGTGGGGGGAACGGCGATGCGGATTCTAGACAGTATTTTCTAAAGACGAACGCTGATTGGTTCGTAATTAAGTGCTTTCACGGAAAAACTAGGACCCCGCGGACTTTTTTGCATATATAACTTTCGTCTCAATTTTTCGCAAGGAATCCGCTCGAAATCCGCTAGTATGCAGATGGTCCGCGAATTTGCGACACTCTGTATAGGTACTACTGTACAGTGCCACTTGCCTCATGTCCACGGGTTCTGGGCATAGATTCTGGTTCTTGTACCGCGACGTAGCACCTGGCGTTAACCTATAATTAGTGACTTATCCGGCGGCTCCTGATTGGCAGCGCTAGGCTGCTAATGGGTTAATGCCGGCCGCTACGTCGCGACAAAAGTACCAGAATCTATGCCCTGGTTAATGAATTCTTATTGAAAAGATCTGAGATTCCTTTTACCACCGTACTTTGTAATTGTTAGGGTTGTCAGGAAATACAGCAACGAAGCCAGTTTGCGGATGATGCTACTACATCTAGATCCAGTGATGGAATAACAAGTGGAAATATATCACTTTCTACAGCTTGTGTACAGGTAACATACATCGACGACGAAGAAATTGGGACTAAATTTTCTACACACAGAAAGGTGTGTACATTTTTCTTCTGAATTAAATCTTTCTGAAATCATTATGAATGATTCTGCCACAGCCAATACAGTCTCTATACAGGGTGATTCAGAATTCGTGACGAATCTCTTGAAGGGCTAATCCTTGTCGAAATTGGAATCGAAAGCTCCTCAGCCATTTTTCCGAAAAATGATTCTTTCCTTGGAACTATAACACGTTTTCATTGGCATCATTTGAGATTCTTTAAAATTGACAAATGATATGAAGAAAAAAATAATAATAATTGTAAAAAAATCGTTTGTCAAAAAAAAAAAAAAAAAAAAAATTCCAACAAAAAAGGTAATTTTTCGGAAAAATGACTAAGGAACTTTCGATTCCAATTTTGATAAGGATCCACCCCTGGAGAGATTCGTCACGAATTATGAATCACCCTGTATATGCAGGTATTGAATCATACCACGACGAGAAGTTATTTTAATTCATAGAAAATGAAATAGTTATCCCAGAGTTTTGCAAATTGTGCAAAATTTGATTTGTCAGATTTGATTAACCTTTGTGAAGTAATTTGATAGTGAGATCGCCCCATATTCATTCATTTAGTGTAATGATTTTGGTTTGCTATAGATGTTTTTCATAATTACCCGGTCACTGTTTCTAATATCTACAACATGTGATATCACATTGGCATCAGAATGCAAAACTGATGTTACAATTCAATGCAGAACAAAAAACTTGATCCGATAGGATGAAATGTTTTAGAGAGTGCTGACGCCCTCCATCACAATTGTATGTGGATGGACGAAAGAGTTCCTCCTTCGTCATGTGCGTGATTAACTTGCAACATGTACCGTGAAGTTAAGAGGAAACCGAACGATGGCCGCACTATAGTTCGACTAACACACGCTCGCGTTGCGTACATGAGCTGCTAGTGACTGCCAACTCGGTTCAACCGGCACCTCAAGAATACTAAACTATAGTTAAGTATGCTTGAGCCTCGGTGACAGGCGCCGGGCGAATCGAGTTGGCAGTCACTGGCAGCGAGTAGAAGCTCACGTACGCAACGCGAGCGTGTGTTGGTCGAACTATAGCGTGGCCATAGTTCGGTTTCCTCTTGACTTCACGGTATCTTTCCACGGGTCTATTAAATGAAAGTGTTGTGGTGAAGCTTGTGAAAACTCTTTCCAACACTTGCTCTTGTAGGAGCAAATATTTTCTTCTGTGTTTGAATTGGAACTTCAGTCTTCGCACTTTTCGACGCCTATGTGGGATCGTCTGCAATGTTATAGGAATTGAAAACTACGACCAGATCAATATAAAAAACATCAATCACGCTGAATAAATGATTATGATGACAATCTTACGATCATATTGCCTTGACATAAGTTATTTGAATAGGGAGTATCACATATCTTTGTAACAAGAATATTATTTTATTCCTCGATTCAAGAATATTATTTCATTTGTCAATGATACTGAAGGTCAGTATAGTAGAGTCATAATCTGATAGGATTAGACGAATTCACGCGTCAATTGATATTTTCAGAACTACTAGAAGGCATGATAAAAAAGGGGTATACCATTTCAATCTCAAAACAATGAGAACTATTTTAATAACCTTACTTTCTCCCATATTTGTTGTAGAATGATGACTTCGGTTCGAGTGATTCCTTACAATCACTGCATGCAATACAGCCAGAAATAGCTGAAGAAGTGTTTGGCAATGAAGACCACAACGAAGACCATCATCATGGAAGCATCGAGTCTTCCAATGAACCACAAAATCTTTACGATCTTATGCGGATGCCTGGTTTTTGTGATATTGTTTCAACGCCCCTGAACAAAAGCCCAGGGGAGATTCTTTTAATGACACTGAAATTTGGTATAACCAATATGTTGACACAAACTGCGATTTCGAATCTGCTTAAACTAATCAACACTTTATTTGTCGAACCAATCTTTCCACATTCGCGATATTTCATCGACAAACTGTTTAATCCTAAGAACAATGTCGAATTCCATGCAGTTTGCCCTACGTGCTCGGAATATGTTGGAAAAGTAAAAGATTTCGAATCTGTTGTCATATGCCCAGTTTGTGACTCTAATGTGGATTTGGCCAATCCGTCGTGTCTACACTTTTTCACTATAATAGACCCATCTATTGCAATAGCAGAGCACTTACAGACATATGAAGACCATTATGATTTTGTTGTCCGGGAGAGATGTCATGAAAAAGAACACATAAGAGATATTTATGACGGTAAATGTTACCGTACGTTTGTGTCTTCTTTGGATGATAGCGTAAAACCAAATTATGCAACGGTTACCTTTAACACGGATGGGATACCGGCATTTGAATGCTCTCAAAACTCGATCTGGCCTATTCAGTTGATGATCAATGAGTTACCAGTTCAAGATAGGTTTCGAAACCTTATTACTTGTGGCTTGTGGTTCGGTAAAAATAAGCCCGACATGAACATTTTCATGAAACCATTCCGGGATATGATGAATAAAATTTCCACTTCAGGCATCGAATGCGAAATTAAAGGAGAAAGTCGCCTCATCAAAGTTTACGGTGTATCTTGTTGTGTAGATGCAGTTGCTAGAGCCCCCATGCAAGGCGTTAAGCAGTTCAATGGTAGTTACGGGTGTGGATGGTGCCTACACCCAGGAGTATATATGAAAGAAGCAAAGTGTTTAAAATATCCTACTCTCGATTATACTCCAGAAGCAAGAAATCTGGATAACACAGTAGCTTTCATGAAAGAATTCAAAAGAACAAGCAAACCGGTTCGCGGAATACAAAGCGTATCACCACTTCTAAATTTGATTGGCTTTAATATTATATTTGGATTTGTCCCTGACTACATGCACTGTATTCTAATAGGGGTTGCAAAGCAAATCACAGAGCTTATGCTCAATTTACTTTCCTCCGAAGATCTAAATTTCCTCAGTGATCAGTTATTGTGTATAAAGGCTCCCAATCAGCTTGTTCGGCTGACTAGACCGCTAACTGATAGAAAATTCTGGAAAGCTCGTGAATGGGAGAATTGGGTGCTTTATTATAGTTTGCCTATTCTTTCTCTTAAATTGGAACAAAAATTCATTCAGCACTGGGGGTTGTTAGTGGAAAGTCTATACATCTTATTGCAAACTGACATCACATACCACAAGTTAGAACACTCTGACATTTTATTGAATAAGTTCGTTGTACAAACGGAACAACTGTACTCAGGAAAAGCCATGACTTACAATGTACACCAACTTTTACATATCGCAAAAAGTGTGTATAATTAGGGTCCACTTTGGGCTCATTCGACTTTTGCATTCGAAGCTGGAAATGCTCAAATATTAAAAGCAATAAAATGTGCAAAAGGCGTAAATTTGCAGATTTTACGGTATATGAATTTGACCATTAATATAGGTATACTAGAAAAAAAAATTTTCTCCAATACTTGCGCGATAACAAAAGAATATTGCCAACAACTTACCGCACCAAAAATGAAGAAATTCCTCAGAATTTCACAAAAATTTCATCAAAAAGGTATCACTTACTTGGGCAAAGGTGACAAAGTCGTAAATGATCTACAAATACTTGCAGATGCCGATTTGAACTTAAATGATACCACAGCGTTCACAAGAATGGTTAAAGATGGGTGCCTCTACTTATCCCACTTGAAAAATAATAAACGCTCCAATAACTGTATTGCACAAATGACTGACGGTAGATTAATCCGGATAATCAAATTTCTGGTTGACAAACCAAGGAATAAAGAATTTACTCTTTGTAACGTGATCCAAACTAGTGGACACGATATTTGTAATAATTATTCCACATTACAGAAAATTAGGTGTACAGAAAACGAAGTTTTATTAGTCCCAACAACGAATATAAACCGAATTTGTATTTATATTGAGGGAGCGCGTGAATTGTATGTATGTCCACTGCCAAATTTGTATTTTTATTAAGCGTTTACACTTGGAAATTTTGGAAAACTCGAATTTCTCAGTTTCCTGAAGTCAGTCAAATCTGTATAAGAATGTGTAAATGACAATTCTGCATGTATAATGATATTATGTATGGATATATAATCTGTAGTATTTGTCTAACAATTTTCCGCAGTGATATTTTTGTAAAACAGTATTAAAGATCAATCAAATTTCAATTATGGAATGAGGTAATGCCAATGTAAAAAGCGTACAAAAATCACGTGGTTAGATAGATGGTTGATTAACAAAAAAAATATGGTACGTATTAGGGTGACCCTTATTTGGGGGTCGGTAAAACTTTGACCATGACACCCCCTAGATCAGTTCCAAATAAATAAATAATAATCTGGGTGAAATTTGAGCTCTGTAGCTCATTGGGAAAGGGTGCCTGTAAGCCCGTATTTTTGCCCATTCAATTAACATAGGATTTGTCATCGAAAAAATTCATTTTTTTTTCACGTGCCTGTAGTGCGCTGGAAAAATCCACTACTCCGTCACTTCAGAGTGTCATAGTTATTGAGTATGTACAAATTTTTTCAGTCATCTAAAACCATATTTCACAGAGTAGCCGCTGCCGACAGATTCTAGTTTTGGAAAAAAATCAAATTTCTCATAACAATGGAAAGATAATATCATATACGTAAGCCTTTTGGGATAGAAAGAAGTGTAGTTTTTACAAAACTAGAATCTGTCGGCAGCGGCTACTCTGTGAAATATGATTGTAGATGATTGAAAAAATTTGTACATACTCACTAAATATGACACTCGAAAGTGACGGAATAGTGGATTTTTTCAGCGCACTACAGGCACGTGAAAAAAAAATGAATTTTTTCAATGAGAAATCCTATGTTAATTAAACGGGCGAAAATACGGGCTTACAGGCACCCTTTCCCATTGAGCTACAGAGCTCGAATTTCACCCAGATTATTATTTATTCATTTGGAACTGATCTAGGGGGTGTCATGGTCAAAGTTCCACCGACCCCCAAATAGGGGTCATCCTAGAACGTATGTACATATTCATATTAACACACGTATTTTGTATTTTTCGTTGAAAATGCAGACGATGCAAAGAATTTTGTGAATGACTAAGAATTTTAGTTCTTGAAAAAATGTAACGAATAAAATTTTAATCTTTACTAAATCTTGTCTTTCAATGTTCCTGCGTTCAAAACAATTAACCCTTTGATGCATGCATTTTTCAGATAACTTTTTTTTGATGAAAATAGTTGCACTGAGGGTTTCCGGGGTCGTTGATCACGAATCTGTTATCAGATTTTCAAACTTCACAATTCACAAATTCGGCCCTCTGTATTGAATCCGCCATATCTGATAACAGATTTGGAACCAGCGATCTTGAAAACCCGAATGTACCAAGTTTCATGTAAAAACAACAAAAACTTTCTGAAATAGTGAATTTTTCTTGTAAAAAGTTACCTGTCATCTTACCTTTTTTTGGTATTTGTTTATTAATATCAACAAATTCACGAGAAACTTCCGATAACGGAGTGTGATTTTCAATTCACTAACATGTTATAGTAAATTCAGAAAAAGAATCCCCAAAATCGAGAAAGAACAAATTGCAAATTTATAAAAATGATTTGTAAAAATGTTAAACATCCCACCGTGCATGTAAGGGTTTAAAGATTTTAACTTGCTTGAAAATTTATTCGATTTTTGGTTTAAAATCTAATCCAAAATCAGAAGATCTGACATAGAATCGTGGATAGGATGTGATATGAGATCTCACTTGAGATGCGATACGACATCTCACTCAAGATAGGATATGAGATCTGTTGCAAGATCGTACATGAAATTTCATAACTACGTCCCAGTTCAAATTCGTAGACGAAATCTTAGGTGAGATCTCATTTGAGCCATCATGAGATCTCGTTTAGACTCACATTAGAATTCGTCTGAGATCTTTCATCGGATCTCATCTCAATATTTTCAGTAGGGTAGATCCAGTGATCTTTTTGTTTTCCGCTGTATCATTCACATTCCAATTTATACTGTTATAAACTTTGTCTACACGTTTTTTTCTGATATGTGAAATCAGAGACAATGGGTATCCGTTGTTTAATAATGTGTTTTGTACAAGCTTTAAGTTTTTTTCCCTAAATCTAGGGTGTGCTAATAGTAGAGCTCTATCAAATAATCCAATAGCTACGCTTCTTTTATATTGCAATGGATGATGAGAGTTGTAATTCACATATCTGCCTGACCACGTGTCCTTACAATACCAATCAGTTACAATGCGATTGTTATCATTGATTATAGATACATCCAAAAAGCTGATACGTTTATTATTCTCCACCTCATGCGTAAACCTAAGTTTGGGGTGAAAATTATTGAAAGCCTGTACAAGCGCATTAACATTGTCTTTGTGGACACAGGTGAGGATGTCATCAACGTAACGTTTATAAAAAGTGAGTTTAAAAGGTAGTGCTTTGATTACTTTTTGCTCCAAGCATTCCATGACATAATTCGCCACTGCAGGGCTGATGGGAGATCCCATGGCCACACCAAATATTTGTTTATAAAATTTATCATTATGTATAAAGAAGGTTGAGTCTAGGCAGATCCTAATTGATTCTAAGAACTCTTTCTTAGTTATTGTTGTATGGTTTTTGATTTCCGACCAGTTTTTACTAATTACGGTCAGAGCTAGTTTAGTTGGAATGTTAGTGAAAAGAGATACTACGTCCAGTGATATCAGTACATGGTCAGGTGGAATACAGGTATTACTAATCTCCCTTACACATGACCACGAGTCCCTTACATGATACTCCGTTTTTCCTACTACATTAGATAGTATATGAGCCAGAAATTTCGATAGTTTGTATGTGGGAAAGTCAATATTCGAGACAATTGGTCTGAGTGGAGTGTTGTTCTTATGGATTTTTGGTTGGAAATAGATCTTCGGTGGGAGTGAATTGTGTGTTTTAAGTGATTTCGATGTTTCCATCGAGATCTGATCTTTTCTTTCCATCAACTTAATGTGTTCATTAACCTGTTTTTCAATACTGTTGGTAAGATTTCTACATGGTAAGTAAGTTTCAGTGTCATTAAGAATTAGTGATGCTTTGTGATCATACTCATCCCTGTACATAGCTACGGTTACATTACCTTTATCAGCATTAGTGATAATTAGGTTAGTTTGTGTTTTGAGAAATTCTTTAGCCTTTTTGAACCTATTATTAATCATACTTTGTTGTTTTTGACCTGACTGTTGCTGAGTCACCCTGGCAATTTGACTAGCGACCTTGGCTCTGATTTTATCTTTAGATTCATCATCTTTACCTACTAATACAGCTTCAACCGAAGAAATGATCTCATGGACTGGGATATCCTTGTTAGTGTATGGAAGTCCATGTTTCGGGCCAGCCGCTACATATTCTTGACAGTAATCAGGGATGTTTATATTTGTCAGATTAACCAACCACTCTTTAGTGGTGTGGTTATCACTAGAGTTGTTGTAAATTAGTCTATCCAGCTTGTTTATGTTCTTGGATTTGGTAGCGATAAACGTTTTTTCACAACTGATTATGTCATCATTGAATTTTTTGAGGTTAGGTTCTGATGGAGTAGATGTTAGAAATGTTGATATCTGTGTGTTTAGAGAGTTTGACAAATCCCTAACCGATTTATACGTTCGTGCAATTTCTAGGTTAAGAATAGTTTTCTGCAAATGTTGGAGTGAGTTGATGAAGGCTTTTTTATGATGTAAATGACTAAATTGGCTAAGGTTAATTTTTAAAAACTTAGGGAGTAAACCTTTTTGCCTGCATTTTAATAGGAAAATCTTTCTATTTTTCACCTTAGCTAATTTGGAGCGTGTCTTTCTAATCTTGTTTCTTAAATTATTCGATCCGTTGAGGTAAGATGAACGTGCGGGATGTTGTTTCCCACGCTGTAGCTCTGGCATGTTGAAAGTGACGACCAACAATTGTACATCCGAATGACAGCAGATATGGTATATTTTTCGTGACCTTGGAGTGTGTAGTTTATGAATATTTTTTCGTCGGAGGAGGTCATAAGAAAAGGAAACCAAAACGATTTTTTTATTTTAGTTTTCGACGTTTCGGCTGGGCCCAGCCAGCCATCTTCAGGCTACATTTATCAAAAAAAAAAAAAAAAAAAAAAAACATAGTTATATTTATTTATATAATGATATTAAAACACCACGTGCATGTGGTCTAACTAGTTTCGATTTTACTTTTAGATTTGAATAAATAACTTATATGTATCGAAACAGTTGAACTATTTGAGCGAACATTTATTATCTAAAGTTATTGTTTACATTTATATGACTATCCTTGCGCGCAAGATGTTAGCAGTACGGCGGTCTCGGAGGAAGTGAGTTGCCTCGCTATAATCCCGATAATCGATCATACAGTTGATGTTGTCGGACATTATACTTTCAAGATGGACGCTGATTCAAATTCACATAGAACACTAAATGATGTCTGAGTATAAATGACTTAAGTTTTGAATGTCAGTGCGCTTGTTAACAGTATTATTTTTGGAGATGTGGATCATCTCTTTTACTAGCCTCTTTTTCCAGTTATTTTCTGTCTCCAAAACATGCACATTGTCAAAGTCAAACTTATGAGCGTTCTCTAGAGCGTGTGAAGCTAAGGCAGATTTCTCTGGATCACCAGCTTTGATGTCGTATTTATGCCCACTCATACGTTTCTTCAGGTGTTGTGTGGACTGACCCACGTAGCATTTCGAGCAGTCTTTACAATCCACCTTATATACGGTGTTGATTTTGTCTAATGTGGGTGTATTGGACTTGAGCCTAGTAAAAAGACTTTTTGTAGTATTTATGATTTTATCGGTGACATTAATATTCTCATTGTGCAATATGTGCTTAATGGTATGCGACAGTCCTTCTACATAAGGGATAGATCCAGTGATCTTTTTGTTTTCCGCTGTATCATTCACATTCCAATTTATACTGTTATAAACTTTGTCTACACGTTTTTTTCTGATATGTGAAATCAGAGACAATGGGTATCCGTTGTTTAATAATGTGTTTTGTACAAGCTTTAAGTTTTTTTCCCTAAATCTAGGGTGTGCTAATAGTAGAGCTCTATCAAATAATCCAATAGCTACGCTTCTTTTATATTGCAATGGATGATGAGAGTTGTAATTCACATATCTGCCTGACCACGTGTCCTTACGATACCAATCAGTTACAATGCGATTGTTATCATTGATTATAGATACATCCAAAAAGCTGATACGTTTATTATTCTCCACCTCATGCGTAAACCTAAGTTTGGGGTGAAAATTATTGAAAGCCTGTACAAGCGCATTAACATTGTCTTTGTGGACACAGGTGAGGATGTCATCAACGTAACGTTTATAAAAAGTGAGTTTAAAAGGTAGTGCTTTGATTACTTTTTGCTCCAAGCATTCCATGACATAATTCGCCACTGCAGGGCTGATGGGAGATCCCATGGCCACACCAAATATTTGTTTATAAAATTTATCATTATGTATAAAGAAGGTTGAGTCTAGGCAGATCCTAATTGATTCTAAGAACTCTTTCTTAGTTATTGTTGTATGGTTTTTGATTTCCGACCAGTTTTTACTAATTACGGTCAGAGCTAGTTTAGTTGGAATGTTAGTGAAAAGAGATACTACGAGTCCACACAACACCTGAAGAAACGTATGAGTGGGCATAAATACGACATCAAAGCTGGTGATCCAGAGAAATCTGCCTTAGCTTCACACGCTCTAGAGAACGCTCATAAGTTTGACTTTGACAATGTGCATGTTTTGGAGACAGAAAATAACTGGAAAAAGAGGCTAGTAAAAGAGATGATCCACATCTCCAAAAATAATACTGTTAACAAGCGCACTGACATTCAAAACTTAAGTCATTTATACTCAGACATCATTTAGTGTTCTATGTGAATTTGAATCAGCGTCCATCTTGAAAGTATAATGTCCGACAACATCAACTGTATGATCGATTATCGGGATTATAGCGAGGCAACTCACTTCCTCCGAGACCGCCGTACTGCTAACATCTTGCGCGCAAGGATAGTCATATAAATGTAAACAATAACTTTAGATAATAAATGTTCGCTCAAATAGTTCAACTGTTTCGATACATATAAGTTATTTATTCAAATCTAAAAGTAAAATCGAAACTAGTTAGACCACATGCACGTGGTGTTTTAATATCATTATATAAATAAATATAACTATGTTTTTTTTTTTTTTTTTTTTTTTTGATAAATGTAGCCTGAAGATGGCTGGCTGGGCCCAGCCGAAACGTCGAAAACTAAAATAAAAAAATCGTTTTGGTTTCCTTTTCTTATGACCTCCTCCGACGAAAAAATATTCATAAACTACACACTCCAAGGTCACGAAAAATATACCAGAAATACCTGTACGAAATTTGGAGAGATTCTTGCGAACTATAGGTAGACATTTTTCAAATTCCATCGAGTTTTCAAAGTGTTCATTTATGCTCCATTCAACACTAACACAGGTCACTCCACCATACTGTTATTTCTTCAGTTAGTTGAAAATTTGTATTCATGAACTGACTGATCTAGTCAGACTTTTCCATTTGGTCTGTTTCTTGATGTTATCCTCATTACCAGTATATGTTTTGCTTAATTCTTTAATTCTTTAAAAGCTCCTTATTGATCCTTGACAATTCATCGACGTCGTTGGATAGGATTAATAGGTCGTCGACATACACGACTTAGTGTACTTTATGTACTTCGTTCTTGTGCGTTATGCGACAAGTCTGAAATGCAGAGACGGGTTGGTTTTGATAATTATTTAAACCTTCTTACGACTTTTACTTCCTCTGAATGATCAATTTTGGCCGTTTCCCCGCCAACGTCGGTAATGCCGCGGTATTATTATTATCGCGCTTACTGGGAATTCCTCGTTCATGGGGAATGATTATGAAATATTTGCTGATAGTCAGGTTTCGGTGTACTAAGTTATTGTACGTGAAGAATTTCGAATTTCGAATTACATATTCGTTGCCTTCGTCTTATCACGACGAAATTCAAGGATTCACACGACATCATCTTATCCGGCTTTTGATTCTGTCGGTCTTCTGCTTCTTACAACTGTCTGCCCATTAATTTTATTTTTATCAAGAGGCTCTCACAGATTTTAATTGATAGACGTACATTCCGCAATAGATTCTAAGATTTTTCAATATTATACTATAACGCGAATAGAAATGACTAGTGTTATATTTTATTTCACTCAGTGTAATAATGGAAGTTAAATGCAAGCTTTGCTTGCATAAAACCTCCATTTTCACACCTTATGAAGTAAAATTTTGTACAATACTGGATTGATAAAGTTTTACCGCATACGTATCGTAATGTACTATTAAAAGGTGTTTACCTCGTGGACGGATCTTTCCAATTAGTTTATCTATGTTTCTTTCATAACCCTATTTTATTAAAAATACCTTTCCCGTCATATGCGATCTTAAAAAAGATGCACACTTATTCACATTTATATTATGGGTCCTACAGCATTATCCGAATTTTAAATTACAATGCCTACGTATCATATGAGAAAGATGATCCAGACCACATACCAGTTATATTTAAGACAATATGTGCCATCCCAATGACCTCATGTTCACATATAAGTTATTCATACATTTGCTATATTTTATTATATATACAGTACTACCTCGTTATAAGCGACTGTTGAGGCTATTTCAGAATGGGCGAACTTTCGATCAGCCAAAAACCTGAATGACTAAAGTACTAAATATTCGAGGAAGCAAGTCAACCAGTTTCAGATGATTTGAAATTGATAAAAATTAAATTCCGAAATAAAATACCAGAGTGACAAAATATCGAACAGTCAGATTGCCGAAGGTTCAGAATCCCGAATATGGATACTTGCATGTGATGCAATATCCCTTACTGTACCGAAACTATTTTGATCCAAACTTTTTTGACAGACTTGTCTATATGACCTGAAGATATTTGCCTATTTTTTTTTATATAAATATTTGTTGGAATATTTATATCCAATGAAAATTATAGTAATTCGCTTGATTAAATGAACGAGCATTCTTGCGGTGGCTCTTTTACAGATTGATAGTGTTGACATATTTATCTTCGGGATTTTGCTACATCGAGGTTACGGCTGTTCGGAAGTCTGATTTTCTGTAATTTGAACCTTCTTTTCTGTTCTCATTCTGAAAGAGACTATTAGGTATAAATGTGCTTCGCATATTCTCATGAATTGTGAAATAGCAATTCGGAATTATGGTATTTTTCAATATTTAAATTAGGATTGATGACTGTTAATGTTAATATTGTTAATATTGATGATTTCACTTGTAAAACGTATGTGAATAAATAATAAGGATACATTTACGTCATCTATTGGAAGTATCTATTGATTTTAGTATTGACTTTAATCTTATTTTTCACATAGAATTTTGTCTTGATTTTTATCTTATTTTTTTCTTGATTTTTATCTTATTTTTTGTCTTGATTTTAAGATAAAAATAAAAATAAAATAAAATAAAATCAAGACATAAGACAAAGAATAAGATAAAAATCAAGACAACAAATTAGATGAAAATCAAGATAAAAATCAATACAAAAAATAAGACAAAAATCATTTGTTTTTTAATGGCGTAGGTCATGGAAAAATGACAATTTTATCAGTCGACGCGCGGGGGGGTCTATAGACACCACAATGACGTTAAACCTGTAACAATGTTATTTTTCGTATTTATTTAGGATTTCATTTCAATTTTTCATTTTGTCTTGATTTAAGTCTTGACTGTAATCTAATTTTTTGTATAGACCTTTGGCTTTATAATTATCTCACATTTTTATTTCATTTTTATATAATTAAAGCTGTACAGAAATGAATAAAAATGGAAATTCGTTATATTACTACAGATTTGTTATTTTCATTTCGAAAAAATACAGTCAGGTTATCAAATTGTCAATGACAGTATAGAAATAGCAATATTAATAATTTTATTCCTGTTTTCCTTGCCGTTATTTTGTTTGCTGTGAATAAGAAGGATCCATTTTAAGTATCTATTGATTTTAGTATTGACTTGAATCTTATTTTTTGTCTAGACTTTTGTCTTGATTTTGGTCTTATTTTTTGAATTGATTTTCGTCTTGATTTTTATCTTATTTTCTGTCTTCATTTTTATCTCATTTTTTATCTCGATTTTTGTCTTAATTTTGTCTTGATTTTTTATTTTGATTTTTCTGTCTTTTTATCTTATTTATTGTCTCGATTTTTATCTTATTTTTTGTCTTGATTTTTGTCTTGATTTTTGTCTTGAATTTTTATTTTTATTTTTCTGTCCTGATTTTTATCTTAGTTTTCGTCTTATTTTTTATCTTGAATTTTTATTTTTATTTTTTTGTCTTGATTTTTATCTTATTTTTTGACTTATTTTTTGTCTTGATTTTTGTCTTGAATTTTGTCTCGATTTTTTATTTTTATTTTTTTGTCTTGAGATTCATCTTATCTTTTGTCTCGATTTTTATCTTATTTTATGTCTTGATTTTTGTCTTAGTTTTTGTCTTATTCTTTGTCTTGTTTTTGTCTTATTTTTTGTCTTTTTTTTTGTCTTATTTTTTGTCTCGATTTTTGTCTTATTTTTTGTCTCATTTTTTTGTGAAATTTGACTTTAATGCTAATTTAATGCGTCATTTAATTTTTTTTCCGATTTTCATGGACTTGCCAATCAAAGTTGCTCCCAAACTAGGCGGAAGCGCGTCTGAACGTGTCATATCATCAGGTTATTTCAAGAGAGCAAGTATTTTCTTTCACCATTGCACGAGTAACGGAGGACTGCCCGTTTTTTCACACACGGAGAAAAAGAAACCGGCGTGTCTCTTGTATCCAGAGTCCAGTGTAATTGAAGAATTTCGAAAATCAGAGACTCTTCAGATTTTTATCGATTAGGAAAATTGAGAAATATATTTAATAATTTTTCATTATTTTGTTACTATTCTATTTTTTATGTCTGAATTTGGGGTCTTGTTCCCTGTTTTAAATACTAGGGTATGACTGAGGGATCGTTGATAGCGGAATGAACGTAACAGGGTTAACGAACTAATAACTTTATTAATAAGAACCGTCTAGGATTATTGGCGTACATGTAAATAGTGTCGATAATTCGTACTGGTAGAATGGGTTAAGGGGGAACATACACCTAAAATAAAGTGACGTAAGTTTCTTTTTAATAACGTTAAACCTGTAACAATGTTATTTTTCGTATCTACTTTGGATTTTATATTAATTTTTCATTTCGTCTTGATTTGAGTCTTGACTGTAATCTAATTTTTTGTATAGACTTTTGGCTTTATTTTTATCTCACATTTTTATTTCATTTTTATATAATTAAAGCCGTACAGAAATGAATGAAAATAAAAATTCGTTATATTACTACAGATTTGTTATTTTCATTTTGAAAAAATACAGTCAGGTTATCAAATCGTCAATGACAGTATAGAAATAGCAATATTAATAATTTTATTCCTGTTTCCCTTGCCGTTATTTTGTTTGCTGTGAATAAGAAGGATCCATTTTAAGTATCTATTGATTTTAGTATTGACTTCAATCTTATTTTTTGCCTAGACAAGACCTTGCCAAGAAAAATCATGAACTGAGTATCAAAATAGCACTTATCAACTGTAGAAAAACTAAGTAAATAGAATGTTTTCTCAGAGCGTAGCAGTAATTTGAAAAAGATTGTTTTAAAGGTGTATGTACCCCCTTAAGTAACTTGGGAGTCTTTTGTAAAAAGGTTGGTCAAGAAGTGAGTTGAAGGAAGAATAATCAGGTAGTTGCTATAATAGTAAGATAAAAGGTTTTGCTGACTCGTTGCGTTTGGAACTTGTATAAAAAAAAAAAAAAATCTGTTCATATTTTGAATATTCAGAGTAATATTACGAAAATATTAATTGTGCTGATATGTAAGGAAATAATGAATATAAAAATTTGCAATTTTCAGTGGTTCTTCCTTACAGTATAAAATAAAAAAATAAATTATTTGAAAACAGAAAGACAAAAAGGCTTTTTTCATGTGTTATACTGAAAAAGAAAAACGATTCTTAATTTAGCAATTAGTGGAGAAGCAAGGTGGACGAGTTTAAAAAGTACTAATAAAAATCTCTGATTTGAGTTGTCTTGATTTTTGTCTTATTTTTGTTAATATTGGACTTTAATGCTGATTAGAAGCTTCATTTTTTTTTTCGATTTTCATGGGCTTGCCAATCGTAGTTTCTTCAAAACTAGGCGGAAGCGCGTCTGAACGACAATATCACCAGGTAATTTCAAGAGAGCAAGTATTTTCTTTCATCATTGCACGAGTAACGGAGGACTGCCCGTTTTTTCACACACGGAAACTCTTGAATATGCAGGGGTGGGCTCGCAAGTCACAGTTTCCCCAAAAATCAGCACAGGTATATGTCCGAGTGCGTCACATATCCTTAAATGTCCGATAGGACGATCATTTTCAACTTCAATTCAACAGGTTATAGCGAGCTGTCCGTTATCCTATACACGGGTAGCTATATTTTATATAAAATATTTTCATTTTATATTTTTTTTTATACCTAAAGCTGACCGTTTTTTACCACACGGGCATGCTTGAATATGCACGGATGGGCTCGGATATCTTAGTAACCTCAAAAATCAGCTGAAACATGTCTAAGTGCGTACCATCATCTGAAATTTCGGATAGGATAATTATTTTTAATTTTAATTGCTTGGGTTACGGAGAGCTGCTCGTTTTCATACACACGGGCACTCTTGAATACGCCCAGAAGAACCACGTTGTAACCGAACGAAGCGAGGTTAGAATAGTGGTTTTCAGTACGCAGTGGCGTACATTTATTTTCTATATCTACTGCATAAGTCACGGAGGGCTGCCAGTTATCCACGCACGGGCAGTCTTGAACTTGCATGTATACTGCATACTCTCGCATGGTCTACACTTATCGGACTCGTCAGGAGGGTTAAGTTTAACATTTTATTCTGACAGTTCTCGTTGCCATCTGAACTTTGTCATTGTGAAAACTGACATCACACAGATGTGTTTACATGTATTAGTTTTCCCCTTCCCTACGAAATCCCTGGCGTTGACAACTGCATTTTTCCACTGTGGAACCTGAACATAGCCATCACACAGATGTAATGTGTTTATATGTAGTAGTTTTCCCCTTCCCTACGAAGTCCCTGGCCCTAATCATCATATTATCATATCATCCCATTATTATATCAGCGTATCATTGTATCATTATATCATCATATCATCATATCATAATATCATCATATCATTATATCATAATATCATCACATAATCATAGCATCATATCATATCATTATATCATCATTTCATCATATTATCATATTATTATATCACAATATTATCATATCATCATAGCATTCCATCATTATATCATCATATTATTGTATCATCATATCATCATATCATCACATTATTATATCAGCGTATCATTGTATCATTATATTATCATATCATGATAGCAATATATCATCATATCATCATATTATTATGTCATCATATTATCAAAAATTATATTATTATATCATCATGTCGTATCATCATATCATTATAGCAATATATCATCATATCATCATATCATTATATTATCATATTCTCATATTATATCATTATAGCATTGTATCATCATATTATCATATTATTATATCAATATATTATCATATTATAATATCATATCATCATATTATCATATCATCATATCATCATATTGTATTATTACATATCATCATATCATTATGGCATTATATTATCATATCATCATATCATCATATCATCATATCATTATATCATCATATCGTCATATCATCATATCATCATATCATCATATCATTATATCATATCATCATATTATAATATCATTATATCAGCATATCATTGTATCATTATATCATCATATCATCATATCATCATATCATTATATCATATCATCATATTATAATATCATTATATCAGCATATCATTGTATCATTATATCATCATTTCATCATATTATCATATTATTATATCACAATATTATCATATCATCATAGCATTCCATCATTATATCATCATATTATTGTATCATCATATCATCATATCATCACATTATTATATCAGCGTATCATTGTATCATTATATTATCATATCATGATAGCAATATATCATCATATCATCATATTATTATGTCATCATATTATCAAAAATTATATTATTATATCATCATGTCGTATCATCATATCATTATAGCAATATATCATCATATCATCATATCATTATATTATCATATTCTCATATTATATCATTATAGCATTGTATCATCATATTATCATATTATTATATCAATATATTATCATATTATAATATCATATCATCATATTATCATATCATCATATTGTATTATTACATATCATCATATCATTATGGCATTATATTATCATATCATCATATCATCATATCATCATATCATTATATCATCATATCATCATATCATCATATCATCATATCATTATATCATATCATCATATTATAATATCATTATATCAGCATATCATTGTATCATTATATCATCATATCATCATATCATAATATCATCATATCATTATATCATTATATCATCATATAATCATAGCATTATATCATATCATTATATCATCATATCATCATTTCATCATATCATCATATTATTATATCACAATATTATCATATCATTATAGCATTTCATCATTATATCATCATATTATTGTATCATCATATCATCATATTATCACATTATTATCCCTGTTGAAAATGTGGATAGAGTTCCGTTTGAAACCCATAGAAAACACGATCCAAACTTATCAGTACCTAATGGAATTCTATACGCATTACCCGCAAGAGATGGAGTAACGATTGAATGTCTACCCGTTTCTGTCGTATTTCTGTCGGCTCAACCATAACGTATTCGTTTCTATGAGAGATTATGTATCCGCGTCTGTCTGCAGTGTTGAACGCCACCAGATCCTATCCGCAACCTTGCGAGTAATTCTATCAGTTTCTGTCTGCATCCCGCACGCACTCGACACTCGTCCGTTTCTATACGTCATTTCCAATCGGGCACCTATCCGCGTCTACCTGCAGCCGACCGCCATATCGAACGCTACCTGATCCTATCCGCGACCTCATGGGTGATTCTATCAGTTTCTGTCTGCATCCCGCACGCACTCGACACTCGTCCGTTTCTACACGTCATTTCCAATCGGGCACCTATCCGCGTCTACCTTCAGCCGATCGCCATATCGAACGCTACCCGATCCTATCCGCAAACTCACGGGTGATTCTATCAGTTTCTGTACGCATTGCACACGCGCTCGACACGCATCCGTTTCTATTGGCAGTTTAAAATTGCAATGCGAGACCTGGTGGTCGGCCCGTAAACTAATTGTAATGGCGGATGTAACAGTACGAACAGTACAAACGTCAATGTTTTTCTACGTAAACGAACTAATTCTACAATAATAATTAGTGATAATTAAATATATTCAAAGTAGACTCGGAATAACTCGGAGAAATTTGTTCGGAAATATAGAGATTGTTGATAAACGATCTGAAAAACACGAAAAAACATACGTTCTATCCTTCGATCATATACCGTGACGACGGCGTAACCTTGGTGAAGGCACAAGGTGTGTTTAGTTTCGAAAACGGCATTATTCATGTGTCTGATTATTTATTATTCTCGGTTTTGTGTAGCACTCCCATACAGGGTGATTCAGGTTGGACGCAACATATCAGGTGAGTGTATTTCTCCCGAAAATCTTGGACTAACGTCTTTTTACCAAAACTTCCAGGGTCCAATAGTTTCGAAGCTACAATAGATCTTGGTCTACCAATCAGAGGGTTTATAAGTGCCCAAGACAGGGCCGGTTCAAGAGTTTAAGTTGAGCAGAGCCCGCGTCGGATCGATTCTTATCGATCGACGTTCCAGTCCGATTTCTAGACGAGTATGATGGCGTCGTCACCTGGAGATGTCTTCGTACGGCATAGGCATCCGTTCTCGTAGTCCAGGCCCTCGGCTTCGTGGTTCTCGTAGTCCAGGTCATCGGCGTCGTAGTTCTCGTAGTCCAGGTACTTCGCCTCGTTTTTCTCGTAGTCCAGGTCCTTCGTTTCGTATTTCTTGTAGTCCAGGTCCTCCGCCTCGTAGTTTTCGTAGCCCAGGTACTTCGATTCGCATTTCTCGTAGTCCAGGTCCTTCGCTTCGTGTTTATCGTAGTCCAGGTCCTCCGCCTCGTAGTTCTCGCAGTTCAGGTCCTCCTCTCTGTAGTTTTCGTAGTCCAGGTCATCAGCTTCATAAGTAATTATTGATGAATAATAGATATTGTAGGAACGAAGCGGAGGAGCTGGACTACGAGAACTACGAAGCCGAGGACTTTTACTACGAGAACGGATGCCTATGCCATACGAAGACATCTCCAGGTGACAACGCCATCATACTCATCCAGAAATCGGACTAAAATGTCGCCGTTCTGTACAGGTGCCTACGTATAGAAACCCATTCAAATCTGCTCATAATTTCGGATAAAGGATGCCTGCATCGTCTGCGTATAAGGACGTATAGAAACTCATTCGGATCTGCTCATAAGTACAGATGAAGAATGCCTGCGTATAGAACCAAACAGATGCCGATAGAATTTGTTTCCATATTACAGCAAGTGCGAGTAGAACCATACAAATGCAGATAGCATTCCTGTCCATGTTACACCGAGCTGCGTATACAATCATACAGACGCGGATAAAATTTTCATCCGCTGGTGCAGATAGATGCTTGTAGATGACAAGACGGTTTCCATACGTTTCTATTCGCGTTTCTATCTGGCAAAAAACGCATACGAAACGGATAGGATCGAACCTTCTATCCGTTTCTGACGGAATTCTATCCACATTTTTAACAGGGATATCAGCGTATCATTGTATCATTATATTATCATATCATGATAGCATTATATCATCATATCATCATATTATTATGTCATCATATTATCAAAAATCATATTATTATATCATCATGTCGTATTATCATATCATTATAGCAATATATCATCATATCATCATATCATTATATCATTATATTCTCATATTATATCATTATAGCATTGTATCATCATATTATCATATTATTATATTAATATATTATCATATTATTATATTAATATATTATCATATTATAATATCATATCATATTATCATATCATCATATCATCATATTATATTATTATCATATCATCATATTATTATATCACAATATCATCATATCATTATAGCATTTCATCATTATATCATCATATTATTATATCATCATATCATCATATTATCATATCATTATATCATCATATTATTATATCATCATATCATCATATCATTATATTATCATATGATATCATTATTTCATCATATCACCATGTCATTATATTATCATATTCTCATATTATATCATTATAGCATTGTATCATCATATTATCATATTATTATATCAATATATTATCATATTATAATATCATATCATCATATCATCATATCATCATATCATCATATCATCATATTGTATTAATATCATATCATCTATCATTATGGCATCATATCATCATATCATTATATCATCATATCATCATATTATTATATCATCATATCATCATATCATCATATTATCATATTATCATATCATCATATCATCATATGATATCATCATATTATAATATCATTATATCAGCATATTATTGTATCATTATATCATCATATCATCATATCATAATATCATCATATCATTATATCATTATATCATCATATAATCATAGCATTATATCATATCATTATATCATCATATCATCATTTCATCATATCATCATATTATTATATCACAATATTATCATATCATTATAGCATTTCATCATTATATCATCATATTATTGTATCATCATATCATCATATCATCACATTATTATATCAGCGTATCATTGTATCATTATATTATCATATCATGTGTAACGAGCAATTTTCCTACCCGGAGGAAATTAGATAGAAAAATAAATCCCGCTCAAAGAAGTCCCAACGTATTCTCACTCAAAACACGGTACGATACAGAAACGAGACGAAAGCTAAAAGATAGTGTTGGGCGCCAGGCACACGAAGGTGCCAGATAGAGTTAGCAAAACAAAACGCAGTAAGCAACAACTAAATTCAGAAACGAAACGGTAACCGACTAGATAGAAGGGGAGGGGAACGTGGGGGCGTAGAAATAACACACTTTACGCAGCTATAGGTAGACGATAACGTAACTATAATTTTCAAATCTAAAACGCAGCGATACAAAATAAATAAGAAATAAATAACAAAAGATATTACAGGACGGCAGAATAATACAAAAGTGAACTTAAAAATAAGCAAAAGAACAAAAGAAAAGTTAGAGCGCAAAAGAAAAAGAAAATAACACAATATGTTTGAAGATACGCAGTGCAAATTAATCCACAAAAAAAAGGTAGCGGCGGAATTCAATTTCATTCCGGCGTCGCACACAATATGGCGGTTAGGCCGCAAAAGATAAATAAATAATACAAAAAGAAGAGAAAAGATATTGAAGCTAACGCAAGAGGATAGAGATAGGAAGCTAAATAATATTCAAATTTAAATTAACGCACGCAATATTAGAGAAAGAAATCTATAGATAACGTAGGCGAGACGGCAAGGGATTCTTCCCGAGCAGCGCAAGTCCAGAAAAGATAATAGTCGCAATTATGCTAGTTGGCCTAAAGACAATAGCCGACCACGACTACCCGTCTTTTGCGGAATTCGAAAATCAAACCGTTAATCGGTACGGATTATAATCGCTAGACGGATGGTCGAGGTCGTGAACAGAAAGCCTACCTTGAATCAGGGTCGCAGCCCAGGTGGTTCACACAGAAAAGCACACACGCAAAAGATAAAAATGCAGAAGGCAAAGAAAACTCAGAAAAACCCCAAAAAGAAAAGCTAAAGAAAAACCCCAAAGAGAATAAGAAAAGATGAAGAAAAGAAACAGAAAAGAAACCCCCAAAGACAGAAAAAGATAACGGTAAAGATACGGTAACGTAAGGTAGTCTCGACGTTGTTGATTTGCTGGTCGGCAACGGAGTGATCGTCGATCGGCGATTCAAAATGTGGTGGGGGAAGCCTTTCCACACTCGACATGTTCTCCGCACCTAGAGCGCTGAACATTTCCAAAATCAGGCCGGGAGGTAACGGCTGGCGGCGATAGCAGGCTGGGAGGTGCAGCCCTCTCCCGGCCGGCAGGTGACGAAGCTGCAGAGACGGAGGCGGATGACTTAGGTGCGGTTACTAGTGCCGAGGTTTCCAGGACATCCCCCAGATGATCCTGCGACGATCGACGAATCCCACAATGTCCTAGGCGATGGTTACCTGCTTTTCACAAAAAAAAACTTAAGGCAGACACGTATTCTAATAGCCTAAAGGTTGGACTTGCGCTTCGGTGAAGAATTTCGGTACGGCAGCAGCATGGTCGCTCACGTTTGCGAGTGGAGGCGCGGTCCAGTGGCAGATGACAAATACAAAATATTAAATATCAAATCTGCCACGTTACACATGATAGCATTATATCATTATATCATCATATTCTTATGTCATCATATTATCGAAAATTATATTATTATATCATCATGTCGTATTATCATATCATTATAGCAATATATCATCATATCATCATATCATTATATTATCATATTCTCATATTATATCATTATAGCATTGTATCATCATATTATCATATTATTATATTAATATATAATCATATTATAGTATCATATCATCATATCATCATATCATCATATCATCATATCATCATAATATATTATTATCATATCATCATATCATTATGGCATTATATTATCATATCATCATATCATCATATTATTATATCATCATATCATCATATCATCATATCATCATATCATATTTTCATATTATCATGTCATCAAATCATCATATTATCATATCATTATATTAACATATCATCATGTCATCATTTCATCATATCATCATATTATATCATTATATCAGCATATCATTGTATCATTATATCATCATATCATTATATCATAATATCATTATATCATCATATTATTATATCATCATATAATCGTAGAATTATATCATATCATTATATCATTACATCATCATATCATCATATCATCATATCATCATATCATCATATTATCATATCATCATATCATCATATCATCATATTATTATATCATCGTATCATCGTATCATTATATCATCATATCATCATATTATTATATTATCATATTCTTATATTATGTTAATATAGCATTATATCATCATATCATAATATTATCATATCATCATATTATCATATCATCATATCGTATCATATTATCATATCATCATAGCATTACATCATCATATCATTATATCATCAAATCATCATATGATTATATCATCATATCATAATATCATATCATCATAGCATTATATCATCATATCTTCATATCATTATATCATTACAGCTACATATCATATTATTATAGCATTATATCATCATATCATATTATCATATGATTATATCATCATATTATTATATCATCATATCATCATATCATTATATTATCATATCATATCATTATTTCATCATATCACCATATCATCACATCATTATATCATCATATCATATTATCATCATATTATATTATATTATCATCATATTATCACAGCATTATATCATCATATCATCATATCATCATATCATATTATCATATCATCATATTATCATAGCATCAAATCATCATATTATCATATCATAATATCATCATATCATCATATCATTATATCATCATACAATCATATCATCATAACATAATATCAACATATTATCACATAATCATGTCATCATATCTTCTAAAATTATATTATTATATCATCATGTCGTATTATCATATCATTATAGCAATATATCATCATATCATCATATCATTATATTATCATATTGTCATATCATCATATTAATATATCATCATATCATCATATGATAATATTGATATATCATCATATCATTATGGCATTATATCATCATATCATCATATTATCATATCAATATATCATCATATCATCACATCATTATATTATCATATCATATTATCATCATATTATATTATCATCATATTATCACAGCATTATATCATCATATCATCATATTATCATAGCATCAAATCATCATATTATCATATCATCATATCATATCATCATAGCATTTTATCATTATATCATCATATTATTGTATCATCATATCATCATATCATTATATCATTATATCATCGTATCATCGTATCATTATATCATCATATCATCATATCATCATATCATATCATATCATCATATCATAATACAATCATATCGTCATATCATAATATCACCATATTATTATAGCATTATATCATCATATCATCATATCATCATGTCATCATATTATCATAGAATTATATTATTATATCATCATGTCGTATCATCATATCATTATATCATTATATCATCATATCATCATATTATCATATTCTCATGTTATATTAATATAGCATTATATCATGATATCATCATATCATCATATCATCGTATCATCATATTATTATATTCTCATATCATATCATTATAGCATTATATCATCATATCATCATATCATCATGTCATCATATTATCATAGAATTATATTATTATATCATCATGTCGTATTATCATATCATTATATCATTATATCATCATATCATTATATCATCATATTCTTATATTATATCAATATAGCATTATATCATCATATCATCATATTATCATATCATTATATCATCATATCATTATATCATCATACAATCATATCATCATATCATAATATCATCATATCATCATAGCAGTATATCATCATATCATCATATTATCATGTCATCATAATATCAAAAATTATATCATTTTATCATCATGTCGTATTATCATATCATTATAGCAATACATCATCATATCATCATATCATTATATTATCATGTTCTCATATCACATCATTATAGCATTATATCATCATATTATCATATTATTATATTAATATATTATCATATCGTAATATTATATCATCATATTATTATATCATCATATCATTATGGCATTATATCATCATATCATCATATCATCATATCGTTATATCATCATATCATCATTTCATCATATCATCATATCATCATATCATCATATCATCATATCATCATATCATCATATCATATCATCACATTATCATATGATTAAATCATCATATTATCATATCATCATATTATCATATCATCATATTAATATATCATCATATCATTATTTCATCATATCATCATATTATAATATCATTATATCAGCATATCATTGTATCATTATATCATCATATTGTGACGGTTGGTATAGGTAGTGTGGTTTGAGCCCTAACGGTTTGATCGACAAGCGAGAACCTGTCAACTATTAGAATTCGGCCGTCCGTCGCATACACAATAATAATAGTAAATAAAAAATACTAAGAAAAAGATCTTCCTTTCGATAGACCAGTAAATAGGTTTCGTTGCCGTTTAGTCCTATACAGGTCTCAATTGAATTGTTTAAATAGTTATAGAGGCTTAAGGGGGAACATATGAGTAGACGGCGGAGAAAATAGGTGAATTTTGGGAATTATTATCTAAAAAACTATTTGTTCGATTTCATCCGGGTTTGTTCCATTCTGAAGTATATATATTGACGTATGTTCACGAATTTTTTAATGAATATATCTCGACTGGGAGAGTTCCTATCGTGGTCGACGTAAAACATGTCCCTCGATGCGGTTCCCAGGATTACTGGCAGTGGGTTGATCCGAAACAGAAATTCCAAAGAGATTCTTAGAAGTTAATGTATGATGTCGTTCGCAACGTAGGATTTAAAAGAAAAAAAAAAAAAACTGACGAAATGGCGCCTGATTGAACATTACATCCATCTTTCAACCATAATTTCTGACCCTTCCGGCTTGATAAAAAAGAAAATAATTGAGTAAAATCAAAAATCCTACGTTGCGAACGGCATCATACATTAACTTCTAAGAATCTCTTTGGAATTTCTGTTTCGGATCAACCCACTGCCAGTAATCCTGGGAACGGCATCGTGGGACATGTTTTACGTCGACCACGATAGGAACTCTCCCAGTCGAGATATATTCATTGAAAAATTTGTGAACATACGTCAATATATATACTCCAGAATGGAACAAACTTGGATGAAATCGAACAAATAGTTTTTGAGATAATAATTTCCAAAATTCACCTATTTTCTCCACCGTCTACTCATATGTTCCCCCTTAATAATATAGAATAATAATAATAATAAAATATCAATAATAATAAGGATAATGAATGCTAAAGGTGATTCAAATGATAATGAGAATTGACTGGTAAAATCGATAATATATTCTTGAACGATTGGTAAATGAATGATATATGTTCAGGCGACTAACATCAACCGTCGCTTGAAGGAGATGAATAACATAAAATAATAAAATATCAAAACAATAAAATAAAATATAAAGATATAATATCGGTCTCCGACGTGGGGATCGTAGAGGCTTGTTACTTTAGAAAAGAACTGTTAATAAACTGTTCTTGTAAATGAAGAAAAGCCTGTTCACGATTCTCACGTTAATGATAAGAAATAATATTTGGTCTAAGGTGTAATATAACGAGTTAATTTGAAATAATAATAAAGAATAATAAGTATTGGAGCTCTCTCTCTCTCTATCTGATTATATGATATCGAATTTATATCTATTATAGTGTAGTTCTGAATAATACGAACTTTAGGTAGTATGTTATACATGCAGTCACTAATTTAGTATGTGGTATATTGTCGCCCAACTATGGTTATAAAGAACAATACTGCCCAATGGGTGGTCTCGTACTTGGCTAGGGTTTTACCCGAAATACCGTTAGTATTGGCCTGACGATATTCTTATTGTTAATTTACACATTTAAGAAAATTGTAGTTGGACGAATAAATAATTACTATTATAAAATTCAAGAATTCTGGAGAACAACGAGTAATATAATATAAAATATAATAGAATGAGCTATTGCATGTGAGCTATTCGTAGAGACTTATCTTTGGTTGACCTGATGTAGCATGGGACTAATTTTTGGATGTCGGATAATTAGCCGCCCTCACCTTCGTAGGAACCTCGTAGCCTTTGATTCGACGGTTGATTTATTTAACGGAAGAATTAGGAGTTGTTTGAAATCGTATTAAATGTTCTATTGCACAATGAATGTTAATTGTTCGAAACTGACTCCAATGATTGATAAAACTTGAATTAAGGTAGCTCCGTCACGTAGGGACGTATCGCGTGGGTGTCTCGATAAGGCTCTCTTCATTTTTAGTAATATGTATGCGTTTCAATCTACAGTTAATAAAAAATGAATTGTTGCTAATATTTTGTAGGAATTAGGGCTGGTATATTGAAATTAGGAACACTGTAAAATGTGAACAATTTTACGTTACGGTACTGCATAGAGAAGTACGGCAACGTTGCAACTCGCCTATTTTACTGATCTTACTCTCTTTCTTCAAAGCACCCATCACCACGCAGCCGGCTGTCACCGTGATTTGATATTTATTTTTCACCGGAATTTTAGATACGTTTTCTATGACATTACTCAGGAATAATACCTCACAATGTACGAGGATCTAAAAGTGAGGTTAGCTTACAAGATGTTTTCATTACTGCGCATGCGCGACTCACTATACGCTTGTATGGTGTATGCATGCCTGTATGTGAGAGCCAGCTGATGGCTGCGGCGTTGCTAAATCTCTATACGGTTACAATTTCTCTCGGAAATGCATCTTTTCCATCACTTTATTACAGAATATCTATTCACATAAGTCGGTGACTCGATACTTTTCAATGATATTTAGAATTCTCATGGCCCAGTGAACGAGATTCTTGTTTTTTTGTTAACATCTGTTTTCTAAATGCATAGATATAACGTGTTTTATGCCTCTAGAGAGTAGTCCTTCCATAAGCCTCTGTGCTAAAAATTCATATTTCAACTCTTTTTTTCTTTGTTATTTGGTCGGTAACTTAGTCTGGAATTTCGCACACATGAAGATCTATACTTTAGGTACATTATATTAAAAAATAGTTTTTTTCTGGTTTGATCGAGTTCGTGACGGAGCCACCTTAAACGAATATATTAAGCCGGAATTTGGAATAGTCTTTACACTGATTCTAAGATATAATAAAGGAAACGGTTTGGATTTGAATTGAATGATTGTTCTTCGAACTACTTATATCCAGGAGGATATAAGGCGTGAGGCAAAGTTTATTATAGTCTGATTGTGTCTCTGCACTGAATCTATAGGAGTACAGAGGGTGCAGTATACCGTTTATGACCCTCCCCTCCCCTTTTTTTTCCCCCTTTTTTTTAATTTTTTTTCCCCTTTTTTTTACTTTTTTTTCCCCTTTTTTTTACTTTTTTTTTCCCCTTTTTTTCCTTTTCTTTTCCTTTTTTCCCCCTTTTCTTTTCCTTTTCTTTTCCTCTTTTTTCCTTTTTTTCTTTTTTTTTCTTTTTTTTTTCAATTCTAACCTGAGTTAATTTCAACTATCCTAACCTAAGAGAATTTCATCGATCCTAATCTAAGAAAACTTATGTATACTTATCGAATGGAAATAAATATATATGGTGAATGTAGGGAAAGGATAGGGTTGGTAAAAAACGCACAGGTGAATATTGTTATAATGGTTGTTTATTCATATCATTTAATATTTATAAAGGTAAAGATCCAAACTTATGTTTACTAAAAAAAGGTTCAAGCTTATAACTAAGATTTATTTAACAGTATTGCGTATAAAAATTACAACTAATCATGCTAAGGCTTATTCTAGAGAAAAAACAGTCGTTTCTTATGCTAAATGCTCAACGTGGGTATACACTATATGTTGAATCCATGGATCCCTTAATTTCCTCGGATATGTCAAGAGCGAACAGAGCCTTTAGTTCAAGCAAAACAATTTTATACATATACGTACTAAGATTCGGTTTCAAATTCGACTGTACCCCATCCAGCCGCTCGTTAATATCTTTCAAGACAAGATCTGTGAAACGATAAAGAGGTGTATCTGTAAAGCCAAACGCATTTGCCAGTGTAGAGAGTTCCCTTACCATTTCGTCTTTTAGTTCGTTCACAGGAACCGCATGTTCTCTTAGACGACATAAATGATTACAGACGCACCCCGATATGGCATTTAGTCCATCGAACGATGTTTTCTGCAGCACGATGGACGGCGAGTCCAACCTCCGTTTCTTAAGACTGGTGGAATTGTAAGTAGATGACTCATCGTCTGTGTCTCGATCTTCTTCCTTTTTCCACTGCTCAGCTGGTTCTGTTAGCTTGATGGCTCTCAAACCGTGAGCCAAGATGAAGGAAACAGTATAACCGTTCACATCTATGGTCGTAGTATCGGTAGAAACGGCTGGAGTATAGGCTGTGGTCGTTGGTTTAGCGAAGTAATCGTTGATTTTGCTCAACATTGTTAAAAAGTTCCACCAAACGTCAGTTTTCATCGCGATGATACTTCCACCTTGACCACTGAGCTGCACAATAGGCTCGAAACGTTCACCGACTAAAGAATATCCAACCGAGACTGCCGTTGAAAACGAAGGGTTTATTCCATATGTGGCTGATAGTAGCATCCGCCTGGTTGGTCGCAGAGGGTCAATTATGAGTGGTTTATCAACTGAATGAGGTTTTTGTAATGCACGCACAGATTGAGAGTTAAACATGATGAAATTATGATTCAGACACTGAAGAATATTGATGCAGAGTAACTGTTTTTCACTGTTGCAAGCACGGGCTATTCGTAACTACTGGCGTAGATGCTTACAGACCCCTTAATATTTCAAGAAAAACCCCCCACTACTGGGTGAGGTTTTATTATTCCTCAGAGGGTAGGGATAAGTTTTTCAGCTAGGCTGAGGGATTTCACGGTTGTAGCAGTGGACGCAGTACTTACATATAAAATCACCGTGGCTCTGGGATACCATAGGTGCCGACCCCTGCATTATACCCAGGCAGTATGCCGTTTATGGCTCTAAGGGTTTGCAGGTAGCTGTAGATTTTTGCCTAAAAGTTTGAAGGAAAAGTTTGCAAGGCTTCAATCTGCACGGATAGGTTCAAGTAATTACTTTTGGGTTATATTGCCGTCTGTTGTAAAACCGACCCTAGAAAAAAAAAAATAAAGAACCCCACGTCTCTTTGGAAACTATTTGTCAGGTCAGGCCTACCAGTTTCAGCCTGTCTAATAGTACGACGCGACAATGGTCCGGTAATAATTACTTTTCTTAGCAACCCAACAATATGAATGTATTATACGGTGTACGCCTTTCAAACAGATAATCGGCCATTTACGGTGCCATTGTTCAAGTAACGTTGGAGAATAAACACTGTATTATATACCCGCAAAATTCGTCGAAAGATGGCAATTATACTCTGCTGGTTAAACATTGAAAGATTTGTTTGTCAGGGGGGTAGCTTAAGACAGTGAAAGGAAATAGATAGGTGTACGATGCAGCTGTCTTTTGTAATTAGCCTGCCCCAAAAATGTAATTAACTGATTTCTATTTTCAAGTTCACGCTTCGGCTACCCCGCAAAGGTGCAAGTGTACGTTCTTTTGTCTCGCGTACCATGGTACGGTAGAGGATTAGCGATGATGGCTATGCCGGTTCAGACTTGCGGGTGTAAGGGACGCAATAGTAAATACCGATTTCCATGTGCAGGTTCACGCTCCGGCTACCCTTGCGAAGGTAGTACATTCTTTTGTCCTGTGTGCAGAGGTGCGGTTGGGGGATTAGAGGCGCACTGCATGCAGGTACAGACTTGCGGGCGCAAGGGCCGGTCGGGTGAAAAGCAATATGAAGGTGACGTCAGTCAGGTCGAAGTATAGTGACAGTGTTTCAGGTAGGCAAAAATGGTCAAGGATTGGCGGGTGGTAGTAATATCAACGATTGGTTCATTTACACTGAGTGGGGATGAGCAGGGTACCAAGCATAACATATATACACTCGCCAAAAACGTGTCATTTTATCAGTTTGAAAAACTATTCAGTAGGGGAGACTCTGCTGGTTGTGATCTTCTGATTTCGAATGGTTTAACAACTACTGTTGCGTTTGTTTTTTCATTCGTGAAAGGCATTGTAACCAAGCGAACAAGTTTGAGCTTCGAGAAAATTCTGGACAAGTCCTTATTTTTCTTTTGTTTATTTTGGCGGATATTTTTTGCGATGAGTCGTGTTGAGGATAAACGTATCATATCAACCGTGAAAGGTATAATCCTGACGGTGATACGGTACCTCGAAACTACAAGACCGGAGGTTGTTACGAAGCGTATGCGTGAGTGGTACCATCGAGTCAAGGGCATGAATACTGAGCAGGAGGTGACGACGGTTCTACGTAATATTATCGGTACCCTTGAGTTGTGGATAGTCTTGCAAATCGTGACGTGTTCGACCTTAGTGGACAGACCTTTTTGGATGAGACAAATGTTGAAAATCGTGAAAACTGCCCTTATACCGTCGGATCTTCGAATAGTGGCAAATGCCATCAAGCGGCGAGGACAGGATCTGAAGACGGCAGCATGTCAGGATGCCGCGGCTATAGCACGAGAAGAAGCGGTTGCTATAGAAGCTGTCGAGGCTTATGAATTAGCGGTTGAAAGTGCGATGGCATTTACACAGGAGGATCCTACTGTGGATACGGACGGTGCACCGGCGATAGAGGAGACTATGGAGCGGCTATCACAAGTCTCGATGAAGGATGCGGAGGATGCGAACGAGACGGAGATGATTGCTAAAACGACGGATGAAATTTGTCGATATGCGCCGAGTTTATCGAATGAAAATACGCGGTATACACCTGTGAGCGGTAAGTGTTGTTAGAAAATATGCCACGAGTACACTCCTACACGAAAAATGCTGAATCTTATTCTCTGTCATTCAAATTTATGTAATTTTTTTCATAGTTTTGAATAATTTTACAGATGTTGTACCGAGAACGAAACCAGCGACAGGTCTGTTCAACGTTAACGCTGGAGCTTCTACCTCAACGTCAGGAATTCCAGTCAGAATATACGCGGTCAACGAAGGGGCTAGCACTTCAGGAATACAGCAGGGTGGAGCAGCCCGTCGTGCAGGAAAGCGTAATGCTCCATCGGACGATGTACCTGAACAGGAGGATCGATCGGAGGTTGTCAGGCGGGTTAGTGTACCGATTCAGGATGCAGGGTTACATCCAGAAGTAGAAGACGTAGAAGGCAATAGATCAGGACGATTTAGAATCACACAGCGTGTGAATAAAAGATATCCGCGTTTTGGGTTAGCTGGAAATCAGGTCACGGTAAAAATCATAATTCCGCCAGAGACGGAAAACTCACTACGTTGGTTAGAGGACGCATTTAGGGAACTTCATAGTTATTTCAGATCATTGTGCGGTCAGGGGGATCTAATGGGTATAACATTTGTTACGGATGGTTTCACGAGGGGTGCAGCGGGTTTAAACTTTCGACCGGCACGCGATTTTCAATTCGAGGATTTATGGGGTCTCGTGTTTAGAATCACGCAGAGTGCGCGTGAGTTTTCGATAGATCAGCCTTTTACTATCAATATATTTACGGTCAATTTACCTGTCGGGAGGGGTAAACGCTTACGACTGGACGGGGAGGGAATATTAAATAAGCGGTCGATCTTAAAAATTGAAAACGATGATAATTTATGTTTACCACGGGCGTTGTTCGCAGCTGGGGTATACGCGCGTAAGGGTGCGTATCCTGATTTTTAAAATATGTGGAACAGGGCTAGGGACAACGAAAAATATCAAAAAGAGAGGGCTGAGGAATTAGTTAGAAAGGCACACGTCACGATACCCGAGCAGGGCTGCGGGTATAACGAGCTCCTGCAGTTTCAGCAGTATTTGGCACGATACGACACTGTCATAACTGTTTACTTTTGGCGTACACTTGGAAAGGGCGGAGAACCTTTTTTTAATGGCGAAGATATTGTGGTAGGCTTGGGACGGACTGCAACCTATAGAGTCAACATTATTTACAGCGAACGAAACAGACATTACGACGTAATTTTAAATATCAGTGCAGCAGCCGCCTCTAATTTTTTTTGCATACCGTGTAATGTAGGCTATTCTCGTGGTATGGAGCACAGGTGCTCTAATATATGTCCTCGTTGTTTGACGACGCCCGCTTGCGATACGAGGGCTGATCGAAGGGAATGTATCTCGTGTAGACGTGAGTTTTACGGCGTTGAATGTCTTAATAACCACGCAAAGCCCGGTTCGTTTAGCGGAAAGCGGTCAATCTGCAGTACCCTGCGGATTTGCCAAACCTGTGATATCTATATGGATAAATCCAAGGGGAAACATGTCCGCTGGGAAACATACTGCAAGACCTGTCGTTAAAATCAAAAGATAGAGCATAGCTGCTATATGAGACCTGTGAAACATACCGTAGGAGAACCTGTGAATTATATATTCATTTTTTATGATTTCGAGACACAACAGGACCAGACACTAGACGGAGACGATGCAGTGAACGTACACGTGCCAAATCTGTGCGTCGCGCAGCGGGTCTGCACGCGTTGTATAGATGAGGATTTTAGTGAGGGTTGCGCAGGGTGCAGTGCTCAACGAGAATTTGTTTTTAGTAGGGACCCAGTGAAGGAGCTCATCGAACTCGTTGATAGGAAAGTTGACGGTTATAGAAAGATTATATGCATAGCACATAACGCCAAGGGTTTTGACGCGCAGTTTATTCTGAAGTATCTGGTGGAGAACGGAGGCGAACCGCCGCGGGTTATACTCAACGGGAGTAAAGTAATACTTTTGGAGACAAACAACACCCGTTTCTTAGACTCGCTGGCGTACATGCCAATGGCTTTGTCGGCATTGCCAAAGGCATTCGGTTTACCTGAGGCCACCCAAAAAGAGTTATTCCCACACTTGTTTAATACCCCGGCTAATCAGGGGTATGAGGGTCCCTTACCTGCGGTCGAGTTTTACTCACCAGATACTATGACGAGAGAGGCTAGGGAAAACTTTTTTAAATGGTATAATAGGTCAGTTAGAGAGAATTATATTTTCAACTTTGACGTAGAATTGCTAAGGTACTGTCAGTCAGACGTGACAATTCTACGACTCGCCTGTCTAGCTTTCCGGAAGATCTTTCAACGTACAGGAAAGGTTTGTCCGTTTACGGAGAGTACGACTATTGCGTCGGCTTGCTCGATGGTTTTTCGAAAGAACTTTTTACGTGACAATCAAATCGGGATTATTCCTCCTGCCGGGTACAGGCTAGGCGATAAACAATCACGTAAAGCCATCGAGTGGTTGGTATGGCGGGAGCATGAGCTCGGTATTGAGATCGAACACGCTGGTAGAGGAAGAGAGAGAGTGGTACAGGGACGCCGAGTTGATGGCTACTACGCGGAGCCTGATGGCGTAGAGCATGTGCTGGAGTTCCATGGCTGTTACTGGCACGGTTGTCCCCGTTGTTTCCGCGTCAACAGGGATAAGCGACCACCGGTTGGCGAGAGCATGGATCGGCGGCTCGAACAGACTATAGCCAAGACAAGACGCCTGCGGAGCCAAGGGATGATCGTCGAGGAGATATGGGAGTGTGAGTTTAATAGGATGGTTGAAACAGATGCAGTGCTGCGTGCATATATCGAGGATAACGCGCTTATTCCGATGTTAGGTATAACTAAATTGAATCCTCGTGATGCCTTTTTCGGAGGTAGGACCGGTAATACGTCGCGGCTCTACGAAGTAGATGGCGAGGGCAGTGAGCAAATACACTACGTTGATGTTTGCTCGCTGTATCCGTACGTCAATGCGACTGGTGAATACCCGCGTGGTCACCCAAAGGTATATGTAGGGCAAGAATGTGAGTCGTTAATAGGGAAGCAGGGTGTAGATCTTACCAGAGTCGAGGGATTGGTTCAATGTGTCGTGCTACCACCTCGTAGACTTTATCATCCCGTGCTGCCGTTCCGCATGCATAATAAGCTAATGTTTCCGCTTTGTTACACGTGTTGTCGCGAATTATTACAATATCCATGTCCGCATCATGAAGAACACAAACGATATTTATCCGGCACTTGGGTTTCGATTGAATTGAAAGAGGCTGTAAAAAAAGGGTACAAAGTCATATCGGTATCGGAAATCTGGCAGTACGAGGTCACCAAGTTTAATCCAGAGACCGGAGAGGGTGGGCACTTCACGGGTTATATACGTACTTTTCTCAAACTTAAACAGGAGGCCAGCGGCTGGCCCGTTGGTTGCGACACCGAGGATGCGCGATCAGACTATATCCGGCAGTATAAGCTAGTAGAGGGAGTAGAGTTAGACCGTGAGAAAATCGAAAAAAATCCAGGGCTTCGCTCTGTGGCGAAGTTATGCCTCAACTCATTCTGGGGTAAGTTTGGTCAACGGGACAACATGTCAAAGACGACCGTCATTGATACGCGGGAGGGACTGTTGGCTCTGCTAACAAATCCAGCGATTTCACTGGAGGATCTAGTCCCCGTCAACGACGACGTGTTGTACGCCCGCTGGTCCTATATAGATCAGAGTATTGAGCCATCCGTCCTCGCGAATGTAGTCATAGCGGCATATACAACGGCACAGGCGTGGCTGACATTATATTCTTATTTGGAAAAGTTAGATCGTCGTGTATTGTATTATGATACAGATTCTATTATTTATGTTCGTTCGGGTAGGGTTGGAGAATACGAACCGCCGGTCGGTAATTTTTTGGGTAATATGACAAACGAGCTTGAGCAGTATGGTAGGGGTAGCTACATACGGGCGTTTGTATCCGGTGGTGCGAAATTATACGCTTTCATAGTGGTGTGTCCAGACGGAAGGGAGGTAGAAGTCGGCAAGGTTAAAGGAATTAGCTTGAACTATTCAACTCGCTTGAAAATAAATTTTAAATCTGTCAAGGAAATGGTAGAGGAGGATGCAGCGCCGATTCGAGTAGAGTTTCGAGGAATAGGACGAACTGTAACACATGATGTAGTGACCAGGAACCAGACGAAGACCTGTCGGCCTGTTTTTGTAAAGAGGCGATGCTGTAGAGATAGTTGGGATACCCTTCCCTACGGTCACACCGATGAATAGTCGAAGTAGGTCGTGTCGTGTTCGTAGGTCTAAACTCCACTATAGGTCATGACGAACAGATTCACTGTTTCAATCATCCTGTTGAGCTCTTTGCATTTCCGTACTTTTCGCTATTGTTCGTCTTATTTATAATATTAATCTTGCCTATCTTTTTTAGCTTATTTACAGGTGATATTTATAATATTAATCTTGCCTATCTTTTTTAATTCCTTTGCAGGTGATATTTACATTATTTACTCTGTCCATAATACTCTTATATTATTTAAGTAACTCAATTGTAATATATGTAACATGGATAATAATATTCATCTTGTTCGTAATATTCGTATATCCTTTATAGTATCTGTGTCATAACCTTGTTATTAGAAGTGTAAAATAATAGAAACTGTGTAAATATCAGCTTTAAATATAAGCCAATGCATACCTACTTTGTCACGGTCTATCGCTGTAATAAATAAACTGTACCCTAGTAACCCCATACCTAACCATTGTAGAAATAAGTACAAGATATTCTATGTAAGATTATTGACCGTATAACGACGCGGTCAGTTTTTCTTTAAATATACCTGTGGGAAAACTTCTGTTTATATTGCTACCTCCCCAACGAAATAAACGTCTGAATCCGAACCCCCAATCAGTTCATATTAATAACTCCCCGCCCACCAGTCAATCATAATCGGTATACGTGCTAGTTCAGCCTTTGATATATATATGTAGTACAAACAAATTTTTCAGATGATATATCTACTCTGAGAAAAAGCGTGCAACGCATGAGAGATGGCGCGGGGCACGCACTCAGACTCCTTCGGAAAATATTGTAGCATAGTTAGTCGCAGGTTGAGTTAAACTTCATTCATAGTTTCTAAATCACTCGTCGTGTACAGTCGGAAATAGTGGCAGCCCTCCATAAGAAAAATGGACACACGTTGGCGACACCCTTTTTCAGCGATAATTGCCGGACCGTCCGGTTGCGGTAAATCAATCTTCGTCAAGACCTTTCTGCGAAATATCGACGATTTGTGCGATACACGATTTTCACGTGTCCTATGGTACTATGCTGAGCAGAATTCGCTCCAGGGATCTCTCAATAAAAAAGGTACAACGGATACTGATGTTGAGTATCGGGAGGGTTTACCACAGGAATCCGACTACGATACGGATAGAACACCTAAGCTAATTGTGGTCGATGATTTAATGCGGGAGGCTTCCAACAACGTAATCGTTGACCTGTTCACTAAGGGTTGTCATCATAAGAATCTGAGCGTGTTTTTCATCACACAGAACCTGTTTCATCAGGGTCGTGGTCAGCGGGATATATCGCTCAATTCAAATTATATCGTCTTTTTCAAGAACTCGAGAGATCGTGCACAAATACAGCATTTAGCACGCCAGGTTTATCCTGAGGATCAGCGTTTTTTACAGGAGGCCTATCATGACGCCACTGCGCAACCGCACGGCTATCTATTACTCGACTTGAAACAATCGACGCCTGAAAACTGCCGCTATCGCACCAATATATTTCCATCTGACGAGTACCAACACGTCTATGTTCCACGAAAAGATATAAAGTCGCGTTCTATTTCCAATTTACCAGTCGTTCGCTTGTAATGCCACGCGTACGGAAGTCTCGTGGTACCTCGGATAGTACCCTAAGTGTAAAAGGTTCAACGATTGCAGCCGCACGTAGACGCTTCGGAAACGGAAATACAGCAACGCTACAGGCTCTCTGCAAGTTGAGTTCTAAACAACGTCTGGCACTGCTACGTACAGCCGATAATTCTCTTGTGAAAAGTATATGTGAGTGTGCCTTGAACACAGTGCATGGTAACGTCGTATTGACGCAGAAAGAGAAATCTAGACTTGCTAAGCATAAACAACTTCTTCGTAAATTGGCTAGCAGCAAAGGAAGCTTAAAAAGTAAAAAACAGATACTGGTTCAGCGTGGTAGCGGTTTTCTGCCTATGTTACTTGCACCCGTTCTCGGGACTCTGTTTTCACACCTGTTTGGCGGATAGAAATAGAAAAACGATGGAACATGCAAAGAAAATGGTTTTGATACCTTCGGAGAGTGTAGAACGTCTCCAACGTAATACCGCGTCTTCAGGGATACTTTCCAGTAATAATTACGAGAATACAGACCAAATCGCTAGAAATCCATTCTCTAGACTCGATAGCGAGATGCGAGCCATTCTGGATTCACCTACCGGTGATGACGCAGCGAAATGGAAACTATATCAACAACTGCTACAACGTTTTTTATACTTCGCTGAGGATTCACGAAAACCTTTAAGTCTAGAACTTCACACAAAGTCTGTAGATGATAGTTCCGCAGATATCACGCGTGAAAAAGAAGCAGAGGCGTCATCCGACAAGCAGCAGTTGTTATCACGAATTGTTTCTACAGTACCAAAGAAATACCGATCAAAGGCAGAACATTTACTTAGACACCTTGCCGATGTTCCGACGCGTTTCTCTTGGGACAGTAATGGAGTGGTGACTATAGACAACAAGGTTGTACCTGGCACAAACATCGTAGATTTGGTGAACGATTCTATGCGCTCTAGAAAAGGTTTTCAACCTGACGGCAGGCACGTGTACGCGCGCTTCCTTCAGAGTATCAATGTTCCGCGGGAATATATTGGGAATCAGAATGTCTGGAAAAATGCGGCAGCATCACCATCGACAGCGGAAAATATCGTGATGTGGAGCGGTGCAAAGCGGCGTCAAGCATCCAACCGTTCTAGAGTCAGCGGGGAAAGCAGTAGTGAACATTCGGCCAAGAACGAAGGAAGTACCGACGGGAGAGAGGACGAGTCCTTCTCTCTACCATCAAAACTACCGCGCGATCGAAAAACACCCCGTACTTCTCCGAGCAAATCGTCAAAACAAGGCTGGTTGTCATTCGGATATGGAAAATGAAAGAACTAGAACGTCTGTATTTTGACCCCTCACACCCGGCTGGCTATACAGGGGCAAGAAAGTTGAAAAAAGCCGCTCGAAAAGTGAGCTCTACAGTAATTGAGAACTGGCTAAGTGCACAGGATGCTTACACTTTACACAAACCTATACGGCGTAAATTTCTACGACTTCGGTACAACATTTCAAATATTGACGAACTCTGGGAAGCCGATTTAGTTGAACTTGGATCGATAAAGGAATATAACGACGGATTCCGTTACCTATTAGTAGTCATCGATGTCCTGAGTAAATTCGCATGGGTGATCCCACTCCGTAGTAAATCGACTGGTGACGTGGCCGACGGCTTCAAGCAGATTTTAGACTCTACCGAACGACGACTTGCCACCGTGCAGACTGACAAGGGTAAAGAGTTTGTTGGTGGTGCTTTTCAAAAACTCCTTGCCCAGAACGATATTCGTTTTCGAGTGACGCGTAACCCTGATATAAAAGCAGCTGTTGTTGAACGATTCAATCGTACTCTAAAAGACCGCATGTGGAGATATTTTACTCATAAAAACACGCATCGATACATCGATATCCTGGAAAACATCGTTAACTCGTATAATAATACTATACACTCGAGCATCAAAATGGCTCCATCGGCTGTGACGCTCTACAACGCGGCTGAGGCCCGTGCGAATATTCAACGCATGCATCTTCCACACAGGGCGCGCAGGCTGAAATTCAATAAGGATGATCTTGTACGCATAAGCAAGACAAAGGGTACCTTTGCTAAAGGATACGAGGCTAACTGGAGCGAGGAGTTGTTCAAAATCAGACGCGTTTTACCTGGTTTACCGAACGTATATGAGTTGGAGGATCTTTCTGGAGAGGAGATTGACGGTTATTTTTATGAAGCGGAGCTGCAGCGTGTGACGGTGGATATTGAAAATACTGAGTTTCAAATTGATAAAATCATTCGCAGCATGGGTCAGGGTCGCAGTAAGAAGGTTCTTGTCAGCTGGAAAGGTTACCCTGAAAAATTCAACAGTTGGATTCCGGCCACCAGTCTTCAGAGTCTTGCACCATAATGAAGTCGCAGTTCTACATAACACTACATAGCAATAGCTCGATGCAGGTTTTCCCCGATAACAGGACCTGCTGCTATATTACACAACTACCACGGACGATCGAGCTCTCTGGCGAGTGGGAAGTCGCTATTGTTGAAATACAGTATCCTCTGACATACATACATAGTAAGAAAGAGGTGTTGGCTCGTAAATTAGCTGCAAACAAATATAGTGTAAATACTGTTAGCAATAGGATTACGAGTGGAGATCACATTTCGCAATCCCGCGATAAACCAGAGGTTATCATTGTACCGCTGGAAACCGGTCAAGAGGTCCAAGAGACCCCATCGCTCATGTTCGTCTATTGCGATATCATAGAACCACGTATCGTGGGAGACGTCTATGCTCCCCTTCTGCGTATACTACAGGTTAAACAAAGGGCCGACACCGTAGATGTGGAAGTGAAAACGTTTTCACCGCCGCACTATCTTCCTTTACTTCTTTCGAGCTTCCGGACCATCGAAATATCTATAAGAGACCACCAGGGTAAATCTATACCATTTGACCACGGGACATTGACAGTCACACTACACTTCAAGAAAATATACTGGTTCAACGCCAATATTAAGGATACCTGGAAGAACGGAATAATACTATGGCTCAGTACATAGAGTATTACGAATCACAAGTAGGTGGGGGAATCGATCGCGTTTACGTCGGTGCACCCAATCAACGGGGCCATGGAATCGGTAGTTTTCTGGGCGGTCTATTTAGACGATCTATCCCACTGTTGAAAGAAGGAGCCCGTGTACTCGGTAAAGAAGTTTTGCGCAGTGGTATGAATTTCGTGTCGGACCTAGACAATGACGTACCGTGGAGACAGGCGTTTCAAACACGCGCCAGCGAGACACACCAGAACTTGAAGCGGAAGGCCAAGGATGGGCTTGAAAAGGTTATGAGAGGAGAGGGCTATAAACGCAAGTACGGGGGAGCGTTGGGCCAGTCTGGACTTGTCCTTGCACCGAGGCTATCGATAGCAGCTACTAAGTCTAAATCGCTTGGAAGTCGTAAAACCCCTACGAAGACAAAGAAAAAGAAAACGACCAAATCCTCTTCGAAGAAAAAGACAACTAGTACTAGGGGATCGCCCAGCAGAGGTAGAAAGAAAAAGTGTTGTAACAAAAGAGCCGTTACGGATATATTCGGATCCTTGTAAAATCAAAACCTACAGTGAATAATCCTACCGTTGCACACTACAAACATGGCCTACCTTCATGCTCACTCCTGTGAATGCTTGAAATCCGAGCTGGATCTCTTCACTCTACCGCCTACACAGACATCTATCGAGGGTGGCCAATGGGTGCAGTACAAACCTGTGTCCGCGCTCACCGATGACTCACCGATTGAATTCGTCGTACCGGGTCAGGGTGATGAGTACTTAGATCTCTCACACACGATGCTCCGGGTATGTGCACGTGCATTAAGAATGAAGACCGATTCAACCGTTACTGATTCGTCACGTGTAGCCCCTGTCAACAATTTCCTGCATACTATCTTTAATCAGGCGGATGTATATTTTAATCAAAAACTGGTTTCTCCGAGTAATAATTCATATGCGTACAGAGCATACATCGAGACTTTGTTGAATTACGGCGACGCAGCTAAAAAATCGCATCTCACTTCGGGCTTATGGTATTCTGATACACCCGGTTATTTTGAGGAAACCACGGGTGTCAACAATACGGGATTTAAAAGTAGAAATAAATATTTCGTTGATAACGGTCCTGTGGATATGCTCGGTCGTTTGCATTGCGATGTCTTCAATCAGGAAAAATTTCTGTTAAACGGAGTGGAGCTCCGATTGAGACTCGTCAGGTCCAGGGACGCCTTTTGCTTGATAGAAACTGGCGACTATCATAAACTGGAGATTACAGACGTGACCTTACTCATACGTCGTGTTAAAATTAGCCCCGGTATTCTGTTAGCACATGCACGAACCCTTGCCAAAACGACTGCGAAATATCCGATGACGCGCGTTGAGGTCAAGACAATGACAATACATAGCGGAGTGCAAGCCGAGACCCTCGATAATGTTTTCCTTGGCCAACTACCGAAACGTTTAATCATCGGATTTGTCGATAACAAAGCCTATAACGGAGATAAAAAACTTAACCCGTTCAATTTCTCGTCTTTCGGACTAAGCCACCTATCCTTATATATCGAAGGCACCCAGATTCCGTCAAAGCCTTTACAGCCAAATTTCACGAACAACTTATTTGTGGATTCCTACAACACTCTGTTCACGGGTACCGGTGTACATTTCCTCAACGAGGGGAACTCGATTCCTCGTGAGGATTATGAGGAGGGATACTGTCTCACGGCATTCGATCTTACCCCTGACCTCTCAGCCAGTGATAACGGTCATTGGAACCTCATCAAGCATGGCAGTGTCCGAATCGAAACGCGTTTTGAGCAGGCTCTGACTACGACTATAAATTGTATCGTCTACGCAGAATTCGATAACGTGATTGAGATTGATTCTATGCGTCAGGTCATCACAGATTTTGGTAATTAGAAATGGTAACGAACAGATGGCCTGTACAAGACATGCTTCTACTTGTTTAGAGCCAACCTGTAGGTGAATACACCCGACGCTAGGGAAAATACCTGAGGGTCATAAACCATGCTCAGACCCGTTTGAACCGGCAAACGGTTTTCGATACAGGCCTAGGTATTCCCCTTCGGTAGTGGGAGGTAGTGACCATCATAAAACAGAAGACCTTAAATACTTCCAAGCATACTCCCAATAGTTTAGTTCTCTACTTCTGCTTGAAACGTTCGCATTCAATCCTGTCGCGTGTACTTCGAAAAACCAAAACCATGCATTACATTATCGATATACAGGGCTGTTACGGTAATAACGGTCAGTTTCTACCAAAAGAAGTTGCTGTCGTGACGTACATGTATGACACCGCGTCTCACTGGCTAATCAAACCACCGCACGTGTTTTCCGAACTCTGTACGAAACAACAGATACAGAATAACGTTCTAACTCGCAAACATCACGGTATAGAATGGTTCGAAGGCAATGTGAGTCTTGAGGATTTGAAAGCGGATCTACGCTCTCTTACGCGTAAGGCGATGAACATTTTCACCCGCGGTGCACAAAAAGCTAAATTCCTTGAAGATGTGATGGCACGTGAAATCATTAATCTGGAAGGCGGAGAGTGGGAATCACCAGCATTCAAAGATATGGTAATGGACAGATCATGCATCCTACATTCGGGTAACCGAAAGAACTTCACCTGCGCATTGACCAACGCATTGAAGCTGAAGAAATGGCTGGAGCCGTACGAATTATCAGATCGCATTGTGACATCGTTTTCGTTCTCTATCAAATCGTTGAACGCGCATATTCAACCAGAATTTTCGAAAAAACCTGTGAAGAAGGATACAACAGATTTCGTGGGTATTAACAAGTGTGGTGACTCGTGGCAGGAGCGGGAAAACAAGAGGTTACGCGAGAGGACAGTGTCATCATTTGCTCCCATTACCAAATCCTCGGCATCGCCTGATGAACCAGAATGCTGCGAGAGGTCAGATCCAGGCTACGACGAGATTGATGACTGTTCAACATCAAGCAACAGTGATAATTACTTCAGTACCTAGTCAACCAGGTTACAGGATGGACAGTCTTCAAATCTACAAAGCGTTGGAGATGATACCTGCCCGTTCTAGGGGAGTGTTTCCAGCCGACCAGATACCCCTGAGATGGTCATATCCAGCTGTTATCATAGCGAACACGGATGAGCATACCAAACCAGGATCTCATTGGGTTGCCTTTTATGTGCCAGACTCTTACAACGGAATATACTTCGACAGTATGGGTATGCCACCACTCATACCGCATTATCTACGTGCCCTGCGACGAAACTGCACATCCTACCGATAGAATGACAAACAACTACAGAGTTTTTCATCCCGTGTATGCGGACAATTCTGCATTATGTTCCTGCACCATATGAGTCAGGGTTTCACACTTGAACAATTTACAAATATTTTCACTGAGAATCTCGAGTCGAATGATAAAGTGGTCGAATCCTTCTACAGATGTATAAGCCGCAAGTCTAAAGACATGTGTTCTAAAAATGAAACCTGTGTGCTCGAATGTATTCAACACTGCTCGCCGTGTAAACATTAAAGTTTGAGCATTTAGCATAAGAAACGACTGTTTTTTCTCTAGAATAAGCCTTAGCATGATAAGTTGTAATTTTTATACGCAATACTGTTAAATAAATCTTAGTTATAAGCTTGAACCTTTTTTTAGTAAACATAAGTTTGGATCTTTACCTTTATAAATATTAAATGATATGAATAAACAACCATTATAACAATATTCACCTGTGCGTTTTTTACCAACCCTATCCGTTCCCTACATTCTCCATATATATTTATTTCCATTCGATAAGTATACATAAGTTTTCTTAGATAAGAATCGATGAAATTCTCTTAGGTTAGGATAGTTGAAATTAACTCAGGTTAGGATTGAAAAAAAAAAGAAAAAAAAAAGAAAAAAAAAAGAAAAAAAGGAAAAAAGAGGAAAAGAAAAGGAAAAGAAAAGGGGGAAAAAAAGGAAAAGAAAAGGAAAAAAAGGGGGAAAAAAAAGTAAAAAAAAGGGGAAAAAAAAGTAAAAAAAAAGGGGAAAAAAAATTAAAAAAAAAGGGGGAGAAAAAAAAGGGGAGGGGAGGGTCATAAACGGTATACTGCACCCTCTCTACTTATAGGTTAAGTAGAGATTTTAGATTTACGAAAACGGATCGCCAAGTTATTAGATTAAATCGCGTTTAACTGAATTTATTGACGAGTACTGAGTCCTTTGGGTCGACACTTATAAAAGATTGAACATCAACTCTTGGCTCTAATTAGCACACGGATCTTTACAGCCACGTGCCTCGCGATTTGACGAAAGAAAGATCACTAAATCGAATATATTGAAGTAATATATTTCAAAGTATTGAACGATGTTCTAAAATACTTAAATCTTGAAGAGATTTAACGTAAGTCTAAACGGATCACTAGACTTCTAGATTATATCACGTTTGTATGAATTGATTAACGGGTACAGAGTCCTTTATACTACCACTTTAATTTAAGACAAAGAAAAGATTGAGTATAACTCGTGGCTCAATATTTGCACACGGGTCGATGCGTCCACGCACTTCGCGATTTACCAGATGAAAGACACTAGTTCAAGTTCAAAGGCGACGAGGTGCACGCGGTTGCAACAATGTACTTGCAGTTAGGCGCAGGAGCGGGGGCCTGGTGACGTTATGCGGTCCTATGTTACTCCATACCTCACATATAGTCTCACTCATATTAACTTAGTTCTCCCTATTCTTCTAAAAGGAGAGAGAGAGAGATAGAAACTAATTTACGTACTAATAAGGTAGTGTGATGATGAGGGGTCAGCAATACTGGGTGCTCCAGCGCTGCTTCGCTCTCATCGACACCTACGTGACTTATAAGCCATTTCAAGAAGGAATAAATATTAGTTACAATTTAATATTATGTTTCTACTGCGACTCGCTCTTGGGCTCTAAATCACGTTTTGAAGTAAACGAGAGCTCTACTGCTCGCTGTTTAGAAATGAAATTAATATTTATTCGGTCTCAAAAATATGATAGGAGAATGAAAAAATTAATTATAACAGAAAGAGAGAATTGATGAAATTAGTGAATTAATGAAAAAGATTTTTAGAGATTTAGGTATACTGAAAGTTGCGCACGTAACAATATCATCATATCATAATATCATCATATCATTATATCATCACATCATCATATCATCATATCATCATATCATCATATCATCATATCATCATATCATCATATCATCATATCATCATATTATTATTTTACAATATCATCATATCATCATAGCATTTCATCATTATATCATCATATTATTGTATCATCATATCATCATATCATCATATTATTATATCATCGTATCATCGTATCATTATATCATTATATCATGATATCATCATATCATATCATCATATCATCATACAATCATATCATCATATTATCATAGCATTATATCATCATATCATCATATCATCATGTCATCATATTATCATAGAATTATATTATTATCTCACTAAAAACATCCAAAGATGTAAAAACAGCCGCCAAGTACCCACACGAAAATCACAATTCCTTTATAAGCAAAACGCTTCGCCAGTCTCTGTCGTGAAATCAAGAAAAAAAGCCAAGCACCGAACGTACCCCTGCGATTTTTCAGCGCAAGTCTACGTCGTGAAGTCGGAGTTTCGTGTGAGGATATCGAAACATCATTCCAAGAGCTACGTACTTGGCGGGCACATTCAGTTTTTTTTCTTTGTGTTTGTTGCTTTCGCTTCGGATTGATAGTACTTTATCGTATTTTGTGAAACATTTTTTTTTTGCGACTGTTTTCCATATTGTCTATTCATCAAATCTGGCATCTAAAATACATCGATTGATAGGACACGACTCCTTGCAGTTTTATTTTGTGTTTCGCTGTTTATCTTACAGTTCTTCCGAATTGTGAACAGGTGCTTGTATCGGTACTTGGCGGCTAATAGATGTCTCCAAGTATACCATGTGTCCGGTCGCTGGATACATACACGTCATGAATTTTGCATCGACTGATGAATGTCTGATTTGCACATAACATTGGTTCCATATACACACTTGTTTGAAATGCATCTTCCGATCTTGTGGTACGACTTTGTCGTGGCAGTTGGAAGATTAGCGCGTGCGAGTTTACGGGAGTGCTGTAGTGCGGGCGACCTTCGGCCTTCGGCGCCCGCACCTTCGGCGCCCGCACTACAGCACTCCCGTAAACTCGCACGCGCTAATCTCTCAACTGCCACGAATGTGTAGTTGCGAATGATTATTCTTCACAATCGAATGAGCAACAAAATATTTTTGCACTCAAGTGAGACCGAACTGCTATAAGGATGGGTTTCAGGTATTGAAATGGATCCTTTCCACTACGTGTATACGCTCGTGCACCTGCACATACGCATGCATCGTGAGCAATATTTTATGACATAGTATAAGGTACACCAAAGCAATCATCAACTGAATTTTATGTTCATCATTATATCAAACTGTCACACTCTATGCTAGTTATAGCATACACGTGTATCCGTATAGCTGCAAGTTTTAGGTTCCATACCGAAATAGCAAAGTAGAGTTTTCTTAATTCGATAGTTTTGCAAGTGAATAAATTCATTCTTCCATAATTAATACTACTTATATACTCGAGCTCTGCGGTATGTCACCTATCATGGGAGAACTTACTGTAGTAACATTGCTCATTGGCTCCATAGTGAGGTATACGTGATTCTAGAGTTCTGAGTCTGATCTGATAATTCAATGACAGTGGAACGAACACGATGTTTATTTATTATATACGGTATTCACGTCTGTGAAGTCATACACATAATTAAGGATACGTAGAAGTATTTTCCGATACGATTATTGGTTGGAATAACTAGTTTTTCAGTTTATTTAATTGCTGTCGCATTAAAAACTCAATTTTCGCGTAAAAAGACGCCGGTCGTCCGTATAGCTCTAAGGAACTGAATGTGCCCGCCAAGTACGTAGCTCTTGGAATGATGTTTCGATATCCTCACACGAAACTCCGACTTCACGACGTAGACTTGCGCTGAAAGATCGCAGGGGTACGTTCGGTGCTTGGCTTTTTTTCTTGATTTCACGACAGAGACTGGCGAAGCGTTTTGCTTATAAAGGAATTGTGATTTTCGTGTGGGTACTTGGCGGCTGTTTTTACATCTTTGGATGTTTTTAGTGAGATTTCACTACTTTTTGCAAGTACGCAGCATTGATACCGCTATCCCATACATCCGACAATCTCAACAAACCCCCGATCATTCACGCAAGACATGTTGTATGTACAGGAGTTATATGTATTTCCGCCCAGGGTTAATCTACCGCGATTAGGATTCGCGGAATAGGCGATCGACGATGCACCTCATGCTATTTCTTATGGTTGGTGGCCTATTCTGCGAGTCCCTGGGTCATAACTATCGCACCTATAGGAATGATTTCGATCGGACTTACGTACCAACTATCCCAATTTTCCTACGAATGCCACGCGTCTAAGTAAAATATTGGGATCTTTGGAATGGGCGTGGCTTTGAAATTTTAGCCTTCTTTGAGTAGTTCTATTTTCGTCACTAGTTGGCGTATCGAGGTTCTAAGCCCTCTCATTGGTTACTGTAGCCTTCTTTGAGTCGTTCTATTTTCTGCCACTAGTTAGCGTATCGAGGTTCTAAGGTTCCCAATAAGAGCGATTCTGTGTATATTAACGTGCCTAAAAGGTCGGCAAACGGGACAGAATCGCTCTCTGTGTGTACGTACATGTAAGTGGACGTTCTTCGTACGAGGAATTACTCATTCAATTTCAGCGGGGTTACACGTTATTACTTATTATAGTCTGATCATCACAAGAAATACATTTGGAATTTGGGCAAGGAGAGAAACATTCAGTGATGGCCGGTTGCATAAAGGTGGGTTACCCGAACCTTCAAATACCCCGTAGGTAACCCCGCAGATACTACCCGTTCAACCGTTTTTTCATCTGACAGCTGTCATGAATCGCTGTTAACTTCTGACAGTCATGTAGGTTGAACGAGTAGTATCTGCGGAGGTTATTGAAATTTTTGGGTAACCCACCTTTATGCAACCGGGCATGAGAGAAGAACACATTTACTTCAATTGTCAACTGTGACAAACATAAATAATTTATTAAACGGAACTCAATTTTGTCTTATACAGTTTTAACTTAATTTAGCACTTAATCAGTAATTCTTGCGCCATAGCTTGGAAGACTATGTTGCCTTTGACTTAAATAATCACAGTTAGTTAGCATATTACACCAACAAGGAATGACATGTAGTATGGAATAGGTAGATTGAGTCAGTGGTTGGATTTACAGCGGAGGTTGTTTCATACAGATACAGGCCAGTGTGTACGGTTTGAAGTGATTGGTCAACAACTTGTTATTTGAAGTGTATATAAGCTTAAAATGACCCATAATTGCCTAGATGGTTACATACTACAGCTAATTTTCCGGAAAATCAAAAGGTGCTACATAATTTCAAATGGTTTCTAATAATCAATGTAATTTCACCAACAATCTAATAGATATCATATTTCAAGCTATCAAACGATTCAACTAGATTTTGGAAGATATTAAATGTTCTAACTCATTTCATAGATCTTGAAATATTTTTACTTTACTCAAGCGTCAGAATGCTAAGCATGGGTAACTCACATTTTCACTCCTCCTGAAGTAAAATTTTGTACATTACCCGACCCAGTTGTAGTTATAGTCATCTGATCTCGTGTGATTGCAGCACTCGCCTTTGGCTCGTGCTGCAACCTCACACTGGTCAGAAACAGTTTTACCACACTCGTATTGTAATGTACTCATTTTCAAATCAGTGTGCGAAACTCGATTCCTCATGCCTATTGGAAGTATGCGGGTTGCCCGATTCACACACTTGCCTATGTAACAATAATTAAGTTCTCTTCGCTTAAAAATAATTTCCGAAATAATTTTTTCTATCCAACTTTCTCAATTTCTTGTCAAGTTGTGTTGACATACATATGACTGATTGAATGATCGCGTTACCAATATGTCAAATTAACATGACATATTATTTATAAATAATAAAATTCTATCAAAATCAAATGAGCTTTGCTTTTCTGATATAACTGTGCAAGTTTCGTTTCCATTGATCGACTACGAAAAGGGATATATAGAAGCCTAAGAAACGAGTTTTTTTGTCTCTGATTTCTTTATTTCTTTAGTTACGAAGATTTATAAAATTTTATGCTATTGAAAATCATTTCTGAAAGTATTTTGTTTCACGGGGTTAACGTTTAATGGGGGAGCTTTGCCCCCTGCACCCCTACCAGGGGCTGTGCCCCTGGACCCCGTCCACACTCTGCCTCTCGCACTTAGGTATATCGCAATATGCAGTGTGAATTCCTATCGTCTGAACACTTGAAGTAGTGTTGAGGTGGCCAAGAGTCCAGCGTCAGCAATTGTTTCCCAATTTCAACTAGTGCTAAAGCCTGAAACCAATATAACAATTGACAATTTTGTGGTGGCCACCTCAACGCTGCTCTGAGTGTTCAGACGTTAGCAATTCACCCTGTATATACTATACTTCCCTATTTTCTAGAGTTCTTTACAGGTCAAGAATTTCGCACACTGAGTTTAAAAAAATAGTATACGACACTATACTATTATAACACTTTCAATAACACTGGTCTACAAAAAAAAAGTGATCTCGAGTTGCAGGCTCAATTTTATCGAATCTAGGGGTTTTCGAGGGTGCTGAATCCGAAAATGATGACCGTTTGTTTCGGTTGGTTCGTATAAGGCCTTTTTTCAGCAGTTTTTCGCTTTTTTGTATATCGTTTCTCGTTTAATTTTCCAGCAATCACCAACTTCAACTAAAACGTCCCAAAATGGGCTAATTTTATAGAGAATTTAATGCCAAATCCAAATATACCATTGTTTTTTACTTCACACCAATTGAAATCCTCGAATTTCTCAAAAAACGCCCGTAAAAGTGGTAAAATGTATGGTTTTCAACCATGTTTTCAACCACGTTCTCATCTCTAGCAAGTCCATTAGGCCCTCTGACAAAAATACAATGAAACGGTGCAGAAGATTAGACAGTTGAGCGTCGAATGAGACCAAGTGCAGCTCTTAACACCCAAAAATTAGGAAGCTATGACTTTTTCAAACTTTGCGAAAAAAAATCAGTTTTAGCTAAATGGGTAGGGAAATGATCTCTCGTACTCACAATTATCTCTTGTCTCCTCTATAATTATTTTCAATCAACTATGAAATTTTACTAGGCATAATTAGATGTTTCGAAACGTGTTGTAAGATTTTCAAAATGATGGGATGAATACGACAGACGACTGGACAGATAGAAAAAAGTCGGGAATTGAATCTTAGATAGATCATGAACTAATGAATAGGTAATAGTATATTATGCACCTAGGGAATAAAGTGTTCTTCTAGACGAGTGTGAGGTTTGTCGCCCGAGCGAAGCGAGGGTGACCTTCACACTCGTTTAGAAGAACACTTTACACCATGGTGCATACGATATTTTATGCATCCAAGGGCAGAAAGGGCGTTCTTTATGCGCGCAGCCGGGAATGAAGTACACACTTTCTTCCCCTCGGTGCATAATAGTATACCTCGGGTGAGACGTTTTTAGCACTCGTCGTCGTCTCGGGCACCTTCGGCGCCCTCTACTACGACTCGTGCAAACGTCTCACCCTCGCTAGAAATGGCCATCCCCCCCTAGTTGCACACTGTATTTTTCATAATAAGGGCATGAAATAGGCCTTCTTTGATGCGCGTCGATCGGAAAAGGGATATATATAATATATATATAATATATATATAATATATATATTATATATATGGGCGGGAGGAAAAGTACTTTTCTCCCCGCTACAGCGGGAGGAAAAGTACTTTCCCTCCCGCTCTCGTCGTAGTTCGACACAAGCGATTTTCCCCACGCCCGACAAGCATGAAAGAAGGCCCATTTCATACACGTATTATGAAAATGATATTTATATTGTCGTCCTCCACAGGATTTGGTACAAATTGGATTTATTTATTATTATTATCATTATTATTATTATTATTTCAAACGTAAGGCCCACGAGAATGAGTAAGCAATAAGGCGCAAGTAAGTTGATAAGTTTGTAATTAGATGAGGCTGAATCTAGCGGCCGGAGCTAGCGGCCGCTTGGCGCTTGGAGCGCGCGAAGTTATTGCAAGCGAATATCGAGTTCAAATTTCGTATGCATACCTACTCACGACTGACATTCGAACTGAGAAAAAAATTAAAACCCCGGCGGACGATCTTTGGAAAATTATTAAATATTGGTAATTGCTCATTAACGGGCTAGCGGTCGCTAGCTCCGACCGCTAGATTCAGCCTCATTGTAATTAGTTAATTAATAGGAAAAAACGATTTTTTGTTCGATTTTCTTCGATGTGGAAGTAGTTTATTGTCTTCCCTGTGTATGCTCCAACAGTAGTCTGCCATCATGTGCTCATCCCATCTACCTTGGTACCTCTCTTCCATTATCCTCAGATCTTGGTGAAAGCGTTCACCTTGTTCTTCACTATATTCCCCTAGATTTTTTGGAAATCTGCCCAGATGGCTGTGCAAAAAATGAACTTTTATGCTCTTATTAGCTCCCAAGCTGTTGTAATTGGTTAGCATATTTTTTACCAACTCTTCATAATTTGATCATTTCCCTACCCATTTAGCTAAAACTGATTTTTTTTCGCAAAGTTTGAAAAAGTCATAGCTTCCTTATTTTTGGGTGTTAAGAGCTGCGCTTGGTCTCATTTGACGCTCAACTGTCTAATCTTCTGCACTGTTTCATTGTATTTTTGTCAGAGGGCCTAGTGGACTTGCTAGAGCTGAGAACGTGGTTGAAAACATGGTTGAAAACCATACATTTTACCACTTTTACGGGCGTTTTTTGAGAAATTCGAGGATTTCAATTGGTGTGAAGTAAAAAACAATGGTATATTTGGATTCGGCATTAAATTCTCTATAAAATTAGCCCATTTTGGGACGTTTTAGTTGAAGTTGGTGATTGCTGGAAAATTAAACGAGAAACGATATACAAAAAAGCGAAAAACTGCTGAAAAAAGGCCTTATACGAACCAACCGAAACAAACGGTCATCATTTTCGGATTCAGCACCCTCGAAAACCCCTAGATTCGATAAAATTGAGCCTGCAACTCGAGATCACTTTTTTTTTGTAGACCAGTGTAATCAGCAATTTCAAATATATTAGTCTGTTTGGTAATCAGTTTGCGGTGCTGATGTATAGCTAGATGAAGTTAGTGATAGGTAGGCTGGTAGAAGTTGGTTCATTTGAAGAAGATATGTAGAGTGTTATAACTTTGGAGCAGCTGTGGGGGCTACCTTTGTTTTGGGACATCGTCTTGCCGAAATGTTATGTTCGTCTGTTCCAATGGATTAATAATAGGATAGGAATGGTCCCGGTGACTGTAAAAGATATAAAATAACAAAGAATTGAAGGAGCGATCTCAGTATATTACTACTAATTTTCCTAGCATTTTTATTATTTTGGAGCTATGGGCTGTGGGCTACCTTTGTCTTGGGACGTTGTTTTTTCAAAGTGTTATCTTCGTCTATTCCAATGGATTGATAATAAAATAGAAATGGTCCAGGTGACTATAAAAGATATAAAATAACAATGAATTTAAGGAGAGATTTCAGTATATTACTACCAATTTTCCCACACTGAAAACTCCCTGGCGCAGCCAACAGTATCGCAGCTCGGCTATCAGGCTGAGTCTTGTTACAGCAGCTAATGCAATTTTCAGAGTAGTAGCTGGCACTGGAAGAGTAGCTAGCGCGATGAGGTGATTTGACTACAGCGCCTGGAGTTGAGTGTAGTGACTAAACTCGATTCGAGTATAGTAGCCGCACTTGCGAGCACGCTAGCTGCGCTGGCCTTAGAATGGCTACCACTCTCGACTATATTGCCAACTGCGCCAGAGAGTTTTCAGTGTAGCATTGTTATCATTTTGGAGCTATGGGCTGTAGGCTACCTTTGTCGTGCGACGCTGTTTTGCCGAAGTATTATGTTCGTCTATTCCAACGGATTAATCTCGGGATTAATAATCGGAACCTTCGTTAGGGGATTTCGATTTGTCAAAGTGTTATCTTCGTCCATTTCAATAGATTGATAATATTATAGGAATGGTCCAGGTGGCTGTAAAAGATACAAAATAACAAATAATTTAAGCAGAGGTTTCAGTATATTGCCACTAATTTTTTTAGCATGTGTCATCACAAGGGACTATATCAATTGTAAGGTTCGGAGTAAACAGCAGACTTTGTTCCTAATCAGATCGTTCGTTGTCGGTTCACATAAAGCTTCACCTTCGTCCAGTCTATCGGTTTGGTAATTGGAAAATATTACAGTTCCGTGATTCTGGATCTTGGACGTTAGCATAGCGCCCAACGGTAACTTAGAGCGCCCGTGCTATCGTTGCGCTGCTCCGCGAGTCCCCTTTCACCTCCGTTACCGTCTATATGCTTTGTTTTCCGTTGGCAAATACAAGGTCACTAAGCAACTTGAACGTTTATCATCGACAATCACCAATTGAACTCAGGCAAAACTCAACGCTGTGATGACGCTAACTAGCAAATGGAATCACGGCCTGAGCCCAAAACGAATGGCTGGCGTTATCGTGGGCGGTAACAACTCCTGTCGATAGTGCCTGATCGCTGGGTAGCGTTATCGTAGAGTCAGGATTTCCTCGTCTTCAATTGTTGATTGTCAAAATATATAGGGGCCGGCGGAGGTGAACGGGGGTAGCAAAGAAACACGAAGATATCACGGGCGCTAAAAGTCAACGTCGGCGGCATGTTAACGTCAAGAGATCCAGAATTGTCCCTTTCAGATGGTAGGAAACATACAAATCAATAAACACATAACCAGTCATGCATTTAGTGGAACTAAAAGAAGTTGAGGCTGTTCTATTCATCTATTATTGTGTGAACAAATGTCAAATCTAGTGAAAATCATAACCTTTTCATCGTAACCTTTTTTGCACTACCTCCGGTCAGTAGTAAAATAATATTTTGCCAGGTTCGTTGGTTTATTCTCTATATTTGAACCCAGCTCAGAGGATCTGTTCCGTGCAATTGCAAGATGCCATCATGCAGTCAATAATTATTATTAATGAGTAATGACAGTCATCGGCATGAAACCACGGTCGTCGCATTATTTCACTCTTATATTATTCACTGATCACTGATTCACTGATATAAAACTATTAGCATGTCCGATAACACATTATATTATTATATAATATAAATATATAACTGTATAATATGATTATATACCCAATTATGAATATTTTAACTGTCAATAACGCGATCCGACAGCCATCCGACGGCCATTTTGATTTCGTCGACCCTTTGTAGTTCACTTGGTAACTTTATTATCACATATCGACCGAGTGCGGATTCCGATTCATGCCAAAATCAATATGGGGCGAGAATTCAATGGCTTGTAACCACGTTTCGAAGTTCAAGTCGATCCGTGACGCCGTTCGTTCGGAAACGTGAGGACAAGCAAGCGTCTGCGAAAACCAGATGACCAGGAAGAAGAAGAAGAAGATGCTTTTTCATCAACTTTGGTGACTAATATGTCAGAAACCAGTGTACCGATTTCGATCTAATTTATACAGCGAAGTCGTGTGGTGGGGGAATATCTGCTGTGTAAATTTGATCGAAAAATATCCACGCGTTCCGAAGTTATGACCCCGTGCTTACAGGTATAAAGAGTTCCCCCGAGAAAATAGTCTCGCGGCTAGCTCTCGCCTGCCTACGGGTACTTGGCGGCGATTCGCTGCCGCGAATCTTGATATCATCATGTCGTATCATCATATCATTATATCATCATATCATCGTATCATTATATTATCATATTCTCATGTTATATCAATATAGCATTATATCATCATATCATCATATCATCATATCATTATATCATCATATCATCATATCATCATACAATCATATCATCATATCATATTATCATGATATCATCATAGCATTATATCATCATATCATCATATCAACATGTCATCATATTATCAAGAATTATATCAGTATATCATCATGTCGTATTATCATATCATTATAGCATCATATCATAATATGATCATATCATTATATTATCATATTCTCATATCATATCAATATAGCATTATATCATCATATCATCATATTATCATATCATTATATCATCATATCATCATATCATCATATCATCATATCATTATATCATTATATTAGCATATTATAATATCATTATATCATCATATTATCATAGCATTATATCATCATATCATCATATTTTAATATGGGCCGGGCTCGAAATTCCGAATGACTATTTGTCGAAAGACTATAATTCCGAACTTATTTGAGGCGACATCTAAGTTTACAGAAGTAAAGAATTTTGACATCAGAAAAACAGAACTGCCAGTATCAGAAAATAACAAAACAGAACAGACAAAATGGTGGTAATAGCCAAGCCCGAATAAAAAAAGTACCAAAAACAAAACCACCGACGGAAAAATGAAAACGAATTCGAATAATCAGAAAGTCAGGATTCTGAAATAGTAGTGTCGAAAGTACAATTTTGCACATTGTAATCATTTCGGAAAAAATTGTGCAGAAATAGAACTGTCGATAGCTTTAACTGGCGAAATTGAATGTTCAGAAAACTCCAATCAATTTACGACAGATCGAAACTCCACTAGCTCAAAGTTCCGAAAGTGCAAAAACCCGAAACGTTACAAATCCAGAGAAATCGAATTCTAGTGTATCTCGGATTGAGCAAGATTTGAACGGACATCTTTTGAAATTTATTAGCGATGACTCAGCTTATTTTCTTTATCTTTAATCACATTACGTATGTATGATATTTGAGAGACGAATTTTTTTCTGTGCTTTGTTCAAAAGGTTGGATAAAAATGCGGAGAAAGCTCGAAAATTCGTGTGACGTGTTTATCGATATAAAACACAATTTGAGGTTAACAGGATATGAAACCTGCAAGTGACCTTGACGTGAGTGTGAGAGAGATAGCGCCATCAACCTCACGGTAGGAGTGAAAGAGAACGACAGATGACAGCTTTCATTTTCCCTCAAGTTTCAGTTAATTTGCCAGTCCTGGGTTTCGAGTATAGTAATCAGTAATCAAAGTCATGTTCTTGTACACGGGCGCTTATGCCATCAGGTGACGGTTCTGTGACAGAATGTCGTTCATGGTTTTAAACACAGGATCGACCCACGATCTCAATGGAAAAAAATAATTCACAAGTTAAAATGAAGAAATGAAGAGTATAAAGGATTATAAAGTCTAAAAATCAAAATTACAGAAATTAATGAATAAAATAAAAAAATAAATTTTTAAATAAAAATCCTCGGAAAGTAAGGATTTGACTACATGCTCGCAAGAGCGATAAGTCGTAAAAGGAAGAGAGAGAGAGAGACAGAGAGTGAGAGATCGCAATGGAGAAGTATCTAAACTGTTAATGATACTTCGAAGAAGATTCTCGCGAAAAATGAAGACCTTTGTCAGCTTTGTTTGCGAAATAGCGAAAGACAGAGCGTTTTTTTCACGAAGATCAGCATGAAATATCTTTCCAAAATTATAAATCGGAATAGTATTTTTCGTTACAAGGCCGTAAAAGGGATTTTCACGGCCCGAGTATGATCGCAGCGTACGAGGACCGGCGAAGCCGGTCGAAGTATGCTGGGATCATGCGAGGCCGTGAAATCTTACGGCCGAGTGACGAACTTTATTTTTCGGTATTTTTGCCGTAAAATTCGCAACTGAAATCGTTTTTCATAAAAATATAGGACAATGCGACGATGAAAATCGCCAAAAATATCTATTTCTGTGTAACGAGGTGCGCAAAATTCTACAGTAGTAACTTACATGGAATATTCAAAAAACCATTGAGCATTCTCACCCCACTGAGGGGTCCAGGAGCGTAGCCCCTGGTGGGGTCCAGGGGCGAAGCCCCGGTAGGGGGTTCGGGGGGCGAAGCCCCCCGAGTACCGGAAAAATAGATTTCATTTGATACAATAAGAATAGTCAACGTGTTGAGGATGAAATCTAAAAAAAAAAGTTAGATCTTGCGCACTCAGTTAGTAAAAATATATCAAGAAATACATACAAATAATATACAGGGAAGAAACCTTGATACTGCACAGTCGATGCGCCTAACTGCGCATGCGCCAAATAATTCAATTTTATTGGTCGGTGAGATGGTCCCGCGATAATATTATGATGTATGAGGCAGGGGTGCCAACTTGCGAGAAATGAAGCAAGAGCTGTCAAACTTTCGCGCGTAGACTAGTCAGTTGAGGTTATGTTGTTGTTCATTTTTATTTAACGTGAATTATCAAAATAAAAGTTTTATTTGAGATTATAACCTCAAAAGTTCGTATCAATTACATCGCCGCCAAAAACAAAGTTTGACAGCTAAAACTCGGGATGGCTAACCTGCCTCAGCGGACGACGAAACTCGCGTATGCGCAGTCAGGTACTTTGACTGTGCAGTATCAAGATTTCTTCTCGGTATGAATAAATGAATAAAACAAATAATTTTTCGAAAAATAACTCATTTTAGAAATTTTTCATTTTACGGACCTACGTCCGTAAAATAATCATTTTTACGGACCTACGTACGTAAACAAATTATTTTACGGACCCATGTCCGTGAAATAATTATTTTACGGACCTACGTCCGTGAAAAATTATTTTACGGACCTACGTTCGTGAAAACTCATTTTACAGACTCAAAACAGGCCGTAAAATCGAATTTTACGGCTATGATACCAAAAAATACAATACAGTGGACTTTGCAATGATATCAATATTTCGTAAAAAATCTTCTGTTCGAGGTGAATTTTGTTTTCGTCGGTTCAAAATGACGTTCAGGTGATACATTAGGGTGGTCCTTAAATACCAACTTGAGGAGTGAAGTATGGCAACCTTCCGACAAAAAATTTAAAACAATTGTCCCCAAATATAAGATTGAAAAAAATTCCAACAAAATATTGTTTCTCATTTTTTTTTATTACCCTGCATTTCTCGTGAAATTTTACTTCGGAAACGACCTTCAGAACATAGAAAAAATCCCATCGTAAGGGTGATAATCAAAAATTCTAATATTTTCGTGTAAAATTGTGCTAAAAAATCAGGCTCAGGGGTCAACATCATAGACAGACTAACCAAAAATTTGCCTTGATTTTTTTCCATATAGTGGTATATTTTTTGTAATTTGCAATTTTAGAGCAGAATTGACCCGGCAATCGAATGTCGGAAAAAATCGCAAGATCCTGTTAAACGGAAAACTCCAAGCCTCTCTAGAGCTCTTTAGGTACCTGTTGGAATTTTTTTGAAATCACAATATTGAGACCATTTTTTTTTTTATTTTTCGTCTGAAGGTTGCCATGCTTCACTCCTCAAGTTGGTATTTAAGGACCACCCTGGGGTACATATAACTTTGAAATATTTTTTTTCAACTTACTGCTACGCTCTGACAAAATATTCTAGTGACTCAGTTTTTCTACAGTTGTTAAGTGCTATTTTGATACAGAGTTCATAAGTTTTCCAGATTTGATGTCCTCCGCCGAACATAAATTCAGTCCATGTCCCCCCTTGAGAACAATTAACCGACCTTGTGTATAAGCCTCGGATGATACGGTGTTGTTCTAGGCATGCGATATGATCGGATAAGGAATGAGAGATTTCGGGGAAACGCCAAAATTATAAATTACGCCAAATTTTTTTTTTAAATCATTTTAATACGAAAAGATGTAGTAATGAAGATGTGGTTGATGTCGAGTCATGGCTGGAATATTGTTATGCATCGCTCGAAAACTTTGCGGCAATACGGACACGTCTTCGAACCAAGTGCTATGTATGTTTCTGCGCACTGGTCACAGCAACAAATGTGGCCGCACGGCACGAAACACCGAGTTCGTGCCCAAGATCTGCATATAATGCACCTCGATCCTGTAAAATATACATAAAAATCATTAGCGCATGTCATAATTATATTTTTCAAAGTCTTCCAAACATACAATGAAGCTAAACTTGATCACTCGAAAATAAGAAAAATTACATGAATTAATTTTCTGTATACATCACTGTGTAACGTAAATTTCGTGTATAACTTTTTGGCTATTCCATTGCATCATGGTGCGTCTACAATGGGACACCAACGCGTCGCCGGTCGACGCGACGCGTACGCGCCGCGTACGCTCTGACGTCACAGACGGGCTGTTGCCAACCTAAGCTTCGTTCCACGTACCGTCGTTTCTTGGTCAGCGCTCTGACAGTCAATTGTCTTATTAAAGTGGGGATTATACTGAATTTATAAACTAAGAGAAAAATGTTATTTATTATGCACACCTTACAAATGATGAGAATGGTAACGAAAAACGCTTTATTCAATTAATAATCACATAATCAAATAAATAATGTAAGTAAATTGTGTTGAAACAAATTTTTTATGGGAAGTTTGAATGCAAAGTGGCAGAACTCTTGATTAAAAATGGAATTTTTTGATAATATCTAATTTCTTAGAGATTAAATTGATAATATCTAATTTCTTAGAGATTAAATTTGCCAAATTTTTGTCACTTCATAATCTACATTTTGATTATTGACATGTTACACGTACTTTTTGATTCAGGAGATCCAAATTTTTTTTTAATACTTGTTAGAAAAATGCAAGAGCAAATATTGCAGAATGTGAAAAACAAAAATTGGAACGTTTCAAATTCGAAGACAAGTGATAGCAGAAAGTGTAAAATTCATTTACAATTCTCATGACGTTTTCGGTTGCGGTGTAGCCGAACATCCCCGATCAGCTCCGGAATTTTCAAATAATTGCCAAACACGTTGCCGAGGCTTAATTATTTGTAAATACCGGAGTTGATCGGGGATGTTCGGCTACACCGAGTGTAGCCCGGTGTAGCAACCGAAAACGTCATTAGAAAACGTCTCCGAATCATCAAATTTTAATGATTGGAGCATTGGCAGAGTGTAATTGAGTAATTGGCCCATATCCTATTTTTTTGTTGATCATGTATTTCAATAGCTCACGAAAAAATAATCAGGTCATTTTTTTTTAACTGAACAAAAATTGTTCAAAAATTGTTTCTACGACGGTTGGAAAATAACAGAGTTATGACGTCACCCACGCTACAAAAACACTGAAATTCAATTGCTTATAACTTTCGCAATTCTTACTTTTAAGGAAAACGAAAAAATACGCCCCAATTATTTTAAGTTACTCTACCAAATGCACAAATAAAGATTGGAAGAAAAAAAAAATTAGGATAAAGGCTAATTCCAGGATTGGAAGATTCAAACATAGAAACTTTCATTCATCAAGAAGTAATACATGGGCAAATTGGGAAACAAATGAAGTTCGTAATTAGTAGTACAAAATGAAATTATTTTAACGTTGATGACTGATTTTTATAATACATAGGCATTACAGTATAATTAAAAAACTATGTATTTAGCTGTATCTCTTTTTTTTTGTCCCTGATGACTTCTCTTAGTTTGAAAAAACACCTTTTTCTATTCTTATCAGGTATTTTATTCCATGCATCTCGAAACACGAAAAGATAGTTATTGACTTCCGTCACTCTTGTTGCACGTGTTGTCAGTGACGTTTCACTCTCTTCAGATGGGTCATCGTAGGTTTCATCTGAAAATTTAGGTATATATTATGCTAATAAGTGTACAAGAACAATGCAAATCGTTAATATCACAATAAGCTGTCTCGTCACCATTCACTGAAACATGTATAACGAAGAGAGTTTGAATTTATTTTCAGGAGTCACTTGCAATTCATAATGCTGCAACGGATAAAAAAAATATAGACTTTCTGCACTTTTGGTTTAAATTACTTTTTATGTTCTGTTTATACTTCAAAACTCATTCTGAACTGGAATTTGAAAGCGTCATTTCAGTGCTAAACAGAACAGTTTTGAAATTAGTTTAGTGAAACTGAGTGTGAATTTAAAGTGACTGTAACATGAAAAAAAGGCATCAGACTGTTTCAACAAAGAAATTTGTCGATAAACCAGATGTGAGATTTTTTTGTAGGTTTTACTTTCTTACAGTGAAATATTTCTGCATCGGACTATATCCTACTGGGCATAGTTTCAGAAAAAATGTACCTTCTATAGAGTTCTGAGACTGTTCCTCGCTTCTGAAATCTTCATCGCCTTCGCTGTCATCGTCACAGCTTTCCTCGAGATTCCCTCTGACTGGCAAATTGAAATTGCTGAACGTCCTAGAGCAAAGGAATAACGGAATTTGAATTGAATTATATTATAGATCAGAGAATATAATCTTCTACAATGGAATTTGAACACGAACCTTATGACCTTATCAACAGCAACTCTACTACCTTCTACTGTTAGATATTCTAACGAAGTCATTTATACTTACTGTCGGTGCTGGACATGTTTTTTGAGGAAATCCATGATAGTGAAATATTTCCACGTTGATGTTATTTCCGGAGTAGCTGATCCTGAAGGGATATATTCCATAAGTCTTCTACGTTCGTCCATGTATTTTTTCTTCAGTGTTTTCCACCGTCTGGTGATGAGTTTCACTTTGCGAGGGAGAAAATTATAATTATGAAATTGAACTACCAAACTTAAATTGAGATTGAATACAAACTCCGTCTTTAGTCCTATACCTACGCCATACACATTTCTCAACAGTACTGTTACAACTAAGCATTTAAAAAATGTAACCATCATACCTTCTATCGGCCTTTCTGTAAGTATACAGATTTGGCTGGCTATATCACACCATGCCTCGTTCTTTTTTTGGTTATCCTTGAATAGCGGAGAAGATTTGTCGTACAGAAGAGCCTTATTCTGTACCATAGAAATCAAAATCTCGTCTTCATCCAGTTCATCTGCCAAGTTTTCCATCCCAAAATATTCTTAATAGCCGTTTTTCAGTTTCAAAGTGACTCAATGATGAGATCAAGTGATCAGTCGAGATCTCAAGCAAGCAATCGGTATACTCCTAACACTCCGTGCTCCTAACCTCACTCTTATTTAGTGACAAAGGCGCCAAAACCATATTACGCGGTGGATGAACGTTCCCCCTACCCGCGATCGAGTTGGCAGCACTGCCCGGTTGCCGCATTGGCGCAGAATTAGTATTTTGATACAACGCTGCTGCCGCGAAACTACACAAACATTAAACTACCAACTTTTGCAACAGCTTGCAAGGGAAAAGAACGTCAGGCAATAGACGAACGGTTACATAGTGTGTACGATAATTCGTGAGCAATACAAGTTGTTTCCATATTTTATCCGTTATTACCAATATTTGTGCAATACAAGTTACACCCGCGATAAATAATGGCTAATACATACGCGGCAACGTACGTTGTCGAAACACTGGATAAGGTACTTATTAGAATTGTGAAGGCTAACGATTGGATCTTCAATAAAGACAAGAGGTACACTTTTGATGAAGAAACAAAGGCCAATTTATGGCAACAGATTAGTGCTCAATTGGCCGAAGAGGGATTCCAGTTGACAGGTAAGTTTTCATTCAGTTGATGGAATTATGGAAGAATTAACATATTATGATGTTCGTGGTCTCATAAAATGGAATGTATGTATTATTAGACGCGAAATATCCAATTTCAAACAAACATTTTCCCAGACTCATATGGTCTTCCATAACATTGGAATGTTAGGGTTAAGGCGGATTCCCGAACGGGGGATTCCCCGGCCATGGTGCCTGGTTAGTTCGGCAATATCGGCACCTCCGCGCCCTCTTTTCGGGGATACAGAGTTGGGTATACGGCTATTTCAAATGGTATCAACGACTACAATCTTATTTTAAGGCAATATTATATTTTGATTGACCTTGATTAGCAATATTTTTCTCCGATGATGTTGAATATTATTGAAAATAATTTCGTAATATACTCTCAACAATTCCTCCATGTTCCCGTAATTCAAAAAATCTAAATATACAAATAGTGTCCATTCGTGCTAATATCGGCATGAATAGCGAAAATCTCCTTCTATACGGGTTTCCCCTTCGGTACTCTCTAAATTTGAATCAGTGAAAACTACTGACAATCAGTGAATAGTCACTGGTTTCCAGTTATAAGTCTGCCACTGCAACAATGAGTCGCAGACTTATAACTGGAAACCAGTGAATTTTCATTGATTCAAATTTAGAGAGTATTAAAGTGAAAATTCTCCCTAGGAAAAGTCGTCCTCATTTGACCCGATATCGGTACGAATATCCGCAGCGTTATACATAAGACAGGTTTTCGAGAAATCAGTGTAACATTTCACAGAATACCAATGTAATTGCAATAATCGAACCATTTGGAAAACATCATCGTCTTATACGTCTAACCTCAGCTAGTTGCCGAAAAAAACGTCCACTAAGAAAAAAAATTAATTATTTTTGGGAGTATTACATGCTGCTTCGTCATGATTATCTATACGTCATTATGCATCTCAACAATCTTAAAAAAAATTGTAACAGAAGAAAATTGTGCTGTTCTCTTCAAATATTCGTGAGGTACTTTAATACAGTATTATATGAAACGAGCTTACGAATAAAAATATTCAATTATTTCTGAAGTAGATTATGCAAAAAAAAAAAACACATAACACATTGGAGTGCGCTATTTTTACAACACTTTGTTGGAGCGTTGAATAAATGATTTTAAATTGTTTCGAAGACCTATAAGAAGTGTATATTCTCTAATCATTCCGCTATGGAACATTTATTACAGATCCAAAAACGCGCTGGAAGAAACTACGAGATCTGTTTGTACGCCACGATAAAAACGGGAACCGCAAGTGGATCTACTTTGAGGACATGAGCTTCATGTTGGATCACATCCGGCACGATGCGTAATAAATAATCGCATAAATAATAATTATTATTATTATTATTATTATTAATGTTATTATTATTATCATACCAGCAACTAAAAGTTCTAAGAAAGTTCTTTATTCGAAGCATACTATGTATTAAATGTTTCTTTCATTTCAGCAAACCAACAGCGAGGATTAGGCAGTTGCCTGTCAGCTACAGTATCGGGAATCTGAACTCGTCGTCAAATTCAACAATGCATTTGGGTGTCCAAAATCAAGGTTATTACACTGCATTTTGAAAGAGGTTTACGTAGTTAAGGGAAATTATGAAAAAATCGGTGAACATTGTTACTCCAAGTACCGCGGTGAAAAACAGTAGTACTCATCGGCTCACGCGACAATTTTACTACACTAAATCACGTCTCATTTTTCTATAACCTAAGCTCTTTGGGGGCGATAAATACTTGCTTTGCTTTCTTGAATGATTTAAGACCCCTTGCCCTCCGAGTGAACATACATTTTGAATGACTCTTTTGCTATTGAAAACTCTCGTCCTTACATGCCTTATACAGTTCACAAATCTAAAAAATTTCCGAAAATTATCGGTCTAATCGGACTAATATATCACTACATAGAAAAATGCAATCATTGCGAATGTTTATGAAAAAACTGAAAAAGCAAAATCAAAAGTGTCTATGAATTTTTGACTCCAAGTTGTCTGAGAAACTGAATGTAAAAGCCAGAAACGACCAATTTTAAGTAGGAAGCAAAATTTGTTCAACTTTCAAATTTCTCATTACGGCTTTGTGTATTACTTTTCTCGCTTTTTCCACTTACAATGTAGTGGATAGCTTATAAAAAATGTCATCTACCAATTATGGTAATAGCCTTTTTTTGACAGCCGATAGATTTAGATTATTTTTTATTAATACATATTGCATCTGATACTGAACTATCTTTTTACAGGAGATGAGGCGTCCAGTTTGAGACCTTTCCTTCAGAAAACGCCGGTATTGGTTGATGGCACTAGTACGCATCCCGTAGACAACGATGTTCGATCACCGGATGTTGCAGAAATATTCAGCAAGATCACTCGGCAGCAATTTCCGACACTGGCGTATTTAAATCTATAGAACACGTACAGCCTATGTTTTATGAAGTGGACTTTCCGATAGATTTCGAATTTCAAACTACTAATGACATAGAGATTTCCTCGTCAAATCCGACTGTGGGAACCTCTTCGCAAAACATGAGCTGGGAACAATCTTCTGCGTCTTCAGAGATATCTGCAACTTCAAAGACACTGACGGTCAATAGCCTTGTTCAACCTGACTGTACCATTGTGGAGGATTCTTCATGCCAATTCAGAAATCTAACACAATCGCCTGTGCGTACGCCTTCAAGAAGCTCTGTAGTAGAATCTGAAAGAACACCCCCTATGAACACTGGTACAAAACTGAAAAAAAATTTAACCAGCATCACATCACATGGAGACAAATTATCCCAAAATGCATTGTCTAGATTGTCGTTTGCCAATAAGAAATCATCACCACTCGCAGCTACTCTGATTAGTGATGTACGTGTCACTGATAGTACGAAGAGAGTCTCAGAACCATTTCATGAACCCATACATCTGGCGAAAAAAACCCCTAAAAAGACAAGTGAAAAAAGGCCAATGGTTGTGCCGCCGTTGGACGCATTTGCGCAAAAAAAAAAAAGGAAGGCAGTCAGCAAATCTGAAGCGACAGAGGATGCTATTATCGAATGCTCTGACGGTTTAAAACAAATGTCGTCTGAATTCAAAGATTTACTGAGATTGAAAAAAAGAATTGATTAAGGTGCGACTACAAAAAGGAACAGTCGAAACAGAAACAACCGAGAAGAGCTCCACGGTCGAAAGTAAAGATGGATTCTTTAATATACTTCAAAAAGAGTGGTTAGATCTGCCTGCAGAAGTCCAAGACCAATTGTTTCTAGATATACTCGATATCATGGAAGAATTTGAAGTTATGTAGGTCTTTCTAAGTACTTTTGGGGATTTCTTAGATCCATGTGAAAAAGAACCATGATTGCAGCAGGATGTTAACATTTATTTTATTAAAATCATTAGTAGCGGTACCTTAATTTTAACTTGTAAGCATTGCATACTTTTACGGTATTATAGTACACTATTACGTGATCAGATCGTTATCTTGAAAGATTTTATCAGTAATTCGATACCATAAACAAAAGTATTGATACCCACCAACCGCATTATTTGTCAACTCTCATTATATCAACATAAATCTTCATGTACTCAGTAAAATAAAAAAACATTCAAACGTCCTATGCAAGATGTTGAAAAAATACATGCTTCAATTTCGGAACACTTCAAATAATATTTATAGTAATCATGGATGAAGTTTATTTCAGAGGTTTGATGATAACAATTGTGAGTTACTCTGTAAAAAAGATGTCTTGTAAATTTACTAAGTTGTATTGGAAGTTTTATGCATGTACAGAAATAGTAAAATACTATACATTTCCTATAAGATAAGATTCATTTACAAATACTATGACTTAAATGAACAATTTAGCGAATTCAAAAAATGTTGTTGATTTCAAAAAGAAAATGTATAATAATTTTACTATTATTGTAAATGCATAAACTTAAACATGAACTTCCAATACAATTAAGTAAATTTATAGTAAATATTTTGTACAGTGTAGATAACCAGAACATTACATTATATATATTGTAATGTTTATATTCCACACTCCAACTTGTAAAACATTTACTGGTAACGCGTTTCCTCTCAACTTGCAGCTCATTGATCTGTGCTAAAATTATAATACTGCCAGACTATTCATGTCGAAGAGCACCTTCTTCCGATTCGAAATAGTCCGCCAAAATTTCTCGTTGTTGCACAGCATGAGGAGGACCTTCGTCAATTTCATCTTCCTCCTGATCGTCCTCTTCGGGATCATTGTTTCTGTTGCGCCCCACTAAATTTGGAGCAGCATATAAACGATGATCTTCTTCTCGCCCCAGCTCGTCACTCAAGATAAAATTGTGCAAGCACACCACTGCCTGCACGATATTAATTGATGTGTCTATGTTGAAGTCTAGTCTTTTATGAAGAATTCGCCATCTGGCTGTGAGTATGCCGAATGCATCTTCAATACAGTTTCTGGCTCTGGATAATCTGCGAATTAAAATGTGTTTCATTTCTTATACCGAAAGTTTTCGGTCTCGCGAAAAATTCACAGTGTATGCAAATATGAAGAAATTATCAGGGTGTCTACTAAAATCATTATCCCGAAATTCTCGGAGAGTTCCACTATTTTCCAGGAGATTTTTCGATATTTTCAGGTATATCAGCGTATGAATTTCAAATAATGCTCATTGAAGTGAGAATCTTATACGGTGTATTATTTTATACAAACGAGTTTGTGAACTTGTTTTCATAATTTAATTTATGGTTGAAATTTTAAACTCATAAAATTGAATCTGAAATTATAAAACTGCGGGTTTTCAATGAAGAAAAAAAAAGCTATTCATGAGTCGCAATATTCCCCGACTGGCTCCGAAATTCGCTGAGAATTCTAGGATTTTTAATAAGACATGAAATTCTTTGAGATTTCCAGGATTTCCAAGTATTGTCAGGAGAAAAAACTCAAATATGCATTGAAAAGGCATTTACCTGTAGTTGAAGTTCTTTTGCCTCCTATTCAACCCGTTGTGCCTCGCAAAAGGCCTCATCATGTACGATTTTAGGGTGAAAATTTCATCTCCCACAAAGCAGTGTGGTGAAATAATATTTGTCCGAGGAAGGCGAGTATTAGGCGGTAATTCAGCTAGATTATTTTCCAGGGCTCGGTAGAACTGAGTGTATTGAAACGCTGATACGTCGCTGACTGAACCTGTGATTGAAAATGAACTTTTTTCGAGGAAATGGCCATTAATTTATCGGAATGAAATCAATTAGCATTTATATAATTTTTCTTTCACATCTATATAAGTGCATTTGGTAGAGTAATTTGAAATAACCATATGGAGTAATTTTGTCTTTTTTGTTATTGAATTTTAGTGTTTCAGCTACAGAATGTAGATATCTCTTATCTTGGGTGACGTCATGACCCTGTTATTTTTAATACGTCCCACGAGTTTTAATTTTTGTTGAATGAAAAAAGAAAGAATATGTTCTTAGTTTTTCTTTGTCAGCTGTTGGAATATTGAATAGAAACTAGGATATTGATCAATTATTATACGCGTTTTCACATTCGCATACCGTAATCTTCAATATCAATCCATGTAAAACGATAATAGGCATCGCAAGCTGCTAGAAGTTTGAAGCTGAAGAATTTCTTGTAATTGAAGTAGAGACTACCAGATTTAAGGGGCATCTTTATTCTTATTTCTTTCCCGTCCATTGCACCGACGCAGTTTGGGAAATCCCACTTCACGCGGAAACCCTCTGCGATAATTCGCCAGTCAGCAGCATTTTTCCTCCTCAAATATATAGGGGATAATAGTTCATATATAATCGGACACACCTCAGCTATTATTTTGTAGGTGGTCGATCGACCTACGCGAAAAAAATTCGCGGTGGTCCGATTGCTGTCACTATTCGCAAGATAGCTGTGAACGAAAAGAAGTGTTTGTTACAGGGAGTATATCGAAAGATATTCCATTTTATTTTACACAACTGTATGTATCAAAATTGTCATTAATCGAAATGAATGACGAAGTCTTAAAAAAATGTAATATTTTGATAATCTTTTTTTCAATACTATAGGAAAACATCTTTGAAAAAATGTACAAATTTGAGGTAACACTTATGTTCATTTGAAGTGTATCTCAGACTTGTTGATGATTCAATACATTAAGGCACTAGGTCTGAACGCAAAAGATGATACTTGGATACTTTTCAGTTCCGACGAGTTCTGTTTCAATCCTCCCGATTTTCCCACTCAATTTATTATTTCTTTTGTATTCTAATTCAAAAAATGATTCAGTTACTCATTCGGAGTCATGCCATTATGACAGTGCTCATAAACAGCTTGTTTTACGTTCTACAATATTGGAAGCGAAAACAAAAATGTCACAACTTCAAAATTTCATAAGGGTTCAACACACTTTTTGCACGGACCTTCTATATATAGGATCTCAAAAAAGTCAGGGGCCGTTCAACAAATACGTTCGCTTTGGGGGCGGGGGTCGAGGTAGTTGTGACGTTACAAAGCAGGGGGGGGGGGGGGGGATGTGACGTTCAGTTTTTGTGTAAAGATTGTGTGTTTTCCCACTTTCTTAAGTGAGAACGGTCGAGGTTTTTGAAAAAAAGTCGACTTTTTTGTCCTCAAAATCACGACGAAAAACCCCAAAATTCCTTTCAGCACTTTTTCAATTATGGTGGTATATGTGCGAGGGGTTAACCACTCTTGAAGTCAGGTCACCTTCTTAAAAAGTCAGTTAAAGTCAGCGAGTCAGTTAAAGTCAGGCAAAGTCAGTTGGAGTCACTCGAAGTCAGTCAAAGTCACTTGAAGTCAGTCGAAGTCAGTTGGAGTCAATTGAAGTCACCGAGTCAGTCGAAGTCAGTTGGAGTAAGTTGAGGTTAGTTGACTTCGTGAAGTCTTGAAGTCAGGTGTACGGTCAATTTCCGAGTAGTTGACCCCTCGTATATGTGTTGAAAAATATCGCAACCATCTGCGATGAAAGTGTTGAAATGCGCAGACAACCTTTCACAGCAAAAAAAAAAAACCACGAAAAGACTACACTGTCATCGGAGAAGGTTAGTATAATTGTTTTTCAACACATTTACTACCATAATTGACGAAGTGCCGGAAACAATTTTGGATTACACCTTTTTTTTAGCTATTCAAGGAACGAAAAATCGACTTCTTCGAACGAAACCCGTGAACTCCCCCCTTAACACCAAAGAATTAATGCGTATTATTCAAATTTTGCATTTTGAATATACCTTGAATACGTTGACTCTGTTGGGGTCACTCAATTTTCGGAAAAAATTGAATAACATGAATCGAATTGAAAAAAAATCTGAAGAGGGGGGGGGGGGGGGGGGGGGGGTGTCAAGATTTGTTATGTATTATTTTAGGGTTGTCTGGTCAAACAGACCATTGTTCATAGGGCAGGGGGGGTCTGAAATCGTTCAAAAAAGCGAATGTATTTGTAGAATGGCTTCTTATCGCTAAGTCAACAAAAGATTTTTACAACATTGCGTGTTTGCACAGGGTACGAGAAATAGAATCCAATGTGAAGAGCGAAACTTTGATAAAATACGATAGACTTTACTTTGACTCCGCATTTTTCGAACTGTTCAACATTCAGAAATCTTCCGAATTTGAATAATATTTCAGAATAATATCATAATTTTACTTACTTTAGGGTAAGAGCCAAGCGAAGTCTTGTTGGCAATGGACGTCTCAGACTAATTTTTTGAAGACGATCTCGCACAATATCGTGCAATAGCTCAAATTGATCTGGAGTCATACGCGTCATCTTATGAAATTCTTCGTGATCGTAACGGATGAAGTACGAAAAAAGGGCTTGATATGCACCAAGCAAATCACGCATCTGAGTTCTAATATGCGGTTTCACCCACCATCGCCGAAAACGCATTCTTTCTCGACGCCATCTCATATACAGCCGCACTAAATTTAGCCAATGAAAAATTATCAAAAATATCGGCACGTAATCGAGCATTTTAATTAGCACTTTCGCACAATCACATCACCTCAAACGTATAAGCGGTTAGCGGATGACAGTCGGATCACCGGAATGACGGAACATACGAAACGTCAAACGCCGGAACGAACGAAACAGTTGGCAACAGCCGGTCTGTGACGTCAGAGCGGACGCGGCGCGTACGCGTCGCGTCGACCGGCGACGCGTTGGTGTCCCATTGTAGACGCACCATCAATAGTCATAGTAACATAGCTTGTGTGAGTAGAAGATCAAAATGCTTAAAAATTTGAACTTGGATTATACATGAACATCACCGCCCGCTTCCACGCCTCCGGAAACGTGGGCAAGAGCATGCAGATTCACCATGCTGCGGAAAGCGTAGCGAGTGCGTACTCTCGGCTGCATACATGCAAGCAGACGGCAATGTTCAAACCAGGTAGACTAATCAAAATTAAACACCGCCACACGCTACCACGCCTCCGGAAACGTGGGAAAAAGCATGCAATTCCGCCACGCTGTAAGCATAGCGGACACGTACTTCGCTGCAAAAATGCAAGCGTGCAGCAATGTTCGTACCTGGCACACTAATCCGAAGTTTTGACTGTCATGCGCGCTTATATTAATCGGCCTTTGTTGAAAATTTTCGATTAATTCACATATTTTAATTTACGAACACACCTTACTCGCAAAAATCACGACATTAGGTGGAGAGGTGCAGATACAACCTCAGCTTTAACATTGCCGCATGCTTCCACGTTATCCGGAAACGTGGGCAGGAGCATGCATATCCACCATGCTGGAAAGCGTAGTGGAGGCGTACTCCCGGCTGCATAAATGCAAGCGTATGGCAACGTTCAAGCCCGGAAGAGTATTTGAACTGGTTAATATCAGCTGTGCATATAAGGATCGGTGAGACTCCTTCAAAATCAAAATTTTCTGACTTTTAAATCATATATTCTGGCGATGGGGTATTCTGGGGTACAGCTCAAATTATTGTCTCGATCATCGTCGATGAATATGGAAATCACGACATTTCGTGGAAGACGAGGCTAATTCGTATGTATTCAAAAAAACTAATGAGCAATCGGAAGCGTAAATTCAGCTCCGATTGTCAACCATACTCTGAAGGTCGTCACCCACTTCCACGCCTCCGGGAACGTGGGCAGAGGCATGCAAATCCACCATGCTGTAAAGCGTAGTGGATGCGTACTCCCGACTGCATAAATGCAAGTGAATGACAATATTTATACAGTCGACTAATCGAAATTTTTTACTTTAATTTGCACCTATCCACCAAATGTCATTCAACAACGGAAAAAAGCCAAATTCTTAATGTCGATGGCGGAATCTGAATCTCCAAATTTGATTTCACATGCCTCATAAAATTTCATAAATTCCCATCTTTTCTAGGTTGATCGTGATTTACGGCTACGTGACCGACTCCCGAGTATTTCCAACTAACCTGACATTTTACTTTTATAACACACGCTAGTAGTAACAATGCAAACGATGCATAAATAGACTTACTACATTACCTGATCAATTTTTTTTTTTTTTTTTGTGTACAACTATTAATGAATAGTTAATATATCAGTATTTTTCATATGCTTCTACGGCGTGATACAGATACTGTCTACAGAATTTGTGACGCATATCTTACAGGATAAATCCTTGTCCAAATTGAATTTGCAGGTCCCTGAGCCTCATTTTTGTTCCGATCGAATTCCCAAAAAATTGGAATTGCAATATTCATCGCCATATTGTCTAAAATCTTTTACTTTTTTTATTTCGCATTCGTGTATGTATTATTATTTTTTTATTTGAACATTTATTTAGAATGAAGAGGCAAGAGCAGTCACAACTTAAGGTGGTTCTTTACCTACAATCTCAACGAACGTTGGTTTCAGAGAAGATTTTGAATACTTCTCGATAGGCAAAAAATCTGAAAAAAATCAAACATGTAGAAGATCCTCGGGAGATTGATTTTGGATAATAATAATTCGAAAAAGTTATTAACAAATTGATGGAAAAAAAAAACTTTTCGAGAAATTAGCCGATGACCCAACTTTTTTTTAGGTGAAACTTATTTTTTAATTTTTCTGAATACGTATGAATTTTTTCAGAATGTTGTTAACTTTTTGAAAATTGCGTTGTGTCAGGTATGAAAAAACGTAATTTTCAAAAAGTTAACAAAATTCTTGAAAAATTCATACGTATTCAGAAAAATTAAAAAATAATTCTCACCAAAAAAAAAAGTTGGATCATCGGCTGATTTCGTGCACAGTTTTTTTTCCATCAATTTATTCATAACTTTTTTGAATTATTATAATGCAAAATCAATCTCCCGAGGATCTTCTACATGCTTCATTTTTTTCAGATTTTTTCCCCAGCGAGAAGTAGTCAAAATCTTCTCTGAAACCCACGTTTAGTGAGACTGTAGGTAAAGAACCACCTGAAGTAAGAAAATTGCTCCTCTGAAAAATGGATAAGCGACCCTAGATTCCAATTCTGATTAGGATTGACCCTGTATGATATTTTTCACGAATTCTGAATCATCTTGTAAAATCTCTCCAAAACTTCTGCATGGACATAACGAACATTGTCGACATTGAGTTTTGCAATTAATCGACTAAGTGAAAAGCTATAGTAAGTCTATTTTGCATCCCCAACAGATTTGCAATGTTACCTTTGTTTCGTCGCTTGTGGCCACTAGGCCGTACCGCGATATCAACTGCTTCAGCTGCTCTTCTCTTCAAACGCCTTTTTTTTCTTAAATTCTTTTTTCTGCTGGCAGCTGCTGCAAAAGTTTGATGAATTTATAATCACATACACGAAAGCTAGTCACAAATGATATCATCGAATCTGTAGATTAGGCTCTGCAGTTCATGCCAACTTCCAACCATCTCCGAACAATACGAATGCCCCCAATTTCATATCATTCTGCTTACCGCGGTTGTCTGCAGTCTCGACTCTATGGTCACCAGCTGCCGCACCAAGCGGTGGAGCCAAAGCGATTTCTGAAATAAAAGCGAAAGCAAATTAGTCAGAAACAATTCGTAATTGCGATTCAGTACCGTCTTGCAACCATCTTCAACAATACAATTGCCCCCAGAGCCCTACAAACGGTTGGCGATTAATAAATTTTCAATTCAATATCCATTACTGGATATCATGTCTCTTACCACGGTTGGCGAGATCTCCAGGCTCAGGGTTGTCTTCTCCTTCGTCACTCGAATCTAAGTTTATTACTGCAACCAAAACATATTGAAATTCAGAATACGTCGTATCATTTGGTCCTCATCCACAGCTTTGCAATTACATTACATTATAATAAGATTATAATTTTCAAGAGACACAAAGTTGAATTCAATCGTTCAACTTTTCATAGGTCCAACGAAATTTATCAATTGCAAATTTTAAGAATCAGATCCATCTTCTTACCGTGGTTGTCGTCTTCTTGAGCCCCAGCGTCATGCCCAGCCTCAACTGCCTCGTCTTCAGATCCATCTAGGTTGATCACTGCAATTAAAACCAAGGAAAATCAGACAGAAGTCATACTATTGAATCCTTACCCTCAGCTGTGCAACAACACAATACATTTTGAAAGTAACAAATGAAATACAAATTGGGTGAATTGTCTTCAATCGCATATGAGTCTCCTTACCACGGTTAGCTGCAGGTCCGAGATCTGGAGCTGGACGCTGATGAGCCAATACAATCTATGAAATAAAACCGAAGGAAGATCAGTGAAAAGCTACATTCACAAATTTATAGGCTCGTCACACTCTGTGACTCAAGACTCCACTCTCAACCCTCTCCACACAATGTGATTACCGACAGTTGTGGGAGGAAATTGATATTCGTTAATTTCAAGTCTTCAATTGCATATCAGTCTCCTTACCACGGTTAGCTGCAGGTCCGAGATCTGGAGCTGGACGCTGATGAGGCAATACAATCTCTGAAATAAAACCGAAGGAAGATCAGTGAAAAGCTACATTTACAAATTTATAGGCTCGTCAAACTCTGTGACTCAAGACTCCACTCTCAACCCTCTCCACACAATGTGATTACCGACAGTTGTGGGAGGAAATTGATATTCGTTAATTTCAAGTCTTTAATTGCATATCAGTCTCCTTACCACGGTTAGCTGCAGGTCCGAGATCTGGAGCTGGACGCTGACGAGCCAATACAATCTCTGAAATAAAACCGAAGGAAGATCAGTGAAAACCTATGAGGTTGAAGTTCGTAACGTTAACGCAACAAAATAATTGTGCAAATTTCTTGATTTCATGACTTGAACGGAATTCCCGAATTGAGTAAAACACGCCTATCTCGCCTATGTGGCAACTTTGACAACGTTGGAGTCATGAAATAGTGAATTTTTTCTGAAGATTGTGTTACGTTAACGTTATGAACTTCAACTTCATGAAAACCTACATTTCCGAATCTATCTCGTATCTGCGATTGAAAACAATGGAATTGTCCCTAGTTGCCCATATAGTTGGTGGAAGAAAGAGATTATCACTACTGAAAATGATTATGTGATGAATAACATGATGTTATGAAAGAAATCAGTATGTATTTTACCATGTGATTTAACATGTGATTATGACTTAATACATAACAAATCACATGATAAATCATAAAGTACAGATGAAATAAAATACATAACAATTCAAATGACAAATCATAAGTTTCGGTATTTGATTTGTGATGTATTTTACCTTATGAGTCGTATTTTATGATTTATCATGTGATTTGTTATGTATTAAGTCGCAATCACATGTTAAATCACATTATAAAATACATACAAATTTCTTTCATAACATTATGTGATTTATCACATAATCATTTTCAGCAGGGATTCCCAGTTTTCAGTACCCCATTTCATATAAATTTTCTCACCATGGTTATTGGGTTCTCCAACTTCGCCGTCTTCCTCGTTATCAGTGGCATCTGCGCCAAGAGCAAAGGGAAATTAGGAAGAAATCATATCATTAAATCCTTCATCACTTAAAAAATAAATGTCAACGGTTGCAAAAACAAAAAAAAAAAAAGTAAATCTTTGTTGGTTTAATAAAATGCAATTTCCGAATCTGAGCCTCAGACTTTTGCTTACCAAGGTTCTCGAATACTCCAGCTTCGCTACTCTCCTCATCGCTGGGATCTAAGCCAATACCTGCAATCAAGGCAATGGGAAATGAAAAAAAAGTCATATTATTAAATCCTCACACGTTTCCACGAATTAAGAAGAAATGTCAACGGTTGCAAGAACAAAAAAAAAAAAAAAAAAAAATGGTAAATCTTTGTTGGTTTGAGGAAATGTAATTTGAAACTCAGATCCTTTCGCTTACCGAGGTTGTCGAGTTCTCCAGCATCGCCATCTTCCTGATCACTGGGATCTAAGCCAAGCGCTGCAATCAAAGCAATGGGAAATTAAGAAGTCATATTATTGAATCCACACTCACGTTTTTGCAAATGAACAAAAAATGTCAACCATCGCAAAAAAAAAGGTCTTAGATTTTTATGAGTTTAAGAAAACTCTGCAAGTTGAGGCTCCGAGATAAAGATAATTCTTCTCACCAAGGTTGTCGAGTCCTTCAGCATCACTACCTTCCTCATCGCTGGAATCTAAGCCAATACCTGTATTCACAGCAAAAGAAAATCAATAAGAACTCATATTATTGAATCCGTACTTTCATCTCTGTAATTGAATACTGGTTATGAACTATTACGAAAACTGTAAAATCAATGCAATGCCTATACTTCTTGAACAACTTATAGCATACATGCCAATTCTACATATCCACACTCGACATCAACATCGTTATGTACGTACATTTTTTAGTAGAACGAACGGAATTCAATTTGCAACACGACACAAATCGTTGGACTGTTCAGATGGTTCTTTTTCTATTCTCAATGGTATGTTAAATACTTTACCAAGATTTGGTACTCGAATAGGTACCACAGCATCGTTGTCTTCGGGATCATCGGCACGCTGATCTTCATGAAGATCTTGATCATTATCAGAATCAACATCTGTAATACAAAGGACGACCCAGTGATATTGATAAATCAGATTGAAAATGTCTTCTTTCTAAATATTCATGAGTTTTTCTACAACTGCCAGATAACATTCACGATTAAAAAAAAAGGAGAGAAAGAATCGTTATTTATTCTGTCTGATAATTGACATATTGTATTGCGAATTATTAGTGTCATTATATATTATCATCCTCAAGTACATTTGGTATTAGGTTGATTCTAACTCAACAACTTCACACTCAATTTGTGTATGGGCTTGGGTGTGCACAAACTAGTTGTCGGATCAAAATCAACCTTGCCGTATGTACACATGTGACGGTACTTTTTCGAAGTGAGATTGCTACTATATGTGTATAAAAGGTGGCCGCAAACTAAGTGCTTTAATGTGGGTACCTATTCAGGAGGTTTAATAGGGATAAAAAGTCCTGTTGCAAAATATTGTGGGAGCAACAATGAAGGAGATATTCAATATCCTTTTCTATACTGTCTTGTACGCTCTAATCTTTTGTCTATACTGTCTTCTATCTCTTCTAAACTTGTGTCTATAATACTATGGCTGACAAGAATAAAACTGACGCAAATGCTTCAGTTGTCCTGATAAAGGTGCAATTAGTAACTGTCATAAAGCTGTCCAGTGTCCGGGCTGTCACGTTTATTTTCATGAGAGCTGTGCTAGTCGGAGTGGCATGCTACCGGGGGGTTCCTTGAAGAAGTGTTGCTGTAAAACACGACGCAGGTCAATACCAGGGATGGACCTAGGCCTTCGGAGGTCATTCCTACGACTCATTCCGCCTCTGATGCGATTGCTGAGGTCATTGACGATGATGACGTGGATATTCGAGGGATAGGCTTCTCAAAGGAATTAAGTCAAGTCTTAATGAAACTAAATCTAGCATTGAGGCGAAAATTGACAAGCTTTCCCAAGATATCAATAACCAGCTTGATGATGCTTTCGAACGTATAGAAAACGTCGAGGAGAAGGTTGATGATGCGGTTTCCAGAGTTGAAGTGCTTGAGGCTGGGAGATCTCAACTGGAGTCCCAGACTCGTTCGCTTGAGGAGGAGATTATTCTCGAACTCAATGAAAGGAAACTCAGGGAGAGAAACATTCTGTTCTTCAATGTCGATGAGTCTGACGAGGATGCTGACTGGATCGTAGTTAAGCAGCTACTAAGATCTTGTCCATTTGGTAGCGAGGATCTCTACATCGCCAGACTTGGGAAATTAGTTAATGGTAAATCGCGACCTGTCCGTGTGACTTTTGCTGACGTAAACCAGGTTAGCTGGGTATTTCAGCACTCGAAAGAGATCTATGCTGGCAAGGTAAAACTTTCTAGCGATAAAACGCCTAAACAAAGGGAATATCTGGCTAAACTCGTGGATGAGCTAGATGCGAGGAAAGCGAAAGGGGAGACTGGCCTGTCTATTCGTCATTTTGGTGGTGAACCCAGAATCGTGTCGTCAAATAAAAGGAAGTCAGGGATCAACAAAAATCCACAATTATTATGGCACTTGCCACGGGCTGAAATTTGAAGAAAAGTAGCGCATGAAAACAGAAGAGCTATATTTAATTCTTAGAAAATCATTAATATCCGGTTGAACTATGATCGAATCAAAAAGTAGTTCATATTATAAAGGCATCTTTTCCGAACAGTTTGTGACCCAAAAATCTGAAATCTATTGCGTGAAAACTATTCTGAGGATTGAAAAATGATAGTTGGCAATTTGACTGTTTTTAAATTTTCAAAAATCACCAAGAATTTTATATTGGGTAATAATTTCCGAATTTCATGAACGGAAAGCGGTTTAATAACTAGTCCAGTCGAGATAGGTCTAAAAATCGGTTCACCTGGAATTAATTGGCGAGAGCGATTTTCTTTTTTTATACTTAGGGGCGGGTGGTTGGTAGTATAAATCTCGATTTTCGGGAAAATCCCCCCATTGCGTTTCGTGCCATGTTGATTTGAAGGGTGATTTTTTGTTTTTCGAATAACTCGCTCATTTTCAACTTTAGAGTGAAAATGAACATACCCAAAGTTGTGCGAAATATAATTCCCCACAAGTTTGCGAGTGATAATTTTTACCCTAGGATCGATATTTGTAGAGTTAGACTGCGAAGCGGGGTAAAAAACAATTTTTTTGAACTATCTCGTTTATTATCGAGTTTATCGTACGAATGGTAATAAATAATCAGGTATAGAGAAGAAACAAAAAAATAAAAAAAGTAAATAAATGAAAAAACCAATATGTTATTATATCCTAGGGTAGAAATGGTGATAAAGTTAATGGAAATATAATTATTATTGATTACCATTTTTACGATAAACTTGATAATATACGAAATAATTGAAAATATATAAAAAAAAAAAGTAGTATAAGCCTGAAAATATTGATCCTAGGGTAAAAATGCCAATAACCAAATATGAAGGAAATAAAAATTCCCTGTATTATTCATTACCATTTTTACGATGCACTCGATAATAAACGCGATAATTAAAAAAAAAAAAAAAACGTTCTTCACCCCTATTGGCAGTCTATAACTCTATAAATATCGATCCTAGGGTAAAAATTGAAATTGGCAGAATTGTGGGGAATTATATTTCCCACAACTTTGGATATGATCATTTTCACTCTAAAGTTGGAAATAAGCGAGTTATTCAAAGAACAAAAAATCCCCCTTTGAATCAACATGGCGCCAAACGCAATGGGGGGATTTTCCCGAAAATCGAGATTTACACTACCACCCCCCCCCCCCCCCCACCCACCCCCCTTAAGTGTGAAAAAAAAAATCGCTCCCGCCAATTACGTCCAGGTGAAATCCTATTTCGACTGGACTAAACAGATTGCATGCAGAACAGCCATTGGTGAAAAGTCTTATGACACATATCTTTGACCATCATAGTAACACGTGAGTAATTAATGTTCCGTGAGCGAATAGTTACTTCGCTTCTGGCAAAGGGTTTATGGACTACACTTAAGGGAAGACCCTTGCGTTTTTGCTGGAAATATACTCTAGGAGTCTGTCTCCACCTTGTGACAAATATTTGAGGCCCTCTGATTTTTTCTAGTTACGGGCAGCTAATTTTATAAAAAAAATTTATTACAAAAAAAATTTTTTTTTTGCTTTTCCACAATGAACTTCTAGAATTTCATGAAATTATTGAAAATACCATTGAAAGTAAGTTTCATAAGATATAAAGTCAAAGTATAAACTACATACCCATGTATGGGTATGGGTACTGCAGGACTCCAAAATTCAATAAAAAGCTGGAGCGCTCAAAATATGAAATTTCTTCATATACATATTTTCTTGGTTCTAAATCCAACTTCTGTAGGACAACAATTATGTGAAAGATAGCTAATGTTCCTGAATTGAAGGAAACCATCAACGCTACGCTAAAAATTGGCAGTCGCTAGATCAAAAATTCTTAATAATTGAGAAACTAATATCTTTTCATGAGAATGTCAGCGGAAGCCTTCTTCCGTAACTGCTCAAACAAAGCTCTATTCAAAACGAGCGGCAGCAGTGAGCGCCGTTGGGCGATGCGTCAGTTGCTGTTCTAAGGCAACAGCCAGAGATAAACAAGTGTTATAGATCAGCGCCAAGTTTTTCTGGTAACCACAATAGCTAATTCAATTCCTATTTTAATTATCTGTTTTGGGACGGTGAATCTACAGATGCAGGGCGAAGAAGATTCGCGGTCCGAGATGCCACCGCAGCAGAAATAGAGAATCTGAGATACGTTGATCATAAAGTTTAATGATATGACCGTTCCAATCATTTTGTGCCATATATTCTGGAGAATTTAATTAACTTATACCAGTTTTCACTAAAATGCCATTTACTCAGAACTATCTTTTCAGCTACGCTAAATGCTTCTTGCGTCTGAGTTTTGCTCCGATCAACTTCTCCTTCGCAGTGAAGATTCACATATACCTTATGCACAAAATGAGGGATCGGTTTCATTCTATTGTGAAAGAAACTTTTTTTTTCAGATTTAAATAACATGCAAAATGCTAAAAATTTGAAATGAAAAATAATCAATTCTCTCAAAATGGAACGAGTGATCCCATCTCAAATCCGATCCCTCACTTTCTTCGCCTCAGTTTGCTGAAGACCTCAGACGAAGGGGAATATGATGCGATTAAAACTCAGACGCAAGAAGTATTTTGAAGTTCAGTACGTTTTTACCATTGAATGTTGCGTAACTTCTACATTTCTTAAGTAATCTTGAAGCTCAAGGTGTGATTTTCTTAGTTTTGGAATACACTTTCACATGATCTATAAATAATTTCGATCGTATGAAAAATGTAAAAGTTTTCAGTTTCACTAGGGTCTTCCCTTAACTACCTACTTGGCTGAATATGAGATGTATCGTATTTATTTATTTACCACGAGGCGCGTTATCCGGAGTAATCTCCAACTCTTCGTCCTCCTGCAGGCGCTCGTTGGGGATCGCGTGAAGCCTCTGTCGCACTTGACCTTTTAGCGCTGCGGCTTTCGTCAGAAATTCTGCGGGGGTAATTTCCCGATCGTGCAGCTGTTGCCACGCTAATGACATTCAATGAAAATATTATCAATAGTTATCATGTCATTATTCCCAATGGGGTCGCTAGGTCGGAAAGAACAGATCTACAAGTAACAAGACTCAATTGAGACGCTGCGTTCATATTCATAAGTGAAAGATATACGAGTAATTGTACCCCTTATACCCCTTATTGCGATCTCATGGAGCTGAAATCGTCAAACTTTCGTATTCAGAATCGAGCACACATGGTAATTGAATATTGGAACAAATTTCATGATAATTATCAAAAAACTATTCAACTCATAAAGCTGTGGCGTGAATTCAAAATTGATTCTTCGCACTCTTTCTCCTCACTCATTTAACCACAATTTGATTCTCTCGAATATATTCATACTGACTTCTTAAGGTGATGCCGTACTCGTAAGCTCTTCCATTAAATTGAAGACTATTCATCAGAATGGACTTTCCTTCAGGGAATCGTTTCAATTTGGACATATGAAGAGCCGATGACCAGAAAATTGGAGAAAAACCAAAGTTTTGCAAAGAAACACTCCCAATATTTCGGATTTTTTCACATTTATTTGTCATCCACTCTTCGTCCATCTAGATTAAAACGATATCTCGAAGGAAAATCCATTCTGACAATCCATTCTAACTGACTTTTCTGACCATTCTGACTTTTCAATTTGAAGTTAAAGCACACGAGTATGGCATCGCCGTTATTTATAAGTACTCGGCTATAAGTAGTTACATGCTCAAGACAAACCTCTCATCAAAACGTTCCGCCTGTGGCCGGTAATGTACTTCGGGTGACGCGAGATTCGGCTGTTACCACTCAGGCTTCTCACGTCATCAATCGCATTGCGCGTTAGCTTGACAAGTTTTGCTGGCAAGAAATCGAAATACGAGTGATAATTAGACAATCCCAAGTAACTTTTATTAAGGGGTACCTATACCTTCAAAATAATTTTTTTCAAATCACTGCCACGCTCTGAGAAAATATACTAGTGACTCAGTTTTTCTACAGTTGATTAGTGCTACTCCGACACATAGTTCATGATTTTTCTATATTTCATGTCCTCCGCTGAACATAAAGTCAGTCCATCGAATAAAAAGCAAGGCAACGTTGTCGTAGGGTACAGGCTGCTGTGTTCGATGACATTTATTTAACTTCGGAGGATATATTCTGTACGAATGTAATTTAAGGCTAAAACAATAATATTTGATGAATTTAACCCATTAACGTCCAAAATGTCGATTCTTGGACACTTTTTTGCCGTGTCTGTAGTTCACGCACTGAACATTCCAAAATTCCGTGACACACGTATCCCTGTAGTTTTTTAGTTGCTCTTTCGATCTAGACCGGTCCGAGTGTCCAAAAATGCATATTTGGCCGTTTTTTGGGGGTTCAAAACGGAAAATCGTGTTTTTTTTTGTGACCTTTTTTCAAATTATGCTGTTTTGGGCCGGTGTCCGCCATTGGATCGGCTTGCAAACACGCTAGAAAGTGCACAAAATGGTGGCTCCTAAGAGCTGTGCAACTCCGGAATTTCGCTAAAACGATTTGGCCCGGGAAAATGGCCCGAAGACGTGTTTCATTTCTGGACATTCGGACATTTATGCATTTTCGCGCTAAAAATGCGATTTTACGGGCAGAATTTTCTGACTCGGGGGTTTTTGGGGATGCTGAACCCGATGGTGAGGTCACCTCTTGGGCAAAATGTGTCCTAAGGGGTGAAAACGGGGGTGCAGGGTGGGAATCCAGCAGACATGCATGTCACAAGGATGAGAAATGTAATATAATCTGCCCAAGACTCGAGACTTATGGTTATCCTTCAATCCACAACCCCCTGGTGGGTCTCAAGGTCATGTTACAGGGGGTTCCTGCGTTTCAACCCCCTCCTGACCTGGAAATGGGGGTTGGGGGTGGATTTTCTCCAAAATTGACTTCTGTGGCCTGAATTTTGTTACTCGGGGGTTTTTGAGGTCGCTGAGTCAATTGCCGGGCTCAGTTCCAAGATTGGCCCTCCCCTAAGGGTTGAAAATAGGGGTTGGGGGTGGATTTTCCCCAAAATTGACTTCTGTGGCCTGAATTTTGTTACTCTGGGGCTGTTGTGGTCGCTGAATCGATTGCCGGGCTCAGTTCCAAGATTGGCCCTCCCCTAAGGGTTGAAAATAGGGGTTGGGGGTGGATTTTCTCCAAAATTGACTTCTGTGGCCAGAATTTTGTTACTCGGGGGTTTTTGAGGTCGCTGAATCGATTTCCGGGCTTAGTTCCAAGATTGGCCCTCCCCTAAGGGTTGAAAATAGGGGTTGGGGGTGGATTTTCCCCAAAATTGACTTCTGTGGCCTGAATTTTGTTACTCTGGGGCTGTTGTGGTCGCTGAATCGATTGCCGGGCTCAGTTCCAAGATTGGCCCTCCCCTAAGGGTTGAAAATAGGGGTTGGGGGTGGATTTTCTCCAAAATTGACTTCTGTGGCCTGAATTTTGTTACTCAAGGGTTTTTGAGGTCGCTGAATCGATTTCCGGGCTTAGTTCCAAGATTGGCCCTCCCCTAAGGGTTGAAAATAGGGGTTGGGGGTGGATTTTCCCCAAAATTGACTTCTGTGGCCTGAATTTTGTGGCCACAGAAGTCAATTTTGAGGAAAATCCACCCCCAACCCCTATTTTCAACCCTTAGGGAAGGGCCAATCTTGGAACTGAGCCCGGCAATCGATTCAGCGACCACAACAGCCCCAGAGTAACAAAATTCAGGCCACAGAAGTCAATTTTGGGGAAAATCCACCCCCAACCCCTATTTTCAACCGTTAGGGGAGGGCCAATCTTGGAACTGAGCCCGGCAATCAATTCAGCGACCACAACAGCCCCAGAGTAACAAAATTCAGGCCACAGAAGTCAATTTTGGGGAAAATCCACCCCCAACCCCCATTTCCAGGTCAGGAGGGGGTTGAAACGCAGGAACCCCCTGTAGCATGACCTTGAGACCCACCAGGGGGTTGTGGATTGAAGGATAACCATAAGTCTCGAGTCTTGGGCAGATTATATTACATTTCTCATCCTTGTGACATGCATGTCTGCTGGATTCCCACCCTGCACCCCCGTTTTCACCCCTTAGGACACATTTTGCCCAAGAGGTGACCTCACCATCGGGTTCAGCATCCCCAAAAACCCCCGAGTCAGAAAATTCTGCCCGTAAAATCGCATTTTTAGCGCGAAAATGCATAAATGTCCGAATGTCCAGAAATGAAACACGTCTTCGGGCCATTTTCCCGGGCCAAATCGTTTTAGCGAAATTCCGGAGTTGCACAGCTCTTAGGAGCCACCATTTTGTGCACTTTCTAGCGTGTTTGCAAGCCGATCCAATGGCGGACACCGGCCCAAAACAGCATAATTTGAAAAAAGGTCACAAAAAAAAACACGATTTTCCGTTTTGAACCCCCGAAAAACGGCCAAATATACATTTTTGGACACTCGGACCGGTCTAGATCGAAAGAGCAACTAAAAAACTACAGGGATACGTGTGTCACGGAATTTTGGAATGTTCAGTGCGTGAACTACAGACACGGCAAAAAAGTGTCCAAGAATCGACATTTTGGACGTTAATGGGTTAAGGGGGTATCCCCACCTTTAAATGGGTTAACATTCTGAGAAAGAGATTGATATTTTACAGCGAATTTGAGAGTCTGATCAAATCCAAAAAAATCATGAAGTTTAGGGAGGGTTTGACCCTCATTATCCATACATAACATTGAATATTACTTTGAGTCTAATAGTAGTTACGCTGAATATAGAAAAATACAAAATTACTCGGTTGTCGCAAAGAATCAGTAGTACCGTTGGATCGATTCTAGAATTTTTGGTCTTCAATTGTTCAGAAGAGATGCCTCTTTCATATGAACATAGAACTTTTTGATATTCCTATTTTTGGTTGAGATAATAATAAAAGTAATGAAAAAAAATTGAAGAATTAGAAAAATCTCAGTAAAAACTGAGCGAGTCAGGCAATTTTCGCGATATCAAAAAGTTCTATGTTCATATGATAGAAGCATCTCTTCTGAACAATTGAAGACCAAAAATTCCAGAATCGATCCAACGGTACTACTGATTCTTTGCGACAGCCGAGTAATTTTGTATTTTTCTATATTCAGCGTAACTACTATTAGACTCAAAGTAATATTCAATGTTAAGTATGGATAATGAGGGTCAAACCTCCCCTAAACTTCATGATTTTTCTGGATTTGATCAGACTCTCAAATTCGCTGTAAAATATCAATCTCTTTCTCAGAATGTTAACCCATTTAAAGGTGGGGATACCCCCTTAAGTTTTAGACATAAAAATTTTTGATTGTAAGACTTTTTTTTCCATCGCTTTGGAAAAAATGTTTTAAAACCAAATATTTCTATGTCTAAAAATTAAATTCATCAAATATTATTGGTTTGGCCCTAAATTACATTCGTACAGAATATATCCTCCGAAGTTCAATAAATTTTATCCAACGCAGCAACCTGTACAATACGACAACTGCTTTTTCTTCGATGGACTGAATTTATGTTCAGCGGAAGACATAAAATCTGGAAAAATCATGAACTAGGTATCTATCAAAATAGCACTAATGAAGTGTAGACAAATTGAGTCACTAGAATGCTTTCTCGGAGCGTAGCAGTGATTTGAAAAAATCTATTTTAAAGGTGTATGTACCCCATCATTAACGATAACAGAAGTACTAACTTATGAAAGTCCACGCACGCGGATGTTTGTTCATGTGTCTAGCCAAAACGCTATTATAGGACTCGACTACATTGTTGGTGCGCCTCGACAGTTTGAATACACTGAATCCTACCGGCCTAACTCTGGTCAGCCATTGGCGAGTGTAGTACGCCAAGAATCGGGATAGTCTGCGCTTCAATGCTAGCGCTAAGGCGTTTTTTAGTGTAGTATATTCGGCCACAATCATTTGTGGCGGCAGGTAAGCCAGAACCATCACTTTTTTCAAAAACATCCTGACGTCTTGACTGTTCCTTATTTCACGGGGCAGTCGCAGTGATTTCATTTTCTTCAGCAAAGCCTTACCAAAACAACATCGACATTATTATTCATAAGCACGACTATTGGGACTGGAGTCCCACCCCGGTAAATACAAGTTTTTCGTATGACCAAATAAAATGCTATAAAATTATATCGCGAATTTACCCCGATACATTTATATGGAATATGTAAGATTATATAAAACCATATAAGCATACTCAATTATACAAAGTTATGTGAAATTATACGCATATAGTTTCATATACTCTCATGTAATTTCACCATGCGAAATTCGCAATAATAATGTACACTGTTAAAAATGATTCAGAATTTACAACACATATATACAACACAAAAGTTTTGCGAAATTACAAATGTGGCGTGGCAAAGAAAACTGCTAAGCTTGTTCTATATATGTACAAATAAATTCATGATTTTACTGAACTTTCATAGGAAAAACACAAAATTGTATTTAAATTAGCTAAATTGTTTAGTAAATTTGAAGTATTTGTAAATTAATTTCACAGTAAACGTCTTGTAACTTCACTAATCATGTATCAAGGTGGTTCTTTACCTACTTCCCACCAAACTTGGATTTCAGAGAAGATTTTGAATACTTCTCGACGAGCAAAAAATCTGAAAAAAATCAAGCATGTAGAAGATCCTCGAGAGATTGATTTTGCATAATAATAATTCAAAAAAGTTATTAACAAATTGATGGAAAAAAAAACTGTTCAAGAAATTAGCCGATGACCCAACTTTTTTTTTAGGTGAAAATTATTTTTTAATTTTTCTGAATACGTATGATTTTTTTTCAGAATTTTGTTAAATCTTTGAAAATTGGGTTTTTCATACCTGACAAAACGCGATTTTCAAAGATTCAACAAAATTCTGAAAAAAATCATACGTATTCAGAAAAATTAAAAAATAATTTTCACCTTGTTATGAATAGCGTTGCCACTATTGTTATGAATAAGGATTAATTGAGCTGTTACCAGTAATATATAAGTACGTGATTAGAGTTGTCGTTGAGTTCGTCCCTCGTTTTACACCTTAAGGTAACCGGATTTTAGATGGTAGGTGATTGATGTGAACATATATAAATATAACTAAGTAATCGTTTATTGGTAGTAATTACAAGGATGGTAGAACCATCTATATGAGTGTTACACGTTATTAAGTGAAAGCGATGAGTGATTTGAGTTTATGATTTCGAGAGTTAATTAAGAGTCGTTTCGGATGCAAGTTTAAGAACGACTGCTTTGGTTGACGATTTAGGAGTAAGTGTTAATCGCTACTGTCGAGCTGGATCGATGAGATCATCTTTTCCATTGTTCTCCCGGGCATGGGCGCGTTTATGCAGGTGCAGGTTTATGAGTGCATAGGTAGGGATGCAGTTCTTAGAATGTAAGGGTGAGACTTCCTCTGATTAGAGTCTGTGAGAGTGGATGCATACGGGATGTTATGTCTTGGGTATTGAGAGTGAGAGAGCATAGAGGAGTATGGAATAGAGTGGAATACGTAACACGCCCATCCTCGGGGGAAAAAAAAAATATTGTTCCTGTGAAGCAGGAGGAAAATTTTTTTTTTTTTGTTTTTTTTTTTTTTAAAAGTTAAAATGTATATAATAGTATAATTTAGGTATAAGGTCGTATATATTTACGACAGTAAATATACTTATATTTACGTTAGTAGGTAGATCTAGGTATACATTCACGTTAGTGAATGTATCTATGTGCATGGATCTACGTTAGTAGATCCATCTACGCGTATGTTCACGTTAGTGAACAGACCTGGGTGTATATCCGCGTTAGTGGATATGTCTAAGTATATGATTTTAATTGAAATTGGAATGTAGTTAGTGTTACTTATTTGCAATAAGATCAGTTAGTTATAAATGTCTTATACTGCGTTAGTGAATGTATGATATATTGAATATGTTTATTACAATGATAAAGATAGGTATATGGTATGATATAGTTAATGTTACCTATTAGCAATAAGATCGATTAGTTATAAATGTCTTATACTGAGTTAGTGAATGTATGATATTTTGAATATGTTTATTACAATGATAAAGATAGGTATATGATATGATATAGTTAATGTTACCTATTAGCAATAAAATCGATTATAATGTCTTATTCAGGTATAAAAAGATGTTTGAGCTGTCTGAGCGGCTTCTATGTTTAGTGTAGTTGGTGTAATTGGTGTAGTTGATGAAATTGGTGCGCATGTGATGGCTGGAGGATTATTTTGCTCGGTAGAGTCTTGATTACGGTTAGTGTTTCTGAATCTGTTAAATATTTTGAGTATTCGTTCAGCTGTTGCAAATTTTCGTGCTAAATAGATTAGCGATACTGAGCCGAATAGGGAGGAAATGTAATAAAGCATGTTTTCGATACGGTTATCGTTGTCTGTGGCTCTTTGGTTCTGAGTCATTTCGTCCGTTCTTTTGATAATGTCGTCTAAGGTTAGTCCGTTCGAGGATAGATCTTTGGACGTTAAGAATGGGGTTTTGTTTAGTATTGATGTTGGAATAAATGATAGGTTTTTGGGTTCGTCGTAGATTTTCGAAATATTTAAGTTAAATTTTGGTGCGTATGAATGTGTTTCTATGGTTTGGTAGTATTTAGTTGTTGATAGTGAGATTGTGTGGGAATTTGCTGTGCATTTGTTATCGAGTTTCAGTATTCCGAAATCGTTCAGAGTTATCTGGATTGGTTCTTCGTTTGCGCATACGATATGCATAATTTCTGGTTTGGTTAGGGAGTAGATCCAGGAATTGGATGTAGTTAGTTCCGTCCAGTATACTCCGTCAAAAGTACCAAGTCTAACGTCGCATGTCTTGATGTCTGTTTCAGTTGGTTGGATGAATAATCCTACTTCGCAGATGGCATGGTTGTTGGAATGGAATAGTGGTTGAGTTTGTCTACATATGTATGTTTCTAGTGAGAGCATACATTTGTTAAATTTTAGTTCTGTTAGTTTGAAGTATAAACTTCTGTCTCTAGTTATCGCTATATAGTCGCTGCTTGGTTTTATGTATGCGAATTTGTCGTCTGTAGTGTCATAATGTTGTTTTACCGGGATAGGGATTAATCGATAGATGTTGAAGGTGTAAGTATTAAGTAGTGGTATTGAGATAATGTAAATGATCTTGGCGTCTATATAGAATATTTCGAGTCTTGAGAGTCTTATTAGTTCTTGTGCGTGTTGGTTTTCTAGAGGGACTGGGAAGTGTTTCATGGGGTTGTGGCTTTGTATTTGTCTTATTGTTGACATGATTTGTTCAGGTGTGAGAATTTTGGGGTGCAGTATGCCTTGTCTAGCAAATAGGATTGCGTCGATCAAGTTGTTCAGGTCGAGTTCGTATTCGTTAGTGTATTGGTCAAGCTTTAGGATGTGGTTGAGGAAGATGATATTTTCGGTGTTAGTTTTCGTGTGTCTATTCATACTATCTATTAGTTCTTGGAGTTCCATAGATTTAATTTCTTGAATTTGTTCTGTGAGTTCTTGGAGTTGTACTCTGTGTTCTCCTAGTGTAGATTGTATAATATGTGTTTGTTCTTTTAATAGGAAGGCTAAGTGATTGGTGTTTGTGTATAGTTTTTCGATTTCTGCGTTGTAATGTTCCGCGTCTTCTGAATCTAAAGTTCCGAATAGTGATTTGCTTATTTTACTTATAAAGTCGAAAGGGGCTGCTGACCTTTTGGGTCTGTATTTGAGGTATTTTTCGAGGTGTTGGTGTATGTTTGTTTCGTCGTGTTGGCCTATGAGGGTGCTTATCTGGTTTTGTTGTTCTGAAATTATTGATATTCGGTTGTGGAGCATTTCTATGTGTCCATGCATTGTACATCTATCTGTGTAAGAGTCGCATTTTTCTGTTAGTATTTGTGAATAGTTTTTTAGTTTTTCAAATTTTTCATTTAGTGTGTCTAAGTCGATAAAGTTTATTAGCTTCCATTCGTCGTTATATGTTTTGAGGTTCTGTACGTGCTCGTAGTATATACCTGGGTTATCTTTGAACGTTGTTGTTTCGTATAGGGTGTCCGTTATCGCGTCTGGTTCGGCAAGTGTGGTTCTGAAATGTATTGGTACTATGTTAGTGTTTTAGGGTGCTGACTTAACGTATTTTGTTTGTTTGTAAGAAGTGATTAGGTATATTGGTTCTGTCGATCGGTTGTGAGTTCATTCGTGGACTGTATTTGAAGCTAGGAGGTCGTGATTTTTTTAAAAGTTTTTAAGATGGCTAGTGGTTTGGTCGTGGATTCTTGGTTTGAGGATATGAAGGTTTTAGAAGGGGGTAGGTGTTTCTGTCATATTTTGATATTAAGTATTGTGGTTTTCGTTATGGTTATTCTGTTATTTTTCGTTTATTATTCTAGTGTTAAAGTCCGAACTCGAGGCGGCCGGTGTGAGTCCACGCCTGTGGTCAATTGTGAGGGAACTGAGGGTTTCCTATTACGATAAATGGGACGAGCGTAGGGCTCACTTGGTTGAGGCTTGGAGGCACAGTGGTGCATGTAGAGATTTTAAGGGATGGGTACAGGAGGGTTCCGGAGAGAAGATTTGTGGAAGGTGTTTCGTCTGGAGGACACATATGAGCTCCAATTACATTGAAGTGCGGTCTCATCGGTGGGCCTTGCACACTGTTGTGGTTGACTTTTGTGCTAAATGTCATCAGGTTTTGGAGGGTGTCATAAGAGGAGGGTGTGAGGAGTGTCGGGTGAATTTTGAATTATATTTATTAGCAGAGCGACGTGTTTTTTTTTTTTTACCCGGACGGTACTATGGTTGACATTGTGGGTTAGAGTTTTTGTGACTCTATATTATTTTATGGAGGATTGTAGTGTTATTCAATAGATTTCCTCTTTGTCGAGTATATATTTTTTGTTTATGTGTTTATTTTGGCCCGTCTGATTAGTTTTAGTTAGTTGTTTATGTAGCTAATTTAATTTTATTTATGTGTACGATTTTTGTTCTGTGGTCGTTAATTTCGATTTCTGCGTTAATGTCGTTAATTATGCGGATTATTTTATAAGGACCTTTATAGTGGTCATCCAACTTCTTCTTTGTTTCGTTGATCAGGTAGACATACTGACCTGGTTGAAAGGTGTGTGTGTTTATGTGTTTGTCGTATCGTATCTTTGATTTTGATTTTGCATTGTTAAGATTTTTTATTGCGTCCTGTCTAGTTTCTTTCAGTCGGGTTATTATTTCTTGTAGGTAGTCTTCGTATTTGTTCGAAATGTTTTTGTCTGAGCGTATGTTTGATAGTTGACGTGCTAGTGTTCCGAATATTAGTTCGTGTGGTGTGTAACCGGTGCCTTCGTGTACCGATGTGTTGTATGAGAATGTCGCGTATCGTATCCATTTGTCCCAGTTGTTTTTGTTGTTGATGTAGTGTTTTAAGTATTCGATTAAGACCTGATGGCTGCGTTCGAGGGAGCCGTTGGATTGAGGATGGTAAGCTGTGGTTTTTATTTGTTTAATTCGGAAGATTTTAGCTAATTGTTTCATAACAGGACTGAGAAAATTTGGGCCTTGATCTGTTAAGATTGATTCTGGCGCTCCGTAGCGGCAAATGAAATTCTCTGCAAATGCTTTAGCGATTGTTATTGCCGTCTGGTTTTTTAGTGGTATTGCTTCTAAATATTTAGTTAAATTATCTTGAATTGTAAGCAAGTATTTATTTTGTGAATTTGAGGTTGGTAAGGGTCCGACAATATCTAAGGATACTTTTTCAAAAGCGGTTGTTGGCGTGTCTGTTATTACCATCGGGAGTTTAACTTTATTTCATGCAATGTACGTAGTTATCTTTCTTCATAAGGATGTCGTCATTTGTTTCTTTGATATTAGTTGCTATTGGTGTTGGGTCTGTGTGACTGTGATGTGGAATCGGATCTTGAGGTGGTGGATTTATAGATGCATTCTGGGGTGGATCTTGTTGTTCTTTGTCAAAATTAGTGTCTTCGATATTGTGTAACTCTTGGTTTTCGTTAAAGAGGGGTACATTATCTTCGGGGATATCGTCCGTATGGTTGTTCTCGAGGTTTCCGGGTACGTCTGAGTAGTCGGGTTGCACGGGATTCTCGTTATTAGAGTTAGGGTTTGCAACGCTGTCGTCTTGATTTTGTACGGTCATTGGGGTTGGTTTAAAATCGCAAATAGTTATTTTTACGTTAGAATTTTGGAAGATGAAATAAATCATTGATCGAACGGTTTTCCAGTTCAGTTTGTCGAGTCCGCAACCAATTTTTGGTATGGATATTGATTGTACGTTATTTGATTCTAGTTTTCGTCTGAGTTTACATAGAATTAGGTACATAGTTTCGTACGTTGGTTTGCCGTGGAATTCGGTTTTGGTGATTAGATTGTATACGTTGTTATTATCGTATGGTGTTACTATGATGTCACCTACTTGGGGGCTCTTTGATTCTAACACGTCACGGTTTATAATGTTTCGTTCAATCATTGCTTGTGCTATGCCTTGTCCGATTAAACAGTCGGCTGGGATGCAATGTGCTATATTGTCGCCTTGTACGAATAGGTCTTCAGTAGTTTCATTTATAAGTTCGTTTGTCGGGTCTGGTAATATTTTCAGGAGTTCTCGGAATTGTTTATAGGATGGTTTATGATAGATTGATTTTGTGGTTGGTGGTATATTGTGTTGTGGTGGGGTGGTGAATTTAGGTATTGTCACTTGTTTTTCTTTGACAACGTCTGAGTATAGTTTTCGTGGATTAGGTTTAGAAATCTGTTTTTCACTGGAAGTTGGAGGTATTTCTTTACAAGGGGGGTCTTTGGAATTCGAGGTCCATGATTCGTTGGAGGTAGGAAGTTTTCTTTTGTGGTAAGGTGTTTTAGAGCTTGTGGTTCCCGAACCGCTGGAGGTAGGGAGTTTTTGTTTATAGTAAGGCACTTGGTCGTCGTCGGATGATGACGAAGTAGGTGGTGGTGAAGGAGGTTTACGCTTTCGTGGTCGTAGTTTGTATTTGTATTCGTGTGTTGGAGATTGCGCGCTCTTACGTTCGCTGTGTTCTGTTTTATTATTATGCATGCCACTTGAGTCTGGATTATTGCTAGGCTGATTTGTGATAGGGTTCGAATCTTGGTTTTGTTCTTGATTAATTTCGAACGGAGTTAGTGTCGAAGTATTTACGAGTTTACGTGATTTTTTATTTACGGGTAGGTTGTCTGGAGAGATATCGGTGTATGTAGCGTTTCGTTTTTGATCGATTCTTTTGGACAGTGGTTGGTCGTCGACAGAAGTGTCAGTAGATGAGTCAATTTTCGTTGGTTTAGCAGATTTTGAAACGTTAATTGGGTTCTTTGGCATTGGAAAACTGTCTGTTGAGTCATCTGTCGATAGATCTTGTATCGAGTTATCTGAGAGACTGTCCATTTCGGTGTCGGTCAGTGAGTTTATTTCTATGTCTTCTTCTAATGGGTGTATTAATCTTTTCGTGGGCATTGGGTCGTCTGTAGAACTGTCAGTTGATGAATAGTTTGGTAAAGGTATATTTTGAAAATGTATTGTTTCTTTTCCTGTCGGTAAGCAGTCCATAGGAATTTGTTTGAGTTCGTCTTTTTCGGTATTTGAGTCGACGTCGTCCTTATGTTTCTTCATAGGAGCAGGGTTTGGTGAGTCATCTGTACTTTGTCGCGCACGGGTTGGGAATTGATGAGTTTCTTTTCTTTGTTTTGCGTCGGGTTTTGATATATCGTCTGAACTAGAATTTCGGTTGCGTTTTGCGTTTATTGGTAAAAGTGTATCAGCTTCTACGGGTGGATTGCGTGATAGTGCGTCCGCGTTACAGTTAATTTGGCCTTTCTTGTATACGACGTTATAATCATATTCTTCAAGTTTGAATCTCCATCTGAGTAATCGCGAGGTTGGATCTTTAACGTTGCTGACCCAGACAAGAGGTTTGTGATCGGTAACGAGTGTGAATTTATGTCCGTATAGGTAAGGTCTGAAGTGATGGACTGAATATACGATTGCTAGCAATTCTTTTTCGATTACAGAGTAATTTAGTTCTGCTTTGTTTAGTGTTCGTGAGGTATAAGCTATCGGTAAGTCTTCTCCAATTTCGCCTTGGCTGAGTACGGCACCGATCGCGTAGTTAGATGCGTCAGTTGTTAGTATGAATGGTTGATCGAATTTAGGATATTGTAGTATGGGAGATGTGCATATTGAGTCTCGTAAAGTTTCAAAAGCCATTTGATGTTCAGATGTCCATAGGAATTTAACGTCTTTTTTCAGTAGTGTAGTTAGTGGTCTCGCTATTTTTGAAAAGTTTTCGATAAAGCGTCTGTAATAACCGATTAGTCCAAGAAATTGTTTAATCTGTTTGGCTGTTTTAGGAACTGGGTATGCTTTTACTGATGTTATTTTCTTTGGGTCTGGTTTTACACCGTTTTCTGTAATAATGTGTCCTAAATAAGCAACTTCTTTTCTTAGGAATTCGCATTTAGAGACTTGTAAGCTCAAATTTGCTGATTGTAATCGATTAGCTAGTTTTCTGAATTTACTTTCGTGTTCTTCAAGAGAGTGTGCGTAGATAACGATGTCGTCTAAATATACAAATGCTATATTTCCTTCTAAACCAGATAAAACTTGGTCCATTAATCTTTGGAATGTTGCAGGAGCGTTCGTCAGTCCGTATGGCATGTTATTGAATTCGTAATGACCGTGGGGGGTTGAAAATGCTGTTTTGTGAGCGTCAGTCGGGTCCATGGGAATTTGGTGGAAACCTGAGGCGAGGTCAAAAGTTGAGAAATATTTTGCGTTTCCTAGTTGATCAAGTATGTCGTTTATATTTGGTAAGGGGTACGCGTCACCTATTGTTTTATCATTAAGTTTTCTGAAATCTATGACCATTCTCCATTTTTTGTTGCCTTCTGCGTCTGGTTTTTTGGGTACAACCCAAAGGGGGGAATTGTAGGGTGAGGATGATGGTTTGATGATATTTTGGTCTAATAATTCGGAAACTTGTTTCTGTATCTCGTCTTTATGGACCGTAGGGTATCGGTATTGTTTTACGTTGATTGGGTTATCGTCTGTCGTTAGGATTGAATGTTTAGCTAAGGATGTGTTTGATAGCTTGTCACCTGGTAGAAAAAATAGGTGGTTGAATTCCGTTGTGAGAGCGAGTATAGATTCTTTTTCTTCGTCATTAAGATGGTCCAGATGCATTGAGTTTTTAAGGACTGTTAATCTTTCAGAACGATTGTTATTATTATCATCGACGGGTATATGAGGTTTATTAGTTTCGATCGTGTCGTTTATTGTCAGCACGTTTGGGTTAGTTTTTGTGTTTTGAGTTTGATTGTCGGATTTAGTATCATAGATTTGTATTGAGATATCGGAGTTGTTGAAGGTTGAGGTTATTGATTGTAAGATTTTATCCCATTTCTGCCTGCCTAGTTCGTCGGATAGGTCAGGAATTGAGATTGATTTCGTGTTATTTGACTTTAAATGATTTTTTAGAGAATTTAGCGTTTTAGTAATGATCGTATCGTCTATATCACTGGAATATGTTTCCATGATAATTGAGTGGTATATAACTTGCGAGCTGTTAGGAATTGTGTCTTTTATGATATCTCCGATTATATCATTTTTCGCGAAAGCAATTAGCTCGTATTCGTTTAGATTAAAAGCTTTTAGTAATTTAACTGAGATTCCTCGTAATATTTGAATTTTTTGTGGTATGAAATGAAGGATTGTGTCTGAAGATTTTTGTATATCACCGTTAATTTTTGAAATTTGTACGGCACCAGATTGGTTTATGGAACTTTTGGGATCGAGTGTACTCAGAGATTCGTTGACAGGTTCTAGGGTTACGGTTGGCACACTTATTTCAACAGCTGATTCGTTTGAGTTTATCGCGAGTATACATGCTTGACCGTTACTGTTTGTAACTAATGCTTTACCGCAGTGAATATTGGGACCTAAATTAATCGTATCTACATAGCCTTCGTTAATTTCTGAATTTGAAACTTTAAGAGGAATTACTTGAGCGGTACGACCTGGTATTGTAATGAGAGTTGTGATTTGTGGTTTGTGTTTTTGGAGTTTGAAGGGAATTACAGTATCTGTCAAAGTTAATGTATTATTTTTATAGGAAATAGTAGCTTTTTCTTTATACAACAACGGTTGTCCGATGATACCGTCTTGAGCTATTGGGAAATCTTCACGAACGACGTGGAATTCGTGTTCTTTATTATTAATTTTCAATTTGGTTTCCGCTAAAGTATTAGTAAATCCGTCTGTTATTCCTGTCATTTTCCGTATTTTAGTTCTGTCACGTTCGGTATCTTCTTTTAGGGAATTGATTTTAACGATATTTAAGTCCGCACCGGTGTCTATTATGAATTTTGATTTTGTTTCTAATTCTTTTATATCGATTTCGACGACCGGCAATAATCCATGTGTTGCTTCTGATTCTATTTCGAGGACGTGATTTATTGTGTTGTTGAACGCAGCTGAGTTTGTGTTGGGTCCGTCGGCACGTTCTCCCGGCGGACTGAGTTCGAGTTTAAAGGATTCTGATTTTGTTGTCTCTGTGCGTTATTATAAGCGCGTTTTCGGCAGTTATCTATTGTGTGTCCTTGGCGTTTGCAATAATTGCAGGATATGGAAGAATATTGTGTATTTTGTTGATTAGACTGTTGTTGTTGGTTGGATTGTTGGTTTGATTGTTGGGGTTGGTTTTGGGATTGTTGTGGTTGGTTTCGGGATTGTTGTTGTTGGTTTTGGGATTGTAGTTGTTGGTTATTGTGAGTACGTTGTCTGCAATTTTCTACTGTGTGTCCCTGTCGATTACAATGATTACAAAATCTGGGAGGATATTGTGAGTTTGGTTGGTTAGGAGGGTGTCTGTTTGGAGGTTGTGATTGGTCATCGCGAGCGCGCTGTCTGCAGTTGTCTATTACATGTCCTTGGCGTTTACAATAATTACAATAAATTGAAGGGTTTTGTTGGTAAGATTGTCGTGGTCGGTTATTGTCTGTATTAAGAGCAGTACGATTTGAAAGTTCTTGCTCTTCTGTTAGAGCTAGTTCGATAGCTTTTGTTAGAGTGGTTGGATTTGCACCAGCTACTCGAATTTCAATTTCTGGGATCAAGCCTCTAACAAAGCACTTGAGCACATTAGCCTCAACTGCAGTAATCATACCAGCAGCATCACTTGTGTCTGAATTCTTGATTACTTGTGTTGTGTTGTGTGATATGTCTTCGACTCTTGCGCTATAATCTAATACACGTTGATCGCTTTTTTGTTTGACATTGTTCAACTCTGTCTGCCATTCAAAAATTGTTTTCTTTGGTAAGAAAGCTCGTTTTAAGACCGTTATGATTTCGTCAATAGTGTCATATTCTTTACTTCCTAAATATGATTCAGCTGTTCCATAAATTTTAGTTCTGATCATTCGCGTCAAAATAGGGCGTTGAGTTGGTTTTACGAGAGTTTTGGCACTTTCGCAGCTTCTTATGAAGTTATTAATATTCAAGTTTTTCCCATTAAAGTAGGGGATTGTATCTAATAAGTCTTTAAGAGACCAGTATGAGGTTTCTGCGTTTTCGTCAGGCATTTTGCGATTTGTGAATTAGATTATTTCGTTCGAGATATGTGTGTACTTATTATAATTAAAGATAACTTACAAGCTGATGATCAGGATTAAGAAAATTTTCATTTTAATACGGATCTGAGTTGATATTGGAGATGAAGCTGTTGTGTTAGACTACGTCGGATGTCGAGAAGTCGTCGATGAAAGTATATAGATGTCACGGCTCAGGAATCTGCACTTCGTTGTAGCGAGATTGCTAATCGTTGGATTCAGATGAATCTTTGTGGGGCTAGGTGCCTTTGAGGATGATGTCGAACTTCTTTTCTTTCAGCAACTTTGATTTTATTGCTGAGTTATTTGCTTCGATTTTGTAGAAGTAGTTAAAGAACACAGTATTATATTACGTTCTCACTTTGATATCTATACATATATAATATATGCACTTTATATTATGTGGATTTGGTAGATTTTGTTGATTTAGTGATTTAGTAGATTTCGTAGATTTTGTGGATTTGGTAGATTTAGTAGATTTAGTAGCTTTTGTGATTTTGTAGATTTTATAGATTTCGTAGATTTTGTGATTTAGTGATTTGGTAGATTTAGTAGATTTAGTAGATTTAGTGATTTCGTAGATTTTATTGATTTGGTAGATTTAGTAGATTTGGTAGATTTTGTAGATCTTGTTGATTTTGTAGATTTAGTAGATTTAGTATATCTTGTCACAATGATTTGAAGTATGGAAGATTTTACACTAGAAATCGTGTGTTTGGAAATAGGTAATCACTCATATCACGTATATATCACTTCGTAGAATTCACTTATTTTGTCACTTTATTTTCCGGTAAACGAGGTAGTTCCGCTGCCACCATTGTTATGAATAGCGTTGCCACTATTGTTATGAATAAGGATTAATTGAGCTGTTACCAGTAATATATAAGTACGTGATTAGAGTTGTCGTTGAGTTCGTCCCTCGTTTTACACCTTAAGGTAACCGGATTTTAGATGGTAGGTGATTGATGTGAACATATATAAATATAACTAAGTAATCGTTTATTGGTAGTAATTACAAGGATGGTAGAACCATCTATATGAGTGTTACACGTTATTAAGTGAAAGCGATGAGTGATTTGAGTTTATGATTTCGAGAGTTAATTAAGAGTCGTTTCGGATGCAAGTTTAAGAACGACTGCTTTGGTTGACGATTTAGGAGTAAGTGTTAATCGCTACTGTCGAGCTGGATCGATGAGATCATCTTTTCCATTGTTCTCCCGGGCATGGGCGCGTTTATGCAGGTGCAGGTTTATGAGTGCATAGGTAGGGATGCAGTTCTTAGAATGTAAGGGTGAGACTTCCTCTGATTAGAGTCTGTGAGAGTGGATGCATACGGGATGTTATGTCTTGGGTATTGAGAGTGAGAGAGCATAGAGGAGTATGGAATAGAGTGGAATACGTAACAACCTAAAAAAAAAAGTTGGGTCATCGGCTAATTTCTTGACAGTTTTTTTTTCCATCAATTTGTTAATAACTTTTTTGAATTATTATTATGCAAAATCAATCTCTCGAAGATCTTCTACATGCTTGATTTTTGTCAGATTTTTCCCGCATCGAGAAGTATTCAAAATCTGCTCTGAAACCCACGTTTGGTAGGAAGGAGGTAAAGAACCACCTTAAGAGTGGGCTCATCGCACTTTTCGATTTTCCATAAGAATAACATGGGATAAATCATTCTTGCTTCTTCTGATTTTTATAACTAGCAAATGATATGTCACACAGAGAATCTACAGACATATTTTTGTAGAGAATTGAACGCTCTACAAAAAAGTTCCGAGCCATTTTCTAATAAGTCCACTCGTTCAAAAGTTATTCAAGGTCAAAGTTTAATTTATTTTAATTGATTTTGATGTTGATTTTTTCAATTTTAATTTTTTAATTTTTTTTTTATTTTTCGTTTTTCATTTTCCAACAAAAACATGTCTGTAGATTCTTTGTGTGACGTATCATTTGCTAGTTATAAGAATCAGAAGAAGCAAAAATAATTTATCCCATGTCATTCTTATGAAAAATCGAAAAGTGCGATGGGCCCACTCTTAATATTAATATTAAGAACTCATATTTTAACAGGCATACTTTTGTACCTAAATGAAAGTTCTGAGCCTGTTGGTGAAAGAAAAAAATTTTTTTTTTTTTTTGAATCACCCTAATATATGTATAGCTAATATAGTATATATACAATATTTTTCACCCCCAGAATCTAACTGTAATAACTCAAGAGAATCTGGTTTCCTACCAACTGTCATGAGAACCCAATGAAGTACCATATTTACTCTAATTTTAACGAATATTCACACAAAAAAATCCACAAGTGACCCAAAAATTTCCTCAGAGTTCCAGGATTGTCAATGCCAATTAGGAAAATTCTCTGAGAATTCTAGGACTTCCATATTTTAGCAGGAGCTAGATACCACGTTGTTGAGATATTACAGTTGTTCCGTGCATGCAATATTACTCGAACAATAGATTTGTGAACAAAAAAGATTTCATACTCGATCGTAGTGCACACTACAGCCAGCAACATGAGCTTGATCGAACACCTCTCTGCAACTGTTTCGCAAGGCTTGTTCAAAATCAGTCATGACAACTTTCACGGAGGCGACGTTCATAATTTGGGAGACAGCTCTCAATACTGCCGTATAAGCTGCCTGGGTTTTACTGGCCATCAGAACATGCGCAAAGGGTATGGCCTAGAAAGCAATTATATAAAATAAGATTAGATACTCAAAAAGCACATCGAACATTTAATGAATAAGTGCAAGCTTCGAATATTTTTAAGCAGCCAGTGATTTGGTTGAATTTCTAGACGGTTGACAAATTACACAAAAATCAATCGCTATGTTTCAAAAAATCGGTGCGCGCGTTCAACGGGATACTTGTTTGAAATAAGGAAAATGAGATACAAATTTACGTTATCTTACATGATCATATCTGATGCCTAAAATCGACACAAGCTGGTATACGTCTCTCACTCGCGGCGTTGTTTGGAAGGTGCCATCGATGAAAATTTTCGACACAGCGTTGAACTCATTTCTGACGAATTCTGCGTTGAAAATGAGCAAGTGCAACTTTCCTTGCGTGTCGATGATCCTTCGGGTGCTGAGTAATTGCACGCCTCCATGCTGCAGCAATCTAACATGCTCAGGATTTTCTAGCTGATCAGCCATTTCCACCAAAGAATCTGGACATGCGGGAAACTCCCACCGTCTCCAGCGTTTCAAATTCGTCAGATTGCTGTTGAATGGTTCAAGTACCCGCACATCCCCTCGTGCATCTCCTTCGAACCTATTGTATCAATAATAGGTACGACAAAAATTACTAACAATTATAATATTCGTAAGGATGCAGTATTAAAATATTGTTGTGACTGACTAGAAACAAGAATATCAATTATTCTTCGCGAGCTCAGATGATGGAAATTTCACTATCTTGGCCAGAATCCTACCAGTACTAATACTTCGGAGTTTAACAAATATGCACCCAAGAGGGAAATAACTCATTGAATCGACGTGTCAATAGTTCATGAATTAATTCGTAATTCACCTGAATTGATGAGAATTAACCGAAAAAACAAACGAAAGAAATTAAGATGATCTTGAAATGAAGTGAACTATCGAGAATTGATGGCATAGCTATTGAATTGATTGAATTAAAACGATTGAGTCAGATTAAAAAGAATTAATCTAAATTCAAAGAATTACGTTAAATGAAATGAATTATTCTGAAGTATTTTAACCCTAAGAATCAATGTGTCACTCAAATCTTGAGTTATTTCTCCCTCGTATGTACCTTACACATATGTATTCGAAAAATATTGTCTTGCAAATAGAAAAAAGACGAAACTTTTTTCCTTTGTGATTTTGCGATTCGATGTAAGGTTCTTGCTCTGTGAGAGAAAAATACGAAGAAACTGCTACTCAACGAATGGGGGAAAATTTCAAAAATGCAGAAACTTATCATTTTGTGTAGTAGAAAGTGTTCCTGATGAGAGGGGCGATGAGCCTTCGAAACGTTCAACAATAATTCGATACCTGCGCGGAATAACCGGCTATCTCAGAGTCCGGTTGAAAAAGCGGCTATCTCAGAATCCATTCGAAAAAGCGGCCTTTGCCTATATAGGCAAGTTATATTAATAATATCATTTAACAATATTAATAATATAGGCAAAAGCTGCTTTTTCGAATGGATTCTGAGATAGTCGCCTTTTCAACCGGACTCTGAGATAGCCGGTTATTCCGCGCAGGCATCAAATTGTTCTTTCTTTAATGACTCGACTGGATTGATTTCTTTACCTTGTTTACAATCCATATTCAGATGCAAAAAAGAGTATTGCCGTGAAGATTGATACCGCGAAGACCACTGTGCCTGTCAATGTTATAGGGGCGGGGGGCTATACAATCAAATGAAATGTTTAAAAATATTGACAACGCTTGAAATGTATTTCAGTCGAACGTTATACGTTTCTCAAGGGGCCTCCTACTTTGCCCGCCCCCACCCTACGTTACTGCAAGGTACGAAAAGTAAATGCAAAATTGTATTCAATACTCACATTGCAGCCACAAGGTCATAGGCTTGTCGAGGTTCCCAGTAATTTCGTTGAATGGATGCCTTTAACTGTTCCAGAAAATCTGCTCTTAATTGGGCGGTGTGATCTGCGTGGCCAATTTCCAAATTATGTGCCTGCCTCCCAGCAACAATATCACCGTTTCGCAATTTTTTAGCGGTGCCGAAGCAAAACCTGGTTGCACATGTCATGTACCTGTAAAATGTTCATATTGTGTTTCAACGTAAGTGTGAAAAATGTTCACGTCGATTCATATGAAAAAAAAGTTAATAAAAAATTGCGCACAAGAGGAAATACTGCTGTTACGCTGCATTTTTGTAGAGCTCGGGTATATTTCTTGCGTTTGGCTAGAATTATCATTGCAATAGATCATGGATATATATATTTGAGAAGTAATACCGTTTCAGCCGCTTATTGCGATTCACATTTGCATGCACATAAAATGAAAAAAAAATATTGTTATCAAGCTGGTCGACGAGTCATTATTGAGTATTTGACTACGAATAGAACAATTTGTTTCCAAGTCGAATACATTATTACAATTTGATAAACCGATTTAATAAGAAATAACTGCGATTTCACTCCAAATCGGCAGGATTTGGCGATTTTTTGGCCGCGTTTTTCTCAAGGGGACTAGGCAGCGAAAATGGGCCGAAAATATATTTAGCTTAGCCGTTTTTCAGAAATTCGAAAAAAAAGTAAAATTTTGCTGTTTTCTCAAAACTGTGACCTTGAATCTCAAAAATGACTTCAGATTCGGGTTCCTGAGGGTCGAAAACCCCTTAATGCCAAAAATGCAGGCCACTTCGGAATCTTTTTAATTCAGACCTTATTTGATTGGACTGATAGGATAAAATTCAAATAGCATTAGTGAAGAACCGAAACACAATATACAAACATTTTTTTTTTTTTTTTTTTCAAGTTTTCACTAGAGTCTTAGCCATTAGATTGAGTGGTTGAAGTTTCAAAAACATAACCATTTGAGGGAGATATGGGCGGATAAAAAAAATCGCGCGTCTCATGCATTGCTTCCTTATTACCACGATTCCGAGTGGCCGGTTGAAGTTTTCAGCAATTCTAAACCGCCATTCTCTTGATGGGATGTTTCTCTACAGACTGAACCGAAATTTAAAAGAAAAACATGAAAATCACAAAAATTCCGGCCAAAATTTGAAAAACATCGAAAAATGGATGACATTTGTTGTAATAACAATAATAATAAATTGATTTTTTTTACATAAACGTCGGTTCACTTTGTAGAGTAAACTGATATCTTCATTTGAAAGAAAAATCAAGGCGATATCTTCAATCGTTCTAGAGTTATCGCGGAAAAACTACTACAAAATGCTGTTTCGAGAAAAACGCGTTTAGGTTCTCGCGCAGTTCACCACGCCGCACAATGGTCGAAAATCACTCGATACGCGCGCATGAGGTTTAAATTTTACTATTTCGGTGATTTAACACGCTACAAAATTAAAAAAAAAAAACGAAGTTTAAACTGAAAGTCTTAGCACTTGAGTTCCACACCTTGAGGTGGCCGATGAAAATTTCCCCGTGAAATTATATTTGATCGAATATGTGAAACACGTTAAGCAATATATCATGCAGGAAATTCTTGTAATTTTATACTTGGATTTCAATTCGTATTAAGAAAAAGAAATTGTGTATAGTATTGAATTTATATTGCACAGGAACTTATTTACAATAATTCGTTTACACTGAAATAGTACATTACGATGCAAGTGCGCAAAGTACGTGATTCACGCACGAGTGTAGGTTGTCGCCCAAGCGGAGCGAGAGTGACAAAGACACGAGTGTGAGGATCACGTACGCGCACGCATATCGTATACTATTTTTTTTAACTTAGTGTGAAAAATTCGTAACCTGCAAAGAACTAGAGTGAAGAGGGAAGTATAGCTTAGTATCCAAATATTGCGATATATAAGTGTGAGAGGCAAAGCCCCCCGAGTACTGAAAGTCTCCGAGTTTAAAAATAAGTACTGAAAAAATAAGTTTCAAAATATGTTTCATTCATTTGATACAATAAGAATAGTCAACGTGTTGAGAATGAAATATAAAAAAAAAAAAAAAATCAAATCTTGCGCACTCAGTTAGAAAATAGTACTTTTTATAACTCAGTGTGCGAAACTCGATTTCTCATGTCTGTTGATAGTGTGCGAAGTGCCCGATTCACACACCGTGGCTCGCGGTGTGCCGAGTAGATACATTCGCGCACTCAGTGTGCAAATGTATCTGGAGTAGATACATTCGCGCACTCAGTGCGCAAAAGTATCTAGAGTATATTATACATTCGCGCACTGAGTGTTGAGAATGATTTACTCCGCTCACTGTAAATAGTGTATCTGTAGAATATTGTTTAAAATACAGTATTCACATTCTCAGCCGGTTTTCGGTTACTGATAAAAATTATTTTTCGAAATCGAAATTCGCACACTGAGTTATAAAAAATAGTATACGACACACGTGCGCGTACGTGATCCTCACACTCGTGTTTTTGTCACCCTCGCTTCGCTCGGGCAACAAGCTACACTCGTGCGAGAATCACGTACTTTGCGCACTTGTATCGTAATCTACTATTTCGATACTAGTGCGAAAGTGTTGATTCTTGGACGAGTGTGAAGTTTTTCGCCCGAGCGAAGCGAGAGTGACAATCACACGAGTCGAGAATAATCTTTCGCACGTGTATCGAACTTCATTTTTTTACACAGCGCGCGGTAAGTTGAATTTTATGCACGCGAAGCGTGCGCAAAATTGAACTTTGCGCACGCCGTGTGAAAAAAATTATTTTCAAAGTTCAGTGTGCGACACTCGATTTCTTATGTTAATTGGTAGTGTGCGAAGTGCCCGATTCACACACTGTGGCGCGCGGTGTGCTGAGTAGATACATTCACGCACTGACATGAGTGTACAGAATGATTAACTCCGCACACTGTAAATAGTGTATCTGTAGAATATTGTCTGAAATACAGTATTTACATTCTCAGCTGGTTTTCGGTTATTGATAAAAATTATTTTTCGAAATCGAAATTCGCACATTGAGTTATAAAAAATAGCATACGACACACGTGCGCGTGACTTTACGGCCTGGAAAAAATTTTATCATTTATAAATAATATTTAATGTTGATTTGACATATTGGTAACGCGATTATTCAATATATCAGTAAATATGTATGTGTCAACACAACTTGATCACAAAATCGAGAAAGTTCGATAAAAAAATATCAAGTTAATATGATTATTAATATTATTATTATTATTAATATTAAGTTAATTTTACTATTAATATCAATATTAAGATTATTGAGCTCAGACAATAACACATCGCAAAGAACACCGTGAAAAGGAAGAGATGGCGCTGCATTAAAATCACAATTTTCCGAAAATACGTGTGAGTACCCGATAAAAAAATATTTTCCATCAAGAATTGCAAGTATTAGCAGATGAACTTTTGTTCCACGTATTGAAGAAGGGTAATACTTTATTCTCAAGAAAGATTTAGAATGAGAACGGGTGAGAATCAAAAGATCTGTACAATATTGATTTGAAACCAACAAATTTTTCATACACAAAACGTCTATCTTTAACTGACGACAACTCATCTCAGGATTACCATATTCAAGTTTTTCAAAAACGAAAATGAGGGTCAACATCTACAGAAAAATGAACGAAAAGTAATTTTATTGTACGGGTGAAGAGTAAAGCTCCATCGCTTCAAGAATGAATTAAGAACTGAGTGTGAAATTATCGGGGACTTTCACGTAACGTAAAGCAAAAATGAGCCTATTGTGACACGGCCAAGTAATTTTTTCTTGAGATAACACTATGGATTTCTGTCTTGTTGGAACATATTCAATTACTGGAGCAACATAAAAAAAAAATTGGTTTCAATTTTTTTTTGGCTATTATGCGCGAGTATCGAGTGGTTTTCGACCATTGTGCGCCGGTAGCGGAGTATTGGAGTATTGCTCTCCTGAGCTTAATTTGCGAATTTTCCAGTTTTCTTTGCGCCAAAATGTTTGGAAGAGATTATTGTAACAGAATACAGAGAAAAAAACGAAAAAGTTTGAGATTTTTCGATGCCTAGTCCCCTTAAATCGATTGAAACTTTTTTAGGTGAAAAACATGTGGAAAGAAGCCGACACGGATGTTGGTGCGCGCAGGCCTTTATACGTCTCCTGTTAAGGAGGTTCGAGCGAATCTTGTGTAAAACGAATTTTACAAGTTAAAGATTTGAAACTTCGTTTACATACAAATGAAGTATTCATTTGTGTATTCGGTGTATTCTCAAAATTTGAGAACGATCCACTGTCTAGTTTCTTAGAAAAATAGTTTTAAATATGACGTCTTTAAAGTTCTTATACACAGGCTCTTATGGCTGACAAGCTACCGGCATGATTTGTTTTATTATTTTTACTATTAATCTCCCAAGTTTGAGGAATAAAGAACCACGTGTAATAAAGTTGAATACTTATGGAATATTTTAACATATTAACAATATACCATTACCGATGTAATTATTGAAATAATTGAAGTTAAACTTGATTTTTCAATCTCGTTTATCGACAGTGATATGCATATTACTGAAAGTTTGGCAGCGTCGCGGGAGCAGCTGCGAGAAAATAAAAAAAAATTGAAATATGATTTAAAGAAAATACGAGATAAGAAATTAATTTTTCCATTTTGCTAGATTTTTTTATATCTGCAATGCATGTGTATCCAAATGTCTTATACATATTCACAAAACAGCGCGCTGTTGCCATATCTTTTCATCAAACCATATGGGTCAAAAATAACGAAGTCATTTCATTACTTTCTTTTATTGAATAAGTAACAATTATACCCTGACGGCTTTTGATATACGCTCAATATACCTTCAGCTACCGTGGATATACCGGCTGGTTACCCTCTTACTATCGTTATAGCACGTGTCAATGGTTTAAATACGGTAGTTTCGCGCCGAAAATGAACAAAGTTCGTGCCGTATGTATGCGCGTACTTACAACACTTTTGATAAAAAAAAAACGTTTTTTAACATAATCAGCCCGATAAAACTATGTTTTCAATTTAAAAAATGCAATTCATAAATCAGTGAATAAAGTCAATTGACGAAAAAAAAGTTATTTGTCGTTAGTGAAACCGACCATTAGTAATTTCGTTGCGATCCTTTTGTAAAAATACTATTGAATGAATATTTTTTTCAAATGTAAGTATTTTGTAACCGTTGAACATACGGTTTTCAGACCGTACTACCTACGAATATCCCTACCGTTTAAAATTTATGTTCATTTTCGGCTCAAAAATACCGTGTTTATGTAGCGAAAAGAACGTGTCGTTACGGTCTTCTGACAATCCTTATACCAATACCGCGTTCCGCGTTTGTACGCTAAACATACGGGGATCTGCGTAATATTAAAAGCCGTCAGGGTAAATTTATGAACTAGTTTTATTATTCTAAATGAAAATAATGAATTTTAATAACTATTAGAAGAATTAAGTAAGCGAAAAAATTGAAACACTACTTTTACTCATTAGTTTTGCTCGAACCTCCTTAAGGTAGTTGTTTCGAGATGGTCACGTTCAAAAGTATAGCTCATCGAATTATAAGTATAATATAGCTAAAGCGTTAGTCGAAAACCGCCCATTATGAAACTTTTGTAAAAGTACAGTCTCACTGCTCTCACACAACTAGTATCTATAGACGTGTATTTATTCATGAAAATTTTCAGACTTTGACAAATTATATTTTAGTAACGGTCAACATTTTTTTATTCATTTCTTTTCTAATTTATAACTTTCGTTTTTATAACATATCAAATTTTAATCAAATTCCTTTGTTAAGTTTTGATTTTATTCGAAAAATCTCGCGTGTAAATCTCTATTCTCCATAAGAGTCCATGCTAAAATTACAAAACTTTGTTTTGGTTTGTCTCAAAATTGGGCCTGTCAATTTTAATCGGATAATAAGCTCATTTTATTTGTATTCAATTAAATAACAACCAAGGAAAGTCTCGTTAAAATCCTTCGAAAAATCGTTCCACGCAACAACTACCTTTCTTTTCAACCAACTAAACCCTTTCAGGAGCGAATTAAAAAAAAAAAAAAATTAAAAAAAAAAAAAAATTAATTAAAAAAAAAAAAATTAAGAAAAACCACAGAGAAGTAAGTGGCACTCTGGGAGTGCCACTGCCCCTGAAAGGGTTAGAATCTTTTGGCCTTTGACCGTTCCATTTCTGATAAAAAAAAAAAAGCATTCAAAGTTCGTTCTTATACACAGGGTGATATGGAAAGTGTGGAAAAATATGTTCGAAAATTAACCCTTGACGAAAACATTTCTTAGCATTTCGATAAAAAAAAAAAATCATATGGGAAATTGTCATCTTCTGAATCGTTTGATTCATCATTCAGCGTTTTTAACCGTCTCGTTTAGCTTTCATAGTTAAAACTAAAACATAAAGCGGCGCATATCTCTCTTGCTCTCGAGTGGATATCTCGTGGCTCTTACTCTCACAGAGCCATACATTGTCGCTGACTAGTACGAATAATATATATATATGGGTTTTACAATTCGGGTCGGACTGTAGCACGACATCTACCTTAATTCAGATTTCAGAATAAATGAATTAAAACGATTAAATTAATCAAGTTTAACCGACAGGAAAAACAGAAAATGCATTGTAATTATCGAGTACTCAATCGAAGAAATATCAATTACATATTAAGAAAATCAAGAAAAATTACCTTGAATTATAAAAATTGATATGAATTACAAAAATAAATCATAAATTATGAATTAAGTAAAATTATATTACTTTGAATTACTTGAACCGAAATTAATTATTGTGGAACTCGATCTTGAGTTACTTCCCCCTCGAACCTGATAGAGATGAATTTATTGATAGCAATTCAATCAGAGTGGTTGATATGTACATAACCAATCGAATTTGTATTCATTAAATTCAAATATTACTTTTTCCCAGTTGACAGAATACTAGGTGACAATTCACTAACGCAAGTACCTATTATTACATATCATTTTGAATAACAGCTCTATCGACAACAACAACGCTGCGAATTATAAGTAAAAGTACACCTGTACTCTGTCTGAACAAATAAGTATTGTGCGACTATCGGATAAATTAGTATATATATGTGGATCTAGGATGAATGATACCACCGGTAAGAGGTTTTATGGGAAGCCACGCTGTTTATCATATACTAACCCACACCAAAAAAATATGTATGTGACGTATATTTTTAAATATATTTAAAATGTACTTAAAAATATATGTAAAAATATACGTGACATATGAAAAGTTTATATGAAAACCATATGAAATTTCGCCGATTCGTATATGTCAAAAATATATTTCAATATATATGTTGAAATATATTTATGCATATATGTTGAAATATATTTATGCATATATGTTAAAATATATTCATGCATATATGTTAGAATATATTCACGCATATATGGCAGAATGTATGCGTGAATATATGTGAACATATATATTAAAATATGTGTATAAAATCATTTGCTTCATGAATGCAAAATAGTACTTTTCGATACTAGTGCGAAAGTGTTGATTCTCGGACGAGTGTGAAGTTTTTCGCCCGAGCGAAGCGAGGGTGACAATCACACGAGTCGAGAATCATCTTTCGCACGTGTATCGAACCTTATTTTTCAACACAGCGCGCGTTAAGTTGAATTTTATGCACGCGAAGCGTGCGCAAAATCGAACTTTGCGCACGCCGTGTGGAAAATATATATTCAAGTATAGACAAGAATATACGCCGAAATATATGAAAATAATGATTATACCCCCAAAATAATCTACCAACGAAAATTCCTCCTTAACAAAAGTGTTACTATAAAAATGTCAACTTACAAAATGAATGAAATCAGATACAATTGCCAAGTACGTGTCTTCTGTATAACAAAGTTTATAACAGAAGAATAGAAAATCGACTAGTCTTGTACTCGTTCACACGCTCGCTCGATTGGCTTCTGATAATTGGAGAAAAAAAAATCAGAAAAAAAAATTAGGAAGTGGTACTTGGCGGGCCAAGTATGAGTAAGTAATTATAAAAGAGTATTCTCTTCTTGGTCTTGTTCCACTAAATTTTGGATATCACTTCCCTCTAGAGGCTAAGTACCAATATGAGAGTATTCTCTTATAGGTCTATATATCATTTGTTCGATGCATATTGCTATAATGGCCCGCCAAGTACCACTTCCTAATTTTTTTTTTTCTGATTTTTTTTCTCCAATTATCAGAAGCTAATCGAGCGAGCGTGTGAACGAGTACAAGACTAGTCGATTTTCTATTCTTCTGTTATAAACTTTGTTATACAGAAGACACGTACTTGGCAATTGTATCTGATTTCATTCATTTTGTAAGTTGACATTTTTATAGTTACACTTTTGTTAAGGAGGAATTTTCGTTGGTAGATTATTTTGGGGGTAGTGATCACATTATTGTACTTGGCGAAGGGTTTTTGCACCAGAGGTGCTTTTGGGGTTGATATCACCACTTTTTGTACAATTTTGCTTGATCGACTAATAATTGTGCTCGCTCGCTACGCTCGCTCGTTTGGGTGTTCCTATATCCTCGCTCGCTTGTCAACATTCTGCCAATTCTGTCTATGAGAAGCTCAATGCACGAGCACTATACATTTCATACAATCTAAATCCCTTGATAAGCAGTATAATGTTAATTGTGGCAGTATAATATAAATAAATACTTCTTCTAACATTTTGCTTGACTACCTAATAATTGTGCTCGCTCGCTACGCTCGCTCGATTAGGTTTCCCTATACCCTAGCTCGCTAGGCTCGCTTGATTGTCAGCATTCTGCAAATTGTTTCTATGAGTATCTCAATGCACGTACGGTGATGCATTTCATACCATCTGACTCCCTTGATAAACAGTAATGTTAAATGTGGTAATATTAATATAAATACTTTATGTCAAATTTTGCTTGGCTACCTAATAATTCATTGATTGGGTCTTCCTGTTCCTAGCTCGCTAGGCTCGCTTGGTTGTCAGCATTCTGCCAATTGTTTCCATGGGTATCTCAATGCATGTATACACTGATGCATTTTATATCATCTAAATCCTCCGATAAGCAGTAATGTTAAATGTGGTAGTATAATATAAATACTTTATGTCAAATTTTGCTTGGCTACCTAATTATTGTGCTCGCTCGATTGGGTCTTCCTATATCCTAGGTCGCTAGGCTCGCTTGGTTGTCAGCATTCTGCCAATTGTTTCTATGGGTATCTCAATGCATATATACACTAATGCATTTTATATCATCTAAATCCCTCGATAAGCAGTAATGTTAAATGTGGTAGTATAGAATAAATATGTTAAAAGCACAAAGGCCTGAAATATGACACACGCTATCATTCGTTGCTTTCCAAGCCCTGTAAAGATAAGTTCTTATATGCATGTACTAAATATGATATATTTGATCCATTGAATAAATACGAAAATATTTGGAAATTAATAATTATATATTGAAGACCTGCCACGTTGATTGAAAGCTTTGTCACTTATTAATTCATGCTGTAGACTAAACTTTATGCGATTCAACAACCGTACCTATAACCTAACCTCAAAATTGCGCGCTTCGTCATTTCATGAGAGATTGTTATAATTTCGCCCTCCACTTTAAATGTGAATTTTATCATAACAAGTAAGTATAGGAAGCATAAAAGAGAATGACATATACAAAATGTCAAGGGCGGCGACTTGTTATTTTTTCAGGTATGGAATTGGCAATGGGAGTGCCGGTGTGAATGGTCGGGGGGGGGGGTTATATTTTTGCAAAGTAACTCGCAGACAATATACTCAGCCAAAAAATTAACAGGTCACCTAGATTTTTCTGAAAAGCTGTTGGTTTACGAATCGCTATAATTTCGTGAAAGAATATCACAAAATCATTGAAGGGGGTATAGTTTTTTGAAGATCGAAACTTCACCTTCAAAATGGTTTCTGAAAATTTCACCTGCGATTATTTTTCGCCTGTCTGTGCAGGTTTGAATAACGAGTTGCAAAATGCAAAAGAAATTCAAATTTTCGAAATTCGCTGTGGGAGTAAGAAAGAATCGCATGATATTTTCAGCGAAGTGGTTTTGTAGCCTCGAACCTTCTCTTTCAAAAACTATTTTTGAAACTTTTTTGCGAATTTTTGTGACAGAGTTATTGAATTTTGAGTAATGTCAGATAAGTTTGGCGTTACTCAGGATGCACCACCTCGAGGTACAGTCTGCAAGCATCCCATGTGTGTATGTGTGCGTGTATCTCGCAAAAACAGTCACAGAAAGACGCACATACACACATGCACACGCACACATACACATCGGATGCTTGTATACTGTACCTCTACGTGGTGCATCCTGGGTAACGCCAAAATTGAGTGACATTACTCAAAATTCAATTACTCTGTTACAAAAATTCGCAAAACATTTTCAAAAATGGTTTTGGAAAAAGAAGCTTTGAGGCTACAAAACCTCTAAGCTAAAAATTTCATGCGATTTTTTTTTTAACGCCTACAGCAAAGTTTAAAAATCTCAATTTCATTTGCATTTCCCACCCCTCTATTCAAACCTGTACAGACAGGTGAAAAATGATCGCAGGTGAAATTTTCAGCAACGATTTTGAAGATGAAGATTCAATTTTCAAAAAGCTACTTCTCAATTAATTTGGAATGCTTGTATACTGTACCTCACCATCACCACGTAACTCACCACGTGATGCATCCTGCAATGGGTAACGTCGAAATTCCTTGACAAAACAGTTTCAAAAATGGTTTTGGAAAGAGAAGGTTTCAGGCTACAAAACCACTGTGCCAAAAATTTCATGCGATTTTTTCTTAGCACCAAAGCGAAGATTGAAAATTTGAATTTCTTATGCATTTTGCAACCCGCTATTCAAACCTACACAGACAGGTGAAAAGTAATCGCAGGTAAAATTTTTAAAAACCATTTTGAAGATGAAGATTCGATCTTCAAAAAACTACCCACCTTAATTAATTTGTGATATTCTTTCACTGAGTTATAGCGATTCGTAAACCAACTGCTTTTCAGGCAAATCTGGTGGTCCGTTAATTTTTTGGTTGAGTGTATAATATTGTCTTTTATTTTATATTTGTACTTCTTGTCATATCGTCAAGACTTATAATAATATAATTTCCGTTTATCTTATATATTCATACATACGAGACAGCAATAGAAGTATAAGTTAACGTTCGTAATACAAGCTCAAGCTCGTAACCGCAACTTATTCAGCCGATACCGAATGAAACTTTCAGGCAGTGAATTTTTACTACCGCATTTCAACGCATCGCATATTAATATTGTAAATCTGTGAGAGCCTTTGACCAGTGACTACGTACATTTTTCAGGTATGGAAATTCCATACCATCTGTAATTCAGGTATGGATTACTCCATACCGACCATACCGAAGTCACCGCCCTTGGTCAGGGAAGTCACACGAATTAATTTTATCGGAGTTTTGGAGTACGTGGAATACTCCGAAACAACTTATTTTCGAGAAAGATTTTAATTGTAATTCGAAGTTAACGTTGCCAAGGTTGTACAACGAGGCGGAACTAGCGGTTACGTTTTGAAGAAGGTATATCTAAAAATAAGGGGTATACAGTTAGCAAGAAAAAAATGTCCACCAAAAATGATGTGATGCAGAAGAATGATGTAAATAAGATTTATCTGATTATGTTTGATTTCGTTTGATAATTGAGGGGCCTGATCGTCCCATTTATAACAAGATACTCTTTTACCGTCATTGTTATTCAGAACGAATTTAAATAGGTCCAACTCTGATTTGGTGTTTTCTGCCTTATTTAGTGAAGTTTTCCGTTTAATTTTACTACACTGAATAGAATCGACGTATCCAATAATAGCTCTACATAAAAAAAGGGGAAATGTAATTATGAGACATTACGTTGAAATAATGATGATATTAGTAAAGTTATTACTTACGCAAATTTATCTCCGATTTCGATGTTTTGAATGTATTCCGTAGTGGAAAGCGGAGGAATATTGTCGTCAGTCTTAGTTTTTTTTGATTTAGGTCGTTCATGTGAGTGACTTCTTGATGAGTTTGCGTGACGAGGCATTTTGTAAGATTGAATTTGAATCGAATACACAGAATAAAATAAATAAATGTATCGGTCACAAAAATTTATCCCAATGAAACAGGAACAATTGATTTTTCAAGTGAATATAGTTACGGTTTACATTTTCTGTTTCTTCATTTAATTTCGAGACATAAGATCGATATTCGATGACTTTTTGTTACTAACTATACTTAATCAAATTTCGCGATCGATGTTTAATAAATTTGTGTCAATTTCGAAAAAATTAGTATTCAAAACTTATTGGAAATTCAATTAATTTGGAAGATGGAACCAGTAAGGCGGAGTATGAAATATCGATAAATATCTAATCAGCGAACCGAACAACAGCAAACGAAACATAATATGAATTCACTAAAAATTAAATATCGCAATAGATTTGTTTGACGAAATGACGGAAGAAGAATTATGGGAGGAATTACAAGAAGTACTAACGGTCGAGCTAGAAACGGAATTGGAAAACAGATTGGATACGTTAACACGTCAGGCAAAAGAGGCCGAACTGGAAGCGTCGAACCGAAATCCCGAGTGGGCAGTTGAACGGCGTAGCCCCCCTAGTATTATATATATATTATATATATATTATATATTATATATATATTATATATATATATTAGGGTGGTCCTTAAATGGGGTGTTTTTGAATTGTTACGCTCCCAAGGGTTCAAACGGATCCTTTTGAAGAAAAAAAATTTGTCCTAAATTTTGAATGCGCTATCTCAATTTTAACATCCCGCGCACGACCGCCGAAGTATTTTTTTATTTTTTTTTTTTTCAAATTCCTACAAAATATGTATGACCCAACTTTGTCAAGTCATTAACGTCGAAGTTTCAACATTTTGCGTCCTGCGTCGATTTCAACATTCTACGCACGACCGCCAAATTGTTTTTTCTCTTTCAATCTGCTAAAGAAAAAAAAAAAAAAAAACCCATTTCACTAAACCCCGCTCGCTACCCCCCCTTTCATGGCCTCTTCGACCCCGCTCGGCTCTTTTCGCCCCTCCCCTCCCCCTAACCCTTAGGATGAATTAGGTCGTGTCAGGTTAGGTTAGGTTGCCTTCGTCAGGATAGAGTAGGTAAGGTTGGTAACCTAACCTAACCTGACCTGACCTTTGAGGTGTTAGGTAACCTAATCTACCTCGGCTAGGTTAGGTCAGGTCAGGTTGGGTTAGGTTGCCATGGTCAGGATAGAGTGGGTTAGGTCAGGTTAGGTTGAGTTGCCTTGATCAGGATAGAGTAGGTTAGGCTGGTAACCTAACCTAACCTTACCTGACCTGACCTTTGAGGTGTTAGGTAACCTAACCTAACTAGGCTAGGTTAGGTCAGGTCAGGTTGGGTTAGGTTGCCATGGTCAGGATAGAGTGGGCTAGCTTAGGTTAGGATGGGTTAGGTTGTGTCAGGTTGGGTTGGGTTGCCTTGGTCAGGATAGAATAGGTTAGGCTGGTAACCTAACCTAACCTAACCGTACGTGACCCCTAACCTTACCTGACCTGACCTTTGAGGTGAGATTAGGTTAGGTCAGGTTGGGTTAGGTTGCCATGGTCAGGATAGAGTGCGTTGGGTTGGGTCGGGTTGAGTTAGCTTAGGTTAGGTAATCTAACCTAACCTTTGTCAGTATCCCAGCGATCTCGGCTCCGCTCGGCTTTTGTTTATCCCTCCCCCCCCTACCTCTTGCCTTGGGCCTCCTCGACCCCGCTCGGCTCCCCCCCCCCCCCCCCCCCCCCATTCGACTTCCCTATCGAAAACTATCCTGAATAGCCGAAGATAGCCGAGGACAGCCGAGGAGAGCCAAGAGGAGCTGAACCCGGTCCTTTCCTCGGTCCGAGGGCCCAGGAAAGGGAAAGGGGGAAGCAGAGCCAAGGCAGCCGAGGAGAGCCGAAGAGAACCGGAGAGAGCCGAGGATAGCCGAAGATAGCCGAGAATAGCCGAAGATAGCCGGGGATAGCCGAGGATGGCCGAGGATAGCCGGAGATAGCCGAGGATAGCCGAAAATAGCCGAGGATGACCGAAGATAGCCGTGGATAACCGAGGATAGCCGAAGAGAGCACAAAATGTCTGACACGGCGGCGGCGATATATCCTAATAATCTCTACACACGACTTCAAGGTATACGAATCCGAGGACCTGGATTATGAGAAATACTCAGTGAATGACCTGGACAACGAGAACTACGAAGCCGAAGACCTGGACACTGGAAATACTTAGCGAAAGACTTGGACAACAAGGAATACGAAACGAAGGACCTGGGCAACGTGAACTACGAGGCCGAGGACCTGGACTACAAGAAATACTTAGCGAGTGACCTGGACTAAGAGATCTACGAAGCCCAGGACCTAGACTACGAGATATACTCACTGAACGACCTGGACAACGAGAACTACGAAGCCGAGGACCTGGGTTGCGATTCTGTAACTTTCCGCTAACTCGCTAACTCGCTAACTCGCTAACTTTTCGCTCTAAGACCGTTGGTTGGCTGAGGAGCGTCCAATCGGAGATCGTTACGGGCCGCAACGATCTCCGATTGGACGAAGTTAGTGAGTTAGCGAGTTAGCGAGTTAGCGGAAAGTTACAGAATCGCAACCCTGGACTACTAGAAATACTTGGCAAACGACCTCGACAACGAGGAATACGAAGAACATAAGATCCACGGATTATTTGAATTTTAGAAACAACTGATACAAATTAGAATATGGGGGGTTTGCGCGCGTAGCGAAGCCCCCCTAGTATATATATATATATATATATCTATATGTATATATATATATATATATATATACCCATATATATATATATATGTATATATGTATATATATATATATATATATATATATATATATATATATATATATATATATATATATATCCTCCTCAGCTTCGCCCCCCTGCGCGCTACGCGCGCCAACCCCCCATATTCTAATTTGTATCAGTTGTTTCTGAAATTCAAATAATCCGTGGATTTTATGTTCTTCGTATTCCTCGTTGTCCAGGTCGTTTGCCAAGTATTTCTAGTAGTCCAGGTCCTCGGCTTCGTAGTTCTCGTTGTCCAAGTCGTTCAGTGAGTATATCTCGTAGTCCAGGTCCTGGGCTTCGTAGATCTCGTAGTCCAGGTCCTGGGTTTCGTAGATCTCTTAGTCCAGGTTACTCGCTAAGTATTTCTTGTAGTCCAGGTCCTCGGCTTCGTAGTTCTCGTTGCCCAGGTCCTTCGTTTCGTATTCCTCGTTATCCAAGTCTTTCGCTAAGTATTTCCAGTGTCCAGGTCTTCGGCTTCGTAGTTCTCGTTGTCCAGGTCATTTACTGAGTATTTCTCGTAGTCCAGGTCCTCGGATTCGTATCTCTTGAAGTCGTGTATAGAGATTATTAGAATATATCGCCGCCGCCGTGTCAGACATTTTGTGCTCTCCTCGGCTATCCTCGGCTATCCACGGCTATCTTCGGTTATCCTTGGCTATCTTCGGCTATCCTCGGCTATCTTCGGCTATCCTCGGCCATCCTCGGCTATCCCCGGCTATCTTCGGCTATCCTCGGCTATCTTCGGCTATCCTCGGCTATCCTCGACTATCTTCGGCTATCTTCGGCTATCCTCGGCTATCTTCGGCTGTCTTCGGCCATCCTCGGCTCTCTTCGGTTCTCTTCGACTCTCCTCGGCTCTGCTTCCCCCTTTCCCTTTCCTGGGCCCTCGGACCGAGGGGAGGACCGGGTTCGGCTCCCCTTGGGTCTCCTCGGCTATCCTCGACTATCTTCGTCTATCTTCGGCTATCCTCGGCTATCTTCAGCTGTCTTCGGCCATCCTCGGCTTTCTTCGGTTCTCTTCGACTCTCCTCGGCTCTGCTTCCCCCTTTCCCTTTCCTGGGCCCTCGGACCGAGGGGAGGACCCGGTTCAGCTCCCCTTGGCTCTCCTCGGCTGTCCTCGGCTATCTTCGGCTATCCAGGATAGTTTTCGATAAGGAAGCCAAATGGGCTGGGGGGAGGGGGCGAAAACAGCCCAGCGGGGTCCAGAAGGCCGAGGGCGAGGGGGGCGGAGCCGAGCGGGGTCGAGGAGGCCCAGGGCAAGAGGTAGGGGAGGGGGGAGGGATAAACAAAAGCCGAGCGGAGCCGAGATCGCTGGGATACTGACAAAGGTTAGGTTAGATTACCTAACCTAAGCTAACCTAACCCGACCCAACCCAACGCACTCTATCCTGACCATGGCAACCTAACCCAACCTGACCTAATCTAACCTCACCTCAAAGGTCAGGTCAGGTAAGATAGGTTAGGAAGTAGGGGTCAGGTACGGTTAGGTTAGGTTAGGTTACCAGCCTAACCTACTCTATCCTGACCAAGGCAACCCAACCCAACCTGACCTGAACTAACCTCACCTCAAAGGTCAGGTCAGGTAAGGTTAGGTAAGGTTAGGTTCGGTTACCAAGCTAACCTACTCTATCCTAACCAAGGCAACCTAACCTAACCCGACACAACCTAACCCATCCTAACCTAACCTAGCCCACTCTATCCTGACCATGGCAACCTAACCCAACCTGACCTGACCTAACCTAGCCTAGTTAGGTTAGGTTACCTAACACCTCAAAGGTCAGGTCAGGTAAGGTTAGGTTAGGTTACCAACCTAACCTACTCTATCCTGACCTACTCTATCCTGACCAAGGCAACCCAACCTAACCTGACCTAACCCACTCTGTCCTGACCATGGCAACCTAACCCAACCTGACCTGACCTAACCTAGCCTAGTTAGGTTAGGTTACCTAACACCTCAAAGGTCAGGTCAGGTTAGGTGAGGTTACCAACCTAACCTACTCTATCCTGACCAAGGCAACCTAACCTAACCTGACACGACCCAACCCATCCTAAGAGTTAGGGGGAGGGGAGGGGCGAAAAGAGCCGAGCGGGGTCGAAGAGGCCATGGAAAGGGGGGCGGGGGGGGGGGTAGCGAGCGGGGTCGAGGAGGCCATGGAAAGTCTGACACGGCGGCGGCGGCGGCGGCGATATATCTTTATAATATAGAGATATATATATATATATATATGTATATATATACAGGGTGTTCCAGACCTCGCGACGAATATTTCACAGGGTAAATCTTGATCAAAAATGGGATCGAAATTTCCTCAGCCGATTTTTTCGGAGATGCATGGATTTTCCGTTATAATTAATTCAATTTCAGTCAATGACGCGCGGCTTACGAACGGCCGCGCGTCGGTGTGTTTACCGCTCGGTTGTGTGCACTTTTTTCGTGGCGACAATAGGGCGAGAGACGGCGCACACAACCGAGCGGTAATTACACCGACAAACGGCCGTTTATAAGTCGCATGTCATTAGCTGAAATCAAAATAATTATAACGGAAAATCCATGCATCTCCGAAAAAATCGGCTGAGGAAATTTCGATCCCATTTTTAATCAAGATTTACCCTGTGAAATATTCGTCGCGAGGTCTGGAACACCCTGTATATATATCCCCAGGAATTCTGGAAAATCTATGGGAAATCCCCAGGAATTCTGGAAAATCTATGGGAAATCCCCAGGAATTCTGGAACATCTATGGGAAATCCCCAGGAATTCTGGATAATCCATGGGGAATACCCAGGCATTTCGGGAAATCTATGGTAAATCCCCAGGAATTCTGGGAAATCTATGGGGAATCCCCAGGAATTCTGGGAAATCTATGGGAAATCCCCAGGAGTTCTGGGAAATCTATGGGAAATCCGCAGGAATTCTGGAAAATCTATGGGGAATACCCAGGTATTTCGGGAAATCTATGGGGAATCCCCAGGTATTGCGAGAAATCTATGGGGAATCCCCCGGAATTCTGGGAATTTTATAGAGAATGCCTAAAAATTCTGGGAATTCTATGGGGAATGCCTAGAAATTCTGGGAGATCTATGGGAAATCCCCAGGAATTCTGGGAAACCTATGGGGAATCCCCAGGAATTCCGAGAAATCTATGGGCAATCCCCAGGAATTCACATGACTCGATCGAAGGGCCCAAGGCGGGGCTGGGGGGAGGAAAGCCGAGCGGAGCCGAGGTGGTGGGGATATTACCCATAATTCCCTGCGAAAGAACAGAACTGATTTCCTGGCAATGCCAATTCCTCCGGAAATTAATATGAGTTAAATAATAGATGAAAAAAAATACGATAAGATTATGGATATAGGATTAGGCAACTATGAAAAACTTAATGTTCAACAAAAAATTATAATTGATACCATACTTCAAAGTATTAACGATTCGACATTACATAATAGTACATTACGTAACGAGTGCGCAAAATAGGTGATTCCCGCACGAGTTGGGTTTGTCACCCGAGCGAAGCGAGGGTGACAAAAAAGACGAGTGCGGGAGACACCTATGCGCACGTGTTGCGTATACTATTTTCCCTAACGAGCTGTGCATAATTCGACAACACTGGCAATCTGACGGGGGGTCCAGGGGCGCAGCCCCTGGTAGGGGTGCAGGGGGCAAAGCCCCCGCCGGGGGGTTGGGGGGGCAGAGCCCCCCCACTACATAAAATCGATTTAAAACTTCATAAATGATTAAAAAGACTTTCATCGAAATGAGATTCTAGATGTTTATTCAGAAGTGCAATAGCAAGAAGTGAGCTACTTAGAAATATATCGGATAATAGGTAAAAAATCGTGAACCGAAAAAGTGCTTTGGTGGTGGAGGTGCTTTGTTTACACTTTTGAGATCCGATCTACACGTTAAAATACCATCACAATATAGGAAAAGAAAAAAAATTAAATTAAAAAAAAAATATAAATACTGAAAAAAATGAAAGAAAAAAAAATAAAATAAAAAAATCAAAATATTGAAAAAAAAATGAAAGAAAAAAAAAATAAATTAAAATATTTAAAAAAAAAATTAAAAAAAAAAAAAAAAAATAATGTATATATACATTTACCTATATATACCTATATGTATATTTTGTAATACGCAAATTGTATTTTGCGTACGCTAAATGTATTTTGCGTACGGTAAATGTATTTTGCGTACGGTAAATGTATTTTGCGTACGCTAAATGTATTTTGCGTACGCAAACCTATTTTGCACACGCGAACCGCATTTTGCGCACGCTAACGAAATGGGTTAGGGAATCTGGCATTTTGCGTACGCAAATCCGTACACAAAATCGAATTTTGCACACGGCGTTAGGGAAAACATTCTATATTGACGGACCGGGTGGATCAGGCAAAACATTTCTGTATATTACATTATGGCATTTATTTACTGGGCGAAAGGAAAAAATCAGTACTATGGCTTACACAGGTATAGCTGCCACATTACTACCAAATGGAAAAACAGTCCACAAAACATTAGGATTACCTGTTCCGTTATACGTTGATTCGACTTCAACAATCAAAGTGGGTTCAAAAGAAGCAAATATTTTGAAAGAAACAAAGGTTTTCATTTGGGATGAAGCACCAATGGCACCGCGCTACGCATTAGAAATAATGAACACAATTTTACAGGATATAATGAATAACAAGTTACCATTTGGAGGAAAAATAGTCATATTGGGAGGGGATTTCAGACAATTACTTCCGGTAAATATTCGGGGTACTCGCAGTGAAACGGTAAACTTATCAATCAAATTCAGTCCATCGTGGCAACTATTTGAAATATTCGAATTGACTATCAATATGCGTGCACTACAAGAAGAGAAGAATTTTTCTGACTTCTTGCTGCAAGTTGGAACTGGAGATTTGAATGATGAGGTTGATAATTTAAATTTACCCTCCAATTGTACATACAATGATGACATCGATATAGCGAAGGATATTTATGAAGATATACTCAGCAGAAAACAATACAAAGAAGCTTCAAAATATGCAGTATTAGCAGCAAGAAATTTAGATGTGAATAAAATCAATAGACAAGTCGTCGACTTATTAGACTTAACTACTGAACGTATTTATACGAGCGTCGATAGCGCAGAAAATTGTAACGACAATAATAGAATCAATCAAGATTTAGTACCGGAATATTTAAATTCGTTGTCTCCGAATAGTCTTCCACCGTACGATTACGACAATTTTCAATAATCATGTTAATCGGAAATTTGAGTATCAATGAAGGTGTAGTCAATGGCACGAGATTATTACTACTAGAAGCTGGAACAAATCTATTATTGTGTGAACTTCTAACTGGAGATAAAGCAGGAGATATAATATTCTTAAATAGAATTACTTTGATGTGTGAAAATGTATATCGATTTTCTTTCACTCGAAGACAATTCCCCATCAAATTAGCCTTTGCGATTACGATTAACAAATCACAGGGCCAAACCTTTGATAAAATTGGAATTGATTTACGAAAAGATGTTTTCAATCACGGACAACTATATGTAGCTCTATCACGAGTGCGGACGTGGCAATCATTGAAAATTTACCTTGGAAGTCAACGAAACAATACAACCGTGAAGAATTATGTTTATAAAGAATTATTTAATTCATAATCAACTGAATAAATACATATCCCAAAACTAGATAAACCAAAAATATGAAAGGCCTTTGCTAATTTCATTTTTTAAATGAATAAATAAATAAATAATTGATTTCATTGAAAAATAGTTAAATGGTTGTATCAATTATTATATATATTGTTATATATACATATATATCCTTCTAATTTAATATCCATATATATATATTTATAAATATAGGTATATGTATGATAGTATGGGACGTATGTCCATGATTCTTGTAATAAACATTTAATTTTTATTGTAAAATTTATGGAAGTACGTCACATACGGTAATGGCTGAGGCGCGCGCAGCGCGCCAAATACGCTAGTTATGATAAAATTCACATTTAAAGTGGAGGGCGAAATTATAACAATCTCTCATGAAATGACGAAGCGCGCGATTTTGAGGTTGGGTTATAAGTACAGTTATTGAATCGCATGAAGTTTAGTCTACAACATAAATTAATAAGTGACGAAGCTTTCAATCAACGTTGCAGGTCTTCAATATATTATTATTAATTTCCAAATATTTTCGTATATTCAATGAGTCAAATATATCATATTTAGTACATGCACACAAGAACATATCTTTTCATCATTCTAACCTCAAAATCGCAACTTCGTCGCGATTTCTCGGCAATCCTGATGAAAATTAATGATCGTTAGTTGTACGTAAAGGCTTTTTGACGAACCTCGTTACAGCACTCGCCTTCGGCTCGTGCCGTAAACCTCTCGTTTCGTCAAAAAAGCCTGTCCTTACTCGTAATGAAATGTACTATTACAGAGCTTAGCAAGCAACGAATGATCGTGTATGTCAGTATTTCAGGCCCTTGTGCTTTCAACATAATTATATTATACTACCACATTTAACATTACTGCTTATCGAGGGATTAATTAATTGGCAGAACGCTGACAACGCAGAGAGCCTAGCGAGCTAGGATATATAAAGACCCAATCGAGCTAGTGTACGAGCCAGCACGATTATTAGGTAGTCAAGCAAAATTTTACAAAAAGTATTTATATTATACTGCCACATTTAACATTACTGCTTATCAAGGTCGTTAGATGGTATGAAATGTATAGTGTACGTGCGTTGAGCTACTCATTGACAGAATTGGCAGAATGTTGACAAACGCAGCAAGCAAGCATAATTATTAGGTGGTTTTATATTATACTGCCACAGTTAACATTATTACTTATCAAGGCATTTAGATGGTATGAAATGCATCACCGTATGTGCATTGAGATACTCATAGAAACAATGGGCAGAATGCTGTCAACTAAGCGAGCTTAGCGAGCTAGGATAAAGGCAAATCCAATCGAGCGAGCGTAGCGAGCGAGCACAATTATTAGGTAGTGAAGCAAAATTTTAGAAAAAATATTTATATTATACTGCCACAATTAACACTACTGCTTAACAAGGGATTTAGATGGTATGAAATGTATAGCGTGAGTGCATTGAGCTACTCATAGACAGAATTGGCAGAATGTTGACATGCGAGCGAGGATATAGGAATACCCGAAGGAGCAAGCGTAGCAAGCGATCATCAGGTGATCAAGCAAAATTGTACAAAAAGTGGTGATATCAAACCCAAAAGCACCTCTGGTGCAAAAACCTTTCGCCAAGTACAATAATGTGATCACTACCCCCAAAAATAATCTACCAACGAAAATTCCTCCTTAACAACAGTGGTACTATAAAAATGTCTACTTACAAAATGATTGAAATCAGATACAATTGCCAAGTGCATATCCGCCGTACAATTATAAAACAGAAGATATAAAAAAATAAAAATTTGGAGGTAGTGGTACTTGGCGGGCCTCTTAGAGATAAGTACTAGAAAACAGCCATTAAACTATGTCAAACATCCTGAAGTGATATGAAATATAGGCCCGCCAAGTACCACGTACTCCAAATTTTTATTTTTTTATATCTTCTGTTTTATAATTGTACGGCGGATATGCACTTGGCAATTGTATCTGATTTCAATCATTTTGTAAGTAGACATTTTTATAGTACCACTGTTGTTAAGGAGGAATTTTCGTTGGTAGTGTTACGTATTCCACCCTGTTCCATACTCCTCAATACCTCTCTCACTCTCAACACCCAAGACATAATATCCTGCATGCATCCAGTCTCACCACCTCTAATCGGAGGAAGTCTCACCCTTACATTCCAAGAAGTCCATCCCTACCTATGCTCCCATAAAACTGCACCTGCACGAACGCGCCCATGCCCGGGACAATGGAAATGATGACCTAACGATTCAGCTCATCATCAGCTCATCAGTAGCGAAGATTGACAAAGGCACTTGCAAGTAAATCGTCAATCAGAGCAGTCGCATATAATTTAGCTCGCATTATGAATTCACTCACCCATCATTTAATCTTACAATTATAACTCATATATATATACAATCTTACTACAAATCAAACGCTATCAATAAAAATATACCAATTCACTGTGACTACCTGTCTCCTAAAACCCCGGTTACCCCACGGTGTAAAAACGAGGAACGAACTCATCTAAATACATAACAATGGTGGCAGCGGAACTACCTCGTTTACCGGAAAATACAGTGACAAAATAAGTGAATTCTACAAAGCGACATATATGTGACACGAGTGATTACTGATTACCAATTTTCAAACGCACGATTTCTAGTGGAAAATCTTCCATACCTTAAATCATTGCAACAAGTCATACTAAATCTACCAAATCACTAAACCACAAAATCCACTAAATCTACAAAATCACGAAGTCTACGAAATCTACCAAATCACTAAATCACAAAATCTACTAAATCTACAAAATCACGAAATCTACGAAATCTACCAAATCACTAAATCACAAAATCTACTAAATCTACCAAATCACTAATTCTACAAAATCTACCAAATCCACAAAATCTACGAAATCTACTAAATCACTAAATCAACAAAATCTACCAAATCCACATAATATAAAGTGCATATATTATATACGTAGATATCAAAGTGAGAACGTAATACAGTGTTCTTCAAAATCAAAGAAAATAACTCAGCAATAAAATCAAAGTTGCTAAAAGAAAAGAAGTCCGACATCATCCTCAAAGGCACCTAGCCCCACAAAGATTCATCTGAATCCAACAATTAGCGATCTCGCTACAACGAAGTGCAGATTCCTGAGCCGTGACATCTATACTCTCATCGACGACTTCTCGACATCCGACATCCGACGCAGTCCAACACAACAGCTTCATCTCCAATATCAACTCAGATCCGTATTAAACATGAAATTTTTCCTAACCCTGATCATCAGCTTGTAAGTTATCTTTAATTATAATAAGTACACACATACCTCAAACGAAATAATCTAATTCACAAATCGCAAAATGCCTGACGAAAACGCAGAAACCTCATACTGGTCTCTTAAAGACTTATTAGATACAATCCCCTACTTTAATGGGAAAAACTTGAATATTAATAACTTCATAAGAAGCTGTGAAAATGCCAAAACTCTTGTGAAACCAACTCAACGCCCTATTTTGACGCGAATGATCAGAACTAAAATCTATGGAACAGCTGAATCATATTTAGGAAGTAAAGAATACGACACTATTGACGAAATCCTAACGGTCTTAAAACAAGCCTTCTTACAAAAGAAAACAATTTTCGAATGGCAAGCAGAGTTGAACAATATCAAACAAAAAAGCGGCCAACGTGTTTTAGATTATAGCGCTAAGGTCGAAGACTTACACCACAACACAACACAAGCGATCAATAATTCAGGCACACGTGATACTGCTGGAATGATTGCAGCAGTTGAAACAAATGTACTTAAATGCTTCGTTAGAGGCTTGATCCCGGAAATTGAAATTCGAGTAGCCGGCTCAAACCCGACCACTCTGGCTAAAGCCATCGAAACGGCGCTAATAGAAGAACAAGAACTCCTAAATCGAACATCTCATAACACAGACTATAACAGACGCCCTCCTAACCAACCAAATTCACAATACCCCCCTAGATTTTGCAATCATTGTAATCGACAAGGACATTCAATAGACGACTGCAGAAACCGACAACAACCTCCAGACAGACGCCCTCCCAACCAACCAAACTCACAATATCCCCCTAGATTTTGCAATCATTGTAACCAACAAGGACATTCGATAGAAAATTGCAGGCGACGCACCTACAATAACCAACAACCTCCTAACCAACAGCGACAGTCTAGCCAACAAAATACACAATATCCTCCAACTTTTTGTAACTATTGTAAACGCCAAGGACACACGATCGAAAATTGTAGAAAACGCGCCTATAATAACTCACGCAATCAACAAACACAGGCCCATTTAGAACTCGAACGCGCCGACGGACCCCGAACATACACAACAGCGTTCAATGATACAACAAATCACGTCTTTAACATAGAATCCAAACCATTAAGTGAGCTGTTGCCAGTCATCGAATTCGATATTCAAGAATTAGAAACAAAATCAAAATTTATAGTAGACACTGGTGCAGAAATAAATATCATAAAAATCAATTCCTTAAAAGAAGATACCGAATGTGACAGAACTAAAATGCGGAAAATGTCAGGAATAACAGACGGATTTACTAATACTTTAGCGGAAACCAAATTAAAAATCAACAATAAAGACCACGAATTTCATGTCGTCCGCGAAGATTTCCCGATAGCTCAAGACGGTATTATCGGACAACCCTTGTTACATAAAGAAAAAGCTACCATTTCCTATAAAAATAATACACTAACCTTGACAGATACTGTGATTCCCTTCAAACTCCAAAAACACAAACCACAAATCGCAACTCTCATTACAATACCAGGTCGTACCGCTCAAGTAATTCCTCTTAAAGTTTCAAATTCGGAAATCAACGAAAGCTACGTAGATACGATTAATTTAGGTTCCAATATCCACTGCGGTAAAGCATTAATAACAAACAAAAGCGGTCAAGCATGTATACTCGCGATAGACTCGAACGAATCAGCTGTTGAGATAAAAGTCCCAACAGTAACTCTAGAACCAGTCCTCAAAACCTTCAGTACACCCGTCCGAGAAACTATTACAAACCACTCCACACTCAAACAATCGTCGAGAACTCACCCGCAACAATTAAGTAGTACAGATGACTCATCAAATCCCGCTCATATAAAAGGACATAAAGGCAACGTCGACTCGAAAACAGACGATGACGAATCTAATCAAATCCCTATGGATTGCTTACCACCAGAAATAGAAACAATACATTTTCCAAATAGACTCTTACCAAACTACTCACTAAACGAAAAACGAAATACTGACATCCTTTCAGACAATTCACCCATAAATAAAAAATCACGTAAACTCACAAAAACTTCTGAATCAACTTCATCCATAAACGATCGGAAACAAAACAAAAATTCAAACCTTATCTCAAAGCAGCCAAACGTTAATTCAGACTCAAGTGACGCACACAAAAATAAAACAGAGTACAGCGAACGCAATAGCATGCAATCTCCAACACATGAATACAAATATAAACTACGACTAAGAAAGGCTAAATCTCCTTCATTACCACCTGACTCCTCATCGTCGGAAGACGACCACGTTCCTCATTATAAACGAAAACTTCCTACCCCCAACAAATCATGGGACTCAACTTTTAAGAAGAACCGGATCCAAACTCAATAACAAGTGCACCGCAAATCCACATACAATCTCACTAACAACAACTAAACACTATCAGACCATAGGACGAAAATAGTACACATAAATAAAATCAAATTAACTAAGTAAACAAAACACGCTTTATTATATCTCTTCCCCATTCGGCTCAGTATCGCTGGTCTACATAGCGCAAAAACTTGCAACAGCAGAGAGAATACTTAAAATATTCAGAAGATTTAGAAGTCCTAACCGAAATCAAGACTCTACCGAACAAAATAATCCTCCAGCAATCACATGTGCACCAACTACAACAATTACACCAACTACACTAAACATAGAAGCCGCTCAGACAGCTCAAACATCTTTTTATACCTAAATAAGACATTTATAACTGATTTTATTGCCAATAAGTAATATTAACTATACTATAACCTATACTATAACTATTTCCAACATACCAGTTGTACTATCCATCTCAATGTAAGACAATTGTAACAAAACCATATACCTAAACAAGGTAGATTCACTAACGTGAATCTACGCGTAAATGAATCTACTGACGTAGATCCACGTACATAAATACATTCACTAACGTGAATGTATACCTAGATCTATTCACTAACGTAAATATAAGTATACTTACTGTCGTAAATACACAACCTTATACCTAAATTATATTATTATATACATTTTAACTTTTACAAAAAAAAAAAATTTCCTCCTGCTTCACAGGAGCAATATTTTTTTCCCCTGGGGATGGGCGTGTTACGTATTCCACCCTGTTCCATACTCCTCAATACCTCTCTCACTCTCAACACCCAAGACATAATATCCTGCATGCATCCAGTCTCACCACCTCTAATCAGAGGAAGTCTCACCCTTACATTCCAAGAAGTCCATCCCTACCTATGCTCCCATAAAACTGCACCTGCACGAACGCGCCCATGCCCGGGACAATGGAAATGATGACCTAACGATTCAGCTCATCATCAGCTCATCAGTAGCGAAGATTGACAAAGGCACTTGCAAGTAAATCGTCAATCAGAGCAGTCGCATATAATTTAGCTCGCATTATAAATTCACTCACCCATCATTTAATCTTACAATTATAACTCATATATATATACAATCTTACTACAAATCAAACGCTATCAATAAAAATATACCAATTCACTGTGACTACCTGTCTCCTAAAACCCCGGTTACCCCACGGTGTAAAAACGAGGAACGAACTCATCTAAATACATAACAGTAGATTATTTTTGGGGATAGTGATCACATTATTGTACTTGGCGAAAGGTTTTTGCACCAGAGGTGCTTTTGGGTTTTCAATATACTGTAATATTTTTAATATTTGTTGTAATAATAAGTTAATATTTATGGGTTCCCGAGGGAAATAAAGTGAATCAGATGAAATATAATCAATTGGGCAAAAGGTTTATGTATTCAGAAAATACAGGTCTGCTTCAGTACGAGGCTAAAGACAGACTAATTTGTTTTACAATAATACTTATTGATACGGCAACGGCGATTCATATATTTTGAGAGATGTCTTTTATCATATAGACTACTTGATCTAGATCGTATGAAAGTAATATATAGGGGTGAATTCATCAAATATAACACTACTCCCCCCTTAGTGAAAGAGTCGACCCGACTCGTAAGGTAAATATAATAAAAATTGTCTATTTAAAATCATCATAAGGATTAGCAAGTCAATATTTGAATCATAAAATCTATGTGCTCTATTTAGGAAAATCGGAGCTGTGGCTCAAATAATTAAAAATTTTCCTAAGTACTATCTGACATTCGTCTTCTTATTAGTAGGGAAACCACAGAAAACCTCTAAAAAGATAGTCTAACTTATTTTCACAACATGGGTTTTTACAAAAATCTTCAAGAACAGGAACCAGGAACAAGAGTAGAAACTCAGGAATACAGGATCAGTAGACAGGAATCAGGAAATAAGAGTAGAAACTCAGGAACAAGGCGAAGAATTCCTTGGTCATTGTGAAGAAAGTCCTGAATACTGGAACAGGAAGGGGTTGGAGGGGTAGAAGGACCAAAGACTGGAACGGAAAGTTCGATTCTAAACTCCAGGAGATCCAACTCCAAACCTCTTCGAAATAAATCATATACGACCTAAATGGGAGGACAAATGTTATTCTCTCGAAATAATAAGGTCATAAATATGAGTTTCTCTTCTAAAAACTCTTCAAAATTATAGATTCCTTTCAAATCTCTTTTAAATCAAAATTATAAATTCCTTTTTAAATATTTTCTTTCAAATGATAAATTAAACTTTTTGATATTAGATAGATTATTTCAAATATAATAAATTAATAAATTAAATTATTCAAATCAAAATTATAAATTCCTTTTTAAATATTTTCTTTCAAATGATAAATTAAACTTTTTGATATTAGATAGATTATTTCAAATATAATAAATTAATAAATTAAATTATTCTATTAAATAAATGTTATAAATATAAATTGGAACGATCTTATCTGAATAGAAGTGAGGAAACCGGAATAATAGGTCAGGATGGGATGAATTAGGCTTCCTTCTTCTCGTCTCAGAATATCATTTCGTCATTTAAATAGAATATCCTACTATCGGAATGTCGGGAGCTGGAAAAACTTGGGTTAATGTTTGGAAACTAAAACATAACCTATATTTAGATTTTCCGTTCAGATCTCTTTTTATCTAAACGCCATTATTATATAAGTCTATTGTAACGACACCTAGCGTTACATTTTTGTAACATTTCTGCGGGATGCGAGATTAAAATAAATGAGGGTCTTTTAAACGACCTATAACGAACCCTTTTAATTAAGACGTCTATAAATAAATGAAAAATTGTTTAAACAAATGCAAAATTGTTTATAATAAAAGAAAAGAAATAAAAGATAGAAAGGGGTGAGAAAATTAGAAGAAGCTTCATTCGTCATGGAGCCTTTGAACGAGGAAGCTGTCCTCTTAGGGATTTTAATCTCTAATTTTAATTGGATCGAGACTTTGAACATGAACATCTCGGAATTAATAACGTGGTTTAATAATGAGTGGTGTAAAGTCAAATGTGCAAAAGGCACGGCTGTGAAGATTCGCAATTTTCCTTTATACGCATGTATAAATTGTTATTTGAAGAAGTAAGTCAAAATTTTCAAATATTATTTCTGATTTCAAATATTATTAATATTCAAACAAATAAAAACAAATTTCTTTCTTTTTTTTTTTTTTTTTTTTTTTTTTTTTTACAATGATTCAGAATTCCGAAAGAAAACATATTGGGAATGATGCCAATTCACAGAAGCTTCACTGGAGAACTGAACAGCAAAGGAGGATTTGCTGCGTGTTACTCCTGTGAAACTCCTCTTCTGAAGGTTCAGGACCAAAATTGCGAAAAATGCGATAAAATGAAGATATTAGCGAAACACGTCGTTGAAAAGACGTTCTTAAATCGTTACTAATATCTCCAATAAAAGCGTTATGGCATCCCCAATAAAAACGTTAAAACAAATTCTCTTCCATTTCTGACGATCCTTATTATATCGTCATATATTACTTGTTGTAAAAGTTTGATGAAATAAATCTTATTTATTTTCCTGTCTATTATTTGTTTTTCTGTGTAATCATTTCATTAATTGAACCCATTTTTTTTTTTTTTTTTTTTTTTTTTTTTAGATGTTATATTCATAATATTCATTAAATCCCATTTGCTTTTAACAATCTTCATTACCGACTTGACCTAAATTGTTTCACTATTAGTTCCGATTTATATCGAGTTATCTCGAATAGTTCCGAGTTGTTCCGAGTTGATCTGAGTTTACTCCGAGTCCATACTAGAGATCATAAGGCTTCATAACCTCACAAAAGTTCATATACACGTCGTCTGCGGAAGCTTCAGCATCTAAGATTAAGACTGGTGCTGGAAGAGTCGCAAATTTCTTTCTAACTAACCAATCTTCGTGTACTTCGTGAAGAACCTTCAAATAATCTAATGGAATACCATCTTCTTCCGAACGAGCGCGTGAATTTATACGCGAAAACGACTCTTCGGGAGATAACCTCAAATAAACTATCAAGTCTACTTCGAAGGCAGGAGATTCGCTAACCAAAACCCTAACATTTTCTAATAACAGATGAGCTTCAAGATCTTCAAAATCTCCCATTCTCCTACGTGCCTCAACGAAGCAATTGCAGCTATAAATAGACCTTTCCATGATTTTATTAGGCAACGCGGTCTGAGTTAAGTGTCTAATTCGCATTGTCATAGCCGCGTGATGCTGAAAATGGTATGCATATTTGCTAGGATCCTTGTACATTTTCTCTAGGAGATTCTCACCAGCTACGTTACGGTACTCATCTAAAGGTTCTAATAGTGTAAGAATATTTTTATCATTTGAAAATCTTTTAGTAAACGTCGTTTTACCACATCCAATATTTCCTTCAATGAGAATAGTTAAGGGTATATAATCTCTTCGTTTAATTCCATAAGGCAGTTCCTCAGACCACCTGGAAGAATCCAAAGTAAAAGCTTGATCATCTCTTAGAAGAGAGAAATTATTATTTACAGAATGATCTTCATCTATATTTAAAGAACGAAGATTCTTTATTTTATTATTGTGAGTAAGTTTATCTGAATTATAAGGAGCCAGGCGGTCCAAGTGTACTACCTTAGGTTTCGTACGAGTAGATCTTTGTATTCGATAAACTACATTATTTATTTTGTCAATTATTGAATAAGGGCCTTCCCAATTAGATTGTAATTTAGGACAGCGTCCTTTTTCTCGTCTAGGTTGGAAGAGCCATACTAAATCTCCAGTTTTAAATTCAAGATCTCTAGCTCTAATATCATAATGAGCCTTTGTCCTATCTGAAACGATTTCAATTCTTCCCCTAGCAAAATCATGAATTTGTTCTAATTTATCCCTTAAATTAGATACGAAGTCTGTTTGAAGAGGGTCTGGCGAAGGAATAGGTCCCTTGTCTAAGTCTGAAGGTAACCGAAGATCTCTTCCCATAAGCATAGAAGCTGGAGATTGTTTAGTCGTCTCATGAACAGCTGATCGATAAGATAGAAGAAAAAGAGGAATCCACTCATCCCAATCCCGTTGACTTTTGTCAACGAAGGAAGCTAAATAGCTTAGAAGAGTTCGATTTAACCGTTCTACCATTCCATCAGACTGAGGATGAAGGGGGGTTGTATGAGTCTTTCTGATTCCTAAAACTGTTGATATTTCTTCTATTAAAATTGATTCAAAATTACGACCTTGATCGGTATGTAATTCTAGAGGAGTCCCATATCTACAAACAAAATCTCGAACAAATACTTGGGCAACTGTCTTTGCCTCCTGATTAGGGATAGGGATGACCTCGGGCCATTTAGTAAAATAATCAGCAATAACTAAGGCGTATCTATTTCCAGATCTAGAAAGAGGGAGTGGCCCGAGAACATCCATAGCCACTCTCTCAAAGGGTGCTCCGACGTTATATATTTGAAGAGGACTGCGACCCTTACCGCGTGGACCTTTTTTCGCAATGCAGACTTTACATAACCTACACCAATCATCTACATCCATCTTGTTACGAGCCCAGAAAAATCGTTCTCTTATTCGACCTAAGGTTTTATTGGAAGCGAAATGTCCACCTGACGGTGAATCATGATATTGCTTGAGGATGTCTTCTATTTTGTTCTTTGGTACTAATAACTGCCATCTAATTATCTTCAAATCTGGAGATTCCCATTTTCTATATAATATTCCGTTTATTAAAAACAGAGAATCCCATTGAGTCCAATAGATTTTTAAATCTTGACTCTTGGCAGAAACATCTTGCCACTCAGGGCGTAATTCAGATTCTTTCCATATTTTAATCTGTAATAGAACTTCATCTTCTTGTTGAGCCTTTTTCCATGGGTTCAGATCTCCTTCAAAAGTGATTGATCGAATTTTATAAGGTTCGTCTAGTTGTTTTTCTAATCTGGTGCATTGTTTACATTCGACAGGTCCTTCGCAAGGTCTTCTGGATAGAGCATCTGCGTTTCCATGTAATAATCCAGCGCGGTGTTGAATATCAAAATCATATTGACCCAGTCTTTCTATCCACCTAGCTACCTGCCCTTCTGGAGATTTAAAAGAAAGCAACCACTTAAGAGAAGCATGATCTGTCCTAATCAAAAACTTTCTCCCATATAAATAATGATGAAAATGTATTACTGTTTTTACCACAGCTAAAAGTTCTCTACGAGTGACACAATAATTCCTCTCCGTCTTACTAAGGACTCGACTGTAATAACTGACTACCCTTTCATTTCCGTCATGGATTTGAGACAAAACTCCACCTATTCCCGAAAGAGAAGCGTCTGAATCTAAAATAAAAGGTTGTTCTACTTGGGGATAAGCAAGAATAGGAGAAGATGTTAAATAAGTTTTTAATTTGATAAACGTTTCTTCACATTCCTGAGACCATTCGAATTGAACCTTACTCCCTGTTAGATGATGGAGAGGTTTAGCTATTGAGGCGAACCCTTTTACAAAACGACGATAGTAAGTACAGAGCCCTATAAAACTTTGAACACCTTCTTTATCTACAGGACGGGGCCAATCTGATACTTTTTCTATTTTTGTAGGGTCCGTCTTCACTCCTTCTGCGGAGACTATGTGTCCAAGGAAATGAACCTCTCGTTGTAATAGATGACATTTCTTCGGACTCATTTTGAGTCCTGCTTGTCTAAGGCGAGAGAAGACTTCAGTAAGATTTTCTACTTGTTCTTCAAATGTTCTTCCAAAAACGATTATATCGTCCAGATATACCAGACACTTCTTTTCTGTAATTCCTCGTAGTATTGTTTCCATTGTTCTTTCAAAAGTTGCAGGAGCGTTGCATAAACCAAAAGGCATAACTTTGAATTGCCATAATCCTCCTAAGCCGGTTACAAAAGCTGTCTTTTCTTTATCGTCTTCATGCATTTCTACTTGCCAATATCCACTCTGCAAGTCTATAGTGCTGAACCATTCTGCTCCAGCTATTAAATCAAGAGTTTCTTCTATTCTCGGTAAGGGGTAAGAATCTTTTTTGGTTATGTCATTTAACCTCCTATAATCGATGCAAAATCTTTTCGTTCCATCTTTCTTTGAAACAAGAACAATTGGTGAAGCCCAAGGACTTGAAGATGGTTCTATTACGTTGATGGCTAGCATTTCGTTGACCATCTTCTCTACTTCTTCTCGACCATTTAATGGAAGTCTTCGGGCAGCTTGTTTTATAGGTGCGTTATTTCCTACATCGATGGTATGAGTCGTTATGGTACTTCTTCCTTTATCGTTACTATTTTTAGCAAAAGCATCTTGATATTTTCCAATTAATGTCTTGAATTTCTCTTTTTGAATGGGATTTAAACCAACAGATGACTTTTCTAAGAGATTTTCTAAATGAAGTGGAAAAGAAATTAATTCTTCTCTGGAAAGATCTATAACTTGAATCTGAGGAAAATCTGATGTTTTATTCCTATAAGTTAAAAGAGCGATCTCGTGTCGAGCCGACGTTAATAAATTCCCTTCAGTTGAAATAACACAATTATGCGCTGCAAGAAAATCAATCCCTAAGATCCCTTCATCCTCAATATCTGCTACGTAAACTTTATGTGAAGAATCGATACACCCTATCACGTTAATCTGAACTAAAACTTCTTTTAAAACCGGAGTTATTTCTCCTGTAGCAGTTCGAAGGGAAGCAGAATTTTGAGAATGGTTAATAGATTTCAAGAGATCCGAACGGACTACTGTGACCTCTGCCCCAGTGTCTATCACCCAGAGGCAGTTAATTCCGTTGACAGTCCCTCGCGCATATAAACCTGTTTGTCTTAGGCTTCTTAATAAAAATTATGTTAAAATAGGGCTTTCGTTGGATCGAACACTTGATGACTTTCGCCCTTCTAAATCATCAATAATTAGTTTTTTTGGTTAGAAGAACCCTGAGGTTTTTCTGAAGTTTTATGAGAATTGTCTGTATTATTTTCACTATCTTTCCTCCACGACATTTTTTTATCTAAAGAATTTTCGTTATTAGCTTGATTTAATTTTTCTAATGAAAAACAACGATTGGCGTCATGTCCAATCTTTTGACAGTATTTACATTTTAACGGGGGTCTGTCTCCGTAATTTGGTCTTTTATAATTATTATTACTATTATTTCTATTATAGTTATTATTATTATTATATCTGTTATTATAATTATTTTGCTGCCTGGGAGTAGTTTTCTCTGAATCATTGGTTTTACTAGGGAAAGTAGGAGTTTTATCTGTTTCGATACGTCGAACTTTTCCTACCCCAAGATGGTGTTTAGTTAATGCTTCTATTTCTAGACCCTTAATAACTGCTTCTTGGACAGAGGAAGGTCCCGTCAAACTAAGAGTATGTCTTAATTCTGCATCGTTTATTGCATTAATAAATTTGTTACAAGCTAATATATCTCTAGTTGGTTCATCACAATTAGGTAAAGCTATTCTAGCTAATCTTTCTATTTCTACTCCAAGAGAGGCAAGACCTTCTTCCTTAGCCTGTTTTTTAAGATCTAATTGAGTTAGAGACAATTTTGATATGAGTTGACTTCCGAATCTCAAACGTAAGGCTGCACTGAGTTTATCGTAATTTTCAATATCTGAATCAGCAAGAGCTGATAGAACAGCCAAGGCAGGACCTCTTAAGCTACCTGCAAGTTGTCCGGCCTTAGTAATAGAAGACCAGGAGTTTACTTTTGCAATTATTCGAAATTGTCGCTCATAGTCAGCCCAAGGAATTGATCCGTCAAAGAAATTTACTTTAAGGTTAGACGATTTTTTTGATGACTCAGTATAACCTTCATTACGAGTAATAATTGTATCGTTAATCTGTTTATCGCGACTACTCCCGGCGCGAGATAAATTGAGAGGAAGATTATTGGTTGTATTATCTATGTTTTGGTCACCAGCCATGTAATTAGCATGTTCTACGCCTCGTGCGTCCCGAATTGTACCTCCAATTCGGTCGCTTTGAGCTACAGTACGGGTGTGTGGCGTAAAAGTTGCCGCTCCACCCGTACGAGGTCTACGTATGGTTGGGGAAGGTTCTTCTTCCCCATAGTTTTGTACAGACCGTATATTTGTGGGTTCAATTATTTCCTCGATTCTCACTGGGGATCGTCGGGGAGTCGAAGTTTGAGACATTGTTTCCTGTGGTTCCAGGCGTCTCATAAGAAGGGACATGGTGGTTTGTTGGGCTGTCATATTAGCTTCTCGGTCAGCTCGTTGAGCTGCTAAATTCGCCTCTCTTTCCTCTCGTTGAGCTGTCAAATTTGCCTCGCGTTCAGCTCGGCGTTCTTCTCTCTCTTCTCGGAGACGTCTGTCTTCCCTTTCTTCACGCTCACGTTGAGCTATTAGATTAGCCTCTCTTTCTTCTCTTTTGGCTATTAATTTGCGTTCTTCACGATCGCGATTTCTTTGATCTTCTCGCTCTTCTCTTTCTCTTTGAGCCGCAAGGTTTGCTTCTTGTTGAGCTGTCTGAGCAGCTAGACTCGCTTGCTGTTGTGCGGCCAGAGTTTGGAAAAGTCTTTCCATGATATCAACCTGAGGTTGAGGTGCTGGGGCCTGTTCGTCGATGATTGCTCGTCGACGAGAAGACATTGCTTTTTCTTTTTCAAATTCTTTTTAAATCCTTTCACAGTCACGAACTCTCTTTCAAAAATTCACTTTATCGATCCCGGTAAGATCCCACTTCTGACACCAATGTAATATTTTTAATATTTGTTGTAATAATAAGTTAATATTTATGGGTTCCCGAGGGAAATAAAGTGAATCAGATGAAATATAATCAATTGGGCAAAAGGTTTATGTATTCAGAAAATACAGGTCTGCTTCAGTACGAGGCTAAAGACAGACTAATTTGTTTTACAATAATACTTATTGATACGGCAACGGCGATTCATATATTTTGAGAGATGTCTTTTATCATATAGACTACTTGATCTAGATCGTATGAAAGTAATAAATAGGGGTGAATTCATCAAATATAACAATACCATGCTGATTAGCACAATAAAGCACAATAATTCGGAATAAGTGGTTTCGTGTTCTGTTACAGACTGGCTGAGGAAAATCGTGAGAGATCCCCAACTCAGGTTCATCATCTACCTCCTATTATAAAGTCGTTCACATGAACGGGAACCACGGGGAGGTTTACAAAAGTAAAAGTAGTTTGAATAATATACACTCTTTATTGTGAATGAAATGAATGTTCTTTATTGCATGCTTACGTTTGTTTTCCTTAATCCAATTCGATTATTTCAACAATCTTGGGCGTAGAGGGTTGGTGGTGATGGTCAGCGGGTGCGGTGTTGATAATCTGTTGGTTAAGGGTGGTTTCGTAGGTACTTATGATGCACTGTGGGCCCTGGAAGTCCACTGAGTGGTATACCGTTGTCTGAGGGGGCGTGATCAAGTATTCGTACTCCTGGTTGGTGTTAGACAGTAGTTCCTGTATATAGTCGTGTGGATGACCTCCTGACTGGTGGGAGTGGTTTTCAGCTGTTGGCTCCAATGGAATATCTGGATGGGTGGAGCTTAGCGTTGGTTGGCTGGTATAGTAGCCAATGGTTGAGTCTTGCTGCAGGGGCGGTTCCCTTTCGTAGATTACAGTGTCTGTACTGGAATCTGATTGGTAGGAGGTATGCCCGTAGGCCTCCTTAATGACTTCTCCTATTAATTCTGTATGTTGAGGGTTCTTTGCTAAGAGATTCTCATAGATTCGTTGATCTCTGGCGATAGCTTTCGTGATCCTTTCTCGTACCTTTTTACCTGCGCGGTGTCTCTTTTTATGACCCACAACTCCGTACATCTACGAGGAAAGGAATAGGTAGAATTAGCGTTTGGCCAGAGTAACAGGGGACTTGGCCTTGACGCTGGGGATATGTGTGTATCCCTTGGCTTGTCTAGAATGATCAGCCTGAGGTGTAAAGACTTTCTACTTAGGGCTAAGAATTTATTCTAGCCTGCTAATTAGAGTATTTGATTTGGCTAGGTTTGGTAAAACTAGCCGTGTTAATCAATAAGAGTATTAATGCTGGCTTAAAAGTCTCGAAACCTTAGCCTGTTCATTAATCTCGAATAGATTTTTATGTAAGGTAATTAACTCGGCCAAGCAGTATAGTTCCAGCCTGGGTGATGGCTCGGAATCCACAGTAGCCTTAGTTAAATATGGAATTTGGTTGATTTGGGATTAGTTAATTTGGCTGAGTTATATATTTATATGTAACTAGCCTGAATTAATGAATATGTAGGATATGATGTATTGAGTTGCGAATTTACCTTGTTGAGGGTTTTGATATAAGACAACTAATACACTTTTACTTGGTTTACAAAGTTTATTTTATATGTTATTTCACCAAGGAGTTCGGTTTATTACAAGCACGATATATTCTACTATGTTTAAGCAAGAACAGTGGCTTGGACTTAATTATTTAGTGAATATATTAACCGTAGGTTTTATTAAGCAAGAACAGTGGCTTGGACTTAATTTTATGAAGTAACGCGGTTTGACGTGCCAGTGCACGACTCAGTAGTCGAACGTATGACTGAACTGAGCTAAACCAAAGAACTGAACTACTTTAGTAGTAGGGGTTTATATAGTATCTTAACTTAGAGTGGTGGGGTTGTTGTTGTTTAACCCGCATTCCAATCTCACGCTTGGACTCTGTGCAGCTGCGTATGACTAATTGTTTTGTATTTTGATCACATAGGTTTTGGCCGGATATTAGTATTTGCTGTTTCTAATAACAAGTTTTAATAAACAGTTTTACTACTTGGTTCCTAATCTTATTTATGGTACTCGATATCCTGAGTAAACATCCTGCAGCTGCATGAGCATGACTCACTTGTTTTGACCGGTTAAAGTTATGCGTAAACAGTTTTTGGTTGAAAACAAGATATCGTTGAATGAGTCATTGCTCGAGTTGCTTAGGGTTGTTTACTCTGAGGGTAGTCCGTACTAAGTTCTTGCAGGGTTTGGAATATGTATTATATCATTGGAATATATATATGTATGTGAACTTTTGAATATTGGTTAATGATCAAGTGTTGGTATAATTATAAATGCGTGATTATAGGTAATATATCTACCGAAGATCGGGCAAGGGTATGCTTGTGTCATATGTTGGTACATTATCTCGGTGTGATATGAATCTACGTATGGTAAGCCTTGCGTGATCTTTGGTCGGTAAGGTAGTTTCTTATATACTAATATATGGTACAATATCTTTAAAGGGTAAAGAAGTTTTCAGGGTTGTCGGTCGAAGTTGTGCGTAGGTGGGAATGTGACACCTCCCCCCTGAGTTTCAAATGTGACGGCTGAGCCGTGCATTTGTCTTAGGCGGTTGGTTAGGTCTTCGATTGTTGGAGTGGGTGTTACTTCTTTACCAGTAGGTACGTTGCTTGGTGGGTTAATGGTTGATGGTGTTGTTTCTTGTCCTATCTCTGGATCTGCGGTGGATGGTGTTTTCCTTGCTAGGTGGGTTATGAGGTGAGTTGCTGAACCCCATAAAGCTCCTAAAATGTGTATGCTCCATCCGTACATATCATGGATAGTATACCCGTGTATAAGGGTATCTATGATAAATTTTAAAATTCGGACGACTATAAATATTCCTAGGAATCCGGCTGAGAGTGATCCAAAGGACATGAATCCTACCCAGATCTTCTCTCCGGTTGATTCTGCGATTTTGTCTAAGGTTGCTTCATCCATTAAATTGTATATTGATATTCCTTCTTTAGTGATTGTGTGACCCGTTGCTCCTCGGGCTATAGTGTTTAACACCGCTGGTCTTTCTGCTGGGAATAGTAAATGATTTCTGAGGTTGTCTAAGTCCTTTTGTTGATAAATTCCACTTGTTCCTAGTGGACCGGCGCTGATATATTTCCAGGTCATCCTTGTTTTTGGGCTTAGTGATTTAGGAGGAATGACATCTACAGGTGATGGTGTGAATTTGTACCATGTATCTTCAATTTTGTACATTGCTGCTAATATCGGGTTGCATTCCTGTTGTGTTCCTACCTTCACGATGAGTTTTGATTTAGGCGTCATGAATAGCGATGAGTTTCTTACAGTGACTGGTAATTCTGAATAACAGTGATTTGTTTGTCTCAATTGGCATTCTATTGGTATACATTTTATGATATGAACCACATCTCCTGCTACAGTTGCCATATAGCCTGGGCTTTGCATGAGGTTGTGAGCAAATTCGTCCGGAGATAGTGTAGCTATTGTTAAGGCGTTTCTTATCACTTGTTTTTCCAATTCACATTTTTGGGTGATGATGTCTCTGTATAAGGTATTTAGTTGATTCTTGATGTGTCTTTCGACGTAGATAAATTTGGAATTAACGTAGGAGAATATGTCTACGTTTTCAACTTTGACTGTAGATTTCCGTATGAAGGTGTTTCCTTGCGTAGTTTCGAATATGAATAGCTTCGGGTGTTCTGTTCTGAATATGTTGTAACCACAAGTTCTTTTTTCCGTCGTTTTTACTAATGCGAAAGTTACATCGTTGGATGCTATGGAATAGATAGTCATCGCTTCGTCCATTGGGTTTGTTGTTTTTTCTGTTATTTTCGAGACTATACCTTCGTATAGGACATCGTAGTCGGTAAATCTGCAGCTGTCCTCAGGTGTGTCTGCCCAGAACGAATATCCTCCCTCTTCGTCGAAACAAGTTCTTTTGTTGAGTTCGCAGGTGACTCCGTTTCTCAAGGTTAGTTTGTTCTCGTCAAGTCTCACAGTTCCCATTTGAGTTGTTAAAGAGATTTTAATTGTTGCCTGTACTATTACCTTGGGCCATTGTCCATAACCGTCGTCAAAGAATTCGCCTTCGCAGCTTCCGTCCTTATTGATGCTTCCTGCTAACGTTGCTGATGTTCTTGTAGTGGTGTTTCTCTTGATGTTGGTGATGTATTTGCCGTGTCCAATGCTGAGTTCACCTCTCTCGTGCAGATGTTGACATTCGGTATCGCTGATTTCCCTAATGTAGGCTTGTCTGCCTCCATCGGTGACTGAGGTATGCGAATGCATACCGCAATAATAAACTGTACGGTCGATTTCCACTCGGCATTGTATAACCTTGGTTTGTTTAAATTTAGACAGTTGAAATAGTTGTACGTAAGTTTCTTCTATATTTGGTTTTTCTTCAGGTATGTCGCAGTCGGTTGAATCTATTAAGCTGAGTGTCGTTATATTGAGTCCACCTCCGCCGCAATCGTATCCAATTAGCGCGTATGCTACTTTGATAATTAGAGTGAATATAAGTATATTCATGTTTGTCCGAATCTGGAACAAAAGTTCCGCTTCTTTACCCTTGTTTATATTTTATCTTAAATTTTATTAATTATTTTTATTCTTTAAAGTCGTGGGTTTGGAACAATCCCAATGAGGTACTATTTCTAAAATTTTCTACGTGTATATATGCAAGTCTTTGAATGAACGTCCTTCATTGTGGTGTATTCCAAAGTGTCGACCCTTTTAAACCTTTAATTTCTTCTTATCTTAGTCGTGCTATTTTTAGCTTATTTCTATGCACTATTCTATCTTTATTTCCTACTTTTATTTTAATATTTTGATTATCCAGGATTTCAATTATTTTGTGTGGACCCGTGTATTGATCTCCTAGTTTACCACGTTGAGGTTCCTTTAGGAGGTATACCTCATCGTTGGTAGTTAGGTGTATAGGATTGATTTTTTTGTCATAATAGTGTTTTGATCTGATTTTTGCCTTTTCCAAGTTTTCTTTGGCTAAGTTTTGAATTTCTCTAAGTTTCGAGTACAGTTCCACGAGGTAGTCTTCGTAGGTTCGATCGGTAGTTTGCTCGATGACCTCGTGATCCGATGGTAATCGTGCTAACCTGCCGAAGACTAGCTCGTGTGGTGTGTACTTGGTACCTTCATGTGTGCTGGTGTTGTATGAGAACATGGCTTGTGAGAGCCATTGGTCCCAATTGTTATTTTTATCAATGAATTGTTTTAGGTATTCCGTAAGGACGTGATGAGACCTTTCAATGGACCCATTTGATTGCGGGTGAAACGCAGTTGTCCTTGTTTGTTTGATTTTAAATTTCTTTGCAATTTCTCTCATGAGAGAGCTTGTTAAATTTGACCCTTGGTCTGTAAGGATTTGTTTGGGTGCTCCAAATTTACAAATTAGATGGGTGATCAAAGCGTCAGCAATAGTTATTGAGTTTGTTTCTAGTAAAGGAATGGCTAGTGAATATTTTGATAATTGATCTTGGATAGTTAGGATATACTCATTCCCGGAAGGGGTTATAGGTAATGGACCTACAATGTCCATAGAGACCTTGTCGAATGCTGTATTAGGAGTGTCTGTTAAAGTCATGGGTTGCTTAGTTTTTACTCTGGTTAATTTTTTTGTTTGACATTCTACGCATGTTGCTATTAAGTCTTGTATTTGTTTCTTCATTCCGTCCCAAAAATAGTACTGTCTGATTCTATTGTATGTTTTATTCATTCCCTTATGGCCCCCTAGTGCGGATCTATGATATTCTTTAATAATATCAATCCGTTCGTCTTCTGGTGGAGTTCTTATAAGGTTGGTACATATTTGGATTTGGATTCTATATTCCTTGTTTATGTTTTTTAGTTGTGTTTCTATTTCTTTCCAGTTCAAGGAATCTATATGAGGTGTTTTCGCGATAGAGAATGCGGTTATTTCTAATTCGTTTAAAACGTCAATAAGAGAGTTTATAACTTCAGTGAATATTTCATGATCTAAGTTAGTTTTTATGGTTTCCTTTATAGGTAAAGCTATGTGAGTTCTGGATTTGACTTTGTTAACTTTAGCGCGAGCTATTGTGACGTCTGTGAATGTGGGTAGTAAGTTTAATTCTTTTAATTCTCGCGAACCGTTATCGTATGCGTCTCCCTTGCAGGTTATGAAGTATACTAAGGTGCCTTTTTGCATTGATAATTTGTCCCTGGTCGTCATGAACCTAGGTAAGTTTTGTTCTCTTAGTTGATACTCATTTATTCCAGGTTGGAAGATTTCGTCATCGGTTTCGCTACTTTGATCACTGGTCGTATCGTCAGGTAAGTCTTCGTCTTCTGATGAGATGTCACTGAGGTCGTCGGGTGGTGTTATTTCGTCATTGTTGTCCGTATCATCGGGTAGTATTGGTTCGTTATAGTTTGTATCGTTGGGTGATATTAGTTCGTCATTGTTTGCATCGTGTGTGGTTATTTCGTTTTGTTTATCCGGAGGTTTTTTGGGTGTTAGTGGTGTATGATTGCAAATGAGAATTTCGAAAGGCGGTTTGAATATTTTGGTTATTGCGTTTTTTACGTGGGGCCAAAATAATTGATCCAGTCCGCAGCCAATACGAGGCATGGCTAGTTTGAATATATTTAGTGTCATGCATATATTCTTGAGGCTGTTGAGACTTGTGACCAGGTCTTCGAGTTTTGGTAATCCATTACTTTCTTCCTTGGTTACAAGGTAGAATAAATATCTATCGTTGTTTTTGATGTAGGCCACTTCTCCGATAGTTTTGTTTTGTTTTTTCAACTCTTTTACCTGATTAAATTGTTTTTTGAATTCTAATGCTATGCCTGCTCCCATTTTGAAGTCTTTTGCTACACAATGTGCCAGAGAGTAAGTTTGGTCAACTGTGAACAGGTCTTGATCTTTTTCCGTTAAATTGGTTTTATTGGGAACTGGGAAAATGTCTTCGTCGGATGATTCTGCTTCTTGAGTGAGTGTAGTTACCTTTGCTTCTTGTGGTGTTTGTCCTATTTCTTGAGGGTCTTCATTTATCGTTTCTTTATTTATTTCAGGTATTACTACCTCAGGTGGATTTCTCGATAAAGCGTCGGCGTTGGCGTTTATTGCTCCTGGTTTGTAGATCAGTTGATATTCATACTCGGCCAGTTTTAATCTCCATCTAACCAGTCTTGAAGTTGGGTCTTTTACGGAGTTTAGCCATACGAGTGGTCGGTGATCTGTTATCAAAGTGAATTTTGTGCCATAGATGTATGATCTGAAGTGAGATACGCAATAAACGATTGCCAGTAGTTCCTTCTCAATTGTAGAGTAATTTAATTCTGCTGCTTGTAAGAGTCTGGAGGTATAGGCGATTGGTAGATCTTTTCCTACTTCTCCTTGACTTAGGACTCCCCCTATTGCGTATCCGGAAGCGTCCGTGGTGATTATGAATGGTTTTGTAAAATCAGCGTACCGCAAAATTGGTTTTTCACACAGCTTGTCTCTTAGTATTTCGAAGGCTTCTTGTTGTTTCTCTGTCCATTTAAATGGTATTGTTTTCTTTAAGAGTTCTGTCATTGGTTTTGCTATTTGTGAGAATTTTGGTATGAATCTTCTGTAATAGCCTGCGAGTCCCAAGAATTGTTTGATGGTTTTTGAATTCTTCGGTATTGGAAAGTGTTTTACGGCTTCTATCTTTTTAGGGTCTGGTTTGACACCTTCTTGGCTTATGATGTGTCCCAGGTACATAACTTCTTTCCTGAGAAATTCGCACTTATCTGGTTGTAATTGGAGATTAGCTTGTCGTAGTTTTTCCATCAGGAGTCTAAATTTGCGTTCGTGCTCTTGAAGCGAGCTTGCGTATAAGACTATATCGTCTAAGTAGACGAACAGTTCGTTACCTTGAAGTCCGGTGAGAACGTTGTCCATTAGTCTCTGGAACGTTGCTGGTGCATTTTTTAGTCCGAATGGCATTCGCGTAAACTCATAGTGTCCATATGGAGTAGAGAATGCCGTTTTTGGACCATCTATTTCTTTCATGGGTATCTGATGGAACCCGGAGGCCAGATCAAATACCGAAAAGTATTTGGCGCTTCCCAATTGATCGAGTATCTCTGTTATATTAGGTAGGGGGTAAGCGTCTCCAATTGTTTTTTCGTTCAGAGATCTGTAGTCGATGACCATACGCCATCTTTTATTTCCTTGAGAGTCTTCCTTTTTGGGCACTATCCATACTGGTGAATTGTATGGTGATAGTGAAGTTTTAATAATATCGTTTTTTGCCAATTCTGATACCTGTTTGTTTATTTCTTCGCGGTGTATGGGTGGAAACCTGTACTGTCTGGTATTTACAGGAGTATCATCGGTTGTGGATATGCCGTGTTGTATAGCGTTAGTTGATTCCAGTGGTTCATCCGGTAAGTGAAATCGGTCTGTGTTTTCCATTATGAGTGTTTCTACGTGTGTTTTCTCTTCCTGGTTTAAGTGTTCCAGTCTGAGTAGAGGCGTAATTGCCTTGAATCGTTCTGATTTCTCTTGAACATTCATTTTCGCGAGATTCACTTGTGTAGGTATGTTTAGTAAGTCGTAGTAAGGTAAGACTTCTACTTCAGGTGTCTCGAAGGTTAGTTCTTTACCTGTAGTGTTGGTTATTGGTATTGTTACCTGTTGATCCTGTACCTTGACTAAGACTTTTCCGGCGTAAATTCCATCTGTTCCTATGAGTCGTGGAATATATCCTTCACTTAAATCTGTCTTTTTTACGTCTATACGAACTAATTGTGTAGTTCTACCTCTGATTGAGAATATTTCTTTGGGAATGAAAGGTAGAGATTGGTCGTTGACTGATAGACATTCATTGTCATAGTCTATGGTTGCCTTGGTAGAGTGAAAAAATGCTGATCCCAATATCCCATCTTGTTTTATTCTGAAGTCGTTATCCACTACGTGGAAAGGTATTCTTTGTCCTTTGATATCTATTTCAGTGCTACCTAAGGATTTAATTAATTTTTCGGTTATACCTTTCATTTCGATGATGTCTGAAGTATTCACCTCTTTCCATGATTTTAGAGCCTTTGCTTTTATGATGTTAGGTTCTGCTCCCGTGTCAATCATAAGTTTGGCATCGTCGAGTAGATCTGTGGATTTAATATTTATTGTTGGGACTGACCCAATACTGAGGTTGATGGTTGTAATAGTGTTTCCTCTAGTGCTTCCAGTGGGTTTACCGCACGTGTTTGCCCTGTCTCTCGGGGTTTCGTGCCCGAACCCGAGGGGCTTGGGGCGTTTCCCTGGTTCTGAGGATTGCCTTGTTGTTCTGTCTTCCTTTGATTTTCCACCCACTTCTTCTTTCTACATTCGTCTATGTCGTGTCCGGTGTTTTTACAATATTTGCAGCTTTTATTGGGGTTGTAGTTGTTGGTTGGTTTTCTATTGTTGTAATTACCCTGTGTTTGGTTATTCTGGGGTGTTGAGGATGCGGGTGTTGGTTCTTTCTTGAGAAACCTACACTTTTCTGTTTCGTGACCAATGCGTTTGCAGTTGAGGCAAGTAGGCGGCTCTGATTTTCGTACATAGGGGGTGGACTTGTCTCCCTTGTTTGCTCTTGCTCTTTCTTTATCCTTGTCGAAACGTTTTCCTATTTCGATCGCTTTCGTGGTTGCTTCGCTGAATGTATGTACACCAGCAATCTGGAGGGCGTTCCTATAGTCTGCAGGGAGACCATCGAGGAAACTTTCCAATGTTTCTATATCGATTGCTTCGGTGTCCACGTATCCGTTGATTCTACGCTCCACCTCCAAAATGGCGGTCTTTAAGTCCTTTACTCGACTTATGTATTCGATTATGTGTTCATCTTGTTTTTTGTATATGTTAGCTAGTTCTCCCCTATAGAAGTTCGTTGACCTGTTAGGGCTAAATATCTCGAAGAGTTGGTCCAGGAATTCTTGGATTGAGTCGAACTCGCTGTCTTCTAATGCCATGGCGGCTCGAGAAGTTAGTTTTCCTTTTATTAGTTTTACTAGCGTTGTTTCTGCGTTGGGGGCGATCATCCCCTTTGCTCTTCTGCAGGCTCTTGAGAATGACATTAGTGTGGATAATTCTCCGTTATAAGTAGGTATTGTTTCAATTGCCTGTTTCATTGTAATGGTGTAATCTGAAGCTGGGGTAACGTAGGGTGAGGTCCTTGGTTCACTTCGTCTACGTATTGTCTCCATTTCCCTTCTTAATGTTCGCAATTCGTTTGAGAGGGTTTGTATCGCATCTTCTCGTGTTGGTGAAAAAGGAGGGTTTGGCGGATTTGGAGGATTCGGAGGGTTTGGTGAATTTGGAGGATCTGGTGAGTTTGGTGGATTTGGAGGATTTGGTGGGTTTGGTGGATTTGGATCCGTTTCGTTGGTAGGCGGGACAGGCGCTTGTCTCGTGGGTATATTGTTAGTGGTAGAGGCATTAAGGTTAGCCTGATCTATTACTTGTATTTGCGTTTGTGTGGTTTCTGCACGTAAGTTTTGTAATTCTTGTTCTAGTTGTTTCTGTTGTTCGTTTTGAATTTTTAATGCGTTTATTTGTTCTTGCAGAAATCTATTTCTTTCTGTCAATTCTAGTTCTTTTGCTTGTTGTTTTTGTTCCTTTGAAGAAAGATTTTTTTGTATTTTAAGGACTTCTGTTTCCCTTTGTTCTATTTGTTTTAGTTTTTCGGCTAAATCCATATTTAATTGTAAAAGTTCTTTAGGATCGAGCGGGTCGTTGTATGCCGCTGCTGCTCTAAGTCTAGATTCCATTTTAAATATATTAAATATTAGATTTGAGTGTGTATTTGACAATGACTTTCCTTTTACTTAAACCGTGGGAAAATCCCTTAAGCTGTCACCAAAAATTTCTATGATGTTACAGACTGGCTGAGGAAAATCGTGAGAGATCCCCAACTCAGGTTCATCATCTACCTCCTATTATAAAGTCGTTCACATGAACGGGAACCACGGGGAGGTTTACAAAAGTAAAAGTAGTTTGAATAATATACACTCTTTATTGTGAATGAAATAAATGTTCTTTATTGTATGCTTACGTTGTTTTCCTTAATCCAATTCGATTATTTCAACAATCTTGGGCGTAGAGGGTTGGTGGTGATGGTCAGCGGGTGCGGTGTTGATAATCTGTTGGTTAAGGGTGGTTTCGTAGGTACTTATGATGCACTGTGGGCCCTGGAAGTCTACTGAGTGGTATACCGTTGTCTGAGGAGGCGTGATCAAGTATTCGTACTCCTGGTTGGTGTTAGACAGTAGTTCCTGTATGTAGTCGTGTGGATGACCTCCTGACTGGTGGGAGTGGTTTTCGACTGTTGGCTCCAATGGAATATCTGGATGGGTGGAGCTTAGCGTTGGTTGGCTAGTGTAGTAGCCAATGGTTGAGTCTTGCTGCAGGGGCGGTTCCCTTTCGTAGATTACAGTGTCTGTACTGGAATCCGATTGGTAGGAGGTATGCTCGTAGGCCTCCTTAATGACTTCTCCTATTAATTCTGTATGTTGAGGGTTCTTTGCTAAGAGATCCTCATAGATTCGTTGATCTCTGGCGATGGCTTTCGTGATCCTCTCTCGTACCTTTTTACCTGCGCGGTATCTCTTTTTATGACCCACAACTCCGTACATCTACGAGGAAAGGAATAGGTAGAATTAGTGTTTGGCCAGAGTAACAGGGGACTCGGCCTTGACACTGGGGATATGTGTGTATCCCTTGGCTCGTCTAGAATGATCAGCCTGAGGTGTAAAGACTTCTATTTAGGGCTAAGAATTTATTCTAGCCTGCTAATTAGAGTATTTGATTTGGCTAGGTTTAGTAAAACCAGCCGTGTTAATCAATAAGAGTATTAATGCTGGCTTAAAAGTCTCGAAACCTTAGCCTGTTCATTAATCTCGAAAAGATTTTTATGTAAGGTAATTAACTCGGCCAAGCAGTATAGTTCCAGCCTGGGTGATGGCTCGGAATCCGCAGTAGCCTTAGTTAAATATGGAATTTGGTTGATTTGGGATTAGTTAATTTGGCTGAGTTATATATTTATATGTAACTAGCCTGAATTAAAGAATATGTAGGATATGATGTATTGAGTTGCGAATTTACCTTGTTGAGGGTTTTGATGTAAGACAACTAATACACTTTTACTTGGTTTACAAAGTTTATTTTATATGTTATTTCACCAAGGAGTTCGGTTTATTACAAGCACGATATATTCTACTATGTTTAAGCAAGAACAGTGGCTTGGACTTAATTATTTAGTGAATATATTAACCGTAGGTTTTATTAAGCAAGAACAGTGGCTTGGACTTAATTTTATGAAGTAAGCGGTTTGATGTGCACTGAGTCGAACGTATGATTGAACTGAGCTAAACCAAAGAACTGAACTACTTTAGTAGTAGGGGTTTATATAGTATCTTAACTTAGAGTGGTGGGGTTGTTGTTGTTTAACCCGCATTCCAATCTCACGCTTGGACTCTGTGCAGCTGCGTATGACTAATTGTTTTGTATTTTGATCACATAGGTTTTGGCCGGATATTAGTATTTGCTGTTTCTAATAACAAGTTTTAATAAACAGTTTTACTAGTTGGTTCCTGATCTTATTTATGGTACTCGATATCCTGAGTAAACATCCTGCAGCTGCATGAGCATGACTCACTTGTTTTGACCGGTTAAAGTTATGCGTAAACAGTTTTTGGGCGAAAACAAGATATCGTTGAATGAGTCATTGCTCGTGTTGCTTAGGGTTGCTTAGTTTGAGGGTAGTCCGTATTAAGTTCTTGCAGGGGTTGGAATATGTATTATATCATTGGAATATATATATGTATGTGAACTTTTGAATATTAGTTAATGATCAAGTGTTGGTATAATTATAAATGCGTGATTATAGGTAATATATCTACCGAAGGTCGGGCAAGGGTATGCTTGTGTCATATGTTGGTACATTATCTCGGTGTGGTATGAATCTACGTATGGTAAGCCTTGCGTGATCTTTGGTCGGTAAGGTAGTTTCTTATATACTAATATATGGTACAATATCTTTAAAGGGTAAAGAAGTTTTCAGGGTTGTCGGTCGAAGTTGTGCGTAGGTGGGAATGTGACACATACTGCATGAAATTCGATGTTGCTTTTGGGATTAAAAATTTTATCGATCAAATATCGCGATTCTGGAAAGATTGGTTCGATGAATAAATTGTTGATCAATTCAAGCATATTAGAAATCGCGGTTTGCGTTAACATATTAGACATCGCAAATTTCAATGTCATCAGCAGTATTTCGCCTGGGCTCCTATTAAGTGGCGTAGAAATAATATCGAAGAAGCCTGGCATCTCCATCAAATCGTGAAGATTCATCTGTTTCTTGTGATGTTCTGAATTTTCCAGTTGAGGGTCTTCTACGATGTCTTCAGTGTCAAAAACTTCTTCTGCAATTTCCGGATGTATTTTACTTGATGACAAAGAATCACTTGAACCAAAGACATCACTCTATAACAAATGAGCAAAAGAACCGTTAATCAAATTGCTAAAGCTTTGGTTCGATATCGCATTTTAGTGAATTGAATAATATAAATTAATATAATTAATGAGAAAAGAAATTATTCGGCAGAAATATATGTGCCTACCTTTGTAATTGTGGGAAATTCATTCGCAAGTTCCTCAACATCTGAAGTGCACACTGTGTGTACATTAAGAGTTCTATCTGGTATGTCGTTACCAGATGGTGTAGCTTCATCCGGATGGCTTCTCTCCTGTATTCTCTAAGAGTCATGAGGATAAGAATATATATTATGTGAAGTGCAAATTATTTTTAGCATAAGCATACCCTCAATATAAACCGAATAGACTTTATTGAATCATTTCCATTCCCGTTCCTCTCCTATGTATATAAAAATCTTATTTTATATTTATACTTACAGGTGTTTCGTTGGTCAATTGCAGGTTAGAATATTCCAGCAGAGTTATTTTCCGCTTTTTGTATTTAGAATAACTGCTCAAATCTTCATCACTCTTGGATTTTAGATGTTGTTTATACGAAGGATACCTCCGATTCATTTTTGTGTTGAAAAAAAGTATATTCAAAATTAATCGGACGCACGAAGCACGTGGCGAGGTTTTTCTTTAGATTCAAGCCGTTGAAATCGTTGAAATAGTTCGATATTTATCCTTCGAACGGATAGGAAGGGAGAAAACGAAAGAGAGAGTGAGAGCGAGAGAGAGAGGAAGAGAGTGAGAAAAGAGTTTACACCAATGCCGTAGGTCGCTTTCCTTTTACATAAAATTTTGAACACAAATCAACATAAAACATGATTGGTCGAATCCAATAGAAGTAACTAATGATAGAGTTTTTGTCCATCTGACTTGAGTATTGTCCAATCATCCGTCTGCTTGGAATTGTCCAAAGTGACTATTAGCAGACGATCGGACAGACGTACCGGAAGCTCGAATAACCTGTCTCTCTTGCTCGATGTTCGTTTCTAACTTTCTAATTCTTTCGTTTGCGCAAGCAGAGTCCACGTGTTTTCGAAACGTTAGCGCACGACTGTCCGCAACGACCACGTGTGAGGCTAAAACTTCGCCGATAACATGGATAAACGTAAAATCGGATTTGCGTGTATTCGGTTCAAAGACCGCGGAACTTCTAATGAATACAATATAGTACCTCTTGCATTTGTGAAAGAGAGGTTCAAAACAAGTCTCAAACAATTTCAACCGACCCATGAGAACGATTTCAACAAAGATCAACTATATCATGTCTATTGGAAGTGCTTCGAAAATTGCAGTGAAGATCACGACCATGAAGCTTATTTCAAGGCACATGTCTTGCACCTTGGTGGTAAGTATTCATACCGAGAGTTCTGGATAATTTCTTCAACCCAATCCGATCAATATTTGTTGTTCGCGGTGGGTCTTTGTTATTAAAGTCTTTAATCGTAAGATGTATACATAGAACTAATCAATTGACGCAGCGGACCAAGGCGAATCAGCCTTAAGGAGGCTGCGAAGCGTGTCGTGGTTCTCTGTCAGGGCAGAGACTTAAGGGGGTACATACACCTTTGAAATAATTTTTTCAAATCACTGCTACGCCGTGAGAAAACATTCTAGTGACTTGGTTTTTCTACAGTTAATGAGTGCTAATTTGATACATAGTTCATGATTTTTCCAGATTTAAGGTCCTCCGCTGAACACAGATTTAGTCCATCGAAGAAAAAGCAGTTGTCGTAGGGTGCAGGTTGCTGCGTTGGATAAAATTTCTTCAACTTTTGAGGAAATATTCTATATAATGTAATTTCGGACCAAACCAATATTTTATGAATTTAAGTTGTAGACATAGGAATTTTTTATTGTAAGAACTTTTTTTCCATCGTTTCGGAAAAAATGTTTTAAAATCAAAAATTTCTATGTCTGAAAATTAAATTCATCAAATATTATTGGTTTGGTCCGAAATTACATTATATAGAATATTTCCTCAAAAGTTGAAGAAATTTTATCCAACGCAGCAACCTGTACCCTAAAACTGCTTTTTCTTCGATGGACTAAATCTATGTTCAGCGGAGGACCTTAAATCTGGAAAAATCATGAACTATGTATCAAAATAGCACTTATTAACTGTAGAAAAACCAAGTCACTAGAATGTTTTCTCACAGCGTAGCAGTGATTTGAAAAAAATTATTTTAAAGGTGTGTGTACCCCCTTAAGCGCAACGCGCACTATGCCGACGCGAAGCGAAACGAAGTTTTCATCAACATGCTTTCTTAGGAGTGTGCGTGGATACTTCCATAGAAAACATAAGAAAAGCATGTTAATAAAACTTCGTTTCACTTTGCTCTGGCATACTGCGCGCTGACCTTTACAAGGAGAGTATCAGACTTTCGGACCACGGATTTTGTTCTAATTTGTAGAGGTGATTTCTTGGCAAAAAAACATTCTCTACAAATTTGAACAAAATCCGTGATCCGGAGGCTTGATACTTTCCTTGTTAGTATATTCGTGTACCAATTAAGACTTAAGCACAATACATGTATACACCTTGCATGAATAATAATAATAGTAGCATTCATATTCATTTCAGAATCCGAAAGTGAAGTCAAACAGAAGATCACTAGCAAACGTCTGAGATTCCCTAACAGAAAGTATTGTGCGACGTCCAGCTCCACAGATATTGAGTGTGGGACAAAATCATCTTTTCAGCATTCAAAAATTGTTCAAAAGGTATAATTTTGTCTGACGTTATCAACTGTTTATCATCGGAAATTCGACGTGTAATCTCATACGGAATCTCATTAGCTCAAACAATCCTTGTATAAAACTTTTGTAGATTTTTGGTCGGACTTGACAAACACAGTAATTTAACCAACGTTAATCATGTTGCAGAAGCTGAAAGAATGTGTTAAAAAACAAAAGGAAAAAAAAGCAGACCAGGAATTACAGCAATATTATGGCACAAAACAAGTGGAGGATCGGCAACCAATAGTGGATTCAGACACTGACTTTGACGAGCCTGCACAAACACGAGCAGGTAATAAAATCTAAATCAGATTGACAACACTTACATTGCGACATATCAAGCTAAAGAATGTAGTTTATGCTGGAAGCAGATTTGATCTGTGCTGAAGGAAAGAGTACAGTTTCAAAATAATAAGAATATCAGTTCAAGATTTGTACAATTCCATTTTTACATGCGAATTTTCGAATAATTGATTATAATTCTTTAAACTTGCTGTTTTTGTCCCTTAATTAAGAAAGTGAAGGGTGATGCCAAGTATATCAGGAATGATATAAACTAATGTGCAACTTTTCGTTCAAGTACTTGTGAAGATTTGAAATTCTTCTTACGATAATTCCCAAATCTCATTGAGAATCAAGCTACAGTCTATAATCGATTGACTCTTAAAACTCCTCTCAACCTTAGTTCATTCAAGAAGCGTTTGGTCACACTGTCGCTTTCTTAGCAGATATGTACGCTTGTTCATCTACCATGACCCTTCTGAAGATGATCATGTAATAAATCACATAATATTATGAAAAAAATCTGCATGACCCTCGGACCATCGAACTAAGAATCATGTTATGACATGAAAATTCGCGAAATAGAAAGTAACAAAATAGCTTTTGCAAGTTGCGCCAAACCCAAAGTCGTATGTATAAATCAATGTTTATTGAATTCAACTATAAAGTCGGACAGCAAAATTTTCTGGCTGATTGTAAGTGGGTGACACATCGATGTGCTCTCATTGTCTAGGCATAGATACTGGAAGACGAAAGCTAGCGGAAAATAGGGCTACGAGAAGACAGGAACCACCGAGCACTCCTCCTCCTCGTCTACAAATTGTGCGACGTAAAAATGATGCCTGTGGTCATGATGTAGATGACCTCCGGACAGAACCAATCGATGACAGTTTACCTGCGAACACACCACGTAGACGTCAAGACGAAACGTCTCCATCACCAAACACACCACGTGGACGTCAAAACGAAATATCCACATCACGACAAGACAAAGCATCCCCATCACCAAACATACCACGTGGACGTCAAAACGAAATATCCACATCACGACCAGACAAAGCATCCAAATCACTGAACACAGCACGTGGACGTCGAGACGAAACATCCACATCACGACAAAACAAAGCATTCACATCACCAAATACACCACGTGGACGTCGAAACGAAATATCCACATCACGACAAGACAAAGCATCCAAATCACTGAACACAGCACGTGGACGTCGAGACGAAACATCCACATCTCACCAAAACGAAGCATCCACATCACGACAAAACAGGGCATCCACATCACGACGAACATCTGACGAAAATCACGTCCGTGCAGATCATTTGGGTAATACATTTCTGTGGATATATAATAATCTTGTACCACTGTCAATAATGTTGATTATACCAATCTGACTGGTGTTGCAGCACACCTAACGAATGTGAGGACCCCGGAACGATTGAGTAAACGGCTAGGTAAATGAATTACTCAGCATATTTGAATGATATTTTCTGATACTTACGGGTTTTAATTATTTATTTCTAGCAAGCACAAGAAATACATCCACGGAATGCCATGGGCTACGCCGATTCAATATCGTGAATGGAAAAGTAACCATCTGATTGCAACCGTCGAGAGACAATCATATGCACTTTGAAATTTCGCAAACTAATTCGTTTTATGTGCGCTTTTAGATTTACCTCGGCTTGGACATATTTGTTGGCGAAGAATGCTGGACGAACACAATGACGCAAAAGCCCGGTACTTTCATCAGAGACGTAGCCACACTTATTTGGGAAGAGAAGGGAATTTTGAACCGGTGTTTTCGAACAGATAAGGTGTCTGTGACGTTTCGAGGTAGATCACCGAGGAAAGAATTTGAGGCTGACAAGCTGCAATTGTTAAGAGGTAGAATGCTCAGTTGATAAGATTTTGCATTGGTTATTTCTTCATGATTATATCTAAACAACCAACTGATTCCGATTACTTTTCAGATTTGTTGAAGCACTATCTTGAGCACCATCGTTACAATGAAAGAGACAAAGCCCGCATTGAACGAAATATGAATTTGACATTGTCGCGATTTGTTCAAGATACACGCAAACCCTACAAGCACCTCGTACGAAAACTTCATTTGTAATAAGGGATTCACAATATTGTTGAGCTAAAAAAATATAAAAGAAAACATGTCATTCTGGCATAATATGATTATTATATCTGAGTCATTGAAAGGCATTAAAAAGAAATCATTTCTAAGTTATTGAAAATCGTGATAAAATACTTATATACCTAAGTCATTGAAAGTCATAAAATACTTGTATCTCAGTCATTGAAAGTCGTGATAAAATACTTACCTATACCTAAGTCGTAGAAATTATATCATAGATATTATATCTGAGTCATTGAAAGGCATTAAAAAGAAATTATATCTAAGTTATTGAAAATCCTGATAAAATACTTATACCTAAGTCATTGAAAGTCATAAACCACTTGTATCTAAGTCATTGCAAGTCGTGATAAAATATTTACCTATACCTAAGTCATAGAAAGTCATAAACCACTTGTATCCAAGTCATTGCAAGTCGTGATAAAATACTTTTACTTAAGTCATAGAAAGTCATAAAATAGTTGTATCTCAGTCATTGAAAGTCATGATGAAATACTTATACCTAAGTCATAGAAAGTCATAAAATACTTATATCTAAGTCGTTGAACGTCGTAATAAAATACTTGTACCTGAGTCATTGAGAGTCACAAAATACTTATATCTGAGTCAATCAAAGTCATTATAAAATAATAATATCTGATGAATAAACGTATTTTGTGAAATTTCGGCGTACCATATTCTTCCACTCAAACCAAATTACAGTTTAAGCCTGATCTGCTGTGTAATTTGAATTTGAAGAAAAATTCTAGTATCAAATCACGAGATCTGACTTGAGATCTGAGATTTGATCAAAAATCAGTTGCTATATGAGAACTGACATAAGACTCACATGAGATGAGCACACGAGATTTCATGCCAGATCTCATGTAACATCCCAGTTCAATTTCGTTACCAGCATATCACATGAGTGGCACATAAGATCTCGTATGAGCCGATAATTAGATCTCATTTGAGCCGATAATTAGATCTCATTTGAAATCTTACATCATATCTCATCCCAACATTTTCAGTAGGGTTGGCACTCATCGAACCCCTTGGACTTGCTCCATGTCCATTCGAGATTGACTCATTGCATTTGACGATATCTTTTTGCCTACCAGACGTGTTTCTACAATTTTTAAAATATTGTTCATGTTGTTCAGATAAATTTGTTCCTCCAACGAACCGTAACAGTGAAGCTATTTACACTCTTTGAATTTTCCTAAATTAGAATAAAACACATAAATATATAATTTGTGTACATTTTTTATTCGAACGCCAAACTTGAATCGAGATTGAAGATTTCCACTCACGTGTTGCTGCCAGCAGTTTTCCCAGTCATCGACCCTCCTAGGCTTGCTCCGTAGCTCTTTATACAGTAAGACGCTGAGCGTAAGACTCATTATTATCTGAGTTCGAGTTCGATAATGAAAAATGAATTCTGCATATTAAATATCAATTCTCAATAAGATGTCAGACACCAGTTCTCTGTATTAATAATTAACTCAGACAGACCCAATCCAGGCACTTGTATTTAACAGGTATAAAGAGAAATAACAAGGCAAAACTAATTCTAAAACTTTAAAAAGTGTCCAACAGGTTGACTCTTATTAACCTCGTCCCAACCTCTTTTATTCCTAATTTTATTTGTATCATCGTCGTCCTTTACAACAAATTATATTCATCGTAGAAAGATCACTCTGGGCGCTTTGAATTCTGTAATTCGCTAACCTATAATAATAACATTCATGCAATTGTAAATCTTGTGGTTATGTATTCGGCGTGAAAATTTACTGAAAACTTCTAGGTTATTATTGAATGAATAAATAATTAAAATTTTAAAGGATAACCCCATCATCGTCGTCCTCTCATAGGGATAAAGATAATGTAATATTCTTATAGTAATATTATTCAATTGAGGGTCAACGGAGTTAACCTGAAAAATTAAAATCAAATAAGTAAATAACTTTGATTTTAACCCCATCATCGTCGTCCTCTCATAGGGATGAAGATAATATAATATTCTTATAATAATATTGTTTGATTACGGCTTAACCTAAAAAATTGAAATTATTTTTTTATTCGTTAAATAACCTAAAAGTATTTAATGAACACTTTGAGGTTATTGGGAATATGACAGCCGCGAGGTGAAGTAAGTTGTGGTTACTCTGCTAGTTAGTTATCCATTAAAGACTTATCACCTTGTTCAGGTCGGTTACTCTGCTACTTCCGATCGGCTGCTTCACTGGTCATGGGCAAATAAAATATTTGTAGAAGGGAAATTCCATCTGAAATAAGGCTACGAAAAATAGTGAGCCACTAGGACACCATCGATGAACATTACTGTACAACTCGCTCAAACATGGCGTCGCGTTTGCTAGACTCTGTTTATTCTAGGGACTCTAATATTTACTGCTTATTCTTCTAGACTACTTTCCACTGTGTACAGTATATCCTAATCTCTATTCTGGGGTGCGATTCCATAACTTTTATCACTGCTTTCACGCTGTCGATAGATGTCATAAGAGTGAAACGTGTACGTAAAATAGACAAAATAGACTGTTTTATGATATCTATCGACAGTGATAGCAGTGATAAAAGTTATGGAATCGCACCCCTGTTGTTTAGATTTTTGTTAGTTGTGTTTACGTTAGATTTATTCATATCGTAATAAAAAACAATGGATATGAATAAAAAAAGAAAACTTCATCCAACGACCGTGTATAAACGTGATAAAAAAATTTGTCAAGAAGTGTTGCAATTTAATCCTCGGTATTTTGGATCTGATTTGTTACCACAAATACTTTCGCATATTGAGGTAATGTATACATATTTTCTTACATATGATATATTGAAATTGTAAAATATCAAATCAACTTTTTTTTCGACTCCGAGAATTGTTAATAAATTATTAATGTGAAAAAATAATATACAGTCGTGAACTAATAAATCATAACCTAAAAATTAACTTACTGAATTTTGATATGCACATTTTGTTTGTTAAAAAAAGTTGCTATGTGTTGTATTATTTCACAAAAAAAAAATTCTCCTTTTAAGGGTTAAGACTACGTGACCGTCAATTGGAGCTGAAAACTATAATTCAAAAAATGATTGTCAACGATTAAAAACAAAATAATATCAATTCTTTGTTGCAGGACTCAGAATCAGAATGTGATGATGTTGAATCTGTCATGTCACTCAATAGTACTACCAATCCAATTCGAAACTCAGAAAACATCAGCTCTCCTTCTCCAACGCAAGAGAATTTTGAATCTTCAACTTCCAATGTGGAAGTATCAATGAACACATTGATCATACTGATCTCACTGTTGAATGTCATGACGAGGTGATGAATACTGAAAATACCAATAGCTTCACCTATGATACTATCTTGAACAGTTCTATACTTGAATCAGGTGATGATAACAACATCAATGATAACAGCGGTTATTGTGAAAAAGAAGATCATCAGAATAATAACAGCAACGATGATAGTGACGTAGAGAATTATAGCAACGATGACAATAATAATGATTATCGCGATTCTAATAACACGAATTTATACCAGAGTTATGTTTTAAACATACCTTTAGTTTCTTCAGATAAATTAAGCCCTAAAGATCACTTACTTTCAATTTTAGCAATGTCAAGCAGATATAAATTATCGTACAGAGCTACTTTGGATTTCTGCAAATTGATCAATGCAACATATAATTTAAGGTGTTTACCAACTAGTAAAGAAGCATTGAAGTCTGTTCTGGAAAAAGATGAGAGGTTGATAACATATCACACATATTGCAGTAAATGTTGCGCGTATTTGGGAGAAGTCCGTGAACCAGAAAAAGACTGCTCTTGTAATCGCTGTGGACCAAAGCAGGAAAACCAATGCTTAAAATATTTTTTAAGTCTAAACTTGTCTTTACAAATTTCAAATTTACTTGCGAGCCCAAACATTGCTGATTCGTTAAACTACCGATTTACTAGAATAAAAAAAGATCAAGATGCCATTGAAGATATTTATGATGGGGCTGAATATAAAAAACTTTGTACGCCTGGAGAATTTTTAAGTAATCCTCATAACTTTTCATTTACATTCAACACTGATAGATGCAAAGTTACTCATTCATCAAAATTAAGCGCTTGGCCAATCTATGTTCAACTCAATGAACTGCCACCACATCTGAGAAAAAAACATATTTTACTAGCTGGAATATTTGTTGACACTAAGGAACCTGTAATGAACTATTATTTACGACCCTTCACCGCAAGGGCGGCGACTTGTTATTTTTTCAGGTATGGAATTGGCAATGGGAGTGCCGGTGTGAATGGCCGGGGGGGGGGGGGGGGGGTTATATTTTTGCAAAGTAACTCGCAGACAATATACTCAGCCAAAAAATTAACAGGTCACCTAGATTTTTCTGAAAAGCTGTTGGTTTACGAATCGCTATAATTTCGTGAAAGAATATCACAAAATCATTGAAGGGGGTATAGTTTTTTGAAGATCGAAACTTCACCTTCAAAATGGTTTCTGAAAATTTCACCTGCGATTATTTTTCGCCTGTCTGTGCAGGTTTGAATAACGAGTTGCAAAATGCAAAAGAAATTCAAATTTTCGAAATTCGCTGTGGGAGTAAGAAAGAATCGCATGATATTTTCAGCGAAGTGGTTTTGTAGCCTCGAACCTTCTCTTTCAAAAACTATTTTTGAAACTTTTTTGCGAATTTTTGTGACAGAGTTATTGAATTTTGAGTAATGTCAGATAAGTTTGGCGTTACTCAGGATGCACCACCTCGAGGTACAGTCTGCAAGCATCCCATGTGTGTATGTGTGCGTGTATCTCGCAAAAACAGTCACAGAAAGACGCACATACACACATGCACACGCACACATACACATCGGATGCTTGTATACTGTCGAGTAATTTGAATCGAGTGATATGTTAAATTAAAATTAAATGATTCAAAAATTATATAAGACACAAAGTTAGAAAACAATCAAATGGTAACAAATGAAAAACAAAAATTGAAATGATACTTCTAAAAGTAAAAACCGTAAATTGGTACCTATGTAAAAACATAATCAATGAACGCATGGGCAGGTATTTGTTTATATATTATTCACACATTTCTATTTGAGAATTCATTAATATATTTATGATGATGAATGTGAACAATAATTATATGCACGAACTATTATTTTTTCCTTTCATAATTTGGTGCTTTTCTTTCAATAATTTATGCTTAATTTCAATGGTGTATTTGACTGAAAACAATTTTTATTTACTGAAATGGTATAATTTTGTTGAGTGATTTCATTTAAACGGTTTATGGCCGGTTTTATAAACGTGGGTCACCCCATGGGTTAAAATAACCCGTAGGTTACCCCGCAGATACTACTCGTTCAACCTTTTTTCATCTGACAGCTGTCATGAATCGCTGTTAACCTCCAACAGTCCATGAAGGTTGAACGGGTAGTATCTGTGGGGTAACCTACGGGTTATTTTAACCCATGGGGTAAGTCACGTTTATGAAACCGGGCATTATTGATCTTGAGTAAATTTCATAATAAATTTTTCATTTGTTTGTCTATAGGAAGATTTAAACATTGGGGAAAGTTTAAATCGTAATACGACTCAACTATCGAGCACACAAACAGTACCAAGAAACGAACCGTCTTATGAAGAATCTTCAAGAATTTCTTCCTTCTCATCATCACCAGAATACATTTTACAGAAGGATACGCCAATATTGGCTCGTAGAGAAACTTTGAAAGCTCTACGACTCAACTCATTACATTCAGGCAAATCATCTCGACAAAATATTCCCAGAACGACTCATCGAGAAGCTCCTACAACTCCGTTATCGCACTCATCACGTGGAAACACATCATCTGGTCATCATACTCCTAGATCGCCTCATCGAGCATTTCCTACCACACCGCCATCTCACTCATCACCTCTAAACACGTCGTCTGAACAACATATTCCTAGATCGCTTCGGCAAGAACTTTCTATAACTCCGCAATCTCACCTATCGCAACTGAACACATCACCTCAACAAAACACTCCGCGAAACACATCTGGACCACCTACTCCTAGATCGACTTCTGGAGGCAACCCCAGAACACGAACTTCTTATTTATCAGATGTAAGAACGTCATCAGTAAGGCATGCTCACAGATCAGCTCAGGGAAATACACACGGTACTTCCAAGTCACAAACATCTATCCCACACACATCATCGAGGAACAAGACGCCAAATCATCGTCACAATCGCGAGACTTCCAGATCACCTCGACCTCAATCTAGGTCAAGACAATCGACCAATTTACTTAATTCTTCTCGAAGTTCACGTAGCTCTTCAAGTTCACGCAGCTTTTCAAGTTCACGCAGCTCTTCAAGTTCACGTAGCTCTAATAATTTAGATGAAATGGTCAGTCAATCAGAGTTGCGTCATGGATTTAAATTATTTCGAAAGAAAATGATTTCTGACGTTGAAAAAGTTATCAAACAACACAATCTCGGGCGACCATCATCGAAAAACGGAAAAGTGCGTATATTACCTTTAAATTTCACCTATTAGTATGTTCTTCATTTATTTTCAAATTAATAATTTAAAATATATTTCAGGTTACAATTGAAGGAATTGTTCTAGATGCTAAAAATTTTTTAAGAGCATTGTTAGCTAAAAAAAATGAGATTACGTGCAAAAAGATTAATGCGGGCATACTGGACTGAGGAAGAACGGGATAGGCTGATAACAAGACCAAATAAAAAATATCCCAATGCAATTATTGTCAGCTCGCAAAATTATAATGATATTATCCATCTTTGTTATGCTCTACAAAAAACACGGTTTCTGAGACATACTAAAAAACAAAATCCTGAGCATAATGTGTATCAATGGGTTATCGACTTTCTGAAGAACGATCGGCTTGCTCGAAAAAAACAAAAAAACTCTAGGGCAGCTCATAACCGGCAATGCAGGGCATAATCCATTTAGATATCTAAAATCTTCATTGTTTTCATTACATATAATATGATTATTTCAATAATATTTTTCACTACTTATAATATTTTCTTTGTTATTATTATCACAACTTGGATGCAAAAAGTAACAAACTATCAAATAATAAAAGTTTATAAAATTTGAATAAAAATTTATTTTGATTTTCTCTCATTAGTTCCTCAGTCATTTTATTCTTCCAAGTTGATATTGGATGCATTGAAATATTCTCATCAGCGTATGGATTGAGAAAAAAATTGGGTATCATTTGGGTATGAAATTTTCACAAATATACCCAAAATAGTCGGGTTATTTCGGTATAATTTGGGTAAGTTTACAAAATTTTACCGAAAAATTACCGAAATTTATCAGATATTTTGGGTATTTTTTCAGTATGACCTAATTCGCTAGGGACCGCATCCAAGTTCTCTACGGTTGTTTCGGCTCTGGGTGGTATTATTGCATTACTTATTGTTACCAGACATCCTTCTATTAGCTGACTGTTATGTTCGTACCCATCGGATAATAGTTGTGGAGAATTTCGTACATTAGTAAATGTTCTGGAAAGACAACATTTCAAAGTTGAAGTATTATTGAAAATAAATACAGGTATGGGTGTAAGAGATATAGGTTGAGATACTTCTGCGTAAAAAATTGGAATCATTTTTGATCTACTTCGAAAAGCACACATGATATACCAGAATCGTACTTTCTTTTTTGCACATGTTGCTCCAAGAATCAAGGGCGGCGACTTGTTATTTTTTCAGGTATGGAATTGGCAATGGGAGTGCCGGTGTGAATGGTCGGGGGGGGGGGTTATATTTTTGCAAAGTAACTCGCAGACAATATACTCAGCCAAAAAATTAACAGGTCACCTAGATTTTTCTGAAAAGCTGTTGGTTTACGAATCGCTATAATTTCGTGAAAGAATATCACAAAATCATTGAAGGGGGTATAGTTTTTTGAAGATCGAAACTTCACCTTCAAAATGGTTTCTGAAAATTTCACCTGCGATTATTTTTCGCCTGTCTGTGCAGGTTTGAATAACGAGTTGCAAAATGCAAAAGAAATTCAAATTTTCGAAATTCGCTGTGGGAGTAAGAAAGAATCGCATGATATTTTCAGCGAAGTGGTTTTGTAGCCTCGAACCTTCTCTTTCAAAAACTATTTTTGAAACTTTTTTGCGAATTTTTGTGACAGAGTTATTGAATTTTGAGTAATGTCAGATAAGTTTGGCGTTACTCAGGATGCACCACCTCGAGGTACAGTCTGCAAGCATCCCATGTGTGTATGTGTGCGTGTATCTCGCAAAAACAGTCACAGAAAGACGCACATACACACATGCACACGCACACATACACATCGGATGCTTGTATACTGTACCTCTACGTGGTGCATCCTGGGTAACGCCAAAATTGAGTGACATTACTCAAAATTCAATTACTCTGTTACAAAAATTCGCAAAACATTTTCAAAAATGGTTTTGGAAAAAGAAGCTTTGAGGCTACAAAACCTCTAAGCTAAAAATTTCATGCGATTTTTTTTTTAACGCCTACAGCAAAGTTTAAAAATCTCAATTTCATTTGCATTTCCCACCCCTCTATTCAAACCTGTACAGACAGGTGAAAAATGATCGCAGGTGAAATTTTCAGCAACGATTTTGAAGATGAAGATTCAATTTTCAAAAAGCTACTTCTCAATTAATTTGGAATGCTTGTATACTGTACCTCACCATCACCACGTAACTCACCACGTGATGCATCCTGCAATGGGTAACGTCGAAATTCCTTGACAAAACAGTTTCAAAAATGGTTTTGGAAAGAGAAGGTTTCAGGCTACAAAACCACTGTGCCAAAAATTTCATGCGATTTTTTCTTAGCACCAAAGCGAAGATTGAAAATTTGAATTTCTTATGCATTTTGCAACCCGCTATTCAAACCTACACAGACAGGTGAAAAGTAATCGCAGGTAAAATTTTTAAAAACCATTTTGAAGATGAAGATTCGATCTTCAAAAAACTACCCACCTTAATTAATTTGTGATATTCTTTCACTGAGTTATAGCGATTCGTAAACCAACTGCTTTTCAGGCAAATCTGGTGGTCCGTTAATTTTTTGGTTGAGTGTATAATATTGTCTTTTATTTTATATTTGTACTTCTTGTCATATCGTCAAGACTTATAATAATATAATTTCCGTTTATCTTATATATTCATACATACGAGACAGCAATAGAAGTATAAGTTAACGTTCGTAATACAAGCTCAAGCTCGTAACCGCAACTTATTCAGCCGATACCGAATGAAACTTTCAGGCAGTGAATTTTTACTACCGCATTTCAACGCATCGCATATTAATATTGTAAATCTGTGAGAGCCTTTGACCAGTGACTACGTACATTTTTCAGGTATGGAAATTCCATACCATCTGTAATTCAGGTATGGATTACTCCATACCGACCATACCGAAGTCACCGCCCTTGCCAAGAATCTCATGTCTTCGAAGAAAGTGAAGCCACGTCTTTGTGAAAGTCCACTGCCGCTCCTACATTCTTCCTCTCGTCGTCTTTTTTCACGCACAAAGTTATCGCGTAGTTGACCCCAGCGTTTAATACATTCCGATGATAAACATATATTATAAATATTTATTTGTACGGTAATAGATTCGTGAAGCGAGTCTAAGCATGTGTAGCTTTCGTATAAAAAATAAGTGACACCATTTCAGTAAGTTGATCTAATAACAAATAAACTCAAATAAATTTTCTAATGAGCTATCTTACAGATGTGGCATTTTGAAAAAATAATGTTCATCAATTAATTGTTTGATTGTAAATCTGATATGGAAGTATTTGCCAATGGAAATTATCACTGTAGCATACTTATGTGTCATATGCATGACTTCACTGATTTTAAGCCACGCTGCTTCACGGAAAGAATTGTTTCTATACTCCTTCAATTTGTCATACAAGCACGTAAATTGGGAAACTAATTCGATGAGTAGAGCATCACCGTGTTTCACCAGAGTATTTTCTTCAGTAACCGATTCCATACGGGATACTGAAAAGTGATTACGGTACACTACATAAATAAGTAGGTAGTTTGATATTTAAAAAAGTGAAGTTTGAAGTATACCTAGTCAAGTGAAACTTGTGACTTCTATTCAACGAGTATCTTAACAATTGATTCCGAAAGTAGTGTGCGATTGCACCAAGTGAATAGCCCCACGATATCGAAGGTCAAATTATATACATTTTTCCGATGATAATGAGAAAATGGGACGGTAGATCGTAAAAGAAACCCCGAACAACGTAACAAGATCAAGCTTCTCGAGAGAGGTTATGTAACTCAACGGATTCTTCAAGTCGATATATTTGGGCTTCTAAGTAATTAAGAGAGCTGATTGTCGAGAGAAGATACATTACATCAATTATCGACTTACCTTTTCGCCTTCAACCTCGGTATGTACCACTCAAGATGTCACGTTTTGACACGCACGCTGGTTTGTTTACACTCTTCACTCTTGGGATATATAGTTCGGATTCACTAGCGGCAACATCGCAAAACCCTGCCGGCACCGGCTCTTACGGAAGACGAAGCGTCACCGTTCAGGCAGCCCGAGGGGGCGCGCGCGATTGGTTCGCGCTATGTATTAGTGAACGGACCGCTAGTGTGTGTTCCGTCTCCGCTTCACGTCAACGTCGTTTCATGTGCGAGCACCTTCACAGGTCACCGTATTGGCTGAACGCGCTATCGTACGCGTTGTCCGGTGCAGTATTGAGGCTATTTAAAATTTCAATCTTGAATGGATCGAACCATCGACCATTCGCCGTCGTCGATTGTTATGCACAGAAATCCAAATATTCTACAAATAAGACTATAGAGGAGAATATTCTTGGTTAAATTTGTAAGATAATTCACGAAAACGAACCTAATGTTTTTGATTCATGAATATCACTCTCGAATCAATAATATTCTATCTCCCGTTTCGGGAGTATTTCATATTTGGATTCAAATATAAATTCGAGTACCTGATTCAGGAATAACATTTTCGATTCTGGATTTTTTCGGTGACAAAAAATTGTTCATGAAACTCGGTCACACATAGGTATCCCTATACCCTACATGGATCCTGATAGGGATTGTCGAGTTTGGTGACACATTCAGACAAGAAACTCGCAGAATTTCATTCCAGTTACAAAATATCATAAAAACTAATGGGAGTTGAAGAATAACTCACAGAAACTCCGAAAATTCCTATACAGAAAGGGACGCATACTGATGAGGAAACCTGTACATCGGATAGCTGGGGTATTGGGTGGCATTTTTGCTATAGGATTTTGCACACCTAAAGCAAAATGAAAAGATATGTGGTTATACTTTTTACGTTTATATTTGGGTCTGGGAGATAAACTAATTATTTAATATCGCTGTATATATAAATATAATTATAGCGGAGGTCCACTTCTGCCCCTGTATACTGGGCAGCAGTCGTCGCGGGCTTCATTGCCTATGAGGCGGTCCAGGCATAATGAGTGGTGCACTTGTACACCCACCAGCCCACCCACAATGGTGGATGCACTTGTACACCCACCAGCCCACCCACAATGGTGGATGCACTTGTACACCCACCAGCTCTAACATGAAATGAAAATAATTTCGACCGCCTTACATCCAGATCATTTAACACCAGTATATCACAATACACATAACATAGTATCCATAGTGATGGTTAGGTGCATTAATTACAATTTCGGTGTACAGGATATATGCATCATATGCATATATGCAGATTGACGCATCATCAGCATCATCAAATCTCATACTTTCAACAATAGCAGTTCGCTTACTTCACCATAACTAAATTATCTGAATCATTACCCAACAATTGGACCTTCTTCATGATTTGAGCTCGATGATTAAACTGATAATAAAGCCACTGTTCACCTAACTAGCAATTAACTAATTCCGTGGTCTAAAATTAATTTAGTAGTACATCTTCAGCCTACCTATACAATTGTATTACAGTTTATTACAATATCTGTGGCTGATACTAATAATTTTAAATTGAACCACACGCGAAAAAACTGCACGAGTACTTATTTTATTTCTTCATTCGAAAAATATTCTTCAGATGTACACAAGGTAAAAAGCGAAAACTGATAGCTCCCATCAAATTTCTTTTACCCTATTCATTATACCAACCCTCCCGAACCAATAGTATGCAATGTAAGATTGGATGATTTGAGTGTCTATACCAGAAATTAGAATGATCACTATTTGTGGTAATAACGCAAACTTTCAACGAAGAAAAGTCAATGATGTCCGTACCACGAAGTGCTGCGAGCTCTGCTCCGGCAGCTGCAGCATCGGCCTCCGCCGTGGCGCGAGCAGCTTCAGCCAAAGTCACTTTTGACCGTAGCTCTGCGTGCTCTATCCTTTTTCTAGCATCTGCAATTTCATGTGAAACATGGAAATCAATAATGTATTACGAAGACAAAATTGAATTACAAATTACTAGTTGCTCGCAGCAATCGTTTAACCGGTTGAGTGGTAATGGATCATATATGTACAAAAAAAAAAGGTCCCCGCAGTGGTAATGGATCATATATGTACAAATTTGAATTACTTGCTCAAATATCAACCGATTTGCACACAAATTAATATATAACCATTTTCGCGGTCGCTGATCACAAATCCGGGATCAGAATTTCAAAATTCCAAGATGGCGAGCCAGTACTGCGCATGCGCTCTAGCAAAATCGATAGAACTTTGACTATTCGGTCTAAAAATCCCTACTCGGGGGTTTTCGCGGTCGCTGGTCACGAATCCGTTATCAGAATTTCAAAATTCCAAGATGGCGAGCCAGTACTGCGCATGCGGCTCTAGCAGAATCGATAGAACTTTGACTATTCGGTCTAAAAATCCCTACTCGGGGGTTTTCGCGGTCGCTGATCACGAATACGTTATCAGAATTTCGGAATTCCAAGATGGCCAGCCAGTACTGCGCATGCGTCCTAGCAAATTTGATATAATTTTGATTATTCGGTCTGAAAATCCCTTTTTTCGCCCTCTCCTAAGCTAGACCAACCCCACTTATCCGATCAAAGCTAACCTAATCCAGCCTTACCTAACGTAACCCAACCGACCCCTCTGCTGGGTTGGATTGGGTTAGAATGAGTTGTGTCAGTTTGAATTACTTTTGATAGTTCAAACCGAGAAAGTACCGCGAAGACCGCCGAGTAGGGATTTTTAAACCGAATAGTCCAAGTTATATCGAGTTTCCTAGTGCGCATGCGAAGTACTGGGACGCCATCTTGGAATTCCGAAATTCTGATAACGAATTCGTGATCAGCGACCGCGAAAACCCCCGAGTAGGGATTTTTAGACCGAATAATCAAAGTTATATCGAATTCGCTAGAGCGCATGCGCAGTCCCGGCTCACCATCTTGGAATTTCAAAATCCTGATAACGCATTCGTAATCAGCGACCCCAAAAACCCCTAGAAAACATATTCGTATGTATTCTGAAAAAGAACTGCAACGTACCACTTTTGGTCAGAAAACTAGAAAAAGGGTCTACCACTCAACCGGTTAAGAGTCTCTAACCTCCTCGCCTCCTGTTCCGGCGCTTACGTTTTGCTGCAGACGGAGCACTTGCCTCTAAACCATCCTGTACTGCACCTGGTGCAGGCCCTGTAGGGAGACCAGCAGGTGGCTGCTGATTAGCTACTCGCTTTCTTCTTCTCCTCCTTCTTTGGTAGGCTATACATTGCAAACAAATAATTCGGTTCATTTTCACCTTTCCTCATTTACGTCATCCGTGAAACGGATCGGAAAAATATTTCACGATCATATCGTGAAATATTTAAAAATTATCACCAAGAAAGTGTAGTATTAATGGGAAAAAATTACCAATCGGCTCTGGCGACGGAGTCAGGCGGACTGCTGGTTGCTCGTGACAATCAATGTCTGGTTCTACTAAACAAAGATAGCACGAAATTATTACTCAATAGTGCGGAACTCATGAGTGGAAATATAATAAAAGTCACATGTATAAAAACTACCAATCAGTTGTGAAGATGGATCCTGGCATGCTGGGAGTTCTGCCTCGTCGACCTACTCATTACAATAGCCTTGTCCAGAGCTGCTTGATTAAGAAAAAGCACACAATTATAATACGAGATGAGAATTTCAGAGCGAATCGGAGCTAGAATAAAAGTAGTCTGTAGAGAAATTACCAATTATCATAGGTGACGGCGTCCGCTGCGCTTCAGCTAGCTCTTCGGAGTCATCGTACGGTTCTGATCGACAAAAACAATATATATTTGTAATACGGAAAGAGGATTGCAGAATCAATCAGAGATGGGATGAAAGTAACCTAGATGAAAATTACCAATCATCACAGGTGACGGTGTCTGCTGCGCTTCAGCTAACTCTTCGGAGTCATCCTCCGGTTCTGATCGACAAAAACAATACATATTTGTAATACGAAAAGAGGATTGCAGAATCAATCAGAGATGGGATGAAAGTAAGCTAGATGAAAATTACCAATTATTAGGGGTGATGGAAACAGCCAGCGTGCCGGTATTCGCGCCATTGGGCATTCCTTGTCAGAGGCCGAGTTTCCTTCTATTTCAGAAAAATGACATCGTATTATAATACGACATGAGAGTCGTAGAACTAATCGCAAATACAATAAAAATGGAACTTGAAAATTACCAATTGGCTGTGGAGACAGAATCAACCGTCGCGCCCGAACTTTCACCTCTGGGCGCTCCTTGTCGGAGGCAACATCCCCTTCTATTTACCAAAAATAATATCCAAATATAATATGACATTAGAGTCGCAGAACTAATTGAAAATACGACAGAAATGGAACTTGAAAATTACCAATTGGCTGCGGAGAGGTAAACAGCCGTCGTGCCTAGACTCGCGCTGCTCGGCACACTCTGTCGAAGTTATTGTCTTCCTCTACATAAAAAAAATAACATCTTATTAGAATACGACATGAGAGACGCAGAACTAATTGCAAATGCAATAGAAGTGAAACTTCTGAATTACCAATTTGAGGCGGAAACAGAATCCGTCTGCGGACGTGGATTTGCGCCGCCGGACGTTCCTTGTCAGATTTATCGTCTTGTTCTATTTCACAAAAATAACGTCCAATCAGAATATGCCATGAGAATCGCAGGACTAATTGCAAATACAATAAAGTGGAACAGAAAAATTACCAATTTGTTCTGGAGACAGCGTCTGTTGGCGTACGTGGATTTCTGACGCTGGTCGGTCCTCATGTGATGCATCGTCTTGTTTTATTTCAGAAAAATAACTATCCAATTAGAATATGCCATGAGAATCGCAGGACTAACTGCACATACAATAAGGTGGAACAGCAAAATTACCAATTTGCTCTGGAGACAGCGTCTGTTGGCGCAGATGGATTTGTGATGCTGGTCGGTCCTCATCTGATGCATTGTCTTGTTCTATTTCATAAAAATAACACACAATTATTGTAATTAATGAAGGAGCTGTCGAAATGTTTGGCACTTCAGGAAATATATTTTCAAACCCAGTTTGACGTCTCAGCATAAAAAAAATTTCATTAAATCGGTCGCTGATTCTACTTTCTCCTGCACAAAATAAACATTCTTTGAATTTCCAGGCACTTTCTGAGTTTATGAAATATACCAGGGAGGCGCCTTATGTGTTTCCCTTTCTGAAACTTCTCTGTCCGGAGCTATATCTACTGAACAGCATGTCCTAGGAAAGTCACCAACTAGTGATTGGTTAGCTGGTGAATACCTAGCGAATAAACAAAAAAAAAAAAAAAAATGCTACTCTGAATAGGTGAATGGGAAGTCTAATAATTCAAGAAGGTATATCTCCGGTGTGCTAAAATAGGAGAAACAATCCAGAACCAATTCGGTGAGAGTCGGGGTTGAACTTTGATTACTTCCACTTCTAGGAGTCGATCAGGCTTCCGGGTCATGGAACTTGACCAAACTTATGGAGGTGTTTCCTTGAGCCAAAATATGGAGTACTAGCTAAATGACTCTCCAGAATGGGCCTTTACTCTATCAATTTAACTAAATGAAAAATAGAAATCAGCGTAACCTGGGTTTTGCAAATCGCCATGAAATAACCAGTTTTTGTGCTGCGTTATGAGATTCTACATCGCACTGAATATTTATACATTAAATACAGTCATTATTGTACATCAGATTGTTGAAATTTAACATCCCAACTATGGAAAATCACCTTATTCTGCACCTGTCGACACATTGCTTCTCATCGTTTGTCGCTCGTACACATTCATTGGGTGAATTTGAAGACTTCCTCCCACTTAAGGGGGTACAGACACCTTTAAAATAATTTTTTGCAAATTACTGTTATGCTCTGAGATATTCTAGTGACTCAGTGTTTATACAGTTGATAAGTGCTATTTTGATACAAAGTTCATGATTTTTCCAGATTTTATGTCCTCCGCTGAACATAAATTCAGTCCATCGAAGAAAAAGCAGTTGTCGTAGGGTACAGGCCGCTGCGTTGGATGATATTTCTTAAACTTTTAAGGTTGTTTGCTTGTGATAGTCACAGTCAAAAGTTAATTTCAGTTGGCGATAGTTCTAGAATGACCACAGTAATAAATAAGTCACAAAATCAAATATACAGTCTTTCAATTACATGCCATGATATGCAAACCGTATCAAAATGTTTTGATGGTTAAACAAATTCTTTCTAATATTTTTTAAGAATTTTTTAAAACGGCCAAGTTGTCAAACTTTTGTCGAGATATACAGTTATAATAGACCATGGCAACATTACGTGTATATAACGGAAGAATCCACTCGAGCCGTCCGTTTGAGCTATGTGAGCGTCGTTGCCACGTCTATCACATCAGCATTCGATTTACACGCAAATATCTAAAAGAGACTTGAGTTTAACTAACAATATCTTTCTTATTACACGGTAAATATGTTTGTTTCTAATCTCAAAACGTTCGTTAAATTTCAATTCATAACATACTAGTTTTCAGCGAAATCTGTCGACTAGTTGAATCATGAAAAACGTTAGAGTGATAAAAGTAGGCATTTTCCCTATGTACGTATGCATAGTACATTATGTCACTAGGCCGATCAAGTATTTTCCGACGAATTTGAGTTTATAATCCGAGCCGAAGGCGAGGATTATGATGAAATTCGTCAGAAAATACTTTTTCGGCCGTATGGCATACAGAATTTTATGTGTCCAGGCCAAAAACCGCGTTTAAACCGAGCGAAGCGAGGTTAAAATCGCGGTTTTACGGCCTATGACACATAAAATAATATAAACTTCAATAATTTTTTTTATTACTAATATGCGGTAAAAGTCAAAGAACTTCGTCTTACGTTGTAGAACTTGTTTCAAGCTATCCACCAGTGAAATTTCACACAAATCTGTCGGAAACTGCTTTTACAAGCTAACAACCTCAAAGAAATATTCTGTATGAATGTAATTTCGGACCAAACCAATAATATTTGATGAATTTAATTTTTAGACACAGAAATTTTCGATTGTAAGAATTTTTTTTTCCATCTTTTTGGAAAAAATGTCATCAAATATCATTGGCTTGGTCAAAAATTACATTCACACAGAATATTTCCTTAAAAGTTGAAGAGATTTCATCGAACGCAGCAACCTGTACCCTACGACAACTGCTTTGTCTTCGATGGACTGAATCTATATTCAGCGGAAGACCTAAAATCTGGGAAAATCATGAACTATGCATCAAAATAGCACTAATCAGCTGTAAGAAGAATAAGTCACTAGAATGTTTTCTCAGAGTGTAGCAGTAATTTAAAAAAAATTATTCTAAAGGTGTATTTACCCCCTTAAAAGATGTTGAATATATGGTCAGTTTCAATACTGACACTGGCAGCTTAGGAATCCTACAAAATTACCACATAATATTAGTTTGACCTCAATACTATAGTTATTATTTCAGAAGAATATACTTGTATTAAGGTCAACGCGCACTACGTGGAAGTGAAGCGAAGGAACGGAAGCGATCGGATGCTGTAGGAGTGTCCACATCTAAAAAAATGTGTAAATTCAAGTTACTTATTAAGGGACTAATATTAAGATCCGTATTTAGTGATCAAAAAGTTCTGAATGAATTAAATAATTACGATTGAATAAATTTAAAGTTGGCGACAAATCACTATTTTCAACCATTTTGAAAATTTCTGTCGATTGCAATTTTAAACACTATCAAAATCTGAAAAACGATTCGTGTTATAGAACTTGGAGTATTATTCACAAGAACGGGTGATGTATAATACAAAGTCTGCGTGCGATGCCATATAATCTGTTACAAAATCTTTTTGTTCCGCAGTAACCCTTAGCCCTCGCGAATTATTTTCTTCATCTTTGCTATATTTATTATAAATCGGAAATAATATTGATATTTGTATAATGAGAATATTGTGTATTAATAATTTATGTGAGTTGTGAAACTGTTTTTTTTTTTATGTCATTTATTTTTGTTGCATTTATTGTAATATACCTGAACGGTAGAAACGAATAAAATCGATAGCAACAAATAACAGTGGATGAAGAAGTGGAATTTTTATTGTAATTTCATAATTAGCTATCATTCATCTTTATTCGAAATCACATTATTAAAGTGGTTAATTATGAAAATTTCAAACCGCGTCCCCGAAATTGCATGCATATATTAATAGAATATTCATCGATATTTTGTATAATTAATTAGAAAGTGCATCTTTAAAGTGTGCAAGCGGTATTTCAAGTATTTATAAATGTTATTTAATACACAATTAATATATATTTTCACTCACCTCATTTTGCGTATTATATTTGAAATTGCGTGTGCGTGTCTTTTTCAAACAGATAAGATATGGCGGATATTGTAATTTGAAATCAAACAAAACTTACCGTAAAAAGGTAGATACTGCTAGAGTGACAACTCACACGTAGAAATGAGTCCTAAATAAAGCCTTCTTATTGGCCGAAGCAGCGACAAGCCTCGAAACAGCCCTCGCGCTAAATATTGTTACGTCGTGATCTAGCAAGCTAAGTAGCGCCAGACAACTTAGAATCGCACCCCTGGTCGTCGGAGAAGAAAGTCCAGGAGACCGAAATTACGCAGTTTAGCCTGCTTGATACTCGTATATTTTTTTCCGTTTTTTTCGACCGTTCTGAAATTTCTCATCAAATATGCGCGTTTCGGCCGCTGTATCGCCCAATCAATCAATCTCACTTTTCCAGGCTTCCTGGTCGTCGGAAAAGAAAGTCCAGGAGACCGGAATTGCGCAGTTTAGCCTGCTCGATACTCATATATTTTTTTCAGAATTTCTCGACAGTTCTGAAATTTCTCATGGAATATGCGCGTTTCAGCCGCTGTATCGCCTAATCAACCAATGTCGCTTTTACAGGTTGCCTGGTCGTCAGAGAAGAGAGTCTAGAGGAGCGAAATTGCGCAGTTTGGCCTGCTCGTTTCAGCCGCTGTATCGCTCGATCAATTGATGTGGCTTTTCCAGGCTTCCTGGTCGTCGGAGAAAAAAGTTCAGGAGACCGGGATTACGCAGTTTGGCCTGCTCGATACCCATATGATTTTTTCAGAATTTCTCAACCGTTCTGAGATTTCTCATCAAACATGCACGTTTCAGCCGCTGTGGATGATGAGATGATGATATGATGATATGATGATATGATGATATGATGATATGATAATATGATGATATGATGATATGATGATATGATGATATGATGATATGATGATATGATGATATGATGATATGATGATATGATGATATGATGATATGATGATATGATGATATGATGATATGATGATATGATGATATGATGATATGATGATATGATGATATGATGATATGATGATATGATGATATGATGATATGATGATATGATGATATGATGATATGATGATATGATGATATGATGATATGATGATATGATGATATGATGATATGATGATATGATGATATGATGATATGATGATATGATGATATGATGATATGATGATATGATGATATGATGATATGATGATATGATGATATGATGATATGATGATATGATATGATGATATGATATGATGATGTAATGATTTAATGATATGATGATACAATGCTATGATGATATGATGATATTATGATATGATGATATGAAACCCCAAAAAGCCCCTCCGGTGCAAAAACCTTTCGCCAAGTACATTAATGTGTTCACACCCCCAAAGAAATCCACCAACAAAAATTTCTCCTTAACAAAAGTGGTACTATAAAAATGTCTACTTACAAAAGGATTGAAATCAGATACAATTGCCAAGTACATGTCTTCTGTATAACAAAAGTTTACAACTGAAGAACAGAAGTCTAAATAGTCTTGTATCGTTCACTCGCTACGCTCGCTTACTCGATAGACTTGATAATTACAGAATAAAAAACATGAATAAAAAATTTAGTACGTGGTAGTACGCTCGCTCGATTGGGTTTTCCTATATCCTCGCTCACTTCTCAGTCGTCATTCTGCCAATTGTTTCTATGATCGTCTCAATGCATGTACGGTGATGCATTTTGTATCATCCGAATCCCTCAAAAAGCAACAATGTTAAATCTGGTAGCATAATTTCAAATAAATAAAAATAATGTTATAATTTACACGTATGCTCATACTTTTCTGTGAGTGTCAAATTTCTGTGGACAGACGTTACATGTGATCCCTTATTAGGTTCTACGAATTGTTTCGCTAGAATCCGGTATAATTCTATATGCCTGCAACGTGTAACCTGGCGCGCAGCCCCCTTTCAGTCTCATCGGGGCTTGGGACTGGCAATGACGGAGTTACTTGCACGCAGGGTTATAATTGCTGCTCATGATTAAATGTATATAAATATTAGATATATGTATTGCAATTCTTAGACAGTTTTTCTTCTAATGCAGCTAGGTCCTCTGCAAAAAGGTCACCTTCAAATTCGGGTCCGAACAGAAGGTATTAAAATATATATGCAAGACTAGCGTAGAGCATAAAATGGAAGTTTCTGAAGTCAAACACCCGCATTCTGTTCACTTCGTCTGACTCTTGCCGTTTCTCGTATAAAATAACACTATCCTGATACTTTGCAACCCAAGCGTTTTCTCTCATCATCCTCTCGTCTTATATGGCGACCCGCTACAAAATTAAACAATCCATGAAAAAGGTTTTTCTCTAATAATTACATTTATAATAAATGAGAATCTCTATCATCTGAGAAAGAGGGAGTCGATCGATCATTTCTTTAAATAGCGAACGAGTATTCTCATTCTATTTGTCGTGATAGCACTAATCTGGATTTGAAGAAAGTTTAAGATAGACGAACATACAGACACAGGTTACATATCAAATTCTAACAAAATTATGTGTTGAAATTTGACATTATATTATGAATATATAGTTTGTACTATTAATTTACGTGTAATCATAGATATTTAGAGACTTTGAGATAGTTATAAGATAGTTGAGATAGTTCTGAACGGAAAATCTAAGCTGTTTGTAAAACAAGAATGAAAAAAATATCTGCACCGATGGGCAAGGCACTACGTTGACGTGGAATGTAGAATAAAGCCTATCGGAGTCTAACACACAACGTCGACTGACAGTCGCGTTTTGACTAGATGATACGGAGTTAGATTATAAAATTCGTCGGAATCCTACGCATAACGTTGACTCACAATTTCAGTGTGAGCAGACGCGCCTCTAGAGACGAGCCTAACATAGAGCTTGAAGTGAAATTCGTTGCAATCCAACGTTTGAACTCGGCTGTGTTGATCTGGCTCCTTGTCGTTCCTTATATCAAATCATGCTATCCTGATATTTTTCAACTTCAACATTTTTTCTTGATTTTCTATTGTCAGACTTCCTCAGGCGATGACTTGCTAGATAATCGAATACTCAAAAAACCGTTTCCTCCGGCAATTGCATTCATGAATGAAATAAGCCAAATCTACAATGTATGAGTGAATTAAATTTAGAGGTAATAGTCAGTTGATAGTCATCTAACAGTCTTGTGTCACACAAGGTAAACCTAATCGTAAAATTATCCGTTCACAATTGTTATTCTATTTATCACTATGAATTTTACACGTCAGTCGATTCGCATAACTTCAAAAGCTCAAGATCGTAGGATTTAGGATAATTAACCTATCGAAATATTTTTATTAGTGACTATCACATTAATGTACTTTGCGTAAAGTTTTCGCACTCGAGGGGCTTTTAGTGGGTATTCACTAGGTTTTAAGCATTGCCTGTACTTTCTTTTATTTCTTTTATTTATTTGGATTTAAAAACATGAAATGACAACACGCGTCTGATGGTGTTGCGGACGGTTTCTGTCTGCGATATGTCGTACTAACGCCACTCTATACAACTTTTGTATAGATTTTCCCCTCTATGTGATTTTATGGAGATGGTTTTAGTGTTTTAGTAAACGAATCTTAGCTGACGACGACGTAGGAAAAACATTGTATGAGGAAATGGAAATATCAGAATCTGTAGTTAATTTATTAAGGTTGTTAGCTTGTTATAGTCACAGCCAAAAGTTTATTTCAGTTGACGATAGTTCTAGAATGACCACAGTAATAAATAAGTCACAAAATAAAATATACACACTATCAATTACATGCTATGATATGCAAACCGTATCAAAAAGGTTTTGATGGTTAAACAAAGTCGTTCTAATATTTTTTAAGATTTTTTTAAAACGGCCAAGTTGACAAACTTTTGTCAAGGTACAGTTCACATTTCTGTTAGGCATAGGCACACGCGCATTGAGTCGAAGTTATAATAGATCGTGGCAACATTGCGTGTATATAACGGAAGAATCCGCTCGAGCGGTCCGTTTGAGCTACGTGAGCGCTGTTGTCACGTCTATCACATCAGCATTTGATTTACACGCAAATATCTAAAAGAGACTTGAGTTTAACTAACAATATCTTTCTTATTACACGGGAAATACTTTTGTTCCTAGTCTCAAAATGTTCGTTAAATTTCAATTCATAACATACTAGTTTTTTATTGAAATCTGTCGCCTAGTTGAATCATAAAAAACGTTAGAGTGATAAAAGTTGGTATTTTCCCTATGTACGTATGCAAATAATGTAAACTTCAATAATTTGTTTCATCACTAATATACGGCAAAAATCAATGAACTTCGTATCATGTTGTAGAACGTGTTTCAAGCTATTCACCAGTAAAATTTCACACAGATCTGTCGGTAACCGCTTTTACAAGCTAACAACCTTAAGCATTGCTCGTACTTTCTTTTATTTCTTTCATTTATTTGAATTAAAAAACATTAAATGACAACTCGCGTCTGCTAGTGTTGCAGTCGGTTTCTGGCTGCGATACGAGCGTTAACTACGTTGTGATGTCACATTCCCACCTACGCACAACTTCGACCGACAACCCTGAAAACTTCTTTACCCTTTAAAGATATTGTACCATATATTAGTATATAAGAAACTACCTTACCGACCAAAGATCACGCAAGGCTTACCATACGTAGATTCATACCACACCGAGATAATGTACCAACATATGACACAAGCATACCCTTGCCCGACCTTCGGTAGATATATTACCTATAATCACGCATTTATAATTATACCAACACTTGATCATTAACTAATATTCAAAAGTTCACATATATATATATATTCCAATGATATAATACATATTCCAACCCCTGCAAGAACTTAGTACGGACTACCCTCAGAGTAAACAACCCTAAGCAACTCGAGCAATGACTCATTCAACGATATCTTGTTTTCGCCCCAAAACTATTTACGCATAACTTTAACCAGTCAAAACAAGTGAGTCATGCTCATGCAGCTGCAGGATGTTTACTCAGGATATCGAGTACCATAAATAAGATTAGGAACCAAGTAGTAAAACTGTTTATTAAAACTTGTTATTAGAAACAGCAAATACTAATATCCGGCCAAAACCTATGTGATCAAAATACAAAACAATTAGTCATACGCAGCTGCACAGAGTCCAAGCGTGAGATTGGAATGCGGATTAAACAACAACAACCCCACCACTCTAAGTTAAGATACTATATAAACCCCTACTACTAAAGTAGTTCAGTTCTTTGGTTTAGCTCAGTTCAATCATACGTTCGACTCAGTGCACATCAAACCGCTTACTTCATAAAATTAAGTCCAAGCCACTGTTCTTGCTTAATAAAACCTACGGTTAATATATTCACTAAATAATTAAGTCCAAGCCACTGTTCTTGCTTAAACATAGTAGAATATATCGTGCTTGTAATAAACCGAACTCCTTGGTGAAATAACATATAAAATAAACTTTGTAAACCAAGTAAAAGTGTATTAGTTGTCTTACATCAAAACCCTCAACAAGGTAAATTCGCAACTCAATACATCATATCCTACATATTCTTTAATTCAGGCTAGTTACATATAAATATATAACTCAGCCAAATTAACTAATCCCAAATCAACCAAATTCCATATTTAACTAAGGCTACTGCGGATTCCGAGCCATCACCCAGGCTGGAACTATACTGCTTGGCCGAGTTAATTACCTTACATAAAAATCTTTTCGAGATTAATGAACAGGCTAAGGTTTCGAGACTTTTAAGCCAGCATTAATACTCTTATTGATTAACACGGCTGGTTTTACTAAACCTAGCCAAATCAAATACTCTAATTAGCAGGATAGAATAAATTCTTAGCCCTAAATAGAAGTCTTTACACCTCAGGCTGATCATTCTAGACAAGCCAAGGGATACACACATATCCCCAGTGTCAAGGCCGAGTCCCCTGTTACTCTGGCCAAACACTAATTCTACCTATTCCTTTCCTCGTAGATGTACGGAGTTGTGGGTCATAAAAAGAGACACCGCGCAGGTAAAAAGGTACGAGAAAGGATCACGAAAGCTATCGCCAGAGATCAACGAATCTATGAGGATCTCTTAGCAAAGAACCCTCAACATACAGAATTAATAGGAGAAGTCATTAAGGAGGCCTACGAGCATACCTCCTACCAATCGGATTCCAGTACAGACACTGTAATCTACGAAAGGGAACCGCCCCTGCAGCAAGACTCAACCATTGGCTACTACACTAGCCAACCAACGCTAAGCTCCACCCATCCAGATATTCCATTGGAGCCAACAGCTGAAAACCACTCCCACCAGTCAGGAGGTCATCCACACGACTATATACAGGAACTACTGTCTAACACCAACCAGGAGTACGAATACTTGATCACGCCCCCTCAGACAACGGTATACCACTCAGTGGACTTCCAGGGCCCACAGTGCATCATAAGTACCTACGAAACCACCCTTAACCAACAGATTATCAACACCGCACCCGCTGACCATCACCACCAACCCTCTACGCCCAAGATTGTTGAAATAATCGAATTGGATTAAGGAAAACAACGTAAGCATACAATAAAGAACATTCATTTCATTCACAATAAAGAGTGTATATTATTCAAACTACTTTTACTTTTGTAAACCTCCCCGTGGTTCCCGTTCATGTGAACGACTTTATAATAGGAGGTAGATGATGAACCTGAGTTGGGGATCTCTCACGATTTTCCTCAGCCAGTCTGTAACATCATAGAAATTTTTGGTGACAGCTTAAGGGATTTTCCCACGGTTTAAGTAAAAGGAAAGTCATTGTCAAATACACACTCAAATCTAATATTTAATATATTTAAAATGGAATCTAGACTTAGAGCAGCAGCGGCATACAACGACCCGCTCGATCCTAAAGAACTTTTACAATTAAATATGGATTTAGCCGAAAAACTAAAACAAATAGAACAAAGGGAAACAGAAGTCCTTAAAATACAAAAAAATCTTTCTTCAAAGGAACAAAAACAACAAGCAAAAGAACTAGAATTGACAGAAAGAAATAGATTTCTGCAAGAACAAATAAACGCATTAAAAATTCAAAACGAACAACAGAAACAACTAGAACAAGAATTACAAAACTTACGTGCAGAAACCACACAAACGCAAATACAAGTAATAGATCAGGCTAACCTTAATGCCTCTACCACTAACAATATACCCACGAGACAAGCGCCTGTCCCGCCTACCAACGAAACGGATCCAAATCCACCAAACCCACCAAATCCTCCAAATCCACCAAACTCACCAGATCCTCCAAATTCACCAAACCCTCCGAATCCTCCAAATCCGCCAAACCCTCCTTTTTCACCAACACGAGAAGATGCGATACAAACCCTCTCAAACGAATTGCGAACATTAAGAAGGGAAATGGAGACAATACGTAGACGAAGTGAACCAAGGACCTCACCCTACGTTACCCCAGCTTCAGATTACACCATTACAATGAAACAGGCAATTGAAACAATACCTACTTATAACGGAGAATTATCCACACTAATGTCATTCTCAAGAGCCTGCAGAAGAGCAAAGGGGATGATCGCCCCCAACGCAGAAACAACGCTAGTAAAACTAATAAAAGGAAAACTAACTTCTCGAGCCGCCATGGCATTAGAAGACAGCGAGTTCGACTCAATCCAAGAATTCCTGGACCAACTCTTCGAGATATTTAGCCCTAACAGGTCAACGAACTTCTATAGGGGAGAACTAGCTAACATATACAAAAAACAAGATGAACACATAATCGAATACATAAGTCGAGTAAAGGACTTAAAGACCGCCATTTTGGAGGTGGAGCGTAGAATCAACGGATACGTGGACACCGAAGCAATCGATATAGAAACATTGGAAAGTTTCCTCGATGGTCTCCCTGCAGACTATAGGAACGCCCTCCAGATTGCTGGTGTACATACATTCAGCGAAGCAACCACGAAAGCGATCGAAATAGGAAAACGTTTCGACAAGGATAAAGAAAGAGCAAGAGCAAACAAGGGAGACAAGTCCACCCCCTATGTACGAAAATCAGAGCCGCCTACTTGCCTCAACTGCAAACGCATTGGTCACGAAACAGAAAAGTGTAGGTTTCTCAAGAAAGAACCAACACCCGCATCCTCAACACCCCAGAATAACCAAACACAGGGTAATTACAACAATAGAAAACCAACCAACGACTACAACCCTAATAAAAGCTGCAAATATTGTAAAAACACCGGACATGACATAGACGAATGCAGAAAGAAGAAGTGGGTAGAAAACCAAAGGAAGACAGAACAAAAGGGCAATCCTCAGAACCAGGGAAACGCCCCAAGCCCCTCGGGTTCGGGCACGAAACCCCGAGAGACAGGGCAAACACGTGCGGTAAACCCACTGGAAGCACTAGAGGAAACACTATTGCAACCATCAACCTCAGTATCGGGTCAGTCCCAACAATAAATATTAAATCCACAGATCTACTCGACGATGCCAAACTTATGATTGACACGGGAGCAGAACCTAACATCATAAAAGCAAAGGCTCTAAAATCATGGAAAGAGGTGAATACTTCAGACATCATCGAAATGAAAGGTATAACCGAAAAATTAATTAAATCCTTAGGTAGCACTGAAATAGATATCAAAGGACAAAGAATACCTTTCCACGTAGTGGATAACGACTTCAGAATAAAACAAGATGGGATATTGGGATCAGCATTTTTTCACTCTACCAAGGCAACCATAGACTATGACAATGAATGCCTATCAGTCAACGACCAATCTCTACCTTTCATTCCCAAAGAAATATTCTCAATCAGAGGTAGAACTACACAATTAGTTCGTATAGACGTAAAAAAGACAGATTTAAGTGAAGGATATATTCCACGACTCATAGGAACAGATGGAATTTACGCCGGAAAAGTCTTAGTCAAGGTACAGGATCAACAGGTAACAATACCAATAACCAACACTACAGGTAAAGAACTAACCTTCGAGACACCTGAAGTAGAAGTCTTACCTTACTACGACTTACTAAACATACCTACACAAGTGAATCTCGCGAAAATGAATGTTCAAGAGAAATCAGAACGATTCAAGGCAATTACGCCTCTACTCAGACTGGAACACTTAAACCAGGAAGAGAAAACACACGTAGAAACACTCATAATGGAAAACACAGACCGGTTTCACTTACCGGATGAACCACTGGAATCAACTAACGCTATACAACACGGCATATCCACAACCGATGATACTCCTGTAAATACCAGACAGTACAGGTTTCCACCCATACACCGCGAAGAAATAAACAAACAGGTATCAGAATTGGCAAAAAACGATATTATTAAAACTTCACTATCACCATACAATTCACCAGTATGGATAGTGCCCAAAAAGGAAGACTCTCAAGGAAATAAAAGATGGCGTATGGTCATCGACTACAGATCTCTGAATGAAAAAACAATTGGAGACGCTTACCCCCTACCTAATATAACAGAGATACTCGATCAATTGGGAAGCGCCAAATACTTTTCGGTATTTGATCTGGCCTCCGGGTTCCATCAGATACCCATGAAAGAAATAGATGGTCCAAAAACTGCATTCTCCACCCCATATGGACACTATGAGTTTACGCGAATGCCATTCGGACTAAAAAATGCACCAGCAACGTTCCAGAGACTAATGGACAACGTTCTCACCGGACTTCAAGGTAACGAACTGTTCGTCTACTTAGACGATATAGTCTTATACGCAAGCTCGCTTCAAGAGCACGAACGCAAATTTAGACTCCTGATGGAAAAACTACGACAAGCTAATCTCCAATTACAACCAGATAAGTGCGAATTTCTCAGGAAAGAAGTTATGTACCTGGGACACATCATAAGCCAAGAAGGTGTCAAACCAGACCCTAAAAAGATAGAAGCCGTAAAACACTTTCCAATACCGAAGAATTCAAAAACCATCAAACAATTCTTGGGACTCGCAGGCTATTACAGAAGATTCATACCAAAATTCTCACAAATAGCAAAACCAATGACAGAACTCTTAAAGAAAACAAAACCATTTAAATGGACAGAGAAACAACAAGAAGCCTTCGAAATACTAAGAGACAAGCTGTGTGAAAAACCAATTTTGCGGTACGCTGATTTTACAAAACCATTCATAATCACCACGGACGCTTCCGGATACGCAATAGGGGGAGTCCTAAGTCAAGGAGAAGTAGGAAAAGATCTACCAATCGCCTATACCTCCAGACTCTTACAAGCAGCAGAATTAAATTACTCTACAATTGAGAAGGAACTACTGGCAATCGTTTATTGCGTATCTCACTTCAGATCATACATCTATGGCACAAAATTCACTTTGATAACAGATCACCGACCACTCGTATGGCTAAACTCCGTAAAAGACCCAGCTTCAAGACTGGTTAGATGGAGATTAAAACTGGCCGAGTATGAATATCAACTGATCTACAAACCAGGAGCAATAAACGCCAACGCCGACGCTTTATCGAGAAATCCACCTGAGGTAGTAATACCTGAAATAAATAAAGAAACGATAAATGAAGACCCTCAAGAAATAGGACAAACACCACAAGAAGCAAAAGTAACTACACTCACTCAAGAAGCAGAATCATCCGACGAAGACATTTTCCCAGTTCCCAATAAAACCAATTTAACGGAAAAAGATCAAGACCTGTTCACAGTTGACCAAACTTACTCTCTGGCACATTGTGTAGCAAAAGACTTCAAAATGGGAGCAGGCATAGCATTAGAATTCAAAAAACAATTTAATCAGGTAAAAGAATTGAAAAAACAAAACAAAACTATCGGAGAAGTGGCCTACATCAAAGACAACGATAGATATTTATTCTATCTTGTAACCAAGGAAGAAAGTAATGGATTACCAAAACTCGAAGACCTGGTCACAAGTCTCAACAGCCTCAAGAATATATGCATGACACTAAATATATTCAAACTAGCCATGCCTCGTATTGGCTGCGGACTGGATCAATTATTTTGGCCCCACGTAAAAAACGCAATAACCAAAATATTCAAACCGCCTTTCGAAATTCTCATTTGCAACCATACACCATCAACACCCAAAAAACCTCCGGATAAACAAGACGAACTAATATCACCCAACGATACAAACTATAAGGAACCAATATTACCCGATGATACGGACAACAATGACGAAATAACACCACCCGACGACCTCAGTGACATCTCCTCAGAAGACGAAGACTTACCTGACGATACAACCAGTGATCAAAGTAGCGAAACCGATGACGAAATCTTCCAACCTGGAATAAATGAGTATCAACTAAGAGAACAAAACTTACCTAGGTTCATGACGACCAGGGACAAATTATCAATGCAAAAAGGCACCTTAGTATACTTCATAACCTGCAAGGGAGACGCATACGATAACGGTTCGCGAGAATTAAAAGAATTAAACTTACTACCCACATTCACAGACGTCACAATAGCTCGCGCTAAAGTTAACAAAGTCAAATCCAGAATCCACATAGCTTTACCTATAAAGGAAACCATAAAAACTAACTTAGATCATGAAATATTCACTGAAGTTATAAACTCTCTTATTGACGTTTTAAACGAATTAGAAATAACCGCATTCTCTATCGCGAAAACACCTCATATAGATTCCTTGAACTGGAAAGAAATAGAAACACAACTAAAAAACATAAACAAGGAATATAGAATCCAAATCCAAATATGTGCCAACCTTATAAGAACTCCACCAGAAGACGAACGGATTGATATTATTAAAGAATATCATAGATCCGCACTAGGGGGTCATAAGGGAATGAATAAAACATACAATAGAATCAGACAGTACTATTTTTGGGACGGAATGAAGAAACAAATACAAGACTTAATAGCAACATGCGTAGAATGTCAAACAAAAAAATTAACCAGAGTAAAAACTAAGCAACCCATGACTTTAACAGACACTCCTAATACAGCATTCGACAAGGTCTCTATGGACATTGTAGGTCCATTACCTATAACCCCTTCCGGGAATGAGTATATCCTAACTATCCAAGATCAATTATCAAAATATTCACTGGCCATTCCTTTACTAGAAACAAACTCAATAACTATTGCTGACGCTTTGATCACCCATCTAATTTGTAAATTTGGAGCACCCAAACAAATCCTTACAGACCAAGGGTCAAATTTAACAAGCTCTCTCATGAGAGAAATTGCAAAGAAATTTAAAATCAAACAAACAAGGACAACTGCGTTTCACCCGCAATCAAATGGGTCCATTGAAAGGTCTCATCACGTCCTTACGGAATATCTAAAACAATTCATTGATAAAAATAACAATTGGGACCAATGGCTCTCACAAGCCATGTTCTCATATAACACCAGCACACATGAAGGTACCAAGTACACACCACACGAGCTAGTCTTCGGCAGGTTAGCACGATTACCATCGGATCACGAGGTCATCGAGCAAACTACCGATCGAACCTACGAAGACTACCTCGTGGAACTGTACTCGAAACTTAGAGAAATTCAAAACTTAGCCAAAGAAAACTTGGAAAAGGCAAAAATCCGATCAAAACACTATTATGACAAAAAAATCAATCCTATACACCTAACTACCAACGATGAGGTATACCTCCTAAAGGAACCTCAACGTGGTAAACTAGGAGATCAATACACGGGTCCACACAAAATAATTGAAATCCTGGATAATCAAAATATTAAAATAAAAGTAGGAAATAAAGATAGAATAGTGCATAGAAATAAGCTAAAAATAGCACGACTAAGATAAGAAGAAATTAAAGGTTTAAAAGGGTCGACACTTTGGAATACACCACAATGAAGTACGTTCATTCAAAGACTTGCATATATACACGTAGAAAATTTTAGAAATAGTACCTCATTGGGATTGTTCCAAACCCACGACTTTAAAGAATAAAAATAATTAATAAAATTTAAGATAAAATATAAACAAGGGTAAAGAAGCGGAACTTTTGTTCCAGATTCGGACAAACATGAATATACTTATATTCACTCTAATTATCAAAGTAGCATACGCGCTAATTGGATACGATTGCGGCGGAGGTGGACTCAATATAACGACACTCAACTTAATAGATTCAACCGACTGCGACATACCTGAAGAAAAACCAAATATAGAAGAAACTTACGTACAACTATTTCAACTGTCTAAATTTAAACAAACCAAGGTTATACAATGCCGAGTGGAAATCGACCGTACAGTTTATTATTGCGGTATGCATTCGCATACCTCAGTCACCGATGGAGGCAGACAAGCCTACATTAGGGAAATCAGCGATACCGAATGTCAACATCTGCACGAGAGAGGTGAACTCAGCATTGGACACGGCAAATACATCACCAACATCAAGAGAAACACCACTACAAGAACATCAGCAACGTTAGCAGGAAGCATCAATAAGGACGGAAGCTGCGAAGGCGAATTCTTCGACGACGGTTATGGACAATGGCCCAAGGTAATAGTACAGGCAACAATCAAAATCTCTTTAACAACTCAAATGGGAACTGTGAGACTTGACGAAAACAAACTAACCTTGAGAAACGGAGTCACCTGCGAACTCAACAAAAGAACGTGTTTCGACGAAGAGGGAGGATATTCGTTCTGGGCAGACACACCTGAGGACAGCTGCAGATTTACCGACTACGATGTCCTATACGAAGGTATAGTCTCGAAAATAACAGAAAAAACAACAAACCCAATGGACGAAGCGATGACTATCTATTCCATAGCATCCAACGATGTAACTTTCGCATTAGTAAAAACGACGGAAAAAAGAACTTGTGGTTACAACATATTCAGAACAGAACACCCGAAGCTATTCATATTCGAAACTACGCAAGGAAACACCTTCATACGGAAATCTACAGTCAAAGTTGAAAACGTAGACATATTCTCCTACCTTAATTCCAAATTTATCTACGTCGAAAGACACATCAAGAATCAACTAAATACCTTATACAGAGACATCATCACCCAAAAGTGTGAATTGGAAAAACAAGTGATAAGAAACGCCTTAACAATAGCTACACTATCTCCGGACGAATTTGCTCACAACCTCATGCAAAGCCCAGGCTATATGGCAACTGTAGCAGGAGAAGTGGTTCATATCATAAAATGTATACCAATAGAATGCCAATTGAGACAAACAAATCACTGTTATTCAGAATTACCAGTCACTGTAAGAAACTCATCGCTATTCATGACGCCTAAATCAAAACTCATCGTGAAGGTAGGAACACAACAAGAATGCAACCCGATATTAGCAGCAATGTACAAAATTGAAGATACATGGTACAAATTCACACCATCACCTGTAGATGTCATTCCTCCTAAATCACTAAGCCCAAAAACAAGGATGACCTGGAAATATATCAGCGCCGGTCCACTAGGAACAAGTGGAATTTATCAACAAAAGGACTTAGACAACCTCAGAAATCATTTACTATTCCCAGCAGAAAGACCAGCGGTGTTAAACACTATAGCCCGAGGAGCAACGGGTCACACAATCACTAAAGAAGGAATATCAATATACAATTTAATGGATGAAGCAACCTTAGACAAAATCGCAGAATCAACCGGAGAGAAGATCTGGGTAGGATTCATGTCCTTTGGATCACTCTCAGCCGGATTCCTAGGAATATTTATAGTCGTCCGAATTATAAAATTTATCATAGATACCCTTATACACGGGTATACTATCCATGATATGTACGGATGGAGCATACACATTTTAGGAGCTTTATGGGGTTCAGCAACTCACCTCATAACCCACCTAGCAAGGAAAACACCATCCACCGCAGATCCAGAAATAGGACAAGAAACAACACCATCAACCATTAACCCACCAAGCAACGTACCTACTGGTAAAGAAGTAACACCCACTCCAACAATCGAAGACCTAACCAACCGCCTAAGACAAATGCACGGCTCAGCCGTCACATTTGAAACTCAGGGGGGAGGTGTCACATTCCCACCTACGCACAACTTCGACCGACAACCCTGAAAACTTCTTTACCCTTTAAAGATATTGTACCATATATTAGTATATAAGAAACTACCTTACCGACCAAAGATCACGCAAGGCTTACCATACGTAGATTCATACCACACCGAGATAATGTACCAACATATGACACAAGCATACCCTTGCCCGACCTTCGGTAGATATATTACCTATAATCACGCATTTATAATTATACCAACACTTGATCATTAACTAATATTCAAAAGTTCACATATATATATATATTCCAATGATATAATACATATTCCAACCCCTGCAAGAACTTAGTACGGACTACCCTCAGAGTAAACAACCCTAAGCAACTCGAGCAATGACTCATTCAACGATATCTTGTTTTCGCCCCAAAACTATTTACGCATAACTTTAACCAGTCAAAACAAGTGAGTCATGCTCATGCAGCTGCAGGATGTTTACTCAGGATATCGAGTACCATAAATAAGATTAGGAACCAAGTAGTAAAACTGTTTATTGAAACTTGTTATTAGAAACAGCAAATACTAATATCCGGCCAAAACCTATGTGATCAAAATACAAAACAATTAGTCATACGCAGCTGCACAGAGTCCAAGCGTGAGATTGGAATGCGGATTAAACAACAACAACCCCACCACTCTAAGTTAAGATACTATATAAACCCCTACTACTAAAGTAGTTCAGTTCTTTGGTTTAGCTCAGTTCAATCATACGTTCGACTCAGTGCACATCAAACCGCTTACTTCATAAAATTAAGTCCAAGCCACTGTTCTTGCTTAATAAAACCTACGGTTAATATATTCACTAAATAATTAAGTCCAAGCCACTGTTCTTGCTTAAACATAGTAGAATATATCGTGCTTGTAATAAACCGAACTCCTTGGTGAAATAACATATAAAATAAACTTTGTAAACCAAGTAAAAGTGTATTAGTTGTCTTACATCAAAACCCTCAACAAGGTAAATTCGCAACTCAATACATCATATCCTACATATTCTTTAATTCAGGCTAGTTACATATAAATATATAACTCAGCCAAATTAACTAATCCCAAATCAACCAAATTCCATATTTAACTAAGGCTACTGCGGATTCCGAGCCATCACCCAGGCTGGAACTATACTGCTTGGCCGAGTTAATTACCTTACATAAAAATCTTTTCGAGATTAATGAACAGGCTAAGGTTTCGAGACTTTTAAGCCAGCATTAATACTCTTATTGATTAACACGGCTGGTTTTACTAAACCTAGCCAAATCAAATACTCTAATTAGCAGGCTAGAATAAATTCTTAGCCCTAAATAGAAGTCTTTACACCTCAGGCTGATCATTCTAGACAAGCCAAGGGATACACACATATCCCCAGTGTCAAGGCCGAGTCCCCTGTTACTCTGGCCAAACACTAATTCTACCTATTCCTTTCCTCGTAGATGTACGGAGTTGTGGGTCATAAAAAGAGACACCGCGCAGGTAAAAAGGTACGAGAAAGGATCACGAAAGCTATCGCCAGAGATCAACGAATCTATGAGGATCTCTTAGCAAAGAACCCTCAACATACAGAATTAATAGGAGAAGTCATTAAGGAGGCCTACGAGCATACCTCCTACCAATCGGATTCCAGTACAGACACTGTAATCTACGAAAGGGAACCGCCCCTGCAGCAAGACTCAACCATTGGCTACTACACTAGCCAACCAACGCTAAGCTCCACCCATCCAGATATTCCATTGGAGCCAACAGTCGAAAACCACTCCCACCAGTCAGGAGGTCATCCACACGACTACATACAGGAACTACTGTCTTACACCAACCAGGAGTAGGAATACTTGATCACGCCTCCTCAGACAACGGTATACCACTCAGTAGACTTCCAGGGCCCACAGTGCATCATAAGTACCTACGAAACCACCCTTAACCAACAGATTATCAACACCGCACCCGCTGACCATCACCACCAACCCTCTACGCCCAAGATTGTTGAAATAATCGAATTGGATTAAGGAAAACAACGTAAGCATACAATAAAGAACATTCATTTCATTCACAATAAAGAGTGTATATTATTCAAACTACTTTTACTTTTGTAAACCTCCCCGTGGTTCCCGTTCATGTGAACGACTTTATAATAGGAGGTAGATGATGAACCTGAGTTGGGGATCTCTCACGATTTTCCTCAGCCAGTCTGTAACAGTGACTGTCGAACTATCGCTACTCTATACAATTTTTGTGTAGATTTTCCCTTCTATGTGATTTTATGGGAATGGTTCTAGTGTGAACAAATCTGGGTCTGACGACCCAGACGTACAAAAATTGTACGAGAAAACGGAGTATCGGAATCTGTGGTTAATAATATCGCAGCACTCCAGACACCGATTTAATCGATCTAGGACTCAAATGAAAGCTTTTCATGCCCACATCCTAGATTGAACTAGTTTTGACTCGTGTTTGTTGTGAGGTGGAAGAAAAGAATGATAATAATTCGCGGTATAGGTTAGGGTAGTTGCATCTCAGGTATATGGACTCGTTGAGTCTCGCGCGGGAAATTTTTTTTTTAATGTACTTGGCGCGAGACTCTAACGAGTCTCTCAATGATGTAATGATATAATGATATGATGATATGATAATATGATATGATGATATGATGATATGATGATATGATGATATGATGACATGATGATATGATGATGTAATGCTATGATGATATGATGATATCATAATACCATGATATAATGATGATACAATGATATGATGATATGATGATATTATAATATGATATGTCAATATAATGCCATAATAGTATGACACGATTATATGATAATGTAATGATATAATGATATGAGAATATGATGATATAATGATATAATGATATGTTATGATGATATAATAATATAATGATATGATGATATGATGATATGATGATATAATAATATGATGATATGATAATATAATGATATGATGATATAATGCTATGATAATATGCTGATATGATGATATAATGATATGATGATATGATGATAGGATAATATAATGATATGATGATAAAATGACATGATGATATAATTCTATGATATGATGATATGATAATATGATGATATGACGATATCATTTTATGATGCATATGATAATGATGATATGATGATATGATGACATGTTGATATAATGATATGATGATATGATGATTTTATGATATGATATGTTGATATGATAATAAAATGATATGATGACATGATGATATGATAATATGATAATATGATGATATGATGATATCATGATATGATGATATGTTGATATGATAATATGATGATATGATATGGTGATATAATGATGTGAGGATATATTGATATGATGATATGATGATATGATGATATGATGATATGATGATATGATGATATGATGATATGGTGATTTGATATGATGATATAACTATATGATGATATGATGATACAATGAAATTATGATATAATGATATTATCATATGATGACATTTCAATATAATGCCATAATAGTATAACACGATGATATGATGATGTAATGATATGATGATATGAGGATATGATGATATAATTATGTGATGATATGTTATGATGATATAACAATATAATGATATGATGATATGATGATATGATGATATGATGATATGATGATATGATGACATGATGATATGATGATATAATGCTATGATGATATGATGATATCATAATACCATGATATAATGATGATACAATGATATGATGATATAATGATATTATAATATGATATGTCAATATAATGCCATAATAATATGACACGATTATATGATAATGTATTGATATGATGATATGAGAATATGATGATATAATGATATAATGATATGTTATGATGATATAATAATATAATGATATGATGATATGATGATATGATGATATGATGATATAATGATATTATAATATGATATGTCAATATAATGCCATAATAATATGACACGATTATATGATAATGTAATGATATGATGATATGAGAATATGATGATATAATGATATGTTATGATGATATAATAATATAATGATATGATGATATGTTGATATGATGATATCATGATATAATGATATGATGATATGATGATATAATGATATCATGATAATATGCTGATATGATGATATGATGATATGATTATATAATGATATGATGATATGATGATAGGATAATATAATGATATGATGATATAATGACATGATGATATAATTCTATGATGATATGATGATATGATGATATGATGATATGATGACACGATGATATGATGATATAATGCTATGATGATATGATGATATCATAATACCATGATATAATGATGATACAATGATATGATGATATAATGATATTATAATATGATATGTCAATATAATGCCATAATAATATGACACGATTATATGATATTGTAATGATATGATGATATGAGAATATGATGATATAATGATATAATGATATGTTATGATGATATAATAATATAATGATATGATGATATGATGATATGATGATATGATGATATAATGATATTATAATATGATATGTCAATATAATGCCATAATAATATGACACGATTATATGATAATGTAATGATATGATGATATGAGAATATGATGATATAATGATATGTTATGATGATATAATAATATAATGATATGATGATATGTTGATATGATGATATCATGATATAATGATATGATGATATGATGATATAATGATATCATGATAATATGCTGATATGATGATATGATGATATGATTATATAATGATATGATGATATGATGATAGGATAATATAATAATATGATGATATAATGACATGATGATATAATTCTATGATGATATGATGATATGATGATGTGATGATATGATGATATGATGATATGATGACACGATGATATGATGATATAATGCTATGATGATATGATGATATCATTATACCATGATATAATGATGATACAATGATATGATGATATAATGATATTATAATATGATATGTCAATATAATGCCATAATAATATGACACGATTATATGATAATGTAATGATATGATGATATGAGAATATGATGATATAATGATATAATGATATGTTATGATGATATAATAATATAATGATATGATGATATGATGATATGATGATATGATGATATAATGATATTATAATATGATATGTCAATATAATGCCATAATAATATGACACGATTATATGATAATGTAATGATATGATGATATGAGAATATGATGATATAATGATATAATATGTTATGATGATATAATAATATAATGATATGATGATATGTTGATATGATGATATCATGATATAATGATATGATGATATGATGATATAATGATATGATGATAATATGCTGATATGATGATATGATGATATGATGATATAATGATATGATGATATGATAATATAATGATATGATGATATAATGACATGATGATATAATTCTATGATGATATGATGATATGATGATATGATGATATGATGATATGATGATATGATGACATGATGATATGATGATATAATGCTATGATGATATGATGATAAGATGATATGATGATATGATGATATGATGATATGATGACATGATGATACGATGATACGATGATATGATGATATGATGATATGATGATATGATGATATGACGATATCATGATATAATGATATGTTGATATGATAATATGATGATATGATATGATGATATAATAATATGAGGATATAATGATATGATGATATGATGATATGAAGATATGATGATATCATGATATCATGATATGAAGATATGATGATATCATGATATCATGATATGATGATATCATGTGTAACATTGCATTTTGCAACGCGTGTTACAAGTGACTCACGAACCCTTAGACGACCATAGTTACGTAGGGTGAATGCATGAAAGAAGCATGAATGCGTTAGGTTAGCCCCGAGACTAGAAAATCTCCGAGAGGCGACCGTGACCGATCTAAGACTGTCGAATCTATTTCTTATTCTTTTTTTCATTGAGTAGTGACTCTATCGTTCGAAGCCTATTAATTCATACCATATGCGAATTTATCGGACCAGTCGAACCAAATTTTTAAGTCTTCTAACTGAAGCTCACCTCTATCTAGAGCGTGCAAACTTCAGATAGACCGAAAAAAACTGAAGTGCATCATAATTATTTTTCCAAGTAAAAATTCCTTCAGCCCGGGTTTGAACCGGGACCTCCGCATTTGTACTTCGACGCCTTGTCCAAGTAGACCACTGAAGGACTGGAGGAATCTTTACTTGAATTTCATGTTATTGTCATTGACCTTAACATGACAATAACATGAAATTCAAGTAAAGATTTCTCCAGTCCTTTAGTGGTCTAATTGGACAAGGCGTCGCAGTACAAATGCGGAGGTCCCGTTTCAAACCCGGGCTGAAGGAATTTTTACTTGAAAAAATAATTATGATGCACTTCCGTTTTTTTTTTTTTCGGTTTATCTGAAGTTTGCACGCTCTATATAGAGGTGAGCTTCAGTTAGAAGACTTAAAAATTTGGTTCGACTGGTCCGATAAATTCACATATGGTATGAATTAATAGGCTTCGAACGATAGAGTCACTACTCAATGAAATAAACACAGACCTGGGACTAAGAAGGTCAATGACAATAACATGAAATTCAAGTAAAGATTCCTCCAGTCCTTCAGTGGTCTACTTGGACAAGGCGTCGCAGTACAAATGCGGAGGTCCCGGTTCAAACCCGGGCTGAAGGAATTTTTACTTGAAAAAATAATTATGATGCACTTCCGTTTTTTTCGGTCTATCTGAAGTTTGCACGCTCTATATAGAGGTGAGCTTCAGTTAGAAGACTTGAAAATTTGGTTCGACTGGTCCGATAAATTCACATATGGTATGAATTAATAGGCTTCGAACGATAGAGTCACTACTCAATGAAATAAACACACACCTGGGACTAAGAAGGTCAATGACAATAACATGAAATTCAAGTAAAGATTCCTCCAGTCCTTCAGTGGTCTAATTGGACAAGGCGTCGCAGTACAAATGCGGAGGTCCCGGTTCAAACCCGGGCTGAAGGAATTTTTACTTGAAAAAATAATTATGATGCACTTCCGTTTTTTTCGGTCTATCTGAAGTTTGCACGCTCTATATAGAGGTGAGCTTCAGTTAGAAGACTTAATAATTTGGTTCGACTGGTCCGATAAACTCACATATGGTATGTCTTATTCTTTTTGTTCTTTTTTTCTACATTTTCTCTATTATGTGGGAGACATGGCCGATATTTTCGAGTACGAGGCTGAAATCTACAGAGACGGAGGCAACAACGAGGCATTCGACGATAAAGCCCGTCAATTACGCTTCTGAAGGCGAAAAACTGCAGTGGAGTCTACTATAGAAAGAGAGAACGCGGGGGAGTACCTAGGGTACTCAGCTACGAGGGATAACGGTGGTGGAAGAGATTCCCGCCACCCCGAAGAGCCAGCGAACCGCGTTTCTCCTGCAGGAACCGTTATCATCAGAGCAAATTTTGAGTTCAGCGCGGAGCCAAGATCTAAGCGGCCTTACGTGAGGCGATCTAGTGGTCAATACGCAAATTATTAGGCGATCATATGACCAGGGTGCGAACTATAGACACCCGGCGGTCGAAGATCACTCTGCCGTAGGCTTGCCTTGCAGATAGAGCGCCGAGCTCAGTGCTCGCTCTAATTGTAGTTTGTATTATTCCTTTCGAGGCACTTTTCATTGCATTTTGAGTGATTGAGTTCGAGTATAGTGCACCCGTTGCAGCGTAGACCCGAGGGCTCGTCTTCGAGACACCACGAGGCCTTATTTTTGGCTGGAAAACGGTAAGCGTTAGCCAATTTGACTCAAAGTGATTTGAATTCGGCAAACGGCCATTAGCCATCTTGTCTTGTCCGAGCTACGAGGCTTTTAGAGATTTTTGAGAATCAAATTAAGACGACCTCCGATTCGGTAGGCCGCCACCAGTGTCTCACAGCATAATAGAGTTTTGAGTTCCAGTTTTGCGTAATATTTTCGAGTTTTGTGTCGCGTATTAGTCATTCTATAGAGCCATAGGCTTCGCACCCGAGTGCGAGAAAGACAGTCATAGTACGTCACTGTCGCGCTCTCTCCCTCTCACGAGGAGATACAGATCAGTGTTATATTTCGAATTTCGTTTAGTCTTTTTGTTTCGCCTACGATGGCAGAGTTGGTTCAAGTTAATTTTAAGTAATAATTCTGGGAATTAGTTTTGTTAAGGGGGGAAACCAGTTTAGACCGATCGAAAAATCGTCTTTTTTTTTATTGCATGAATCGTTAGTATAACTATTCAAGAATATGTGTTCAAAATTTCAAAGTAAAATTCCCATTAGTTCGAATGCAATGAGCACTTAAGTGACCGCCCGTCGGTTCTGTGAAGAAGCGCACGGTAATTATAACTAATTATAATTAATTATAATTATAATAATAATAATAATAATAATAATAATAATAATAGTAATAATAATAATAATAATTATAATTATAATTATTATTATTAATTATAATTAATTACTGCCTTGAATTTCTCGTTTTCGCTACATTTTATTTCAAACGCGTTTTTCTCGAAACGACTTTTTTTCGACTAGTGTACATTCTAGCTCAAAAAGTTATTGATCAATCGTTCTGAAATTTGGTGTAGATATTCTTTATTCAATTCCACGTAACATGAACCGAATTCGGGGATTATATTGTTATTAAAAATATATTTTTTTATGCAAGAAAGATTAAAAAATATAGTATAAAAACATGACATTGTGTTCAAACACCTCAAAAACATGCAATTTTCAATTTGTTTGATCAAAATTAGGTTCATATTCTTAGAAAATATGTTTTTAATGAAAAAAAAAAATCCTGATGATTACAGATAAAAATTGCGACGTCAGGGATGTACACCAGCCAAATGCTCGGATGGCAATCGCCCATGGACTGCACGCGGTGACTCCACTATTTCCGGCGGAAATCGTTTGAAAAAATTTTAAAGTGTACTTGAAAACATAAATAAAATATCCTCCAAGTTTAAACAATTTGTGATTATTCCTTCCTGTTTAAAAAAAAACATGAAAAACAGCAAAATTTCGACCTCATAAACCGGGTTCCCCCCTTAAGCCTTGCAGGCATATCCCAATCTTTTAGTTGTAAATTTTGTTCCGCGAGGGACGTATTTGTCGAGTTATTTATTTTTTTTTCTTTATTTTGGTTTGTTATTGCTCTCCTACGTGGAAGCTATTAGTTTATTTATTATTGTAAAACTCGTCATTTCTATTTTTCTATTTTATTTGTTTGCTTGAATAAATTTTATTTTCTTTATGACATTCAAATCAACGAGTCGTTAATACGCCACGCTAATCCTTCATTAATCCCGACCCCTCTCCGCGGTACTGACACTAGCCGGCGCTCAAGTATCTGTAGTTCGTATTTTTCTTAGATTTTCAGAAAGTGGCGGTTACACGGGTGGCGCCCAACATTTGATTTAATTATTAATTTTTCGTTGGCCAATTGTCGAGTGGACGGTACTCAGACTAGCTTTCCGGTCTGGTCTGAGGACCAGGAAAAATCCACGTCACACATGATATCATGATATGATGATATCATGATATGATGATATGTTGGTATGATAATATGATGATATAATAATATGAGGATATAATGATATGATGATATGATGATATGATGATATAATAATATAAGGATATGAGGATGTAATGATATGATGATATGATCATATGATATTATGATGATATGATGATATGATGATATGATGATATGATGATATGATAATATGATAACATGATGATTTGATGATATAATACGATTACATGATGCAGAAATGATATGATATGATGATGCGATAATATAATGATATAATAAAAAGATGATATAATGATATGATGATAATATGATATGATCATGTAATAATATTATGATATAATGATATCATGATATGATTATATGATTATATGATGATATGATGATAAGATGATATGATGATATAATGATATGATGATATGTTGGTATGATAATATGATGATATAATAATATGAGGATATAATGATATGATGATATGATGATATGATGATATAATAATATAAGGATATGAGGATGTAATGATATGATGATATGATCATATGATATTATGATGATATGATGATATGATGATATGATGATATGATGATATGATAATATGATAACATGATGATTTGATGATATAATACGATTACATGATGCAGAAATGATATGATATGATGATGCGATAATATAATGATATAATAAAAAGATGATATAATGATATGATGATAATATGATATGATCATGTAATAATATTATGATATAATGATATCATGATATGATTATATGATTATATGATGATATGATGATAAGATGATATGATGATATAATGATATGATGATGTGATGATATTATGATATAATGATATGATTATATGATGATTCGATGATACGATGATATGATGATATGATGATATCATGATATCATGATATCATGATATCATGATATTATAATATGAAGATATTATGATATGACGAGATCACGATATAAAGATATGATGATATGAGGCGGTCTGTCGAAGAACAACCTAAGTGCAATTTGGTAGTTTCGAGAAAAAGCGATTTGAAAATTCAACATTATACTGCTCATCGTTGAATATAACTAATCAAATTTTGCTTATTTATTGCAAACATTATACTGTCGAATAATGGATTTAAAGCATAAAATCTTGAATAAACATTTTTTAACAATATTTTTAGTGACAGTTTATGCAAGAGCACTTAGGTCGTTTTTCGGGAGAACTACTAAAAATATGTTTTATAGCTATAAAAACACGGGAAAAATGTAATAGTAAGAGATTTGTTTATTTAATTTTATTTAAGGATATGAAAAAAAACAAATAATTGTTATTTTTTATTGTTTTCGTTAAATTTTTTTTTTTATTAATTTTTATTTTTTATTAATTTTATTTAATGTTTTTTTTTTTTCTTGTTATTGTTTGTTTTTGTTTTTGTTGTTTTTGTTTTTATTTATTTTCTGTCGAGGGGGAGACTACGCGGGCGATAATATGGTAGGCGCGTGGTTTCAAACACTCACAGTTTGCTCAAAAATTGATTAAATCTTATGAAATTTGGTATATAGATACTTCGTGACCGTGTCTACCTATTAATGCGATCTCCCGAGAAATGACCTAAGTCGCTTTAGGTCGTTCTTCGACAGACCGCCTCATATGCTAATATAATGGAATGAGGATATGATGATATGATAATTTGATGATATGATGATATGATGATATGATAATATGATGATATGATGATATTCTGATGATTATATGATGATATGATCATATGATGATATGATGATAAGATGATATGATGATATGATGATATGATGATATGATGATATGATGATATGATGATACGATGATACGATGATACGATGATACGATGACATGATGATATGATGATATTATGATATGACATAATAATATAATGATACAATGATTTGCTGATAGAATGATATCATAATATGATGATATGATGATATGTTGCTGAAATGATATGATATGATGATGCGATAATATAATGATATAATTAAAAGATAATATAATGATATGATGATATTATCATATGATCATGTAATAATATTATGATATGATATTATGATGATATGATTATATGATTATATGATGATATGATAATAAGATGATATGATGATATGATGATATGATGATATGATGATATGATGATATGATGATATGATAATTTGATGATATGGTGATTTGATATGATGATATAATCATATGCTGATATGATGATACAATGATATGATGATATAATGATATTATAATATGATGACATGTCAATATAATGCCATCATAGTATGACACGATGATATGATGATGTAATGATATGATGATATGAGGATATGATGATATAATGATATGATGATATGTTATGATGATATAATAATATAATGATATCATGATATCATGATATAATGATATGGTGATATTATGATATGATGATATGATGATATAATGATATGATGATTGGATAATATAATGATATGATGATATAATGACATGATGATATGATTCTATGATGATATGATGATATGATGATATGAAAATATGATGATCTGACGATATCATTCTATGATGCATATGATAATGATGATATGATGATATGATGACATGTTGATATAATGATATGATGATATGATGATATGATGATATGATGATATGATGATATGATGATATGATAATATGGTGATATAATAATTTGATGATATGGTGATTCGATGTGATGATATAATGATATGATGATATGATGATACAATGATATGATGATATAATGATATTGGAATATGATGATACGTCAATATAATCCCATAATGGTATGACACGATTATATGATGATGTAATGATATGATGATATAAGCATATGATGATATAATGATATGATGATATGTTATGATGATATAATAATATAATGATATGATGATATGATGATATAATGATATAACGATATGATATGTTGATATGATGATAAAATGATATGATGACATGATGATATCATGATATAATGCTATGATGATATGATGATATCATAATACCATGATATAACGATATGATGAAATGATGATATGATATGATATGATGATATAATGATATGATGATATGATGATCTAATGATATGATGATATGATGATATGATGATGTGATGATATGATGATATGATGATATAATGATATGATGATGTGATATAAGAATATGATAATACAATGATATGATGATATGATGCTATAATGATATGATGATGTGATATAAGAATAAGATAATACAATGATATGATGATATGATGCTATAATGATATTATGATACGACATGATTATATGATAATATAATTCTATGATAATATGATGACTTGATGATATGATGATATGATGACATGTTGATATAATGATATGATGATATGATCATATGATGATATGATGATACAATGATATGATAATATGATGATATGATGATATGATGATATGATGATATGATGATATGATGATATGATGATATGATGATATGATGATATGATAATATGATAACATGAGGATTTGATGATATAATACGATTATATGATGCAGAAATGATATGATATGATGATGCGATAATATAATGATATAATAAAAAGATGATATAATGATATGATGATGCGATAATATAATGATATAATAAAAAGATGATATAATGATATGATGATAATATGATATGATCATGTAATAATATTATGATATAATGATATCATGATATGATTATATGATTATATGATGATATGATGATAAGGTTATATGATGATATGATGATAAGATGATATGATAATATAATGATATGATGATGTGATGATATTATGATATAATGATATGATTATATGATGATTCGATGATACCATGATATGATGATATGATGATATCATGATATCATGATATTATAATATCTCACTAAAAACATCCAAAGATGTAAAAACAGCTGCCAAGTACCAACACGAAAATCACAATTCCTTTATAAGCAAAACGCTTCGCCAGTCTCTGTCGTGAAATCAGGAAAAAAAGCCAAGCACCGAACGTACCCCTGCGATCTTTCAGCGCAAGTCTACGTCGTGAAGTCGGAGTTTCGTGTGAGGATATCGAAACATCATTCCAAGAGCTACGTACTTGGCGGGCACATTCAGTTTTTTTTCTTTGTGTTTGTTGCTTTCGCTTCGGATTGATAGTACTTTATCGTATTTTGTGAAACATTTTTTTTTTGCGACTGTTTTCCATATTGTCTATTCATCAAATCTGGCATCTAAAATACATCGACTGATAGGACACGACTCCTTGCAGTTTTATTTTGTGTTTCGCTGTTTATCCCACAGTTCTTCCGAATTGTGAACAGGTGCTTGTATCGGTACTTGGCGGCTAATAGATGTCTCCAAGTATACCATGTGTCCGGTCGCTGGATACATACACGTCATGAATTTTGCATCGACTGATGAATGTCTGATTTGCACATAACATTGGTTCCATATACACACTTGTTTGAAATGCATCTTCCGATCTTGTGGTAAGACTTTGTCGTGGCAGTTGGAAGATTAGCGCGTGCGAATTTACGGGAATGCTGTAGTGCGGGCGACCTTCGGCGCCCGCACTACAGCACTCCCGTAAACTCGCACGCGCTAATCTCTCAACTGCCACGAATGTGTAGTTGCGAATGATTATTCTTCACAATCGAATGAGGAACAAAATATTTTTTTACCCGACTGCGACAAAATGACCGTATTTCACCTCTGAAATGCGGGTCGAAAGTCATCAATTTCGGACCAGCGGGCAAAAAAGTAGATTGCCGGGCAAAAAAGTGAATTGCCGGGCAAAAAAGTAAATTGCCGGGCAAAAAAGTAAATTTAGCGGGCAAAAAAGTAAATAAATTATTGAAATTTTTTTTTTTAAATTCGAAACTTCAGCAATTATCTGAAAATTTCGGAACTGATCGGAAATGTTCGGCTACACTGAGTGTATCCCGGTGTAGCGAACCAAAAACGTCATTAGTCAATGAATTCGATGAAACTTATAGATATTCTTGTAAAAAAAAACATAATAAAGATTTGTTGAAAATAAATTCATGTTTTAAAAATGCTTTGAAGACATTTAAAATTCGTTTTTCTTTTTTAGTGGGGGGGGGGCTCTGCCCCCCCAACCCCCCGTCGGGGCTTCGCCCCTGCACCCCACTAGGGCTCTGCCCTGGACCCGTTTCGTGATAAGTTATTGGCGACAATATTATATTTGTGCTGTTAGATTGAATACCTTTCATAACTTATATTACATAGCCTATACCTAGATATTGTAGCGTTGTGTCATTTTATCGTAGTCGGGTAAAAAGTAGTATATGCCACACGGGAGGAACGGATTTTCCCCTCGTGTTCGTGCTGCCCTCGCTTCGCTCGGGCAGCAAACCTCGCACTCGGCAAAAATCACGCACTTTCCTCCCTAGTAGCATAATGTACTATTGCACTCAAGTGAGGCCGAACTGCTATAAGGATGGGTTTCAGGTATTGAAATTGATCCTTTCCACTACGTGTATACGCTCGTGCACCTGCACATACGCATGCATCGTGAGCAATATTTTATGACATAGTATAAGGTACACCAAAGCAATCATCAACTGAATTTTATGTTCATCATTATATCAAACTGTCACACTCTATGCTAGTTATAGCATACACGTGTATCCGTATAGCTGCAAGTTTTAGGTTCCATACCGAAATAGCAAAGTAGAGTTTTCTTAATTCGATAGTTTTGCAAGTGAATAAATTCATTCTTCCATAATTAATACTACTTATATACTCGAGCTCTGCGGTATGTCACCTATCATGGGAGAACTTACTGTAGTAACATTGCTCATTGGCTCCATAGTGAGGTATACGTGATTCTAGAGTTCTGAGTCTGATCTGATAATTCAATGACAGTGGAACGAACACGATGTTTATTTATTATATACGGTATTCACGTCTGTGAAGTCATACACATAATTAAGGATACGTAGAAGTATTTTCCGATACGATTATTGGTTGGAATAACTAGTTTTTCAGTTTATTTAATTGCTGTCGCATTAAAAACTCAATTTTCGCGTAAAAAGACGCCGGTTGTCCGTATAGCTCTAAGGAACTGAATGTGCCCGCCAAGTACGTAGCTCTTGGAATGATGTTTCGATATCCTCACACGAAACTCCGACTTCACGACGTAGACTGGCGCTGAAAGATCCCAATTTTCCTACGAATGCCACGCGTCTAAGTATAATATTGGGATCTTTGGAATGGGCGTGGCTTTGAAATTTTAGCCTTCTTTGAGTAGTTCTATTTTCGTCACTAGTTGGCGTATCGAGGTTCTAAGCCCTCTCATTGGTTACTGTAGCCTTCTTTGAGTCGTTCTATTTTCTGCCACTAGTTAGCGTATCGAGGTTCTCAGGTTCCCAATAAGAGCGATTCTGTGAATATTAACGTGCCTAAAAGGTCGGCAAACGGGACAGAATCGCTCTCTGTGTGTACGTACATGTAAGTGGACGTTCTTCGTACGAGGAATTACTCATTCAATTTCAGCGGGGTTACACGTTATTACTTATTATAGTCTGATCATCACAAGAAATACATTTGAAATTTGGGCAAGGAGAGAAACATTCAGTGATGGCCGGTTGCATAAAGGTGGGTTACCCGAACCTTCAAATACCCCGTAGGTAACCCCGCAGATACTACCCGTTCAACCGTTTTTCCATCTGACAGCTGTCATGAATCGCTGTTAACTTCTGACAGTCATGTAGGTTGAACGAGTAGTATCTGCGGAGGTTATTGAAATTTTTGGGTAACCCACCTTTATGCAACCGGGCATGAGAGAAGAACACATTTACTTCAATTGTCAACTGTGACAAACATAAATAATTTATTAAACGGAACTCAATTTTGTCTTATACAGTTTTAACTTAATTTAGCACTTAATCAGTAATTCTTGCGCCATAGCTTGGAAGACTATGTTGCCTTTGACTTAAATAATCACAGTTAGTTAGCATATTACACCAACAAGGAATGACATGTAGTATGGAATAGGTAGATTGAGTCAGTGGTTGTATTTACAGCGGAGGTTGTTTCATACAGATACAGGCCAGTGTGTACGGTTTGAAGTGATTGGTCAACAACTTGTTATTTGAAGTGTATATAAGCTTAAAATGACCCATAATTGCCTAGATGGTTACATACTACAGCTAATTTTCCGGAAAATCAAAAGGTGCTACATAATTTCAAATGGTTTCTAATAATCAATGTAATTTCACCAACAATCTAATGGATAGCATATTTCAAGCTATCAAACGATTCAACTAGATTTTGGAAGATATTAAATGTTCTAACTCATTTCATAGATCTTGAAATATTTTTACTTTACTCAAGCGTCAGAATGCTAAGCATGGGTAACTCACATTTTCACTCCGCCTGAAGTAAAATTTTGTACATTACCCGACCCAGTTGTAGTTATAGTCATCTGATCTCGTGTGATTGCAGCACTCGCCTTTGGCTCGTGCTGCAACCTCACACTGGTCAGAAACAGTTTTACCACACTCGTATTGTAATGTACTCATTTTCAAATCAGTGTGCGAAACTCGATTCCTCATGCCTATTGGAAGTATGCGGGTTGCCCGATTCACACACTTACCTATGTAACAATAATTAAGTTCTCTTCGCTTAAAAATAATTTCCAAGATAATTTTTTCTATCCAACTTTCTCAATTTCTTGTCAAGTTGTGTTGACATACATATGACTGATTGAATGATCGCGTTACCAATATGTCAAATTAACATGACATATTATTTGTAAATAATAAAATTCTATCAAAATCAAATAAGTTCTGCTTTTCTGATATAACTGTGCAAGTTTCGTTTCCATCGATAGACTACGAAGAGGGATATATAGAAGCCTAAGAAACGAGTTATTTTGTCTCTGATTTCTTTATTTCTTTAGTTACGAAGATTTATAAAATTTTATGCTATTGAAAATCATTTCTGAAAGTATTTTGTTTCACGGGGTTAACGTTTAATGGGGGAGCTTTGCCCCCTGCACCCCTACCAGGGGCTGTGCCCCTTGACCCCGTCCACACTCTGCCTCTCGCACTTAGGTATATCGCAATATGCAGTGTGAATTCCTATCGTCTGAACACTTGAAGTAGTGTTGAGGTGGCCAAGAGTCCAGCGTCAGCAATTGTTTCCCAATTTCAACTAGTGCTAAAGCCTGAAACCAATATAACAATTGACAATTTTGTGGTGGCCACCTCAACGCTGCTCTGAGTGTTCAGACGTTAGCAATTCACCCTGTATATACTATACTTCCCTATTTTCTAGAGTTCTTTACAGGTCAAGAATTTCGCACACTGAGTTTAAAAAAATAGTATACGACACTATACTATTATAACACTTTCAATAATCAGCAATTTCAAATATATTAGTCTGTTTGGTAATCAGTTTGCGGTGCTGATGTATAGCTAGATGAAGTTAGTGATTGGTAGGCTGGTAGAAGTTGGTTCATTTGAAGAAGATATGTAGAGTGTTATAACTTTGGAGCAGCTGTGGGGGCTACCTCTGTTTTCGGACATCGTCTTGCCGAAATGTTATGTTCGTCTGTTCCAATGGATTAATAATAGGATAGGAATGGTCCCGGTGACTGTAAAAGATATAAAATAACAAAGAATTGAAGGAGCGATCTCAGTATATTACTACTAATTTTCCTAGCATTTTTATTATTTTAGAGCTATGGGCTGTGGGCTACCTTCGTCTTGGGACGTTGTTTTTTCAAAGTGTTATCTTCGTCTATTCCAATGGATTGATAATAAAATAGAAATGGTCCAGGTGACTATAAAAGATATAAAATAACAATGAATTTAAGGAGAGATTTCAGTATATTACTACCAATTTTCCCACACTGAAAACTCCCTGGCGCAGTCAACAGTATCGCAGCTCGGCTATCAGGCTGAGTCTTGTTACAGCAGCTAATGCAATTTTCAGAGTAGTAGCTGGCACTGGAAGAGTAGCTAGCGCGATGAGGTGATTTGACTACAGCGCCAGGAGTTGAGTGTAGTGACTAAACTCGATTCGAGTATAGTAGCCGCACTTGCGAGCACGCTAGCTGCGCTGGCCTTAGAACGGCTACCACTCTCGACTATATTGCCAACTGCGCCAGAAAGTTTTCAGTGTAGCATTGTTATCATTTTGGAGCTATGGGCTGTAGGCTACCTTTGTCTTGGGATGCTGTTTTGCCGAAGTGTTATGTTCGTCTATTTCAATGGATTGATAATCGGAACCTGTGTTATGGGATGTCGTTTTGTCAAAGTGTTATCCTCGTCCATTTCAATAGATTGATAATAGGATAGGAATGGTCCAGGTGATTGTGAAAGATAGAAAATTACAAAGAATTGAAGGAGAGATTTCAGTATATTATTACTAATTTTCCTAGCATTGTTATCATTTTGGAGCTATAGGCTGTGGGCTACCTTTGTCGTGGGACGCTGTTTTGCCGAAGTATTATGTTCGTCTATTCCAACGGATTGATAATCGGAACCTTCGTTTGGGACGTCGTTTTGTCAAAGTGTTATCTTCGTCTATTCCAATGGATTGATAATTAGATAGGACTGGTCCAGGTGACTGTAAAAGATGTAAAATAACAAAGAATTGAAGGAGAGATTTCAGTATATTATTACTAATTTTCCTACACTGAAAACTCCCTGGCGCAGCCAGCAATATCGCGGCAAGGCTATTAGGCTGAATCTTGCTACAGTAGCTAATGCGAGTTTGAGAGTAGTAGCTGACGCTGAAAGAGTAGCTAGCGCGCTGAGGTGATTTGACTATAGTGCCAGGAGTTGAATGTAGCGACTAAACTCGATTCGAGTATAGTAGCTGCACTAGCGAGCGCGCTGGCTGCGCTGGCCTAAGAGCGGCTACCACTCTCGGCTATATTGCCGACTGCGCTAGAGAGTTTTTAGTGTAGCTTGTTATTATTTTGGAGCTTTGGGCTCTCCAACTCTCCACGTAGGCTACCTTTGTCTTGGGAGGCTGTTTTGCTGAAGTGTTATGTTCGTCTTTTTCAACGGATTGATAATCGGAACCTGCGTTCAGGGACGTGATTTTATCAAAGTGTTATCTTAGTCCATTTCAATAGATTGATAATAGGATAGGAATGGTCCAGGTGGCTGTAAAAGATACAAAATAACAAATAATTTAAGCAGAGGTTTCAGTATATTGCCACTAATTTTTTTAGCATGTGTCATCACAAGGGACTATATCAATTGTAAGGTTCGGAGTAAACAGCAGACTTTGTTCCTAATCAGATCGTTCGTTGTCGGTTCACATAAAGCTTCACCTTCGTCCAGTCTATCGGTTTGGTAATTGAAAAATATTACAGTTCCGTGATTCTGGATCTTGGACGTTAGCATAGCGCCCAACGGTAACTTAGAGCGCCCGTGCTATCGTTGCGCTGCTCCGCGAGTCCCCTTTCACCTCCGTTACCGGCTATATGCTTTGTTTTCCGTTGGCAAATACAAGGTCGCTAAGCAACTTGAACGTTTATCATCGACAATCACCAATTGAACTCAGGCAAAACTCAACGCTGTGATGACGCTAACTAGCAAATGGAATCACGGCCTGAGCCCAAAACGAATGGCTGGCGTTATCGTGGGCGGTAACAACTCCTGAAGACTCCGGTCGATAGTGCCTGATCGGTGGGTAGCGTTATCGTAGAGTCAGGATTTCCTCGTCTTCAATTGTTGATTGTCAAAATATATAGGGGCCGGCGGAGGTGAACGGGGGTAGCAAAGAAACACGAAGATAGCACGGGCGCTAAAAGTCAACGTCGGCGGCATGTTAACGTCAAGAGATCCAGAATTGTCCCTTTGAGATGGTAGGAAACATACAAATCAATAAACAAATAACCAGTCATGCATTTAGTGAAACTAAAAGAAGTTGAGGCTGTTCTATTCATCTATTATTGTGTGAACAAATGTCAAATCTAGTGAAAATCATAACCTTTTCATCGCAATCTTTTTTGCACTTCCTTCGGTCAGTAGTAAAATAATATTTTGCCAGGTTCGTTGGTTTATTCTCTATATTTGAACCCAGCTCAGAGGATCTGTTCCGTGCAATTGCAAGATGCCATCATGCAGTCAATAATTATTATTAATGAGTAATGACAGTCATCGGCATGAAACCACGGTCGTCGCATTATTTCACTCTTATATTATTCACTGATCACTGATTCACTGATATAAAACTATTAGCATGTCCGATAACACATTATATTATTATATAATATAAATATATAACTGTATAATATGATTATATACCCAATTATGAATATTTTAACTGTCAATAACGCGATCCGACAGCCATCCGACGGCCATTTTGATTTCGTCGACCCTTTGTAGTGCACTTGGTAACTTTATTATCACATATCGACCGAGTGCGGATTCCGATTCATGCCAAAATTAATAGGGGGCGAGAATTCAATGGCTTGTAACCACGTTTCGAAGTTCGAGTCGATCCGTGACGCCGTTCGTTCAGAAACGTGAGGACAAGCAAGCGTCTGCGAAAACCAGATGACCAGGAAGAAGAAGAAGAAGAAGATGCATTTCCATCAACTTTGGTGACTAATATGTCAGAAACCAGTGTACCGATTTCGATCTAATTTATACAGCGAAGTCGTGTGGTGGGGGAATATCTGCTGTGTAAATTTGATCGAAAAATATCTACGCGTTCCGAAGTTATGACCCCGTGCTTACAGGTATAAAGAGTTCCCCCGAGAAAATAGTCTCGCGGCTAGCTCTCGCCTGCCTACGGGTACTTGGCGGCGATTCGCTGCCGCGAATCTTGATGAAGAAATTATGATATGACGAGATCACGATATAAAAATATGATGATATGCTAATATAATGGAATGAGGATATGATGATATGATAATTTGATGATATGATGATATGATGATATGATATTATGATGATATGATGATATGATGATATAATGATTTGATGATATGGTGATTTGATATGATGATATAATGATATGATTATATGATGATACAATGATATGATGATATAATGATATTATTATATGATGATATGATGATATGATGAAATAATGATATGATATGTTGATATGATAATAAAATGATATAATAATATGAGCATATGATGATATAATGCTATGATGATATGATCATATCATAATACCATGATATGATGATATGATGAAATGATAATATGATATGATATGATAATATAATGATATGATGATATAATGATATAATGATATGATGATATGATGATGTGATGATATGATGATATGATGATATAATGATATAATGATGTGATATGAGAATATGATAATACAATGATATGATGATATGATGATATGATGATATAATGCTATGATGATATGATGATATTCTGATGATTATATGATGATATGATCATATGATGATATGATGATAAGATGATATGATGATATGATGATATGATGATATGATGATATGATGATATGATGATATGATGATACGATGATACGATGATACGATAACATGATGATATGATGATATGATGATATGATGATATGACATGATTATATGATGACTAGGGGCTCCGCCCCTGCGCGCTTCGCGCGCCAACCCCGCCTCGTCGCTCGCTTCGCTCGCTTCCGAGGCCTCGGCGCTACGCGCCTCGGGCACTCGGCGCTGCGCGCCTCGCTGTTCGGCGCTTCGCGCCTCACTTTGTCACATACCGGGAGACTTACCAATGTCTGAACACTCGTAGCAGCGTGCGTCGAGGTGGCCACCAGTAAAAATCGGTTGGGCTAGTGGAAAATAGGCGAGGCGATGATCTATGAGACAAGTAACAATAGAAGATTCATCAATGGCTGAAAATTTTGTAAAAAATTATGGTCAGCAATTGCTATTGCAATTCAATATATTCGATGTCTTGTTCAACAGTTATTACAAAATTATTGCTCCGAAGTATACTGAAGGTACACGCATGCGTCAATCTACTCGTGCAGCCTGTCAATGACGTCATTGAAATCGTAAGGTAGCATACTGCGACTACTGTGGTTTGTGAAGTGAGGAATTGCAATGAAATAAAAATAGCGGCTTAAACTCGAAAGTGAAAACGAATCACCGTGAATGGAGCGCAGCAGTCAACCGTGTGACGTCACGCTCACCACCACTGGTAATCTACTTCCGAATGCACCCGCACGATATGCAGTCATCAATTTGTATACCAAGCGTGTTTGATTCTCACCAGTATTAAGTTCCCTGATGACTCTTCTGTCTATTTCTTTCTATATGTAACCATGAATGATAGAAGGAGGCATAACGCTGTGATGCTAATTTGATACCGGTCAGAATACTAACATTTATACATATTTATGAATTGATTTTCATTTTTACGGTAGCCTTAAAAATAACTTGAATCGAACAGATAAACTTTACATCTACATATTGACTACATTGACATTTTACAATTTTTTGATTCTTTATTTTATTACATATACACATATAATTTTGATAATATTTGTCGCCGACGCCGAAATCTTCATCATTTTGTTATAGCCCTTGCACTGTAAAATAGAATTGATTTGATTTAATTAAATTATTCAACCTAATTAATTAAACCCTAAAAGCTCAACGCGCACTGTGCCGAAGCGAAGCGAACCGAAGTTTTCAAGAACATGCTTTTATCATAATAATGTTTTTTTATGGAAGTATGCACGCACACTCCTAAGAAAGCATGTTCTTGAAAACTTCGTTTCGCTTCGCTTTGGCACAGTGCGCGTTGAGCTTAATTCAATTTGTTCAATTCTGCGGTATCAAGCCAGGTAAATTTCATTTTTTCTAGTAAATTTGGTCGGTAAACACCTTCAAAAATATATTTTACAAATTCTTTTTCATAGAATAGCAGGTATAGTTATATTAATGTTACATACAAATCTAAAATTAACGCATATTCTATATTTTCTTACCAAATTCTTTCTTCCCGGGCTGCTTCCTCCCGCTCTACCTCAACCGCCGCTGCCATCAATTGGTCATCCAGCTGATCATCTGTGAAATTAATTTATCATATTAAATTCAATTCCTAAGTTCATTAATTCAATGACATTCTAAGTATACTTCCACAAAGCTGTCTCATTTTACCATTTGAATAACATACGATTTTTGTCACTTCGTGGTTCATCTTTTTTTACTACTATGTATGTCAGAAATGTGCGAAATTTTTAATTATTTAGTGCAAAATATTGCAATTAAATGAATATTACCCACGAACGGCCAAAACTCGTATGTTATTCAAGTGGTAAGATTCGACATCATTACGGAGTCACTTATAATTGAGCTGGGATACTAAAAATTCTGGTCCTTTTTTTAACGCGTTTGTAGACATTTTAGCTCGGAGCAGAAATTTTAAAAAGTTAATAAATACTATTCACCTTCAATTTTTTCTCCAACTTCATCAGCCAATTTTTCTGACTGCTCTACTTCCTTTTTCTCTACGAACTCTGCTACCTGTTTAAAATTGATATGAATTAAATTTATCGCAGCCTGTATTTTATGTTATCTTTCATCATTTGACATGAATACTCACGTCTTTCTTTGTCTCGGCCATTTTACTGAATAACTGTTTATAGTTGTTTCATCGTAGTCATGGCATTGATTCATTTGTTATCTGGAAAATCGACGTACAGTAGAACCTCGTTTATCCGGCCTTCGATCAACCGAGACTCCGCGTTATCCGAGGCAACGGACTGATCCGAGCACTCCGCATTAATCGAGGTGTATGCTCGGATAATACGGAAAAACTCGAATAAAACGGATGGAGCCGCTATGCCTATGCTGTACGCGTAAAGTATTTTGCGATCGCTACTATGGTGCTTATACATATGTAAATACTTTAGTGATTAAATTTCATTCTACCGGTTCAAATACACGAAAAATGATTGAAATTTTCGAATTCTTCACTTCTTTTGTGTTATCCGAGTTTTCGCTCATCCGAGGTACCTCCTCCCCACATTACCTCGGATAAACGAGGTTCTACTGTATTGATATATCACACTATGCTTTATATTTATATTTTCAATTATATTATATTCAGTGGTGGCATTAGTATGAATCAGACGACGCGAAGAATTTCATGCGGAAAAACTCGACTACCACTTCGCTGCTGTCCATCAGATCCACTCATCCGCGGCTGATGTTGTTGCTTTTGTTGTCGATTCACCAGCCCCTAGTTGCCAGTGGATGTTCTATATGCTGTCAAGTATTTCAGCTCGTAGTTTCGGGGTGATGACGACCTTTCGTTTAAAAATGTTCAGGATGCGCTGCGTGTCTCGTTTCAGCAACTTCGCACAATTGTTGACCTGTCCATACTGTCTAAGATCTGTAAAATAGTTCTCGAGTTTTTAGTAACATCTTAGGATCGCCAGAAATTTTAGTATGGTGTAGACATAACTTTCATGAACAGATTCCTGAATTTTTTATTTAATTCACTATTTATTTTTTAGAACTGCCTTGAGCAACTGCTTTTGACGCAGATCATGAACTTCATTGATGAGAGACACATATTTGTTGCCGTCTGTTGCTATAGCCTTGTTCTTCGATATCTGTAAAAGATGGTTACGAATTAAGTTATGTTATTATGTTGATAAGTAATTCAATTTAGCGTATCCATTATTCTATTTGATTCTGCGTCATTCGGCATAAACACTCACGTCTGTCTTAGTTGGCTCCATCTGACTGAATGACTGTTTACAGTTGTTCGATCCTAGCCACGGCATTGATTCCTTCTTCTATCTGAAATTCGATGTATCAATATATTATGCTATGCTTCGTTTCTCTCAAATTATACTTTATGCAGTGCCGGCCTTAGTATGAGCTCGGGCTTTGCTATGTTTTTTTTTATGAATTTGCACCTACCTGTTCGAACGACGCTGCACTTACGTGTTTTCGAATTTTCTGCGGAAGAACTGAATTACTAATTCGCTGCTGTCTCTCAGAGCCTTTCTTCCTTGGTTGATATTACTGCTTTTGTTGCAAATCACATGAGCACAAGATGGGGGGATAGGTCCTACAAAATCTTACCAAATCTCATCAAAAGGGAGGTTGGGTCAATAAAAATTCCATGTCAACATTTAAATTCTAAGAATATACATTACATTTTTTTATTACTGCGCGTATATTAGTATGTTCATATATTGTACCTAAGTTTCGATGCAAACTAAATCGAAGGTATTTTTATCTACCGATAATACATTCTCATTCACGAATTTTTGATTTAATAATTTGCATGTTATTATTATTATTATGTTATTATTATTATCATTATCATTATCATTATTATTATTAATTAATAATTATTATTATTAATTATTATTATTATTAATTATTATTATTATTATATTATCAGTGTTTCGTTTATTTACTGTTGCGTTTGTCATTCAGCCTTTACTTTCCGTTATTCTTCTTGCGCAAGTATCTCTTTGTATACAATATTGTATATCTCTTTATCGCTTTTCGTTTGAATTTTTATTCCGTTTCTGGACCTACATCTTGACAGTGCAACATAAAGTTGTCCATGCCCAAAAAGTGGTCTATCTATGTAAAGACCAACAAAATCAAAGCTTTGTCCTTGTGCTTTGTTTATAGTCATAGCGAACGCTAACCGTACCGGGAATTGTCTTCTGTAGAGTACAAATGGCATGTCCGTGTCATTTCTTGTGTCTAATTTTATACGTGGTAACTCCACAATTTGCCCCCTTTTGTCTCCAGTTAGTAGTTCAGCTATAAGTATCCGTGAATGAAGTGCACGAACAACCAACCTTGTTCCGTTACATATGCCATCAGATATTGACAAATTTCTTAATGACATTACAATAGCGCCAACTTTCAATTGTAAATCGTGTGGTGGTAAACCTGAAGGTGTTAAGCTGTTGAGATATTCTATTGGGTATCGTAAAGTGGCCTCTTCGTCAAGCGTTGCATCAGCCGTGTCTATTCCTTGCAGTGTGGCGTAATCAATGCTCCGCGACTCGAGTAGTTCGCCTTCCATTCTATGTAGAATTTCTGTATTCAGCTTATTTACTTCTACATTTTTTGGTGCTAGAATTGCTCTGTTTGTTAATTCGTGACTCGTAATATTCTGTGGATATAAGTCTCCAATAAGGTCTTTACTCTTCATCTTCTCGTCCGGCGAATGATATTGAATTTCGCCATTACCTATGTCGAGAAGCCATTTTGAAAATGAAATTGCATCCTCTGTTGCTCGCATGTTTTTATACAATTTGAGTTTAATAAATATATTCCACAGAACTGAGTATTTAATTGTCTCTTCTAGTATTTGTCTTTTTCCTCCCCGTTTTACAATTGGCAAAACTTGCCTAAAGTCTCCGCCAAGTATTATTGTTTTTCCACCAAACGGTACTGCACATCGCATAATATCTTGCAATGTTTTGTCGATTAATTCGAGAGCACGCTTCGGGATCATTGAACATTCGTCCCAAATAAATACATCAATTGCAGTCAATTTTTTCTTCAATAAAGGATTTGTGAAAATTGTTCCCGTTTCTGGTAAAGTTAGTGGCAGATTGAATGTTTTGTGAGCAGTTGTTCCACCAGGAAGAAGGATAGCTGCTATACCTGTCCACGCTACACAGGCTACTGTTTTTCCAATTGATTTAAGAACATAATATAGCGCGGTGTAAACAAATGTTTTACCGGTTCCTCCCGGACCGTCTATGAAGAAACATTTGCTATTTCCATGATTTTCTGTCGTGATTACGCTCATTATTTTGTTGAAAACTATTTGCTGATCTTCATTGAATCTCTCAGTCATCTCGTTACCTTTAATTGCAAATGTCTCAGCACTTTCTATATTTTCATCGTCGTGGTCTTCGTCTATCACTCTGTCTGGTATTGGAAGGCCAAACTCTTCACAGGTTCTGCTTTCAGCACGAAGAAGCCGGTCTATTTCATATAGAGCTCTGGCTTCTGGTAGGTCATGGAAGTCTTCGCCCAGATCCTTCTTATATCTGTACCAAATATCTATTGCATTTGAGGGCATTTCTCCTATTAAATACCACACGAAAAAGTGTCTCAATCGATTGGGCATAAGTATTGATACAGCTTCATCAAATATTTTGTATGCTTCATCGTTCGTTTCAGTCAATCCCATTGCTATAGCAGTATCTCTAAATGTATCATAAACTATACCATCAAAGGTCCTCAAGTCTTCGAAACACTTCGCATTTTTCGCCCGACCTAGAATAAGTTTTAAGTGGAATCTCTCTGAATCTCGTGGTGATACGTTTGTTATTCTGCTAACCACTTTGCATGAAATTTTGCGTCTTCTCCATGACTTTGTGTTTTCATTGAATGTGAAGTGATCCGGTGTGTCTGGATATGACAAACTTCTAGCTGTTTCATCTATTATGTTCAACTCAAGCCATGCTGTTAAATGAGTTTTCCACTTTTTATCATTTGAAACTGCCTCGACTTCATTTCCTTCCTCGAAAGTAGCGTACTGCTGTCCCGGCAAATGAACTGGTAAACGTATCACCGCGTGACTTCTCCCATGCATTGGTATCTCTGATAATCTCCAAGCTGCTTCCGCTGGCGAAACATAACGTGTGTCGATATAATCCTGTATTTCGTCAATCACTTGGCTTTCTTCTCTACTTGCGTTTACTCTGTCTATCGTTACTCGTACACGATCGTGTCCTTTGTGAATATATTTCCAAATGTATTTCACTCCCATTATCGACGCGCAATATTCCACATTAATGTGACAATCATATTTTACGCTTATGTATGGATTGTATGGCACTACCATACTGTTGTCAACTCTGATCAGCCTTCCGTTCACTCTATTTTGGTAGTAATGCATTTCGCTAACGTTGTTCCTTCTGCGATACATGGGCTTACCTCCACTTATCATGTTTGTTTCTTGCGTAAATATTTTTGGAAATTTTTTTGTACACACCTTTGTTTCCGGATTCCAGCATGGAACTTTTTTTGTATGTGGCCCATGTAGCATATGGGTCATGACAGTTCGATAAAGCGATGGACAATTTTCTTTATCTGGAATTTCCGCAGATATAAATCTATCTATTGCCTCTGGACTGAGAAGCTTATCTTGGTTACTTAGAATAAACAGTATGTGAGCATGTGGTAGCCCCCGCTTCTGGAATTCTATTGTATAAACATAGCCTTCAATTTTTCCAAATACTGAACCACTGTAAATTTCAGTTATTAAACGCTGTAATCGAATATTAAATATCCGACAAGTTATGGTTGGAATATCCATGGCAGTTGTCCCCGGAGGAAAGTCTTGCAACACTCTTTTTATCTCCTTCCACTTCGGATTGCAGGTTATTGTGACGAATAGATCTGGACGACCGATCTTTCTTGTTATTGCGATTGAATCCTGATAATGCTGTTGCATGTTGCGCATACTCCCCGAAAATGTTGACGGTAGAATCATCGAATTACCAACACGAGTCATATTAGATGTATTTGCGATGCTATTTTCTATGTGATCTGTTATGCCTCTGTAGCATTCAACACGTAATTGCTTCTGATTATTTCTTAAATAGAGTAAACGCTGTGATTCAACTGTCAAGTATGCGTGGATTACATAGTGCTGTGTCAATCTCCCACTCCGTAGCAATGGGTTTGGAGGTTCGCACGGACGTAATGCCAAACGATATCCGTAATATTGTACAGGTGAGATAGTTTTTTTTGTAAGAATGTGTTTCATGTTGTAGCTCCATCCTAAATCACCTCTTGGAAATAACAATGGAAATGTCATCGGATCTACATGATGCGATGACTTTGGTATATAACCAATCGTTTTATCTTGCTTTGGAGAAATTTCTACTTCAACATCTGATGAAATGGACCCATCTTTCGAAACAATGATTGCAGCAACTTCTCCACACGACGGTGTATTATATCTTCGTTTATCATCATTACCTAATGAAATAAATCTCAATACAACCTGATGTTCTCCTTCGATATATCGCTGATGAAGTGTCTTGAAATTTGTCGCATACGGATTTATTTTATTGATTATCTGTCCAATTTTGGTCAATACATCAACTCTTCTCAAATCATTCCTGCGCAATTCAAGTTGAGCTTGTTCATCATAGATGTATATCTGTCCATATCTTGCTGTACTGTTGCTATCATTTTCTAAACTGGTTGAAACTTTATAGCTGACATCTCCAAGTATTTTCATTACATAATTTCCATGATTTCCTAAATCGACCGTAGTGCAATTGAAGGATGCAAAAGCAAATGCATCGTTATATGACCGTATCATTTGTCTGAAATGTTTGGAAACTTCGTCATTACCCTCTCTCATGATTTCCAGCTCGGATGGGTATTGCGATATCGGTGGAAGTCTTATTTTCCCTCCATGGCAACAATTATTTTTGGCTCTACCTGGTTCTTTTTCAAATGAAACCGCCTTGCAATCGCAGCATGCTATCTTCATTTCACCGATATCTAATGGCTCAACTCTTTTATATATATCATTCCTTATATCCCCATGGTATTTTAACGTCATTGGCTTCCGCGTTCTCTTATATATATTCTGTTGTTCCATTTTTTTTACACTGTCTGTGAGTTTTTCCGGATCTTCATTCAAAATTAAAATGGTCTTCTCATCTGTATTCTGTTCTGCCATTTTTTCTACCGCGCTGATAATTTTTACCTTTTCTATCTTGCAATCATCCACATGTTTCATGTCTTCCAATTCTTCTGAACTAAACCGCATCTTTTTTGCATTGCTGTGCTCGTGCTGATTTTTCGAACATTCTGTTTCTTTTCTATTTCCTCCCAAGACTTTCAGTTGATCCACGTCTCGTAACTCCTTGTCAGTAGCTAGTATACTAATTTCACTATTTATTTCTAATTTGTCATTTAGTAATAGATTTACTTGTACTTCTTCTACTTTTCCAGCATCTGTACCTCGATCTGTACCCATCTTTTTTACTTTACGAAGGTCACGTTGTCTTTGATTCCTTCTAATTCTCTTTTCTTCTTCATTCATTTTCTTCGGTCGCCCTTTTTTAACCACCGATGACTCGTCTGTTTCAGATGTGCCACACTCGTTTCTTCCTGAAGTTTTCGAATCTAACCGTACCTCTTTGATGTCGGTGTGTGCCTCCCGGTTGTTCTTTATAATTTTTCTCTCTTCTTCGGTTTTCTTTATTATGTTGCCTTTTGATATGAAAGGAAAACACACTTCTTCGACGCTTCTTATGGTTGGCAATTTTCTCTTCCTTTTTTCTATCCTTTCTTCGTTAAACTTTTCAAAAACATCATAATGCCCACTATCTCCGTTACCGGTATACAACAGTGCAAAGTCATGTGACCTTCCTAGCTGACTATCATAATTTATACAATGATAAGTATTATTATTTATGTAAACTTTGAAATTTACCTTGAATATCGATGCAGCTGCAGTCAACTCTACTTCACCGGCGTAAACGCCATTCTTACCCATATGTACTCCATACTCTTCTGCTGACCTTATGGAAACGCCATGTGACTCGTCACCAATGATGTAATCTCCATAACTATCCCAATGTTGCAGTATGAATGTAACGATGGTCAATCTTATCTCCTGATGCCTATCCTGATGTTTTGAGAGGCAATACGACAGGGCGCGAAAAAGACAATTCCCATCTGGTTTCATCTGCACTACCTTTTTCTCCATTTTTTTTTTGTAGACAAATAATATTTTTCTTACGATTTGGCAATTACTCACAGTGAATAACCGATAAAATAATATTTTTATTTGATCTGTCAATTGCTCACAGTGAACAACTGTCATTCGCCGTAAAAACAACAGACAAACAAAAAACAGCGTGAAACGCCTGATGGCATGCAACCCGACAGCATTATGCGACTCATCGCGCTCGTCTGTTTTTCGTCTAGATTTTTTTATTATATAGAGGGATATAATTCTATGATAATTTTATGACTTGATGATATGATGATATGATGATATAATGCTATAATGATATGATTATATTTTGATATGATGATATAATAATATAATGATACAATGATTTGCTGATAAAATGATATAATAATATGATGATATGATGCTGAAATGATATGATATGATGATGCGATAATATAATGATATAATTAAAAGACAATATAATGATATGATGATATTATGATATTTTCATGTAATAATATTATGATATGATAATATGATGATATGATTATATGATTATATGATGATATGATAATCAGATGATATGATGATATGATGATATGATGATATGATGATATGATGATATGATGATATGATGATATGATGATATGATGATATAATGATATGATGATATAATGATATGATGATATAATGCTATGATGATATGATGATATAATGATATCATTATATCATGATATGACATGATATTATAACGACACAATGATATGCCGATATAATGATATTTTGATATGATGATTTGTTAATATGATGCTATAATGATATGATATAATGATGAGATAATATAGTGATATGATAATATGATGATATAATGATATGATGATATGATGATATGATTATATGATAATATGATGATATGATGATATGATGATATGATGATATGATGATATTATGATATGATGATATGATGATATTATGATATGATGATATGATATAATGATGATGAAATGAGATGATGATATGATGATATAATGATATTAAAATATGATGATACGTTGATATAATGATGTGATGATATAGTAATATGATATGATAATATAGTGATATGATGATATGATGATATAATGATATTATAATATGATGATATGATGATATAATGATGTAATGATATGATAATATGATTATATGATTATATCATGATATTGTAATATAATATGATATGATGATATGATGATATGATGATATCATGATATTATACTATGTTGAGATCATGATATGATGATGTAAAGATATAATAATATGCTAACATAATGGAATGAGGATATGATGATATGATAATTCGATGATATGATGATATAATGATATGATAATATGATAATATGATGATATGATGATATGATGATATGATATGATGATATTATGATATCATGATAATATTATATGATAATATTGTGATATCATGATAATATAATATGATGATATGATGATATGATGATATGTTGATATGATGATATGATGATATGATGATATGATGATATGATGATATGATGATATGATAATAAAATGATATGATGAAATAATAATACCATGATATAATGATATGATAAAATGATGATATGATATGATATGATGATATAATAATATGATGATATGATGATATGGTGATACAATGCTATGATGATATGACAATATGATGATATAATGATATGATATGATGATATGATGATTTGATGATATGATATAATATGATAATATAATGATATGATGATATGATGATATCATTATATGATGATATGACATGATATTATAACGACACAATGATATGCTGATATAATGATATTTTGATATAATGATATGTTAATATGATGCTATAATGATATATCTAATATGATGATATGATTATATCTAATATGATGATGAGATAATATAGTGATATGATAATATGATGATATAATGATATGATGATATGATGATATGAAGATATGATGATATGATCATATGATGATATGATGATATAGTGATATGATAATATGACGACATGATGATATGACGATATGATAATATGATCATATAATGATATGATAATATGATATGATGATATAATGACATGATGATATAATGATATAATGATATGATGATATAATGCTATGATCATATGATGATATTATGATATGATGATATGATGATATGATGATATGATGATATGATATGATGATATGGTAATGCAATGCTATGATGATTTGATGATATGATGATATGATAATTTGATGATATGATGATCTGATGATATGATGACATGATAATATGATGATACAATGATATGATATGATGATATGATGATTTGATGATATGATATAATATGATAATATAATGATATGATGATATGATGATATCATTATATGATGATATGACATGATATTATAACGACACAATGATATGCTGATATAATGATATTTTGATATAATGATATGTTAATATGATGCTATAATGATATATCTAATATGATGATATGATTATATCTAATATGATGATGAGATAATATAGTGATATGATAATATGATGATATAATGATGTGATGATATGATGATATGAAGATATGATGATATGATCATATGATGATATGATGATATAGTGATATGATAATATGACGACATGATGATATGACGATATGATAATATGATCATATAATGATATGATAATATGATATGATGATATAATGACATGATGATATAATGATATAATGATATGATGATATAATGCTATGATCATATGATGATATTATGATATGATGATATGATGATATGATGATATGATGATATGATATGATGATATGGTAATGCAATGCTATGATGATTTGATGATATGATGATATGATAATTTGATGATATGATGATCTGATGATATGATGACATGATAATATGATGATACAATGATATGATATGATGATATGATGATACAATGATATGATATAGTGATATGATGCTATGATGATATGATGATATGATAATATGATAATATAATGATATGATGATATGCTGATATAATGTTATGATGATATGATTTAATGATATGACATGGAGATATAATATAATATATATATTGTCATGTCATATCATAATAATAATATATGATAACATGATGATATGATGATATATTAATATGATGATATGATGATTATATAAAATGATAATATGATGATATGATGATATAATGATATAATAATATGACGATATGATATGACGATATGATGATATGATACTATAATGATATGATGATATAATAATATGATATGATGATATAATGACATGATGATATGATGATATAATGATATGATGATATGATGCTTCAATTATACAGGGCGATTCAGTTTGCGCGCACCATTTGGTAATGGTAGATTCGTTGGAAAATTCTAAGACTAATTTTCCTTTACCAAAAAGTCTTGGGTCTAATGGTTTTCGGGCTATAGAAGATCTTAGTCCACCAATGACAGAGCCCACAGCTGCTCAAGTTAGGGCCGGGTCTAAAGTATAAGACTAGCAGTGCCCGTGGCAACTCGATTTCCAGTGAAATAAAAATAAATGATTCAATCTAGTGATAAATTTAAGTTACAGTATTTTCGCCAGAGGTCACCAGGAGTTGTCTTCATTCAACATACGCTTTCGTTATTTGTGACCAGGACCACCGTTACGTCGGCTTCGTCCTCGGGGTCGACCACACCGTCGTTTTCGTCCTCCAGGTTTACCGATACGTAGTTTTCGTCCTCCAGGTCGGCCGCACCGTAGTTTTTGTCCTCCAGGTTCACCGCTACGTAGTCTTTGTCCTCCAGGTCGACCGCACCGTAATTTTCGTCCTCCTGGTCAACCGCACCGTAATTTTTGTCCTCCTGGTCAACCGCGCCGTAGTTTCGTCCCTCTAAGACTACGGCACCGTAGTTTCCGCGCTCCAAGTTTACCGATACGTAGTTTTTGTCCTCCAGGTCGACCGCGGCGTAGTTTCCTCCCTCCAAGTCTACCGCACCGTAGTTTTTGTCCTTCAGGTTCACCGACACGTAGTCTTTGTTCTCCAGGTCGACCGCACCGTAATTTCGTCCTCCTGGTTCTCCTCCTTGCTCCTGGCACCGTAGTTTCGTCGCTCTAAGTCTACCGCACCGTATTTTTTGTCCTCCGGGTCTACCGCACTGTAGTTTTGTTCCTCTGGGTCGACCGCACCATAGTTCCCTCCCTCTAAGTCTACCAAATGGTAGTTTTCGTCATACAGGAACACCGCACCGTAATTTTCGTCCTCCTGGTCAACCTTGCGTAGTTTTTGTCCTCCAGATCGATCGCACTGTAGTTTTGTTCCTCGTAACTCTATTTTTGGGGGTTAACTCGTATCTCAGAAATTCGCTGAAAAATTAATTGATCAATCAATTGATTATTGTTTCTGTCCAAGGATCAATCACCTCTAGTTTTTATACAAAGAATTATTATAAACTACGGTGCGGTCGAGCTATCGGACGGACACTATGGTGCGGTGGGCTTAGAAGACGTACACTACGCAGCGGTAGACTTGGAGGACGAGAACTACGTAGCGGTGAACCTGGAGAACGAAAACTACGGTGCCGTAGACTTAGAGGGAGAAAACTACGGCGCGGTCGACCTGGAGGACGAAGCCGACGTAGCGGTAGACTCAGAGGGACGAAACTACGGTGCGGTTGACCAGAAGGACGAAAACTACGTATCGGTAAACCTGGAGGACGAAAACTACGGTGCGGTAGACTTAGAGGGAGGAAACTACGGCGCGGTTGACCAGGAGGACGAAAATTACGGTGCGGTAGACTTAGAGGACGGAGACTACGTATCGGTTAACCTGGAGAACGAAAACTACGGTGCGGTAGACTTAGAGGGATGAAACTACGGTGCGGTTGACCAGGAGGACGAAAATTACGGTGCGGTAGACTTAGAGGACGGAGACTACGTATCGGTTAACCTGAAGAACGAAAACTACGGTGCGGTAGACTTAGAGGGATGAAACTACGGTGCGGTTGACCAGGAGGACGAAAATTACGGTGCGGTCGACCTGGAGGACAAAGACTACGTAGCGGTGAACCTGGAGGACAAAAACTACGGTACGGTAGACTTAGAGGGAGGAAACTACGGCGCGGTCGACCTGGAGGACGAAAACTACGTATCGGTAAACCTGGAGGACGAAAACGACGATGCGGTCGATCCGGAGGACGAAGCCGACGTAGCGGTGATCCTGGTCACAAATAACGAAAGCGTATGTTGAATGAAGACAACTCCTGGTGACCTCTGGCGAAAATACTGTGACTTAAATTTATCACTAGATTGAATCATTTATTTTTATTTCACTGGAAATCGAGTTGCCACGGGCACTGCTAGTCTTATACTTTAGACCCGGCCCTAACTTGAGCAGCTGTGGGCTCTGTCATTAGTGGACTAAGATCTTCTATAGCCCGAAAACCATTAGACCCAAGACTTTTTGATAAAGGAAAATTAGTCTTAGAATTTTCCAACGAATCTACCATTACCAAAGGTGCGCGCAAACTGAATCGCCCTGTATGATGATATAATGATATGATGATATGATGATATGATGATATGATGATATGATGACATGATGATATGATGATATGATGATATGATGATATAATGATATGATGATATGATGATATGATGATGTGATAATATGATAATATAATGATATGATGATATGCTGATATGATGTTATGGTGATATGATTTGATGATTTGTCATGGAGATATAATATAATATATATATTGTCATGTCATATTATATTGATTATATATGATAACATGATGATATATTGATATGATGATATGACGATTACGTAAAATGATGATATGATGATATAATGATATGATGATATGACGATATGATGATATGACGATATGATAATATGATAATATAATGATATGATAATATGACGATATGATGATATGACAATATGATAATATGATAATATAATGATATGATGATATGATAATATGATATGATGATATAATGACATGATGATATGATGAAATAATAATATGATGATATAATGCTATGATTATATGATGATATTATAATATGTTGATATGATGATATGATGATATGATGATATGATGATATGATGAAATGATGATATGACGATATGATGATATAATGATAATAGGCTATGATAATATAATGATATCATGATATTATACTGTGATGATATTATGATATGATGATATGATGATGTAAAGATATAATAATATGCTAACATGATGGAATGAGGATATGATGATATGATAATTTGATGATATGATGATATAATGATATGATAATATGATGATATGATGATATGATGATATGATAATATGATGATATGATGATTTGATTATATGCTGCTATGGTGATATGATGATATTATGATATGATGATACAATGATATGATAATATGATCATTTGATCATATGATGATTCGATAATATGATGACATGATGATATGATGATATGATGATATGAAGATATAATATTATAGTAATATGATGGAATGAGGATATGATGATATGATAATAAAATGATATGATGATATGATAAAATAATAATACCATGATATAATGATATGATAAAATGATGATATGATATGATATGATGATATAATAATATGATGATATGATGATATGGTGATACAATGCTATGATGATATGATGATATGATGATATGATAATATCATAATATGATGATATGATGATATGACATAATATCATATAATGATATTATAATATGATGATATGATGATATGATGATATGATAATATCATAATATGATGATATGATGATATGACATAATATCATATAATGATATTATAATATGATGATATGATGATATGATGATGTAATGATATGATAATATGATTATATGATTATATCATGATATTGTTATATAATAATATGATGATATGATGATATCATGATATCATGATATCATGATATTATACTATGTTGAGATCATGATATGATGATGTAAAGATATAATAATTTGCTAACATAATGGAATAAGGATATGATGATATGATAATTTGATGATATGATGATATAATGATATGATAATATGATGATATGATGATATGATGATATGATATGATGATATTATGATATCATGATATTATAATATGATGATATGATGATATGTTGATATGATGATGTGATGATATGATGTTATGATGATATGATGATATGATTATAAAATGATATGATGATATAATGAGATAATAATACCATCATATAATAATATGATAAAATGATGATATGATATGATATGATGATATAATCATATGATGATATGATGATATGGTGATGCAATGCTATGATGATATGATGATATGATGATATGATAATATCATAATATGATGATATAATGATATGATAATATGATGATATAATGATATGATATGATGATATGATGATTTGATGATATGATATAATATGATAATATGATGATATGATGATATGATTATATAATGATATGATGATATAATGCTATGATGATATGATGATATGATGATTTCATTATATGATAATATGATGATATGACGATATGATGATATCATGATATTATACTATGATGATATAACGATATGATGATATGATGATATAAAGATATATTAATATGCTAACATATTGAAATGGGGATATGATGATATGATAATTTGATGATATGATAATATAATGATATGATAATATGTTGATATGATGATATGATGATATAATGATATGATGATATCATGATATTATAATATGATGATATGATGATATAATGCTATAATAATATGATATGATGATATGATGATATAATGCTATAATGATATAATGATACAATGAGATGATGATATGATTATATAATCATATAATGATATGAAAATATGATGATATAATGATAAAATGATATAAAGATATGATGATGGGATGATATAATGATATGATTATATGCTAATATAATGATATTATAATATGATGAAATGAAGATATAATGCTATATTGATATGATTTGATGATCAGATCATATAATGATATGATGATATGATGATATGATAATGTGATGATATGATGATGTGATGATATGATGATATGACAATATCCTGCTATTATGATATGATGATATGATGATATGATGATATGATGATATGATGATATGATAATATGATAATATGATGATATGATGATATGATGATATGATTATATGATATGATGATATAATGATATGATGTGTAACGGGTTTTCCTGGGGCTCGGGTACCCCGGAATAATTAAGCCGAATACAAACCGGACCCAACCCGTTGGTAAGGGATGTCGTTGGGCGCCAGACTTCGTCGGAAGTCCTCTCTTTCTCTCTCGCTGGGACCCTCTGGCTAGCTACTAGTGATAGAGGGATTTCGTGGGGGCGAGAAATAATGACACCATATATAATAGTACTTAGCTTTATTCAAAAAAACGAAAAAAAAAGAAAAGGTGGCGAATTATCCAACACGCCCGCTACCTGGCGTAGGTTATATTTTATAATATTGACTCTACTTTGGCTATTTCAATTATTTACACGAAGGCGACGATCGTCTTAGACGGTCGCTGGCTCTCCCTCTCTGGCTACTTGACAGTCAGCTGTCACTGTAGCGAGATTGCGTGCCTCTCTCTTTGTCTCTCGGTAGACTGACGCGGCGCGCTGTCCAGCGGCGGCGGAGGGGCGGAGGGGATGGCTAGGGAAGCGACGAAACTCTGACTCGTAGCGGCAACGTGCTTGGCGTGACGTCAGCAGTCCGTGGCTCTATGGCGTCGGCGCGATCTCGGTGAATATCGGCGCAGCGGTTACCACAACTGGCACGGCTCTACGCACGACAAACAACACGTGACTCCGTCCTGGCTATTTTATATCCAACGGTTCGCTAGAACGACTAGACTTGAGCACAGGATCGGTTCGAGGCTTTTTAGGGTTTTTTTGGGGAGTTCACGGGTCTTTGACTAGAGATCAGCCCTAGTCAATCTCCGGTGACTCGTCACTCACACACACACACTCACTTTTCACTCACTCACTTAAACTACTATCTTAAAATTACTCTCTCTCTCTCTCTCTCTCTCTCTCTCTCTCTTTCTGGCTTCTCGCCGGTCTCAACACTTGGTGCTTCGTACCGCACGCAAAGGCAGACTGACTCTACTTTCCGCTAGGGATGGTTATCCTCATTACCACCTGTCCGGCGAGCGTTGACGACTATCGGTCGGCTGTTAGCAGACGCCTGTCGCCAATATGGCTCCGCGGGACACGGCAGCAAGGGTTTAAACCACGGAAATCGGAGTTTTGGCACTCGGTACGTGCGTAAGGCTGGTAAGGAGGAGGTCTTAACGTTTTGCCACGTTACAGATGATATGATGATGTGGTTATACAATGCTATGATAATATGATGATATGATGATATGATAATATCATAATATGATGATATGATGATATGATAATATGATGATATAATGATATGATATGATTATTTGATAATTTGATGATATAATGATATGATAATATGATGATATGATGATATGATGATATAATGATATCATGATATCATGATATTATAATATGATGATATGATGATATGATGATACGATGATATAATGCTACAATGATGTGATACGATGATATGATGATTTGCTAATATGATGATATGATGATATGATGATACGATGATATAATGCTACAATGATGTGATATGATGATATGATGATATGATCATATAATGATATTATAATATGATGATATGATGTGTGACGTTGCACTTTGTGCAAGCGTCCCAGGGACTACCAAACGCGATAACGAATGTGCACGGTCGGCAGGCTACCCAGGAAGAGCTAAGACAGAATTAGGCAGGGTATCATATTTCTAATCCTCTTTTGTTTGTATTACTTTTTTTCTATGAAAATTGTACTTCGCGCCTCGGCGCGCAACGGAGTCAACATCCACCGAGGGAACACCTTCCCCAGGCTCGCCAGAGTTGCATTGACGATGGCTTTATTGTATAAAAACTGGATGCCGCGATGACAGCGTATAGGGCTGAGCGAATCAAGTAACTCATTACAGCCTCCTTCATCGACGACTATTCAGCCTGGAGCTGAACCAACGAAAGACCATCTACCCTCCTGATTATCGTACCGTCAACGTGTTAGCCAAGAAAGCTCACGAATATCGTCTCGACAACGAGCAGCTACCTCGTGTGAGGAGGTATTGATAACCTTCCGCGACGCCAATGGTGCAGCCAAGGCGAAGATCCGGTTTAGGATCGCCGTAACTGCAGCCAGATCCTCCAGCCAGGAATACTTTTTATGAGTGGACAACTGGAGAGCCCCTCCGAGTCACCGACAATCAGGGAGTAAGAAAACTACGATAACAGGAACACCGGTCGTCTCAAAGACTGACACAACTCCGTTGCAACACGATTTCGATTTTGAAATTAGCGCGCCTTAGTCCGTCCGACGTCCAGAAAACAGCTGAGATCGCTGCCAGGACGCGGACGAGTTACGATCCAGATCTAGAAGAAAGCATAATTCCGTCAGCGGGATCCTAGGGTGAGACGCAACAACTGTCCACTAGATCCGCCTCACTTACGTTGCCTAATTAGGCCAATCACAGGAGCACATGAGTAAGTTCGCAACTCATCACCTAGCGAGCCAAAGGAAGCACCAAGAATCCGTCTCTTCTACGTTCGACTGTCGACTGTGACACACGCACTTCCTTATCGTCTCGTCTCGAGTTTTCGTTTATAGTGTTCTTTGTATAATTTAGAGTCTCCTTTCAAAATTTATAGTCTATTGTTAATATTGTTAAGTATAATCAGTGCCTTGAGGCCGGAAACAACCGTAAGGTAAGCCTATTTAATTTATTGTGAAGTCACGAACTAATTCTGAATAAATCGTATGGTATCGAGTACGAATTCTGAGTATAGTATATTTTCTACGCAGGCGTTGGGCTACGAGGTCTCGTCGTGCTGTAGTATTTGACTGTTGTATTTTTCATTAATAATATCGTCTCGTGCCGAATCCATAACATTCTTTGGCTTAATTATTGAGTTATTTCATGACTGGCTGTCTTTTTGGTTGCTTAAGCATGTTTTGAGGATAATCCTCGTGCAATCTAGCACAAAATTCGCTATTAGTTAGTTATTGCGGACCTTAGTGTCCTATTCTTTGTAGTTGAGCTACTATCTTTTTCTTTATTCTCTAGTAGTGAAATATTAGTAATTTTATAATCTGTCTTGGCTATCCTGGGTATTGCGAACGTAGTTGTAGCCGTGAAGAGCAATAGTCTCGTCCGTTTTTCTTTCTTATGTAAAATATAATTTATTCTGAGAAATTTTCACGTAAGGGTTAAGTGAGTTGATAAATTATTAATTGTTCTGGGTTAATCCCTGATTTATGTCGTTCTTTATAATTCGATAAAATATTTATCAGCTTGCATTGAGCTTATTGTTCGTTAAATTAGAGACTTGATAATTATCGTCTCGAATCTATTGTTCGTTTGGAGTAAATCTTATTATTTATTATCGTCTCGAACTAATGTGAAACTTATTTGCTGAATATTGTCATTAAAAATTCATTGGTTAGAGAATCAAACTCATGTTAATCTAATTTATGTCAAGTTTTGATTAAAAACGCAAATATTATATCGATTCAAATCTGTGTTATATCTTTGATTAATTCTATTATCCATCTGGTGACCTACCCCCCTCTACCCTCTGATTTTTATTCTGAACTAGCCGAAGCACATCCGTCGTAAGTCTCTGGTATATTTGGTATCTAATTAATGAATGACGCTGTTCGCGTCTGGCGCCCAACAAAATTCTGATTATTATTATTATTTCTAATTTTTATGCATTTTGAATAGATCCAAAGACAAGCGCCGTAGGGTATCGCGAGGAGTCTTATTCTTCCTCCACCCTTGAAGGGAATTTGCGTTACAGATGATATGATGATGTAATGATATGATAATATGATTATATGATTATATCATGATATTGTTATATAATAATATGATGATATGATGATATGATGATATGATGATATGATGATATGATGATATGATGATATGATGATATCATGATATCATGATATCATGATATTATACTATGTTGAGATCATAATATGATGATGTAAAGATATAATAATATGCTAACATAATGGAATGAGGATATGATGATATGATAATTTGATGATATGATGATATAATGATATGATATTATGATGATATGATGATATGATATGATGATATTATGATATCATGATAATATAATATGATAATATTGTGATATCATGATAATATGATGATATGATGATATGATGATATGATGATATGATGATATGATGATATGATGATATGATGATATGATGATATGATGATATGATGATATGATGATATGATGATATGATGATATGATGATATGATGATATGATGATATAATAATATGATGATATGATGATATGATGATATGATGATATAATGATATAATGACCGAATAATATCATGCTATGAGGATATGATGATATTATGATATCATGATATAATGATATAATGATATGATGATATTATGGATGATATGATGATATTATGATATAATGATATGATGATATGATGATATGATGATATGATGATATGGTGATATTATGATATGATGATATGATGATATAATGATATAATGATATGATGATATGATAATATAATGATGTCAAGATATAATAATATGCTAACATAATGGAATGAGGATATGATGATATGATAATTTGATGATACGATGATATAATGATATGATAATATGATTATATGATGATATGATGATATAATGATATGATGATATAATGATATAATGATATTATATGATGATATAATGATATGATGATACAATAATATGATGATATGATGATATGTTGATATGATGATATGATGATATGATGATATGATAATATGATGATATGCTGATATGATGATATGATTATAAAATGATATGATGATATGATGAAATAATAATACCATCATATAATGATATGATAAAATGATGATATGATATGATATGATGATATAATAATATGATGATATGATGATATGGTGATACAATGCTATGATGATATGATTATATGATGATATAATGCTATGATGATATGATGATATGATGATTTCATTATATGATAATATGATGATATGACGATATGATGATATCATGATATTATACTATGATGATATAACGATACGATGATATGATGATATAAAGATATATTAATATGCTAACATATTGAAATGGGGATATGATCATATGATAATTTGATGATATGATGATATAAAGATATATTAATATGCTAACATATTGAAATGGGGATATGATCATATGACAATTTGATGATATGATGATATAATGATATGATAATATGTTGATATGATGATATGATGATATAATAATATGATGATATCATGATATTATAATATGATGATATGATGATATAATGCTATAATAATATGATATGATGATATGATGATATAATGCTATAATGATATAATGATACAATAAGATGATGATATGATTATATAATCATATAATGATATGAAAATATGATGATATGATGATATAATGATATAAAGATATGATGATGGGATGATATAATGATATGATTATATGCTAATATAATGATATTATAATATGATGAAATGAAGATATAATGCTATATCGATATGATTTGATGATCAGATCATATAATGATATGATGATATGATATGATAATGTGATGATATGATGATGTGATGATATGATGATATGACGATATCCTGCTATTATGATATGACGATATGATGATATGATGATATGATGATATGATGATATGATGATATGATGATATGATGATATGATGATATGATGATATGATGATATGATAAAATGATGATATTATAATATGATGATATAATGATATGATGATATCATGATATTATAATATGATGATATGATGATATGATGATATGATGATATGCTGATATGATATGATGATATAATGATATGATGATATGATGATATGATGATATGATGATATGATGATATAATGATATAATGATATAGTGACCGAATGATATAATGCTATGAGGATATGATGATATGATGATATGATGATATAATGATATAATGATGTGATAATATTATGGATGATATGATGATATGATAATATAATGATATGATGATATGATGATATAATGATATGATGATATGATGATATTATGATATGATGATATGATGATATAATGATATAATGATATGATGATATGATGATATGATAATATAATGATGTCAAGATATAATAATATGCTAACATAATGGAATGAGGATATGATGATATGATAATTTGATGATATGATGATATAATGATATGATAATATGATGATATGATGATATGATGATATGATGATATGAAGATATGATGATATGATGATATGATGATCTGATGATATGATGACTTATAATATGATGAAACAATGATATGATATGATGATATGATGCTATGATGATATGATGATATGATGATATGATGATATGATGATATGATGATATGATGAAATCATGATATCATGATATTATAATATAATGATATGATGATATAATGCTGAAATAATATGATATGATGATATGATGATATAATAATATAATGATACAATGATATGATAATATGATTATATGATCATATGATGATATGAAAATATGGTGATATGATGATATGATGATATGATGATATAATGATATGATGATATGATATGATAATATGATGATATGATGATATGATGATATGATATGATGATATGATGATATGATGATATGATGATATGATGATATAATGATATGATGATATGATGATATGGTTATACAATGCTATGATGATATGATGATACGATGATATGATAATATCATAATATGATGATATAATGATATGATGATATGATGATATGATGCTATGATGATATGATGATATGATGATATGATGATATGATGATATGATGATATGATGATATGAGGATATGATGATATAATGATATGTTGATATAATGATATTGATACGAAATTAGCTTTCGTGAGTTTTATAATCAAATCAATGAGGATCCCTGAGTTGAGAAATGAAGATTCAAGTCTAAATGCAAGAAATAATTATCAAGAAAATCGCATATATTGAAAAATGGGACAGTTTCGTTTAATGTCTGAAACAAGACTGTTTATAAAAATTGAAAGGTGTTTACAGAACAACTTATATCATTTGTTAAAATAGTCATTTGAAAGTGTACAGTGTGTGTTTGAGACTACTAGACCGTAATGCGTTGAATATACAGGGTTTCTCCCTTTGTAACACTACCCCCCCTTCAGAGAAAGAGTCGACCCGACTCGTAAAATAGAAAATGTCTAAAAATGAGGAAAGGTTCTAAAAGAAATCACTGGTCTAGCAGTCTTAATGTGAGTGTGAGCTCTGTTTTTAAGAAAGTTGGAGCTGTGGCTCAAAATTTTTTAAAAACTTTCCGAAAACTATCTGACATTAGTCTCACTTACATTCTCGTATGATCTCAAGGGAAACCACAGAAAACCTTGAGAAGATAGTCAACTAAAACTTATCAAAATGAGCAATTTTAATATAAAAATGTTCGTTCTTCAAACTTGAAAAGTCGTCAATGAATCCAAACTTGAAGAGAAAAGGAGAATCTGGAAAACTGGAAGTCGCCTAGGGGTAAAACCGGTTCACGATTGATCAGAGAAAGTCAGGAAACAGGAAAACGGGAAACAGGAATCCAAAATCATGAACCGCTCCCAGGTTAATCCAGAAACGACAGCAAAACAGCACACCCTAGAGTGGAGGACAAATGTGAGTTTCTCAAAATAATAAATTGTTGACCTTCAAATAATAAAAACAGAGCTAAATAAAATCACAATTAAAGAATAAAAATGGAACGATCTTATCTCATCAAAAGGGGCAAAAATGTTCGTCAAGTCCCGAAAGATCTGTCAGAAAATCATTTTCCCTTCAGGAACACCAAAGGAATCTGAAAAAGACTAAAAATTCCTTGGACAAAAAGAAAGGTCAAGATAAATTATATAAAATCATTCAAATGTAAACAAAAGTTAGTAGCACGATCGATAGTTGTCTAATCGATATGACGCGACTGCGTTCAGAATAAAAACCTAACCCAAAACTTCTACTTCTAACCTCGAAGCGATGACAGCCCTACCAAACCTCCTGACTCTAATTTTTTGAGGTAGAGGGTTGAGAATCGGAGGAAGTATTAGACTTCCTCCACGAATTTTGTCGGTCAGATCTAGTGTCACGATTCTCTTCAGACGAACCTTTTTGTTTTTCTATTAATTTATAACAATATTGAGCATTATGCCCGGATTGATAACAGTAAAGACAAACTGATGGAGGTCTGGTAAAGCCGGTCTCTCTGAAAGGACGTTCCTGTCGATTATTATCTTGTCTACGCTGTTGCCAGGGAGTATCTTTAGGACGACTGCTATTATCTCCATGATTACTTGAAGGATTCCTCTCTGTTTCTACCCTTCTAACTTTTCCTCCTACTAAATATTCTTTATCGAGAGCTTCTATTTCTAATCCCTTTATTACTGCTTCCCTTAAAGTTGTGGGTCCTGCCAAACTCAGTGCATGTTTGAAGTCACCGTCTTTTATGGCGTTAATAAATCGCGAACAAGCTAATCGATCTCTTGTTAGATCGTCGCAACCGGGTAAAGCTACTCGAGCCATCCTTTCGATGTCATGACCGAGTGTAGCAAGACTCTCATCTCTATTCTGTCTCCTATTCTCAAGCTGAGTTAAATGCAACTTCTGGAGATGTTCACTTCCATATTTAACTCTGATCGCTGAGCTGAGCTTGTCATAATCCTTCAATTCATCACGAGCTAAGGAGGTAAGAACGGACAATGCTGCACCTCTCAAACTGGCAGCTAAATTTCCAGCTTTAGTTGAAACATTCCAGCCATTTATTTCGGCTACAATTAAAAATTGACACTCGTACTCGGCCCATGAGGTGGTACCATCATAAGTAGGAACGCGGATTACTTTAGAAGGATTTATGACAGGCTCGACTCGGCTTTCTACTGCTACCTTTCTTTCTAATTCAATATTTTGATTGGTACTCCCGGCGCTATTCTCTTTTCGTACAAAACTGCTTATTAATTCACACAAATTGTCAATCCTATCGTCATTAGATCTTTTGTGTGAGGAACTCGGGAACTCAACTCGCGAGAGATGATCCCCACACATTCTATTAGTCGAAGTCTGATCACGAGCAACCTGAGGCAACTGAACCGGTGATTCGATCGTAGTCAACTCACCAGTCCTTGGCCTATCAATAACAGGAGGAGGAGTTCTTCCTCCATGAATATTTACAGACCTTTGTTCGGGTAAAATCTGTAACAACTCATCTCTCGCCAAAGATAACCTTCGAGGAGTAGGAATCGGGGAAATTCGATCGGGAAGTCGGGGAACCAGAGTTTCTAGGCTTCTCTGAAATGCTAGAAGGTGAGCGTCACGATCCTCTCGTTGTGAATTGCGTTGGGCCTCCAAGATGTGATGGAGTTGTGTCTGCTGGACCTCGCGTTCCTCGCGGTGAGCCTGAAGTTGTCGTTCTACCTGTAAAAGAGAAGTCTCCCGGTCTCGTTGCCGGTCTTCTCGCTGTACTTGAAGTTGTCGTTCCTGTGTTTCTCGTTGTGCTTGAAGAAATACTTCCCGGTCTTCCCGTTGTGCCTGTATGAGCTGTTCGGTCTGTCGCTGTTGAGCGAGCATGACCATTTGTAGGACGGACTCCATCTGGGCCATAGGATTAGGCAGAGGCGGTAGCTGAGATTCAGCTGGTTGGACCGGGGTAGGTGCAGAGAGTTCGTTTAAAGGGGTTGATCGAGCGTTACGAGTATTGCGACTCATTTTTCAAGCAATTGCAAAGGAAATTGAAAATTCAAATTGACAGACTTGTGGCACTAAAAATCTCAACTCAAAAATCACACTTCCGACACCAATGATACGAAATTAGCTTTCGTGAGTTTTATAATCAAATCAATGAGGATCCCTGAGTTGAGAAATGAAGATTCAAGTCTAAATGCAAGAAATAATTATCAAGAAAATCGCATATATTGAAAAATGGGACAATTTCGTTTAATGTCTGAAACAAGACTGTTTATAAAAATTGAAAGGTGTTTACAGAACAACTTATATCATTTGTTAAAATAGTCATTTGAAAGTGTACAGTGTGTGTTTGAGACTACTAGACCGTAATGCGTTGAATATACAGGGTTTCTCCCTTTGTAACAATATGATGATATGATGATACGATGATATAATGCTACAATGATGTAATATGATGATATGATGATTTGATAATATGATGATATGATGATATAATGCTACAATGATGTGATATGATGATATGATGATATGATGATATGACGATATGATGATATGATGATATAATGATATAATGATATGATGATATTATGGATGATATGATGATATGATAATATAATGATATGATGATATAATGACATGATGATATGATGCTATAATGATATGATGATATGATGATATGATGATATGATGATATTATGATATGATGATATGATATAATGATGATGAAATGAGATGATGATATAATGATATAATGATATTAAAATATGATGATACGTTGATATAATGATATGATGATATAGTAATATGATGATATGATGATATAGTGATAAGATGATATGATGATATAATGCTATAATGACATGATATATTGATATGATATTATGATGATAATATATAATGATATGATGGATGATATGATGATATAATGATTTGATGATATGATGATTTGATATGATAATATAATAATATGATGATATGATGATATAATGATATTATAATATGATGATATGATGATATGATGATGTAATGATATGATAATATGATGATATGATTATATCATGATATTGTAATATAATAATATGATTATATGATGATATGAAGATATATTAATATGCTAACATAATAAAATGGGGATATGATGATATGATGATACGATGATATAATGATATGATGATATGATGACAGAATGATATAATGCTATGAGGATATGATGATATGATGATATGATGATATGATGATATAATGATATAATGATATGATGATATTACGGATGATATGATGATATGATTATATAATGATATGATGATATAATGACATGATGATATAATGCTATGATGATATGATGATATGATGATATGATAATATGATGATATGATTATATGATGATATGATGATATGATGATATGATGATATGATGATATGATATGATGATATAATGATATGATGATATGATGATATGATGATATGATGATATAATGATATAATGATATAGTGACCGAATGATATAATGCTATGAGGATATGATGATATGATGATATGATGATATAATGATATAATGATATGAGTAGTATAGATATGACAGTTCTGGATCCAGCCTTCTTTACCGGCCATCAGGCAGTCGGTAACCTACTGACCGCGTGGGTAAGTTACCGACAGTCGGATGGTAACGATCGTCGATCATTGCTACCGACAATCGGCTGGCTGCAATTCGCCGTTGTGCGATGGCGCCACTACCGATTGTTACCGATAGTCCGATGGTAACGATCCGATCTTTGGTTACCGATAGTCCGATGGCTGCAATTTCCCCGCAATTTTCCGTCTTGCAATGGCGCCACTAACGATTCGCTTTCGAATGATGGTAACGATTACCGATCTTTTTTTTTTTTCTTACCGACAATCGATCTAAGATGGCTGAAATATCTAATTTTTAGCTTATATACACGAATTATACTAGCTGAAAATGCTTGAAGAGTGACAGGGTGTTACATATATATATGCAATCAATGACGCGAATTATCTGATAATATATGCGTTTATTTGTTATGTCTCAAGTCTAACCTATTCTAAAATACAACAATTTCAATAACAATAATAATAATAATAATAATAATAATAATAATGTTATTCATCATGAAGGTAACACTCGAACTTCTTAATTTTTAGAGGAAGGTCTCAATCAATCAAGTCGAGTCAATTATTCTTTTTAGTCAAAATTGCCTGACGTTTCGGCAGTCGTGTTCTGCCCTCATCAGAGGCTGTTTATTGAAAAAAAAAAAAAAAAAAAAAAAATATTACAGAAATTTAGTTATTTGACACATGTGTACATTAATTACATATGTTAAAAGTCTTATGATTAAAATACAGCTTACAGCAGATAATACAATGGAAGTCAAACATTTAATGAAAGTCGCATTTGAAACAAAGTAAACAAACGGATAAGACCTAATGACAATTCGTAAACAAAATTTTAATTACCTTAATAAATTGGTGTTAAGTGAAAAAACTTGGCATACTTATTAAAGCCATTGTCACACAACAGGATGAGCAGTCTGTCATCCTGTGATCGTGGAACGCTTATGAAAACAAGGGGGTGTGACAACTCTTATTATATACGGACTCTGCAGAGGCTCGTCATGTTGACAAGCGTCACAGGTGATAATGTAAATAATTTAAACTTCGTGACGTTAGCGAATGACGTCAATGACTGACGTCAATGGTTGTTTATATTCTTCTGAATAGAGCCCGCTCTCATAGACAAGTTTTTTCACCAACAACAACATCTAACAAAACTAAGAGCAGCTTTTAGATCTTAATCTGTGAAGCATGTTAGAATAAGGTAAATGTAATTTTTTAGTGTCCTCTTTCTTGTTCAGACTGTTCGGTTGCAAATTAATTCGTAACATCTCGGAGGTGATCCGTTTGGACCAAACTGCTTCCCTATCAAGTATAGATGTCTTATCCCAATCAAAAACATGGTTAAATTCAATTTGATGTGAGGAAACTACAGAATGTGATTCTGGGTTTTTCTTAAGATTGTCTTGGTGTTCTTTCAGTCTAGTCCTAAGCTCACGTTTGGTCTCACCTACATAAGACGCCGAGCAACCCTTACATTGAATCTTATAAACTACATTACATTTGTCAAGTTTGTCCGTGAGGTCTTTACCTTTGGTAACGACAGACCTAAGATTGCTGTTGACATTTTGACTAAAAAGAATAATTGACTCGACTTGATTGATTGAGACCTTCCTCTAAAAATAATAATAATGGCCGTAACATTTATCCCTCATCTGTATTCATCATCATTCCCTATGAGAATGGGATCTGAAAATAGAAAAAGTGAGCTTAGATGTGTCATAATGATTCCTCAATGATAAATCATACACACTATTCTTCTTCAGACGCATTCTGTATATCTTGATCATATTCGCCCTCGCTACCGCTATCCAGTCTTTCGTCTATTCGATCCCGAAGAACCATAGAGACTGCATAATCTTCGGAATTCGGGTAATAATGTTCATCATGCGTCTTCTTAAACCACCAACAGCGAATATCGTGGTCTATCTGAAGCTTTGCCTGGACACCATTAATTGTTAACACGGCACCATCCACACAACGCCTGGTTACATATGGCTTCAGCTGTGGATCAACCAAGTCATCAAGATTAGGAGCATTACCCCATTCCACAGGAGTCGCCCAATCATATCGTGCGTGAATTCCTTGAACAAATACATAATCAACTTAGCAATTCTAAAATAACAATATTGTATCCAGACATCGGGCTCTACTTACGATTGCGCATGTTTGCGGAATTATGAGCCATCACATCGATATCTTTCCCCATCATCTCGTCTATTCGATGCCGAAGAACATTGGCGATTGCATAATCTTCAGGATTAGGGTAAGCCTGATAATGATCCACCCTCCTAAACCACCAACAGCGAATATTGTTGTCTATTCGGAGGCCAGCCTGGATACCATTAATTGTTATTAAGGCACGATCCACACGTCGTCTGATTACATATGGTTCTAGTTGTGTATTAATCAATGCACCAAAATGAGAATCATTACCCCACTCCACAGGGGTTGCCCAATTGTATCGTGAGAAAACGTCTTGAATAGAACACAATATTAACTTAGCAATTGTAAAATAATATCATATGAAGACATCAGGCTCTACTTACAATAGTATATGCTTGCACGATTACCAGCCATCACGTTCAGGGATTTTCCTTCGATTCTATGAACTTGCACTATTCACCGATCTTTTCAGACTGAAAGTTGTCTTTTTCGTCTTAGACTAACCAGGCAGAGGTTAGGTTGCACCCTATTTGCTGCATACCATCCCCAAAATAAAATCAAACTCAACCAATAAGAGAACAGCTCTCAAAGACACCACCTCGGCTCATAAAAACCGGCAAGCCCCCAAAGGATCGAGTAATAAATATCATTCAGAATTTTTGGTTTCGGCCCCTGATAATATTTGTGTTTTTATTTTAGTGTTTCTTAAGTCTAACCTATTTTTAAGTAACATTTTTTCCTACAAACTACTTAAAACCAACTTAAACTATATTTCTTAATATTGTAAGGTCACAATTTTCTTAAGGTAACTAAGAAACTTGTAATAGAAAAGTACTATCCTACTCCGCCCTATTCTCCACTCCTCCTGCTCCTCATTCACCTCCACCCTTTTCTTCTCCTCCTCCCCCTTCCTCCTCTCCTCCTCCTTACAATCAGCCTCCACCCCCCAATCCTCCTCCTCCGGCTCATCCGCAAGTTCCTCCAGCGGCTTTACCTCTATCCACATCGGGAAACCATCGTCATAATAAATTTCCTTCCAGCGCACCCCTTCGTCTAAAGTCTCATAGCCGTCATCTCTGCCATCGTCTTCCCACCCTTGCCAGAACTCGTCATCGAAGATTTGATCATCCATTTCTGCAATATGAAATATCAATTACAAACTATACCCATCATGAAAACTATGATATCGAAGAATAACGATACTTACCTCTTGCTTCCGATTTGGTGCTTGAGTTTTCTATATAATGTTTCTTCCTTGGACTGGCTGCGGATTGTGTAAACTCAATGCGAACTCGCACTTTTATACCCAACTAGAAACCCGAAATACGCCCCCAATATTGGAGGGGCTGATCAATGGGAAACTCGGAAAATATTTTTTTCGTATGGAGGTGCCAAAGATGCGAACCCTCCCAGGTACAAAACCCCTGACCGATGGTTGGAAACGCTTGAATTTTCATAGTATTTGAACGGTGGAGGAGGAGAGGTGGGGCGTGTGCATATAAACCCCAACCCTAAGGCGGGGGTGAGCAATCGTCTAGTACCAGTTTGACTGTGAAATTCTACGAAGAAAAAATGGACAACGCTATGTATATGAATCTCGTTGAGATGATGGAAGATGCATACAAGTTACTGTGTACACTACCATCAGAACAGGCGATTAAAGATATTTTTATTCACTGGCGTGACATTGCGCTTGAAAATATTCGATCCTTGAACAATATTTTGACGCAATCTAAACCAAGTGTGAGTGAAAAGCAACGGCTACAGCATATAATTTCACTCCTCCATTCGTGGGCGGTGAAATTTGACCGACATCGTACGACTATTGTTGGAGGTAATATTGGTGATGATATTCATAATCGTGTTCGATGGGATGATATGGAGAGTGCCTTCAAGTGTCGCATACGCACCGGAGCCGTAACGAATCTTCGACATAAAGATTTGGCAAGATTTTTGACTGACGCTGGGGTGGTAACGATGGAGCGTTTGAAAAATGCGCTACGCAAAGAAGGAAGTATTAAGGTGAATGTGGGTGTTTCGTGTAAATTCGAAAACATAAAAAGCGATGAGATCAGTCTGGAAGTAAAGAACTTCAATACACGCAACACTGCAATTCTTCCATCGACAGACCTGGACACCTGGTTTAACGATAATGTAACGAATCCACTGCTAACCATGGTGGAGGATTTCGAGCAACGAGACTCTGGTTGGAGTATGATTGAGATCATAAATGCTGTGATCTGCATCAACCGATATGAGCCTCTTCGTGGTGGACTCTCCACATTCACACAACTACCCGAGGATATTCAGCGACAGAAAGCGGTGGTCAACGTGCAGAACGACGATGATCGATGTTTGCTGTGGTCTGTTGCCGCAGCACTCCACCCCGTACACGTCAACGCAACCAGAACACACAGCTATCAACGATACATCTCAGAGCTAGATTGTACAGGTATAAAATTCCCCGCAACCCTGCGTAGCGTAGAAAAACTTGAAAAAGCGAATAATTTAAGAATCAATGTATACGGAATTGAAAAAGAAACTTCCTCAAATTCAAAATCAAAAAAGAGCATTATCACGCCTCTTTATCTCAGTAAAAATTCAACAAATCTCGATAAAAAGACAATTCACCTACTTATGATTGAGTGTAACATTGAAATAGATGGCGATGATAATGATCATGATGATGATGGTGAAGATGCTAACTTGAATAACTTCAAAGCCAGATTTCACTTTGCTTGGATTAGGAATCTTTCACGTTTGGTTAGCAAACAATTATCGAACCATGATGGTGAACAATTTTTGTGTGATAGATGCTTGTGTCACTTTAGCGTACACAGCGCGTATGATAGTCACAGGCAAGATTGCATGCGAATGAATAGCATCCGAATGGAATTTCCAGAGAAAAAAAAATTGGAATTTTCTAATTTTCAGAATAAGGGAACTGTGCCATTCGTGGTTTACGCGGATCTCGAGTGTATATTGAAACCGGTTGCAAATGAATCTCAAGAGCATATTCCGCACAGTGTCGCCTATTATGTACATTGCTCATATGATGAGACATTATCGAGATATGTGAACAAACGCGGACCTAATTGTGTTGAATGGTTCATCGAGCAGCTTCGCGAATTATCAATTGAAGTAGAGTCGCGCATAAAAAATATAATTCCAATGGAATCTCTGAATCAGACACAACGCGATCGTCATATGCGTGCAAAAAATTGCTACATTAGTGAGAAGCGATTTTCACCGGAAGAAACAAAATGTCACGATCACTGTCATTTCACGGGTAAATATCGCGGCCCCGCCCATAATCGGTGTAACTTGAATTTCAGTGAGAAACACGCGATTCCGGTGGTGTTTCATAACTTGTCGGGCTATGATTCGCATTTCTTAATCAAATCTTTAGCCTCAAATTTTTCGGGTGAAATCACGCTATTGCCTATTAATAAGGAAAAGTATATATCATTTACCAAGAGGGTTGACGGCACCATGATGAGCTTGAGATTTATAGATTCGCTGCGATTTATGGCTAGCAGCATTGACAAATTGGCATCGTACGTGTGCGATGCGGATAAAAAAATAACTCGAAAATTTTACATTGATCAGGGAAAATTCGAGTTGATGATTCGCAAAGGTGTATTCCCCTACGAATACATCGATTCTTGGGAAAAACTTGACGAGCCGGAATTACCCATTGAAAAATATTTTTATTCGAGACTAAGCGATTCCCATATTTCCAATGAAGATTATGAACATGCGAAAAATGTTTGGACCAAGTTTGGTCTGAAAACTCTAGGCGAATATTCCGATTTATACCTGAAAACCGATGTACTTTTATTAGCCGATATATTTCAAAATTTCCGCGATAGCTGTTTTAAAACATACAACTTGGATCCTCTGCATTATTACACAGCACCGGGGCTTGCTTTTGATGCAATGTTAAAGCAAACGAAAATTAATCTCCAACTTCTAGACGATCCGGAAATGATATTGTTCATCGAGAAAAGTATAAGGGGTGGTGTGGCACAGTGCTCCAATCGCTATGCCCGAGCAAATAATCGATTTATGGGTGAAGATTTTGATCCAAGCAAAGCGGAATCATATTTAATGTATTTCGATGTAAATAATCTTTATGGTGCAGCTATGAGTGAGCATTTGCCGAGTGGGTCGTTCGAGTGGGAAAATGATGCCATTGATGTGATGTCCCATCCGGATGACGCACCAATCGGTTATATTCTAGAGGTGGATTTAGATTATCCCGTAGAGCTCCATAAACAGCATGCCGACCTACCTCTCTGCCCCGAGCATTTTATACCGCCGGGTAGTAAAATTAGAAAACTTGCTACAACGCTTCTACCCAAGGAAAAATATGTTCTGCACTATCGTAATTTGAAACAATGCATCAAATTTGGTTTGAAGCTGGTAAAAGTGCATAGAATTCTAAAGTTCGCACAATCACCATGGTTAAAATCATACATCGATCTCAATACAAATATGCGAAAGCAATCGAAAAATGAATTTGAGAAGAATTTCTATAAGCTTATGAACAACGCTGTATTCGGCAAGACCATGGAGAATGTGCGTAACCATAAGACCGTGAAACTAATCACGAAATGGGAGGGCAGGGGCGGTGCACGTGCTCTTATTGCACGGCCAACATTTCGTAGCTGCACCATATTTGATGAAGATATGGTAATTATTGAGCTAAGTCGAACCAGGGTATATTTTAACAAACCTATCTACATTGGCGCTGCTATTCTCGATCTTTCGAAAATATTTCTATACAACTTCCACTATGATTATGTAAAAAATAATTTTTCAAGTACCGAATCAAAATTAATGTATACCGATACAGATAGTCTGATATATCAATTTACTGTTCCAAATATCTATGAAATCATCAAGCGTGATGTTGCGACAATGTTCGATACATCAGACTATCCACCTGATAATACCTATAACATCCCCTTGTTGAATAAAAAACGCCTTGGTCTGATGAAGGATGAGAATAATGGAAAAATCATGAGTGAATTTATCGGATTGCGCGCAAAACTCTATTCATTCAGAACTTGTGGCGATACTGATAAGAAACGTGCAAAGGGTGTAAAAGGCTCGACATTAAAATCTATCACGTTTGATGATTACAAACGATGCCTTATTGGTTATCAAAATTTAGATAGGAAACAGTGTATGATAAAAAGCGGTCGACATAAAGTTAGTACTATCATACAGAATAAGTTAGCTCTAAGCTGGTGTGACGATAAGCGAAAATTAATACCTGGTAAAACTGATACTTTGCCCTGGGGTTACCAAGATCTTGCAAACTTGTAAATTTCTCACATTTTCTCACATTTTCTCACATTTTCTCACATTTTCTCACATTTTCTCACATTTTCTCAAATAATTCCCCATTTACTTTACACGTAAATGTGAGAAAATGTGAGAAAATGTGAGAAAATGTGAGAAAATGTGAGAAAATGTGAGAAAATGTGGGAAAATGTGAGAAAATGTGAGAAAGTGTGAGAAAGTGTGCGTGTGTGTGTGAAAACATTTTTCCGCAATTATCATGTAAGCTAGCATTAAGATTGAGGAGGGTGAAGAAACAAATGTAAATAAGTTGATAATAAATTTATTCATGAAAATTATATTACATATCCGATTTATTTATCCAACTATTATGTGAACCGTCGAATCCCAACCATTTTACATAGAGTTGATCACCACGCCTCCGCAAGACCTTTTCTACAAGATAGCCATCGGGATATTGCACCCTGCTGAGCTCCTCCTCATAAAATCCGCCTTCAATGGGCTGATTCAGGTAGTCGGTGAGTTTGTAAGTTGGAGGGTTGGTATTTTTCACATCATGAATCGTAAATATTTCTGTTGTCCAATTCGGCGTATAACCCTTTTCGAACACATTTTTATATTTGCTAATTCTAACTTTATCGCCAACCTTAAATTTACGTTTTCGTTTGCTTCTTTTTATTTGACGCGGTTTATACACACTTCGATACAGTTGTTTTTCATTAGTCGTAGTCACATCTTTCGGCTTCATTCCAATCGTGCGATGTTTGGTATGGTTGTACGATGCAATTAAATCTGGTAGAATGCTAGTCCACTTATAAGAACCTTGAAGTGTGAACTGCTTCCACATTTTATTTTTCAGTGTACGATTGAAGCGTTCGCATATCGATGCCTTCAAGTTGCTAAATGTCGAGTACATGTTGATCCCATAATGTCTCATGAGAGTTTTAAATTCTTTGTTGTAAAATTCCTTGCCCTGATCGACGTGTAGATGTTTCGGTATGCGACCCAGAGTTAGCACAGATTTCATTGCAGCTGTTACATCTTTGGCATTTTTACTCTTGATCGGCACGGCCCACGCGAATTTTGAAAATATATCAATCACTGTGAGCAAAAATTTTGAGCCCTTGTTGACGGATGAGTATGCAGACATATCGACAAGATCGGCCTGCCAGGTCTCATCCAGACCGCGTATATCGACATAACGCCGAGGATAATTACGTCGGGCGGGTCTATGAAGTTCGCTCGCTATTACCGACTTCATGTTCATGCGTCTTCAACCAATTTTTAATGTATTCGTTGTCTAAAAATTCGGGTGGAATCGGAATTCCGAGGATGTAATGCCGGCTAAGTATTTCAGCACAATTCTCCACTATCGCTAACCGTTTTTCCAAAGATTCACTTTCCCCCTTCAGTGCCGCAATCCTTTCTTTTGCCTGGATCCAAATACGCTGATCTTCTTCAAAACTTTCGCTGTGTTCTTGTGCAATCCGAGCATTAAGCTTAGATTCAAGAGCTGCGAGCGCCTGTTGCATGGATTGCTCGAATGCTTCCTTTATAGTACGCTGAAGACCAATATATGATCGCTGTGTAATATCCTCAAGACTTTGCAGAGAAACGGCGTCGGTTGGCTCCTGCGGATGTGCGATATTACACAATCGTTTATTGTCTATGTCGTACTGGTTATCGATGGTGGTTTTGAATCCAACACCGGGCGGTCCACGACTATTCACACTTTTGATTTTTCTGCTAGCCGTCCAACGACCGAATATGTCTATGCCCATTATCGATCGATCTAGCTTCATTCAGGGTGAATATTATGGATTAGCCCGTTGTGGTAGAGTTTTGCAAGATTAGATCCTACGGCAGCTAATCGAATCTTCAGAAGTTCCTCTTCCGCTGTCAGAGTGTCAATCTCTTTTAGTATGAGAGTCTGAACGTGTTGATTCTCGCTCAAATTGTTGGTATGCTCTCGATCAAGGCGTGCATTAAGTTGAGATTCAAACTTGTGAAGTGCTTGTAGCGTAGAGTTTGCAAATGTTTTTTCCATAGAATGTTCGAGAACACTCAACGCTCGCTGTGTAATATCTTCAAGACTTTTCAGAGAAACAGCGTCGTTCGGCTCCTGCGGATCCGCAATATTACATAATCGTTTGCCGTCTAGATCGTACTGCTTATCAGGGGTGAATTTGAATCCAACACCTGGAGAACCCCGGATAACAACTTTTTCGTAGCTGTTTCTAGCCAACGGTCGTCCGAATATGTCTATGCTCATTGTTCAACGATCTGTGACTGAATGATTATTTTATGATCAATCTCATGCTAATAAATGATTCCCGCCTCACGTAGCTCTTCAATAATGGAGGAAATTTCATTGGTATGGCTAGTATTACCAGCTGCTTGAGATGCCGTGAGTAACCGGAGACGATCAACGAGCTCATTGGGATTATCCCAATAAACATAATCCATGCTTTGCCCCCGCGCGATTTTATGGGTGGGTAATAAACCTTCACCGGATTTTTTCACCGGCAGGTCGATGTATGGGGCAATAAAATCTCTATACTTTGAATACTTTTCCCTATTATGATGAGGACTTGTCTCAGCTTTGTAATATTTCCGATAAGCATTCGTTTTTTTCACGATTTTGATATAATTCAATCTATCGCTTTTATTCACCTTGGCGTGATCGGGTAACTTTTTGAATAACAGTTCAAGCAATCCTGGTGTATTATCATAACTCTTATCACCTACATATATCTGATTATCATCAAATGCGATATCCGAATCACCAATCTTCAATCCGCCAGCTAATTTTCGAACTCCAAATTTCTGATCCAATTTCTTGCGCTCTTTTTCAGAGGCAAACATGTTTAAATAGCGCGTCGTCTTAACTTCTTTCTTCAACATCGGTGTGCTTGTAGACGCGGTTAACGTGTGATCCAGGTTGTTATCATCATCTTCATCATCCGTATCATCCATGGTGGTGACAGTTGTAGCATTGTCCCCACTAGCAATGTTAGTTGCCAAGCTCTCCTCAATCGCACTTTTATATGCATCATTATCATCATCCTCATCATCATCATCATCATCATCGGCATCCTCATAATCTTTTGGTTCCACAAAATATTCCGTCTTCTCCGTCTTGACCAAACCCGGCTCTGCCTTCTCTGTCTTGAACGAACCCGGCTCTACCTTCTCTGTCTTGACTGAACCCGGCTCCGTTTTTATTTCTCGCTTCATTAGTAGCCGCTGCTGCTGCTTCGATGAATCTACCAATTTATGCAGCGGTGTGGCCAGTGGTTTGAAGATTTCACTAATAGCCCGCTCGCTGGTGTCTTTCCCCATTTTTATCATTTCATGTTTACGTCGAATGATATCGCTGGCCCTCGCTATTTCCCGCAACACATCGTTTTGCTTACGTATCTTGGAGCTCTCCATGCTGCTAGTTTGATCGATGTGTTGTGACTGTATGTGGTTTATTCGTGATTCAGGCTTATAAAGCAGTCAAAGCCTCTTCTATACCGTCCAGCGCTAATCTCGCTATCTTTGTCGATGGTCACAAAACTATATCTACCGTCATTCCAACACGCCAAGCACAAATCTTTAAATTGCTGATAGGTCATATCAGTGTTCACATGATCGGCATAGATGTGTTTCAAATTCATTTCATCTTGACGAAAAAGAACCAACAAGTTTGCATTATCACGCACCAAATGTTTCGGAATTCGGGCATACGTTTGACAAAGATAAAAACTATCGACATCCCTGTGCCGCCCCATACAGAAATAGGCTCTGATAGTATCTTGCTTCTCACAGGCCACGTCATCGAAAATCATAATAGAGTTGGGATGTGCATCTTTCGGTGCCACTACCTCCTTGTGCTCATCAAACGGGAAATAACCCAGCCCCTTCACCGGTTCCAACAACCTCTTCAAGAACTCATACTTTGGCTGATTGAGGGATTTTGAATAGACGTATACATTCTCAAATCGTAGACCATTCGCATGGGTCAGTAGCGTGAGAAGGGCATTAGTTTTACCGCAATTCGAAGGCCCGCAAAAGACAGCCCTCACACTATTTGGTAGTAGGGTCCCATGCCGTTTCCCCTTCTTCTTTTTTCGTTCGACCAAATTATCAAAATTGACGATGGGTAGTTTAATCGTTTGATCTTGAAATTTCATGATGCTCGGCAAACGTCGCAATGAGAACTAATATATTCACGTATAAAATACATGCTTTTATAGAATTCGTGTTAGTTCATGGTCAACTATGGTTGGATACACACGTAGACAAAGAAGTGGTTGTGGATTAATAAATAAAATCATCAACAATCTCCCCGTTGAATTGCATGTTCCCGGTTATCAGTACTGCGGACCTGGTACGAAATTGGCAAAGAGGTTAGCTCGCGGTGACCAAGGTGTCAATGCTCTAGATGCTGCATGCAAGCAGCACGATATCGCATACTCCCAGAATCACGATAATATTGCAGAGCGTCATAAGGCTGATAAAGTGCTTGCCGAGAGGGCTTGGAATCGGGTTTTGGCTAAAGACGCAGGTACAGCTGAGAAAGCTGTCGCCTGGGTGGTCACCAACACCATGAAAGCAAAATCCAAACTGGGGATGGGTATGCGGAAGGTCAAGATGCGAGCACCCCCCAAAAACAAAAAAAAAACTTTGAAATTTATTATACAAGCGGCAAAGAAATCCATGAAGTCGGGTCCTAAAGCTATTGAGTCAGCTTTGGCGGGTGCTCGTTCGGCCGTGTCTAAAGGGAAAGTGCGCGTCCCTCGTATTTTACCTGTCCCCCGGAAAATTGGTGGTTTACTACCGTTTCTCATCCCATTATTTGCGGCCCTTAGTGCCACAGGTGCTTTAGCCGGTGGCGCTGCAGGTATAGCAAAGGTTGTTAATGAAGCTAAAGCAAACAAACATCAATTACAAGAATCCAAGCGTCACAATGGGACGATGGAGGCGATTGCGTTGGGGAAGGGCTTATACCTGAAACCATATAAGAAGGGTATGGGACTGTATTTGAAGCCTGCAAAAAACTGATAAAGCTACCACATCGAGCCCTCACAGATACCGATTTGGTCGACTATGCGAAAGCTATGAAAATTCCACATTTCCGGGGTGTTTTCATGCGAAATGATTTACCCAGTTCAGGGCCTAGAAAGCGTGAATCTGCAATTATCAATCTCGATGATAAAAATGGTCCGGGGACGCATTGGGTTGCGTACACGAAAAATGGCAACGATGCGGTATATTTCGATAGTTTCGGCGATTTACAACCACCTAGAGATCTAATGAAATATCTTGGTGTTGGTAGCGTAAAATATAATCATAAGAGATATCAAGAATATAACACGGTAATTTGCGGTCACCTGTGCCTCAAGTTTCTCAGCGGACAACTATAAAATGTATGCGAATCGCCGATGTGATATTAGTCATGGCTGATTCGTTCACGTTGACACTCTCCGGAGAATCGTCGGTGTTGAGGACTCAATATTTTCCGCCTATCGAGTTATCTCCAACAAAGACGTATGTTCTCGGACTCATAGAGCTTCTGACATTCAATGCAATCCCCAATATAGATGAAGGGTGTAATAAGTTTTATATAGAACCAGACACTGTGATTAAAATACCCACCGGGAGCTATGAAATTGAGGATATCGCAAATTATTTGAAAAGGGCACTACCTAAGGATATAAATCTCAGTCTAAGGGCTAATAACAATGAGTTGCTCAGTGAAATTAGATGCAATCATTCTGTGAACTTTGAACCAACAGATTCCATCGGCCGATTGCTTGGTTTTACCTCAAAAAAGCTTGAAAGTGGTATTACCCATAAATCCCAGTTACCCGTTCGCATACTCAAAGTCAACGCCTTGCGAGTTGAGTGTAATATTACCACCGGTGCGTATATAAATGAACATCGGGTGCATACGATTCATCAATTTTTCCCAACCGTACCGCCTGGATATAAGATCGTGGAAGTGCCGACAAATGTCATTTATCATCCAATCACCGTACGGTCAATACACGATATACAATTGAGAATAGTCGATCAGGAAGGCAAATTAATCAATTTTCGTAGAGAAACTGTAACTATACGATTACACGTGAAATCTTTGAGATAATATGGGCATTGTGTTTGAGAGAACAAGAAAATCTGGTAGTAGTTATAAAAGCTCGATAACATGTCCGAGCATCATCAGTCGTCGAGCAGCTCCGATTCGAGTGACACATCAGAACGCTCAGTTTCTCCGGAGCCTAGGACTTCGACTTCGTTGTGGTGGAAAATAAGAATCCATTGCTTTATCTGTGTATGTCCATCACAAAAATGATAAAAATTCAAACACCTGTGACCTTCGACGAGTCGATTGCCCACTGTGAAATACACGCGCATCAACCTTATGCCGCGTCTACATTCAGAAATAACGATGAGATCCGAATATCTGTACAGAATCAAGATGCGTGTGTATTACCCAGCAAAAGTTCGCTTCACATCTATGGTCGACTTACAAAATCAGACGGCACCGCTGTTAGTGCAGGCACGGAATTAGTCAATATGGCTGTGTGTCACATGTTTGGCGATATGCGCTACGAGTTGAATGGGCATGAGATTGATCAGAATAAGAATGTCGGCATCACGAGTATCATGAAGGGGTACCTATCATTCACCCCTGGACAACAACATCTTCTGGGAAACACTGGTTGGTTGGTGGATGATAAAAATAAACTAACCGACGCTGATGGATACTTTGATGTTGTTATACCGCTGAATTTTTTGCTCGGATTTGCCGAGGACTATAATCGAATCATCGTCAATGCGAAGCATGAGCTAATTTTAACGCGATCAAACAATGATCTAAACACCATACATCAAACAACTGCGGAGGGGATCAAAATTTCACTCGAGAAAATTGAATGGTTATTGCCATACATCAGACTGTCGGATTCTGCAAAAATCAAGATGCTCAATTATATCGCCAAAGATCCGGCTGTATCTATGAGTTTTCGCTCGTGGGAAATGTACGAGTACCCGATGCTGCCTGCAACAACGAGACATGTATGGGTTGTCAAGACATCTACACAGCTAGAGAAACCGAGACACGTCATACTGGGATTCCAAACTGCACGACGAAACGATGCAACGAAAAATGCCAGTCAATTCGATCATTGTATGATTAGAGATGTGAAACTTTTCCTAAACTCACAGTGCTATCCTTATGGAAATTTGAATCTTGATATTGCTCGCAATCAATACGCCATTCTCTACAATATGTACACAAACTTTCAAATTTCATACTACGATAAGGAATCCGAACCTCTTTTGTCGAAGAGTGATTTTTTGGAGAGAGCCCCACTCATTACTATAGACTGTTCCAAGCAAAGTGAATCGTTAAAGAGTGGACCGGTGGATATTCGTTTGGAATTCGAAACTAGCGTTGCATTTCCAGCAAATACTTCAGCCTACTGTATGATTATACACGATCGCATTGTTGAATATAATCCAATCAGCGGTACCGTCAAAAAATTAGCCACATTTTAAGGATTCTATATGCTTGAGAACTATAGATTAAGCTTATTCTATATAAAGGATCTATAAAGGATATATATAAAGGAACAATAAATAAATAAATAAATGTGATTGCAATTTCATTGTTATTTATTCAACCCTAACCCATTCCCATTACATATATATTTATATATACATTAGTGTGTGTGTGTGTGTGTGTGTGTGTGTGTGTGTGTGTTTAGATTTTGCTACAGAATTCAAATTTATTGTATGGTCCTCCAAGATAGAGTATCTGCAGACGTTTCTGATCAGCCTCATTGTTTAACTGATCCAGCTGAGTGGAATCGTTCTCTAGAGCCTTTCCGATTCTTGCAGGCAGGAACACGATGTATTCGTTGGCAATAGTGGCGATGATTCTACAGTCGAATTTCGTTTTCACAAGCCTCAGTCTTGTGATATTGTACTTTTCGCCAACCTTCAGCTCCGACATCTTTTTCATTGGTAGATTATTATCCAGACGGCTGGTGCTGTTAAGGCTGCTGAAGTCCATCTGTACAAAATGAATAATTCGAAATTAGTTTTTATATTATAATTAAATATGATTATCGTGTAATGGGATTCTTACCTTGTTCAAAAGAGTTTGCGGATTCGAATATACGAGGAAGATGTGTTAATGGTGAGGAGTCGAGATGCACGGATGCAGCTCCCTGCGAGCTCTCGACTTTTAAGCCATCATCCCCCGCCCTCGGGACATGTGGGGAGGGTTTTTTATGCCCCTCCTCCAAATACCAGTTTTTCAACCTCTGAACGTTCTCGAAGGCGCAATGGTAGCCTCCAGGTACATCGCCATGACAGTCTCCATGCCAACGAAATACACGCGATTCCAATCGTAGTATTCGAAAATTCGGGCAGCCCAGCTCGTCTAAATCAATCACCGGTTTCGAGTCGTCATTGAGGATTTTTTCGATCCAGAGTTTCTTCTCCAATCCCTTCACATAAATGCGCCTCGCATCTTGTGCAACTTTTCTCACAGTTTTCACTACATCCCTATACGGTGTTTCTCCTGCAATCCAGGGTATTCCATGATGACGCCATGTCAGCCACGAATTGAGATTTTTATACTCGCGTGAGAGAGTCACCCAAGAGCGAGGTGCTTTGAAGAGAATGCGTGTGATATCTTGCTGATATTCCTCATGCGCACGAATGCTTATTGCAGACAGCTCTTTTATTACAAATTTATCACTGAATCGCCCAAAACCTTGTAGATCTAATATTAGCTCCATATTGACGACTTCGTGTGCGGTCTCAAGCAGAGTCGGAAATTGACTGAGCTGGCGATTTATTGTGGGGATCGGTATGCACGCAGGTGCGTATAGAGGTACCCTAAAAAATACCTGAATGATATTTATTGCTCAACCTTTTTGAGTCTTGTGGCTCGTTATGAGCTCTGATGGGATCTTTTGATTATTGTGATCTTCGCAAGATTTCAGCATTTTCGAGTGATGGGAGTATAGTGAAAAACCCTCTTAATGATATTTATTGTCGGATCATTAAGACTTGCCTATTTTATGTGTCGGGGTGGAGTCTTTTGAAAGCTGTTCTCAGGTTGGTTAGGCTTGATTTTATTTTGGGGGGGAGTGGTGTGCAACCCAACTCCACCAGATCGGTTTGCAAACAAGAAGACAATTTTCAGTTCTAAAAGATTGGTGAAGAGTGAAAGTTCATTGAATCGTGGGGGAAAAGCATCAAGGGGAAGAAGAAGAAGAAGAAGAAGAAGAAGAATTTCAAAACTAAACGTGTGAAAAAGGTATGTTGTTAGCATTGAATACTCAAATTTAAACAGATTTTAAACATAAGAATGCGTGATCAATCCAGATGAATCCAGCTCATCAAAGACCTGCGCAGCGGGCGGCTCAGCTGCGGCGGAGGGCCGAGTTGAGGATGCGATTCCTCCGGAACGCTCAGCTTGTGTTGCGTATTTTGCGCGAACAAAACGTGGATGAGCGCTTCGTTGTCGAAACGTCAAGCATCCATTTCGAGATGATTGAGAGCATCACGAGGCAATATGAGATAAATGATCGGGCAATGCGTCGTATTGCCGCGACCGAAAATGCTGCACAATCGACCGTCCAATGTGCGGATATAACATCTTCCACGCAAGAAGATGCGGAAGATTCGGATGCGGAGACGGTGCACATTGATAGGGGGAGAAGTAGATCGCGATCATTCGGTTCGGACTCATCGAGATCGAGTCCGGAATCACCATCGTCGTCGAGGTCCTCATCCCCGGCCATACCACCGCCGCCGGGGGTGATTCCACTCGAACAGCTTCGTATTCACGAATATGGTTTTGAGTGACCCAGAAAGTTGTCATTTTAGAATATAGGTTAGACTTAAGACATAAGAAAATAAACATATATATATATATATTATCAGATAATTCGCGTCATTGATTGCATATATATATGTAACACCCTGTCACTCTTCAAGCATTTTCAGCTAGTATAATTCGTGTATATAAGCTAAAAATTAGATATTTCAGCCATCTTGGATCGATTGTCGGTAAGAAAAAAAAAAAAGATCGGTAATCGTTACCATCATTCGAAAGCGAATCGTTAGTGGCGCCATTGCAAGACGGAAAATTGCGGGGAAATTGCAGCCATCGGACTATCGGTAACCAAAGATCGGATCGTTACCATCGGACTATCGGTAACAATCGGTAGTGGCGCCATCGCACAACGGCGAATTGCAGCCAGCCGATTGTCGGTAGCAATGATCGACGATCGTTACCATCCGACTGTCGGTAACTTACCCACGCGGTCAGTAGGTTACCGACTGCCTGATGGCCGGTGAAGAAGGCTGGATCCAGAACTGTCATATCTATACTACTGATATGATAATATTATGGATGATATGATGATATGATAATATAATGATATGATGATATGATAATATGATGATATGATGATATGATGATATTATGATATGATGATATGATGATATAATGATATAATGATATGATGATATGATGATATGATAATATAATGATGTCAAGATATAATAATATGCTAACATAATGGAATGAGGATACGATGATATGATAATTTGATGATATGATGATATAATGATGTGATAATATGATGATATGATGATATGATGAAGTAAAGTACAGTTCTGTCATATAATTTATTACCGTCTGTAGAATCAAGTGCGGTTCAGTAATGTTAATATCTTTTGGATAATTTACTATCGTAACTATCGATTTAGTATTGTCGGAATTTAGTTAAAGATCCAATAATATTCCGAATTAATCTGTTATCGTTGAACTTGTGATTCGCGTCTGTCGAATGACCGTGTGGTCTCTATTATTCATGGAAAAATTTGTGTAATCGTAATATCAGACTCTTAAATAAAATCTTGCGAACAGTTACTCTTTCTGTTGGAGAAAGACACAGAATCGTTACAACAGTATCCATACTCCAATCGTTCGGTGAGAAATTCAAAGATAAACAACGAAGTGGTCAAGGTATCGGAAGATCGCGGAGAAGGATAAAAGACAGAGTTCAGTGGAGGGACTTGGAATCTGTATTTAAAGGTCGAATACGCACTGGTGTTGTTATAAATCTACGTCACAAAGATCTGAGATCTTTTTTGCAGGATTCAAAAACCTTTGCTGTCATACGATTAAAGAATTCTCTACAGCAACGAGGTAATCTGAAAGTGAACGGTATACTGGCTTGTAAGTTTTCCATTCTTAAAAACTCTGAAACCGTCGAAGAGATGAAATTTTTCAACACAAAAAATGAAGTTATCCTTCCAGCCACGGATATTAAGAGATGGTTCGATGAGAATTTGATCGATCGTCTCCTGGTGAAAGTTGAGGATTTTCAAGAGCAGGACTCGGGTTGGACATTAATCGAAATTGTTAACCTAATGATTAATATCAATCGGTACGAGCCGCTACGTGGAGGTTTATCTACCTACGTGGATCTACCTCCGGATATACAGAAGAAGAAGGCTGTGGTGAACGTCAAGAACAGCGACGAATTCTGCTTTCTGTGGGCTATCGCTGCAGCTCTCTATCCCGCAGATAATCATGTTGATCGAACAAGTTCTTATCCCCATCACAGCACGATATTCAACTGTGAGGGTATCAAGTTTCCTATAACTCTCAAAGATATTTCGAAATTTGAACGAATCAATTGTCTAACAATTAACGTGTACGGTGTGGAAACCGAATCGAGATTACCTAGTGAAATAGTACCCCTGTATTTGAGTAAAAATAAGTCAGTTAAACCTACGATCCACCTTATTGCTATAGGTAGTTGCATAGAAATCAATGATCAGCTCGTTTTCCACTTTGCTTGGATCAAAAATCTATCTAGATTGTTAAGTTCACAACTGTCGAAGCATAAAAGCGCGAAATATCTGTGTGATAGATGTCTATGTCATTTCCAAGTTCAATCCTCATACGAAAGACATAAACAAGATTGTGAAAATATAAACAAGTGTAAGATGATATTGCCGAAAGAAGAAGATAAGATCTTAAGTTTTAGAAATTATAGATATAAGGAGTTTGTACCGTTCGTCGTATACTCTGATATAGAGTGTATCCTTGAGCCGACGGAAAATGAAACCTTGTACGAAAAGCATATTCCGCATAGTACAGCGTATTATCTACACTGTACCTTCGACGATTCTCTCTCAAAATTTGAAATCAAACGTAATCCCGATTGCATCCAATGGTTCGTCAGTGAATTACAAAAATTGGCAGAATTAACAAATTTTTATCTGAAAAGAAACGTGCCGATGCAACTCACTAGTGAGGAAATACAAGATTTGAATAATACTAAAATATGTCATATTTGTGAGAAACCATTCACTCCAACGGATGAGAAACATCGCGATCATTGTCATTTCACAGGCAAGTACCGCGGTGTAGCGCATCCGGGCTGTAATTTGAATTATAAATCATCGCATATTATTCCAGTGGTTTTTCACAATCTGTCCGGCTATGATTCACACTTCTTAATTAAAGCTTTGGCTACACTGTTCGACGGTGAATTGAATCTTCTCCCGGTCAACAAAGAACGGTACATTTCCTTTACAAAAAAGATTGAAGATACAAATGTAAGCCTACGATTTATCGATTCGTGTAGGTTTATGGCAAGTAGTTTAGACAAACTGACATCGTATCTGAATAACAATGATAAAACAATTGTACGAAGGATGTGTAATAGCGCAGAGGAATTCGAATTACTTACGAGAAAGGGGGTATTTCCCTACGAATATGTAAATAGTTGGGCAAAGCTTGATGAGAAAAAATTACCACTAATTGAAAAATTCTATTCAAAATTGAACGACACTAACGTCTCGGAAGTGAATTATCGACATGCAATAAAAGTCTGGGACACGTTTAATATTAATACGCTGGGTGAATACTCTGATTTATATTTGAAAACGGATGTTCTACTCCTAGCGGATATTTTTGAAAATTTTCGTCGCAACTGTCATTCTACGTATAGCCTGGATCCTCTGCACTATTACACCGCTCCTGGACTCGCCTTCGACGCGATGCTCAAGTCTACGGGCGTTGAGCTAGAACTCCTCACCGATGTGGAGATGCTTTTGTTTATCCAAAAAGGGATTCGAGGTGGTGTAGCTCAGTGCTCGAACCGGCACGCTGAGAGTAATAACAGATATATGGGTAAGGACTTTGCTTCCAGCAAAGAGGAATCCTACCTCATGTACTTCGATGTAAACAATTTGTACGGTGGAGCGATGAGTCAGTACTTGCCTCGTGGATCTTTCCAGTGGGAATACGAGTCAATTGATGTTTGTAATATTCCCGATGATTCACCTGTCGGATACATTCTTGAGGTGGACTTGGAGTATCCTTTGGAACTTCACGAGACACACAAGGATCTACCTCTTTGCCCCGAACACTATACACCCACGCGCAGTAAAAATTCTAAATTAATGACTACTCTTTTTCCGAAAAATAAGTACGTTGTTCACTACCAGAATTTGAAACAATACTTAGGTTTGGGAATGAAGTTAGCGGAAATTCATAGAGTCTTAAAATTTGAGCAATCTCCATGGTTGAAACCGTACATAGATCTGAACACTGAATTGAGAAAAAAGTCCAATAACGAGTTTGAAAAGAATTTCTTCAAATTGATGAATAATGCGGTATTTGGTAAGACTATGGAGAACGTAAGAAAGCAAAAAGATGTTAGATTAGTGACAGGGTGGGAGGGGAGGTACGGAGCGAAAGCACTCATCGCAAAACCGAATTTTCACAGCTGTACCATATTTGATAATGATATAGTAATTATCGAGCTCAGTCGGGTTAAAATACACTTTAATAAACCCATTTACGCTGGATTTTCCATCCTCGATCTATCTAAGATCTTCATCTACGATTTTCATTACAACTACGTGAAACGTACCTTTGCTGATCGATCAAAGTTATTGTACACGGATACAGATAGTCTTCTGTATCACTTCACTGTTCCGGACATATACGAATACATCAAACGTGATTTACATAAATTCGATACACCCGATTACCCGCCTGATAATATCTATGGAATCCCATTAACGAATAAGAAGGTGGTAGGTTTAATGAAGGATGAATGTAACGGGAAGATTATGAAAGAATTTGTAGGATTACGAGCGAAATTGTATACTTTTAAAATTTTTGAGGAGGATAAAGAGCAAAAGCGAGCAAAAGGTATTAAGGCGGCGACGTTGAGAACAATCATGTTCGATGATTACAAAAAGTGTCTCATGCAACATCAAATTTTAGTTAAATCTCAGTACCTCATTAGAAGTAAGAAACATAAGGTTCATACCATATTACAAAAGAAAATAGCACTCAGTTGGTGCGATGACAAGAGGGTTATTCTCCCCAACACTACCGATACCGTACCATGGGGTTACCGTAAATGAATAAACTCAACATGTATTGCATATTTATGTATATTTATTGAATAAAAAATTACATATCCGCTTTATTTATCCAGCTGTTGTGTGAATTATCAAAACCTAACCATTTTACAAACAGTTTACTGCCACGCTTCCGCAGCACTTTCTCCACCAGGTAAACATCAGGGTGTTTGACTTTGGAGAGTTCCTCTTCGTAGAAGCCGCCTTCGATCGGTTGATCCTGATAGTCGACGAGTTTGTATGTGGCAGGATCAGTATTCACTATCTTACTTATAGTAAATATTTCAGTTGTCCAGTTGGGTGTGTAACCTTTGTCAAACGTATGTTTATTCCTACTAACCCGAACTTCATCACCGAGATTGAACTTCTTCTTCCGTGTTTGATTAACTTGAAATTTTCCGTATACGTTGCGCAAGAGGGTCTTTTCGTTTTGAGCTGTTACCTCACTCGGTTTGATTCCAATTGTACGGTGCTTGGTGTTGTTGTAAGTCAGCATCAGATCCGGTACAATATCTATCCACTTGTAATTTCCTCGGAGAGAAAAACGTTTCCACATGTTACTTTTCAGCGTACGATTGAAACGCTCGCAAATCGATACTTTTAGTCCAGTCATTTGGTGCTCAAATGGGGGTCTGCCTGGAAAGTTTAGTGGAAGTTTTGAAAATTGGTAGTCTCATAGATTTTGAGGTGCTCTTTTCGAATTTTTACTCTGCAACCTCGTACCGATATGGGAAATGGCACTATTTTGGGGAAAATGGCATGAAAAACTGATTTTTCGCCAATATCTCCTTACCGGTTGATTTTTCGACAAAAATAGTCATCTACAAAATTATTCTGCAGACAATTTGCAACAATTTATGTTCTATTGATTTTTTTGTCAGACGAGTAGTTTTGGCCTACGAGCGCCGCAAATGTCACCGCAATTGGTGGAAAACTCATTTTCACACCACCATGAAGTAGAGTAATGGTGCGTTTTTTTTTTTTGTGGTATCCCCAGTAGGCCTAATCCAATTGACGCACGAACGGCAGATGTTCGCTACAGAGGGGTCTAAGGCCGAAGGGAGGGGCCTTTTCTACCTGCGATCTAACTATAGAGTCTATATATATATAGTATAGACCATTGAGCGCGGTTAGGGGTCTGTATACGGGCCATTTCACGTGAACCGGATCAGTCACCTCTGAGATATTTTTTTATGCACCGAGGGGAGAAAGTGCGTACTTTATTCCCGGCTGCGCGCATAAAGAACGCGCTTTCTGCCCTTGGATGCATAAAATATCGTATGCACCATGGTTTAAAGTGTTCTTCTAGACGAGTGTGAAGGTCACCCTCGCTTCGCTCGGGCGACAAACCTCACACTCGTCAAAAAGAACACTTTACTCCCTAGATGCATAATATACTATTAATTTTGCATGTCGATTCTCCTCGGGGAGTTAGATTTTTGTGCCAAAGGATTTTTCAATTAGTGCAAAATTCGTTGAGTTATTTGCATAAACAAATTCGAGCAAAGTTTTTTTCAAAAATTCATAACTCCGCCAAAAATGACACTGGACTCAATTTTTTTTTTCAGTTCACGCAGAAAGAGTCGTAGAATGTATAAAAAAAATATGTACTTTGAAAAAAGTTTGTTCATCCATTGTTTATTTAACAATTAAGTTTTCAAAGATTTTTAAAACAGGGTGTGACACGATCAAAAAATTGGTTTAAAATACTGACATATACTTTGCACTATACTACAGCCTGTGAATTAAATTTAGGAACTTGTTATTTTTTGTTTTCGAGTAAAAAATCGCTAAAGTTGGCGGCGCGCGCCAATTCCGAGTCGACGCCGTCCGCGTGGAACGTAATGGCGTGCGTTAGACTGCTGTTCACCGCTACTCGACGGATGCGTAGCTGCGGTATTCGAAATTCTCACATTCATTTTCACAATGAGTGACACGATTTAAAAATCTGAAAAAAAAACTGTAGTTTCCCAATGGCAACTTTAAGCGATACGTTGAATTTCGAGAACGTGTTCTTTTTCGTTTTTCAAATATTGCAGCTTAAAATTTTAGCATGTATGCTGAGCTGTATGCTAAGATTTCAACCTGCAATAGTTCGAAAACGGAAAAGAACACGTTCTCGAAACTCAACGCATTGTTTATAGTTGCCATTGGGAAACAGCTACAGCATTTTTTTCAGATTTTTAAATCGTGTCACTCATTGTGAAAATGACTCTCGAATACCGCAAGAACGCGTCCATCGACTAGCGGCGAACATCAGTCTAACGCACGCCATTACGTTCCACGCGGCGTCGACTCGGAATTGGCACGCGCCGCCATCTTTGGCGATTTTTTTACTCGAAAACAAAAAATAACACGTTCCTAAATTCAATTCACAGGCTGTAGTATAGTGCAAAGTATATGTCAGTATTTTAAAAAACTTTTTTGGTCGTGTCACATCCTGTGTTAAAAATCTTTGAAAACTCAATTGTTAAATAAACAATGGATGAACAAACTTCTTTCAAAGTACATATTTTTTCATACATTCTATGACTCTTTCCGCATAAACTGAAAAAAAAATTCAGTCCAGTGTCATTTTTGGCGAAGTTGTGAATTTTTGAAAAAAAACCTTGCTTGAATTTGTTTATGCAAATAACTCAACGAATTTTGCACTAATTGAAAAATCCTTTGGCACAAATATGTAACTCCCGAAGACAATCGACATGCAAAATTAAAAAAATATCTGAGAGGTGACTGATCCGGTTCACGTGGAATGGCCCATACGACGCGTTGTGGAATGTTTTCTACCAATACGGGTGTTGCGATTATACTCGCGGCGCTCGTACGCCAAAACTACTTATCTGACAAAAAAATCAATGAGACATAAATTGTTGCAAATTGTCTGCAGAATAATTTTGTAAATAACTGCTTTTGTCGAAAAATCAACCGGTAAGGAGATATTTGCGAAAAATCAGTTTTTCATGCCATTTTCCCCAAAATAGTGCCATTTCCCATATCGGTACGAGGTTGCAGAGTAAAAATTCGAAAAGAGCACCTCAAAATCTATGAGACTACCAATTTTCAAAACTTCCGCTAAACTTTCCTGCTAGAACTACCAAATGACTGGACTATTTCAGGTTGCTGAAGGTTGAATATAGCGTAATACCGTATCCTTGTAGAAGAGTCTTGAACTCGGTGTTATAAAATTCTGTACCGCGATCAACATGCAATTTTTTCGGTACGCGACCCTTTTTGAAAACAGAGTTCATAGCATTTGTCACATCCTTTCCACTCTTGGTCTTAATCGGCACTGCCCAGGCAAATTTTGAAAAAATATCTATGATCGTCAGTAGGTATTTGTAGTCATTGTTATATTTCGCATAAGCAATCATATCCACTAGATCAGCCTGCCAGGTCTCATCCACTCCTCGCATGATGACGCGGCGACGCGGATAATTTCTTCGTGCGGGTCTATGAAGTTCCTCCACCAACGTCAGCTTTTTGTCTTCCATCCTCCAGTCTGGTCAAACGCTCGTCCAATCGCACTATTATTCCTGAATTATGAACTGCCAAGTCTTGTCCGGTTTTGTTATCCGCTTCGAGACGTTTCAGAGTTGCGTTCACGCTCGATTCCAGGCTTCTTATCATGAAGTTGTTTTCACTATCGTTGATTTTCTCCGATGTTGTCAGTTTCTCTTCCAGTTGTGAAATGAGTTGAGAATGGTGAGTGACAAGGTTTTCCAGAGATTCGATCCTCCTACCTAAGAGTTGAGCTTCCTGCCGTACAGCGCTTTGCACCACTCTTATGGAGGCTGCATCATTTTGTTCCACAGGATCCGCGAGGTTGCTCAATCTCTTGTTATCCATGTCGTACTGTCCGTCGAGGGTTATTTTGAAGCCAAAACCGGGAGGACCGCGGTTTCCCGACAGACTCTTCATCCTCGTCAATTGCCTACCAAACACGTCAACGCTCATTTTAACACTGAGCTATGACAATTGTTTCAAGAATCTAATATATAATTCTAGCCTCACGCAACTCCTCAATGATGGAAATAATTTCATTGGAGTGACTTGTGTTACCGGCCGCCTGGGATGCGTAGAGCAATCGAAGTCGTTCGACTAGCTCATTGGGATCGTCCCAATACACGTAATCCATTCGGCTCTTCTTACCTTTGACAATTTTGAAGCGCGGTAAGGCTTCACCCTTCTTCTCTCTCTAAGAGGTGGGAATTTGAGAGATAATTCTTCTGAATTTATCGCTATTCTCAGAACGAACAGCCGTATCACTACGATAATATTTTCGATGCGCGTTTGTGTTGAACACGATTTTGTTGTAATTCTCCAAATCAGCCTGGTTCACTATGGTGTCATTGGGTTACTTTTTGAACAGTAGTTCGAGCAAGCCTGGTGTTTTTTGATAATTCGTGCTTCCAATACAAATGATATCGTTGTCAAAAGTCAATTCAGAGTTGCCAATCTTTAAAACGTTATTCTTCAATCTACGAACACCGTACGAAGTATCCAAGGCTTTCGCTTCGTTTGTTTCGAACATTCGAAGATACGTTTGAGGTAAATCATTGCCATCGGTGGAAGATTCACGCTCCAAGGGGGTAACAGGTTCATTCTCGTCGGAGGATTCTTCGTCAGCGGTTACAAAAGACTCAGCTGACTCCCGCGCGGTCCTTTGCGGGAATTCTCGTTTCGTAGGCGTCTCTTGAATTTCACTCTTGATAGTCTCCTGTTTCAGCGACTGATTCACCAGCTGCTGAAGAGGTGCCGTTACAGGTTTGAAAACTTCAATCATAGCCTTTTCGCTGGTATCCCGACCCATCTTCAACATTTTATGCTTGCGGCGAATAGCATCGCTCGCTTTTGCAATTTGCTGCAACGCATCTTTCTGTTGATGAAAATCAGCACTCTGCATGTTGATGCTTCTGAGTTTGACATATAACTGCTGTCGTCACAACACTTTCCTCATATTTATTGTTACGAAGCAGTCAAAACCCTTGCGATACCTACCCCCGTTGAGATCGCTATCTTTATCGATCATCACGAAACCATGTTTATCATCGCTCCAACAGGCTGGGCACAGGTCTCTGAACTGCGCAAAGGACATATCCGTGTTGACGTGATCATCGTATATATGTTTCAAATTCATTTCATCTGGTCGGAAAAGTATTAGCATATTAGCATTGTCACGTACAAGGTGTTTGGGAATACGAGCATAAGTCTGACAAAGATAGAAACAGTCGACCGCGTTGTGTCTTCCCATACAAAAGAAGGCTCTGATGTTATCCTGTTTTTCGCAGGCCACGTCATCGAAAATCATGAGAGAGTTCGGTCGCGCGTCTTCCGGTCTGATCACTTGCTCGTGTTCGCTGAACGGGAAAAATCCAACACCCTTGACCGAATCGATGAGCTTTTTGAGAAACTGGTACTTGAGCTGGTTGAGCGATTTTGAATAAGCGTAGATATTTGCAAATTTTAGACCATTCGGATGTGTGATCAGAGATAAGAGGGTATTGGTCTTGCCGCAATTGGACGGTCCGCAAATCACTGCGCGCACGCTATTCGGTAGTAGCGGACCGTGACGTTTCCCCCGCTCCTTCACATTTGCTTGTGTCAGTTTGTCGAAATTGATTACCGGTAATTTGGTACTTTGCTCTTTGAACTTCATGATGGCCGACCAACGTGAGAGGTGCAACCAATGAGCGCTTTCCACCGACGTATCTTGACTGCCTCCGAAACTATAAATGCTCGCTATTTATTGGATTTGAGTCAGTTGTGCTGGAACCATTATCGTACATAAACGTGACGGAGAACGCAAGCGACCAAGGGGGAAAGGTCTTCTCAACAAAATCATCAACAAACTTCCCATTGAATTGCATATACCGGGCTACCAGTACTGCGGTCCTGGAACAAAACTGAAGTCGCGACTCGCACGCGGTGATCCGGGCATTAATCCTCTCGACGCTGCGTGCAAGGAACACGACATCGCCTACTCCAAAGATCGGGATAATCTTGCTGCTCGACACGAGGCGGACAAAGTACTCGCGGAGAAGGCCTGGCACCGCGTTCTCGCCAAAGACGCAAGCGTTACGGAAAAGGCAGCCGCCTGGGGTGTGACCGACGTCATGAAAGCGAAAAGGAAGTTAGGCATGGGTATGCGAAAGAAAAAAACTTGCGATAAGAAAAAAATCTCATTGAAACAAATAGTAAAGGCGGCAAGAGCTTCCATGGGATTGTTATAATCAAATCATTGCTATTCAACTATAAATTCAAATTCATAAATTTATAGTCAAGATCGGGATGTCTCGCCTTCTATACCGAAGACAAAACATCGCGATACCGATAATTCTCCATTTCGTTATTCTTATTAATCTTCAGTTTCTGCAAACTACAGTGGAGAGTAGTTCAATATTAGACACCTTGCCTTTTGCGCTCATGCCTTTGAGACACTTTAACGGCGTCCTATACGCCTATGCTAAAATACCTTGCGTCAGCATCTCGCTGACGATGGGTAGCAACGTAAGTTGCCACATTCGGACTTTACTCTTATTCTAAACGCCAAACAGCTTGTATCAATAATAAAGCTCATTCAAATTTGTCTTCAAAACCAATTAATTTGTTATAAACCCGTCCCCACACAACAGTGGTGTTAGAAGCGAGATATTGGATTGAAGACAATAATTAGAAAACAGAGGCCGTTGTAATAAATCAACGTTAACAAAAATCACTGTGCGTGGATTAACACATAATTCACCGTTGTACGAAATCAACGTTAACAAAACCCTATTCGTTAATCGTTGTTATACATCAACGCTAACAAAAATCACTGTGCGTGGATTAACACATAATTCACCGTTGTACGAAATCAACGTTACCAAAACCCTATTCGTTGTTATACATCAACGTTAACAAAATCACTGTCCGTGGATTGACATATAATTTACCGTTACACGAAATCAACGTTAACAAAACCCTGTGAAGTGACCAACAAACCAAAGTATACCGAAGTTACATTACGTTCCCTATATGAAGAGGCGCTCAAGAAACCTCAAGATCCGTCAAGACATAAACGCAAGAGGATTCCAGTAAACCAACACCAAAGCAACCAACTACGGATCCGACGGTACAGCGAACTCGAGCTTTCAACACTGATAACGTTATGCATTAGCTCACCCTACTGTTACTGTAAGTCTTACGAACTAGCAATAGTAATATTCGAAATTTGTAATTGAAATCCTAGAAAATGCCAGTATCAGCTGAAAAATTAGCCAAACTCCTTCCCGTATTTACCGGAAAAGATATTAGCGTCAGAGAATTTATTGACAAATGCGATCGCGCGATCAAACAATGCATTACTACAGAATCAGAAGAACTTTACGAATATATACGTATCAAAATCACTGGTAAGGCATATGAAAGGATTCAAAATAGGGAAATTAAAGACTACGATACTCTGAAAAAGGAGTTACTACTGTTTTATGGAGCCAAGGGAACAAATAGACAATGGGAATTGGAACTAAGTATCTGTAGGCAACGCCCCGGGGAATCTGTCGATTCCTTCTATCAAAGAATAGAAAATCTGTGCATAAGAGTAGTAGAATCTGGTCCGGTAAGAACTAAGGAAGAGACTGTATTTTACGAGAAAAACATTACGACAAAAGCACGAGACTGTTTCATTTACGGACTTAACGAAAAACTACGTGACATCCTAAGATTAAAAAACCCTAAAGACTTACTTCAAGCTTACAATTGGGCCACAGAAGAAGAAAAATTGAGGGCAACCGAAAATCAAATAACTTATCTTGCAAAAACCGCTACTACTAGTAGAACTGATCTCGTTTGCCAAAATTGCAATAAGATCGGGCACACAGCAAAAACCTGTTTTAAGAAACAGAGGTCCGAACCAATAAATACCATTGAAGCAGGCTATAGTTCAGAATCCGATCAGTACGCAGACTTAGACCACCAATCAGAAAACAGCTGCTCACAAAACTGTTCCGAAATCATAAATGGCTATGACTCTATAACAGAAGAGATTACATGCGACGAATGCCAACGAATCTATCCTATCGATAGTTCCAGAATTAAGTGCTTCTTTTGTAAAAAGCCCGGCCATATAGAAAACAAGTGTTTCAAAAAGAAACTATGTTAGCCGCGAAAACTAATCAAAACCATGTAGGAACCTCGAATTTTGGGGAACGGACTGCGTCGACGAGCGGAACGAAGTCCGTAATAGAAAACCGCTCAACACAAACGGCGGAAAAATAGAAATACCAGAACATAAGATAAATTTAATCGGGTCACCAAATAACGTAATTTTGTCAATACCCGAGTTGAATCAACCTAAAACCTTGTTGATGTTAGACACTGGAGCCTACCCATGTTTGATCAAGAAGAAATTTATTATAAATTCATCACAGATAAACCCACAAGAGCGGATTAAATTAAAGGGTCTAGCTAGTGACTCACAAGCATATACATTAGGAACCATTGAACTTACACTCGATGGAGGAGACGAAGTTAGGCCGATCAAATTTCACGTAGTAGACGATTCCTTAGACATAACGCAAGATGGTTTAATAGGCAACCACCTCTTAACCCAATTCAATAATGTGCTGATCAGTTATAGATGCAGAGGCATGGATAAGCCCGAGTTGCTATTAGGTAGCCTCAAATACAAATTGCAAAATCAAAAACAATTCACGATTCCCGCCAGGACAGAAATTTTAGCAGACATCCCAACCATCGCCGAAGATTCCTTAAAAGAAGGCTAAATGTATAGGGTCGAGTTACAACCGGGAGTCGTAATAAGCGAAAGCTACGTGACAATTAGACCCGATAACACGGCTATCACAAGCATCATCAATCTAACAGACACGGACCATACTATCCATATCGAACCACAAAGAGTTTACAGAATTCTAGATTCTGAAACTGACGAGATACATTCAGTTAATTGTATAAACGAAAATACTTCAGCTGACAGAATCAAAAAATTAAAAGACGCATCAAGATTAGACCATTTAAATTTAGAAGAAAAGGAAAGTATAGTAGAAGCTTGTACCAAGTTTAACGAACTCTTCTATTTAGATGGGGACACATTGCCAGGTACGCAAGCCTGTACCCACAAAATTAAAACTACCGATGACACACCGGTCCATGTTAGACAATACCGGTACCCTGAAATCCACAAAACAGAAATAGATAAACAAATAGAAGATCTCCTAAATAAAGGAACAATTCGAAATTCAAATTCACCATGGAACTCACCCATCTGGGTGGTACCAAAGAAACTAGACTCATCAGGGATTAAGAAGTGGAGAATAGTCGTAGACTACCGAAAATTGAATGATAGAACAATAGGGGATGCTTACCCGCTACCGAATATAGTAGATATCCTAGACCAGTTAGGAAGCTCTAAATACTTCACCGTACTCGACATGGCCAGCGGGTTTCACCAGATTTCAATGAATCCCGACGATATGCATAAAACCGCGTTTTCCACCCATAAAGGACATTTCGAATTCGCATTCATGCCATTTGGGCTTAAAAACGCCCCAGCTACATTCCAGAGATTAGCGAATACCGTTCTATCGGGGTTACAAGGATTGAAATGTTTAGTGTACTTAGACGACCTGATAATTTACGTCGACTCACTTCAAACCCATACAGAAAAACTTTGGGGGTTATTACTGAAATTGAAAGAATATAACTTACGATTACAACCAAATAAATGTGAGTTCTTGAGAAAAGAGGTTGCTTACTTAGGACACATAATATCAAAAGACGGAGTTAAACCTGACCCAGACAAAGCCAGAGCAGTCAAGGAATTTCCTACACCCAACACACCTACGAAAATAAAATCATTTCTCGGGCTTGTAGGTTACTATAGACGTTTCATAAATAATTTCTCGATGATAGCTAAGCCATTGACAGAACTTTTACGGAAAAACGTACCATTCGAATGGACGTCATTACAGCAAAATTCTTTCGAAGAACTAAAGAATGCCCTAATATCCGACTCAGTCTTAATATACCCTGACTATACACAGACATTTATTCTAACGACAGATGCCAGTAACACTGCTCTAGGGGCCGTATTATCTCAAGGTGTCCCAGGTGACGATAGGCCTGTTGCATATGCCTCGCGAACTCTAAACAAAGCAGAAAGTAACTACTCCACAATCGAACGCGAGCTGCTGGCAATAGTATGGGCGACCCAACATTTCAGACCATACCTGTTCGGGAGGAAATTCAAGATATTTACCGATCATAGGCCCCTGACTTGGCTGTTTAACATCAAAGATCCAAATAGTAAATTAGTCAGATGGCAATTAAAAATCTCGGAATTCGACTACGAGATTTGTTTCAAACCCGGAATAAAAAATCAGAACGCAGATGCGCTTAGTAGAAATCCTGTTGATCCACCAACTAATCATGTGTTCAAAATATGTCCTATCAGAGTGACGAGCTCTCTCCCATCGTACCCTGAATACCTTAAACTCATAAAAACAACGATAGTGCAAAACTCAAGCATCGTAGAAATCCACGATGACCTTTTCAATCGAATCGATAACTACGCACACACTGTTTCCACCGATCTGGAAATGAGTCAGGGAATAGCATTAGAATTCAAAACTAGATACGGCAATGTTGAGAACTTGAAGGAATCAGCTGAACTATACACGACTGGTAAACTCACCTTACGAGACCGTAACGTTTATTACATAATGACAAAGAAAAACTTCTGGGATAAGCCTACATATGAGGATTTATACATAAGTTTGATAAAATTCAAAGAAAAATTAGAAATAGACTCGATCAAAACAGTTTCCATAGCCAGGATCGGTTGCGGGATCGATAATTTAAAATGGCATAAGGTTCGGACGATGTTACGATTCATATTTAAAGGATCGGGAATTAAAATAACTGTTTGTACGAACATAAAAACCGATCTCAATCAAGACCACATTCAAGACGTTATCAAAGAATTTCACGACAGCCCTTCAGGTGGACACCAAGGGGTGAGTCGCACTATGACGCGACTTAAAGAAAGATACCACTGGGATTCAATGAAAAACGATGTAAAAACATATATTCGTAATTGCACGACTTGCCAAAAGAATAAAACCGATCGACTAAAGACCAAAATGCCAATGAAGATTACGACCAGCAGTAGCAAACCATTTGAAAAGGTTTTCTTAGACATAGTTGGGCCCTTACCGACTACAAAGTCAGGTCATAGTTACATACTGACACTACAAGACGACCTAACAAAATATTCCCAAGCCTACCCACTCCGAGCTGCCACCGCTGAACATACCGCAGAAGCTTTCATACGAAATTTCATATCTAACTACGGAGTACCACTATCAATCCTCACAGACCAAGGCACAAATTTTATGAGTGACCTGTTCACCCAAGTCACAAAAATACTAAAAATAAAAAAGTTAAATAGTACTGCATACCACCCGCAAACCAACGGGGCGCTCGAACGCAGCCACGGCACGTTAAAAGATTACCTTAGGTGTATGTCTACTACAAACGACTGGAACGAAATACTCCCAATTTATATCCTCGCGTACAACACAACACCTCATACTACCACTAAAATATCACCTTACGAACTTATATTCGGACAGGTAGCCAGAGTACCTTGTAGTGTGCCTCACGATCCTAAGGACGAAACATATAAAGAATATGCTCAAAGACTCTCAGAAAAATTGATGAACAGCCAAGCCCTCGCGAAACAGAACATAGATAAATCCAAAGAAAAATCCAAGGCCTATTACGACCAAATTACTCGACCACAAAACTTCGAAATTGGGGACTTAGTACTAATGAGTAACGAAACTGCCGGACCATTAGATCCAAAATTTCGGGGGCCATACCCCATTACTGATCGAATTAATGAAGTAAATTATGAGGTAAAGATCAAAGGGAAAAACAAAATAGTGCATGCAAACAGATTAAAACCATACCACAAGTCAACTGATCCAATAGAACCGATTCAAACAGAATAATAAACTGATTGCAGACCCTTTGTATGGGGAGCTGACGACTACAAGAATGAAAGATACGAGAACACTGCCGGGCTTCATTACGAACAGATTGGAACCGTTAAGCTGTTTCCCACGGATTGGCGAATAATAACATTCCTCGATCTGAGCGATTTCTTTCAACAACTACAACGAATATCTACCCTAGCAGATAAAATTAAAGTGTCATGCCAAACAGATAATAGAATGTTAACATGTCGGAAATATTTGGGTTCCCTCGACAGTGTGATAAACGGGTTAAGAGACAAACAAACTGACCTACAAGACCTGCTTGGGCTCTATGACGAAAACGAATCCGATAATAGAAGGTTTAAAAGGGGTTGGTTCAATGGAATAGGACACGTATTCAAGGAAATTTTCGGATTAATTGATAATGCTGATGGAGAAAAGTTCGATGCGGAGATAGATAAATTAACCAAAGGGGAAAGGAAAACTCTAGAATTAGTTAAAGAACAAGCGACAATCGTCTCATCGACAATTCAAAATTTCAACGACACGATCCATCAGTTGAATAAAAACGAAAAAATAATAAATCAAAATTTAAAGAACATTGCTCGTGACGTATATATATTTTTTAACAAAACAGATACTGTATGGGCCTATCAATTGATTGACGAAAGCTTCATGATACTCAACGTTATGATAGAAACCTTTTTAATCGACATTAGCAACGTAATGGACGCCGTACTATTCGCTAAACAGAATATATTACACCCGGCCGTCTTGCGACCCAATCAACTTCTCGCCGAATTACAAGCGATAAGTAGCAATATGCCCAATGATGTTGACTTTGCACTCACCCCAAATATCCAAAATATCCATTACATTATGGACGGGATAACTCTAGAAACCTTCAAAACTGAGCTGAAGTTAGTCTTTGTGATCCATGTCCCTTTAATCCAAGACAGAGAATTTAAGATCTACTTAATCAAACCAATGCCGGTCATACAAGAAAATGAAAAATCCATCTTTATACAACCGACGATAAAAAATTTTGGCATAACTAATACAAGACAAAATTACATAATAATAGAAGACATGATACGAGACTGTAAACTGATTAAGAACGACTATCGCATCTGTAAGCAAACACAACCAGTATATCTGACACACGCCACTGACAGTTGTGAGATCTTACTATTCGTAAACACCAGACCATTACCAGCTTCATGCGACGTTAGGATCATCAAACTTACTGCACCCGTGTGGATACAACTTAGAAATCAGAACAAATGGTTGTATGTCTTGCCTAAACCCGAAATACTTACAATTAGCTGTTCGACGCACGACAAAATTTCAGACATACCTCTGAAGAATACGGGAAAAATAGAATTAAACGCAAATTGTAAAGGTTACTCTAACTCAGCCATGTTAACACCAAATAGAATATTCAACAACACTGTTGATAAAACCTTCGTACCATCAATAGATCTAAGATCCGACGATTGTTGCGACGATATACCTGAATTTCTGAATATTACTAATTTCCAGTTCGATGATTTAGTTAACACTAACACCTTTAATTTGGATGACCTAACCATCGCAAGTCACAAATTGAAAGATATTAAAGAATCAGCTGAGAAAATATTGAAGGAACAGGGTAGAGAAACTATGACCGCGCGCGTGAGTTATTTGACTTATTTCGCAGTTACCACATTAAGCGTGTACCTAGTTTATAAATTGATCAAATGGTGTTATAAGATGACAGAAGAAGATCCTAATAATCGCGACCCAGGGATCAGGGGAATGGTCCAAAATGTAATAGTTCATTGCTGTAAGGCTCGGCGCACACGCACGCCAGCCGTAACAGTTCACATGCCTGATATAACTGATGACGAAGATGGACCTGGTGAAGTTATCCGTTTACGATATATGGATAGGGATCATAGAGAATAAACATACGTTACACACTCAAAGAAATTTACATAGAATTCAACAAAATATTGCTGTACAACCATGGGAATTTCTTTCAGTGCACCCTATTCGTTCTTATTAAGAACAATTATGTGGCTATATAACAGCTGAAGGAAGTTTTGTAATCCTCGCCTGGAATATTGATTTTTAATATTAAGAATAACTATGTGTAACCAAGTAAACGGCTGAGAAAAGCATTTATAAATTCTCATCCGCACAGAATAATATTGTAAGCGTTGTTATTAAGAATAATTAATATTAAGCACAACTATATGTAATCAAATAAACGGCCGAGAAACGGTTTTATAAATTCTCATCCGCACAGAATAATATTGTAAGCATCCTTATTAAGAATAATTATATGGCTATTAATATATAACAGTTGAGGAAAGGTTTGTAATCCTCACCTAGAATAGTGATTTTAACCGATGAATATTTTGCTTCGCTTCACATTCATTCTTAAGGGGGAAGGTGTTATAATCAAATCATTGCTATTCAACTATAAATTCAAATTCATAAATTTATAGTCAAGATCGGGATGTCTCGCCTTCTATACCGAAGACAAAACATCGCGATACCGATAATTCTCCATTTCGTTATTCTTATTAATCTTCAGTTTCTGCGAACTACAGTGGAGAGTAGTTCAATATTAGACACCTTGCCTTTTGCGCTCATGCCTTTGAGACACTTTAACGGCGTCCTATACGCCTATGCTAAAATACCTTGCGTCAGCATCTCGCTGACGATGGGTAGCAACGTAAGTTGCCACATTCGGACTTTACTCTTATTCTAAACGCCAAACAGCTTGTATCAATAATAAAGCTCATTCAAATTTGTCTTCAAAACCAATTAATTTGTTATAAACCCGTCCCCACACAACAGGATCGAACAGTGCCAGCCCCGTCAAGGCGGCTCTCAAAGGGGCACACGAAGCTGTAAAAAATGCGGGTGATCGGAACAAGGTGCAAACTCCACGCATCCTTCCCATACCGGCCAAAATTGGAGGTTTTTTACCCTTTCTCATACCTCTATTCGCGGGGTTGAGTGCTACCGGAGCTCTAGCCGGTGGGGCAGCTGGTATTGCAAAAGTGGTGAACGAGGCAAGCGCAGCAAAACGCGAATTACAGGAGCGACAACGTCACAACGAGACTATGGAGGCGATCGCTTTGGGAAAGGGGCTGTACCTGAAACCCTACAAAAAAGGTTTAGATCTTCAGTTGAATTCAAAAAACACGTAAGGCTACCACACCGAGCACTCACCGATTTCGATCTGCTGAAGTACGCTAAGATTATGAAAATTCCTGGGTTTCGCGGAGTGTACATGAGAAACGAAATGCCGAAAGGTGGACCCAGGAAGTACGAAACTGCTATAGTGAATCTTGACAATAAAGAAGGTCCTGGTACACACTGGGTTGCGTACAGAAAGAAAAACAACAAAGTCATTTACTTTGATAGCTTTGGTGATTTACAGCCACCCAAAGATCTAATGACATACCTCGGTGGTGGTAGCATTGTAATGTATAATCATAAAAAATATCAAGACTATGATACGGTGGTGTGCGGACATCTGTGTCTCAAATTCCTCGGCGGACTGCTATAAAACGCTTTCCTCCGTCACGCAAAACATCAGTTGAGCGCGGATCATCATGGGTGATTCTTTTACGTTAACATTATCGGGTACGTCACCCGTACTAGAAGCCTATTATTTCCCACCCATCGAGCTATCACCGTTCAAGAATTATACGTTAGGACTTGTCGAGTTGCTAACCTTTAACTCGATTCCCAACATCGATGAGGGTAACAACAAGCTTCACATCGACGGAAGTGAAGTCATAACCATACCCACCGGAAGCTACGAAATTGAGGACATCGAGAGTTATGTGCAAAAAGTATTAGCAGATCGTAACATCTCCATCAACCTGCGAGCAAACAACAATACGCTGTGTAGCGAAATCAAGTGCAATCGTAAGATGAATTTTAATCCCTCCGACTCTATCGGTCGACTGTTGGGCTTCACTCCACGCACCCTTGAAGCAGATGTTACACACACATCTGATTTGCCTGTGGCTATTCTCAAGGTGAACTCCCTACGAGTCGAGTGCAACGTCACTACGGGTGCGTACCTCAACGGACAACGAGTGCACACCATTCACGAATTTTTCCCCGTCGTCCCACCTGGATATAAGATCATAGAAGTACCATCGAACGTCATTTACCTCCCGATCACCGTTCAAGCAATAGATCATCTTCAGCTCAGACTAGTCGATCAAGACGGAAGATTTGTTAATTTCCAAGGTGAAGTCCCGGGAAAAAATGGGTCGTATATGAACATAAATAATCATATATGACCTTATCATATATGATCATGAACGAAATTTGTCTCTATATGACCATATATGGCTATATATAATTGTATATAGCCATATATAATTGCATGTGTATATATAATTATATATAATCAGATATGATCAGATCTGATCATTTGTTTTGGACAAATTAAAATAAAAGAGTTAATTAAATTAAAAAATTACATGAACTATTGTTTTTATATCCTTTATATGTCACAATGATCGGCAATCATGGGTATTTCTGAAAATTAACTTTTTTTTGTCGATGAAAAATTTTTCACTTTTTTGCGGGGATTCGAACCCAGGTCCTTCTGCGTATCAGTCGAAGCTTCTACCACTTGGCTACTTCACGTATTTAACAGTTGAAATTTTCAGAATGTCTATATGTATTTGTCACGAAAATTTAATTAATCTTAACGATGCACTTAATATTGATCATGATGATCGAACGATTCTTGAACTGTTTTTGTATTTTAGGGAATGTGAGGCAATATGGCCACTCTGAATTTTTTAGCAAAAAGAATTACTAATTATGAATACTATGACATTTAAAAACTTTAGCTTTATGCACCCGGACATTATAATATTTGCACATGCATGCAATTCTATTCGTATGTATAACAGTTAAATTTATACGTTATATATATATTTTTATTTCATTTTTTTCTCAACAGATATAATCATATGTGGGCATTTTTTCCGTATATACAGCTGCAGATATTTTCATACATAATCATGCATGATCATACATAACGTCATATATGAGCTTATATATAAACATACTGAATAGATATGATCATATCTGAGTACTTTTTTAATGATAATCCTTCACTACAGCTTTAGATCCGATCATATATGACCATATACCATCATATCTGAGCTCATGCATGATCATGTATGATCATATCTAAGCTCATGTATGATCATGTATGATCATATCTAAGCTCATGTATGATCATGTATGATCATATCTGAGCTCATGTATGATCATACATGAACATATATGATCATATACGACCCATTTTTTCCCGGGGTGGTAACGATAAGACTGCACGTGAAATCGTAATGGGTATCGTTTTTGAAACTAAAGTCGGACGGAGTTATAAAATAGAGCCGACATGTCGGGGGGCGAGCAGTCGTCGCACACCTTCCGGAGAGCTCAGACGTCAAAACATCAAGTTCCTGAAGAGTCTGGGGCTCAGAGTTCGTGGAAGAGGATTTTCCGGAAAGTAAGAATATAATTCTGCTGTGTCGCTATCGTCTGCTTTGTACCATGGAGGAGATCCTAAAGATACAAAGACCAATTGTCTTGGACGAGTCCGTCGCGCACTACGAGACTCACGCGCATCAGCCCTTCGCATCAACGAGTTTTGATAACAACGATGAAATTCGGATCGCCGTTCAACATCAAGATTTGTGCTTATTACCGAGTAGGAGCTCGCTGCACGTATACGGCAGATTGACCAAGGCTGATGGACGAACTCCGGTCACTGCCACAAAGTTAGTCAACAATTCCATCTGTCATCTGTTTGAGGATATACGCTACGAGTTGAATGCTGTTGAGATCGATCGAAATAAGAACGTCGGTATCACAACCCTCATGAAGAATTACATATCACAAAGTGTTAGCCAAAGGTCTCTGCGAGAGAACGCCGGTTGGATCGACAACGACAATGAAATAGTTGATGAGAAGGGTTACTTCGATATCTCTATACTGCTGAGTTGGTTACTGGGTTTCGCTGAGGACTACCGTCGAATCATCGTCAATGCTAAGCACGAGTTGATTCTTACAAGGACAAACACCGACACGAATGCAATTATACAGACAACTGCCGATGGTACTGTGGAACAGTTTAAAATTTCACTACTCAAAGTCGAGTGGATGATTCCGTACATCAAGGTCTCCGATCAGCGAAAAATCCAGTTGCTGAACTATATTGCCAAAGATACACCCATCCCTATCAGTTACCGCTCGTGGGAATTATACGAGTATCCACTAGTACCCGCTACCTCGAAGCATGTCTGGGTCGTGAAAACCTCCACTCAGCTGGAAAAACCCCGATACGTTGTAGTCGGCTTTCAGACTGATCGAAAAAATAATGCAGCTAGGAACGCAAGTCATTTCGATCACTGCAGCATCCGAGATGTAAAGCTTTTTCTCAACTCGCAGAGTTATCCTTACGGAAACCTAAATCTCGATGTTGCTCACAACCAGTATGCTTTGCTCTACGATATGTATGCAAACTTCCAGACATCGTACTACGTTAAAGATTCCGAACCGTTATTGAGTAAGAACGAATTTCTGAAATACGCACCGCTCATCGTTATCGATTGTTCGATGCAAAACGATTCTCTGAAATCCGGACCCGTGGATATTCGTCTTGAATTCGAGTCATCGTATCCTTTTCCACCGCAAACTTCAGTCTATTGTGTGATTTTACACGATCGTATTATTGAGTACAACCCGATCAGCGGTGGTGTACAGAAATTAACATAAGAAAAAACTATGTCATCCTACATTTTATGATTCTGCAATCTACAATTGACAATAACTGTACTTACACCTATTTTATGAAACTGTACTTTACTATGATTATAAAATATATGTAAGCACTGAAAGAAAAAATATGTTTATTTTATTTGTTAAGAGGGGATATACGATATATAAAGTAAGGTTTGAACATTTTTCAAATCAGTTTACGCTTGATTCTTCTGAAATCCGCATCGTACCATTCTAGAAATTTGAAAATTGTTACAATGGAGATGATATTGGATGTACAAGGTTTCCGACATCCTATCAACGAATTCGTGCTGAAAGAGCTCGGTGTAATTACCATTCAAGCGGATGAGACGGGTAAGCAAGGCCTGGCACGCATTCTCTTTAAGCCGCCGTGTGCTTGGAAAATCTTATCCGCCAAATGTAGAGCTGTCAATGCTTGGTTGATGCGAAATTATCACGGAATACCATGGAACGCTGGCAATATATCTTACGACAAGGTGCAGGAAGTTGTACGAAAAGTTGTCGAGCATGCAAGTTATATCTACGTTAAGGGGAAGGAGAAGAAAGAGTGGATTAAAAAAATCATTAACGACGAGTCCAAGCCTGTGATCGATTTAGAAGAATTGGAATGTCCAAGTTTTCAACGGATGCGAGACTACGAGGTGATTCATTGGCACGAAGATAAGCACGGAAACCTTCCCGGATATCAGTGCGCCTTCAAAAACGTTCAGCGATTGAAAACTTGGTATTTGAAGGAGTGCAAACCGTGTCTTTATAAATCATTGCTCATATCCATTCAAGTAGGAGGTTTAAAACGAATGAAGGCCGAAGACATCGCCTATTTAACCAAAGATTTCATTCCTCTTTACGGCTCGAGTATCATCGATGAGGTGTGGGACAAATTATCGGAGGCTATGAAGAAGGATGTAGATATCGCAAGCTGCCGGAGATGCCAGATACATTACGGATCGCAGAGCGGAGAATTCGCTGAACCTCCTCCCATGATCGGAGACTGCTCACAATGTCAAATGATTGAATAAATTTACGCTTTCTGTAATTTGTGTGTTCTCTGATTTGAAGAATAAAAAGAATTCACCGTAAATTTTACAGTCTTCGTACATAAATTATTTTTAATTCCTTTCCAGTAGCTTATCTGACTCCTTAACCGTTGTAGTGCGGTAGCTTGGTAGAACACTAGTTTTTGATATTCGATATGTTTATAAACAACACCGAGGCTTGGGATAATAATTTCGTTCCGGCATCATGGGTTAGGCTGATGACCAATTCGAGGTATTGAATTTTATCGCTGTACATTAGTTTTAAGAGATCGCATACTAATGAAGGGTTACGTACCGAGCTCATTCGTAGCTCAGACTTTGAAAGTGTCTCATCGTGATACTCTAAAAACTTTTGTTTAAAAATCAGACAAAAAATTGTATAGAAAAAATGTGTAAGTATCATTGTGAATTTTGTGATTTAGTGAAAATAGTTCTTTCGCGTTATTTTGATTTTTTGATTTTCTGGTTTATCACAGCGCTTCCGAATCTTCTCTTAACCCTTTGTGTCACACATTTTTTTTTTTTGAAACACCAAAAAAAATTTGAAAATTCGGTCGAAATTGCTCAGAAAATGGTGGAAACAGGTGGCACTCTCAGAGTGCCACCATGGCACAAAGGGTTAACTCCCTGCATTAAGCAATTATGTGTGCTGATAGAGGGATGGGCGATGCCCCTTCAGGATACATGGGCTGCGCGAGAGGCTGCGATGCTCGGAGCCTTTAGCGCGCTTGCACGCTGTTATACATCCCTCCAGTTGAAGGAGAACTCCCCGACTTCAGGTTTATACTGTGAAGGATGCGTAGTTAAATTACCTGGTCCATGGGGTGTAGAAATGCAGCATAGCATTTTACCGATTCACCAATTACCGGCGATGTTTTTCTGCGAGAAATGCGGCATCGCCTTGGTGAAAGTGAATTGGCAGAAATGCTGCCGCTGTCATGCAGCATTCAAATTGTACCTAACTGCAGATCAGAAGCATCATTATGATGAGCAGGGTCTATTAAAAAAGGCTCCAGGTAACGATGCTTCTGATCTCATTCACAAGCCCGAAGAAGCAGCACCCATAGACCTCGCGGGAGTCATCGCCGAAGCGCTAGATAACCAAGGTAAGAGCTCTCAATTAATTAGCATACACTAAAATTTACCTACTCCGTGTAATTTAAAAAAAAAAAGTTTTTTATTCTATTAATCAAATATCATTGATTTATTTTTAGCCGAAAGAAACGACGACGTTAGAAACGTATCAGAAGAGTTGGCGGGGGTTATCGCGGAGGCGTTGAACGCAGAAATGGATGATGATAAAGGTAAGAGCTCTCAACTAAATAGCATACGTTTTAAATTTTACCTGCGCTGTGCAATTCAAAAGTATATTTTTTGTTCATTCTATAAATTAAATGTCATTGATCTATGTTTCTAGAAGCTGCTGCCGTTGCTGGGTCCTCAACCCGCGGGGTAAAGCCCCCGCAAAAGAAGAGGAGGAGGAGAAATTAAAGAGCTTATATTAAAAACAAATCGGTCCTTTTCAGGACCATCAAATCGGTCCTTTTCAGGACCACCAATACATATCCAAAAGCAATTGAACGTTCGGCGGTATCGTTTAGACACTCGACGGTCGGTAAGAGCGCGCGCGGAGGTAAAGTAGGCATCGACGATTGCGCATCGACCGTAAAAGTAGATCTTGATGACGACGTTATCGACCCTCAGAAAAAATCAGGTCGTAGAAATTCAGAAATCAGAAATTCAGAAATCAGAAATTCAGAATCAGAAATCAGAAATTCAGAAATTCAGCAGGTCGCATAAATTCAGATTTCATAAATTCGGACACGAGGTGCGCACGTGATCGGGCACCCCCTTGCGCGGTTGATCCCTTTTTTGTGGAAATCATCGATTACCGTTAGGGGGAGGCGGTACTCGCGGTCGTTAAAATTGTGAAAGGGGCGGTTCTAGCGGGGGTAGATTCCGTTAGAATTGCATTACCGAGGTAGATTCCGTTAGAAAGTACCCATTAAAAATTGTGAAATCTTCGATTACCGTTAGGGGGACGTCTTAGGGGGACGTCTTTGCAGCAAGTGGGAGGGGGCTTGACCAATCAGAACACAGGGGGTTTCTGGACCAAAATTTGTGACCTAGATTGGTCCAGAACCCCCCTTGCCTATCTACTAACCTAGATTGCTGGTATACCCATATTACCCACATGGGTATTCGATCAAACCTTGTGAATTCATTCGTATCTAGGTTTCTCACCAGAGCAACATGGCCTACCAGCAACTTATGTAGCTCCCTAACAGCCCCATCTATAGGTTACTATAACAGACGCATGCGCTTTCCCAATACCCCATATGGGTATAAAACAAACTCATACGGGTTCCTAGGAGTCCTACATGGGTTCCCCACACTCCCAGGTGCCGCCCCCGATGCCCTATGTGGGTGCCCAACTAACCTTTGTAGGGTCCTCAATGCCCCATATGGGTTCCTATAAGTCCCACATGGTTCACCAAAACTTCCATGTGGGTGCCTAACAAACACGTGCACCGAGAGAAAAGTTTCGTGGAAACAACAAAACGTTTTGTTATTATACAGTCTACCAAATTTTTTTGTTATGTGAACAAAAGATTTGTTATGCTAACAAGAAATTTTGTTGATACTATTCTAAATTTAGTAGTATCAACAAAATTTCTTGTTAGCATAACAAATCTTTTGTTCAGATAACAAAAAAATTTGGTAGACTGTATAATAACAAAACGTTTTGTTGTTTCCACGAAACTTTTCTCTCGGTGTGTTGGATCCCAGACGTCCCATGTGGGTGACCAACAAACCCATGTAGACTTCTACGACTCCCACATCGATTTTCACGACTCCCATGTGGGTTTTTAGCAAAACTATGTGGATGACCAACAAACCCATGTGGGTTCCTGGAAGTCCCACATCGATTTCCAAGACTCCCATATGGGTTCGCAGCCAAACCATGTGGGTGACCAGCAAACCCATGTAGGTTCCTACAAATCCCACATAGATTTTCAAGACTCCCATGTGGGTTCCCAGCAGAACAATGTGGGTGACCATCAAACCCATGTGGGTTCCCAGCCAAACCATGTGGTTTCCCATAAAAACCATATGGGTTTCCATGTGTCGCACCTGGATTTTTTCAATAGGGCTGACACTCGTGTGTTGAGAAATAACACTTTTAAAACTTGACGAATTGATGGCAATTTGTTCCCAAAAATTTGAGGATCCACGTAATCAATCAAACGAATGTTCTGTCGTGAACGCATTGTGCACTTGAACCAATTTATCGTATATGGGGAGTTTCATATGAAATGTACAATTGGTTGTCCACACCCCTTTCGATTTGTCTCAAACTTAGTCAAGTTGAGTAATGGGTTGAAAAAAAAATTCCTCTAAATAATGAAAATTCTACCTTTTACAGGTCGCGAGTAACACCGATTCAAAAATTTTGAATTATTTTTTTCAAATCGCTGTAGCTCCCAAACTACATGTCCGCGCCTAAAAATCAAGTGGATCAAAAGTTTTGTCATTTGGTGTACTTTTCGATGTTGCCGCGAGACAAAGTCGATTTTCAGTTAATGGTTAAAAAAACGCGAAAAACGCGATATTGATCTCGTTCCCCAAACTTTTTTGGGGTCTATTTTTCATCACAAAATGCGGCTATTTTTCCCGCAAATTTTCGTGTAAAGAAAAGTCACGGGACTCAACTGGTTGAAGAGTCATGAGGGAATTTCTAGAAAAAACCGACCAGATTTTGACGTTTTCTGAATTTGAATTTTTCAAAACTATCGAAACTTTTTTTTCCACACTGCGTGCGCAAAGTTGAATTTTGCGCACGCTTCGCGTGCATAAAATTCAACTTAACGCGCGTTGTGTTAAAAAATGAAGTTCGACACACGTGCGAAAGATGATTCTCAACTCGTGTGATTATCACGTGTGAAACTTCACACTCGTCCGAGAATCAACACTTTCGCACTAGTATCGAAAAGTACTATTTTACGTGAAATGGACGTAAAAAGAGCCAACACTATCGGCTTCTTTCAAATCTATTTCACGTAAAAAAAAGTTTCAATAGTTTTGAAAAATTTAAAGTCAGAAAATGGTCAAATCCGGTCGGTTTTTCCTGGAATTTCCCTCATATCTCTTTGACCAGTTGAGTCCCGTGACTTTTCTTTACACGAAAATATGCGGGAAAAATAGCCGCATTTTATGATGAAAAATGGACTCCAAAAAAGTTTGGGGAACGAGATCAATATCGCGTTTTTCGCATTTTTTATACCATCAACTGAAAATCGACTTTGTCTTGCGGCACCATCGAAAAGTACATAAAATTACGAAACTTTTGACCTACTTGACTTCCAGGCGCGGACATGTAGTTAGGGAGTTACAGCGATTTGAAAAAAATAATTCAAAATTTGTGTTTCGGTGTTACTCGCGACCTGTAAAAGGTAGAATTTTCATTATTTAGAGGAATTTTTTTTTCAACCCATTACTCAACTTGACTAAGTTTGAGACAAATCGAAAGGGGTGTGGACAACCAATTGTACATTTCATATGGAACTCCCCATATATTTTGTAAAGATCAGAATTATTAAAGCAGACACACCATTTCACAGTTAGCTAACCTCGATAAAAGTGCTGTATACGGCTCCTTGCTGAAGTTAATCGCAAGCCAAACGGCAAGCTTTGCGCCCGTTGGCCACTTCGTGCGATAAAGCGCGAATCAGCAATGCCTGGCCTACACGCTGTATTCAAGTGGGGTTATTGCGCATAGTGTCTTTAGTCAAAGCGCTAGCGACGTGTAGTCGGAGCAGTGAAGCGGGTTTGTGGTTACATTTTTTCATATGGCTAATTAGTTTTCACAAAGAATTTTCTATTTTCTACGACCACTTTGATTTGATTCCTCCGATATTTAGCTCTCCGAATCAGGTTTTTAGACATTTTTTAAATCTTCTTTTAGCGGTTTCCCACATACTAAGAAGGAAGATGAGGTGATCGAAATTTTTGAATTTCTATTTGTTATTTTCAACAAAGAATTTATTTTATCTTCAAGACCAATCCCAAAAACTTGTATTCACTAGTCGAAATTTCTTGCCGCATTAAAAGTTAGATAGCGAAGTCAAAAGTAGAGATAGCCCAATTTTCCAAGTGGCGGTTTAAAGTAGACAAATCGACCTCCATTTTGCTTCATTGGAAACTTTTTTACGACTATTTTTAGACCCAGTACGAATTTTTGATTAAAAACTTCGAAAAATCAATGCTTTTCTTACGGGAAAAAGTAAGGCTTTCGAGCGGTGGGTAAATATGAATGAAAAAAATTGAAAAAATTGGACTTTTTTTTTAATTATTTCGAACCACTTTGAGGAGTGGCCCGATCGAAATTCGATTTTACCCTTGTTGAGGACAGGTCTAATATCTCTCTATATTATAAAGATATCTCGCCGCCGCCGCCGCCGCCGCCGCCGTGTCAGTATCGCAGGGAATTCTGGGTAATATTCCATGGCCACCTCGCCTCCGCTCGGCTCCTCCCCTCCCTGGGCCCTTGGATCGAGTCATATGAACCTCTCGCCGGCCCTATCGCGCCTTGGGCCCTTGCTTTGAGTCATGTGAACCCCTCCCCGCTACCTCGGCTCCGCTCGGCTCCCCCCCTCCCTGGGCCCGTGGATCGAGTCATGTGGACCCCTCCCCGCCACCTCGGCTCGGCTCGGCTTTCCCTGCCCTCTCGCACCTTGGGCTCTTGCTTTGGGTCATGTGAACCCCTCCCCGCTACCTCGGCTCCGCTCGGGTCCCCCCTCTCTGGGCCCTTGGATCGAGTCATGTGAACCCCTCGCCGGCCCTATCACGCCTTGGGCCCTTGCTTTGAGTCATGTGAACCCCTCCCCGCTATCTCGGCTCCGCTCGGCTCTCCCCCTCCCTGGGCCCGTGGATCGAGTCATGTGGACCCCTCCCCGCCACCTCTGCTCGGCTCGGCTTTCCCTGCCCTCTCGCGCCTTGGGCCCTTGCTTTGGGTCATGTGAACCCCTCTCCGCCGCCTCGGCTCCGCTCGCCTCCGCTCGGCTCCACCCCTTCCTGAGCGCACTCATGTGAACCCCGCCTCCCCGGCAACCAAGTTAAGTTAGATTGAAATTGGTTTGGTTAGGTTAGGTTAAGTTGGGGGAGAAGGATATCACCCATAATTCCCTGTCGTATTGGCATGTCAGACGTGGGGGGAAGTCAGGGATACCCTCGAACCCATTCGAACCTCTCCCCTGATGCGCTCACCCCTCTTTCCCTTCGGTCGTCATCCCTTTTCAAGTACAACGATTGACAGCGCGAATTCTGCACGGATCTTTAGCCCTGCGTGCAGAATCACCTGTATAGATAGACGAAATGAGATATTCGAAAAGTTCAATTTTATTTTACCTGTATAGATAGACGAAATGAGATATTCGAAAAGTTCAATTTTATTGTACATTTGTTTATGAATAAACGAACAAGTGAAATGAACAAACGAAATGTAGTTACAAATTTCTGACGTCAATGCGATGACATGTAATTTGTGACAAGATAACTAGAATTTGATCGATTGGCTGTGCAAAAGATTTATATCGGATACAGTCTAGAGAGAATAGGATCTTGCAGAGCCCTAAGCAAATTTGGTGGAATCTGGACATACATTTCAACAAGGTTGAAGACAAGTTGCCGCTTTAAGTGGTATAGAAAAGTCATCATAATTCCGAATAACAGGATTCAAAGTTAAGTAAATAGAAAATAGATTTAAAAGGAATCAGAGAGCTTCCTCTAGGTTATTATGAATAAGGCTATTCAAAAAACCATCAGAGGTGATGGTAACTGTTTGTTTAGGTCATTCGCATACTTTTTATATAATGACGAGGAGAAACATAGATTAGTTAGATTGCGAATCGTTGCGAATGTCGTGGATAATTGGATATCGTATGAGGCTTTCATAATAGGTGATTCGTCTCACGAAGAAAAAATTATAGACAAAAATCATTATAAATTATATATGTCAAGAAACGGTGTTTATGGGGGTGAAGTAGAAATTCAATCGTTCGTGAGTATATATAACGTTCATGTATATGTTTACGTCAACAATTTCGAACTTCCAAGAGAATATGGACTAGCTCGCGGTAATCATAAGTTAATACTTTCATTATCTGGGGTTATGGATCGAGGTCATTATGATGTAATGGAATGTTTGAATTCAAATTTTTGGAATGAGTATAAAAGTTTTCGTAATAGTAGGTATTATAACCAAAATAAAGATTTAATAAATGATAATAGACAAATTAAAAATCTGACGAGTGTGCAAATAATGAATAAAAAAAATTTAGATAGAAAAGAAAATATGAATACAGAACAAGGCGGACAAGGCGTCGCAGTACAAATGCGGAGGTCCCGGTTCAAACCCGGGCTGAAGGAATTTTTACTTGAAAAAATAATTATGATGCACTTCCGTTTTTTTCGGTCTATCTGAAGATTGCACGCTCTATATAGAGGTCAGCTTCAGTTAGAAGACTTAAAAATTTGGTTCGACTGGTCCGATAAATTCACATATGGTATGAATGAATACAGAACGTTTAGAGAAAAAAAGAAAAAAAGACAGGGTGGAAAACATGAATGAAAACCGTTTAAAAAGAAAAAGGATAACGGATAACATTCAGCACATGACTGAGGACAGGAAAAGACGGAAAAGGGAAAAAGATATTGTGGAAAACATGAACGAAGATCGAATAAGAAATAAAAGGGAAAAAGACATGGTGAAAAACATGGAAGACGAAAGAATAAGGAATAAAAGGGAAAAAGATTTGGTGACAAATATGAACGATGAAAGGATAAGAAAAAAGAGAGAAAAGGACGTTGTAATAAACATGAAAGAAGAAAGAATAAGAAATAAAAGGGAAAAAGACATGGTGACAAATATGAATGATGAAAGGATAAGAAAAAAAAGGGAAAAGGATGTTGTAATAAACATGAAAGAAGAACGAATAAGGAATAAAAGGGAAAAAGATATGGTGACAAATATGAACGATGAAAGGATAAGAAAAAAGAGAGAAAAGGACGTTGTAATAAACATGAACGAAAAAAGAGTAAGAAATAAAAGGGAAAAAGACATGGTGACAAACATGAACGAAGAAAGAATAAAAAATAAAAGGGAAAAAGATACGGTGAAAAACATGAATGAGGAAAGAATTCTAAAACGAAGAAACGTACAACAAGCTATTAAATTATTTCCTAATAAAGAAGCTTATTTAGATTTCGGTGAAATGAACTACATTTGGGTGTTTCTTCAGAAATGATGATTTTTTCAGTCTTCCCGGTTTTTTCACTCCAAAATCGTCGGGACGTGGGCGAATAGGTGGGGAATTCCTAAGTCGTGGTAGTTCTCAGATGTTGGAAGAAAAAAATATGGAAAAAAATCACTCATTGGTTCGGAACAGTGAAAAATAGATGCTCAATGTCAATACCGTGGCATGTCCTCAACCCGGAATTGAACTTTCGATTGGTTATTTCTACTCGAAGTGATAGGAGAAGAGTAATGATCAAAATTGAAATAAAAGAACATGATCTGAAAATAACTTTTTCGCATATATTTGGTCACTCAATGATAATTCTAAGTGCATAAGCTGACTTAAAATGGTGTCCCCAGATTTTTCTTCTTTTCTATAAATTTTAATTAAACCGCTGGGGCGCTGCTAAGGGTGATACAATATGGTCTTAGTGGTTGTGTTTTGTCAGGGAGACATCTACTCGAACATTTATACTCGTGGCGGCCGGTCTCAGGGCGATTTGTTCATACGTAAGTACTCGAAAACAGGTTGAATCCGTATGTCACGAAATTACATGTCAATACCGTGGTCACATTTCCTGGTCGTATTAGTAACGATTTCGGAGCAACTGTGGTCGGAGATTCTTCCTTTCGGAAACAAATCAGTGCCTCGTTGGTTTGAAGAGTAATTGTCAATACCGTGGGTGTCAATACCGTGGATATTATATTATAATATATTAAATTATATCATATCCGCTATTTTTTCTTCCGGAATCGTCTGGGAGTTCACGGTAACGCGTATTTCCATTGAAATTTCCAACAAAAAAACAATTTTCGTGATTTTTTTTTCTCCAATTGAAAAAAAAAAAAAATCTTAAATTTCAGCGGATTTACGCGATATGACCTTTGTTATAGTTTACGTGATTTTTTCGTCAAACTAAAGTCAGAAGGTCGTATCCGCCGAAAATGGTTTTTTGGAGGAATCTCAATAGATCTACGTGCTTCCATCGATTTCGTGGCGAATCCGTAAGAAAAATAAAAAAGGGTAGATGCGACCTCCTGGCTTCAATTTTTCTGATTTTCCCATAAAATTAAAGCCACCAGGTCGTATGTACTCGCACGTACGACCTTCTGCTTTCAATTTTCGATTTGTCCAATGTCAATTGATCTACACGTTATTGTTCATTCCGAAGCGAATCAAAAAAAAAAAAAAAATTATACGACCTTCTGGCACTAAAATCGAATTTTTTGCGCTTACGTCCTCACGGTATTAGTAACACGATATTAGTGTTTTCTATGAGTATTTTCAACTTTCGTTTCTTTCTTCTCGTGTCAGATGGCGAAAAATTAAAAATAAAAAATAAAAATAAAAAAAAATTAAAATAAAAAAAATTAAAATAAAAAAAATTAAAAAAAAATAAATAAAAATACCGCCACTAGATAATTGAATGACGAAGAAAAAATCTCAGTAAAATTTTGCTCTCGGATGGATCGTTCCGGAGTTACGTAGTTCCAAAGGACTAATCGATGAAAAATCGGGGTTTGCGTCGATCTTAAAAAAAAAAAAAAAAAAAAAAAAAAATATCGCCACTAGATAATTGAATGACGAAGAAAAAATCTCAGTAAAATTTTGCTCTCGGATGGATCGTTTGGAAGCTACAGCTCGCCAAAGTTCATTTTTGTAGATGCAGAAATCTTGAAGGTCATAAAGTTGTATAGTTCCTGATCCTCTGAGTCTGTAGCGCAATTACTCCTTGAACACTTTTGGGTATCCAAAAGTACCCCAAAAACTTGTCCAAGCTGGTTCGGTGGGCAAATTTATATTGTGAGAATTCCCCGATCTCAAAAATCATCATTTCTGAAGAAATACCCATTTGTCCACATTGTTCGGCGTTTTTCTGGTCGATTGAATTTTCAAAAAAGAGCTGCTGCCATTACGGCAAAGTAAAATTACCACCTTTAAGTGAATACGATGAAAATTTGAAAAATTTAATATTACATGACAAAAAATTTAGAGAATTAATTCGATATTATAATAGTCGATTTTCGTTTGCCACTTTCAACGCAAATGTAATAAATGAATCAAAGAGAGGAGTGTATAACTTAAAAATTCAGGGTCAAGTTTGCCATATCACCCCGAATAGTATTCATACAAAAAGAGGCGACACCCCTCACTGTGGACAAATTTATATTTATGACGATTACAGAGCGACCGAAGAAAGACTAAAAGAGAATAAAAATTTGATAATACAGCATATAGCAACGATATCAAAAGTTCTAAACGCGGTAAATCCGTATGCTCAAAATTATAAACATTTATTCGAATTAACAAAAAATAAATCAGTCGCGGAATATTACCTATATTTTGTGCAAAACGTTGTCAATTTAGATAAGAATCGCTATAATTCACCGACAACTGCAGAATGTGCAGCTTTAATTGTTTCTAAAAATGGGCAAATTCCGACTGATTTTGATTTATGTGTCTATCCGAAATATGTTTCAATAGGAGGTAATGATTTTACATGCATGAGTAAATTATCTTTTCACGTCGACCCAATGATTTTTCCCATAATGTTTCCGTATGGAGATTTAGGTTGGAGCCCATCATTTAAACAAAATCAACATAGTACCAAACGACTTACAGCTTTACAATACTATTCACATCGTTTAGCCTATAGAAAAACGGCAAATTTCAGTCCCATTTTATTTTGTGGTCGATTAACACAACAATACGTGATTCAAGCCTATATAATCATAGAAAATAATAGATTAAATTTTTTGAGATACAATCAAAAGCAACTACGAATTGAATGTTATCAGGGACTATTTGATCACGTTGCACGTAGTGTTTTAAACGACTCACAGAATTTTAAAAATACAGAACGTTTAGGAAATATTTTTGTATTGCCATCAACATATTTAGGTAGTCCAAGACATATGCAGCAAAATTATCAGGATGCGATGGCTATTGTTACAACGATAGGTCGACCAGATTTGTTCATTACGATGACTTGCAATCCAAATTGGCCAGAATTGCAAAGAATTTTAATTGATTTTCCAGCAGGAACAAAATGTAATGATATTCCGAATATAACCGTACGACTATTTTATGCTAAATTTCGAGCTCTTTTGTCTGACATAATCAGCGGAAAAATTTTCGGTAACATTTTAGCATATGTCTATACAGTGGAATTTCAAAAAAGGGGTTTACCTCATGCACACATGCTTTTTGTATTAAATTATAAAAACAAATTAACAACCCCAGAAGCTATTGATAAATATATTAGTGCGGAAATACCTACGAATAATCCTGAACTGCAAGAATTAGTTATGAAACACATGCTGCACGGTCCTCATACGAAATATTCTCCCTGCTTCAACAAAGATGCAAGTAATTGCTCCAAAAAATTCCCGAAGACATTTTGCGAATCAACAAAGTTTGAAAAGAACGGGTTCCCGGTATATCGACGTACGAACAATAAAAACAAAGGTCACGTATATAATAGAAAAATTGATGAAAAATTTGTAAAAGTAAACAATTCTATGGTGGTTCCTTATAATCCAGATTTACTTAAAAAATACAAGTGTCACATCAACGTGGAATATTGTGCATCTATTATGAGTACCAAGTATATATATAAATATTTACACAAAGGTCATGATCGAGCATTAATAGAATTGAAAAGAAAAAAAAATCGATAATTGCGACGAAATTTCGGAATATGTTGATAGCCGATATTTGAGTCCCATGGAGGCAGCCTGGCGTATTGAAGAACTACCAATTTCAGGAAGATCGCACACTACGTTCGCTTGGCTGTTCACACCGAAAATCAACAACAAATAATTTTTGAAGAAAACAAAGAAAAAGAAGCGTTAAGGAATAATATTACAACCCTAACAGCATGGTTTGAATTAAACAAACAAGATGAAAATGCTCGGAATTTTATTTATTGTAATATACCGAAAAATTATTTATTTGATTCTTCGAAAAAAATTTGGGTCAAGCGTCGATCTTTTTCGAAGGCAATTGGTCGCGTTGTTAATGTTAGTCCAAAAGATACTGAACGTTTTCACTTGAAATTATTGCTGAATCGTATAAAAGGGGCAACATGTTTTGATGATTTAAAAATATTTGAAAATATAAATTATAAAACATTCAAAGAAACGGCGATTGCAATGGGATTAATAGAATGTGATACACAAATTTTTAATATATTTGAAGAAGCATGTAACATCATGATGCCTAAGCAATTGCGTAAATTCTTTTTCTTAACACATGCACCGAAAGTCCTCGTTTGCGCACCGTCTACATGCACCGAAAGCAGACTTTCGCGCACCCGTGTGCGAGAAAAATTTCGCACACCGCTAGCAGTGCGCGAAAAATTTTGCACACCGCTAGCGGTGCGCGAAGGTTTTTCCCGCATCGCTTGCGATGCGCGAATGTTTTCCCCGCACGGGTACGCTCAAACCTGCTTTCGTGCATGCAGACGGCGCGCAGCGAGGATCTTTCGTTGTATTTGTTAAGAAAAATAGAGTTTGATACATGAGCCCAAAGCAGCAATCCCTTACTCGCGTGAAGGCGCCTCACTCGCTACCTTCGGCTCGCCTGTCGGCTCGCCTTCGGGCTCGTTTCGGGCCTTCACACTCGTGCGCGAATTGCTGCTTTGCGCTCTTGTATCGAAAAACACTATTCCTGGTTTATTATTGCTGAATATTTATCTTTTGCTTACCAAATTTGGAATAAATTCAAAAAGTATTTTTGTGAAGGTTTTAAAAACAATAATGAAAATCGTGCATTGCAGGAAATTAACAATATTTTGAATTTAGAAAACATGAAATGCTCTGACTTTGGGTTACCTGACAACGTAATCGAAATTTCGGAAACTATAGATGAACAACAAAAGATAATTGAAACAAATAAAGACATGTGCAAAAAATTGATAAATCAACTCAATAAAGATCAATATTCCATTTTCAAATATATAATAAACAAAAATAATCAACGTATTATATTTATTGATGGTCCGGGAGGTACTGGAAAAACATTCCTATATAAAACGTTAATTCACTACTTTTTGGGAGAAGGAAAACATGTAGTTGCAATGGCATGGACAGGAATCGCATCAATTTTGTTACCCGGTGGTATGACAAGTCATAGAACCTTCAGGCTACCGTTGGATTTATCAAATATAGAAACTTCGTTTTTGAAATTGATGTCAGATAAAACAAAATTACAACAATGTGACGTACTAATTTGGGATGAAGCTTCAATGATCCCTAAAAAGGCATTAGAAATTGTAGATAGAACACTCCGAGATTGTTGCAAAATTGATGATGTTCCATTCGCAGGAAAATTATTAATATTAGGAGGAGATTTCAGACAAATTTTACCAGTCGTAAAGAACGGAACCAGATCACTCATCATCAATGAAACTATCAAATTTTCAATGTTATGGAAAAATTTTAAGAAAATGGAATTAACTCAAAATATGCGTACGTGCGATGAAGATTTTTCATCATTTCTGTTGAACATAGGAGGAGGGAAAATCAAATCTTTCAGAATACCAAAAAATTGGATAACTCATGATGTTTGCACACAAATTTATGGCGACGTCATCCAGCCAACTGATGATTTATCGGATCGAGCAATTTTATCTAGCCATAACGAAGAAATTTATAAACTGAATGAATTAATACTCCAGAACAAATTTATTACAGCATCGATTATGCAAAACACAGAGGAGTTGATCAAACAGACATTGACATTGAATTAAATTATCCGATTGAATATTTGAATTCTTTAAAATTTCCAGGACTTCCAATACACCGATTGGTTTTAAAAATAGGAGCTATTATTATGCTGATTAGAAATCTAAGTATTAATGACGGACTATGTAATGGTACCAGATTGAAAATTATTAACTTATTCAAATTTAATTTGGAAGTAGAAATAATAACTGGGAGCAACATTGGAAACACCGCTTTTATTCCAAAAATATTAATAGATACAGGAGAATTTTCGCCATTGCCGTTCATTCTGTATCGAAGACAATTTCCTGTCGTTTTAGCGTTTGCAATAACAATTAATAAATCACAAGGCCAAAGTTTTGAAAATGTTGGATTATATTTGGACAAACCGTTATTTTCACATGGACAACTATATGTGGCTTTATCGCGATGTGAAAATCCAAAAAAATTATTCATTCAAAATAATTCGGACTCAGACAACCCAAATCAAATTGAAAATATCGTATGGGGCGTAATTTTAAAGTAATATCTATATTGAACGTTTCATCTCTTTCCATAGAAGTTATAAACTAAACATAAAATTTTGATCACTTCAAACCTATTTTGTTAAGCGGCTCTGGCTGGCACGTCAAAATTGTCTGCAGATTGTCTTCGATTTTATTTTTTAGACTCTATTGTATATTCTGGAGTGTTGAATTAATAATGCAAAGTGGATTAGGCCTAAAGGGGACACCACTATAAAAAAAAACGCGCCAACGTATCTACCGCAAGGTGGTGTGGAAAAGATTAAAATTCAAAATGGATTTGTCTTTTTCACTTTCAATCTGACTTCCTATTTTTTGTTGTCTCAATTTGCTTTCATTTCCCAGCGTTCCTGTGAAAGATCCAATTGGCAAAAACTATGCGGACTACGTACTGTACTGTTACCCACCCTGTCGATGATCATATAGAGACGGAACCTCGGATAGAACGCTTCGTCAGATGCAGGACTATAAAAATATGTCGCCCTTATATGAATATGTATACAGAACATTAGTTTGTGCTCAACTTTGTTTGTGCTCCAAATAAACACATTAGATTCATGTGAACTTCATTAGTATTATTATTTAAAATACTATGAAAAACAAATTTTTCACACGCATAATTTTAATAAATTTCTAATATGAACACGAAGATTCCTTCCATATAAAAATGATTGAGATGCAGATAATTAATTAATATTGATTATTATACATCATTTACAAGATTCGGACTCAAACAACCCAAATTGAAAGTGTCACATGGTCCAAAATTTTGAATCAATAATCATGGAGACGGAACCTCAGAACATTATATCTACGATGATGTAATATATATATAAATCTAATAAGAATTATCCCAACAGTCTACGTTTCCACAACACTATACCATGATTCTTCAATATACTGACATACGGATTGATTTATTAATATTGATCAATACATTGTACATCATTTGAAAATCCATTATGTATTCGTATCTTTCCCACATCACCTTGAAATATATACCTATTATTAGTTAAATAATATCCACGCTGAAGATTAAAGACCAATAAATTAAAAATTCTGCCGCTGCACTTCTTGATTCGAACCTCTAGAAGTAGGCTTCGAAATGTTCGGTATCTATTCCGTGGATACTTCTATCCATACAAGTTAAGGGCATATCTTTAGATCACGTTATCATCAAGGGTAGGGTAACAATAAATAAGGAATAGTCTGAAAATAATAATATAGGTATGTATGTAAATAACGATAATAACAATTATTGCGACTGTTATCGTTTCCACACCACTTTGCAGTAGATAACTTGGCGCGTTTTTTTTTAAAGTAGTTTCCTCTGAAAGCCTAATCCACTATATATTTTTAATACATATATATAAATACAAACGATTACCGTAATGAAAAAAAAAATTCACAATAATTATTATGAAATTTTAAAATATATTGTTAATTCGAAATTAAATTTCAATTTTCCTTTCTCTTCAAAACGTCACCAGCGGCGAGCAATTCCTGGATTTTCATTTTGGGTCCCTCTAAAATCTGAATATGTTCTATTTTTTGAATTTCAATGTAGAGATTCAAATTATCTATAATCAAGTACGTTAGATGAATTATTATTGTAAATCCAACTTGATTAATAATATCACAAAAACAATTGTCAAATTTGTTCATTTCCGTATTCACCATGTTCTCCAATTTGTCCGGTTATTCGAATTTTTTGACCTTGCTTTATACAAAAATTTTGATCCGCACTATTTAAGATAATTTCGATTCGAATTTGCCCATCAGTGATAGATCCGGAAAACACTTCTGGGGTAGATTTATTTTGGTTACAAAAAATTCGTCACGAAGATAACCTTCCGTTTCTAAAAAGTTTCGATAGTCATGATAACAGAAAATTTGTCACAGAATACAATGTCGTTTGGGTTTATAATTAAGATATTACCTATATGTCCATGTTTATCACGAATGTCTTCCAAATTAGCAATTGTTTGAATTTTGGCATCACGTCCTAAAGCATTAAATTCTCCCAATACGTTTATTTTAGTATATTGTTTTAATTGCAGTTCATATGGAAGGTTACCATGATTAAAAGTTGACACAGGTTTTGCAACGGAATTTTGGATTAACAATATCTGAGAAATTTGATTATATATTATTAATTATATATTATTAATCCTCTCCATAGAAAATGTTCGAAAATGAAATCTTACAAATTCATGTTCATATTTATACCTGATGTAGTTCTATTTCATTTTGGAATTTTTCAGCATCTTCGTTCCAAGCATAGCACGACAATTTTCTTCCATCGTTGTTGTCGAGAATGAATTTAAAAAGTTTTAAATTTTTTGAATCTTTGCCTTTAAAGGTTTTGATTTTGTTTAATGAATTAACGTAACCAACAACGGAGCTAGAATTCGAATAATGGAATTTGATTAATAAATTTAATTACGTGAACTATAAGTATATTTATTATATTGAAATACATACACAAATTTATCGTGAGGCCTGATTTTTTCGTTTAAAAACTTTGTAGTGGTAAAGGGAAGAATTGGATCGGTACTTTTAGATCGTTTTCGAGATTGACTATGAGAGCTATGCCTTGAAGATTTGCGCTAAGAAAAAGTCAGTGATATTGTAAGTTTATCAAGTAATGAATTTATACCTTTATACCTTTGTACTGTGCTTTGATGGTTTATCGTGCGGAGGATCAACATTTTGAGACATGATTAAAAATATGTATGATTATACAAGCAATTTAAAAAGCAAGATGAAATACATAAATATACGTCAGTCACATGAATTTGTAACGGTAACAAAACATGTCAAGAACAAATCGTTTTTAAACATTTGAAACGTAATCGATATTCGAATTTCATTTTTATAATCGATATTCGATTAAACTTTTGGTAATGAATATACTAATAAAATTTCACGTTCTTCATTTCATTTCGTGGTTTGAGTAAATTTACGTGAATAAATTTCAGTATTACGAACTATTTAAAAACTTGGTATTATAAACTTATTGGACGATTAGGCGAAATAAATCATGGAACCAGTAAGACAGGGTTTGTAATGTCAATTTGTCCTTACCGAACCGAAAAACGGAGAATCGTGCCATCACTAAAGATTAGTTAAATTATGATAATAGACGAACTAACAACGGAAAATATAGAAGAGCTATGGACCGAATTACCCGAGGTGCAGCCGGCGGAACTAGATACCGAACTGGAAACGGACATAATACCAATAGGGCCAGGTATGTCATATCAATGTATATTTGATTACCAAGCCGGACGACGGAGAAACGTGACATCACTAAAGATGGGTTGAATTATACGTGATAGATGAACTAACAACCGAAGAAATATACGAGATACAGAGGCAATGGTATGAGGAACAACAAACCGAGCTGGAAGCTGAGGATGCACGGAGATTGGAGGCATTAGAAACGTATGCGGAGGAAAGAGAAGCCGGACGGCGAGCGGAACAGGAAGAATTGTCCAACGAATCGTTCCCTTATGACAGAGAAGAGGTAGCCCGCCAAGAGGCCCGTGAACAATTAAGACGGGAACGATGGGAAACATTGCTGCGGAGAGACGTTCACGAAAGAGACGTAATCGAGTCTGAGGATAATCGGAATTCTTAACAATTTCAAATAAAAATTGAGTATATGAATACAAACACTAAACGTTCTGAATTTCTTAAAAATTCACTGAATTTCTTCAATTAATTTATTTATTACTCCGATTGTTATCAATGTTAAAAAATTAATATAATGTAAATTAAATCGCTATCCTTAATTTCATGTTCTCCGCTTCGAATATTTCGTTTTAACAACATCTTCTGGAGATGAGGAGGGATCTCCTGAAAGGGAATCCTGCAGGGAAATCCTGGAGTGGATACCGACCGAAAAAACGAAGACTGGAAGTTGCTTGCCACCAATTCAATTTTAAATTAATACTAAATCTGAAAATTTTATTACAGTCATGAAAATATATATTTTTGTTGCTTTGCACAGTCATACATCATATGAATGGTTTGTGCCGTAATATACACAACAAAGGACATTTTACAATAATATATGTAATTTATAAATGCTGTACGATATGATATATATAATATCCATTATACAAGATCCGTTAAAAGTTGTAGATAAAATATGGGGGGTTGGCGCGCGGTGCGCGCAGGGGGGCGTAGCCCCCCTAGTATATATGGGGCTTTCCACGCCAACTTGACGAACGTCTGACCCTGACTATCTCGGATTTCATCGACTCTTTTTTAAATAGTGGTCTGCAGGTTCAGGATCTCAAAAATATTTTTTTTCAATTTTTCATAATGGCCGTTATTTATTTATAATTTTTGAAATGAACTCAAAGTTCGACCCATTTTAAAATTCTGAAAAAATTCTGAAAATTTCTTTCAAATTTGAGGATCATTTTAAGCCCTTATATAGAGTGGTCAGTATAATAGAATCCTTGGAAAAAATCAAAGAAAATACTTGAGATTTAGTTTTTTTTTTTTTTTTTTTTTTTTTAACGTCATTTTGTATCAAAACAACTCGTAGCTCATAATTGGAGAAAAGCCAAACAAAAAAATGGAGAATTTTTCATTTTTTTATCTCAACCCAACATCATGATGTAGAAAAATCCTTTGCAGTTAATTAATGAGGTTCAAAATGCAGAAATAATTTGACCTTCCTATGTCAAATATCGTGAAAGATAAATAACTTTTACTTAAAGTCTGAAAAATGTACTTATTTTGGAGTTTGTAACTGGATCACATTGGTATATATCTGAACTCATTAACGTATCAATTTCCAGAAAAAGTAGGTATGGATTTCAAAACCTACAAATAATGACGACATAGATGTAAATATTGTCCAAAGATTTTATTCCGATGCGTGTATACAAAAATATTCACTTTTTCTCTTATTTAACAATTGTATACAATTTGGATATTTCAGATTGAGAGAAATTTTTGACTTCGACTTTATTATTTGTGCGAGGAATTAGGCAGTGGAGTTTCTGGGTATCGGGTATACGTTTCGCAGTTTTATGTCGTGTACCCTGATCAATTTTTGCCAGCTCATGAGAAAGTTCATCAAATTCTCCATTTTTTTGTTTGGTTTTTCTCCAATTATGAGCTACGAGTTGTTTTGATACAAAATGACGTTAAAAAAAAAAAAAAAAAAAAAAAAAATCTCAAGTATTTTCTTTGATTTTTCCCAAGGATTCTATTATACTGACCACTCTATATAAGGGCTTAAAATGATCCTCAAATTTGAAAGAAATTTTCAGAATTTTTTCAGAATTTTAAAATGGGTCGAACTTTGAGTCCATTTCAAAAATTATAAATAAATAACGGTCATTATGAAAAATTGAAAAAAAATATTTTTGAGATCCTGAACCTGCAGACCACTATTTAAAAAAGAGTCGATGAAATCCGAGATGGTCAGGGTCAGACGTTCGTCAAGTTGGCGTGGAAAGCCCCATATATATATATATATATATATATATATGGCTCAAAATCACCAAGGTGGTAAATTCCAAGTTTGGAATTTCTCAAAAAAATTTATTATATTTTTGTTCTGCAAACCAGTTCTAATCATTGACCAACTTATCTTTAATTGATATCCGAACGGGGCAAGCTGGAAATTAAAAATTACGTGAATAAAAAGTATTTATGGAAAACAAGTCATGAGCTGCCGTCATTTCGGGAACGCTTGAAAAAGTAATAATTACTAATGCATAAATACGGAAAATGATTTGTTTATTATAGTAGATACATAGCTGAGATATGTCATCAATCTTTAAAAATGATAAACATGTCAATTACTGTGTGAATGTGAAGTTTTTTGAAAAATAAGTCATGAGAAACATAAATTTACATGTTTTCATAGTTATAGTTCCTTTAAAAGTAATATTCATATAATTTTGGACATTTAATTTAGTATAAAAGCAAAGAAATAAATTTATATTTGCAATTGATCATTGATTTGATGAGAAAAAAATGATTTTTGCTTATTAATTCGTTATTAATTGACTTTTAGTAGCGTTCCCGGAAATGACGAATCGTTCCCGAAATGACGAATCATTCCCGAAATGACAAATCGTTCCCGAAATGACGATATGCATGCAATCCTGGAATCTTCAAAAACAAATTCATAAGTAATCCTAAAAAAAAAAAATAAAAATAAAAAAAAAATAAATAAATAAAAATTAAAAAATTAAAAATTAAAAAAAAAAAATCAATATTTTAAATTTTAAACCATCATTAACAATACAATCATAATTCCGGGAACCCAATGATCATTCCGGGAACGCATGTCATATGCGGGACCGTTCCCGGAATGACCGTTCCCGGAATGACGTTTCTACATAAAGATGCGTGTAAAATAAGTATTAGTCACTTAAACGGGATTATTTGAGATTAATATAAAGCGAGTCACATTCATCTTTAAGAAATATCGTATCAAAAAGCATTTGCTTGTTTTTTTCCTACAATTATTGGCGTTCCCGGAATGACACTGAATTGATGTACGGTGCCAAAAATTCAAACAAAACTATGCTTAGCTCTTAAATTTTTCACATTTTCACAAAAAACAGGCTGGTCAACCGATTGTACTTGAGTGTTTTATATGATTACCCACTAGCGCTATTTGTTGCGTTGTGCTGAAAATTAATATATATAAAAATGTCTGCGTTCCCGGAAATGATGCACAAATTGTCAGACAAACTTTGTATTAAATTTTCGGACAAAATAATATTGTGTCGATTCGGGAACTTATAAATATCATTTTATAATAAAATTAACTAAGTTAACAAGTACCGTCGAAACATTAAAAAATTTTTTTACTATGTGTTTTAGCTGTTGTTGTCCGTGGATTACTACTTAGGGACGCGTTCCCGGAATGACTTTTCGGGGGTATTTCATAGAAAAAAATATATTCTATGAATAAATTCCAGCAAATTTTTCTGATGCATTGGTTAAATGAGTTGATGTGAATAATTTGTGCTACATTATTTTAATAAAAACAAATAAATTTAATGATTTAAATGTCTCAGACACGAATTTACCACCTTGGTGATTTTGAGCCATATATACTATATATATTAGGGCGTGTTGAAAAAAAATTTTTTTTTTTTTTTCCACGAGCTACCGCTCGAAATGGCAGCGTTTATTGCCCAGAAGATTCTCTCCAAATTTCAGCTCAATCGATAAAGATTTAGAGGTGGCTCACACAGGTTTTGTATTTCCAATTTAAATAACACCCTCAAATTTATTTTCGTATCATTCGGCTACAAAACTTCTATTTTAGTTCAACATGATACTGTTTTAGTGATTCTAATGACCAGTTGGGGTTTCGTAGAAGCCATGGAAAATTGAAAATGAAATGTTACTTTTTTAATTTTCAATATTTTTCTTGAATTATTAGGAATTGCGAATAAAATTGCCTTTTCTGGTCTCGATTATTTATTTATTTATTTATTCTTTTTTTTTTTTCATTCATTTATTTTTTATATTTTATTTATTTATTATTTATTAATTTACATCGAATGTCGGTATCAAAATGCTGGATGTCAATGAAAAATGATATGGGGATTTTTTCATGATTTTCAATATTTTGTAGAATCCCTATTTCTAAAATATCACTATTGCATTAATGATGCAAAACTTCTATTTTAGTTCAACATAAGACTGCGTTTTAGTGACTCTAATGACCAGTTGGGGTTGTGTGGAAACCACTGAAAATTGAATATGGAATGTGACTTTCGCAATTTTTAATATTTTTTCCGAATAATCAGAAAATACGAATAAATGAAGCTCATTTTTCAATTTTTGATCGTTCTTCCAAAATTAATGGGTTAATCAAGTTTCATACTGTAAGGAATTCTAAAAAAAAAAAAAAAAAGGAGAAATCTTATTTTTTGATTCAATTTTTTCAAATTCTCTTTCACATAAATTACGAATGTCTCTCGTCACTATCGAGCGAAAAAAAGCAGTATAACGAATAATATTTAAAATTCTCCGAGCTGTGACTCAGAATAAATATAAAAGCCTGCTCCCCCTATGGTGTCTATCTATTTGACCTAGAACATCGAAATGTGAGCGCGACAGAATTTTCAATTTTAATGTATTCGCTGAATATTTAGATGAGTGAAATCATTAATGCAATAGTGATATTTTAGAAATAGGGATTCTACAAAATATTGAAAATCATGAAAAAATCCCCATATCATTTTTCATTGACATCCAGCATTTTGATACCGACATTCGATGTAAATTAATAAATAACTAGCTAATTATTTTGCTCGTTCGCTCGCTTCGCTCGCTCACTCGTTTGGTTTTGCGTTGTCCCTCACTCGCTTCGCTCGCTCGGTTGTCAGTGGTTTCGCGTTGTTCCTCACTCGCTACGCTCGCTCGGTTGTCAGTGGTTTTGCGTTGTTCCTCACTCGCTACGCTCGCTCGGTTATCAGTGGCTTTTGCGTTTTTCAATTGAAAACGGATAACACACTAAGAAGAAATGTAATCACACTCTCAGCCGATAGTACTTCTTTATGCTTGATAGAAAAGGTTTTCCAACTTAGATCTGAATCATTAATACACGTATCATTGGTCATAGAAGTACTATCGCTCAATGGAAACCAACGAGAAGGTGGTGCGGTTTCTTCCATCGGGAAGGCAGGAATTAGGAGGGGATGGTTAATAATGTGTTTGGATAGACTATTGTTTTCAAACTATTCCGATACAGTAGAACCTCCGGCACTGTTGCTAGGCGGGTCCGACAACCCCCGGCACTGTCGCGTATTGGCCTACTTTTTCCCGACCAATCGGAAGCAAGTACAGGGCCGTAGAATTAACTTGATAGCACCCGAGGTTCCGTAACATACATTTGAGGTTATGTACGGCAAAAATTATTGAAACATACATATTGAATGAATGTTTGTATTGTTACGTATTATGTATCTTATAATATTTGAATCGAAATGGATTCATGGAAATGAAAACGTTGAGGGGGGACGTCACCCAGAACAGAAATTTTTCTGTTGAAACTCAATTTTTTACCTATTGTTCAGTAATAAATCATCGACATCGTACGTATTGTCTTTGTTATATCAATGGGATAACCAAATGCAGATCTATAAGAAATGCAAAGCTCTTTCTCTCAAGTCTTGTAAATTGTGTATATCAGTCGCTGTATAGTCCCACTTGGTTTCACACCAATTCTGGAACGTCTGCAGTCCTTGCAAGGCCTGATGACGGTTCCTGAGGGCTTGTATCTAATTAATCGGTATTTATTAGATTATTGTAGTCTGGATCATCTTCCAGGCCATCATCCCCAGCTTCGCTTAATGAATGTCCTTGCAGTCTGAAATATATTTTTCATTGATTAAGATTCTGTCAAAAAAATATATTTTTTAAAGTTGTTGTGAAAATAATAGAATTCCAGATTTACCTAGTCAAAATTCGATCCGCACTAAGGACCTTCCATCCTGTTTCGCCACAGTCTTCTTGCAGCTGAGGTTGAATATCAATATAGGTCAAATTTGTAAAGTCTGTGAATCTCTTAATAATACTAAGAACCTGCAGCGTTTCTTGGTGGCATTCATCATTGGTAACTTGTACCGCACGATCTTTTCCCAATATTTGATTCCACGCATTCCTCAGATTGTGCTCGGTTAAGAAACTCCAAATATGTGCTATGCGATAGCAACTGTCTTTTAGTATCTGTCGCTTAGATGCTTCAAGAATACTAACATCATCTTGATTTAACAGAAACTGTAGGATACAGGCTTTTTTGTACAGTCTTTCGGCTTTTTCAATTACGCCTCGGTCCATGGGCTGTATTAATGCTGTTCCATTCGGAGGCAGATATAAAACCTAGGAACACAAACGAATCAAGTTCATATTAAAAAATCTGATTTCCAATAACACAAAATATATCATTCATATTTAGTTCATTTAATTATTGATCCGGAGAACAGATTATTGTTAATTACCTCAAAGTTTTCATCAACACTGTTTAATTCATTCGCAGTAGGATGGAATGGCGCATCATCCAATATTAGAATAACCTTCTTTGTAGTTCCTGATGCTAATTGATGCTCTTTCATTCGTGGTATGAAGAGCTTGACGTACCATTCCATAAAAACAGTCCTGTCCATCCAACTACTTTTCTGCCCCATGTACATAACTGATAAGTCTTTGACATTTTCGAAACATCGAGGTTGTTCCGACTTGCCTATTACTAAGAGTGGTATTCTGTGTGATCCTGATGCATTTACGTATGTACATACGTGTTTACGTATGTACATAATAGATACAGGTTCATCGCGTGAAGGAAACCTAACCTCTGTTCAAGTGTGCAGATGCCAACCTTTTTTCAACCACGCAAAAAAGTTAAAATTTTTTTTACATCGGTTCATATAATTGAAATCACGTTTGTATACACGAATGTGATAATTTAGCATACATATATGGAGAAAGTTGACCGGTGTCACGAATTTGACTACTATGTATTGTAACTTACTGCACCAATATCTCAGCTGATGGCTGGAGATACGGTGCTAGTCCGCGTGAGTGTCTTTGTCACGGGTGTGTTTTGGAGCTCCTCTGGTGGAAAAAGTGAAAAACCACAAAATACCCTATTACAGATTCGAATCTGGTGTCACCCGATTCAATCTGTTTACCTACAGAGTTGGGATCTGCCTTGCTAACCGAGCCCACTGCACAGACTCGAATCAAGGTACTGGTAAAAATACTCCTAGACACGGGTGTAAGCCAGTGCTATGAGCCAGTACACTCAACTAGAGCTGATATTGCGGAACTGGGTGTCGCCAAACGCACCGAACCTGTTTATTTGACTACTTGAATAATATCAAATAATGAATGCTGAAAGACTTTAAAAAAAGTTAATTTAGCAGAAAGGAAAATGGAAGAATAGATACAGTTTTAACAATAGATTAGGTTTAATAAGTAATATCGTCGAAAATAGGAAACGATACAAAAGATTTAGACAGAAGATTGCAGATTAAGCGTATCGTAAGAGTAGTATGAAATCATAAAGAAAAGAATATAAAGTAATGATTATAATGAGAATTTACAGAATAAAGTATGATTAGAATAAAGTAAGGTTTTAAATTTAATTAATGTTTCCGATAGGTTGGATTAGATTGTTTTTGTTAAAGCCGATATTCCGTTATAATTGTTAATCTAGGATTTCCAATCCTAGATCAGTTCGTTTAAATTTGCACCGTTAAACCCCGTATTAAGGCGACTTTTATATTCTTCGTCTAATTTATTATATTATAAAATTAGCAAAACATAATTTAGTTTGAAATGTGAATTTAATTTTTTTTCATATTATAAATCGTGATTCTAAAATACTTCAATTATAGCAAGTATTGAATTCGAATTTATAAGCAAGTAAAGACCACGCACTATTTTGGCTACGTGCCTAATGAATTTTAATAGATGTGACTCGACGGGCGCTTTGCCACACAATCGGTGCCTGATGTCTCCGCGGCCCCCTTTTTATACCGATATTCCGCGGGGTACGCGGAATCGCGGGAGGCGCTGGGTCGCGGGAAGCGCGGACTCGCGGGCTGCACGGAACTGCGGGATTCCGCTGCTGGATGGACGTGCTCCGGCTGCGCTGGCGGTAGCCTACACAGCCGGAACGTTACAGTATATGTATACACGGGCCACGCTAAGGCGTCACGGTTATAATCAGTAGATGCGGTACTGCTACAAGGGCATGGTGGGGGTACCTAAGCGACAGTGCCGGAGGTCAGACAGTGCCGGAGGTGACAGTGCCGGAGGTTCTACTGTATCGAACTATCTCGGGCAAGTAAAAATTTTCTCCCGAGTCAAATCGGTAATGTGACATGCTCGCGCGATTTATTTGACATACTTATAATTGAAATGAAATTAGTCTAACTAATAAAATAGATACACTGACAAAATCAGTCATTCCATAGAGATAATTTTTTTATTACGATGAAATGAATCCTCGTCAGCAGCAAATTTTTTAGCGCTTAGCCACATGAGACTTTAGCGGCTGATTTTGTAGCGCTTAGCCATATAAGACTTCAGCAGCTAATTTTGAGAGCTGCACCACAAGAGCCTTCGGCAGCTGATAGCTTTTGTAGCGCTTAGCGACACAAAGTGTCAAGCAGCTAATAATTTTTGTAGCGCCCAGCTACACAAAGCGTTGGCAGCTAATTTTTTTAGCGCTTATAGGTAACCTATCCAATAGATGGACACGGCCCTAAAGATGGACGGTCGACTTTTGGATAGGAAATTATGTGAAGGAATACTAAGATGTAAGCTGTTGCTTTGAATTTTCAATAATTGTTGTTATTTTTAATCCCCTAGTGACAGTTTTTTTGTGATCGAGTTTTTATTTCAATTGCCCAAAAAGAAACGTCCATCTACTGAGCAGTTTTCTTAGGCGTCCATCTATTGGTCGGTTCATCCTATTTTCAATCCCCAAATGACAGATTTTTGTTGATCGACTTATTATTTCAATTGCTAAGAAAGAAACGTCCATCTACTGGGCCATTTTCTTAGGCGTCCATCCCCAATAAACCATAACGTAGATAAAATAGGGCTGATGTCCGGCTAAGTCACGTGTATTAAACGTAATCACGTTTAATACACGTGTTTTAGCCGGACATCAGCCCTATTTTATCTACGTTATGGTTTATTGGGTCTATTGGTCGGTTGACCTACCTACATAAGGCATAAGCAGCTAATCGTTCTCGCCGTTAGATTGACATCATTGTAGTACGTAAGCAACTGAATTTCCGGAAAAGTCACCAACATCAAATACTGCATTTCCGATAGAATATTATTGAAATAGTGGTTGATTATCACAGTTCCACAGTATCCGGTAGAATCGGAAGTGCCAATGTGAATGTAACAGTGCATGTACATTGTACATGTATTGTGAACTCTGCATTTTCAACAGAGTATATTTTTCCTGGCGCCGGCATAGATATACAATTGTAGCTATGGATCGATTAATTCACGCAGCACCTAGTATTTCCTTGTAGACAATATTTCTAGTACACAATTTATGGTCCAAACTTTTACTGTTAGTGAAGACAGATTTGTCTGTTAACAAAACTTTCAGATTGTTTTTGGACTTAACTCTAGACAAGGCAACATACAGTTGACCATGACTAAACACTGGATTTGGTAAATACACACCGACGCTATCGAAAGATTGACCTTGCGACTTGTTAATTGTCATCGCGCAACCTAATCTGACTGGAAATTGTCTTCTAACCATCTTGAATGGTACCTCCTCATCGGACGGTGATAAATCTATCCGGGGTATCAATACTGTTTCTCCAGCGCAATTTCCACCGATGATTTCAGTGCAAATCAGATACTGGTTCAACTTTTTAACAACCAGTCTGGTACCATTACATAGTCCTTGTGATAAATTTAGATTACGTAACAGGATGACAATGCTTCCTACTTTTAACGTTAATTTATGCGGTGGAAGACAATTCAGCGCAACCTAATCTGACTGGAAATTGTCTTCTAACCATCTTGAATGGTACCTCCTCATCGGACGGTGATAAATCTATCCGGGGTATCAATACTGTTTCTCCAGCGCAATTTCCACCGATGATTTCAGTGCAAATCAGATACTGGTTCAACTTTTTAACAACCAGTCTGGTACCATTACATAGTCCTTGTGATAAATTTAGATTACGTAACAGGATGACAATGCTTCCTACTTTTAACGTTAATTTATGCGGTGGAAGACCGTTCGGCGTCAATGAATTCATGAATTCCATTGGAAGTATATTTTTGATGTCTATATTATCTTCATCCTCACCTGAATCTACACTCAGATAATCTACACCGACACCTTTAATTTTCGACAATATTTCGTCATTAATGGCGATAACGTCGACGTTTGTTGGAGCTAATATAACTTTGCCATAATTCGACGGATCTTGAGGATCGACACTTGCTCCAAATATTTCTTGTACAATATTTCCATTCGAGAGAATATCGGAAGGAATGGTTACGACTTCGTTATCGCGTTCAAAGGGATCAGAGAATACCCCATCGCCAACCTTCAGAAGCCATTGCTTAAAATCCGCTTGTCCATCGCAAACACGAATATTACCCTTTAATGACATATGAGTCAGTCCACGTCAAGTGGGACGGATTTGGCCAAAAATTTACCTCGATGTTTTTGATTCTTTTGTAATTTTTTTGCCATATTCTGTGGGCAAAATAAATGAATGAAACATTTTTTTTTTCTTTTTAACTCGAAGGGCTTAGAAGCTACAAGGGGTTGAATTTTCGAAAAAACCACTAAAAATCGGAATCGCGGTCTCCTTTAAACGTTAATATCTCCGGTTTCCTTTGTCGTACAGACGTCACCAAAAACTCATTTTGAAGCTTTTGAATCGCACTTTCATGTTATGAATTTTAAATTTATGGATTAAACAATTTTCTATTTGTTATTAACAATTATATTCTTTAAACGTGATTTTCGAGATGATTACACCCTTCGAAAATTCTGAAAAAAATACCAGCGTGTTTCTTGATTCATTCTCTACGAAATCTGTAAGTTTCAAAATGGAACTCCGATGGAAACTATATTTAAAAAGCGATTGATCCGTCCGGGACGTCGCGCGCCACTGGCGCGCCCGCGTAGACAGTCGCGCGCGACGTTCCGGACGGATCAATCGCTTTTTAAATATAGTTTCCATCGGAGTTCCATTTTAAAACTGACAGATTTCGTAGAGAATGAATCAAGGAACACGCTGGTATTTTTTTCAGAATTTTCGAAGGGTGTAATCATCTCGAAAATCACGTTTAAAGAATATAATTGTTAATAACAAATAGAAAATTGTTTAATCCATAAATTTAAAATTCATAACATGAAAGTGCGATTCAAAAGCTTCAAAACGAGTTTTTGGTGACGTCTGTACGACAAAGGGAACCAGAGATATTAACGTTTAAAGGAGACCGCGATTCCGATTTTTGGTGGTTTTTTCGAAAATTCAACCCCTTGTAACTTCTAAGCCCTTCGAGTTAAAAAAAAAAAAAAATGTTTCATTCATTCATTTGACCCAGAGAATATGTAAAAAAAATTACGACGATTTTCAAGAACATGAGGTCAAAAAGGTGTCCCGCTTGACGTGGATTGACTCATATATGTGAATTTACTCCATAGGCTGCTTCCGTTGACACACGCTTCTAAAATTTGTGTTCTATTGCCATGTCGTACAACAGGTAAAGTTTGCCGAAAATCACCGGAAACTATGACAATTTTACCACCGAATGGCTCGTTACAATGACACAAGTCTCTTAACATACGATCAACAGCCTCTAGTGCATATTTAGATGCCATTGTTATTTCATCCCAAATCATAACTTTCGCGTCTCGAATATGTGATCCATGTTTAGAATTTGGTCTGATGTTACACGTTGATCTTTCATTGAGAAGGAACGGTAATTTAAATGTGGAATGTGCAGTTCTCCCTCCTTCTAATAAATTCGCTGCAATTCCTGTCCACGCTACAGGCAGCACTGTCATATCTAGACTCTTCAATGTAGTTATAATAGTGTTGTGTAAATAACTCTTTCCACTACCACCGGGACCATCTAAATAAATACATTTCTCGGCAGATTCACCATGAACCGCAGCCATGACTGCATGAAATATATTTCTTTGGTGTTCCGTTAAACTATTTACTGATGTTATCACCGCCTGTTTTAACGAAATCATATTTTCATGCTGCGCGTCATCATTCTTCGTATCACCCAGAAATGTACCAATATCTTTGATATCCGGTAAATTGAAGTTCTGCAAACTGAATCCATGAAATATAAGTATGTCATTTATTACTTGCAAAGCCTTTTGTTCACTTTCTTCGGTATATTCTGCAGTTTGATCAACAAACTCGTTTTTGTATTTTTCAAATAATTGGCGAGCATTAATCGGCATGCCGAACACACATATGTATGCAAACAACCGACACATCTCTTTGGGGAATTTAAGGTCCGATCCTTCTGCAAGACATTTATCCCATTCTTCGTCATCAGCGACCAACTTTCGCTGTACGGCTGCTTCAAAAAAGGATGGATATACTATACCATCATAAGTTCGCACATCTTGAAATGATTGTGCTCCTCGAACATGCAATAGCAACAATCTCAAATAATAGCGCTCAGTTTCCTTCGGACTCACGAAGTACATTCTACTCAAAACAGGTTTGACAAATTTCTTTCGTTCCGTCCACTGTGTATTTTGCTTATTGAATACGTAATGATTTGGAATCTCACAGTACAAATACTTATGTGCTTCAACATCATTCCTATTTAGATTGAACCACGCGAGCAATGTTGATTCCTTATTTTTATCTATGGCTGCTTCCTCACGACCCTCTTCAAAGTACACCAATTGTTCGTTTTCCACATGAACTGCTAATCTATATACAGCGTGTGACTGTTCATTCATTGGATATTCAAATAAACGATGCATTGCCTCGGGTGGGCAGACGTATCGCGTGGATATATATTCATCAACTTCGTTGTATTTAATGCAATTTTCCTCCTGTACATTTGTTATTTCGACGATTGCGCAATCATGTCCTTTATAGCAGTACTTGAATAAATACTTGATACATTGCACCGTTGAACATACTTCCACATTGATGTGACAGTTGAATTTCAACAACAAATACGGATTCATCATCATGAAGCTATCACTCGAACTGGTACTTATTTGAGGAGGGGCTCAATCAATCAAGTCGAGTCAGTGAATTTTAAATTTCTCTTTGGCCTCACGTTTCAGCAGTGATGTGCTGCCCTCATCAGAGGCTATTTATTGAAAAAATTATAAAATTACAAAAAATTACAAAATGGTCCATGGTTGACAAACATCTTAGACTATGATAGAAATGAACAAGTCAGAAACTAATTACATGAAGAATTGAAATTAGGTCAATAGTTCGACGTATACAAACAGATAATATTTACATGTCAAGAAGATAATATGAGATAGTCAAAAACAAATAAATAGTAGTCAATTTAGAATACAAAGTAGACACAAGATCAGTTCTTGATGTGATGAGAAGGAACTTAGATTACCTTATTAAAATTTGTGATAAGTGAAGAAACATGGTGTCAACGACCACCATTATCACGATACACGATGAGCCAAGTGTCATCGTGTGCTGGTGAAGACGTTTAATAAAGCGAGGGGTGTGACGACTCTCTTTATATACGTTATGTCTTAGGCTTGTCTAATGTTGACACTATGGTGATGACGTCAATGACTGACGTCAATGCCTACGATTGACGTCAATGGATGTTTATGTTGAGGTAGAGTCTGAGACCACGTTTTTTCACGTCAACAAATGTGTTAGAAGCTAAATACACCTAGGAACAACTTTTTGAACGCAACCTATGCAACATATTCGAGTAAGGCAAGTGCAGTTTCTTAGTATCTTCTTTCTTATTAAGACCATTCGGTTGTAAATTAATGCGCAGCATCTCTGAGGTAATGCGTTTAGACCAGACTGATTCCTTGTCAAGCACAACTGTATTACTCCAATCAAAAGTGTGGTTATATTCTAGTTGGTGTGTGGAAACGACAGAATGTACTTCTGGGTTTTTCCTCAAATTGTCTTTATGCTCTTTTAATCTGGTCTTCAGTTCTCGTTTTGTTTCACCCACATACGACGCTGAACAATCATTACATTGGATCTTATAAACTACATTGCATTTATCATGTTCATCAATTCGGTCTTTGCCTTTAGTAACTACAGATCTTAGGTTACTGTTAACAGTGAAAACAGGTGTCAAGTTAAATTTCTTAAGTGAGCAACCCAATCTCTCTGAGAAGCCATTAATGTATGGTATAGGTACTATCTTACGTTTCGTGGCGACATGACCTTTGACGACCATGATAACTGAGGTGTTTTCCTCTGGGTCAGTCACCGTGATCACAATATTAGTATTGTTAGTATGCATGTTCTTGGATTTTAAATATTTCACCCTTTTTGATATTAACCTCTCTGAGAAATCATTATTTAACTTGACACCTGTTTTCACTGTTAACAGTAACCTAAGATCTGTAGTTACTAAAGGCAAAGACCGAATTGATGAACATGATAAATGCAATGTAGTTTATAAGATCCAATGTAATGATTGTTCAGCGTCGTATGTGGGTGAAACAAAACGAGAACTGAAGACCAGATTAAAAGAGCATAAAGACAATTTGAGGAAAAACCCAGAAGTACATTCTGTCGTTTCCACACACCAACTAGAATATAACCACACTTTTGATTGGAGTAATACAGTTGTGCTTGACAGGGAATCAGTCTGGTCTAAACGCATTACCTCAGAGATGCTGCGCATTAATTTACAACCGAATGGTCTTAATAAGAAAGAAGATACTAAGAAACTGCACTTGCCTTACTCGAATATGTTGCATAGGTTGCGTTCAAAAAGTTGTTCCTAGGTGTATTTAGCTTCTAACACATTTGTTGACGTGAAAAAACGTGGTCTCAGACTCTACCTCAACATAAACATCCATTGACGTCAATCGTAGGCATTGACGTCAGTCATTGACGTCATCACCATAGTGTCAACATTAGACAAGCCTAAGACATAACGTATATAAAGAGAGTCGTCACACCCCTCGCTTTATTAAACGTCTTCACCAGCACACGATGACACTTGGCTCATCGTGTATCGTGACAATGGTGGTCGTTGACACCATGTTTTTTCACTTATCACAAATTTTAATAAGGTAATCTAAGTTCCTTCTCATCACATCAAGAACTGATCTTGTGTCTACTTTGTATTCTAAATTGACTACTATTTATTTGTTTTTGACTATCTCATATTATCTTCTTGACATGTAAATATTATCTGTTTGTATACGTCGAACTATTGACCTAATTTCAATTCTTCATGTAATTAGTTTCTGACTTGTTCATTTCTATCATAGTCTAAGATGTTTGTCAACCATGGACCATTTTGTAATTTTTTGTAATTTTATAATTTTTTCAATAAATAGCCTCTGATGAGGGCAGCACATCACTGCCGAAACGTCAGGCCAAAGAGAAATTTAAAATTCACTGACTCGACTTGATTGATTGAGCCCCTCCTCAAATAACAAATACGGATTATAGGGTACAATGTATCTATTGTCAGCAATTTTACACGTCCCATCTCTCTTAGACTTGAAAACAATCACATTACCATCGTCTCTTCGACGATATAACGGATAACCCGCTGAATGATAATTTGTTTCCGAAACATAATCCCTCGGAAATCGTTTGGTACATAGATTAGTTTTGCTATCCATGCAAGGCGAATTTATATTTTGTTGTCCACAAGGACCGTGAATCATGCATTGCTTGACTATGTCATGTAATACCGGATACCTCGTTTAATCTGGTATCTCTGCAGAGACTACTCTGTCTACGTCATCTGCATCCCGGATTTTGTTGTCTTCTTCCAGCCAAAACAGCATATGCACGTGTGGTAACCCTCTTTTTTGAAATTCGACAACATAAACATAAGCAGCACACTTTCCAAATATCGAGTTATCGATCAATTCCACCTTTAACTCCTTAACTTTATGATGAAAAACCCTTGATACGAGGTCTGGTCGGTCCATTGCAGTTTGACCGGGCTTCAAATTTTCCACGATTTCCTGCCATTTGGGATCGCAGGTTATGGTTATGAATAAATCGGGTTTTCCATATTTTTGCAATATGCTTATTGCATCAATGAAACTTTGCTGCAAGGCTCGCGGACTTCCGCTGAACGACGATGGTAATATAACCATTTTCCCGATTCTCGCATTATCCTCTCCAGCTTTGTTATGTAGATAATCGATCACTCCTTGATACATTTCCGCTCGTAATTTGCTTTGTTGATTTCTTATGAAATGCAGTCGATGGCTTTCAACTTTCGTCCACATATCAACAATGTATTGTTGCGACAATTTCCCCATGTTCAGACACGGATTGAATTTTCCTCTATCGCTTAATTTATAACTATAATATTGCAACGCGGTTATTATGCGCTTCCCTGCCATTTGCTTCATCCCGGGCGTCCAACCGGTTTCACCGGAGGGGAACATCAGAGGATAAGTCATAGGGTCGATGTGTTTACTTAGACTTGGTATACTTGTAGCACATTCGCTCCTAGAATACACGCATAAGTCTCTATGCACTGGAGGATCTCCGTCTTCCGCGACAAATACAACAGCTACTTCGTTGCATTTTGGTAGGTTGAAACGATTCTGGTCAACATCATCATGCCGCTTCAACCACATTCTTACTTCGCGGGCAGGATGACCGGCTGTATTCGCCAATTTTTGTTCTTCTTCTTCCATTTCGTGCATCATTTTGAAGGCCTTCGCGTATGGATTCGTTCTTCGTATAATATTATCCAATTCGCTCAGTAGTTCTGGTAAACAATCATTATTGCCAGGATGCTGCATACGTATTCTAGTGGCGATTTCGGTATCAATAATATACAATTGTCCATATTTACGTGCTTCATGGACATCTGGGTGAAGCGCGTATGTATTATGATACGTTTGTCCGCAGATGCGGAATACAAAAGGACCCCGACTTCCATTCATTGAATCCAATTTCGCACCGAAACTTGCGAATGCCAAAGAATTATTATAACTCCTTACGTTGCGCATAAAATTTTTACTACTTTTATCGGTACCGTTCATTAACTGTTCAATCGCTTCAGGATAAGTACTATCTTCAAAAATACGTACTTTACCTTTGTGACAACAAATACTATACTTTTTATCGGTTGGTAATTCAGAAACGAAATGTTTAGCATTACAGAATTCACATATATTATTCATTTCTCCCAGATAATTAAGTTTTACCTCATCTTCTTTGTAATCTGAGTTCGCTATCAGCGCGCTTCCTCTGGAAATCGTATGATTATGAGTTTTCAATTTTTTCGTCCTAGATGACACTGAAAATTCTTTGGAAATATTTTTTCTTTTAGTTGAATTGACCATACGAATAGATTCTCTTTGTTTCTTTCTGTATTTTGCAGCGGCTCTAAGTCTGCCAGACCGTTGTTCCTCAGATTCCTTAGCACGACTGTGTTTTTTTCTATCTGCATCTTTTTTACATGTCACAACCGCCTCTGCGTGATCTGCCTCTTTAACGAATCCTCTTTTTTGCTTCTTGTATGTTGCGGCGGTCTCTAATCTTTGACTTATTTGTTCCATCGATTCTTCAGCACGATGTTTTCTTTGTCTATTAGCAGCTTTCCCTCGCAAAACAGCCACAGTTACTCTCTGGATATTTTTATTCAATTCCCTTTCTGCAGTTCGATTGAGAGAATGTTTTTCTGTTGGTTTCGCAGGATGAGGTCTTTCTTTCTTATTAGCTTCTTTATCATAAGAATCGATACCGGTAGTCGTAGCACTGAAATTATTCGCTCCGATCAGTGACGTTCGTACGTCTTTAGTTATGAGATCCACGTGTTCTGATGATTTTCGTCCTTGAATTTCTTTATTTATACCTCCCTTTGTTTTTTCATCCAGAACGATCCCAGTTGTTGGATATTCACATTTTCTAATTATACCTATAGAAGTAATGTCGCGAGCCACATTCTCAATAACCAATGAATTCGCTTGCATCAATGGAAAGTGTATTAAGCTGTTCGAATTGAACAAATCAATTAAATGCGGTCTCATCTTTGATATGTCATATACCACGTTACAAGGATTCTGGCCAAAAACCACAGATATTGCGAAAGCTATCGAGAAAACCCCGCAATCCCAGTAATTAGTTTGCTGCTGAACTTTCTCAAACACGACTCGCGTAGTACCACGAGGCAGTAGTTTACTCAAAAATATCTTATGAACATCGTGCAATACTCCCCGATTCGCACTGTCATAAACGTGTACTACTTCGGTATCATACCAAACGCAAATCCAATGTCCCGCTAGTCTCGGGCCATTGAACAATATTTGTAAGCATGCCTTGTTTTTCGGAATTCTTTGAATTGTTTCCGGGATTTGCACCAATGAAGTACTTTGCATGCGAAAGGTAGTGTGGTGTTCTAATATACCAATAAACTTATGAATATGTGTATCCAATAACATACCTGCTCTGCCAGTTCTTTCCAGAACTGCCAAATCGTCGGGACACAGTCCGATGTACCTCTGGCAACTCGACATGACAATATTCGTGGTGATGTTTTTTTGTCCAATCCTCTTCGTCCCACGTTTATTCGCGAATCACGCACGATATTTCTTTTTCTTTGAACGAATTATAATTCTCACAGGGAAGAATGATTTGATCTATCCTATATATCACCGATGCTCGAACTGATTTATCCTCGCACTGAAGCGACGTTCATATGAAGTACAATATACCTGAACCATATACTCACAGATGTTTGTTTGTATATCGATCTCTGTCTTTCTCGCAAATCTATCGAGTTTGCAACATCTCCATCCGTATCTCGTTTCCACTCTCTCACTCTGACCCATTGACTCACTACGAATACCTCAATGAACGACGCCTATCAATTAATAACCGATACATGATATTATATTGTATACGTTGGCTCAGGTGGTAGCGTCTCTGATTTCGAATTCGATCGACGAGGGTTCGATTCCCGTTCGGATCTACTTTTTTTTTTTTTGCAAAGCAAATGCAAGAAATGCGTGTTTACAATTTTAGATGTGAAACAGCACTGTTCTTTACAATAATGTTTTTACTGCAGTTATTTAACACTATTTGTTTGTACAGTCGGCTCTCGCAATAGGGCCGCTCGCAATAGGGCCATTTCCCCTGAACAGCATTCAGCAGCTTCCCCCACTACTCTACCCGCTGGTATTATTGCCGCGCTTTTCTCGACTACGCTCGCAATAAGGCCGGTAATAGAAATGAATAGTTTGCAGGAGATTTCCTATCTATCGCACGCATACGGCCTTATTGTGAGCGCCCGACGCTAAACGCGGTGACTGCACACCGAGTATTGGTGGGGGAACGGAAATTCTTGGAATTATCTTCCCCTACACCCCCGTGACCGGCCCTATTGCGAGAGTCAACTGTATTCATTTATCTTTTATGACTGTGAGATGATGCGAAGTTTGAATGTAAAATGTAAAGGTGATTTCTTATTGAAGTGGAGGAGGAAAATCAATCTTTGTTACACTATAATATGTGATATATGTAAAATATATAATATCTACGAATAACATCATCTAAATAATTATGATAATAAAATGCTAGAACTGAAGGAAATTTTTTTGGGTGTGAATGGAACATCAGATACTGAAGATGTAGTATGTAATATAATATTATTTATTATTACTACTATTATTATTATTATAATTATAATTATTTATTATTTATTATTCTTATTATTATTTATAATTTAACTCCACCGTCGCCAGGATGGCGTCCCACTCATCTCCTGAAACAGACAACAATATATCAAAATCCATGTCTACATATTTTTTTTTTTTTTACACTCGAAGATTTGGAATTGTATCATACCTTTCATAAACGCGGCGACAATCGCCGCCAACCCCGCGTCTTTGATGGGTTCTGAAAAATGAAAGAGATTTCCATTTCTAATTTCCTGACGATCAATTTAAATTTTATTTCAAACATATAGTGATTCAATCATTATATTTTCCGGAAATTTCTTTTTTTTTCTCAAAATTACTTAACGGAATATAGCATAGCTTCTTGTTTCCCTCTTGTTTTATTTTTTGAATTATCAATTTTAATTTTTCTTTCCAATCATTTTAATTTAATCTAAATTCGTTTTTGTCTTTCTATTTTCGCAAGTCCTATAGCATTTTGTGAAATTTACATAACATAATATCTTTTTGTATATTCTTCATCTGATTATAAGTTTTCATTTTGTTATGAATCATAGTAATTAGCGGCAATTTTCTCCCGGAGAAGTTCTGTACTCTTCGTTATTAAGCCGTTGGAAAGCTACTCACTTTCAGCCTTATTGGCCTGGACGCCCATCCCCCTTTTTTTTTTTGTTCTCGGAATCTGAAACGCAAAGTTATAATTATCAAAATATCAACACTGAATTTTTCTAATCGTTGTTCACATCTGCAGATATTATGTACACATATGTATGGTATATATGAGGTATTCTTTTCCAAATAAATGAGGCTCGGAACCTCACCCTTTTCAAGATTTTTGATCATTTTTTTCTACCATCAGCAATATGAAAACAACATGTGTGATAATTCCCGATTTTTTTTTTTTCTGAGCTGAATATTTTGAATTTTTTCAAGTGATTAGCATTCAAAGTTTACGAACAGTGAAGAAAAATAATCAGAACAAAATGAAGAGGTTTAAGGGTCCGAGCCTGTCTCACTTGAGGTAAAAAAACCTCATACAGGCATACAGGTACTACACATACCGGTTTTGGACGTGAATGTGATTCGAACAAATCCTCGTTATTTTTGTTATTGTAATAATCGGAGAAAAGTTGGATGTTTATTTATAATCAAGGAATGAACACACTTTCAGAGACGCAGGTGATACTGAATTAGAGGGTTCTTTCTAGATCATTCATTTGTATATAGAATATATTTCTAGAATAAGTTCAAATAATGTAAACGAATCATAGAATGGAATTGCAATGAAATGGATATTTCATATTTTAGTGGGAGTCTACTTACTTTTACTGTTTCTTCGCCCCATGTCTTCAGCGTTGTGATCGCTAACGGCGTGATCACCGCGAGACGCGTTCAACATATCGAAGTAATCTCTATATTCTTTTGTCTTCCTTTACCTGTATAGGTACATATTCGTCTACATACGACATAACACGAATATACAAACCTGTCACAGATTAGGCTGACTTAGGATTTGTCTGTACGCGGGGATCGAGAATTATCCCTACTCTATTTACGCATATAGTAGTATTTGCACGTGAACGAATCAGTGTGAGTTTGGACATCATGTCAAAGGCTGACGACATTTCCGAGATAGACGGTAAGTCGAAACTATTTCTTGAATGATTGAAAAGAAGTATTTCATACACTTGTAGAACTTGCAGATTAACTTTTTTCACACCTCAATAGTAGTAGGCGACCAGTACTGTTTTTTAGCTTTATTTCTTGAACATCCTCAACTGAACATTAGTTGAGTAATCAATAGATTCAGAGATATGTTGAATTCCACGAAGAACGCTGTAGGGGAAGGTCCGGTACCTAGGGACACTTTTTTTCGAGGAGCTGTAACTTTTTCATCTGTCGATGCAATATTATCTGATTTGCGTAGAAATGTGTGGGAAAGATTCATTTATGTATGGAAAAAAATGGATGGTAAATATTTGAGAGAAATCTTCAAGAAAAAAACAGTTTTGTGAAATATTGTATTTGTCCCAAGGTACAAACCCAGCATGTACCTCGGGACATAGGGACTTGTACCTTGGGACAAGAGGTCAAATCGTCATGTACCTTGGGACGAGAGGGCAAATCCTCATGTGGGTTGGTAAATGCTGCATAGTAATTAAGAATTTTATGTTTTATATTTCAAAAGATAATAAATGCATACACTGATAGACAACGAAAGGTATGATTGCATTTCCTTTTGCACATTTTTCTGAAGCATACATACATAATGAGTACGAGTTCATATTTTATATGTAGTACATGAATATATTAGCTAACGATAAAATCAAATTTCACTTTGTCAAATAATTTGCTTAAACAGTAGGTATTACATAATGACTATGGATTTTACGATTATCATATTATTAGATATTATATGAACATATTTGGCGATAAAATTATAATTGCACTTCTGGGGATAATAATATAATTGCACTTCCGGCGATAAAAATATAATTGCACTTCTTGCAATGACTTGAGTGAGGGAATTATTGTTTCCCGATTTTAGCAGTTTTTTTTTGGTCTTAGACTCCTAGTTGTTATTTTGGCTTTTTTCACTGGCTGTTCTTCCTCGTCTTGGTTTTTATTCTTCCCCTTGTTTTGTTCCATCAGTAACTTTCTCTTAACTGTTTTAGGTTTTTTCAACGCTTTTTCATTATATTCCTTTTCTATCTCTTCTTTTTCGGGTCTGTCTGTGAAAATTCTGCATTTTCCAGCCTTTCTTCCTCCAGTCTTCTTCTTTCGAGGAGCTGCCTTCCGAAATGGTCTGATATTTTCAAGATCTGATATTGTTGGTGGGAGTCGGAGGTCTGATTTTGATATGGAAGGTTCCTGGCCTGCTGCTGATGTTGAGGGCTGTTGGTCTGAAGCTGAATTCGCAAGTCCGTCTTCAGGTTGATCAGTGACAAATGATCCCAGGAAATCTGTCTCACTGAATATTTCATTGTTGAAAGGCCAGATTCCAGTGACTCTAAATCCCGATGAAATATTGCTGGGCGTGAAAGCTAGTGGATACGCTTCACCAACTAATTTTGCAATATTGTAAATAGTTATTTGTTTCCCAGGATTCTGCAACATCCAACTTGTCGACGCTTTATTGTAGAGTTTTTTGAAGGGACCGAAGACTGTTCTGTCTAGGGGCTGTAATTTGTGACTCGTGTGTGGTGGAAATGACAGTAAAGTCACTCCGTTATCTTTAGCTATTGTCAGAGCAGCTACAGAAATGTGGGACTCGTGATTATCCATTATTACGAGCAATTCATTCTGTTTTGAGGCTGATTTGAATTTTATGATGTGCTGTAGGAAAAGCACAAACTTGTCAGCATTAGACCAGCCACTCTGGTTTGCCGTGCCGATTGCTCCAGGTGGTGCACCGATCATCATGTTATCCTTGAAATTTACCCGAGGAAATATAAACAGTGGTGGAATAGACGAACCCATTGCATCAATAGCTGCTATCATTGTTGTTAAGATACCTCTTTCACCAGATGTAACACTGCCTAGTTGTTTAGTACCCTTCGCAGCAAGAACCTTGATTGGAACGTGGACTGTAGATATTCCTGTTTCATCCAAGTTAATTATTCGATCAGCTGTGAACTTCCCTCGACTGAGGACTGTATTGAGTTTTTCGAAGAATACGCTAACGTTGTGTTTATTGAAGTTGATAGAACGTGACATGCTGGTGGCTTGCGGTTTCCTTAGAGATAGTTTATTTCTTGCAATAAAATTGTAATACCACGCTTTGCCTGCTAATTTATTGACATCCCATATTTTTGGATACTCAATGTTTCGCGATTTCGCGAACTCATAGGCTAGCTTTTTCACCTCCTCCCTTGTTAAACCAAAATGAATTTTCGCAGCACAGTCTATGTACTCGCGAAGACTCTGCTCTTCTTCGGGAGAAAAAACTTGTTTTGTATTGTTTGAATTTTCCCTGTACTTGAACTCCTCGTTGCCAGATTCTTTATGCTCTGCCAGTAGCCTTGACAGCGTTGACTTGGAGACTTTGCAAATTTCTGCTGCCTGACGAATGGCATATCCCTGTTTCAGGATTAAATCCATACCTGATATAACATTCCCCTTCAAGGGTTTGTCTCGTTTTTTATTCAATTTGCTTCTCGGCATCTTTAAAAACAGAATAAATGCAAGATATGAAGACCTTTTGTGCTTTCAAAACCCAATTCAGGTAGTCCCAAGGTACAATAACTAAATCGTCCCAAGGTACGATCATAGCATACGAATAGTTCAACAAGAATTTGCAATTTGTAGGTTAGTATTTCGCAAATGGTCTTGCATGGATTTTGTTCGTAATAAAGTCAACTACAAATTATTATAAGGTTAAAACTAAAAAAAAAGAACTTTCATGAGTGTAATTTGAGTCAGAAGTCAGTCAACAGCATTTACCAAGAGACCCGATTTTCAGACTTACCTTAATTCCCAACTAACTAGGTGATATATTACGGCTAAACTATAGGAGCTGACACCTTTCGGTAGCAACGAAAACTACATCGAATGTTTTCTGACTTTGTCACTCACCTAACGGAATTAGGCCTCTGTCCCTAGGTACATGCTGTCGCTAGGTACCGGACCTTCCCCTACTGATTCCTTCAATGTGGTGAAGTTGACATAAATTGCCTCATTTATGAAAAATATAATACTTTCAGATCATTTGAACCGGGTGAGAATTTCAACGCGCGGTGAGTCAAATATACAGTGTATGACAAACCATTCGGCAAACAAAATCCAATAACCTGTAATTCACAGCTCACTAAATTTGCTTCAAAATCTGTGACCGCAACTATTATTAATATGAGAATGATTAACTATATTGCCAATATATTTAACTCATGAAAACAAAACTGTATCTAGAAGTGCTGGTTGAATTTATCATTCAATGAATTCAAATACACTCCTAACGAAAATTAGCGGGCCACCCAATTTTTGCTTCGAAAAATGTTCGATTTCAAAGTCTCGTAATTCGGCAAAAAATTGACTTAGCGCGTCGTTTGTAAAAGCATTTCAAAGCTTAAGGCTTCATCTTTCAGATGCTCACTTTCGATTGCGTTTATGTTCTTTTTTGTCTTGAGTTATGGTCCCTTGAACCATCTCGTGCCAAATTTGTGTATTGATGTTCCAACTTCAAAACAACGCACGGGGTCGGTCAGTATCGGAATTTTGATTTCAAGACAGTCATTTTGAAGCTTGTAATGTCCTCTTCAAAACCCTTTTTTTGAGATTGCTCTACGATTTTTTTTCATGGAGTTATGCGTTGCTGAAGCAAAAATGGTCTTTCAATTTTTGGTGTGTGGTGCAATTTCCATGCATGGTCGTACCGATCTCGTGATTATTCCACCACTTTGAGTGATGCTAATGCCGGAGGTACTGTTTAAATCGTCCGTATGTGTTAAAAATCGAATAACTTTACGAAAAAAAATCGTAGAGCGAATTCCAAGATATGGTTTCGAAGGAAAGACTTCAAAGTTGAAGTTCTAACCTTGGGCCACCTGTGTCGCTATTTTTGCGCGTGCTACCTGAGGTCAAAGTTCGAATTTCCATTTTGCGGTTTGGAGGGTCTCGTTTGGATGGTGATCATGGCTTGGAAACGTCACCGAATAAAAATTGCAATGAGATTTCAGAAAAATGAAGATTTGAGCTTCAAAAGCCATATTTGGGAACCTCGGTACGAGGACTCGTTCGCCCAGGGCATGCGATCAAAAATTGAAAGACCATTTTTGCTTCAGCAACGCATAACTCCATGAAAAAAAAATCGTAGGGCAATTTAAAAAAAAGGGTTTTAAAGAGGACATTCCAAGCTTCAAAATGAATGTCTTGAAATCAGAATTCCGATACTGACCGACCCCGTGCGTTGTTTTGAAGTTGAAACATCAATACACAAATTTGGCACGAGATGGTTCAAGGGACCATAGCTCAAGACAAGAAAAACATAAACGCAATCGAAAGTGAGCATCTGAAAGATGAAGCTTTAAGCTTTGAAATGCTTTTACAAACGACTCGCTAAGTCAATTTTTCGCCGAATTAGGAGACTTTGAAATCGAACATTTTTCGAAGCAAAAATTGGGTGGCCCGCTAATTTTTGTTAGGAGTGTATTTGTCAATACATATTTCAGAACCAATGGCTAGTACGTCGGCGGAGAGCGGGATAGAGGATCAAGGAAAAAAGGAAGAAAAACGGAGGAAGGAAAAGGAGAGAGGGAGACATCAAGACGAGGAGAAGGACAGAGAAAAGAGAGCGGGCAGCAGCGCGAGGAAAGTCAAAGGTGGGAGGGTTGAACGTAAGTCATATCATAGCCAACGCGTCCATATATATCTATATGAGATTACATGTTTACATGATTACATGTTTACATGATTACGTACATGTGAATTCAGTGACGGCAAAAAATCAAAATTCAAATTTTTCACGAATTTTTCTTCGTACTTACTCAGCGGTAATAAGTAGCGACAATTGAATTTTTTTACATTCATAACCCTTTGATCACACACCTATTTGAAAGCTTCAGTTTCACACGCCGGTGCGAATTCACACCAGCCGACTGCAGCGTTTCACATCTCTGACTCCAACCAATCATTTTCATTCATTACCTGTATTATTCGAAGCTCAGAATATGCCCAATGAAATGGCGATGATGATCCAGAAAAAAATCTAAATACAAATTACAAACATTGTAAAAACTGTAATGGTGAAGGCACTATTTTTTTTCAAATAAATATCATCTTTTTCATTTAAAGAAATCAAAAATTCGAACCCGATATCCAACGGGAATATTCATAATTTGAGGGTATACACGGTTATTTATTTGACATTTCAGAAAAAGATTGATTCATTGAGCACTGAACCTCATATATCAGTTTCAACTTCAAGATCCTGAGTCTAACGGAACGTTGCGATAGAGCAAACGATACGTTAACTACCAATCCTTACTTCAATTTTCCTTTTTCTTTACCTGTCTCACTATAGTTTGGACTCAGTTTTTGTTACATTCATCGTTCGCTCTTCTTCGTCATACATTGATCAATTTTCTGTGATACATTGAGGATATTTCGGTCATTTTTAGGTCATATTTTTCAATCTTCATCAGTCCTACAATCATATTTTTTAGGGGGTTTAACCACTAACAGCCCTGTTATTAGAGTATATTTGATTCCTCAATCGCAAAAAACTCGTTTATCAGCCGGTAGTTGCACGCGGGTAGATATTCGCAACGAAAATGAATTCACGTCCGTCTCCTTCGATGGCCAAAATATAATTGAATGTTGGTCCAGGGCCATCTGCTGGGAAAACTGTTCGACCTTGTTTTTCGTGGTGGGGGAAACATCGTACTTTCCGATATCGAAGAGATACAGGCGAAATGAGGAACCCTTGGTGTGAATTCGCACCTATACGTAATCGCGAGGTCAATTCTCAATAATTCTGGCTATGTTGTTTTGTAGAATATTTATTCGAGTATTTGATTTTTTAACAGCGTACAGAGGGACGAGGGCCGGCAGCAGTGCCAGAGAGTGGCGGCGAAGGCAGCAGCAGCGGCAGGAGGAGCGGTCGCGAAAAGAGGCCGTGGCCGAAGCCTTCTCAATTTTTTTGGAAAATTTGATGAAAAAAAAATAAATAATATATCGTGAGAACAGGTGTTATTATTACTGTCCCTACTGTAATTTTTTCATTATCTAAAAAAATCATGCATCAACTCTGTAACGATCTTGATAATAATATCAAATCATATTTAACAGCGAAGTCCGAGGTCAGATAGTATGACAGTGAGAAACACGCAGACATGTACAGTCAAGCTATAGTGCTCTGAAAAAAAGTGTGACATCCGGACATCCCTTTTCGAACTTTAATATTATATATGATAAATAAATAAAATATAAAAAATAAATGAATGAAAAAAAAAAAAAGAATAAATAAATAAATAAATAATCGAGACCAGAAAAGGCAATTTTATTCGCAATTCCTAATAATTCAAGAAAAATATTGAAAATTAAAAAAGTAACATTTCATTTTCAATTTTCCATGGCTTCTACGAAACCCCAACTGGTCATTAGAATCACTAAAACAGTATCATGTTGAACTAAAATAGAAGTTTTGTAGCCGAATGATACGAAAATAAATTTGAGCGTATTATTTAAATTGGAAGTACAAAACCTGTGTGAGCCACCTCTAAATCTTTATCGATTAGACTGAAATTTGGAGAGAATCTTCTGGGCGATACCCGTATGAAAAAAACTACTGAAATACTACTGGGAAACTACTAGAATAACTACTGATAAACTACTGTTATACTTTTGAATACTACTGCCATTTTTCAGTAGTTCCCAGACTGTAAATTCGCGAATACTGGGGACCACTGATAAGTAGTAACTACTGATACGTAGTAACCACTGATGAGTAGTGACCATCGGCGAGTGGTAACGGCGCGCGGGTAATGTAAATCATGTTCCAGTAATTCTCAGACTGCAAATTCGCGAATACTGGTGACTACTAACCACGGACCAGTAGTTATCATTAGCGAGCGGTGACTATCCAATAGTCACTACTTCTTTTTCTTCTTCTTCTTCCTTTTTTCGACTTAACGCTCTTTCGAGCATGTAGTCAGAATAGTCATTACTGTCGAGTAGTACACTAAGTATTGTCCAGTAGTTATTGCAACACAAAGTCGTACACTGCAGGTAAGAAGTCACCAGTAGTGTACCACTCATACATGGTGTAATACTACTCAGTGAACTACACAACAGTATAGTAACTATTCAATAGTCACCACTCGCCGATGGTAACTACTCATCAGTATACTTATCGTCAGTAGTTACTACTAAATTACTACTTACCGGCAGTAGTTACTACTCATTTACTACTTATCTTCAGTAGTTACTACTGACATCTTAGGAGTTTTTTCCGTACGGGTATACGCTGCCATTTCGAGCGGTAGCTCGTGGAAAAAAAAGAAATTTATTTTTTTCAACACACCCTAATATATATGTTCAAGTACATATATACGCATATTAGTTAGCCTAGCTATGTGGCCTAAAAAAAGGTGACAAAAAACGTTACAAAGCTTTTTTTTAAAGAGGATTTTGTCAGTGTGGCGATCTTTGTCACCGTCAGTGTTCCAATAGCTTTTCCACCCAGCTTTTTATCTTGAGACAGCTTACGAAGTGCTGTTCCTAGCCTTTTGGTGACATGGTTGACGCATTCTTCCTCCTCGACACGAGTATCACCATAAGGTGCAATCTCTCTCAGGCGTAACCATCCCGCTAAACAAAATTGTGTTGGCGGGATGTTTCTGTAACATAGCATCACGGCAGTGTGACATTTACCACAATGTCTCGCTAGCATCTATGAAACATTTCGGTAACCATGAATGTCGTACCTCATTTACGTTTCCTACAGAACTTTCAATTTGCAACGTTTGAAGACATCCCAGTAACTGAAAGTAGGTTTGTTCGCGCTAGCTACACTTCTTACACTCGAGTGTAGCCCGAGTGTAGCTAGTGTAAAAGTAGTGTAGCCCCTCTCGAAAAAGTGTATACCAGCTAACGTGAACGCTAAAAGTGTAATGTACAAGATGGCGCCGCCCAGTGGCCGCCAACCCTAACCTATCAAAACGAACGAGTGGATCAAATCATCAAAGCACACCGGCCTGACGCCGCTCTTGCTTGAGCTTGTGACATTCATACCTAATTTCTGTACAAAGTTAGAATTTATAGTCAGTTTGCAGGAATGAATATAAAATATCATGGAAGAAATTGCTCAAATTGTGGAAGATATGATTGATTCTTCGGATGACGACGAAGAAGTATTTTACCCTATCCCACATCAACCTATCTACTTCGAGAATAATGGTAGGTTATCGTATTATTATTGGAGTGAACGAATATTTGCGATTAAATTGGATACTGAGCAACTATTGACTTCGTGAAATTGTTTTTCAGATTATGACGCAGTCCGTGTATTACAGCCAGTTATCGCAGAAATACAAAGAATAGAGCACATTAAAATTATAAATTATGTAGAACATGTATCAGGAAACTATATTCCAAATGATTTCCTCATGCACTTCCCCTACTACCTCGTACGGAAAAAACTCCTAAGATGTCAGTAGTAACTACTGAAGATAAGTAGTAAATGAGTAGTAACTACTGCCGGTAAGTAGTAATTTAGTAGTAACTACTGAATATAAGTATACTGATGAGTAGTTACCATTGACGAGTGGTGACTATTGAATAGTCACTATACTGTTGTGTAGTTCACTGAGTAGTATTACACCATGTATGAGTGGTACACTACTGGTGACTTCTTACCTGCAGTGTACGACTTTGTGTTGCAATAACTACTGGACAATACTTAGTGTACTACTCGACAGTAGTGACTATTCTGACTACATGCTCGAAAGAGCGTTGAGTCGAAAAAAGGAAGAAGAAGAAAAAGAAGAAGTAGTGACTATTGGATAGTCACCGCTCGCCAATGATAACTACTCGTCCGTGGTTAGTAGTCACCAGTATTCGCGAATTTACAGTCTGGGAACTACTGGAACATGATTTACATTACCCGCGCGCAGTTACCACTCGCCGATGGTCACTACTCATCAGTGGTTACTACGTATCAGTAGTTACTACTTATCAGTAGTCCCCAGTATTCGCGAATTTACAGTCTGGGAACTACTGAAAAATGGCAGTAGTATTCAAAAGTATAGCAGTAGTTTATCAGTAGTTATTCCAGTAGTTTCCCAGTAGTATTTCAGTAGTTTTTTTCCGTACGGGACCCCTAACATTTATTGCACTTAGTTCTGGGACACCCTGTATATATAGACATATGTATTAGGGCTAATCATTTTGGGGTCATATTTTTTGATTTGCCCTCGCACCCCTCAAAATGTGAGTGTATGAGGTCAGTATTAGTACCTATCAATATGACCACGGTGCGATTTTTTTTGGTGTGGCCCATTGCAAAAGTATTTTTCCCATTTAAGGGGGAACATATGAGTAGACGGCGGAGAAAATAGGTGAATTTTGGGAATTATTATCTAAAAAACTATTTGTTCGATTTCATCCAGGTTTGTTCCATTCTGAAGTATATATATTGACGTATGTTCACGAATTTTTTAATGAATATATCTCGACTGGGAGAGTTCCTATCGTGGTCGACGTAAAACATGTCCCTCGATGCGGTTCCCAGGATTACTGGCAGTGGGTTGATCCGAAACAGAAATTCCAAAGAGATTCTTAGAAGTTAATGTATGATGTCGTTCGCAACGTAGGATTTAAAAGAAAAAAAAAAAACTGACGAAATGGCGCCTGATTGAACATTACATCCATCTTTCAACCACAATTTCTGACCCTTCCGGCTTGATAAAAAAGAAAATAATTGAGTAAAATCAAAAATCCTACGTTGCGAACGGCATCATACATTAACTTCTAAGAATCTCTTTGGAATTTCTGTTTCGGATCAACCCACTGCCAGTAATCCTGGGAACGGCATCGAGGGACATGTTTTACGTCGACCACGATAGGAACTCTCCCAGTCGAGATATATTCATTGAAAAATTCGTGAACATACGTCAATATATATACTCCAGAATGGAACAAACTTGGATGAAATCGAACAAATAGTTTTTGAGATAATAATTTCCAAAATTCACCTATTTTCTCCACCGTCTACTCATATGTTCCCCCTTAAATAACACGGGAAATGTTTTTCTTTTTTTATTTGGAATTTTATTTCGTTCTAACGAATCATCGTGTTGTAAAAATCAACACATATTCTTGTACGAAATTGAACGATCTCCAAAAAAGGTCTGATACGATTTTTCGCTTGGTCGAAAAAAAAGTCGTCATATACCGTTTGCGGTTGAACTTTAACCTTCAATAACTTTCAAACGAGTGGACTTAGCGAAAAATCATATCAGACCTTTTTTGGAGATCGTTTAATTTCCTACAAGAATATGTATGGATTTTTACAACGCAATGATTCGTTAGATTGGAATAAAATTTCAAATAAAAAAAAAAAAAACATTTCCCGTGTTATTTGAATGGGAAAAATACTTTTGCAATGGGCCACGCCAAAAAAATTGCACCGTGGTCATATTGATAGGTACTGATACTGACCTCATACACTCACATTTTGAGGGGTGCGAGGGTAAATCAAAAAATATGACCCCAAAATGATTAGCCCTAATATGTATTGTAACGTAGTTTTTTAATAGGCGAGGAAAACCTAAATTTTACTCCGCTGCAATTCGGCACTCTTCCGTGTTAATAATTAAACTTACTGAATGTTGGGCGCCAGACGCTCCTGCGTCATTTCGATACGATACCATAAGACAAATTAAATAAAACCAAAAATTTACGGAAATGCGACGAGCGATAATTCGACTTGCTCAGATAACAAAGCCATAGATAGAGGGGCAGGGTACACCATAAAAACAATATTATTTCATTGAGAATATTTGAGAGCACATCAATCAATTATTTATTAATTAAATTAGATAATTTAACGAGATCAGTACAGAATTATGCGTTTTATACGACAGTTTGTTACGATAAACTATTTATTCACGATAGAATTTACCTAATTACGATACGATTGACCCGAGGATGTGTTAGAGTTGACTCGATATAAAATTAATTATTTAGACTCCAGACTTGGTATCACAGAGCGATACATCGTACCCAAATGCAAAGTTATTCGTAACTCATCCTCAAATCAACGTATTAAGCTTGAGATATTAAATTATGAAAATCAGTAACAAACTCTACAGATTCCCTATTAATTAATTAGCTACGCTTAGCTATTCGATTTACGATAATTCGAGATCTACTGCTAAATAGTGTATACTGATAAATAGCTTCGATAGTGCACTTTCTTACAGGCGGTAGCATCTCCGGATGACGGGAGGATTTCATCGTGCTCCTCGCACATCCCTGTACGCCGTTCATCCGGTAGTTTGAGGCGGTAGACTCCCCACTTGAGAGGAGGCGCTGACCTTGGGGTCTCTATGGACCACCATATGGTGTGCACGCCGACAGTGTCGTCCTTGACGATATTTGAGATTTCCTTACGTTCGTTAGTCATCGTTCCATCGGTAGTTCCCATGATAACAGTCGTCTCGTGGAGTATCGATCTCGAGATTACATATTTTACAAAAATAAAAGAATATTAGTTAATCCTAATTAATTTTCCCTAACCCATGCAGGAGTCCCCAGAGTTGGACAAAGGGGCCAGGCTTGGCCCAGCACCGGGAACCCAGCTTCGGCGTCCCTATATTGGCCCATGCTTGGATCATAACTGGGTACTCAACCTTGGCCATTCCTATGATTAGCCAACCTTGGGCCAAAACTGGCTAACCCATGTTCGGCCATTCTTATGGTTGCCCAATCTTGGACCAAGACTGAGAGACCCAGCTTTGGCCATTCAATGGCGAGCCGAGATTGGCCCAAGGATGGGTAACTTAGCATTGGCCGTTCCTGTAGTTGCCCATTCTTGGACTAAGACTGGGAGACCCAGCTTTGGCTATTTAATGGCGAGCCGGGATTGGCCCAAGGATGGGTAACCTAGCATGAGCCGTTGCTGTAGCTTGAGACTAGCATTTAACGAGGATTTTTGGAAGATTTGTGCGGTGCGTGACGGTCGAAATGAAAGTCAATTTGCGGAGGCATAAGCGCGTTTCTTTGTATCAAAATAAACTTATCAATATTCTCGAAATTGTGTTGTCGTGTGTAACGTTTTCGTAAGGTAGGCCGAAGCGCGCCAACGCCATCTCTGAGGTTCGCGCCGGTCCAAAACCTCCGAGCGCTCAGAAAATCTCTCTCACAAGTAAAGTAACATCCCAACGTCAATAGTACCCGTGAATATCGAGGCATCATTCAGAGAGAAATTTACATCTTTCTAAGTATCAGGCTAGCCTGTGTTTAGTCTGTTGTCAATTTTGGAAAACAGACTTCAATGTAATCTAAAAAATGATCTTCAAGATTATTGGAAAAACTTTATGTAATATAAATATCACATAATTATACGAATAATCAAAAAATTATTTACTTCATTATTTAATTATTATTAAACTAATGGCGAATTCTTGGCAATTAAATTTGGGCCAGTTCTGGCAACCACGAATGGGCCAATCCTGGCAACCAAGCATGGCCCAGTATTGGCGATGAAGTCTGGGCCAGTCTTGGTTTCCAAGCTTGGCCCGAGATTATCATTCCAGACTTCTACCAAGGCTGGGCCAAGACTGGTTTACAAGCTTGGGCCAGAGTTCCACAGAGTTGGGCCAAGCCTGGGCCAAGCTTGGGCCCGTCGTACTTTCCTCTATGGGAATTTTTCCTTTTCCTGGAGACCCTGTCTACGTCACGCATCATCATATTCTCGAAGCGAAGTGCAGCTACCATCAACGACTGCCTCCGAATCTGTAATCGCGACCGTGGTTGGTCAAGAAAACCCCCGGATCAGCTCCGACCTAACGAATTCTTCCGTGAGTAAGGCCCTTAGTATGCTAAACACGAATCTACCACCAATCTTCTTGTGGATCGGCGAATGGTGCCAAGACCTAGAAAAAATATCGGGTAGCCGGGCGAGCGAGGCTCCATGTGAGTCCAGCGCCCGGGGATTTCAAAGGACGGCAGTACTAGGAGCGGTATTAGCAGCGGCAGGGGTGAGGTAGATGTCTCCAACTTACGTTCGACGAACCTGTCGTTACGCGGACCAATTAGCGTGTCAAAATGACACGTGATCTCGCTAATCTGAGAGATGAGCTGCCGATAGAAAATAAGGACTAAATAAAGCGGGTACAGCCGCAAAACTGCCTATTCTTCGCTCTGTTCTACGGCACGCTACTATCGTATACTCTACTACTGTATTGGTCTATCGAATCTCCTATCTATCTCGAGTATCGTATTGTATCTTGTGGAATATCGTAAAGTTTATATAAAATAGTGTATTGTGTATCTGGTTGAGCAACTTAAGGTAAGGTCTTGATTCTTTCTGTGAAGGCACGAGGTCGTTCTGATAAACATATGGTTAATTAATTTGGTTATTGGGCTATGAAGCTCGTTTTTGTCTATTGAGCTAAGAGGCTCGTCTTTTGTCTTTGGTCTATTAATTTATCGAACAACCTCGAGTCTGGCTGAGTTACGTAGATCTTTTAGTGCTTTTTGGCTATAATTTATTGCTTATTTCTCGATAGAATCGCCTTGTGGCGAGGGAGTATAAAATACCACGTCACAGTATATATATAGACATATGTATAATAAATATATTACATATATATTGTAACGTTTCGGCTTTTACGAACCTACTGGTTATAGTAAAAGTCGGTTGCTACGGGTTCGAAATGATCTATTTTCTGAAATTTAATTAATTAAGTATTATTATGGACTCCTCGTACTGAAAGGTGAGGAAAAGGATGGGTCTACCATGCAAAAGCCACCTTATTCAGATTTTATCTCCCTGCGCTAGCTACCGGACTCGGATAGTTTTAATTATCAAAGCCGTATTGGTTCTGAATTTAAGATTCAGAATTCTCACTACAGAGCCGGGTTTTTACGCCAAGCCTGTCTCGCCTGCTATTGATGATTTTATTGACTAACTACAGATCCGGGTTTTTACACCAAGACTGCCTATCAGACTCGGGTTTCCAACGGTTGGCCCTCGAACACAGGTTTTTACGCCAATGTCGTTCGCTTCTTCCGTTGTTCGCCAAAGCTGTAACTACTCGGCTTATTCTGGTATTTATTACTGTCAAACAGGATGATAAGAAAATACCAGGCAAAATTTATCAGTAGTAATTTGATTCCCTGTATTGTTAAACCAAAAATAAAATATCAACAAAAATAATACAAAGAACTTATTCTATCTTATTCTACGTTAAAGTCTATTTCATCCGTATTTATCTCCTTTCAACTAAATGTTTGTAACAATGCTGCTATAGCTAATGCTCAATATAATATTATGCTTCTAAACCCGTGTTGGCGTTACTAGAATTGAATTATAAGATTTGAAATTGTCTAAGCAAGTGATTCTAAATGGGAGTCGTATCGGTGCTTTACCTGACTACGCTCAATGTGTGATTGTGAGTCGCCGGGTGCTATACCACAAGTGCGCTGTCGAGCTCTGTCGACGCGTGTTTATATACTCTTTTGCTTACGCTTGTGACGTCACAAGCGTCGCTCGCTCGTCTTTCCGTGTTTGTCCAGTTGTCCGGTATTTATGCCGACTTAGAACTGACCAATCATAGCCGACCCCCATCGTGACGGTCGGACACGTTACAATATATATATATATATATTTCAGTAATTCAAAAACTTATTCTAACTACCCGTACGGAAAAAACTACTGAAATACTACTGGGAAACTACTGGAATAACTACTGATAAACTACTGCTATACTTTTGAATACTACTGCCATTTTTCAGTAGTTCTCAGACTGTAAATTCGCGAATACTGGGGACTACTGATAAGTAGTAACTACTGATACGTAGTAACCACTGATGAGTAGTGACCATCGGCGAGTGGTAACTGCGCGCGGGTAATGTAAATCATGTTCCAGTAGTTCCCAGACTGTAAATTCGCGAATATTGGTGACTACTAACCACGGACGAGTAGTTATCATTGGCGAGCGGTGACTATCCAATAGTCACTACTTCTTCTTTTTCTTCTTCTTCCTTTTTTCGACTCAACGCTCTTTCGAGCATGTAGTCAGAATAGTCACTACTGTCGAGTAGTACACTAAGTATTGTCCGCTAGTTATTGCAACACAAAGTCGTACACTGCAGGTAAGAAGTCACCAGTAGTGTACCACTCATACATGGTGTAATACTACTCAGTGAACTACACAACAGTATAGTGACTATTCAATAGTCACCACTCGTCAATGGTAACTACTCATCAGTATACTTATATTCAGTAGTTACTACTAAATTACTAATTACCGGCAGTAGTTACTACTCATTTACTACTTATCTTCAGTAGTTACTACTGACATCTTAGGAGTTTTTTCCGTACGGGTATTCACTAGCTTGTATGCACTCGAACTTATAATACATTCATGGTTTTTTTTTTTTTAAAGATTTGGCATTAATATTTTCCACACGGCGTGCGCAAAGTTCGATTTTGCGCACGCTTCGCGTGCATAAAATTCAACTTAACGCGCGCTGTGTTGAAAAATGAAGTTCGATACACGTGTGAAAGATGATTCTCGACTCGTGTGATTGTCACCCTCGCTTCGCTCGGGCGAAAAACTTCACACTCGTCCGAGAATCAACACTTTCGCACTAGTATCGAAAAGTACTATTCCACCACCCGAACACTTCTCTATTTATCATTTTTCTGAGTTCGTGATAACTCGAGTACATGACGGAGCAGGTTATTTTTCTTTCCACGCTGCTGATTAGCAAAAGCTCGGTGTACATTGGTTGCCTCCATGAATTGTTCGTGAAGTTTGACAATTTTTCTTTGTTCTTGAAGTATTTCGAGTCGAGCTTGCTCTCGATTGTTTCTTTGTTCTTTTATTTCTCTGGTTAATGCCTCTATTGCTTCTTTGCACTGCGCGAGTGATTTTCCGGTATTTCCTACGCTCGTACTTCTTCTTAGTCCGCTGTTGTTGAGTGCTCCTTGTGTACCGGACGATGTACTTGTGCTGCTCGAGGACTCAGGATCCGGCCCTATAGCTGTTAATTCTGATGGTGGCTTTAATGGAGGTGTGTCAGTTGATGTTGAGTCATGATGCAATGTTAACTGCGATCTGTGAGAAGATAAAAAATAATATTTCAATCAACTATGTAATACAGAACTAAGTTATTATGTAACTAAAAATATCCTGTTGCCACATGTATAGTACCCTTTGAATATTACATAAATTTTCACAAAAAGTTTCCATTGAATTTGAGTTTCGAAATGTCAGGCTATACTTACACACACTGTGTGTCATCTGACACTGCAGCATCTTTTCGGAGGATAAGGCCTGCTCTACCGGATACTACAAGGGGAGAAATATTGTGTTTTTTCCCCAGAAGTTCAGTTAGTTCACTGTAACACATGTTCCGCACAATTAAATCTTCGTATAATATTTTTATGTTTAAAATTCTCAATTCAATAAAATCATCTGTACTAATTACATTTTGCTCTTCCCCGTCCAGTTTTTTTTGTTAACGGAAACCATGTTTTTGTAAGCCCGTTCCATCGTTTTAAATTTGTTCTCGACTTGTATCGCTGATACTCTATAATCAAACTCTAACATTTTCTCACTTATTTGTCTCCACATTAACTTGTGGGTTTTGATCTTGCGTGATGTCACAGGGCTGATCTTCTCTTTATATAATGATAGCAGCAGTTTCGTTGATGCATCCGTCCACGAAAATATCCCATCAGTGATATCATTTTGAATTGGGCTGTTATTTTGGATTGGGCTGTCATTTTGGATTGGGCTCTCATCTATATTTGGCTGTAACAAATTTGATTCTAATGTGTCACTAAGATGAAGTGACACATCGATGTAGCTCCCATCTACATTGCACCGTAACGTGTCGCACTTAAAATTAATCAACTCCAAGGATATTTTGAAACTTAATCCATCTGCACAAAATTATTTAACTAGTATTAAACACAAAAATTATGTATAGCCACTAATTGAGTATGCACTAAATAATTTCCTCACAGCAATCAGACTTGAAAGCCTGTTGAAGAAGTATTCAGAAAAGCAATGTTTACATGCTCTAGGGTTATAATTCAGAAGTATGTCAGTTGGGATCTATACGAAAATTTAACGAATACAGAGCGATTTCCTGGAAAGTAACGTGCCTGCAAACATCGACGATTAGGTTTTATTTATTACGTGGAAAATAAAACCCAATCGTCGATGGTTGAGCTGCTCAATGCAGGCGTCTCGTGCTTGCCTACCTTTTAGGCACATCACTTTCCAGAGAATTGCTCTGTATGTAATCTGTATTCATAATACATACCTTCGCACACGCATGTAATTTGACCGTCGTTGTCAACAATCAAGTTATGATCTTCGCTCCGTAGTATCGTTGTAGTTTTATTAATGATTCTTGGTTATGGACACAAAAAATTTATTAATTAAGTCTTCAACAATGGAAAATTATACTTAACCAAAATTTTGAATAATCAGATCGTAACTCAGCTTTTGTACAAATCTTAACCTTACTTTTTGAGTTTAATTTTTACCAGTTTTCGTAATTTTAACAAATTCAATTTCATGTCCATTATTAACGGCACACTTACCGACTTTTTTTTGTCACTATAGAGCTTATTCTTTTCCAATTCTTTCGTTTTTCGATTTTGTCAAGTGCTTATTAGTTGTTATTAGTTCTCGTATACCTCGACCATAACCTCAACCGAGGGAATCACACTAGCTACACTTTTTACACTTGCTCCAGACCAAGTGTAGAAAGTGTAGCGCAAACTGCACTAAGTGTAGCTACACCTTCTAGCGCGAACAGCGCATTCTGTCGTCACTTCCGCTAACGCGAACGCTTTAGTGTACACTTTTTGCAAAAGTGTAGAAAGTGTAGCTAACGCGAATAGAGCTAGTATACTCTCGCACTGACCTCCTGAGTCAGAATTTAGCGCCTATTTTAATACTCGTAACATCCAACCCAACCGCTTTTGACCCTACTTTAAGGTATATAGAGCGAGGTAGGAGTTTTCTTAGGAATTTTTTTGAACTTCGCTCAAATATTGATCATATTGAGACTAACAACTTTTCCTTATGAGCCAAAAAAAGTTGACGTCTGTGAAAAAAGATATTCTACTGCAAAATTTTCCGGCTTCCCTATATAACGTAGAAGTACCGTTTTTGGCCACTTCTGATTCAAGTTTACTTGCAAAGCATTCCAAAAGTACTATATCATTTTTATAGAATTTTCCAATCATTCCAATCATATAAATATAATTTATAATGTAACTGTATTTTTGGGATGTTTTTGATACTGATTTGAGCCTGAAGTGGCCAAAAAACGTACAGTGGCCATAAACGGGACTTCTACCCTAACGCAATGTAAATTCTCGTGATTTCGAGATTTTTTCCGAATTCTCGAAAAAAAAAATTTTAGAATCTTTTTTGAATTCTCAATAATTGTTTGAACTTTATTCCATAGGGAGAATCCTAAGGAGAAACAACATCAAACCGATTTTCAAACCACCACAGAAAATCGGGCAATTCCTCAACTCCCCAAAAGATAAACTCCCCCCGCTCAGCTCTTCAGGGGTATACAGGATCCCTTGTTCCTGTGGAAAAGTTTACATCGGAGAAACCGGGAGGAAGATCAGCACTCGCCTTAAAGAACACCAAAGATGCGTCAAACTGAAGCATTTTACCATCTCAGCTCTGGCGGAACACCAAATGGAAACGGGCCACCAAATCTTATTTGACCAAACCACCTCCTTGACTAACTCAAATCAGTATTTTCCTCGAAAATACAGAGAAGCCCTTGAAATCCGCAAACATCCTAACAACATCAACAGAGACAACGGACTTCAAACCCATCCAATTAGGAACGCCATCCTCCCGGTTTTTTAAATGTTTGGCCAACCATTTAAAAACACATGATTGGTCAACTCCACCCGAGCGGAACGTCACACATGGACGGCTCCGCAACTGGCATAAATAGGGACACCCTGTTGGGGAGCAACCAGTATCAGGTTGTTTCTCGCCCTGATGAAGTAAACTGCAATGTTTACGAAACGTCGGCACCTAACCCTTAAACAACGCGGCTCCATCCCGGAAGCCAAGTCTTATTCAATTGTTTGAACTGTTATTGAGAATTTTTTCGAGGATATCTCAAGAAATTTTTTCGAGAATTCGAGAAAAATCTCGAAATCAAGACATTAATTTACATTGCGTTGTATGGGGAAACCGGCAATTTTGCAGTGAAATATCTTTTTTCACAGACGTCAACTGTTTTTGGCTCATGAGGAAAAGTTGTTAGTTTCAATATGATCTATATTTGAGCGAAGTTTAAAAAAATTCCTAAGAAAACTCCTACCTCGCTCTATATACCTTAACCTCAAGCTCCTCTTTTGAACCTCCAGGTCCTCAAAAGTTAAAATTTAGCGCCTACTTTAATACTCATAGCTTCCAGATAAACCTCTCCAAACCCTGTTCGTCCTCAAGGTACTACTTTAAATCTGCAAGTCCTCTCCCGAATCGAAATTACGCGCATATTTTAATACTCATAGCTGCCAGATGAACCTCTCTAAACCCCGTTTGTCCTCAAGCTCCTCTTTTGAACCTCTAGGTCCTCAAAAGTTAAGATTTAGCGCCTACTTTAATACTCATAGCTTCCAGATGAACCTCTCCAAACCCTGTTCGTCCTCAAGCTACTACTTTGAACCTGCAAGTCCTCTCCCGAATCGAAATTTTGTGCATATTTTAATACTCATAGCTTCCAGATGAACCTCTCCAAACACTGTTCGTCCTCAAGCTCCTCTTTTGATTGAACCTCCATGTCCCCCAAAGTTAAGATTTAGCGCCTACTTTAATACTCATAGCTTCTAGATGAACCTCTCCGAACCCTGTTCGTCCTAGAGCTACTACTTTGAACCTGCAAGTCTTCTGGAATCACAATTCAGCTCCTGCTTCAATACTCGTAGCGTCCAGACCAGTGTTGTAAAGGGTATATTTTGTATTCGGTACCTACAGGTACAGGTAGAGGTACAGGTACTGAGATATTTACCTAGGTACCAATACGCACTAGACCGCCCCGGAATTTTTTTTTTTTTTTTGTTCAGCTCGCACAACCTCTAACCAACGTTACTTTTTCCACATGACTTCTCGCACAAAGTGAGTCCTATCCCTGGTAAAAATAATTTCTACGCCAAACTATGAAAATGATCTACGAAAAAGTAGAGGATTTCGGACTTTTCGTAGTTTTTTTTTACGTCAGATTTTGCACAAAGTAGTAGTTTTTCCTAGACAGTTCTAGAACGAAATTCGATATGATTTCGATCTTTGTAGTAAATATCTGTAGTTCATCGTGGTTTTCCGTATTTTGTCATAGTTTTTCGTAGATATTCGTAGAATGGGATAATACTGTATGCGATATTTGTAGTAAATATCCGTAGTTCACCGTAGTTTTTCATGGATAGTCATAGAATGCGATACGATAATATACAGGGTGAGGCATTTAAAGTGTTACAGAGCAATAGCACTCAAACTATTGATCATATCCAAAAATGTTTCAGACAGAAGTTTTATTGTTCGAAAAGGCCGTCATACTGGATCACCCTATTTTTTATCGGTGGAGGCGCTGAAGCTACGGCAAGGTCAACTCCACTTTTTTAAATAAAACTACGTATTTTTTATTACGTTATTTCAGTCTACTTGAAAAACCAAACGACTTTCATATGAAACATTTTTTGGTGAGACACCAATTTTTCGTGATATTCAGCTGAACAACTATAGATTTTTTAACGTTCAAGAACCTTTCACCTCTGAACTATCAAGTTTGGAGAAAAGTTGCTGGTGAGAAAAAGCGCTCAATTTTATGCAAGGAATTTTGGAAAATAATTGCAGAATTTTTCCCCGTAACTTTTCATCGCTGTTTCTTCAATTGCGTAAAAAAATTGAAAATTGTTGAAAAAATTCGGAAAGAATATTCTTCAAGGTTCTTTGCATGGAATTATGGAATCTTCGTACGTTGCGATTCTTTTCGAAGCTTGATAGTTTAGAGGTAGTAGATTCTTGAACGTTCAAGAATCTGTAGTTGTTCAGCTGAATATCATGAAAAATTGGTGTCTCACCAAAAAATGTTTCATACCAAAGTCGTTTGGTTTTTTAAGTAGAATGAAATAACGTAATAAAAAAATACGTAGTTTCATTTAAAAAAGTGGAGTTGACGTTGCCGTAGCTTCAGCGCCTCCACCGATAGAAAAAAAGGTGATCCAGTATGACGGCCTTCTCGAACAATAAAACTTCTGTCGGAAACATTTTTGGATATGATCAATGCTTTGAGTGCTATTGCTCTCCCTGCTTAAAATGTCCGAAAGGATATGATTGAAAAATAATACTTTTCGATACTAGTGCGAAAGTGTTGATTCTCGGACGAGTGTGAAGTTTTTCGCCCGAGCGAAGCGAGGGTGACAATCACACGAGTCGAGAATCATCTTTCGCACGTGTATCGAACTTCATTTTTCAACACAGCGCACGTTAAGTTGAATTTTATGCACGCGAAGCGGGGGGGGGGGGGGGGGGGGGGGGCGCAACACCAACACACGCGCGTATCGGGTGCTTTCCCCTCCCGGCCGAGTCTCACGGGCGCGTTACGCGCCTGTGTTGGTGTTGCCGCAGGGAGGGGACGTTCTGTTTGGACGGAAAAGCTCGGTATGTACTGTATACTGTATGTATATATATGAAGGATTCTTTCTCAAGTGGGCCACCCATTTTCGTCGTGGTCTTGAATTAATTTGATTATTTCCTCCAATGATTACCCTACTTTTTAGGAGTTTTGCTGAATTTTTGCAGATTTTTAGCACTGAGATATACGAACTATCTGGATAATCTGTTTATTTTACGTATTTATAAATTACTGATAATGAAAGAAAAATCAAAATACATGAAAGTTATGTTTTTTCGTCAGCTTTCCAGTAAAAATATTTTCAATTTTAATAGAATGACAGTTAGGGCTAAAAATGCCAAAAAACCCATAAAAAATGCGAAAAAAGGTGGTTTCAAGTTTTCGGGCCGCTTTGATTTTGATGAAAAAATTCGAGAAAGACTCTCTAATTGCTCAGAGTTTACTGTGTAAATTTTATTATGGGACCGCCACTCCTTCCCAAGAAAAAAACATCCAAAGATAGCCCAATGATTGTTTTTGTTCGTATGACAACTTGGAACGCTTTAGGAAGGATGGCGGTCCCATAATAAGATTTACACAGTAAACTCTGAGCAATGAGAGAGTCTTTCTCGAATTTTTTCATCAAAATCAAAGCGGCCCGAAAACTTGAAACCACCTTTTTTCGCATTTTTTCTGGGTTTTTTGGCATTTTTAGCCCTAACAGTCATTCTATTAAAATTGAAAATATTTTTACTGGAAAGCTGATGAAAAAACATAACTTTCATGTATTTTGATTTTTCTTTCATTATCAGTAATTTATAAATACGTAAAATAAATAGATTATCCAGATATTTTATATATCTACGCTCCTGCCAGTGCTAAAATCTGCGAAAATTCAGCAAAACTCCTGAAAAGGAGGGTAATCATTGAAGGAAGTAACGAAATTAATTCGAGACCACGACGAAAATGGGTGGCCCACTTGAGAAAGAATCCTTCATATTAGGGTGGGTCGAAAAAAAAAAAATTTCTTACCCTGGGGGTAGGATTTGTAGCTTATAAAAAAAGAAAATTTTTCCATAAAAAAAAAATTTTTTTACTCAACGCTTTGAGGTAGCCCACTCGTGTTTTAAATAAATAAATGAAAAAAAAAAAAAAAAAAAAAGTTGGGTTAAAAAAATCACATTCTACAATTTTTACATGTTTTCCACGATTTCGGACCAAAAAAAGAATTTCCCGTTGAAACTACCCAATTTGATTAAATATTTATTTAAAACACGAGTGGGCTACCTCAAAGCGTTGAGTAAAAAAATTTTTTTTTTATGGAAAAATTTTCTTTTTTTATAAGCTACTGTTACGTCTTGAGTTGAAAGTTATTTAGAAGAACGAATCACTAGTTAATTTATATGATGTTCAATTGGTAGAGTTCTGTATTTCTTACCGAGTCTTAAATTACTAGTTCTTCTGGACGTCGCTGTGCTCGTATCTGTTGAGATATCTGTTGAGGTATGGGTATTATCAGCCACCACTATGCGTGGGTGAAATAAATGTTTATAGTTTCACCTTTTAATTATAACAATATTTATTAAACAATTTAATAATAACAATCTGGACTGTAGTTTTGGTAATTAATCTTCACGCAAGTGGAGATTAATTTAAGTTTGAACTTTCTATTATTTTATTTAGTAATTCACTTATTAATTAACTGTTACACCAAACACTTTGAGTTGATAATTCTGAGATCTAAGATTCTATAAGTTCGATCTTTACTGATTGAGGTTTCGTGACTAACTGCTAATACTGCAGTAGAAAAGATCTCTCCTCGCGGATACGCGAAGGGGAGGTTTTGGAAAACTCGCGGGAAGGCGAGGTTTTTTCTATTGGTAAAAAGAACATTAAAACAAAAGCGGGAAAAAATATGGTTGGCTAGAAGAGCATTTGCGCAAGGCGATTGGGTCAGAGGCCCAAGCGTCGAGGCGCTAAGAAGGGATGCTGTAAGCATCTATTTCTCTCTTCTTTTAAAACAGAGCTGTCTTTGTCTTTAGACTTTTCCGCTTTGGGTCGTAAAAATCTGAAGGATCTGAAGATTTATGTTTCCTCAATAAGGATTTTCAAAGTTTACTTAAAGTTTAGGCTTTCAGTTTTATGGTGTTTCAAGTGTTCCAGAGCATATTCGTTTCGTGAGAAAATGGGATGAAATTGTCTATATTATAGTTAAGATTGTTCCTTTCAAAAGTATTGACTAATATCTATGAGTAAAATAATATGTAAAAGAATAAAGGAAAAAATTATAAATGGAATTACATCAGTAGATGCATTATTAAACTCTGATGATAATTGCACGTCGGTATTCTTATACCTGAGATAATAACTATGGTAACTGTTGTACCTATAGATTTAAATATTCGGCTTTCAGCCTAGGACGTAACACTACAAATTCTACCCCCAGGCTAAGAAATTTTTTTTTTTTTATGTATATATATATATATATATGTGTGTATGACTTATTGAAAGACACCCTGTATACATACAGTATATATATAATATATATATAATATAATATATTGTAACGTGGTGCACGTTAGACTTCCGCCTAACCGACCTACGGACGTGTCTAAGCCCAGCCGCCCGATTTAAATCGCGCCGCTCTCCCTCAGCGACGCCCTATTGGCCGCAGATCCTCGCACATGGCGACCGGGTCGCCGCCAGCGCTCGCTTACCAGGCGACGCCGGTTGGTACTATAGATAACGGAAGAGATCCTCATTCCATTTTTGGGAGCTATAGGATACACCTCGTGTGATTTAGTAGAGCCAAAAGTAAAGTGCGAATTATCGAGTGAGAGAGAGTGAGAGAGTTTTTGTAAAGAGTTGTGAGAGAGTTTTGTGTAGAGTTTTGTGTATTGTTTTGCTGTGACTATAACGACCCGTGCTTGTGTACCTGGATATTGATTTGGCTTGTGGATCATTGGACTATCGAATTGGCAACTAGACGACCTACGCAAAACCCCGGCTCTCCGACCGTTTATTATCTGATACCGTCGCAACCGAGGCCGTATTTACGTCTACACCAGGTAGGATCAATCTGATTCATAACCCAGTCTATCCTTAGTAGAACCCGCATCCCCCGCATAAATACCCTGAGCCTCGAGAAGCCTCGTGTCTGAATCTCAACCGTTCCCCGCGAACCGTTGGATTCAAAAGTAGACACCGGGCGCCTTGTTTACGCTGCGCGTAGCCGTGCCAGCATTGGTCACCGCTGCGCAGAAAACTAGTAGACGCCATTTTGCCACCGACCTCTGACGTCACGCGCGACGCTCAGCTGTCACCCGTCAGAGCTCGTCTGCTTCCTCCTCGTTAGAGCGAGCGAGCACTAGACCGTAGGTAGAGTCGACTCTGTCCTCCCTACCGTCTAACTAGATCTAGGATACTCTGGATAGAGAGAGAGAGGGTGTTAATAGTTAGTTGTAATTTAATAGAGTTTATATTTTCATATTTAATTATTTTATTAGCTTCATTTATTTTGCTTGTGATATTTAGTTTGTTTGATGATAATAATAATAACTTAGTGAACTGTCTGTGATATTTAATAGTAGAGTAGAGTCCTTGCTAAAAGAAAGTCGAGTCATTAGAGTAACGTAGAGCCAGTATTTTAATTTATTCTTTTGTAAATACGCCAGGTAGCGGGCGTGAAACTAAATTCGCCACCTTTTCTTTTTTTTTCTTTTCTTCAATAAACAATAATAATCATAATTCTGCAGAGTGTCTTTATTCCTCGCCCCCACGAAATCCCTCTACCCTTAGAGTTAGTCGGAGGGTCGCAGAGCGAGAGAGAGAGAGGACTTCTACGCGAAGTCTGGCGCCCAACAGCATCCCCTAGCCACCCGTAGGTCCCCGGTTTGTATTCGGCTTATTATTTCTGGGTACCCGAGCCCAGAAAAACCCGTTACAATATATATATTAGGGTGGCCGTTAAAAAAAAAGTTTGCGCTCCAACTTGAAAAACCTTAAGTTTACCTCGAAAAAATAGGATCCTCCAAATTTCAATGCTCTATCTCATTTTTAAGGGGTGCCGGCAATTTTTTGTTTTATTTCAATTTTTTTTTTTTTTTTTTAATTTTTTTTTTACTTTTTTTTTCTTTTTTTTTTTTTCTTCATCCAAAATAAGATTTTAATTGTTTGATTTTTTCGAATTTTATATCGATTAGAAAAAATCAAACGGCAGACAAATAAATCTGGGATTGAAAATACTTTTCACTCGAACATTTTCCATTTTTCGTGATAGAATATTTAACATGGCGTAAAAAAAAAAGATATAGCCTAGAAATTAGTCTGTAAAAAATTTTAAGGAACCCCAGGTCCAAGCCTGTATTATGAAATTGGCTCGTATATGGCTGCCGCCTGGCGTCGCTGGTAACCGAGGAGTACCGGCGCAATGCGGTACTGCGCATTCAAATAATTAGAGATGCCATACGTTAAGGTTATATGACATACAGTATCGTACTATTGCATCGCATTGCGCCGGTACTGACTCGGTTCGCAGCGACGCCAGGCGGCGGCCATATACGAGCCAATTTCAAAATACAGGCTTGGATCTGGGGTTCCTTTAAATTTTTTACAGACTAATTTCTCGGCTATATTTTTTTTTTTTCTACGCCATGTTAAATATTCTATCATGAAAAATGGAAAATGGTTGTGTTACGTCTTGAGTTGAATGATATTTAGAAGAACGAATCACGAGTTATTTTATATGATGTTGAATTGGTAGAGTTCTGTATTTCTTACCGAGTCTTAAATTACTAGTTCTTCTGGACGTCGCTGAGCTCGTATCTGTTGAGATATCTGTTGAGGTATGGGTATTATCAGCCACCACTATGCGTGGGTGAAATAAATGTTTATAGTTTCACCTTTTAATTATAACAATATTTATTAAACAATTTAATAATAACAATCTGCACTGTAGTTTTGGTAATTAATCTTCACGCGAGTGGAGATTAATTTAAGTTTGTAGTTTCTATTATTTTATTTAGTAATTCACTTATTATTTAACTGTTACACCAAACACTTAGTTGATAATTCTGAGATCTAAGATTCTATAAGTTCGATCTTTACTGATTGAGGTTTCGTGACTAACTGCTAATACTGCAGTAGAAAAGATCTCTCCTCGCGGATACGCGAAGGGGAGGTTTTGGAAAACTCGCGGGAAGGCGAGGTTTTTTCTATTGGTAAAAAGAACATTAAAACAAAAGCGGGAAAAAATATGGTTGGCTAGAAGAGCATTTGCGCAAGGCGATTGGGTCAGAGGCCCAAGCGTCGAGGCGCTAAGAAGGGATGCTGTAAGCATCTATATCTCTCTTCTTTTAAAACAGAGCTGTCTTTGTCTTTAGACTTTTCCGCTTTGGGTCGTAAAAATCTGAAGGATCTGAAGATTTATGTTTCCTCAATAAGGATTTTCAAAGTTTACTTAAAGTTTAGGCTTTCAGTTTTATGGTGTTTCAAGTGTTCCAGAGCATATTCGTATCGTGAGAAAATGGGATGAAATTGTCTATATTATAGTTAAGATTGTTCCTTTCAAAAGTATTGACTAATATCTATGAGTAAAGTAATATATAAAGGAATAAAGGAAAAAATTATAAATGGAATTACATCAGTAGATGCATTATTAAAACTCTGATGATAATTGCACGTCGGTATTCTTATACCTGAGATAATAACTATGGTAACTGTTGTACCTATAGATTAAATATTCGGCTTCCAGCCTAGGACGTAACACCTCCCCTGTTAAGATTCGAGCGTCCCCGCTCGACCTAACGGGTTTTAGTGTATCGACGTGAAATTTCCATGTATTTGAGTTGAATATTGAAATATAAACTTAAAATAAGTATAATAAAACATGCAAAAGTGTTGTGAAAATCTTATGTTTCTAAGATTAATGTATAATGTGATAACATCAGAATTTGAAAATGATTTGATAACTAAAAGGTAAGTAATATAATGATTAAAATTACTTAAAATTGTTCATAAGTATTACATTGATATATGATTATTCTATGTTATTAGTATAAAATTATATGTCTAAGATGTTGGTAATCATGAAATTTATGAAAATACAAAATTATATATCTAAAATATTGATAAACATGAAATTTATGAAAATACAAAATTATATATCTAAAATATTGATAAACATGAAATTTATGAAAATACAAAATAATCTAATAATAAGGTGAATAAAATATATTTCAAAATAATAATGTAGTTAGTAATTATGAATTAGTTATATGTATGAATTAATTATATCTATGGGTCATAGCACATGATTATCTAAGAATATCTGTCTAAGATCTTGATATTGCATTTGATTAGTACTATAATCCTGATATTTTTTAAAAATTTTTGAAATAATTCGAAGAGAATTTCTTAGGTTTTCTTTGATTTCTGAAGAGTAAAGGATTTTCCGCGCCGTGTTAGGCGGGGCTAATTTCGTACCTGAGTATGACCTTTCGTCAAAAAAATTTAAGTTTCGATCATTGGTCAGTTTTAGAAGAGGTAGGGTCTTTGAGGGTGTGTTTTCTAATTCCTAGCTGCATGTAAAAGTGTGTGTTTGAGCTGAATTTGCTCATTCTGCAACTATTTGTCGAAGTGACAACTTAAAAAATTTTAAAATCGTGAAAAGTGAAAAGGAGAGAGAAATATGGAAACTCTTGAAGCTATGTATATGCGAGTGAGAATACTTGAAGGTGAAATGAGGGTGAGTACTCTTTTCTAAATTTATTATAGATTGTTTTCATTATTTCTACTTTTTATTAGAATCGTTTTTTTTCTTTTTCAAAAAAAAACTTTAGTATATTTTTCTTATTTGTTCTAAAACCGTGTGAAAGATTTATTTCTTGCTTTCATTTGTTTTCTTAAATTTCGTTCTTTTATTAACGTGTTTGATTTGTTTTGTTAAAGGGAATCGTTGATCGAGGTGCTGAGTACCAGTGGTGGCGTGAGCAAATAGCTGGATGGAAGAGATTTATTCGACGGGGGCGTCGCCGATATAACTACCTGTGGGAGGAGGAGATCCTGGATGATACTATGGGAGATGAAGACTTCGACTTTTTCGGCATACAATGGATGCACGAAGGGCGTTGGGGACAGGACCGTCCAGTTGAAGAGAGGTTTTGTCTCACCTGTAGACTTCCACCAGGGATATTGCTAGTGTGTAAAATTGAATAAACAACATTCATCGGCAATTTTTGCTTTACGACTCGTTATTTACCTTTAGATCTGTAAGTTAGTTTTATAAGGTTTTAATTTTAAATTATTTAATTATTTACATGAACTGGCGTTCTTGATTAGATATAGTTGAAGTTATACTTGATTTGGTAAGTTAATCTGGATTTGCTTCTGATTTGACATTGGAGGATTCTTTGGCATTAGTTCAATATCGATTCATGTCGTTTCCTGTCTGTCTACGTTGGTTCGTTGGTCTGTGTGAGTCTGAGGTTGTGATCTACACTTATATTTTATGATTTAGTAAGCTATCTTAGCTCTATCACAATGGATTATTTTTCGTTTGTTTTTAGCTAATTCGATTTCTATATCGTTCTTATCAGGAAATATTTCTGTAATTTTATATGGACCCTTATAATTATCGTCTAACTTTCCTGTTCTTTGATTTTTAACGAAATAAATTTCCTGTCCTATCTTAAATGTTACAGGGTTTAATTTTCTATCATAATATTCTTTAGATCTTTGTTTTGCTTTTTCTAGATTTTCTCGCGCGTTTTTCCTAGTCTCAATTAAACGTAACGTAAGATTTTTTACATGATCGTCATACGTAAGAATTTCGTCAAGGTATGGGAATTCTGAGGGTATACGAGGGTCTCGACCGTAAACTAGATAATACGGGCTGTATTTTGTACCTTCGTGTACACTAGTATTATAAGCAAAAGTTGCTTGTGGGAGCCATTCGTCCCAGTTTTTCTTATCTGTATAATGTTTTAAATAATCTGCAAGTACTTGATGACTTCTTTCTAATGAGCCATTTGACTGGGGGTGAAATGCTGTGGTTTTGATTTGATTGATTTTGAAAACTTTAGCTAAACGTTTCATTACTTGTCCAATAAAAGCTGCGCCTTGATCTGTCAAAATGAGTTTCGGGCATCCGTATTTACAAATGAATTGAGTAACTAACGCGTCTGCAATATCGTTAGCTGTTGCGTTTTTTAGTGGTACTGCCAAACAAAATTTTGAAAGGTCATCTTGCATAGTTAAAATGAATCTGTATCCTTTATCTGAGGCGTTATTAATTGGACCTACGATGTCTAAAGCTGATTTATCAAATACATCGGCTGATGTATCCGTAATTATCATGGGTTGTTTAGTTTTAACTCTTACTAATTTCTTTTTCTGACAACTTATACACTTTCTAACAAAGTCTTCGACTTGCTTCTTTATATTGTCCCAAAAATATCTTTGTCTAATTCTATTATAAGTTTTTGTAACACCTTTATGACCAGCTACGGGTGACTCATGGTTTTCCCTAATTATACCTTGCCTTTGCTCTACGGGTGGTATAATAATCCTATCCTTACAAATTGTAATTTGAATGTCCGTACCAGCAAAAGTTTTACGGATTATCTTTTTTATGGTCAGCCAAGCTGAGACATGAAGGTTGCTTTTACCTTGGGATAATCGAGCTGTTTTAATTTTAGAGTTATTCATTATTGCTTTCAAATTTCCAAAGGCTCTATTGAAACTACTTGTTTTGGGCAAAGTTTGATCATTTTCTCGAGTTACTAAAGCAAATACTTTCTTTTTTGAAGTTCCTGATATTACTACTTGACCTAAATTATATTTTTCTAGAGGGGTTAGGTTCAATAATCCTAATTCTATTAATCGTTTACCTATGTCATCTGACACAGTTCCATCTGCGGATATAAAACAAATGTAATTATCTTTTTTCATTTCAAGATTGTCTCGAGTTTCTATCAAATTATTCGAATCTTCTACTTCTTGATTTACAATAACTATTTCACTTTCTGAATCAGCGTTACTTTGAGAATGATTTGATTCTTCGGAAGATAATCTATCTTGAATATAGGGCAAATATGATGAATTAATTTTATTCTGTGGATTTACTTTATCTTGCGACTGATTTGAAGTTATTTCGTTTTGCGGAATTTCATTTTGAGATTTTACTTTATTTTGTGATTCATATGAATTTATTTCATTTAAATTTGTAACAATTTGAGGTGTATGATTGGATATTTGTATGATATTTTCTTTAGGTATAACTGATTTCTCTGGGGCTTTAGGTATTTTATTATTCCTAATCCTTTCAGCATGTGTATTCGGTTCAATGCAACATGGGCAAATTTTCTCTTTTCGTTGCCTGGTTGACTTTCTTATTAGCTGTTCTGGCTGAGGAACGTCCATTTTTTGTATGGTTTTGACCATTGAGTTGGACGACCCTGCTAATCCTAGCATTTTATTGTTCTTTGGGGAAGTTTCCAATTTTTTCTGTTGCACATGTGTCGTAACGGTTCTGTCGGTTAGTCTTTTGTCAAGGGTAGGTAGTACTGAAAATGTAACTTTGTGTGAATCCGTGGGAGATTCATTCACTACTAAACTGTTATCTATTTCCATAAAGCTAAGTGCTTTATCTTGATCCATAGGTTCAGAATGAATTGAAGCTTCGACTTTAGTGATATTGGATATATCTTCTTCATCTGAAGAAAAACTATTTACTGTGAAATTTTGATAAGAAATATCCATGTCTAGCGGTATAATTTCGTCTTGGTCTTGGGAATCTGCTATATCCGAATGACTTTCGGAAACAGTAATTTTAGGGATATTAATACTAGTCCTATCAATTTTCCGTTTCGTACGTAATGCTGGAGAAGGTGTAAATTCAGCTGATTGAATTGATCTTTTATTTAACAAATCTTTAGCTAAATTACGTTGGAAATTATTCCGTGTACGAAATGACTGAGTTCTACGGTTACTAGTAGTAGGCGTTTCCTGAGTAGGAGTTTCTAGAGGGGCAGGGGTTGGGTTGTCCCCTTGCTTTTCTATAAGTCTACCTGATTTTGGGGTTGGAAAATGGGATGAGGCAACTGTATTGTCTACATCTACATTTTCCACTGTTGTAACTTGTTCGTTATTTATCTGTTTTATAAATTGATCATTTAAGATCTGTTGTTCGATTTCTGGATTTAGTTCATCTAAATTTTGAATAGAATGATGTATTTCGAGATTTTCAGAAGGCTGAAACTCCTTTTTGGATTTGGATTTAGAAATAGTTTTGAATTTAGAATTTAATTTAGAATTATCTGAATCATCACTTGATAATGATGTATGAAGTTTCGAAGAAACTTGTAATGAGGTATACCGTTTAGTATCAGACTTCTTTTTCATAGCTGATTTGAGTTTCTTTCTACGAGTTTGTTCTGGGGTTTTGTTAATGCAAAGATTTATTGGTTGATCAGACCTGTTATCACTGCTTATAGATTCTTTTGAGATTGATTCTATTGGGGGTGTACGCGATTCTCTCGGATCTGTCGCGTTCACGGGCTCAATCGTTTCAATTTTAGTTTCGATAATTTCTGTGGGGAATTTTCTAAAATTTTCTTTATCTGAACTCGAAGTTTGATTTAGTTTAGATTTTTTTGTAGGCAAGTTAGTACTCGTATCGGAAGACGATCTAAGTCTAGCTATACCTGGTTGTCCTATCAAAGCTTGTTGACCTGTCGTAGCATGTGGTTTACGCCACTTGAATTTAACGGGTAATACTACGGGGTTTCGCGATAATGCATCAGCATTAGTATTAGCTTTACCTGCCTTATATTGAATTGTATAATCGAATTCCTTCAAACGTTCTCTCCATCTCATTACTCGCGATGTTGGGTCATTCATAGAATTTACCCACACAAGCGGTCTGTGATCGGTGATCAGAGTGAACTGTCTACCATAGAGATACGGTCTAAAAGTTTTCAATGCAAAGACTGTAGCTACCATTTCTTTTTCGGTTGTAGAATAATTTCTTTCGTGTTTATTAAGTACACGTGAAGCATACGCGACTGCAGTATCTTTCCCAATTTCGCCTTGTGAAAGAATAGCTCCAACCGCGTAACCTGATGCGTCAGTTGTTACGATAAAAGGATTTGAAAAATCTGGATATTGCAATATTGGTTCTTCGCAAAGTTTATCGCGCAAACTTTCGAAAGCTACCTGGTGCTGTGAGGTCCATTCGAACTGAGCGTTTTTACTTGTGAGATCTGATAAGGGCTTCGCGATTTTTGCAAAATCTTTTATGAAACGACGATAATATCCGGCAAGTCCTAAAAATTCTTTAACGTTTTTCGGTGTTTTCGGAATTGGAAAATGTTTAACTGCTTCTATTTTCTTAGGATCTGGCTTTAATCCATCAGCGGATATAATATGTCCTAAATATTTTACTTCCGTTCTCAAGAATTCACATTTATCGGTTTGCAAAGTTAAGTTAGCTTTTCTTAATCTTTCAGCTAATTTTCTGAATTTAATTGCGTGTTCTTCGATTGAACGTGAGTAAATTACGATATCATCTAAATAAACAAATAATTCCGATCCTTGTAAACCTCTTAGAACTGTATCCATTAAACGTTGGAATGTCGCAGGAGCGTTCATTAATCCGAATGGCATTCTATTAAATTCTTGGTGACCGTGAGGAGTTGTAAAAGCTGTTTTATGCTTATCCTCTGGATGTATCTCAATTTGATGAAAACCCGATGCTAAATCAAATATTGAAAAATATTTCGCACCACCGAGTTGGTCAAGAATGTCTGTTATTAATGGTAATGGATACGCGTCTCCGATAGTTTTTTCATTTAATTTACGATAATCAATTACTAAGCGCCATCTTTTATTACCTTTAGAATCTTCTTTCTTAGGTACAATCCAAACGGGGGAATTGTACGGTGAGGTTGACGGCTGTATCGTATTTATTTGCAAAAGATCGTTAATCTGTTTTTCTATTTCTACCTTTTGATGTGGGGGGTGTCTGTATTGTCGAGTATTTACAGGTATATTGTCTGTGGTCAAAATACGATGTGTCAAAACATTAGTAGCACGTAATGCTTCTCCTGGGATATGGAACAAGTCAGAGTATTCTTCTACTAGAGAAAATACTGCTTTACTTTCTTCTTCATTAAGGTGATCTAGTCGTAAAAGGTTTATGACCTCATTAGCGCGGTTTCCTCGCGTCCGAGTACTTTCTATACGCTCTGTGGTATTGTCCCTTACTGAACTATTATCCTCGTCTTCACTCATATCGAAAGGATATAGAGGAATTACGGGAATATCGACCCTAATGTCTTTATCCGTTGTATTAATAGCATATAAATACGCTTTTCCCTGAATATTTGTAACCAAAGATTCACCTGCAAAAATACCTTCATGCATATCTAAACGCGGCACGTAACCCTTTTCTAATGAATTGTTAACCCGAATAAACATTAGAGATTTCGTTCTGGCCAGCAGAACAATACTCTCTGTATCGCAAAAGGGAATTTTGTTGTTATTTAGAGTTACATGTTTTGTTTCATAATCGATCTTACCTTCGTTCACATGCATAAATTCTGACCCTATAATACCTGAAAAATGTATAGGAAAATCGTCTGGGATTACATTAAATTTACCGTGTATATTATTTATCTGTAATTGAATCTGTCCTAAAGTAATTGGTTTGTCTTTTTCTGATATACCGTTCAATTCGTAAGTTATCGATTTATTTATTGAATTTGGATCTTTTAATTCACCGATTTTAATTAAATTTAGTTGTGATCCGGTATCGATTAAAAATTTAGCATTTGTTTGTTTGAGATTTTTAGATTGAATTGTTATTGAAGGAGAATTATAGGTTGTGTATGTAGAACTTATTTTACATTCTGCCGTAAAGAGTTTATGGTTAGTCTGTGAAATAAGCGCTGAGTTTATTACTGACCCGTCGACGCGCCTGGTCGATGGGACGTTGATTCGTTTCCCGCAGGTATATCGGTATTAGGTGATCCGTTATTAGTTTCGCGTTTCGCGTTATTATACTTGCGTTTTCTACAATCTCTGATTATATGACCTTTTTTCTTGCAATAGTTGCACTCTAGTAATCTATTAGGATTTGATTCCGTGTTGTTACTGTAATTACCGAGTTTTTTATTTTTATTTTGTAAAGTTCGGCAATCTGCAATGACGTGGTTATTTTTCTTACAATAATTGCAAAATTTCGCGTCTTGTGTACTCGTGTTTGTTGGACTATTTTTAGTATTCGCGTTACCGTGATTTGATTTGTCATGTGTGTTAAATTTATTTGTCGGTTTATGATTATTACTTTGATTTGACTGAATAGGAAGACATTGTTTTGATGAGATTCCGGGGATTTCCAAATCAAGATCCGGTATCATTCCATGTTGGTCTTCGACGTTTATAGCTTCTTTCACTACGTCGACAAGTTTTGTATATGAATTTAAATTTGGTATAAACACTGAAATTCTAGGAGTTAAACCTTCGATAAAAGCTGTAACAGCAGCTTCGTTTGCTGAAAATGTCCTAGCTTCTACGTTTGTCCCGTCAAGTTTTATTTCTAAAAGAGTTCCCTGTAGGTGTTGACCTACTCTGTAGTTAAAATCAATTACTCTTTCTTTTGGTTTTTGTTTGAAATTGTTAAATTCTCTAAGCCATACGCCAACGCGTTTTTTCGGTCTGAAGTGTGAATTTAAAAATTTTGTCAGTTCGTCAATCGTTTGTAAATTTGCGTCAAAAACACGTTTTTCTGGTTCTCCTTTACATTTAGAACAAAGAATTCTTACTAAGAAATCTTCTGGGAAAGTTGTTAGATATCGTTTTGCGTATTCACAATGTTGGATGAACGATTTGATTGGGTAACCATCAGGTTTACCATTAAAATCAGGAATGGTTTTGAAAAATTCTTTATAATCATATGCCATGCTATTTGAATTATTAAGAGTAGAATTATTTCCTAGTCGATCGTTTAAATTTGGTTCTGAATTCTCATTTGGATTTTCATTTTGATTTGAGTTATTACCAAGGGTTTGTGACATATCCATAGGTATGATTTCTTGAGGCATTTTGTTAAAATTATTTTCGACTTACTTTGGTGAAGAGGAATAACAATAGTGTAATGTCTATGAGTTAGTGTAGTAGTCTTCGTGGGTGAGCGGTAGGGCGGGTCTTCGATCGCTGGAGTTGATCTTGAAGTTCTGCGCTGCGATGGTATCCGACGGCAAAATCAATGATGATCGATGTTGAGTTTGAAATTCACTGATGATGAGATTCTTGATGTTGATGTTTTAGATCGATGATGTTTAGTCACGTTAGTTTGATGATTTTTACAGTTTGTGAATTACCAATGTAAAAAAAAATTTCACGCTTTTTAACAGATTTTTTTTTGATTTAGGTGTTTTATTTCTTTGATTAGTTTTTAATTTATTTCAGACTGATATTCCGACGCTGCCACCAAATTTATTATAGATAGAGCTGTTACGTCTTGAGTTGAATGATATTTAGAAGAACGAATCACGAGTTATTTTATATGATGTTGAATTGGTAGAGTTCTGTATTTCTTACCGAGTCTTAAATTACTAGTTCTTCTGGACGTCGCTGAGCTCGTATCTGTTGAGATATCTGTTGAGGTATGGGTATTATCAGCCACCACTATGCGTGGGTGAAATAAATGTTTATAGTTTCACCTTTTAATTATAACAATATTTATTAAACAATTTAATAATAACAATCTGCACTGTAGTTTTGGTAATTAATCTTCACGCGAGTGGAGATTAATTTAAGTTTGTAGTTTCTATTATTTTATTTAGTAATTCACTTATTATTTAACTGTTACACCAAACACTTAGTTGATAATTCTGAGATCTAAGATTCTATAAGTTCGATCTTTACTGATTGAGGTTTCGTGACTAACTGCTAATACTGCAGTAGAAAAGATCTCTCCTCGCGGATACGCGAAGGGGAGGTTTTGGAAAACTCGCGGGAAGGCGAGGTTTTTTCTATTGGTAAAAAGAACATTAAAACAAAAGCGGGAAAAAATATGGTTGGCTAGAAGAGCATTTGCGCAAGGCGATTGGGTCAGAGGCCCAAGCGTCGAGGCGCCAAGAAGGGATGCTGTAAGCATCTATATCTCTCTTCTTTTAAAACAGAGCTGTCTTTGTCTTTAGACTTTTCCGCTTTGGGTCGTAAAAATCTGAAGGATCTGAAGATTTATGTTTCCTCAATAAGGATTTTCAAAGTTTACTTAAAGTTTAGGCTTTCAGTTTTATGGTGTTTCAAGTGTTCCAGAGCATATTCGTATCGTGAGAAAATGGGATGAAATTGTCTATATTATAGTTAAGATTGTTCCTTTCAAAAGTATTGACTAATATCTATGAGTAAAGTAATATATAAAGGAATAAAGGAAAAAATTATAAATGGAATTACATCAGTAGATGCATTATTAAAACTCTGATGATAATTGCACGTCGGTATTCTTATACCTGAGATAATAACTATGGTAACTGTTGTACCTATAGATTAAATATTCGGCTTCCAGCCTAGGACGTAACAGTTGAGTGAAAAGTATTTTCAATCCCAGATTTATTTGTCTGCCGTTTGATTTTTTCTCATCGATATAAAATTCGAAAAAATCAAACAAATGAAATCTTATTTTGGATGAAGAAAAAGAAAGAAAAAAAAAGTTGAAAAAACAAATAAAAAAAAAATAAATAAATAAAAAAAAAATTAAATAAAACAAAAAATTGCCGGCACCCCTTAAAAATGAGATAGAGCATTGAAATTTGGAGGATCCTATTTTTTCGAGGTAAGCTTAAGGTTTTTCAAGTTGGAGCGCAAACTTTTTTTTTAACGGCCACCCTAATATATATATATATATATCTATTATATATATATAATATATATATATATTATATTATATATTGTAACTTTTTCTGCGTATGTCTCACGGCAGAAGGCCGAGAAATTACGCTAGCTCGCGTGAATCCTTTGTCACGGGTGTGATTTTTGGAGCTCCTCTTAGGAAAAATGTGAAAAAACCTTTTGTACCCTAATACAGACTTGGGATTGATACACTCTCAGACTCGGGTACCGATTATAGCTATACCGTTGCTGACTGAGTGTTTCGCACCGAAGCTGCCTCCCTACAGACTTGGGATTGTTTTATACCTTTCAGACTCGGGTACCGATTATAGCTATACCGTTGCTGTCTTGGTTAAACGCACCGATGCTGCCTAATACAGACTTGGGTAATCTTACACTCTCAGACTCGGGTACCAATCAAAGCTATACCGTTGCTGCCTGAGTGATAGATTACCGAAGCTGCCTGTTAGCTAAACACGATTTTATTTTCAATGATTTTACCTGAAAAGAATTTATAATAATTAAGCAAGGAAATAATACACGAAATGAAAGACGGCAGATTGGTTAGATTATAATATCGAGTTGATTATTTTTATTGATTCGATTTCTTTTGATCGATCTAACTTAAATCTAATATTTACAGTGAAAATGAAATAAACTAAAAATGTGACTCGATATAATCAAATAATAAATCCTAATTCTAATTTCCTATTCTATTGGCTTTGGTTTCTGTTCTGTTTTCTGTTTTGTTTAGTTTCTAAAATCGCTTTTGATTTTATTCTTTCTTTTGTTTTATTCTGATTCTATAATTACTGTTTTAGCTAATTATAATTTCTTTTATCGTTCTATAATTACTGTTTTAGCTAATTATAATTTCTTTTATCGTTTTGAGTTTAATCTAAATTGCTGCTTTAGCTAATCTTCAATTTCTCGATTTCTGAATTTAATATGAGGTAAGATCCCGCTTTGAGTAACTCCCTATTTGAGGTTATGTGAGTTTAATTATTATCGATGAATTTCTAATAATGCGTCTGAGTCGATTGACTGCTTTAGTACGAATCGCTGGCTACTGTCAAGTCAAGTCAAAAAGAGTTTATTGATTTCAATAGTTTTTTACATCTAGCAGATATAATTTTGTACATAGGTTTTATAATGTTTGGTCCCTGTCTAGCGACTTAACCCAATTTTGGTCTATTTTAATTTTTTTTTACAGTATGCACATATGTTTTTTGTGATGGTCTTGGTGGATTTATTTTTTAGGAAAAAATTTATATCAAAAACCTAAGTATGTTTGGCTGGCTACTGCTTCTGCGTGCCGGCTTATATACTACTTGTGACGTCACGTCAGGGTCTTCTGATCCGCGATCGGCGCGAGGCTATCTGCGCGGTCGTATGGTCGTAGTTCGGTCGTTCTGCTGGGTGCTATAGTCCGAACACGTTACAATATATATTAGGGTGGCCCTTATTTGGTGAAAAAAAAATATTTGGTTCGCCGTCCCCTCAATCGGTTCCAAATTGAACAAAAAAAAATTCGGACCAAATTTTAGGTGATTCGACCAATGGGAACACGTGCCCCAAGGACGTTAATTTTTTCAATTCTTTTTCTTCTTTTTCTTTCTTCACAGGACATAGTATGACAGAAAAGGAAGAGAAAAGGTTGTAGCAAATTTGTCTTCCATTAAGAGGAATTCATACCATTTTGATTGTAATTTTACACGTATTAATCGATTTTTGCTAACGGAATTCCAAAATATTACTTTTCCTACCAAACCGGAAGGTGAAAAAAAATTTGTTACAACATTTTCTCTTCCTTTTCTGTTATACTATGTCTTGCGAAGGAAGAAAAAGAAGAAAAAGAATTAAAAAAATTAACGTCCTTGGGGCACGTGTTCCCATTGGCCGAATCACCTAAAATTTGGTCCGAATTTTTTTTTTGTTCAATTTGGAACCGATTGAGGGGGGCGGCAAACCAAATATTTTTTTTTCACCAAATAAGGGCCACCCTAATATATATATTGTAACGTAGTTTTTTAATAGGCGAGGAAAACCTAAATTTTACTCCGCTGCAATTCGGCACTCTTCCGTGTTAATGATTAAACTTACTGAATGTTGGGCGCCAGACGCTCCTGCGTCATTTCGATACGATACCATCCCGTGTGGAAATTTCTCCGGGAACGCCCGGTGTTTGCCCAGCCCCCGGATGGGTAATCCCGAAGATGGCCCAACTAGTCGGGTGCTATACGGGCAATAGATAGCATAACTGTAAATAATTTTTTCTAGTTTAGCTGTGCAGCCCCCGGTTAGCAAGGCCAGATATTTGCCTTGCATGCGTTTTCACATCAAAACTTGCCTAGGCCCTAGTTGGGAGAGCCCGAAATTGTAGCTGAGCTATTTATATGCTTACAATTTCGATCAACATTCATTATTAACCCGATATTCTCGACGGTAACCATATATGGACCCTGTTACGCATTCGTGTATCAAACGACACATATTGAGTTTTGAGAAAATGGAAATTAAAGTTTTTCTGATTAAATTGGTTTTGATAATACTTTTTGTAATTTTTTTTTTTTTTTTTTTTTTTTTTTGTATACGCAGCAAATTGATGAACTTATAATAAATATTCATGAATTATTATGAAAAATACTATGAATTTGAAGAAAAAATAATAATTTTTATATTTCTTATTTTCAATCAATTTTTGATGAATGATTATATAAATGAGAAATACATGAAGATATTGAAAATAAAGAGGTTAGAGCAAAAAGAAACATGACAAGATTGAACATTTCAGGAAAAGTGTTTTTTTTTTTTTTTTTTTTTGCATTTCAACAGTTTGAATGTAAAAAAGATATTTTCCTGAAATGTTTCATTTTGTCAATCATACCTCTTTTGCTTTAACCCTTTCTGATATCAATAAACTAACCGGGGTCTGGCCGGGCGCTGTACAGCCGACCCGACAAATCTTCTAGCATTTGTCGGGAATGTTAGACGGGCGCTGGCCAGCTCGCGCTGTACAGCTGAGCGTTACATGCGTTGCCGGGCACTAAGCAGCCCGCCCGTTCAGCGCCCGCTTAGTGAACAGCGAAACTAGGCAACACCTAGCCAGCCCCCGAATTGAATTTCCACACGGGATAAGACAAATTAAATGAAGCCAAAAATTTACGGAAATGCGACGAGCAATAACTCGACTTGCTCAGATAACAAAGCCTTAGATAGAGGGGCAGGGTACACCATAAAAACAATATTATTTCATTGAGAATATTTGAGAGCACATCAATCAATTATTTATTAGTTAAATTAGATAATTTTACGAGATCAGTACAGAATTATAAGTTTTATACGACAGTTTGCTACGATAAACTATTTATTCACGATAGAATTTACTTAATTACGATACGATTGACCCGAGGATGTGTCAGAGTTGACTCGATATAAAATTAATTATTTAGACTCCAGACTTGGTATCACAGAGCGATACATCGTACCCAAATGCAAAGTTATTCATAACCCATCCTTAAATCAACGTATTAAGCTTGAGATATGAAATTATGAAAATCAGTAACAAACTCTACAGATTCCCTATTAATTAATTAGCTACGCTTAGCTATTCGATTTACGATAATTCGAGATCTACTGCTAAATAGAGACCACACGGTCATTCGAAAGACGCGAATCACAAGTTCAACGATAACAGATTAATTCGGAATATGATTGGATCTTTAACTGAATTCTGACGATACTAGATCGATAGTTACGATACTAAATTATCCAAAGATATTAATTTTACTGTACCGTACTTGATTTTACAGACGAGAATAAATTATATGATAGAACCGTATTTTAATTAATGATTGACTCAATATTAACAGACTTAAATATAACCAAAATTAACGATAACGACCCTGGTAGAAAATTGAACGGAATATGGCCAGAATCCGTTGAATTTTCTGCTCGGTGGGCAGATTCTGGGCAGAAAATATGGCCAGAAACCCCGCGGTCTGACGACGGATTCTGGTGAAGGATCTGGTCAAGTCATCAGCTGTTCATACACATACATAACCTACAGTCCTGAACTTTGTATGTATGCGTGTACGTGTGACACACGGCAAACTTCCAGAGACAGTGGGAGAGAAAGAGAGAGAAAGAGGAATAGTGAGAAAGAGATAGAGATACCTGCGTGCGCATCCACCTATAGCTATGTATAAGGGTAAATTAACCGTGGCTTCTGATTTTTGGTACACTAAACGTAATGGATTCTGATCCGGACGAGTTGGACAATTTTAGAAACAGCCAATCGGCGCTCTGGATTAAAAAAATCCAGAGCGCCGATTGGCTGTTTCTAGAATTGTCCAACTCGTCCGGATCAGAATCCATTACGTTTAGTGTTTTAGTGTACACGTGTCATCGGCATACTATGTTTGAAATATATATTTATAAATTTTAAGTTTAGAGGTGTTGAGCACGATCATTTTCATTCATTTTTCCAGCTTGTAACATTGGGTTTACATAACCTCAAACATAGGAGCTAGGAATCATTCACCAGATTTTGGTCAGATACTGGCCAAATACACCATGAATATCTGGGCAGATTCTGCCCAGATGATCTGCGCAGAATCTGTTAAAAGGCCAGATCGTCTGGTCAATTTTCTACCAGGGGAACTAAACTATAATAAACTATACAATAACGCGAGGCTAACCCTGGTAGAAAATTGACCAGACGATCTGGCCTTTTAACAGATTCTGCGCAGATCATCTGGGCAGAATCTGCCCAGATATTCATGGTGTATTTGGCCAGTATCTGACCAAAATCTGGTGAATGATTCCTAGCTCCTATGTTTGAGGTTATGTAAACCCAATGTTACAAGCTGGAAAAATGAATGAAAATGATCGTGCTCAACACCTCTAAACTTAAAATTCATAAATATATATTTCAAACATAGTATGCCGATGACACGTTACACTAAAACACTAAACGTAATGGATTCTGATCCGGACGAGTTAGACAATTCTAGAAACAGCCAATCGGCGCTCTGGATTTTTTTAATCCAGAGCGCCGATTGGCTGTTTCTAAAATTGTCCAACTCGTCCGGATCAGAATCCATTACGTTTAGTGTACCAAAAATCAGAAGCCACGGTTAATTTACCCTTATACATAGCTATAGGTGGATGCGCACGCAGGTATCTCTATCTCTTTCTCTCCCACTGTCTCTGGAAGTTTGCCGTGTGTCACACGTACACGCATACATACAAAGTTCAGGACTGTAGGTTATGTATGTGTATGAACAGCTGATGACTTGACCAGATCCTTCACCAGAATCCGTCGTCAGACCGCGGGGTTTCTGGCCATATTTTCTGCCCAGAATCTGCCCACCGAGCAGAAAATTCAACGGATTCTGCCCATATTCCGTTCAATTTTCTACCAGGGAAGCCTACGCGGCTATCTTCGCTCAGGGTACTCCAGGAAAGGTAATTTTCTACAGTATTTCATGCACAATATTTTAACATACTAAATCAGCAATATAAGCCATACGAGAAGCGATAGGCAATTATCAATCGATAATAAGCAATAAATTATAGCCAAAAAGCACTAAAAGATCTACGTAACTCAGCCAGACTCGAGGTTGTTCGATAAATGAACAGACTAAAGACAAAGACGAGCCTCTTAGCTCAATAGACAAAAACGAGCTTCATAGCCCAATAACCAAATTAATTAACCATACTTTTATCAGAACGACCTCGTGCCTTCACAGAAAGAATCAAGACCTTACCTTAAGTTGTTCAATCAGATAACACACTATTTTATATAAACTTTACGATATTGACTGTTTTAATTCGAAACTCGATACGATACCACTCGATACGACAGGTGAAGATTGAGGATGCGTAACGCAGACTGGAGCGAAGAAGTAGGCTGAATAGCCCGTGTACCCTCGTTATATAGTCGTTGTTTTCTTCCACCAGCTCATCCTTCAGATTAGTGGAATCACGTGTCATATCGGCATTCTAATTGGCTCGCGTAACGACAGGTTTGTCGAACGTAAGTTGGAGACATCTACCTCACCCCTGCCGCTGCTAATACCGCTCCTAGTACCGCCGTCCTTTGAAATCCCCGGGCGCTGGACTCACATGGAGCCTCGCTCGCCCGGCTACCCGATATTTCTTCTAGGTCTTGACTCTATTCGTCGATCCAGAAGAAGTTTGGTGGTAGATTCGTGTTTAGCATACTAAGGGCCTTACTCACGGAAGAATTCGTTAGGTCGGAGCTGATCCGGGGGTTTTCTTGACCAACCACGGTCGCGATTACAGATTCGGAGGCAGTCGTTGATAGTAGCTGCACTTCGCATCGATAGTGCACTTTCTTACAGGCGGTAGCATCTCCGGATGACGGGAGGATTTCATCGTGCTCCTCGCACATCCCTGTACGCCGTTCATCCGGTAATTTGAGGCGGTAGACTCCCCACTTGAGAGGAGGCGCTGACCTTGGGGTCACTATGGACCACCATATGGTGTGCACGCCGACAGGGTCGTCCTTGACGATATTTGAGGTTTCCTTACGTTCGTTAGTCATCGTTCCATCGGTAGTTCCCATGATAACAGTCGTCTCGTGGAGTATCGATCTCGAGATTACATATTTTACAAAAATAAAAGAGTGTTAGTTAATCCTAATTAATTTTCCCTAATTTTTCCTTTTCCTGGAGACCCTGTCTACGTCACGCATCATCATATTCTCGATGGAATCGCCTTGTGGCGAGGGATTATAAAATACCACGTCACAATATATTATATTATATATATATATATATTATATATTATATATAATAAATATATATATATATATATATATATATACAGGGTGATTCAGAATGCGGTACTTTCCTTACACCGGTGGATTCCTTGTAAAAATCTAAGACCAAAATTATTCATCCTAAAATGTCGAATGCTTAGCCGTGTTCAGGTAGGAGCCGTTTAAAGTAAGCCAAAGTAAGCCAATACGATGGCAGATACGAGAATGGCTCAGCCGCCGCTACGCCGTTATTGTTGGCCCGCCACCGCGATCTTGCAAAGAAATGACGATCAGACGTTACATTCATAGTTCGGTAACATTCGCATGCTTCTGTTTCCATTGCATCGCCTGTATAGCTTAGCTACATACAGTAGACCAGCCACGTCTGATCAACAATAACGGCGTAGCGGCGGCTGAGCCATTCTCGTATCTGCCCTCGTATTGGCTTGCTTTGGCTTACTTTAAACTACTACTACCTGAAAACGGCTTAGCTTTCGACATTTTAGGATGAATGATTTTGGTCTTAGATTTTTACACGGAATCCACCGGTGTAAGGAAAGTACCGCATTCTGAATCACCCTGTATATATATTAGGGTGGTCCTTATTTTGGGTTGAAATTTTTTTTTACAAATTCACCTCTCAGTTCAACTCAAAATGGCTGAAAAAAAAAGATCTGTGGAAGCTGTGGCCTGTAAGTTAACGGCAAGGGGTGCCGGCAAGCACGAAATGGTAAAAAAAAGGCATTTTATGCTGCAGCCATGTTTCTTACCGTTGATAAGACATTTTTTCTTACAAACTGTTTAATTATCGTCAAAGGCATTCGAGATTAGCAGAATCATCAATTAAAATATGTCAGAATTCAAGGATTCATAGAAAACACACGATTAGGCGGTGGGATTTCAAAGGTGAAATGATTGAAAAATGATTTGCAGAAGCAATTCTTCTGAATTTATTTATAAAAATTGTTGCATCAATGGAAATTAAAAAAAAATAGCAATCAAATTTATAACGAATAGAAATTTAATTAAAATTAAAATAAAGATCGGGCTTGCCGGCACCCCTTGCCGTTAACTTACAGGCCACAACTTCCACAGATTTTTTTTTTCAGCCATTTCGAGTTGAACTGAGAGGTGAATTTGTAAAAAAAAATTTTAACCCAAAATAAGGACCACCCTAATATATATATCGACAGCCTAATAACATAGTCACGTAAGCGCCAAAAAAAAAAATTTTTCGCAAACTGACAGACGTTTCGCCAAAAAAATTTTGGCGTCTATTAGAAATTGTTTGAAAAATAGGCCATTTTTGGCGCTTACGGGATTATGTTATTAAGCTGTCGATATATATATATGATTTAATACGCTAACCTGATCACTTCCGGGCCAGAATCAACCTCGGCTAGTATACAATCACATTATTCTCAAGGAATCGGATAGTATTTTAATCACTAAAAAACGATTGCGAAATATAATTGTAATACAGATAGAATAAGGAACAAGTTGTATCGGGAGTTAAAGATAAAAAAAGAAGCCCGTGCTAAAGTAATATAATCACATTGATTCTCATTGATTTAAGATTGTAATTATCACAACATGTTCCATAGAATCGGGTGTATCATAGAAACCAATGAAATTTGTATAGCTTGTAACGTTCCGGCTGTGTTGGCAGCCGCCGGCACAGCCGGAGCACGCCCATCGCGCATCCCAGTCCGCGCATCCCGCAGTTCCGCGCACCCCAGGATTCCGTGCAACCCGCGATTCCACGCAACCCGCGATTCCGCGGACCCCGCGAAATATCGGTATAAAAAGGGGGTCGCGGAGGCATCAGCTATCGATTGTGTGGCAAAGCGCCCGTCGAGTCACATCTATTAAATTCAAATCGCTCATTAGGCACGTAGCCAAAATAGTGCGTGACCTTTACTTGCTCATAAATTCGAATTCAATACTTGCTATAATTGAAGTATTTTAGAATCACGATTTACAATATGATTAATTAGTTAAATTCAATTCACACTTTCAAATATGTTTTGCTAATTTCATATTTTAACAAATTAGACGAGAATTTACAAGTCGCCTTAATACGGGGTTTAACGGCGCAAATTTCAACCATCTAGATTTGGAAAATTTAGATAAATCAAATATCAACAATTACCGGCTTTGACAAACCTATTAAATAATTCCAATCGGAACTTTGATTAAACTTTAGAATCTAAAACTTAACATTTAAATCTTACTTTATTCTAACTCGGTGTTAATTCTATAATTTCTACTGTATTTTCGTTGTTTTGTGTTCTATTCTTTTCTTTATTATTTCATACTATTTTTTAACGATACGCTTACCCAGCTATTTTTCTGTTTGCTTTTGTATCGTTGCCTAATACTACTCTATTCTATTAAACCTGAATTATTGTTTAAACTGTATCTTTTTCTTCCACTTTCCTTCCTTCTAATATAAACATCTTGACCATCTTTCAGCATTCATTATTTGACGTTATTAGCTTAGTCTAATAGACAGGTTCGGTGCGCTTAGCGAATACCCGGCTCCGCGCTAGCAGCTCTAGTTGAATGCACTGGCTCACAGCACTGGCTTACGCCCGTGTCTGTGCTAGTCTTTACCAGTGTGTTTGATTCGAGTCTGTACTGCGGGCTCGGTTAGTAAGGCTGATCTCAACTCTGTAGGTAAACAGCTCTAATCGGGTGACACCGGATTCGAGTCTGTAATAGGGTATTTTGTGGTTTTTCACTTTTTCCACCAGAGGAGCTCCAAATCACACCCGTGACAAAGACACTCACGCGGACTAGCACCGTATCTCCAGCCATCAGCTGAGATATTGATGCAGTAAGTTACAAGCTATAAAACGAAAGAATCATATTCATGGATCCCTTGACAAAAGTGTGATACAACATCAAGAGTACTACTCGAAACATTTCCATTCAATTACATAGGTAATAGGCAATATCATTCGATTATATTAAATTTTTATCTTGATTATCACATACAACACAAGTATTTTAGAAACATATTCGTTAAGATAGAAATTGAATCGTCTCTCAAAGTCGGTTACATAGACCTCATAAATTATTATAGGTTTTGGATAGGAATCGAATGTAATCTTGTCGTTTTGTATCGAGCATTTTAAGCAGGGCTGTAACACTTTAAGGGGGGGGGGGGGGGTAGGGTCTTGAAATTTCAAATTTTTCATTTTTTTTTTTGTATTTGCTCATATGAAAGTATAGACACTTAAGAATAGTGTGTAAAATTTTCAAAGCGATCGGAGCAAAATTATGAGAGTTGTGATGTTTACAGCGGAGCGCTCTGTTCGGTGCCGGCCTGAGCCGCAGGTAAGCCGAGGGACATCTGGCAGCTGCTCCGCCTTTGTTGTTTATGTTCCGAAACTTTTACCTTGTAACTGTATACAATTTGGCTGGTGTTATATATGTACATATACATCTATAATATATTATACTCTGTGTAAGTATGCAACATGAAAAACTTGATTATTGTTGTTCAAATCACAAAATTCGAGCGCTGAACGCTTTGAAAACTTTAAACGCGTTTATCTCGAAACTACCTTTTTCAAAGTCCGTTGCCGCGATATCTCGAAATCTAATGAACCGATCCTTATGAAAATTTAACCCCATATTCTGGATCCACTTTTTCAGACATTGACATCGAGTTTTTTCAAAATTTACAATGAATATTGATTTTACAATAACAATTAGACCTTTTTTTTCGCCGAAAATCGCTGTTTTAACTTCAAAGTGCTGCCAAAAATTAAAAAAAAATCCTAAAAAAAATTCCCGTCGTCAATTTCAGGGGAAAGTCATATAGTTTTCAAAATTTCCTGGTTTTTTGATTTCGGATGATCCAGTGACGAGTTATCAGGGCAACGAAAAACCAACTTTTTTCGAGGCGTCTTCGGGAATCTGCTGCCAATCATTTATTTTTTTTTTTCGGCATAGGCATTGAAAAGTCACTTTTTGACGCCTGTTTTCGATCCACAAAGTGTCACTTTATACGGTTGGTTTCAGAACTGCCATATAAAGTCTTTATACGGCAGTCTGGATGCGCAGTTCGAAGTGCGCATTCCAAAGCTGCCGTATAAAGTCTTTATACGGCAGTTTCGATGCGCGGTTCGAAGTGCGCGACAGATCGCACCATAACCTCAGTCTTCGTCTAGTGAATCTCAACAGGCGTCAAAGTGACTTTTCATGCCTATTTCGAAAAAAATACAGTATGAGGCGCACCCGTAAACCGTTTTTGACTCGAATAATGATTTCAGGACTCGCTTCCGGCTCGCCTTTAGCTCGTCCTGAAATCATTATTCTCGCCGAAAAACACTTGGTTTACGGGCATGCCACACAATATACTATTATATTTTCACTAAAAAAAATTACTACTTATTGATGATATGTTATTTTATCCGGAGCAGTTTATAAAATATATATTATATATATGGGAAATTCAACGTGAACTCGACCAATGTTTTTCCCTCACCATTTTCGATTCGCTCCACGATTTTTTATACGATTCTACGACCTCGAAAAAGCACTGCTGAATTTTTTCAGATTTTTCTCTCCAACCGTTAATTTTCCATGATTATTCAAACCCATTTTGAAATTGGCATTTTTCAAAAATCTCGAAAAATTCTCAAAAATCTTTTTTTTTTTATTTCGATCATTTCGACACCCCTCCCATGATGGGATCATTATTCCTTCTTTTTTTCTCAGCACTTTTAACATTTTGAACAAACGAAACACCATGTTCCAACGTTTCGAAACTTCTTGAAAAATTACGAAAAATTCTGTGTTCAATTCTAGAGGTTTTCGCGTGAGACCCACGATGACGGACGAAAAAAAGTTGTTTTGATCCTGCGTAGCAACGAACGGGCCAAGTTTTGCACAAAAATCTGCAAAACTTAGTCCTCTCGATGCCACGCAGCAAAACAATTGGGAAATATCCGATAATTTTGGAAGTCTTGTGGTATTACTACAGACAATATTTGAGAATTGGTCTTGAGAGTTCAACACTATATCGGCATTGATTTGAGGCAGTGGAACCTATTTTTTATACCGTGGGAACGAAGAATAATAATAATTCCCTCTGCGGGGGGCTTGAAAAATCCTTTTTTTTGTCCGTCATCATGGGTCTCTACAGTCCTCAAACAACGGAATATCAATTATACGAATATCTACGAAAATTTACAAAGACCTCCCTGCTCAAAATCCCAGACTGAAATCGACAGGAGCGGATAGCTTTTCGGACAAGTTTCCAGACAAGACCAGATCGCGTATCTGTCTGTCTGTGGTCTGTACCCTATCCGGTCGAAAATTCCTGTCTGGATTTTGCGCAAGCCTTGTCTGCATTCAATCCGGCTCGGAAAATCCGCGACGGGGTAACTTATCCGGACCAATCGGCATCCTGTCAGTTGAAAAAATTATTCTGGTTTTTAGACTGGTTTTGTCTGGACTGTTTCCGGAACAAGCGCATCACCTCAGCTAATATTCTAAGTTTGAATCGGGGCTCTGTCTGTATCTATCCGGTTTGGGTCCCGCAAATCATCACGTGATTATTTACATCAAATTTTCCAAGTTGGGATTGGGGCTCTGTCCGTACCTATCCGGTTTCGTTCCCGCAAATCATAACGTGATTATTTACATCAAATTTTCCAAGTTGGAATCGGGGCTCTATCCGTATACCTATCCGGTTTCGGTCCCGCAAATCATAACGTGATTATCAATACAGCTAATATTCCAAGTTGGAATTGGGGCTCTATCCGATTTCGTGCCGTATCAATTGATAATCACGTTATGATTTGCGGGACCGAAACCGGATAGATACGAACAGCCCCCCGATTCCAACTTTGAAGATTTAATGTAAATTTAATGACCTTATGATTTGCGGGTACGAAACCGGATAGATACGGACAGAGCCCCGATTCCAACTTTGAAGATTTGATGTTAATATAGTAATCACGTTATGATTTGCGTGACCGAAACCGGATAGATACGGACAAAGATTTTCAAAGTTGGAATCGGGGCTCAGTCCGTACCTTTCCGGTTTCCATGTAATGTACATTACTTCAATATTTACTCGTAAGGCGGCGGCCATCGCTTTCGATATTCTCGCGAGTACCACTTATCGGAGTTGGTGAGTATATATCGACCCCTTAGTGGTAAAACATGCTACCCGAGAATATGCTGGGAAAACATGCTACCCGAGAATAAGCTGGGAAAACATGCTACCCGAAAATAAGCTGGGAAAACATGCTACCCCGGAATAAGCTGGGAAAACATGCTACCCGAGAATAGGCTGGGAAAACATGCTAGCCGAGAATAGGCTGGGAAAACATGCTAGCCGAGAATGAGTTTCAAGAACATACTATCTCACGTCAGAAATTTTTTGGAGCAAAATTTGGTTGGTAACACTGCTGCTCGTATAAAGACGAACAAAATGATCTTCATTCCAATTTTTATACAGAAAGTCTACACAGTCCAACTATTATCGATCATTTGTAACATTTGTTGACATACTCGATTGCGGATACTTCTTTTTTTTTTTTCCTCATGTCATAGTTATTTGAAAGATCGTGAAGAATATAAAATGTTATTAACTTCATGTAGATGTATCAGAAATTGAAGTATATGGGCCATTCGTTCTAAAAATTATATTCATGGGATTTTTTCTCGCGACTAATGTATCTCCAAATACCCGTCTGCCTGAAAATAATATGTCTGCCTGAAAATAAGTCAACTTTTGAACCGGGAATTCAAAAAATCTGAAAAAATTGAGACGTTAATTTTTTGCCTTCCCTTCCATCATACTCGAAGAAAAAGGAAATCATAAAGGGTGAGGGTCCACGCCAGGTCGAGTTGGCGTGGACTGGCCCGGGTGCGGGTCGAAAATACGAACGATCAGGAAATCAACGGGCCGAAGTTCCGAATTCCAACAATACGAGTTTTAAAACAGCGAAGGGTCAAGAAGGCGAACTTTTTATTTCCGATGCATAATTAAGTCGAAGACCGCTTTCACCGAAGAGTTATTTATCCGAACGCTCATGTATTCGAAAAATGTATTTTCAGACAGTTTTCATTCAGAAAGAAGAACGCCTAGATATGTAAGATGTAGAAAGCTGATATTTGCGAAATTGAAAGTTCAGAACGGCTAATGCTTCGATTGTGCAGTAAATCAAGCTGAAAACATGTCGAAAACAGTAGTTCAAACGGAGTAAGACTCCGACTTGCGAAATGTAGGACCGAAATTCCGAAAGGTCAAAAATTAAGAATCGCTTGGGTTGGTTACCCAAAGTTATTTCAGGTAATTGCGCTACAGGGTGAGTCACGTGAAATATAGTTTTTGGTAGCCAATTTCGGAGAACGATAATTCAATTCCCTACTGAAAATGGTTATGTGATAAATCACATGATGTTATAGAAGAAATCAGTATATGTGATTACGACCTAATACATGACAAATCACATGATAAATCATAAAATACGACTTATAAGGTAAAATATACATCACAAATCACATACCAACACTTATGATTTGTCATATGAATTGTTATTTGTTACGTATTTTATATTATGATCTGTACTTTATGATTCATCATGTAATTTGTTACGTATTATTGTCGTAATCACATGTTGAATTACATGATAAAATACATACTAATTTCTTTCATAACATCTTGTGATTTATCACATGAACATTTTCAGTAGGGTTGCCTCCATTAACGTTCCTTCATTCGAAAAAATTTATTCTCGGAACTTGAGCCTTTTTTTGGAATGTGGTTTACGTCGCTGCTAGTTCTATCTAGGTATTAAGTAACGGGATCAAGGAAGGAAAAAAATACAGAAATTGGAAACTTATTTTATTACCTCTAAAATTGCAATGGATAAATTGCTCTTCTCTGAAAAATTTTCCATCATTCAAGTACAGACAGCATTAATTAAATTAGATATTTACCAATGAAGAAATTGACGAATCATCAGTAGCAAGACTACCATTTATGTACAAAATATTGGGAACAGATAAAATCTCACTATAGCTATAGTGCGGTCGAGTTTCAACACAGTTGTGAAATCATTGAGAAATTTATTTCAATTTGTTTTATTTAAACAAGAATAATTGTCGGTTTTATGTTGAAGATCCACTTACTATACTTATTCTAAGTTCGAATATTTTTACAAATTAAACGTGTTTAATGAGTAAAAATTGTCAAAATTTGATTAACACTTTGATGAAAGAGATTGATTGCGAGAAATATCAACGATGAAATTTTTTTCAAAATACATAAGCCTATAAGTGAAATTTTACGCATACTATATCGAAAAAATGATATGTATAAAATTCAAGAAGTCACGATTCGAGTACGTACAGATAGTAAAACTATAGCTATAGTAAGTGCGTAGCTATAGTGGGGCCTTGTAAAAAATTTCTTGAAAATTCAGTGGAAAAAAATAATTACTTAGGCGGGACTTCTATTAATCGAGATGAACCCACATTACTCTGTTACGATCTTACATTATATCATATCAACTACGCGTACAATGTACATCGAAGGAAAATTTTTCGGATGTTAGCCGGATCCTGGGCAGCATCTGGCCATGAGCGTCTCATGAAAAGGACAGTGTCAATCATCTTGCATCTTATCCCAATATAGCAGGCTATGTGTCACAGCGACATCGATACCGACATGGTAGATATGAGGGATTCCTCCGTAGGCATATGCAGCAAAACACTATAAAATATATATAAGAAAAGGAGTACACATAATTTAAGACTACAAGTATTTAGTGCAAAATGATATGACGTCAACGTTTCAAGTAGTAATTTACAATTTCGAATTTAACTATCTGATGCAACGATAAGTGAAGATTTCAAACGAAGAACTTAGTTACATCACTATATTTTCCCGGTAATTTTAAGGTTCGTTAGTGGTCTATCAGTCTTTCATTTATTCATTTCATTAAATTCATATTTATCTCCTCAACTAATTGAATGAATTCCTTAGTGGCTAACTTTGGCTCACACGGAATGGTTAATTTCGGTAAAGCGTGCATTCTCACGAGGGACGACTCCAGTGAAGCTTGACCCAAAAGTATGTATTTGTAGTATAAACTTATAGTATGAAAGATTAGATTTGCAAAAGGATACATCATCTACAAGAATATGGTTTGTTTAATGAAAAATAAAAGGCAAGGAACTTAGTGCAGAACTACTATGCATGCCTTTGGAAAGGTTATGCTTAAGATTCCATGTGTCTCAATCGTCATCTCAGATAGTTAAAAATTTATATTCAGGCATATTATACTGCCATAATGTATGCTTTTAAGGACCTGACTTCTGAGATCAAAAATGCATAATTCACGAAACGATATTGTGACTGAATTTAAGTATAGGCTTTCGCTGAAGCAATAAATTACGAATCAATGATGATTTCGTCGGATTTGGTCAAAAAACTTCATTATTGTAGACGTTTCGACCGGGCCCAGCCAGCCATCTTCAGGCTACGAATACAAAATATATAACCAGTGACAATTCGACGGTTAGTATTAACAGAAGTGTCGACCTAGGGTTTGTCCTTGTAATCAAGTTAGGTACACATCTTTGGATATTGCATTTTGTACGAGTGAAAAACAGCAAAAAAATAATTCTTCATATATTTTGTAGCCTGAAGATGGCCAGCTGGACCCGGTCGAAACGTCGACAGTAGTGCAGTTTTTTGACCAAATCCCACGAAATTATCATTTATCTCTTACTATGATCAGTGATCACGAAAAGAATTTCAATGAATTACATTGCTCACAATTTTGGCGATAAGTCTTATGAGTTTGTTCTGCAAATAAATTAATAATACGTGAGAATACATGTGCAGATTACCAGTTTGTAATCACTGCAATTCAGAATCATAAATTGTTTTTTTCCCCGTATTGCGCAAGTGATACCAACAATTTAATTACAAGATTTTCTTTCACAATTTCATCGTTTGAATTGAAAGATAGTGATAAACCACTAACCACTATTGCCGGTGCTGTTCAGTGAAATCCGCTCACCTACCCTCGGCTGTGTGATTATTTATTACATTAATAATTGCATATTATTAGTAATTACCTATTGATTTTAAAATAAATGCTTTTACTAATAAACGATCCTAATCTTATTTTGGATAATAAAAAAAACATCCAAAATATATTTCATGGGTGCCTTTATTTTGGAAAACTAGATGGACGGAGACCGGATCGTTGAAGTCATCATATACGAAATTTACAGTAAAGACTCCAAAAAAGCAGACGCCCTGTTTCCCCTCAGCAGATAAAGCGACAACTGCTGGCGTCGCCTCGGTCAACGCTTGCTCCTAAGAGAGCATGCTTCGACTTACTACGACTGCTGCCGAAACGTGGCAGGGTACTTTTGCTGGCGCTCCACTCTTGTAGAACCTATAGATTTGATCCGATAAATACAATTTGTTCGTGAGACTGAAAAGACTAGCCGCGTTGACCCGTTAGCATAGTATTGCAGACTAACTCCAAAAAAGCAGACACCCTGTTTCCCCTCAGCAGATAAAGCGACAACTGCTGGCGTCGCCTCGGTCAACGCTTGCTCCTAAGAGAGCATGCTTCGACTTACTACGACTGCTGCCGAAACGTGGCAGGGTACTTTTGCTGGCGCTCCACTCTTGTAGAACCTATAGATTTGATCCGATAAATACAATTTGTTCGTGAGACTGAAAAGACTAGCCGCGTTGACCCGTTAGCATAGTATTGCAGACTAACTCCAAAAAAGCAGACGCCCTGTTTCCCCTCAGCAGATAAAGCGACAACTGCTGGCGTCGCCTCGGTCAACGCTTGCTCCTAAGAGAGCATGCTTCGACTTACTACGACTGCTGCCGAAACGTGGCAGGGTACTTTTGCTGGCGCTCCACTCTTGTAGAACCTATAGATTTGATCCGATAAATACAATTTGTTCGTGAGACTGAAAAGACTAGCCGCGTTGACCCGTTAGCATAGTATTGCAGACTAACTCCAAAAAAGCAGACGCCCTGTTTCCCCTCAGCAGATAAAGCGACAACTGCTGGCGTCGCCTCGGTCAACGCTTGCTCCTAAGAGAGCATGCTTCGACTTACTACGACTGCTGCCGAAACGTGGCAGGGTACTTTTGCTGGCGCTCCACTCTTGTAGAACCTGCAGATTTGATCCGATAAATACAATTTGTTCGTGAGACTGAAGACTAGCCATGCTAACAAGATTCCAAGATGTATTCATGATGACAATTCCTTTGCTGAAGTACAGATTGTTAAGGTAGTTGTTGCGTGGAACGATTTTTCAAAGGATTTCAACGAAACTTTCTTTGATTGTTATTTAATTGAATACAAATAATATAAGCCTATTCCGATTAAAATTGACCACCCCAATTTTGAGATAAAAGATATCAAAGTTTTGTAATTTTAGCATAAAATCAAAACGCAACAATGGAATTTGATTCAAATTTGATATATTATGAAAACCAAAGTTATAAATATTACAAAAAAAAATAAATTTTGACCGATTAAAATTGACCACCCCAATTTGGAGATAAACGATATCAAAGTTTTGTAATTTGGCATAAAATCCAAACGCAACAAAGGAATTTGATAAAAATTTAATATGTTATAAAAACCGAAGTTATAAATCACAGGAAAAAAAAATAAAATTTGACCACGCCGTTACTGAAATCTAACTTGTGAAAATCTGAAAATTTTCATGAAAAAATACACGTATAGATACTATTTAGATGTGTGTGAGAGCAGTAATAGTGTACTTTTACAAAAGTTTCATAATGGGCGGTTTTCGACTAACGCTTGAGCTATATTATACTTTTAATTCGATGAGCTATACTTTTGGCCGTGACTATCTCGAAACAACTACCCTAAAACATGTTATTGAACTGATTTTAATCAAGGCACTATAAACGTATATAAATTGGACAATACTTTTTTCAACGTCGAAATCATTATGCAGGTCTTAAAAAATGTGTACCAGTAATTAAATAATTACAATCTGCTATTGATGATCTTGCGCTACTGATAGATAAATTGATCCTTCTGCAGCGTTACTACAGCCTGTACTGGGACATGCTCGCAACCCTTCTGCCAGCTGAATCTTGACTGTTTGTAACGGTTGGGCCGGCAACTTGTTGTTTACCTTTCGTTTTCACATTCCACCAACCTGTATAACGCAATTCAACGAAAACGTTAATCAATGTCGTATCAATATCAAATCATCTAATTATTTCTATTAAACTGATACGTGTCTAAACAACGTGAAAAGAAGCCGCAAATGAGGCAAACGAGACATAACATGGAATGCACTGAAGAAGAATGTTTACGGAAATACTGTAATCACACTAGAAAACGTGATCTGAGAGCTGATAAAAAAGAAAACAATTAATAATTACAAAGTCCCACGAACCGCTGATACAACGGCAGCCGATAAAAGCCGCACGTGTCTAACTCAACAACATTTCTAACGGTTGGGGTTCGTCGGTACAGGAATAAACTCACCGGACTTTTCTGATGTTCCAAAACACTCAACGACGCACAAATCAAAATAATTGTTTGAAAAACGTTCTGTACTGTCGAAGAACCGTGGTTCGCACGGTTACAAGTGAATAACAAATATACGCACATAGCCCGTGCACGCAGCTCGAACCACGAGGCTGTCGAGGCAAATGATCACGTGGCGTCGCTATAAAGAAGCTGTGAGCGTTGTTGCGCATGCGCATGTACGAGTGGCGACATCCTAGCGGCCCGAGTAAATTTAAAAACGATTGGTTCATCCGTTCGCGCCAGAACAGCAACAGGGCCGCAATTCTTGAGATCATGCGATAAATTTTCGTATGCGAAATTCGCCTTTCGACAATTTCGACCAATCATGTGATGGTTCCAAAAAAAGCCAACGGCGCTATTGGCCGGAAAACGAATTCAATTCAATTTTTTTTTTTTTTGCACTAGAACAATCACCAATATAGATGCAATAGTATTCATTATTGCAGTATTATAACCTTTCTTGTAGTTCCCTGGTGGAAATATTTCTCTGAAAATACTCAGATTAATTCTTGTAGAATTCGGAAAAAGAAATGAAAAAGTCTTACTTTCTCAGAAAATCTAAAAAAAAGTCTTATAAAGGCAGACCAATGTTTTTTAAGACTTTTAAAGACAGAAAACGCTAAAATGTTGAGACTCTGTCAGAAGAGTTGTGGCTGGTTTATGCAGCGCCGTAACTTGACTTAATTTAAGAATCGACTAATCAAAAAGCTGCTTTAGCCACGCGTCAGATGAATTGAGCCTCCTGATTGGTCGATCCTTAAATTAAGTCAAGTTACGGCGCTGCCTAAACCACGCATTATTCAGAATTTTGAAAAAGTTTTTCTTTCTTTGCTATAGAAGCTTAGACCATACAGGATGGACCGCGCATTGTGGTGGTGGGGGTACTGCCAAGTAAAGCGACAAAGATAGCACTAGCGATAAATATGTCTCATTCGTGCTAACACTTGAAGTCGAGTAGGCTTAGTTATGATCCAGAGAGTTATGCCACAGAGGCTATGGGGCACATAAACGCGGCAACGCAGCAACACGACTTGGCAACGTTTACTCCACTAGTGGAGCACAGTTTCCTTGTCTTACGAATGCTCGAGTATTGTCCGTCCTTTTCCCATTACTCGGCGGCAGTCCTCCCAATGCTTTAGCATCTAGGCAATACGCGGTCCATTATGGTCTAAGGCTAGAAGCAAAGACGTGTTTCTAAGCGATCGAGCAGACGACGCTTTCATCTGACAGCTGTCATGAATCGCTGTTAACCTCCAACAGTCCACGACGGTTGAACGGGTACTATCTGTAGGGTAACCTACTGGTTATTTGAACCCACGGGGTAACTCATGCTTATAAAACCGGGCATTATTAGGAAGAGTTTTTTTCGCAGCAGTTTGTTCCTAAATCGGGCTGTCGCCCATAAGCGATTAATCGGACAACTTAATCTCACCTATTGTAACACAATGCGATTCCATGAGATAAGTATATATATTATAGGTATATACACATTCTTCTGAAATAATAAATATAATATTGCGATGAAATTGATACTTTATGGCGAATTACAGAATCTTCTATCCTGCCAGTGGAAGTATTAAGACTGACTACTCATTCAACATTATTTTTTCAAGCGGGAAGAAGTCTTCAAATTCACCGAATGAATGTGGCACGAGCGATAAACAAAGAGAAGCAATGTGTCAATAGGCGCAGAATAAAGTGATTCTCTACACTTTGAAAAATATCATCAATCTGACGTACAATAATGACTATATTCAATGTATAGATATTCAGTAGCTTACGAAATTGACTATCAAAAAACTTCATAATTTATATGGATTAACATCAATTACTATAGAAGCTCTGAGAGCGTATAAAAAAAAGTTTATCTTTAAGCTTAAAGTCTGAAAAAACTGCTTAAATATTGCAATTATTTATGAAAATGTTGATAATCTATGTTTATAAATATTCTTTTTAATTTTAATGTATTTGATTAATAATATTTTGTCATAAAATTGAATAGATATTATTTAATGCAAGAAAAATTTTGATAATAACGTTTACATACACGAAGAATGTACTAAAAAATATTTATAATTTATGTCACTAAATAAATAAATAATTAATATTTGCCCCTCCGTAACTTATGTATTCTATTTATTTAAATAATAATTTTCCTACCGTTGCAGCAATTCTATTATTCAATATTTTAATATTCAAGAAAAACTCAGAAAAATTATTTTCAAGATGAATCAATAAACTCTTCAAATTACTGACAATCTCAGAAAAACTCTGAAACACTGTTATTCTTTGTTCTATTAGTTTTCTGAAAAACCTTTTCAAAACTCTGAATAATTCTTCTGACAGACTCTCAACATTTTAGCATTTTCTGTCTTTCAAAGTCTTATAAAACATTAGTCTGCCTTTATAAGACTTTTTCTGAGATTTTCTGAGAAAGTAAGACTTTTTCATTTCTTTTTCTGAATTCTACAAGAATTAATCTGAGTATTTTCAGAGAAATATTTCCACCAGGGTTGCAAGAGCCTAAGCATTATAGATGCAGTACCTAATTGTATAATTACGACCACGTATTGCGAAAGGATTACATAATCATTACTATTGAAGACAAGAAAAATATATTGAACAGGAAGTCTCGTTACTATCTGCGTAAACGATGATTGCATGTCACAAATACAGGAATAAGATATTCTACAGGGAATGGAATATTCAATAATTTGTAGACGACGGACTCAGCAAATAAAGAACAGCCATGCACGCCCCGGTGGGAAAATATGTCCAACTCAGAATCTCACAATTACGTGAGAAAAAGCAGAATATTTTCAGCCAATCAGAGATGATTAGACTTTTTCACTGAGTTTTCCTGAGTTATTCTACTTCAGTCTAAATAACTCAGAAAAAGTCTGTGACAAGTCATAGGTGATCTCTGGTTATCTCTGAAAATATTCTGATTTCTTTCACGTGATTGAGACATTAGTCAGGAAGTTTTTCCACCAGGGTTATATTCAATATTATTGATAGATATTGTCAACACTTGAAGCTTAATTTTTTCCCTTGTTTCTTGTTCTCTCTTGAGCTCACCACAGTATTTTTAGAGTATTGCGATTATAATTAAATTACAAAGCATGCGATCAAAGCAAAAGAAACAAAGACATAACTAATTTTAATTATAGATTCAGGAAAAATGACTGATTCCAACATCATTAATAATGAAAATGAATGCATCAAACGTATGTCCGAACAATCAATAAAAAGCTTTATTATTACAATATACATGTTTATGCGAGCCAAAGTTTCAAGGGAGGCATGGTCAAAGGAGTCCGGCACACCGGACACATACGCCTACGCTGGTCGTAGATTTTGTAGGCGCACTCTCCACAGCAGCACGTGTGTCCACACGGAAAAAATGAGTGTGTTATGGGGACCAATGTACATATATCACACAGCTTGAGTGGGGCTGCTGTAAGAAAAAAAATTGTTATATTATATGATCTAAATCGGTAGTAGTTAAATCATGGAAGACACAGATCCCCTTTGCAATAACGTGATCTTATGCACAGGGAATTTTTATGGGACACAACGAGAGGAAAAAGTAATCATCGAATTGTTACAAAGATTTCATACTTTGATCGGCGTCGCAAGGTTCCTTTCGATTTCAACTCTCAAATCATTTTCATGATCAGGTGATAGTATCTGATGTTTTCAACGAGTTGTATGATGAAACTTAGATTCAATAGAAGCAAACTCTGTTTGGAGAAACTATGTTCTTATCAAAGATTGTGATCATCTTCCACGGAACAGCTGTGTTTAAACTTCAAAAAACAAAACTTTGAGAAGAGCTTTTTACCACGCGCTTCAGCTAGAGCAGCTTGCGCTGCTGCTGCCAGTGCCTCCTGTCTTCTGGCTTCCGACCGAGCTGCTTCTGCCTCTGCCTGAGCTGCCTCTATATTGAGTCGTGCCTGTAATACAGCTGCAGCCGCTATTCGTTGTCTCTTATCTGCAAATTGCATTTGAAGTACGTGAACGATTCTTTCTTACCAAAGAAATAAAACTCACCAGCTCGCCTTCTATTTCGGTGGCCAACTCTGGGTGCTGTAGGCACTGACGATTGTCCAGGACCATCTGGTTCTTGAATTTTCCTGCGCTTGCGTCTGTTCCGTCGGTTCCTGTCATTGTTGTGAGGTGCATTTGCCACAGGTGGTCCGGCGTTGACTTGCTCCGGAACATCTGTATTATAAAGAATGAGAAACGTTAAAACCAAGTCATCTACGCAACAGATTAGGATTACCAGTCTCGTGTCACTATGACTATGTCTGTGAACAAGTGTGCGAAAACAAGTTTTGTATAGTTGTACTCAGGAAAATCAGCGTACCTTCCTCTACATTGGCACGGAGTTCAAGAGGTGCCTCGTCGACTTGCTCCAGAAAATCTGTATTACAAAAAATGAGAAACGTTAGAACCAAGTCATCGATGCAACAGATTAGGATTTCCAGTCTCGTGTCACTGTAACTATGTCTGTGAACAAGTGTGCGAAAACAAATTCTGTATAGATATACTCAGGAAAATCAGCGTACCTTCCTCTACATTGGCACGGGGTTCAAGAGGTGCCTCGTCGACTTGCTCCAGAAAATCTGTATTACAAAAAATGAGAAACGTTAGAACCAAGTCATCTACGCAACAGATTAGGATTACCAGTCTCGTGTCACTATGACTATGTCTGTGAACAAGTGTGCGAAAACAAATTCTGTATAGATGTACTCAGGAAAATCAGCGTACCTTCCTCTACATTGGCACGGGGTTCAAGAGGTGCCTCGTCGACTTGCTCCAGAAAATCTGTATTACAAAAAATGAGAAACGTTAGAACCAAGTCATCTACGCAACAGATTAGGATTACCAGTCTCGTGTCACTATGACTATGTCTGTGAACAAGTGTGCGAAAACAAGTTTTGTATAGTTGTACTCAGGAAAATCAGCGTACCTTCCTCTACATTGGCACGGGGTTCAAGAGGTGCCTCGTCGACTTGCTCCAGAAAATCTGTATTACAAAAAATGAGAAACGTTAGAACCAAGTCATCTACGCAACAGATTAGGATTACCAGTCTCGTGTCACTATGACTATGTCTGTGAACAAGTGTGCGAAAACAAGTTTTGTATAGTTGTACTCAGGAAAATCAGCGTACCTTCCTCTACATTGGCACGGGGTTCAAGAGGTGCCTCGTCGACTTGCTCCAGAAAATCTGTATTACAAAAAATGAGAAACGTTAGAACCAAGTCATCTACGCAACAGATTAGGATTACCAGTCTCGTGTCACAACTACATTGAATTACTATATTTTGAAAAAACATGCCAAATTGTCAAGATTAACCAAGTAATTCTGGTGAATACGCGTGCACAACCATTTGTTGCATGATACCCACCGAAATCATCAGACAACAGAGGTTGTTCGTCAGGATGAACTGGTTCAGCTACTAAATGTATCTCTACAACATTCTCAAGTGCAGGATGAAATGCTGCATCCTCGTCCAATGTATCGGAGTTTTCAGATGACGTATCAGATTCCGCAGCTGATGTATTGTTTCCATCTACAGGATATTCGTACATGTTCATTTCAAAATGAGATAATTTAATGGGCCGAATCGAGCATAACAGATTGGGTATCACTCGTAGGTTAGTAATGCAACTCACCATTTCCACCGAGTCTCAGTCGTTGGTGTAAGACTTGGGGGCGAGCTCGCGCGATATCATTGGCTTCTTTATGTCCATAAAATTCAAAGAGTTTTGACACCACAGCATATCATAAATTATAGTTAATATATTGTCTACGTATGTTATTCGACCATAATAGTTGGTCGCTCATATAGTAGTAAGTTATAAAATATTATTTGTTTTCAAATTACCATTGACTGGGTCGTCTTGTAACGCGTTGTCTCGAAGCAACCACTCGGGTGGATTGATCGCAAACACTTGCTGATCGTAGTCTGGATCGTATTCTGTTTAGTATAAAAGTGAATCAAGGTGATGCAGTTGTGAATGATACATGTACATGGGTGTTATTAAAACTGTAATCTGTTCGCTTGATTCTCACGAAAAAAACTGGTTTTCCCCAATTGGGAGGGCGGGATTGGATTGAATGAACAAGATCCAACAATTTTGCAACAAGGTTCGAAAAGTTGATTGACAGCCAAGAACTTTTCTTTGAACAGTTATTTTCGGTGAGTATGTAATAGTCACATTTCCTAACGTGTTGAATGTGATTAGGGTGGCAATATTTTATCGCCTTGTTTTGTTTTTTCGAGCTCACATGAAAATTTGTTAGTTTGATCCATTTGAAGAGCCCTCTTCAAAAATTTCAAAATTGAACGAAATCGTTTTTTTTTTTTTTTTTATATTCTTCACTCACTCACTAATTCAATCTTTTCTAGGCAGATTGTAGAGAAACATACTGAAATTAAAAGTGAAAATATTAATATCTAAAGGTTGCTCAGGAATTGAACAGAAAAAATTGTAATAAACTTTCAATAGTGTTGACCTTCAAATATTAATATTTTTACTTGAAATTTGAGTACCTTCTTGTAAAATCTACCCAGAAAAGATTGGATTAGTGAGAAAGTGAAGAATGTGGAAAAAAAAAATTGAAGAAATATGAAATTTGTGTTGTTTTTTTTTCGACAAATTTTTTCGATTTCAATGATGCTCACTATTGGAATTTAATTATTTTACTACAAATTAGTAGTTGTGAGAAGATCAAGTCTTAATATTGAGATTGAGAGATCGCTCGCAAGACCATTGAAAGTTTATTGGAATTTTTTTTGTTTAATTCTTGAACGACCTTGATATTGATATTTTTACTTGTAATTTCAGTATGTTTCTCTACAATCCACCAAGAACAGATTGGATTAGTGAGTAAGTGAAAAATATTTAAAAAAAAAAATCGCTTTCGTTGAATTTCGATATTTTCAAAATTATTGAACGAACTGTACGAAATTTTTAATATACAGCTGAAATTTGGAGAGGACTCTTAAAATGAATCAAACTAATAGATTTTCATGTGAGCTCGAAAAAACAAAAAAAAAAAGGCAAAAAAATATTGCCACCCTGATGTTGATGAATGAATTCATAAACAAATTCCCTCGTTCCATATTAGCAATGAGCCAATACAAGTGATTGACAAATGCCTATGCTCACATGACAGCATACTTCGATGTCTATAATTATTTCTATAGACTTTTGATATTCTGTTAAATTCTTTAAATGCCTATACTCTGTCCTCATTGAATTAATTTGTTCTGTTTCTATTTGTATCTGCCCTCCCCCGCCCCTCCACCACTGCGGTGCCTTGCAGTAACTTCGCAAAAAGTTGATGTTTGACAAGTTTTCTGATCATGAAAATTGTAAATGACACCCCTGATTGAAAGCAATAACAATTTCTTTTTGTAGAATTAGAAAGTGTACCTAAAGGCAACACCCTCGGCGGCTCTCGGATATCGAACTCTCCTTCGTGAACTTGGTTCGCCTCTTGGTGTCGCAATACGCGAATCTGTTGACTCACATCTCCTTTCAAACGCGCCGCTTTTTCGAGGAAATCTTCTGTCGTTATTAAACGCATGTGCAGGCTTCTCCACGCTAGACATAATGTAAATTGATCATTTAGATATTTCAAAATCTATAGGTATAATCTCATACACGGTCTTTCAGAACTTGTGACGAATATTCCTTTCAGACAATCACTGTGCGAATTGAAAGAGAAATTTCCTTAGAAATTATTTCGACGAGATGACTGGTTTTCTTTTTTAAATATGTTTTCATCTATCAATTTTATAGAATACTCACGATGTATAGGTAAACGCACATTGCACATGAACGTTGACTGAGTATTCAGTCAACGACATGAACAAATGTGGTCCCATTATTACTATCACCTTTTCTTATTGCATGATGTCAGGAGGTGTAACGGGAACATGTTCTTTAATAAAAATACCCACCTTTAACGAGCTCGTTGTGTTTAAAAATTGTCGCATATCGTGCGTGTCGACTAATCACGCGGTTGTTTCGGAGTCGTTCCACGTCCGCCTTGGCATGCGACTGTAGTTTTAGAAGTTTGCCTTGTCGAAAAAGTTTCAACAATAATTACTCAAGATGGGTTAAATACGTTGGAACTTGCATTTATAAAAATGGCTATACTCACATACAAAATCCCACGCCGTTGGGCGAGCTTGCAATTTGTGTCCCAATTTGCTGTTGTAAGATTCAGCAATGTTATTGGTTCGCCGTGACAATCCATACACGCTGAAACGATGCGGCTTCACTCTTCGTAACCAATAGTTTTCGAAATATAGAAAAAACTGCCTAAACCTACGTCTCAACCCATCGGGAAGTTGGTTTTTCACACGTTCGAATTGAGCCTGTATGGCATGTTCGGGTAGGTATGCGAGGGCCATAACCGTTTTCAATAACTCCTTCGCGGCAGCATTACGTTGTATTTCCGGTTGCAGTCCCAGAGATTTCGCCTTTTTCAGAAGCGCCTGAAGGAAATTGATTAGTTGTCATTCAGTGATATAAAATCATTACGTTTGTATCTAAATTATTTTCTCGGACTGTAGCTGGTATTTTCGATTATATTATGTAAACGACGTAATGGCTACTGCACTTGTGCCGAAATAATATTAGTATAATATGAAAGAAGTAAAAATGATTGGACCGCTCATACTCGGTCAAAATGGGTGTTACATCCCGTGCTGTGCGCCGCAGGGAACACGACCATAATAGCGTTACGTAACGCAGCCTCGAAATCGCTCATCACCAGCCTTATTTGTAAATCAGGGATCAGGTTGTCTCGGATGTAGGCGAACAAATTTGTGTAAGCAATCTGCGTTTTTCTTGACATGACCGCCCACATAAACGGAATGCCCTATAAAATATCAAAAATGGTAACGCAAAAATCTCGATCATACAAATGAATGCACGTAGGTACATCTGTATAAATAGTATAATGACGCGAAAGTAATTCTTATAGTTGAGGCTCATCCTAATACGAATGTCGGATACTTAATTTCAGTAGTTTATAACATTCCAAGAATTTTCATACAATATATCGGTAAACTTAACAACCAGTTAAAAGACGAAACTTGAAATTACATCCGCATTGAATACTGTGCATTAAGGATTATCTTCGAAAAACTTATATAATTAATATTTTGTTTGGCTGACGAAGCATTAACGTGAAGGGAATGGCAGTAAATCTTCATGAGTACGTTTTGCTTTTGTGCGTTTGTCCCGTTTATACGTAATTTTTTTTGGTCCCTAGATTACATTCGAAGTCCTTATTTGTTTCATTTCAGCGTTATTCGCACCTGTACGTAATTTTTGTCATATCCATTGAAAAACGTATGAATGAGGATGACCTTCAAGATTTCTGCATCTGCAAAAATGAACTTTGGCAAGCTGTAGCTTCCAAACGATCCATCCGAGAGCAAAGTTCTACTAGGATTTTTTCGATTATCTACTGGCGGTATTTTTTAGTTTTTTTTTAAGATCAACGCAAACCCCGATTTTTCATCGATTAGTACTTTGGCACTACATAACTCCGGAACGATTCGTCTGAGAGCAAAATTCTACTAGGATTTTCTTTTCGTCTTTCGATTATCTAGTGGCGGTATTTTTTAGTTTTTTTTTTTTTTTAGAGACCCGCGCAAACTCCGATTTTCCATTGAATAAAATTTTGGCACCACGTAACTCCGGAACGATTCGTCTGAGAGCAAAATTCTACTAGGGTTTTTTCTTAAGTTTTTTCTTAAAGCAATCAGTTTGACGAAAAACAGACTTTCCGTCGGTCTTATAAAAAAAAATAAGAAAATTAAAATTAAAATTGAAAAAAAATTAAAAAACAAAGAAAATTTAAAAAAAAATTAAAAAAAAAAAAAATTAAAAAAAAAAAAAAAGACGTTTAAAAAAAAAAAAAAAAAATACCGCCACTAGATAATCGAAAGCTGAAGAAAAAACCCTAGTAGAATTTTGCTCTCAGACGAATCGTTCCGGAGTTATGTAGTGCCAAAGTACTAATCGATGAAAAATCGGGGTTTGCGTTGATCTTAAAAAAAAACTGAAAAATACCGCCAGTAGATAATCGAACAAGGAAGAAAAAATCCTAGTAGAACTTTGCTCTCGGATGGATCGTTTGGAAGCTACAGCTTGCCAAAGTTCATTTTTGCAGATGCAGAAATCTTGAAGGTCATTGAATGAGGAATCACTGTATAAGCTTCATAGGTGATTATAACGGGTACAGTTTTCAAATGAGCAATTATAATATAATTCATTCGACAATTATTAAGACAAATCGTAAAGATTGAAAATAATGTGTTTTTTAACAAAATCCATTTCAACTGGCATTTTGTACAATGATGGAACACACAATGGTTGAGAGATTACAGAAGTTGATGTTTCGCAGAATATCTGTGAGACGGAATCTATTAACTGCCGAAATGAAAAAAAGCCAATATATTATTTAAAAAAAGAAAAAGTTTAAAGTCACGAATTCAATTTCTTACGTGATTAAATTTGATTCCGATTACGGTTACCAGTTGGTACGCATTCGCCAACATAGGTCTTGTCCGGAAAGTCCCGTCGATGAAAAGTCGGTCGACGTTGGACATCTCCATCCGAACGAATTCGGCGTCGTAGATAAGAGCGTGATCATACCCTTCATCGTCGGTCACCAATTTTACGCTCAGACGTCCAGTACGGTACTCAAGATTTCGTGCATATTGTGGCTGCGAAATGCGGTTAACAAACTCCCGGATGTCAGCTGGTGCAGGAGGATAAGATGTACGTCTCCATCTTTTCATGGAACTTTTTACGGTTTCATAGGGCACCCATACAGCAGCTTCTGGGTAACTGCGTGAGTTGAAATTTTCAGGTTGTTTTTGATACTATTATATTTGCCCAGAAATCATGGACAACACAAGGTCATTTCGTAATGAAGATATATCGCGTCCCGAATGCCATAAACGCATATCGTCGTTATGGGCCTTCATGGCATACTAATGCCAAAAAGGCATATAGTTTTTTCAAACTTTGCCTATCGCTTTGAAAACATGAAAATCTCATAGAAAGTCAAAAAAGAAAAATCAGTTTTCCTAAAACCAAAAGGGCCCATGGCCAAAAAGATATGCCTTTTTGGCATTAATTTTTTTTTTTTAGAATATTCATTTCAAGTTATTTTGAAGCGATTGGGCGAAGAAAAAAAATGTATAGGCCTTTATGGTTCTTAGGGTAGATCCTATATACAGCGTATGCCTTTATGGTATTAGGGACGCGATATTTTGTGGCGAAGCATGGATTCATTTTATTTGATAATAAACCATTTCCGATGAAATTTACATCGATGAACACAAAAATGCAATCATCATATCACCAATGATAACTCATCAGAGTACGATCCATAATAAAAAAAATTGAAAATAATTCTACACAGATTTTTTATAAAAATGCAGAAAGCCTCAGGAATAAAAAATAAATAATTGAGTTGAATTATTAATACAACTCACACTAACGCCGTTACATCGTACAACTCTTTCAGTCCCCACCAATGTTGTTTCAACGACTCTTGCAATGCACTTTTCAAGCTTGCAATAGGCGCCACTCGTTCATCGTCAAAACAAAATTCTGAATGGGCGTTGATCACCCGTATGTCGCCTCCAACTAGTTTGGCGGTAGCCTGGCAAATTCTTGTATTTTGACAACGCAAGTAACTAAAAATCCAACATAAATATGAACCGGAAGCTATATTATCGTGCCTTTGCTTTACAGATCGCAAGACAAGTAGGGGAACGCGGGGCAAAACGGGCACCAAATCCAAAAAAAAAATAACGTGGTCGGAAATGATTTTTTTTTTTTTTTTTTTTTTTTTTTTTTTTTTTTTTTTTTTTTTTTTTTTTAGAGGAAGGTCTCAATCAATCAAGATTTTTTTTTTTAATATGGCGACGTATTTTGGATTATTAATGACAAAAAATAAAAAATTGAAAAAATTGAAATAAAATTACAAATTTTTTTTTTTTTTTTTTCTTTTGCGTCATTATTGATCCAACATACGTCGCCATATTTTATAAAAAATCGTTTTCCACACGGCGTGCGCAAAGTTCGATTTTGCGCACGCTTCGCGTGCATAAAATTCAACTTAACGCGCGCTGTGTTGAAAAATGAAGTTCGATACACGTGCGAAAGATGATTCTCGACTCGTGTGGTTATCACCCTCGCTTCGCTCGGGCGAAAAATTTCACACTCGTCCGAGAATCAACACTTTCTCACTAGTATCGAAAAGTACTATTCTGGCCACATTGTTTTTTTTTTTTATTTGGTGCCCGTTTTCCCCCGCGTTCCCCTATATGTACCGAGCGGGGCTCAATGTCATAATGAAAGGATAATATAATCAGACATATAGGTTTAGGTATGATAAAATACGACATATGACAATAATTTGTTGCAGAAGAAAAGAAAAGAAATACACTTCTCGCTAAATAGCGATCATATTATGTAAATATGTATGAAGTGATAACGGAGAAATGGTAATTTATTTTCATACAAGTAGGGTAATTCACCTTGCATAATTAGCAATTGACTTCTTTCTGTACGAGAAAATCCATCTCAAACCTGATAAAAAATTATCTTTGATATATTTAATCGATCCCTGTTTTTTTACGTGAAAAAAAAAAAAATTGATACGTATTTTTCTTTCCGTCTAGTAAATTGTCTTGCGGGTAAGTTGTGAATAAAATACAGAGGTTGTTCAGAAATAGTACTTGATAGCGGTGTTGCAAGTTACTAATTACATTTTTAATGGAATTGCTCATTTAATTACATATTGCCAAAGTAATGGGGTAAATAATTGAAGATTTAATTATATATTACAATTATTACATGTATATGATATTAGGGTGGTCGTTAATTTCTAACATATACTTGCCACCCCCTGAATCGACAGATAATGACCCAAAAACACCGTGTAATTTTTTAAAGATTTTTAGCTTGATGGGAAAGCGTGCCGAAATCATTTTGGAGTTGCAAAATTTGAAAAAAAAAAAAATAATATTAATAATAATAATAATTTGAGTATAAAAGAGAAATAAATGTAGAATGACGAAAAATGAAAACTTTCCGACAGAAAAATGTATATTATGGTAATCTAATAATATTACAACGTTATGAAGACATATATTAAAAAAAGAAATCAATGAAAAAAATAAATAAATAGGGTCTAACATGAAAATGATATTACAAATATGATAAGTTTACAATAAAATACATTTTCTGTCGAAAAGTTTTCGTTTTCTGTCATTCTACATTTATTTACCACTTTTTTGCTAAAAAAATTGGAGAAAAAAATGCATCTTTTGTTTTTGTTGATTTTTTTCAACTTCAACTTGATTTCTGCACGCTTTCCCACTAAACTAAAGATCTGAAAAAAATTACACAGTGTTTTTAGGTCATTAGCTGTCGCTTTAGGGGGCGGCAAGTATATGTTAGAAATTAACGACCACCCTAATATCATATACATTATTCAATGTATAATTGTGTAAATCATCCGAATTACCCTATATAATATCTACATTAATCACTATTTTAATACGTACATATTATGTACATATTAAAATATTTTTTTTTTTAGCCGAAGGAAAAAAAATTTATTTTAATATGTACATAATATGTACACAATATACACAATAATTATACATTGAATGATGTATATCATATTATGTAATAACACGTCTTTGGCGGCGTGCTGCCGGGCGGCAATACTACACTTCAAAGGGTGTACCGAAATGTGACGTAACAGCCACCGCCGAACATGTCGGTTGAGCGGTGAAATAAAATAAATTCACGAAACATATCCACGAAGTCAATTCTCGAGATACATTCGTCGAGAAATAAATTATTACAAAACAAATTTCGGAATTAATCATGCACTTCTCATTCAGAAAAAGAAACGGTTGACCTATAACCACGTGGCGGCCACGGACAGGGAATCGCTGCAGATTCAAACTTGTCTACATCAAACCTTAAGTTCAGCTTTCTAACACAAGTAATTGTTTGTTGCTTCGATCAACATTTCGATTAGATGGATTCTATCATGCTCGCGCTTCTCTGCCCGTGGCCGCCACGTGGTTCGATCAACGAGCCTTTTTTCACAGGGTGAGATTTGTTAGCAGAAGTAATAACGAGCAATTCTTTGAAACTCAATAAACATGATCGATCGCAGGGTGAATTGATTTTCAATAATGTAATTTACAACTCACATGATTCCGGTTCGAGTTCTTTTGCTCACTTGAAATATCCTGCCGTCTTTTATTCGGGATACCAAGGGCAACGTCCGTCGTTGTCTTCGCCCTGGCATCTTATAATTCTACAGAAAAAATTAAACACTGCTTCGTGCCTCTCCTGCGAGCCCCGACAGCGTTACTCACTCGCAGGGTGTTTAGCTGAATACTTCAATAAAGTTTCAATTCGAACTCAATTCGCATTACATAAGTTCATTACATAAATTACATAAATCACGGAAGTACGAGTACCGAAGCAAGGGAACTATAAGAACGCTACGGATAAATAATCAACAGCGCGTGTTTGCCGTGCAACAGACTGCGAATGAGTAATGAACTCGTATCTCGACGCCCAACTCACTGTCTTCGAACGTATTGGCCACCGAAGGGTAGATGTCTTCTGCAACGAAGTCTACTCAAGACGCGCGAGATCGCGCGCTAAGGGAACCTGATTCGCGCGCTAGCTTTCTCACCCGTAAACTACTATCGGGCCGTAAAGTCGGAGCACCTGGGTTCGAAGTTCGATAGCTCTGCGTGAGAAAATCCTAGAACATTGTGTAAAACAGTTTCTGAAACTGTGGAATCTCCTACGTCCAGCTATCACATGTATATTGTTGTCGAACATTCCGGAGCAGAGATATACCTATTCATAAGTTAAAAAACGTATGTTTGACTTACCTTTACCCGTAGCTTAACTTCAACTCGTCGCAGCTCCGTTGATATCCCGGGTAAAAATTTCTTCATATGATTATACATAATCATATATAATTATGTATAAGTTTATATCACTATATAATAGTTTTATATAGTTATATATAATTTTTTATATGAAACTATATACAGTTATTTATATAAACCCTTCTGAAAATGGTTATGTGATAAATCACATGATGTTATGAACGAAATTGGTATGTATTTTATCATGTAATTTAACATGTGATTACGACCTAATACATAACAAATCACACGATAAATCATAAAATACGACTTATACTATCATAAAATCATAAGTTTCGGTATGTGATTTGTAATGTATTTTACATTATAAGTCGTATTTTATGATTTATCGTGATTTGTTAAGTATTAGGTCGTAATCACATGTTAAATTACATGATAAATTACATACCAATTTCGTTCATAACATCATGTGATTTATCACATAACCATTTTCAGAAGGGTTTATATAAATAACTGTATATAGTTTCATATAAAAAATTATATATAACTATATAAAACTATTATATAATGATATAAACTTATACATAATTATACATGATTATTTATGATCATATAAAAAAAAAAAAAAAATTCCCGGGATTCGAAAAATGTGAAAATTCTTCTTTGAAAAAATGTTCTACTAGGAAATTAAAAAAAATCATTGGTGCATGTTTTTTATTTTTTTATTTTTATTAACATAATTGAAGGCCTCGATGCTAAAAGGTCCTGAGCGGTCGGCTCGCGTTTTTCAGTAGAAAATTCGCGTCAATATGACCAATTTTCAAAAATCACCGACATGATTTTTAAAAAATACCATCGTGTAGAGGATAAACAAAGGCAACTTTTTTGTATTTACAGTTTTTTTCTAGATTCGTTATTTTTTGGGAAAAATAATAAAAACCGAAAGATCGCGAGGCTTGTTTGGACTACGTTTTTTAATCTTGACTCGCTCTAACTTCGACAAATATCAACGGATCTTCATGATTTTTGGCATGACATCGTAAAATACCCTACCGCTGCCGATAAAGTCATAAAAAGCTAATAATTCTATATTTTTCATTAATAATTTAGTTGTAAACATGCGAACAACTTTTTATAGGGTTATGTATGTTCGACGAGAAAAAGTGTGCTACAAAGTTTAAGCATGGAAAAACTTTTAGCGAGACATTTGTTCATTAACATTAAAGGAAGTTTTTCAGAAAGTTTCAGATCGATTGAACGAAAATTGGCTAAGATACAGCGATTTTTGTAAAAGCAATCGATCCGCGTGGTTGATTAACGCTTCTTCTTCAAGCGTTAAGACCACGCGCTCTACCACGCGGATCGATTGCTTTTAAGAAAATCGCTGTATCTTAGCCAATTTTCGTTCAATCGATCTGAAACTTTCTGAAAAACTTCTTTTAATGTTAATGAACAAATGTCTCGCTAAAAGTTTTTCCATGCTTAAACTTTGTAGCACTCTTTTTCTCGTCGAACATACATAACCCTATAAAAAGTTGTTCGCATGTTTACACCTAAATTATTAATGAAAAATATAGAATTATTAGCTTTTTATGACTTTATCGGCAGCGGTAGGGTATTTTACGATGTCATGCCAAAAATCATGAAGATCCGTTGATATTTGTCGAAGTTAGAGCGAGTTAAGATTAAAAAACGTAGTCCAAACAAGCTTCGCGATTTTTCGGTTTTTATTATTTTTCCCAAAAAATAACGAATCTAGAAAAAAAAACTGTAAATACAAAAAAGTTGCCTTTTTTTATCCTCTACACGATGGTATTTTTTAAAAATTATTTCGGTGACTTTTGAAAATTGGTCATATTGACGGGAATTTTCTACTGAAAAACGCGAGCCGAGCGCTCAGGACCTTTTAGCATCGAGGCCTTCAATTGATAATTAATACGTTAGATGTAAAATTCTGTCTCATAAGAATTCAAATGTATGAAATTTGTATATTTCATATTCATTTAGGCTCTTAATTTCAATATCAGATCATAGGTGAGTCGGTAGCGGGCAGAGTTGGCGATCGCATGGTTTACAGATCGATCCCCGGTCCGGACCTATTTTTTTTTTTTTTTTTACCCCGGGCCGATACAAATATATAAAACTATCTAAAATTATATAAAACTATATACCGCCAAAACTCATAATATCTAATTTTATATAGTCATTTATATATAATTTTATTATAGAAAAAAAATTTTCCCGGGATTGCTGACAAAAGTTTGCAATAATTCTAACGCAATCGTTGAATTCTCGTAAGTACATCGCCGTTTTCAAAATCCAATTATTTTGAAAACTATGGTAGCTAGAAGTAATAGAATGTCGAGCGATAATTTTGGATCATGTAACTATGATCAAAGAATTCCTTGACTGTTGATAAATACATACATTTATTTGGAAATCAGACGATCGACCGCATCACGGAAAAAAATACTATTGCTGCACTTACAAAACAAGATTTGTAAAAAATTTTACTCGACTTATTGTTATACTGACTGGAGAGGAAGTCATTTTGACTATGTTATCATGTAATTCCACTCTCTAAGTTTTGAATTAGTGGAAAGTCACTATTTGGCAGTGAATATTCACTATTTAAAATAGTTAAAAGTATACCACTACCAAATAGTGAATATTCACTATTTAAAATAGTGAAAGAAATCCCTTGTTGAAATAGTGACCGAATCACTACTGAAATAGTGACTGAATCACTACTGAAATAGTGACTGAATCACTACTGAAATAGTGAAAAAATCACTTATTGAAATAGTGAAATTTTTACAGATGATTTGTAAAAAAAAGCTTTTAAATGATTTAGGAATCCTCTGGAATAAATAAGAAATATTTAAATTATTAATTGTAGTATATTTATTGTTAAAGTTTAAAAATACACTTGAAATGAAAAGGCATTTACTAACTATTTTTTATAAACTTACAAGTATACTTAGCAACCATTATATACTACGGTTTTTACTAATTTAGTAATAAATAAATTTTCTCTACCTTTAAAAGTGTTTATAACTTCTGGATCACTAACCACAGATTGTAGTTTTATACTCAGTTCATCAACTGAGAGTGAAGAATATTCCATTGGAGAATACTGAGAATGATTAACCTTGATAAGCAAATACTTGGCTTTTTTGTTGATAAAAATCTGGAAAAATTAATTGAAGATTAATAGCAAATAAAAATTGTTCACAAATAACAATTTATTTTCAGAAGTTTAATTTTTTTCAAATCACTGCTACGCTCTGAGAAAACATCATAGTGACTTCATTTTTCTACAGTTGATAAGTGCTATTTTGATACATAGTTCATGATTTTTCCAGATTTTAGGTCCTCCGCTGAATATAGATTTAGTCCATCGAAGAAAAAGCAGTTGTCGTAGGGTACAGGTTGCTGCGTTGGAAGAAATTTCTTCAACTTTTCAGGGAATATTCTGTATGAATGTAATTTCGGACTAAACCAATAATATTTGATGAATTCAACGCTGCAGCCTGTACCCTACGACAACTGCTTTTTCTTCGATGGACTAAATCTATGTTCAGCGGAGGACCTAAAATCTGGAAAAATCATGAACTATGTATTAAAATAGCACTTATCAACTGTGGAAAAACTAAGTCACTAGAATGTTTTCTCGGAGCGTAGCAGTGATTTGAAAAAAAATTATTTTAAAGGTGTGTGTATCCCCTTAAACAAAAAATGTAAAAGTCAACTTTCAGTAAAACTAAATTTCCTGATGGCAGTTTATCAACTTGAAATAAAAAAGTTATTAATAATTAGACTGGGTACGGTTGAGACACGGGGGTCGGTTGATACAACGCTGATAACTCAAAAACTAATAGTAAATCAAGTGAATAAATAAACAGTAAATAATGCCGCTTCTTTCTGTCCTTGTCTAACAGTTTTTGAGTTATTTGCGTTGTACCAACCGACCCCGTGTCTCAACCGTACCCAGTCTCCCCTAACAATATTAATATTATCAACAAAGAATTAATTGTCAGATAACAGGAATAATTAACAACATTTTTAAAAGTCAACGATAAATTTAATATAAAAAAGTATTATAAAATACACAAAACATAACCCTCATTCATGATCAGTTATACTCTATGATCGAATGTCATTGACTCATCAAAAATTGTTTAAAAAAAACCAATAACGTTCGAGCAATAATTTACTCTTAATTTATCAAAATATGAATAAAATAATAAAATAAACTTACCTGAGAAATACAATGAATTATTTTTCGACACGTTCGATATACGTTCAATGACGAACGATCTACATAGGAATAGGAATAATTGAGACCGTGTGAAGGCGCTGCGAGCGACACATCACCAGTGTTGCCAACCTGAAATGAGCCGTGATCGTACGGAGGGGCGGAAATTATCGTACATTGGCAGAAAATTATCGTACCAACTATCGGTACTTCAATTGATACAGCAAGATACATTTTTGATAGAGTGCGCGTACTGATAAGGTTTTCAAAGTTAAATTAGTTGGTACTTGGCAATAAAATGGAGAAACAATCAACAAAGAACATATTTTCCACTCATTAGTAATATTTTTATTCATCGCAGTATCATTTCGTACTTTTTATACTGGTCCAGTACAAACAGCGAGAATCGAGATTTGAGATTCTCCGACAGATCGACCTTCGAATATGATTCGATCTTTCCCGTACCGCCAATGCGAAAAGAATAATAATACAATAATAATTAAAAAAAAATACATTATCGTACCTTTTCTATTTTATCGTACAATTATCGTATATCGTACGCACGTTATCGTAAATCGTACCCAGCTTTAAATTATCGTACGTGTACGATAATTATCGTACGGTTGGCAACACTGCACATCACTATCATTCCACTGTTTCGGCAGTGAATTTAGCAGTCACTATTTCAAATAGTGAGATTTTCACTATTTTAGTAGTGAATTCAGGAGTCACTATCTCAAATAGTGAGATTTTCACTATTTCAATTTTAGAGAGCACACGCCAGTATTGTAGTTACAGTAACATAGGTATTCGAGTAAGAATATGGGCAATTCCACCTCAAATCGGCCGAGAAATGACCTCGTATTTTTTGAATCGACTTAAACTTTTTTTACGTGAAATCTACGTCAAAAAAGTAGACCCGTATTTTTTTGTTGGTCCAAAAAGTTTTTTTTACGCTAGTTATGAATTATCGAATTTTACTGTAAAAGTAGCGTGAGGGCGGCTTTGAGAATTATTATCTCGAGTCCCCTTCACCGTACAAAGATGTTTAAAAACGCGTTTTCAAGGCGATGAAAGCCACTTTTCGATAAAATTTTTCAATTTTTCAAAAAATATAGTTTTGTTATTTTTATAAGCAATCAAAATGTTTATCGATTTTTTTCGCAATCTAAGGCCATTTTTAAAATTCTAAAAAAAATATGATCACATTCCTTATTCAATTCTGAAGAGGACGATTTTTTAAAAAAGATGGAGCTATTTTTCTAAGTATTTTTTTTACAATTATTTGTCCGGCGTTGCGTGAGGTTGGCGCGCCGCGCGCCTCGCTACTATCGCGTCGTACGGGGCTCGGCCAATGGCGTGACGCGCGGCTTTCCAAACATGGAATAACCCTGGATTTACATGTACGCGGCGCCGCGCGAGCGGCGAAACGCGGCGGGCCGCGGTTAGGCGCGGCCGTTGAATGAGCATTTCCATGCACGCGGTTACACGCGGTGCGCAGCGCGCAACCGCGCGAGTGAATGTTTCGAATTTATGTCAGTTTGTTCGGGTAAGGTTAAAGATTAAAGGATTCGCGTCATACTGCGGCAGATCTACTTGAAATAAACCTATAAAGGTATTGAAGATATAAATTTCAGCCAAATAAATTATTTCAGGTAATGCAGTCAACTATACAGAGTAATTCAGAATTTTTAACGAATATTTTACGGGATAATTCCTTGTAAAAATTGAGATCGGAAGTTTCACTACTATTCTGTGAATTAATTTTACTTGTGATGTATTATTTTTCATTTCCTTATTCGTTTTACATTTTCCTGAAAATTTCCTCTTCCATTATTTCTAGAATCTCAGTTCTCATTTATCAATAAAAATAAGTTGATTGAATTTTTTTTTGACTTTATCTAATAATGTTTTCTTAGATTATTTAAAAAAATAAAAAAAATTCCTCATACACTCCATTTCCTGAAATCCCATGCTTTCCTCAAACCACAGATGGATGGTAATAGAGATGATGACCTTCTTTTGCTGTTACTGCTATGGGGAAGAAGACGCGCCATGCAACGATTGCAGCGCAGAGCTGCCCGTCGTTGGTGGATTAGACCGTTCCTCAGCCTACGACACGAGAAAGGCGCATATGACAACCTCATAATAGAACTCCGCAATGACCCGGAATTGTTCTTCAATTATCATAGAATGACTCCGAATCAATTTGACCTCCTGTTACAGAGGATTGAGCCTCTAATTTCAAAATTGAATGTATTCAGAGAACGTATATCTCCTGGCCTGCGACTATCATTAACCTTAAGATACATTGCATCAGGGGATAGTATGGTCAGTTTGCATTACCAATATCGCATTGGTCGGGCAACTATATCAAATATAATTGCCGAAACTACTGAAGCCATATGGACGGTGTTACAGCCTGAATTACTGCCAGAACTAAGTCAAGACGATTGGGCTACAGTAGCAACAGATTTCAAGGACCGATGGAACTTTCCAAATTGTGTCGGAGCAATTGATGGAAAACACATAATCGTGCAATGTTTCAGAAATACTGGCTCAGCCTTTTACAATTACAAGGGCTCGTTTAGTATTGTACTACTTGCAGCATGTGACGCACAATACCGATATACTTATGTCAGTATTGGTTCAGCTGGACGAGAGAGTGACGGTGGAATTTTTCAAGATTCTGATTTAGGTCAAGCCATCACGAACAAGACACTACCATTACCTCCACCATGCTCTCTTCCAGGGACTGACATTCGTCTTCCCTCAGTATTTGTCGCCGATGCTGCGTTTCCACTGTTGGAGAACTTAATGCGACCGTATCCTAGTGTTGGTTTGACGCCCGATAAAATCATCTTCAATTATCGCTTAAGCAGAGCCAGAATGTGCATCGAAAATTCCTTCGGAATCATGGCATCCAGGTTCCGTATCTTTCGGAAGCCAATAATTGCGTGTCCCAAAACTGTAGAAAGTATTGTAAAATGCTGCGTGATACTCCATAACTGGCTCAGAGATATTGAACTACAACTACCACCGGGTCAACGACGCTACCTTCCACCACGTTACGCCGATTTCGAGGATCATGCTGGAAATATTCGTGACGGACAATGGCGTGAGATAGCCGAAATTGAAGGGATGCGAAACTTAGCTCCGAATCATGCCAGAAATGCTGCGCAGCTCGCGAAGTTTGGCAGAGAATCTTATAAAACATACTTTATGAATGGGGGAACAGTTCCGTGGCAGTGGGATAAATTGCCTCAGCATCAGAGGGATCAGTACAGACGGCAATAAATTTCAGGGTATTTTGTTTAAAAAAATTAACTATTTCAATCATAAATTGTTATATATCCATATTATAATTTTGTAAAACTATGGTGCATTCTCAGCTAAAAAAATTTCAACGTAGGCCTTCAGCACAGCCTGTCTCATCCTCATCCTCAATGTAGCATTGTAGTTCTGAACATCATTGGCTACTGACAGGTAGAAGTGCTCCTCTGATGTTAATTCCTGTTTTTTCGCAGGTGCATTCTGCCTATCGACTAGGCTCAATATAGCTGTCTCCAGTGGATCGTTGTCAACGATTCCTATTAATTTGAAATTATACTTAAAATATAAATATAAATAAAAATATGAATATGAATGTAAATCAAGTCATCGCTATTGTAGTAGCCTGATACTTAAGGGGACCTTTTCCTTTTCTCGGGCATTTTCAGGCGTATTTTCAGGAATAGAGGAAACAAAAAGTTTTGGATTTATTTTATCCAAACTTAGTAGATATCTTTATTTATGTTTAAACGAAATATACAAATTTTTATTCAATAAAATATTGATTTTTGGCTGCTTTTACGGCTCGGACCACGATTCCAACCGCTTCAATGATCCGAAATGAGAAAACAAGACATTTTTATGACCGGAAGACAAGATTCTATCTTTCGGCCTACGAACAACTCTGCAATCTGAAAATTACGATTTATAGATGATGATTAGAGGTTGAAAAAAATTTTTTTTTTTTTTTTTTGCAAATTATGTCGCCATTTTGTTGAAAAAATTTATAAAAATACGCTCGTAGGCCGAAAGATAGAATCTTGTCTTCCGGTCATAAAAATGTCTTGTTTTCTCATTTCGGATCATTGAAGTGGTTGGAATCGTGGTCCGAGCCGTAAAAGCAGCCCGCACGGCACGGCTTATTCCCGCCTTCAAAAATCAATATTTTATTGAATAAAAATTTGTATATTTGGTTTAAACATAAATAAAGATATCGACTAAGTTTGGATAAAATGAATCCAAAACTTTTTGTTTTATTAATTCCTAAAAATACGCCTGAAAATGCCCGAGAAAAGGAAAAGGTCCCCTTAACGAATAGCTCTTCTATTGAAAAATATAATTATATTTATAAACTGACTATTGTGTATCTATAAAACCACTATATGAACTCACTAGGTTTTGAATTTTGCACGTATTGTGAAGACCTCTTTCGTTTTATTCCACAATCGTATTTTGTGGAATTGTGTTTCAGGTTTGAAGAACCTAGTACTAGAACTCCACTAGTACTAGGTATGGATGGTTCTTGTGCTGCAATGATTGAAAGGTTATCAGAGCCCATTAATTGAAAATACTGTTCTGTACATTCTTTGCTCTCTAGGTAAATAGTGCTGAATTATAATTGTTTTTGTGCTATCAGAAATTTCAAATTTTTGAGTTTTAATTTTTTTTTTAAATTTTTTTTTAAATTTTTTTTTAAATTTTTTTCATCTCACATGATGATGATGATGAACTTGATCCACACAAATCAACTGCACCTGAAAAAATATTAGTGATTTATTCAACGATAGTAATTTAATTTGTTTTCATTTTTAATTCGTTTTCGCACGCGTCGTCCTTACGCAATTTCGTAATGCCGTAATGCCATCGTTCTAAACCACAATAATAAAAAATGTTACCGTTGCCTGTGTCACTTTGGGTTGCCCGAACCTGTACATCTTCCATCGTATCAGGCCGAGGTCTTAATGTCTGATTTAGGTCTGCAATGGGTGCAGCTTGGGCCGAAGCAAATACGCCAGTCATATTTGTCGTTGTTCTAATTGAATAAAAGCAGGGATTCATATACGTATGCTAATTCCAACGATTAAATTTTTCATTGTAAATGATGACTGATAATTACAATTCGAGAGAGTGAATCTGCAAATCATGTACAAGAGAGTTTTCTTCAAATGAACAAGATTAGGTGAGCTCATATTAGTGTCTAGCTTATGGTCGCAGATAATGACAACGACTAATTGATTTAATTGGAAAGTCATGGTCTCAAGCAACAGGCAGTCGATATTTTTTACTGATTGGATATTATACTATGGGATTAAAACTCTACCGTCGAGGTTCAACAACGCCACTCAGAAATGACATCGATTCCTTGTAAGGCCAGGAAGGTTGAGTGACTGCTGCTTGACCACTCGTTGTCTTCGACTTCTTCAAAGTTTTTAAATATCGGTCGCGGAGATTTTTCCATCGCTTTCTCACGAAATCCTCTATTGCAGATGATTGATTTGTGTTATGATTCCAATAATGGAACAAACCGTAAGAATAATATTAATAATATTCGCACTTGTATGATGTACAACATGGTGCATTAGAACAAATTGCAATTTTTTCAATTTTCTTTTTCAGTCGATTTAAGGGGAGTCATGGAAAATCTATCTTTTATCCCAACTTAAGGAGCACCACAATATATATATATATATACTAGGGGGGCTCCGCCCCCCTGCGCGCTACGCGCGCCAACCCCCCACATTCTAATTTGTGTCAGTTGTTTCTAAAACCCAAATAATCCGTGGATTTTATGTTCTTCGTATTCCTCGTTGTCCAGGTCGTTCGCCAAGTATTTCTAGTAGTCCAGGTCCTCGGCTTCGTAGTTCTCGTTGTCCAGATCGTTCAGTGAGTATTTCTCGTAGTCCGGGTCCTGGGCTTCGTAGTTCTCTTAGTCCAGATCACTTGCTAAGTATTTCTCGTAGTCCAGGTCTCGTACTCCAGGTTGTTCGACAAGTATTTCTAGTAGTCCAGGTCCTCGGCTTCGTAGTTCTCGTTGTCCAGGTCGTTCAGTGAGTGTTTCTCGTAGTCCAGGTCCTGGGCTTCGTAGTTCTCTTAGTCCAGGTCACTCGCTAAGTATTTCTCGTAGTCCAGGTCCTCGGCTTCGTAGTTCTCGTTGCCCAGGTCCTTCGCTTCGTATTCCTCGTTGTCCAGGTCGTTCGCTAAGTATTTCCAGTGTCCAGTTCTTCGCCTTCGTAGTTCTCGTTGTCCAGGTCGTTCACCGAGTATTTCTCGTAGTCCAGGTCCTCGGCTTCGTATCTCTTGAAGTCGTGTGTAGAAATTATTAAGATATATCGCCGCCGCCGTGTCAGACATTTTGGGCTCTCCTCGGCTCTCCTCGGCTATCCTCGGCTCTCTCCGGTTCTTTTCGGCTATCCTCGGCTATCTTCGGCTATCTTCGGCCGATTTGAGCGTGGTCGAGGAAGCCCAGGGCAAGAGGAAGGCGGGGGGGAGGGGGGAGCCGAGCAGGGTCGAGGAGGCCTTGGAATCCGACACGGCGGCGGCGGCGGCGGCGGCGGCGGCGGCAGCGATTGAATTATATAATATAGAAGGATATATGAGGTAGTCCACCCCAACTCGGCGGCATTTTTCCCTGACCATCTGCGATTTGTTTCATTATTTTTCATCTCATTCGACCTACAGCAGAACATACTTTCAATTTTTTTCAGATTTTTCGGGTTAGCCGTTCGCTCAAAAAAAATTAATGAACCTCACTTTTTGAGAAAAAAAACGCCCTTTTTTAAAATTCTCAAAAAATTCACAAAAATTCTGTGTCACAAAACAAACTTTTTGAGCCATAAATCATAGTGGAAGTATTTTTGCTTATTTTTTTATTCAATTTAAGGGGGGAGATACATGTAAATTTTTCCAAACAAAAAATTTTTTTTTTTTTTTTTTCACATTTTTTGTGTACAACGCGTAAAGCAGCACATCCTTGTATACATACTTATTTCTGATGCTTTTGTAACACATCCAGTCATTGAAGTATAGTTAGAAAATGAGGAAAAAAGTTTTGTCTAACTCATTAAATTGAATAAAAAAATAAACAAAAATACTTCCACTATGATTTATGGCTCAAAAAGTTTGTTTTGTGACACAGAATTTTTGTGAATTTTTTGAGAATTTTAAAAAAGGGCGTTTTTTTTTCTCAAAAAGTGAGTTCATTAATTTTTTTTGAGCGAACGGCTAACCCGAAAAATCTGAAAAAAATTGAGAGTACGTTCTGCTGTAGGTTGAATAAGATGAAAAATAATGAAACAAATCGCAGATGGTCAGGGAAAAATGCCGCCGAGTTGGGGTGGACTACCTCATATATATATATATATATATATATATATATATTAGGGTGGTCCTTATTTTCCTTATCGTCGAAAAAAATTCGAACATACCCCAAATAAGGACCACCCTAATATACATATATATAATAAATATATATATATATGAATAAACCAACGGATATAAATTTAGTAATAAACGTAATAGTAATAATAAATTAGTATGTCAATGTATATTTACCATCCATTTCTAATTCATAGGCTATATCAACCCACAATTTTTTTTTATGGATATTGTCCTTGTACAAGTTGTCGCTCATGTTCCATATCGATTTGCGCACTTTAATCGCATTGATAACCATCTCATTTATCGTAGCTTCTCTCTCGTTATCGGGATCAGGATCGTTCATCATCACTATTTATTAAATAATATTTAGAACCACCAACAATTATTTTATAAAGCACACGTGTCTTTCTCTATAGTTATTTTGTTCAGACAATCGCCAAACTTCTGATTCACAACTGTTTGAATTCAGCGGCACGGCCCGAGCAGCTACGAAGTAACCCGAGTTTCACCGAACGTTGCGCGGTAACACGCGACGTGAAAAATTCAAACGCTGGGCGAGCGTAGTCTGCGTGGCAGGCCGCGGCTCACCTCTGATTGGTGAGCGCGCCGCCGCGCGCGCGGTGCCGCGTACATGTAAACCCAGGGTAACGCGGTAGTAGCGAGGCGCGCAGCGCGGCAACCTCACGCAACGCCGGACAAATAATTGTAAAAAAAATACTTAGAAAAATAGCTCCATCTTTTTTTAAAAAATCGTCATCTTCAGAATTAAATAAGGAATGTGATCATATTTTTTTTAGAATTTTAAAAATGGCCTTAGATTGCGAAAAGAATCGATAAACATTTTGATTGCTCATAAAAATAACAAAACTATATTTTTTGAAAAATTGAAAAATTTTATCGAAAAGTGGCTTTCCTCGCCTTTAAAACGCGTTTTTAAACATCTTCCTACGGTGAAGGGGACCCGAGATATTAATTCTCAAAGCCGCCCTCGCGCTACTTTTACAGTAAAATTCGATAATTCATAACTAGCGTAAAAAAAACTTTTTGGACCAACAAAAAAATACGGGTCTACTTTTTTGACGTAGATTTCACGTAAAAAAAGTTTAAGGCGATTCAAAAAATACGAGGTCAAAAAACACCCAAAATTGGCCGATTTGAGGTGGAATTGCCCATATCTAAGTAAGCGTTACGAGGCGTTACATTGGAAGCTTGTACATTCAACAGAAGATATTGTAGCTTTAACATGGCAACTTCCACATGACTCAAGAGTAATATTAACAACTGTAGAACATTTGTTCATTTGACAAAGCATTTTGTCATTCCAACTGATCATGGTTACAAGTTTACCCTTGTTAACGTGACAACAGACTTCGCTTGTCCCCTATTTAGCACAGGAGTTCTGTAAAGTTAACACTATTTTTTGTAAGTGTAACATTTTTTTTTTCGTGTGCACGGTTTGCTGATATCGATGGCCTAAAGGTGGAGACACACAGAAGTCCATTGAAGGAATCCATTCCTGTGACCACGTGGAGTCGAACCACGCGTCGAAGGAATCGAACCTTCTATGAGTTTAGTTGCGTTTCGTCCTGGTGTGCTCGGCGGACTCGTCAGTAGGGCTAAGCCGAACACACCGTACCCTAGACGCGCATGTTGTCCAGTGGACATTAGAAGTTACTAGATGCTCGTATATATACGGAGGCGTTGTCCAGTATAGCGCTAGTGAGATAGTAATTCTGCTTATGCGCCGCGTAGTGGGTACGCACGAAGATGTTATGACGCCACATCACTCCCCTCCTAGTGACAACGATATGCTGTCTAGGAGTATCGAACGAGATAGTCGAAAGTCGAATAGCATTCTTCATAGGTTGTCCCAGAGAGAATATTATTGTCCTTTTGACATCTGTTGAGATGCGAGAGGTGGAAGGTCAGAAACTCAGAATGTACGTGAGAGCAAGACTCGAGGCATATACGTTTATATGAACGTTCTGTTAAGCCGAGACCGTGTTGTGAAGCATCACGTCGGGGTCACCAATTGAAGGAATCCATTCCTGTGACCACGTGGAGTCGAACCACGCGTCGAAGGAATCGAACCTTCTATGAGTTTAGTTGCGTTTCGTCCTGGTGTGCTCGGCGGACTCGTCAGTAGGGCTAAGCCGAACACACCGTACCCTAGACGCGCATGTTGTCCAGTGGACATTAGAAGTTACTAGATGCTCGTATATATACGGAGGCGTTGTCCAGTATAGCGCTAGTGAGATAGTAATTCTGCTTATGCGCCGCGTAGTGGGTACGCACGAAGATGTTATGACGCCACACCATAAGCCATAAGCAGAATGCATAGCCATAGATATAGATATAAGATCTGCAGTAAAAGCGAAGTGATGCGCATGCGCTATGGATTATGCTTTCTGCTTATGGCTTATGGACTCCTGTGTGCTTCCACCTTAAGTCTCAAATGTCGTATCTATGGAGTCTAGATGTTAGGAGAACGAACTGAGTCCTCCCATCCCCAGAAAAAACGTCCCCGTTTATTACGCTAATCGAGCTATAGCGAAATGAATGATATCATACGATGCGCCTCTAGTGACGCTAAACAAAAGCCTTGGTCACAATGGCAACCGCGGGTTAAGCATCAGTGTTGCCAATGGCGTAGCATCGTAATACTCGACGGGGGACAAAAAATTCCTCATTTCCCAACACAAATCCTCACAGTCGTGTGCGCGCGCATATATGACTATTCAAAAAAGAAGCGCGAATTTTCATAGACATATTACACAAAATTTATTTTCATGTATCGTGTTTATATCAAATGATGAATAGCAATAACGCGCTGAGGCATGATGCTGTAACGTTAACGCAGCAAAATATTCGCCAAAAAATTCTCAAATTCAAAGCTCGAACGTTTAAAACGGATCAAGAACGGTGCATAATTCCTCAAATTGTGTGAAACATGTTTATCTCGCATATTTTACAATTCTAACAACATTTGAATCACGAAATATTGCATTTCTTCAACGAATATTCTGTTACGTTAACGTTACGAACTTCAACCTCATGCTGAGGCTTGGAATATTTTTATTCTTACAGATTCGTTACATATAAAATATGAATAAACTTTTTCAATCATAGTGAAAATACGTGTCGTTTATTTGGTATTAGTCCAATTCTTGCACGGAAGCATTGCCTTTGTAGGCTCGAACTTGATGACCCCCTGTTCAGCGTCAATTCCTTACTTCGTATGAATGAGTACTGCTACTACGTTCCACCGGGGCAGAGTTCAAACGGGGTGAGCCAATCAGGAACGAGATTCGAGAAGAAAATAGGGAATTTCTCTTCAAATCTTATTCCCGATTAGCTAACCCCATTTGACTCTGCCCCGGTGGAAACGCAGTCACGGGCAAGAGGCGAGAAGTTTTAAAAATGAAAAAATAATTTTGAGAAAAATATCTAAATTCCTCAAAATTACTCGCACATTTCATTCCTCACAGTTTCCTCGCACAAGGGTCAAATTCCTCGCATTTTGAGGAATTACTCGCAATTCGGTAACGCTGTTAAGCATAGTATGTTTAGTGTTTGTCGCTATCGGTAGAGGCGCATCGTATGATATCATTCATTTCGCTATAGTCATACGACAGTTACTATAGCTCGATTAGCGCAGCAACTCGGACCACTTCCGTGATACGGAGATCGTTCTCCTAACATCTAGACTCCATAGTGGTAACCTACAAATGATAAATTTTACGAGAGAGAGTAAAAACGAATTATCTCTTGAAATATTAACCCTAGAACGGTGACCTGGGGTCTTTAAACACCCCAACGACTTGATGAAAAAGGCATTTTTACGATTTTCTCACGTTATCTACCCCCTTACCCAATTTTAGACCAACTTTTCAGGCTTCGGGCGAAATTTCCGTAGGCTCACGTGATTCTGCATTGAAAGACGAAGAGAAAGAGCCCCCGTAGGACCTTCTACGTGAAATTATACCCGAGATATGAATTTTCAAAATTGGGGTATCAAGAGACTCGGTAGAGTCTCGCGCCAAGTACATAAAAAAAAAAAAAAAAAAAAAAAAATTAACAAAAAAAGCTCTAAAAATTAAAAAATAAAATTAAAATTAAAATTAAAATTAAAAAGCCCTAGATCGATTAAATCGGTGTCAGGAGTGCTGATTTATAATTAACTACAGATTCTGATACCCCGTTTCCTCGTATAATAAAATCCTTCTTGGTCTTCAGACCAAGATCGTTCACACTAAAACCATTTCCATAAAATTCCCATAAATAGGAGATTTCAACATAGAACCCATCGCCATACCATAATTTGCTTGTATGGGGGTTGAAGATGAAAGATCAAGCTAATTTTTAAGAATTTTTCAAAATTTTTAAACCCGGCCCAAATTTGAGAAAAATGGCATTGAAATTTTGAAAACGTATTTTCGCCCTCGTTGGCTCTGCTCCGAACGAAATGGATATTTTAACGTGAAAGAGTGGGAAAAATCCTTTCGAAAACATGTGTCAAATAATTTAATTTTTTCCGTTCTAGTGCGACAGAATTATTCGAAAACATAAATCGGTGAAAATTAATCATTTCTAAGGTAATACGTAGCTTTATGACATTTTTACTTTGGTCTTTGACAAGTGCTCCAAACATGTTTTTTGGGACCCCTGAAGACACCAAAAAATTAGCGTACGATTAAAAAAAAGCAACTGAAAAAGTGGCCCGGTTCACGTGGAAGGTCTCATATAGGCACACAAATAAGCCTCATTCATGCTAACTCTTGAAATCGAGTAGGTTTAGTTATGATCGAGAGAGTTATGCCACAGAAGCTATGGGGCACATAAACGTGGCAGCGCAGCAACACGACTTGGCAACTTTTTATCCCTAACGGGAGCACTTCTTCCTTCTCTTACAAACGATTTAGTATCTTCCGTCCCTTTCTCATTACTCGGCAACAGATTCCCCTATACTCCGGCATAGGCAATGCTCCGTCCATTCCTATATGGTCTAAGGAAAATCCACACAAAAATTCAGACCAAGATTCATCCCATTCAAACCATTCCCATAAAATCACATAGAAGGGAAAATCCACACAAAAGTTGTATCGAGTGGCGTAAGTACGAGAGTCATGACGTAGTCAGCGCCAGTATCGCAGACAGAAACTGTCTGCTGCACTAGCAGACGCGTGTTGTCATTTCATGTTTTTAAATCCAAATAAAAGAAATAAAAGAAAGTACGAGCAATGCTTAATGGGAATAAAAACTAGTGAATACCCACTAAAAGCCCCTCGAGCGCGAAAACCTTACGCCAAGTACAATAATGTGATAGTCACCAATAAAAATGTTTCGATAGGTTAATCTTAAATCCTACGATCTTGAGCTTTTGAGGTTATGCGAATCGACTGACGTGTAAAATTCATGGTGATAAATAAAATAACAATCGTGAACAATCTTACGATTTAGGTTTACCTTACATGACACAAGACTGTCAGATGACTAACTGACTATTACCTCTAAATTTTGTTCGCCGTGGCTATTCGCAGGGTAGAGTGACTCTAATAGAGTCACGCAAGAGTGAATTTTGAACTGCTTTTTTTGGATTGCTGAACCACCGGGTGGGTGGCTCGCATGGGTCAAGCCGCTTCGCGTCGTGACCCACGCTCACGATCAAGGAAAATCATCAATCTCGCCCCCATACCACCTAGTGGGCGGATTCTCGGACGGAATTCATACATTTGATAAAAATAAATTAATAATTCGGTCAATTCGACTCTCCGAAAACTTTTGCGTGACTCTTACGTGACTGTATTAGAGTCACTCTACCCTGAGAATAGCCACAACGAACTTTGTTCACTTATACATTGTAGATTTGGCCTATTTTCATTTATGAATGCAATTATCGAAGGAAACTTTTTTTTTTTAGGGATTCTAATTATTTAGCACTTTACCGCCTGAGGAAGTCTGACAATAGAAAATCAACAGAAAATGTTGAAGTTTGCAAAATATCAGAATAGCATGATTTGATATAAGGACGGCATGGAGCCAGACCAGGAAAGCCGAGTTCAAGCGTTGCATTGCTACGAATTCCACTTTAAGCTATATACTAGGCTCATCTTTAAAGGCTCGTCTGCTCAGACCCAAATTGTGCGTCAACGTTATGCGTTGGATTCCGACGAGTTCTATATTCTATCTCGGTATCCTCTGGTCCAAACGAGACTATAAGTTGACGTTGTGCGTTGGACTCCGATAGGCTTTATTCTACACTCCACGACAACGTAGTGCTTTGACCTTCGGTCAAGATAATTTTTTAATACATTTTTAACAAACAGCTTAGACTCTCCGCTCGGAACGATCTCAATCAAATTCAGATTAGTGCTATTACGACAAATGGTTAGAATGAAAATACTTATTCAATATTAAAGAAATGATCGATAGACTTCCTCTTTCTCAGATGATAGAGATTTGTATTTAATCATGAAAATTATAAAAACCATTTATTTCTCATTTATATTTATTTATTCATTGCACAACCTTTTTTATGGATTCTTTAATTTTGTAGCGGGTCGCTGTATGAGAAGAGAGGATGATGAGAGAAAACGCTGAAGTTGCAAAATAACGAGACAGTGTGATTTGATACAAGAAACGGATAGAGTCAGACGAATAGAGCAGAATGCGAGTGTTTGACTTCAAAAACTTCCATTTTATGCTCTACGCTAGTCTCGCATCAATAGGCTCAATCGACTCAATTCTATATATTTCGATACTTTCTGTTCAGACCTCAATTTAAAGTTGACGTTATGAGTACGGGACGAGTACATGTTCTTTCTGCAGAGGACCTAGCTGCATTAAAAAAAAAAAAACTACCTGAGAATTGCAATACATACATCTCATATTTATATATATTTAATCATGAGCAGCAACTATAACCCTGCGTGCAAGTGACTCCGCCATTGCCAGTCCCATGCCTAGATGAGACAGGAGGAGGGTTGCGCGCAGGGTTACACGTTCAGGCATATAGAATTATACCGGATTTTAACGAAACAATTCGTGGAACTTAATAAAAGAACACATGTTGCGTCTGTCCACAAAAATTCAAGGCTCACAGAAAAGTATGAGCATACGTGTATATTATAACATTATTTTCATTCATTTAAAATTATACTACTACATTTAATATTGCTGATTTTTTAGGAATTCGGACGATACAAAAGGCATCACGGTGTACATGCATTGAGATGTTCATAGGAACAATTGACAGAATGCTGACAACTGAGCAAGCCTCGCGAGCGAGGATACAGGAAATCCCAATCGAGCGAGCGTAGCGAGCGAGCACAATTATTAGATAGTCGAGCAAAATTGTACAAAAAGTGGTGATATCAACCCCAAAAAGCACCCCTGGTGCAAAAACCTTTCGCGAAGTACATTAATGTGGTCACAACCCCCCAAAAAATCCACCAACCAAAATTCCTCCTTAAGGTGAAGTGAAACGTTTCAAGGCCACGGCCGGGTGCCTTGCACCGCGGTAAAACAGAACTACCGAACGTTTGGTACCTCTGTCCACCGCTAGATTATTTGCAAATATACTGGCTGCAATTTCGATACAGGCTGTGATCTCGACTAAATGTAGATAAGGGTTGTGATCTCAACTGAATATCGGTTTTTTAGTTATGAGCAACGGAGAATCGTCAATTCTCAGCCATTTCTCCACCAAATGACACGAGATTAGGCTCAAAGTGTGTAGTTTTTCATTGCGGAGTGGTTAATTATCGGGAAAAATGCGACTATCTACGGCAGCAGTAAATAATCTCGCGATTTATGTGGTCGGTACGTCAATCTGTGAAAATTTTTGTCAAATTTTGGAAAAGTGAAATAATCAGCCACTTTCTGCCACAATTATGTGTAATCCCTCCAAGTTTCATCGCGATTGATTCAGTAGTTCCGGAGAATTCACGATTCCCGTTTTCGAAGTTCTGACAAACGTTTCACTTCACCTTAAGGTGAAGTGAAACGTTTCAAGGCCACGGCCGGGTGCCTTGCACCGCGGTAAAACAGAACTACCGAACGTTTGGTACCTCTGTCCACCGCTAGATTATTTGCAAATATACTGGCTGCAATTTCGATACAGGCTGTGATCTCGACTAAATGTAGATAAGGGTTGTGATCTCAACTGAATATCGGTTTTTTAGTTATGAGCAACGGAGAATCATCAATTCTCAGCCATTTCTCCATCAAATGACACGAGATTAGGCTCAAAGTGTGTGGTTTTTCATTGCGGAGTGGTTAATTATCGGAAAAATGCAACTATCTACGGCAACAGTGAATAATCTCGCGATTTATGTGGTCGGTACGTCGATCTGTGAAAATTTTTGTCAAATTTTGGAAAAGTGAAATAATCAGCCACTTTCTGCCACAATTATGTGTAATCCCTCCAAGTTTCATCGCGATTGATTCAGTATTTCCGGAGAATTCACGATTCCCGTTTTCGAAGTTCTGACAAACGTTTCACTTCACCTTAACAAAATTGGTACTATCAAAATGTGTACTTACAAAAGGATTGAAATCAGATACAATTGCCAAGTACATGTCTTCTGTATAACAAAAGTTTACAACAGAAGAATAGAAAACTGAATAGTCTTGTATCGTTCACTCGATCGGCTCTTGATAATTGCAGGGAAAAAAATCAGTAAAAAAAAATTTTAGGAAGTGGTACTTGGCGGGCCATGCTATCAATATGTATCGAACAAATGATACATAGACCGAAGTGAAAACTCTTTTACTCACTCATAAATGGCCCCCAAGTACCACATACTAAATTTTTTTTTTTACTGATTTTTTCCCCCTGTAATTATCAAGAGCCGATCGAGTGAGCGAGCGTAGCGAGTGAACGATACAAGACTATTCAGTTTTCTATTCTTCTGTTGTAAACTTTTGTTATACAGAAGACATGTGCTTGGCAATTGTATCTGATTTCAATCCTTTTGTAAGTAGACATTTTGATAGTACCAATTTTGTTGAGGAATTTTGGTTGGTGGATTTTTTGGGGGGTTGTGACCACATTAATGTACTTGGCGAAAGGTTTTTGCACCAGGGGTGCTTTTTGGGGTTTTTTATCACCCCAGAGATCCCACAGTTTCAGAAAATGTTTTACACGATGTTCTAGGATTTTCTCACGCAGAGCTATCGAACTTCGAACCCAGGTGCCCCGACTCTACGACCCGATAGTAGGCGCATACTCATTTTTCGGTATCAGCGCCGCGTGGCGCTGACGGAACCGGTAACTTTAAAGATGATGAATGACACGTGTGCCTTTACCAACTATTAACTCGCGTATTCTCAAGACATTTATGCCTAGGAATTTGAGGATTATTCAACGGTATATCTTGAAAAAAGCAAATAGTAGTTTATGTATAGCATAGTCTGTCAACCTAGTGTTTTTAGACGAGAATGATGTGTTGAGCTTGCGAGTCGTCGACTCTGCTTCGGCTCGTAAGCTCAACACGACTCGATTCAAAAAAGATTTGCGGGCTCGCCCTATACAGTGAGCCATCATAAGTGAGCCATCATCAAGCGCTACCTGGGTACCCCGCTATGTAATTAGGGCACGTATACGGTGGAAGCACCGTTTTTAGCCAGTTTGTTGAAATTGTTTATCTATATCTGGTACTTATAATCGATGGATATTCTCGCATCAATTAGTGAGCAAGTGAAGAATGTAAATGAAAAAAATCGATTTCGTTGAATTGTTACATTTTCAAAATTCTTGAGCGACCTCTACGAAATTTTCAATTTAGCTAAAATTTGGAGAGAGCTCTTTAAATTGGATCAAAGTAACAAAGTTTCATATAAGCTCGAAAAAATATTGCCACCCTAGTATATAGTCAAAGACTGGTAGCGACTCTCAGTTCGCCGAAGATGTGAGAGCGTTTTTGGTATTACAGAATTGAACTGGTCATCAGACGTGAAGTTGAACTATGTCGTACGCATAATAATTTACTGCAATATGGAGCTTACTGAGATTTCTTATGATCCTTATCTCTGCGCATGGGATAAAAAATGAGGACAACAGAAAAAGTTTGACGCATGCAGACACAACTTTCAGGATAGTGAAATACGTTTCAAAATAATTATTACTTTAGGCATGATTAAATTCAACTTACCTGCGGGAGATTAAATTGTAAATCTTTACGAACAGTGTCTACTCTTCGGAAACATATTCACTGTAATCATCGTTTTGCACATTTCCGTAGGAAAATCAAAAATTCCCTGCATCGCAGTGACAACAGTCCCGGATCAAGTAAAGGACTGCCTATCGGGGATATGCCACTATGGTATATATGAGGTATTCCACATCAACGCGATCGATGATTTTTCCTCACTATTTTTGATTTGACTCTTGATTTTCTATACGATTTTCCTAATTGTCAATAGCGCTTCTGAATTTTTTCAGGTATTTATAAAAACCGTAATTTTTTTATAAATCCTCAAAGTGAGAAGAGAGTTACATTTTTTGAAATGTCGAAACATTCTCAAAAATTCTTCGATCAAAGACAATCATTTTAAGCCAAATCTGAACGTGGGATTCTTTTTTTTTCATATTTATTTGGCTGAGTTTGCTGAATTTTGTCTTTTCTTTAGTATTCATTCTTATGGTGGTGGCTAGGTGGTCTCGGGTGTAAGTCCCCGGATAGGCGTCCGTAGATCCTGGGTTCGATTCCCGGATCGTCCGTTAATTTTTCTCATCAAAAGAGTTATTTACAAATTAAATAATCAGGGATAGATAAGTTAAGTAATTAATTAAAAAACAATATTTAATTAATTACTTAATAAATAATAATACGCACATTAAAAGGCCGCTATATACAATAAACTCACACAGCCTGCTCGTGACACATCCGTCATACAGGTGCTATAGTGTATGTGACTTTGCCTTGCGTACTACTCAGTGCTACATACCCAAGAATCATAACATTATTCATTCTTATGCACCAAGCGGATGATATATGATCGCTTACAATGATGTGTATAATCCGCTTGATGAATGAGAATGAATAATTAACAACAAAAATACAAAATTGAGTAAATTTGGGATTTTTCTTTCCTAGTAAGGGTCAACGCGCACTATGCCGAAGCGATGCGAAACGAAGTTTCATTAACATACTTTCTTAGGAGTGTGCGTGCATACTTCCATAAAAAAACATAAGAAAAGCATGTTAATGAAACTTCGTTTCGCATCGCTTCGGCACAGTACGCGTTGACCATGAGTCAAATAAATATAAAAAAAATATTACCACTTCCGGATTCGGCTTAAAATTATTGTCTTTGATGGAAACATTGTCGAGAATTTGTTCAAAATTTCCAAGAATTTCGTTCTGTTTTGAATGAGGATTCAAATAAAAAAAATAACAGTTCAAGAGAAAAATCTGAAATAATTCAGAAGTGCTATTCAGAGTTTGGAAAATCGTATAAATAATAGAGAGTCGAATCAAAAATGGTGAGGGAAAATTATCGGTCAAATTGGCGTGGAATGCCCCATATATATGGGGCATTCCATGTCAACTCGACCAACGTTTGCTCACATTTCATTTTTCGTTTTATATTAATTCAGGTGATAATAGCACTTGAAAACCGCTCACTTTTGCCCGGTTGCATAAACGTGGGTTACCCGAAGGTTTAAATAACCCGTAGGTTACCCCGCAGATACTACCCGTTAGACAGTTTTTTCATCTGACAGCTGTCATGAATCGCTGTTAACTTCCAACAATCCATGAAGGTTGAACGGGTAGTATCTGCGGAGTAACCTACGGGTTGTTTAAACTTTTGGGTAACCCACGTTTATGTGACCGGGCATTTGTGATTTATTCTAATTTTCAACGAATACTTCATGATTTACGATATAGCCTAGAACTTTTTGAATTTCGACCACTTTGTAAAATCAGAACAAAGTGGCAAAAATTCGGTGTCAAATTTTGAATTGGTCCGATGATGTGCCAAAATCTCCTTCTTAGGGTTTTCATATGCATGTATTTGTGATTCAACCAAAGCGTGTGGGATTTTTTTTTTTTTTGCTTGATCTAGAGCTGTTCGTAAATGTTTCGCATTCTCTTTGGAAACTCAAAAATAGAAGAAAAAAAATTCCCGATAGGAAACTGAAAAAACTCTGTGAGCAATTTTACGACTACGTCACATGCACACACACACACATACTTGAAGATGTCAGCTGCTCTACATATAAATATTAAATTTCTGTCGAAACAAAGAGACTGTGAATTAGGTACACGCAGATTCATGGTTCTGGTAAACGATCCACGGTATAGCGGTAACTGTAGTTAATTATTTTTTATAAATTGCTACAATCATTGTCACGTTCAATAAATCAGTCAATATGAGCACCAGGCACTGCCAGTTCGTCAGCGAATCATAATGATCTACGGCTATCCAATACGATGGTCGGAGGTATTCAACCATCCCTAACGTTACGTTGGCAGAATTGTGCTTTTCGTGTAAATCGTGGACATAAATTCGCGAAGGGCTAATGTCCACACGATTAGTATCTCAGTTTTGCAGTGCAGTATAGGTATGTACCGGGAATGGTTTTATAGTGAAAATATTGAACTTACCTGCAATTTCCGTACAGATTTGGGTCATTCTGGAATCTAGATCATTCCAAACAACAGCGTACTGTTATCTTGACGTTCATTTTAAAAATATAGAAATAATTCACATTTGCGAAGATTCATCAAAAATGTACTATCCTTTCCAAAATTATATGAACTTGAGACACCTCGATGCAAAAGCGGCATTGCATGAGACTCCACAATAAGAAAAGAGTTCCTTCATAGTTAACAAATCTATATTCTAATATGGCGACATAAGTGTTTGGTTATTGTGACCAAATTTAAGTCGAGCCAAGTAAGATTCAGTTGGACCAAATGAAGCTCGATAAACTTCAGTAATAGTTACGAACCTTGTTGGACTTAACTCAAATTTATTAACAATGACAAATTTTTATTTTTTATTTTTCTGACCTCATTGTAGATATATGAAGCGGGTTGAAACGTTAAAATCAAGAAGTTGTGTTATTGACGTTCGACACCAAAAAAGTAGTACATACCTATTATTTAATAACAATAACTCAACATTTATCTTGCCATACTAGAATATAGATTTATTAACTATAAATCATCTCTTTTCTCTGAAGAAAAAAAGATTTATTTAATTTTGACCTATTAAAAGATTTTTTTGGACTGATAAATAAATTTGTTCAGCCGAACAGATTTTTCTGGTAGGTGAAAATGTAACCCATGAATGAAATACAAATATTGGAAGTAAATACAGTTATTCGTTGTTGAGAATATCATTCGGGCCTAGGGCGGTAGACACTCAGGGGCGGCCACTGATAGCCCATTTTCTATTTCTCAGACCGAGCGCTAGCACGGATGTTTGAAATAACGTGGATCTATTTTATTTTTATTTTTTCTCTTGTACTTCTATAACAACCTGAATGTCATTTGGTGGCTATGTGTATAGTCCGGTATGGAAAACTTCAGAATCAATACATTTCGCATTATAATCGACAATTCGCGGGATGAACTTAATGAAAGAGTCATCTCTTATATTTCGCTTCGCGATAAATTTGGCTTTATACCGAAGTCACCAACAATGACCGTAGAAGGATCACAGAGCGTTTGCAAAATCTTCGATCATGTTATGCGTGTGACCTAAATCAGACATTAGACATTGAATTTCAACACCTCAGTTAAGTTCTGTCGGAATTAAAAACATTGCTATTATAGATCTGTGCTATAGGTTGTACAAGAACGACCTTTCGACCGTGTATCCAGGCGTGAATATTGCACTGGGAATTTTTTATGTATTCCCGAATCCGCCATCAAATTGTTCTGGTGACCGCTTCTGCTAAACGTCTCACCCTCGCTCGAAATCGCCATCCCCCCTAATTGCACAGTGTATTTTACTTCACTCAGTGTGATAATGGACGTTTTAACCACGCTTCGCGTGGGTATAACCCCTATTTTCACCACGCCTGCATGGAAAATACGACTTTCAGCCCCTCGCGTGAGCGGAAAGTCGTACTTTCCGATGCCAGGGGGTAGTGAAAAATAGTATACGTCACTTACTAATAATATGCCATCCCAAAATGCGTATTTGCCACCCTCGCCTTAGGCTCCGGTGGCAGTCTCACACGCAGTTTGGAATAGCCTACTTTTCCTCCCGATATGCGTAATATACCCTGCCTCCCGCTCCAGTGAGAGAAAACGAACAGCGGGAGGAAATGTATATTTCCTCCCGTGCGGTACTCGCGTTCGAAACGCTTATGCGTTTATTTTCAAACGCTTAATGTGAATATCTTACGGATAATTTTTTATCATAAAGATATGGGGGCATGGGCGGCTCCTTGTAATGGGCCTAGGGGCGCCAGTAGAGAGGGTGCAGTATACCGTTTATGACCCTCCCCTCCCCTTTTTTTTTCCCCTTTTTTTTTACTTTTTTTTCCCCTTTTTTTTTACTTTTTTTTTCCCCTTTTTTTCCTTTTCTTTTCCTTTTTTCCCCCTTTTCTTTTCCTTTTCTTTTCCTCTTTTTTCCTTTTTTTCTTTTTTTTTTCTTTTTTTTTTCTTTTTTTTTCAATCCTAACCTGAGTTAATTTCAACTATCCTAACCTAAGAGAATTTCATCGATCCTAATTTAAGAAAACTTATGTATACTTATCGAATGGAAATAAATATATATGGTGAATGTAGGGAAAGGATAGGGTTGGTAAAAAACGCACAGGTGAATATTGTTATAATGGTTGTTTATTCATATCATTTAATATTTATAAAGGTAAAGATCCAAACTTATGTTTACTAAAAAAAGGTTCAAGCTTATAACTAAGATTTATTTAACAGTATTGCGTATAAAAATTACAACTAATTATGTTAAGGCTTATTCTAGAGAAAGAACAGTCGTTTCTTATGCTAAATGCTCAACGTGGGTATACACTATATGTTGAATCCATGGAGCCCTTAATTTCCTCGGATATGTCAAGAGCGAACAGAGCCTTTAGTTCAAGCAAAACAATTTTATACATATACGTACTAAGATTCGGTTTCAAATTCGACTGTACCCCATCCAGCCGTTCGTTAATATCTTTTAAGACAAGATCTGTGAAACGATAAAGAGGTGTATCCGTAAAGCCAAACGCGTTTGCCAGTGTAGAGAGTTCCCTTACCATTTCGTCTTTAAGTTCGTTCACAGGAACTGCATGTTCTCTTAGACGACATAAATGATTACAGACGCACCCCGATATGGCATTTAGTCCATCGAACGATGTTTTCTGCAGCACGATGGACGGCGAGTCCAACCTCCGTTTCTTAAGACTGGTAGAATTGTAAGTAGATGACTCATCGTCTGTGTCTCGATCTTCTTCCTTTTTCCACTGCTCAGCTGGTTCTGTTAGCTTGATGGCTCTCAAACCGTGAGCCAGGATGAAGGAAACGGTATAACCGTTCACATCTATGGTCGTAGTATCGGTAGAATCGGCTGGAGTATAGGCTGCGGTCGTTGGTTTAGCGAAGTAATCGTTGATTTTGCTCAACTTTGTTAAAAAGTTCCAAAAAACATCAGTTTTCATCGCGATGATACTTCCACCTTGACCACTGAGCTGCACAATAGGCTCGAAACGTTCACCGACTAAAGAATATCCAACCGAGACTGCCGTTGAAAACGAAGGGTTTATTCCATATGTGGCTGATAGTAGCATCCGCCTGGTTGGTCGCAGAGGGTCAATTATGAGTGGTTTATCAACCGAATGAGGTTTTTGTAATGCACGCACAGATTGAGAGTTAAACATGATGAAATTATGATTCAGACACTGAAAAATATTGATGCAGAGTAACTGTTTTTCACTGTTGCAAGCACGGGCTATTCGTAACTACTGGCGTAGATGCTTACAGACCCCTTAATATTTCAAGAAAAACCCCCCACTACTGGGTGAGGTTTTATTATTCCTCAGAGGGTAGGGATAAGTTTTTCAGCTAGGCTGAGGGATTTCACGGTTGTAGCAGTGGACGCGGTACTTACATATAAAATCAGCGTGGCTCTGGGATACCATGGGTGCCGACACCTGGCATTATACCCAGGCAGTATGCCGTTTATGGCTCTAAGGGTTTGCAGGTAGCTGTAGATTTTTGCCTAAAAGTTTGAAGGAAAAGTTTGCAAGGCTTCAATCTGCACGGATAGGTTCAAGTAATTACTTTTGGGTTATATTGCCGTCTGTTGTAAAACCGATCCTAGAAAAAATAAAGAACCCCCCGTCTCTTTGGAAACTATTTGTCAGGGCAGGCCTACCAGTTTCAACCTGTCTAATAGTACGACGCGACAATGGTCCGGTAATAATTACTTTTCTTAGCAACCGAACAATATGAATGTATTATACGGTGTACGCCTTTCAAACAGATAATCGGCCATTTACGGTGGCATTGTTCAAGTAACGTTGGAGAATAAACACTGTATTATATACCCGCAAAATTCGTCGAAAGATGGCAATTATACTCTGCTGGTTAAACATTTAAAGATTTGTTTGTCAGGGGGTAGCTTAAGACAGTGAAAGGAAATAGATAGGTGTACGATGCAGCTGCCTTTGTAATCAGCCTGCCCCAAAAATGTAATTAACTGATTTCTATTTTCAAGTTCACGCTTCGACTACCCGCAAAGGTGCAAGTGTACGTTCTTTTGTCTCGCGTACCATGGTGCGGTAGGGGATTAACGATGACCGCTATGCCGGTTCAGACTTGCGGGCGTAAGGGACGCAATGGTAAATACCGATTTTGTATGTTCAAGTTCACGCTCCGGCTACCCTTGCGAAGGTAGTACATTCTTTTGTCCAGTGTGCAGAGGTGCGGTTGGGGGATTAGAGGCGCACTGCATGCAGGTACAGACTTGCGGGCGCAAGGGCCGGTCGGGTGAAAAGCAATATGAAGGTGACGACAGTCAGCTCGAAGTATAGTGACAGTGTTTCAGGTAGGCAAAAATGGTCAAGGATTGGCGGGTGGTAGTAATATCAACGATTGGTTCATTTACACTGAGTGGGGATGAGCAGGGTACCAAGCATAACATATATAGACTCGCCAAAAACGTGTCATTTTATCAGTTTGAAAAACTATTCAGTAGGGGAGACTCTGCTGGTTGTGATCTTCTGATTTCGAATGGTTTAACAATTACTGTTGTGTTTGTTTTTTCATTCGTGAAAGGCATTGTAACCAAGCGAACAAGTTTGAGCTTCGAGAAAATTCTGGACAAGTCCTTATTTTTCTTTTGTTTGAATTTATTTTGGCGGATATTTTTTTACGATGAATCGTGTTGAGGATAAACGTATCATATCAACCGTGAAAGGTATAATCCTGATGGTGATACGGTACCTCGAAACTACAAGACCGGAGGTTGTTACGAAGCGTATGCGTGAGTGGTACCATCGAGTCAAGGACATGAATACCGAGCAGGAGGTGACGACGGTTCTACGTAATATTATCGGTACCCTTGAGTTGTGGATAGTCATGCAAATCGTGACGTGTTCTACCTTAGTGGGCAGACCTTTTTGGATGAGACAAATGTTGAAAATCTTGAAAACTGCCCTTATACCGTCGGATCTTCGAATAGTGGCAAATACCATCAAGCGGCGAGGACAGGCTCTGAAGACGGCAGCATGTCAGCGAACAAGTCACAATACCACGGTTATAGCACGAGAAGAAGCGGAGGCTATAGAAGCTGTCGAGGCTTATGAATTAGCGGTTGAAAGTGCGATGGCATTTACACAGGATGATCCTGCTGTAGATACGGACGGTGCACCGGCTATAGAGGAGACTATGGAGCGGCTATCACAAGTCTCGATGAAGGATGCGGAGGATGCGAACGAGACGGACATGATCGCTAAAACGACGGATGAAATTTGTCGATATGCGCCGAATTTATCGAACGAAAATACGCGGTATACACCTGTGAGCGGTAAGTGTTGTTAGAAAATATGCCACGAGTACACTCCTACACGAAAAATGCTGAATCTTATTCTCTGTCGTTCAAATTTATGTAATTTTTTTCATAGTTTTGAATAATTTTACAGATGTTGTACCGAGAACGGAACCAGCGACAGGTCTGTTCAACGTTAACGCTGGAGCTTCTACCTCAACGTCAGGAATTCCAGTCAGAATATACGCGGTCAACGAAGGGGCTAGCACTTCAGGAATACAGCAGGGTGGAGCAGCTCGTCGTGCAGGAAAGCGTAATGCCCCATCGGACGATGTACCTGAACAGGAGGATCGACCGGAGGTTGTCAGGCGGGTTAGTGTACCGATTCAGGATGTAGGGTTAGATCCAGAAGTAGAAGACGTAGAAGGCAATAGATCAGGACGATTTAGAATCACACAGCGTGTGAATAAAAGATATCCGCGTTTCGGGTTAGCTGGAAATCAGGTCACGGTAAAAATCATAATTCCGCCAGAGACGGAAAACTCACTACGTTGGTTAGAGGACGCATTTAGGGAACTTCATAGTTATTTCAGATCATTGTGCGGTCAGGGGGATCTAATGGGTATAACATTTGTTACGGATGGTTTCACGAGGGGTGCAGCGGGTTTAAACTTTCGACCGGCACGCGATTTTCAATTCGAGGATTTATGGGGTCTCGTGTTTAGAATCACGCAGAGTGCGCGTGAGTTTTCGATAGATCAGCCTTTTACTATCAATATATTTACGGTCAATTTACCTGTCGGGAGGGGTAAACGCTTACGGCTGGACGGGGAGGGAATATTAAATAAGCGGTCGATCTTAAAAATTAAAAACGATGATAATTTATGTTTACCACGGGCGTTGTTCGTAGCTGGGGTATACGCGCGTAAGGGTGCGTATCCTGATTTTAAAAATATGTGGAACAGGGCTAGGGACAACGAAAAATATCAAAAAGAGAGGGCTGAGGAATTAGTTAGAAAGGCACACGTCACGATACCCGAGCAGGGGTGCGGGTATAACGAGCTCCTGCAGTTTCAGCAGTATTTGGCACGATACGACACTGTCATAACTGTTTACTTTTGGCGTACACTTGGAAAGGGCGGAGAACCTTTTTTTAATGGCGAAGATATTGTGGTAGGCTTGGGACGGACTGCAACCTATAGAGTCAACATTATTTACAGCGAACGAAACAGACATTATGACGTAATTTTAAATATCAGTGCAGCAGCCGCCTCTAATTTTTTTTGCATACCGTGTAATGTAGGCTATTCTCGTGGTATGGAGCACAGGTGCTCTAATATATGTCCTCGTTGTTTGACGACGCCCGCTTGCGATACGAGGGCTGATCGAAGGGAATGTATCTCGTGTAGACGTGAGTTTTACGGCATTGAATGTCTTAATAACCACGCAAAGCCCGGTTCGTTTAGCGGAAAGCGGTCAATCTGCAGTACCCTGCGGATTTGCCAAACCTGTGATATCTATATGGATAAATCCAAGGGGAAACATGTCTGCTGGGAAACATACTGCAAGACCTGTCGTTCAAATCAAAAGATAGAGCATAGCTGCTATATGAGACCTGTGAAACATACCGTAGGAGAACCTGCGAATTATATATTCATTTTTTATGATTTCGAGACACAACAGGACCAGACACTAGACGGAGACGATGCAGTGAACGTACACGTGCCAAATCTGTGCGTCGCGCAGCGGGTCTGCACGCGTTGTATAGATGAGGATTTTAGTGAGGGTTGCGCAGGGTGCGGTGCTCAACGAGAATTTGTTTTTAGTAGGGACCCAGTGAAGGAGCTCATCGAGCTCGTTGATAGGAAAGTTGACGGATATAGAAAGATTATATGCATAGCACATAACGCCAAGGGTTTTGACGCGCAGTTTATTCTGAAGTATCTGGTGGAGAACGGAGGCGAACCGCCGCGGGTTATACTCAACGGGAGTAAAATAATACTTTTGGAGACAAACAACACCCGTTTCTTAGACTCACTGGCGTACATGCCAATGGCTTTGTCGGCATTGCCAAAGGCATTCGGTTTACCTGAGGCCACCCAAAAAGGATTATTCCCACACTTGTTTAATACCCCGGCTAATCAGGGGTATGAGGGTCCCTTACCTGCGGTCGAGTTTTACTCGCCAGATACTATGACGAGAGAGGCTAGGGAAAACTTTTTTAAATGGTATAATAGGTCAGTTAGAGAGAATTATATTTTCAACTTTGATGTAGAATTGCTAAGGTACTGTCAGTCAGACGTGACAATTCTACGACTCGCCTGTCTAGCTTTCCGGAAGATTTTTCAACGTACAGGAAAGGTTTGTCCGTTTACGGAGAGTACGACTATTGCGTCGGCTTGCTCGATGGTTTTTCGAAAGAACTTTTTACGTGACAATCAAATCGGGATTATTCCTCCTGCCGGGTACAGGCTAGGCGATAAACAATCACGTAAAGCCATCGAGTGGTTGGTATGGCGGGAGCATGAGCTCGGTATTGAGATCGAACACGCTGGTAGAGGAAGAGAGAGACTGGTACAGGGACGCCGAGTTGATGGCTACTACGCGGAGCCTGATGGCGTAGAGCATGTGCTGGAGTTCCATGGCTGTTACTGGCACGGCTGTCCCCGTTGTTTCCGCGTCAACAGGGATAAGCGACCACCGGTTGGCGAAATCATGGATCGACGGCTCGAACAGACTATAGCCAAGACAAGACGCCTGCGGAGCCAAGGGATGATCGTCGAGGAGATATGGGAGTGTGAGTTTAATAGGATGGTTGAAACAGATGCAGTGCTGCGTGCATATATCGAGGATAACGCGCTTATTCCGATGTTAGGTATAACTAAATTGAATCCTCGTGATGCCTTTTTCGGAGGTAGGACCGGTAATACGTCGCGGCTCTACGAAGTAGATGGCGAGGGCAGTGAGCAAATACACTACGTTGATGTTTGCTCGCTGTATCCGTACGTCAATGCGACTGGTGAATACCCGCGTGGTCACCCAAAGGTATATGTAGGGCGAGAATGTGAGTCGTTAATAGGGAAGCAGGGTGTAGATCTTACCAGAGTCGAGGGATTGGTTCAATGTGTCGTGCTGCCACCTCGTAGACTTTATCATCCCGTGCTGCCGTTCCGCATGCATAATAAGCTAATGTTTCCGCTTTGTTACACGTGTTGTCGCGAATTATTACAATCTCCATGCCCGCATCATGAAGAACACAAACGATATTTATCCGGCACTTGGGTTTCGATTGAATTGAAAGAGGCTGTAAAAAAAGGGTACAAAGTCATATCGGTATCGGAAATCTGGCAGTACGAGGTCACCAAGTTTAATCCAGAGACCGGAGAGGGTGGGCACTTCACGGATTATATACGTACTTTTCTCAAACTTAAACAGGAGGCCAGCGGCTGGCCCGTTGGTTGCGACACCGAGGATGCGCGATCAGACTATATCCGGCAGTATAAACTAGTAGAGGGAGTAGAGCTAGACCGTGAGAAAATCGAAAAAAATCCAGGACTTCGCTCTGTGGCGAAGTTATGCCTCAACTCATTCTGGGGTAAGTTTGGTCAACGGGACAACATGTCAAAGACGACCGTCATTGATACGCGGGAGGGACTGTTGGCTCTGCTAACAAATCCAGCGATTTCACTGGAGGATCTAGTCCCCGTCAACGACGACGTGTTGTACGCCCGCTGGTCCTATATAGATCAGAGTATTGAGCCATCCGTCCTCGCGAATGTAGTCATAGCGGCATATACAACGGCACAGGCGAGGCTGACATTATATTCTTATTTGGAAAAGCTAGATCGTCGTGTATTGTATTATGATACAGATTCTATTATTTATGTTCGTTCGGGTAGGGTTGGAGAATACGAACCGCCGGTCGGTAATTTTTTGGGTAATATGACCAACGAGCTTGAGCAGTATGGTAGGGGTAGCTACATACGGGCGTTTGTATCCGGTGGCGCGAAATTCTACGCTTTCATAGTGGTGTGTCCAGACGGAAGGGAGGTAGAAGTCTGCAAGGTTAAAGGAATTAGCTTGAACTATTCAACTCGCTTGAAAATAAATTTTAAATCTGTCAAGGAAATGGTAGAGGAGGATGCAGCGCCGATTCGAGTAGACTTTCGAGGAATAGGACGAACTGTAACACATGATGTAGTGACCAGGAACCAGACGAAGACCTGTCGGCCTGTTTTTGTAAAGAGGCGATGCTGTAGAGATAGTTGGGATACCCTTCCCTACGGTCACACCGGTGAATAGTCGAAGTAGGTCGTGTCGTGTTCGTAGGTCTAAACTCCGCTATAGGTCATGACGAACAGATTCACTGTTTCAACCATCCTGTTGAGCTCTTTGCATTTCCGTACTTTTCGCTATCGTTCGTCTTATTTATAATATTAATCTTGCCTATCTTTTTTAGCTTATTTACAGGTGATATTTATAATATTAATCTTGCCTATCTTTTTTAATTCCTTTGCAGGTGATATTTACATTATTTACTCTGTCCATAATACTCTTATATTATTTAAGTAACTCAATTGTAATATATGTAACATCGATAATAATATTCATCTTGTTCGTAATATTCGTATATCCTTTATAGTATTTGTGTCATAACCTTGTTATTAGAAGTGTAAAATAACAGAAACTGTGTAAATATCAGCTTTAAATATAAGCCAATGCATACCTACTTTGTCACGGTCTATCGCTGTAATAAATAAAACTGTTCCCTAGTAAGCCCATACCTAACCATTGTAGAAATAAGTACAAGATATTCTATGTAAGATTAATGACCGTATAACGACGCGGTCAGTTTTTCTTTAAATATACCTGTGGGAAAACTTCTGTTTATATTGCTACCTACCCAACGAAATAAACGTCTGAATCCGAACCCCAAACAGTTCATATTAATAACTCCCCGCCCACCAGTCAATCATAATCGGTATACGTGCTAGTTCAGCCTTTGATATATATATGTAGTACAAACAAATTTTTCAGATGATATATCTACTCTGAGAAAAAGCGTGCAACGCATGAGAGATGGCGCGGGGCACGCACTCAGACTCCTTCGGAAAATATTGTAGCATAGTTAGTCGCAGGTTGAGTTAAACTTCATTCATAGTTTCTAAATCACTCGTCGTGTACAGTCGGAAATAGTGGCAGCCATCCATAAGAAAAATGGACACACGTTGGCGACACCCTTTTTCAGCGATAATTGCCGGACCGTCCGGTTGCGGTAAATCAATCTTCGTCAAGACCTTTCTGCGAAATATCGACGATTTGTGCGATACACGATTTTCACGCGTCCTATGGTACTATGCTGAGCAAAATTCGCTCCAGGGATCTCTCAATAAAAAAGGTACAACGGATGCTGATGTTGAGTATCGGGAGGGTTTACCTCAGGAATCCGACTACGATACGGATAGAACACCTAAGCTAATTGTGGTCGATGATTTAATGCGGGAGGCTTCCAACAACGTAATCGTTGACCTGTTCACTAAGGGTTGTCATCATAAGAATCTGAGCGTGTTTTTCATCACACAGAACCTGTTTCATCAGGGTCGTGGTCAGCGGGATATATCGCTCAATTCAAATTATATCGTCTTTTTCAAGAACCCGAGAGATCGTGCACAAATACAGCATTTAGCACGCCAGGTTTATCCTGAGGATCAGCGTTTTTTACAGGAGGCCTATCATGACGCCACTGCGCAACCGCACGGCTATCTATTACTCGACTTGAAACAATCGACGCCTGAAAACTGCCGCTATCGCACCAATATATTTCCATCTGACGAGTACCAACACGTCTATGTTCCGCGAAAAGATATAAAGTCGCGTTCTATTTCCAATTTACCAGTCGTTCGCTTGTAATGCCACGCGTACGGCAGTCTCGTGGTACCTCGGATAGTACCCTAAGTGTAAAAGGTTCAACGATTGCAGCCGCACGTAGACGATTCGGAAACGGAAATACAGCAACGCTACAGGCTCTCTGCAAGTTGAGTTCTAAACAACGTCTGGCACTACTACGTACTGCCGATAATTCTCTTGTGAAAAGTATATGTGAGTGTGCCTTGAACACAGTGCATGGTAACGTCGTATTGACGCAGAAAGAGAAATCTAGACTTGCTAAGCATAAACAACTTCTTCGTAAATTGGCTAGCAGCAAAGGAAGCTTAAAAAGTAAAAAACAGATACTGGTTCAGCGTGGTAGCGGTTTTCTGCCTATGTTACTTGCACCCGTTCTCGGGACTCTGTTTTCACACCTGTTTGGCGGATAGAAATAGAAAAACGATGGAACATGCAAAGAAAATGGTTTTGATACCTTCGGAGAGTGTAGAACGTCTCCAACGCAATGCCGCGTCTTCAGGGATACTTTCCAGTAATAATTACGAGAATACAGACCAAATCGCTAGAAATCCATTCTCTAGACTCGATAGCGAGATGCGAGCCATTCTGGATTCACCTACCGGTGATGACGCAGCGAAATGGAAACTATATCAACAACTGCTACAACGTTTTTTATACTTCGCTGAGGATTCACGAAAACCTTTAAGTCTAGAACTTCACACAAAGTCTGTAGACGATAGTTCCGCAGATATCACGCGTGAAAAAGAAGCAGAGGCGTCATCCGACAAGCAGCAGTTGTTATCGCGAATTGTTTCTACAGTACCAAAGAAATACCGATCAAAGGCAGAACATTTACTTAGACACCTTGCCGATGTTCCGACGCGTTTCTCTTGGGACAGTAATGGAGTGGTGACTATAGACAACAAGGTTGTACCTGGCACAAACATCGTAGATTTGGTGAACGATTCTATGCGCTCTAGAAAAGGTTTTCAACCTGACGGCAGGCACGTGTACGCGCGCTTCCTTCAGAGTATCAACGTTCCGCGGGAATATATTGGGAATCAGAATGTCTGGAAAAATGCGGCAGCATCACCATCGACAGCGGAAAATATAGTGATGTGGAGCGGTGCAAAGCGGCGTCAAGCATCCAACCGTTCTAGAGTCAGCGGGGAAAGCAGTAGTGAACATTCGGCCAAGAACGAAGGAAGTACCGACGGGAGAGAGGACGAGTCCTTCTCTCTACCATCAAAACTACCGCGCGATCGAAAAACGCCCCGTACTTCTCCGAGCAAATCGTCAAAACAAGGCTGGTTGTCATTCGGATATGGAAAATGAAAGAACTAGAACGTCTGTATTTTGACCCCTCACACCCGGCTGGCTATGCAGGGGCAAGAAAGTTGAAAAAAGCCGCTCGAAAAGTGAGCTCTACAGTAATTGAGAACTGGCTAAGTGCACAGGATGCTTACACTTTACACAAACCTATACGGCGTAAATTTCTACGACTTCGGTACAACATTTCGAATATTGACGAACTCTGGGAAGCCGATTTAGTTGAGCTTGGCTCGATAAAGGAATATAACGACGAATTCCGTTACCTATTAGTAGTCATCGATGTTCTGAGTAAATTTGCATGGGTGATCCCACTCCGTAGTAAATCGACTAGTGACGTGGCCGACGGCTTCAAGCAGATTTTAGACTCTACCGAACGACGACCTGCTACCGTGCAGACCGACAAGGGTAAAGAGTTTGTTGGTGGTGCTTTTCAAAAACTCCTTGCCCAGAACGATATTCGTTTTCGAGTGACGCGTAACCCTGATATAAAAGCAGCTGTTGTTGAACGATTCAATCGTACTCTAAAAGACCGCATGTGGAGATATTTTACTCATAAAAACACGCATCGATACATCGATATCCTGGAAGACATCGTTAACTCGTATAATAATACTATACACTCGAGCATCAAAATGGCTCCGTCGGCTGTGACGCTCTACAACGCGGCTGAGGCCCGTGCGAATATTCAACGCATGCATCCACCACACAGGGCACGCAGGCTGAAATTCAATAAGGATGATCTTGTACGCATAAGCAAGACAAAGGGTACCTTCGCTAAAGGGTACGAGGCTAACTGGAGCGAGGAGTTGTTCAAGATCAGACGCGTTTTACCTGGTTTACCGAACGTATATGAGCTGGAGGATCTTTCTGGAGAGGAGATTGACGGCTATTTTTATGAAGCGGAGCTGCAGCGTGTGACGGTGGACATTGAAAATACTGAGTTTCAAATTGATAAAATCATTCGCAGCAAGGGTCAGGGTCGCAGTAAGAAGGTTCTTGTCAGCTGGAAAGGTTACCCTGAAAAATTCAACAGTTGGATTCCGGCCACCAGTCTTCAGAGTCTTGCACCATAATGAAGTCGCAGTTCTACATAACACTACCTAGCAATAGCTCGATGCAGGTTTTCCCCGATAACAGGACCTGCTGCTATATTACACAACTACCACGGACGATCGAGCTCTCTGGCGAGTGGGAAGTCGCTATTGTTGAAATACAGTATCCTCTGACATACATACATAGTACGAAAGAGGTGTTGGCTCGTAAATTAGCTGCAAACAAATATAGTGTAAATACTGTTAGCAATAGGATTACGAGTGGAGATGACATTTCGCAATCCCGCGATAAACCAGAGGTTATCATTGTACCGCTGCAAACCGGTCAAGAGGTCCAAGAGACCCCATCGCTCATGTTCGTCTATTGCGATATCATAGAACCACGTATCGTGGGAGACGTCTATGCTCCCCTTCTGCGTATACTACAGGTTAAACAAAGGGCCGACACCGTAGATGTGGAAGTGAAAACGTTTTCACCGCCGCACTATCTTCCTTTACTTCTTTCGAGCTTCCGGACCATCGAAATATCTATAAGAGACCACCAGGGTAAATCTATACCATTTGACCACGGGACATTGACAGTCACGCTACACTTCAAGAAAATATACTAGTTCATCGCCAATATTAAGGATACCAGGAGGAACGGAATAATACTATGGCTCAGTACATAGAGTATTACGAATCACAAGTAGGTGGGGGAATCGATCGTGTTTACGTCGGTGCACCCAATCAACGGGGCCATGGAATCGGTAGTTTTCTGGGCGGTCTATTTAGACGAGCTATCCCACTGTTGAAAAAAGGAGCCCGTGTACTCGGTAAAGAAGTTTTGCGCAGTGGTATGAATTTCGTGTCAGACCTAGACAATGACGTACCGTGGAGACAGGCGTTTCAAACACGCGCCAGCGAGACACACCAGAACTTGAAGCGGAAGGCCAAGGATGGGCTTGAAAAGGTTATGAGAGGAGAGGGCTATAAACGCAAGTACGGGGGATCGTTGGGCCAGTCTGGACTTGTCCTTGCACCGAGGCTATCGATAGCAGCTACTAAGTCTAAATCGCTTGGAAGTCGTAAAACCCCTACGAAGACAAAGAAAAAGAAAACGACCAAATCCTCTTCGAAGAAAAAGACAACTAGTACTAGGGGATCGTCCAGCAGAGGTAGAAAGAAAAAGTGTTGTAACAAAAGAGCCGTTACGGATATTTTCGGATCCTTGTAAAATCAAAACCTACAGTGAATAATCCTACCATTGCACACTACAAAAATGGCCTACCTTCATGCGCACTCCTGTGAATGCTTGAAATCCGAGCTGGATCTCTTCACTCTACCGCCTACACAGACATCTATCGAGGGTGGCCAATGGGTGCAGTACAAACCTGTGTCTGCACTCACCGATGACTCACCGATTGAATTCGTCGTACCGGGTCAGGGTGATGAGTACTTAGATCTCTCACACACGATGCTCAGGGTATGTGCACGTGCAATAAGAATGAAGTCCGATTCAACCGTTACTGATTCGTCACATGTAGCCCCTGTCAACAATTTCCTGCATACTATCTTTAATCAGGCGGATGTATATTTTAATCAAAAACTGGTTTCTCCGAGTAATAATTCATATGCGTACAGAGCATACATCGAGACTTTGTTAAATTACGGCGACGCAGCTAAAAAATCGCATCTCACTTCGGGCTTATGGTATTCTGATACACCCGGTTATTTTGAGGAAACCACGGGTGTTAACAATACGGGATTTAAAAGTAGAAATAAATATTTCGTTGATAACGGTTCTGTGGATATGCTCGGTCGTTTGCATTGCGATGTCTTCAATCAGGAAAAATTTCTGTTAAATGGAGTGGAGCTCCGATTGAGACTCGTCAGGTCCAGGGACGCCTTTTGCTTGATAGAAACTGGCGACTATCATAAACTGGAGATTACAGACGTGACCTTACTCATACGTCGTGTGAAAATTAGCCCCGGTATTCTGTTAGCACATGCACGAACCCTTGCCAAAACGACTGCGAAATATCCGATGACGCGCGTTGAGGTCAAGACAATGACAATACATAGCGGAGTGCAAGCCGAGACCCTCGATAATGTTTTCCTTGGCCAACTACCGAAACGTTTAATCATCGGATTTGTCGATAACAAAGCCTATAACGGAGATAAAAAACTTAACCCGTTCAATTTCTCGTCTTTCGGACTAAGCCACCTATCCTTATATATCGAAGGCACCCAGATTCCGTCAAAGCCTTTACAGCCAAATTTCACGAACAACTTATTTGTGGATTCCTACAACACTCTGTTCACGGGTACCGGTATACATTTCCTCAACGAGGGGAACTCGATTCCTCGTGAGGATTATGAGGAGGGATACTGTCTCACGGCATTCGATCTTACCCCTGATCTCTCAGCCAGTGATAACGGTCATTGGAACCTCATCAAGCATGGCAGTGTCCGAATCGAAACGCGTTTTGAGCAGGCTCTGACTACGACTATAAATTGTATCGTCTACGCAGAATTCGATAACGTGATTGAGATTGATTCTATGCGTCAGGTCATCACAGATTTTGGTAATTAGAAATGATAACGAACAGATGGCCTGTACAAGACATGCTTCTACTTGTTTAGAGTCAACCTGTAGGTGAATACACCCGACGCTAGGGAAAATACCTGAGGGTCATAAACCATGCTCAGACCCGTTTGAACCGGCAAACGGTTTTCGATACAGGCATAGGTATTCCCCTTCGGTAGTGGGAGGTAGTGACCATCATAAAACAGAAGACCTTAAATACTTCCAAGCATACTCCCAATAGTTTAGTTCTCTACTTCTGCTTGAAACGTTCGCATTCAATCCTGTCGCGTGTATTTCGAAAAACCAAAACCATGCATTACATTATTGATATACAGGGCTGTTACGGTAATAACGGTCAGTTTCTACCAAAAGAAGTTGCTGTCGTGACGTACATGTATGACACCGCGTCTCACTGGCTAATCAAACCACCGCACGTGTTTTCCGAACTCTGTACGAAACAACAGATACAGAATAACGTTCTAACTCGCAAACATCACGGTATAGAATGGTTCGAAGGCAATGTGAGTCTTGAGGATTTGAAAGCGGATCTACGCTCTCTTACGCGTAAGGCGATGAACATTTTCACCCGCGGTGCACAAAAAGCTAAATTCCTTGAAGATGTGATGGCACGTGAAATCATTAATCTGGAAGGCGGAGAGTGGGAATCACCAGCATTCAAAGATATGGTAATGGACAGATCATGCATCCTACATTCGGGTAACCGAAAGAACTTCACCTGCGCATTGACCAACGCATTGAAGCTGAAGAAATGGCTGGAGCCGTACGAATTATCAGATCGCATTGTGACATCGTTTTCGTTCTCTATCAAATCGTTGAACGCGCATATTCAACCAGAATTTTCGAAAAAACCTGTGAAGAAGGATACAACAGATTTCGTGGGTATTAACAAGTGTGGTGACTCGTGGCAGGAGCGGGAAAACAAGAGGTTACGCGAGAGGACAGTGTCATCATTTGCTCCCATTACCAAATCCTCGACATCGCCTGATGAACCAGAATGCTGCGAGAGGTCAGATCCAGGCTACGACGAGATTGATGACTGTTCAACATCAAGCAACAGTGATAATTACTTCAGTACCTAGTCAACCAGGTTACAGGATGGACAGTCTTCAAATCTACAAAGCGTTGGAGATGATACCTGCCCGTTCTAGGGGAGTGTTTCCAGCCGACCAGATACCCCTGAGATGGTCATATCCAGCTGTTATCATAGCGAACACGGATGAGCATACCAAACCAGGATCTCATTGGGTTGCCTTTTATGTGCCAGACTCTTACAACGGAATATACTTCGACAGTATGGGTATGCCACCACTCATACCGCATTATCTACGTGCCCTGCGACGAAACTGCACATCCTACCGATGGAATGACAAACAACTACAGAGTTTTTCATCCCGTGTATGCGGACAATTCTGCATTATGTTCCTGCACCATATGAGTCAGGGTTTCACACTTGAACAATTTACAAATATTTTCACTGAGAATCTCGAGTCGAATGATAAAGTGGTCGAATCCTTCTACAGATGTATAAGCCGCAAGTCTAAAGACATGTGTTCTAAAAATGAAACCTGTGTGCTCGAATGTATTCAACACTGCTCGCCGTGTAAACATTAAAGTTTGAGCATTTAGCATAAGAAACGACTGTTCTTTCTCTAGAATAAGCCTTAACATAATTAGTTGTAATTTTTATACGCAATACTGTTAAATAAATCTTAGTTATAAGCTTGAACCTTTTTTTAGTAAACATAAGTTTGGATCTTTACCTTTATAAATATTAAATGATATGAATAAACAACCATTATAACAATATTCACCTGTGCGTTTTTTACCAACCCTATCCTTTCCCTACATTCACCATATACATTTATTTCCATTCGATAAGTATACATAAGTTTTCTTAAATTAGGATCGATGAAATTCTCTTAGGTTAGGATAGTTGAAATTAACTCAGGTTAGGATTGAAAAAAAAAGAAAAAAAAAAGAAAAAAAAAAGGAAAAAAAGGAAAAAAGAGGAAAAGAAAAGGAAAAGAAAAGGGGGAAAAAAAGGAAAAGAAAAGGAAAAGAAAAGGGGGAAAAAAAGGAAAAGAAAAGGAAAAAAAGGGGAAAAAAAAAGTAAAAAAAAAGGGGAAAAAAATTAAAAAAAAGGGGAAAAAAAAAAAGGGGAGGGGAGGGTCATAAACGGTATACTGCACCCTCTCTACTGGCGCCATTGAGCTAAAGCCGGCCCTGTGTATATATAAATATATACGTATACTTATACCGAGAAGTTTCGTGGACGCGGAACGCTAGGGGTACCAACTCGACATTTTTGCTATTCCATAGGCGTAGGTCATACAGTAAACTGCAGCAGCAGTTTGGTAACTTACTAGATGTTTCTAGTAAGATCACTACACAGAAAAAAAGGTTTACTTGACTGAAGATAACTTTTCTTCATCCAAGAAATTTTTCAATGGAGGGAATGAACACCAAGAATTTCTTGAACGGAGTAGAATAATTTCTTGAATTTTTCGATTTTGAATCAAGAAAAAAAATTCTTAAGCCAATAAATCTTTGATACTTGATCAAATGGTAGAATAACTTGATTATATTAATACGAATATGTTTCATTAAAATAAACATAGTCAGGTTACTTTTGACTATGTTCACACTTTATAAAACAAAATGTCTGAAAATGTCAAATGGCTGAGTCAAAATGTTTTGATACAGAAAAACGCAATAACACCAGTAATTTTAGAAACTAAAGTGAGTATAACACCGATTTTCCAAAAAGTGAACCTTCAAACAACGGATCGCATAAAATATTGTATGCGCCAAGTCCGAGAAGTGTCAAATCCGGTATGGGTCATTTCCAAAAATCAATAATAATATATAATAATTTATTATTTATTATTCAATAAATAATAAATGCTGTAAGCTTTTTGGAAAATTGTAAGTTTATTTACTTTCATGTGTGAGAATAATGCATGTAGTTTTCTTATCAGAATAATCAAAATATATTGTTATCAATTTCATTTTTATAATTGGATGTAATAAACTTTTTGTCCCCAAAGAACTAATCATTTTTTGTATTTATTAGTGAATACTCTGGAACCATAAAAATAATAGCCTTAAAAAAGGAAATTATTTAACCAAATATTAAAATATATATTATATTATATTATATTATTTTAGCAAACAAAAATTTATTCAGTCAAAAATAAAACTAACTCTAACCAATAGAATATTCCTTCTCCCAAGAAAGTTTTTTCTTGGTTTGAGGAATTAGTTTTTCAGACGAAGAAAATAATGTCTTCCATGAAGTAAATAATTTCTGGATCCAAAGAATTTTTCACTCCAATCAAATACAAATTTTTGTTTTGGTTCAAGAAAAAAATTTCGAAGAAATTTTCTATCTTGGTTCAAGCTATCTTTTTTTTCTGTGTAGAAATCACTGGAAATCTAGTCACTAGATTTCTAGTCCAGAAATCTAGTGACCAATGATCACTAGATCTCTAGTGATCTCTAGTGATTTTACTAGAAACATCTAGTAAGTTACCAAACTGCTGCTACAGTTTACTGTATGACCTACGCCTATGGAATAGCAAAAATTTCGGGTTGGTACCCCTAGCGTTCCGAGTCCACGAAACTTCTCGGTATACATATCAGGCACAAAAAACGCAGAAATCAACACATGCGTTACAAAAAATATGGTGTGCAGCAAGGGCTGAGGGGGCTTTTCACCTCGTGGGGTTTGCAGTACTCTTCTTCAGCTCGCAGATGCACTCGTCTTCGACTCGTGCTCTCTCACCTCCGACTAGTACTGCGAACTTCACACTTGGTCTGAAAAAGCCCACTTTACGCCCTTGCTACACAATATACTGTTTTAACGTGTCTGAATTGATTAAATCGACGAGTCAATATTTTTTCTGCGTGTGGCGCCAGATTGACATCTTGTGACAACAGATTCTTATCAGAAAATCGCGTTTAGTGATGAAATAATGCTAAAATCAAACATAATAGTGGACGTCGTACTTAAGAAACAGTTGGAAAGAAACGGATTTGGTCGCGTCCGTTTCTCTCTCTTTTTACGGACCGAGCAATTTTCGGCCCGAATGCGCAGTCCAGGAAGTAAGAAGTAAGGAGACCGATCTCCATGCTAGAAAACCTGCGGCGATATCTGAGTTTCTTTAGTAGTACGATATTCTGCCACTCGCAGTGTCGGTGTTCCACGTCGGGTCGGTTAACGGACTGAGGTGGGGGTTTGTTTGCGCTCGAGTTAAAAAATTTGAACTTCAAATAATTTTAAATAATTTTAAATTTTAAATCATATTATTTAGCGTTGACGTAACCCAAAAGCCGGTATAGAAGTGCACTGGTAGAAGGATTTGTTAATATTGAATGAGATTCATTCATATTTAACAAAATAAATGTATTTATTAACAGTTAAGTAATTCTTTCATCAGTGTGTATACTTTATACCGCGAGGACCAGGTGAAAGAGAATGGTCCATCCGCCCAGGCAGATAATATTTCGTATTTTTAGAGGGATAGCCACTCGTTGCGCTGAAAAAATCCCTAGGGTGATTTTGGCGCGCGGTCGATGCAACTCGGCAGCCATTGTTGATACAAGCCGGCTGACTGTCAATACATCGCGGAAGGTAGACAAGTGTGGTTATGTTCGTTTATTTGAAGGAAATGATAAATAAAGTGAATGAAACCTACGTGAATTAGCTAGGAATATTTATCAAAAATCGATCAATTAGTTTTAAATGATATCTTAATGCAATCAACGACTTAACCTAAGCTATAACTGGAAATTTATCAGAATCAAAAAGTTCATCGAGAACAACCAATTCGAACACAATTATTGATTGTATCCTGGGATTGAGGCATCAATAAATATCCATAGCTTATTCACGTAGGTTTTATTAACTTTATTTATCATTTCCTTCAAATAAACGAACATAACCACACTTGTCTACCTTCCGCGATGTATTGACAGTCAGCCGGCTTGTATCAACAATGGCTGCCGAGTTGCATCGACCGCGCGCCAAAATCACCCTAGGGGTTTTCAGTGCAACGAGTGGCTATCCCCCTAAAAATACGAAATATTAGCTGCCTGGGCGGATGGACCATTCTCTTTCACCTGGTCCTCGCGGTATGAAAAGACTGGATATTTGTTGGGGTTAATCGAATTATCCATATATCATTATTTACTCATTATATTATTATTTCTTTCTGGCTGCCACAGCTGCGTATTCCACCTAACGTGATGAAGCGTCACGACCCGACGTGGAACACCGACACTGCGAGTGGCAGAATATCGTACTACTAAAGAAACTCAGATATCGCCGCAGGTTTTGGCGAGTAACGAGCGTAGAGATCGGTCTCCTTACTTCTTACTTCCTGGCGCAGTCTATGCTCCATGTCTATGGTCCTAGACTGCCACTAGTAACCACTAGCGCCGTCTGTTAGCATAAACTGGTAGCAATGGAAATAATAAACGTGTTTCCGATGTCTACTGAGCTTTCGCTATCTTGACCCTTCTATTTGAATAACTTTCGGAAGAATAAATTCTGATTTGTTAACTTCGTAATGAATACCATTCTGATATTTGGACGCTCGACTTTTGAAGTATTTGTTATATCATTAATTCGATAATTTGTCTATCGGAATCTTGCCCGTTCTAAGAATTTATTATCGGCTCGAATGGCTGTGTACAATTTTGTGATCTGAATTTTATTTTTCCACTTAACAGCTTTTCGCGTTCCCGGGCTTTTTACGTTTTGAACGTTCGGTATTTGGATTTTCGGAACTTCGGCTCGTCGACTCTTTGATCGTTCGGAATTCCGACCCGCACCCGACTGGCCCATATACTATGTACTTCAATTTCTGACATATCTACATAAAGTTAAGGGGAACCGTACAGTTTGAAATTTTGCAAAAATCGTTTTTTCGTTTTTTGCGGTATATGCTATCTCAGGGTCATATCTATCTCTAAAAAAATTGGCGTCGACGAATTCGTAAAAGTGACAGAGTTATCGACCGAGATTCATAATTGAGCTTTGGCGAACTGGCGCAATTGGCGCTGTCGCCTTATTTACATGTCGCTCACATGTTTTGTGACCGGCCATTGTTTTCTGAACGCTTTCTGAAATCGTGACCTCTGTTAAGCTGGAACCACCACAAGGTCAAATCAAAAAATGACCGACGCCATAATTTAAGGCTCATTTCAGGCTAATTAAATGCCACAGCGCCGAATTTTAGGCTCTTGAAAAAAACCCAAAAACCCGTGGCGGTGCTGGCTTAACGTTAAGTCAGCACCGCCACACCGAAAAAAATAGGTGGGAAAGTGATTTTCGGAAAACGGGTTCTATGAAAATTTAGGGCTCATTTTAGGCTGTTTGAATGCCACAGTGCCGAATTTGAAAAATTCGAAAATACCCAAAAACTCAGTGGCGGGGCTGGCTCAACGTTCAGTCCGCGTCACCACACCGAAAAAAATAGGTAGTAGAGTGATTTTCGGAAAACTGATTGTGAGGAAATTTCAGGCTCATTTCAGGCTATTTAAATGTCACCCTACCCAATTTACAATCATTTTTTTTCCCCTCGAAAAACCCGTAGCAGTGCTGGCGTTACGCCTGGTCAGCACCTTCGCACTGAAAGGAATCGGAAGGAAAAATATTTTCGGGAAACTGGTTTTAGGGAAGCATCAGGCTCATTTCAAGCTATTCAAATGCCGTGTGCTGAATTCCCAAATTTCTATTTTTCCGAAAAACCGGTCTCGATGTTGTGGCCTAACGTTTGGTCAACACCGCCACACTAAAAGAAATTAGAAGAAAAACTATTTTCGGAAAACTGATTGCGCGGAGATTTCAGGCTCATTTCAGGCTATTCAAATACCACCCTACCCAATTCACAATTATTTTTATTCTTCTTGAAAAAACCCGTGGCAGTGCTGGCGTAACGCCCAGTCGGATGGCACCACCACACCGAAAAAGATTACAAGGAAAACTATTTTCGAGAAACTGATTGCACGGGAATTTCGGGCTCATTTCAGGCTATTTGAATGCCATTTTTAGTCACGGTGCCGAGTTTCCAAATTTTTTATTTTATTCTTTTTCAAACTAGTGGCGGTGCTGGCCTAACTACCAGTCAGCACTACCACATCGAAAAACATCAAAAAGAAAACTATTTTCGAAAAACTGATTGCACGGGAATTTCAGGCTCATTTCCGGCTATTTGAATAACACGATGCGGAGTTTCCAAATTTTTGATTTCATTTTTTTCAAACTAGTCGCGGTTGCTGGCCTAACTACCAGTCAGCACTACCACACCGGAAAACATTAGAAGGAAAACTATTTTCGAGAAACTGATTGCACGGGAATTTCAGGCTCATTTCCGGCTATTTGAATGCCATTTTTAGTCACGGTGCCGAGTTTCCAAATTTTTTATTTTATTTTTTTTTCAAACCAGTGGCGGTGCTGGCCTAACTATCAGTCAGCACTACCACATCGAAAAACATCAAAAAGAAAACTATTTTCGAAAAACTGATTGCACGGGAATTTCAGGCTCATTTCCGGCTATTTGAATAACACGACGCGGAGTTTCCAAATTTTTAATTTCATTTTTTTCAAACTATTCGCAGTTGCTGGCCTAACTACCAGTCAGCACTACCACACCGGAAAACATTAGAAGGAAAACTATTTTCCAGAAACTGATTGCACGGGAATTTCGGGCTCATTTCCGGCTATTTGAATGCCATTTTTAGTCACGGTGCCGAGTTTCCAAATTTTTTTTTTTTTTTTTTTTTTCAAACTAGTGGCGGTGCTGGCCTAACTACCAGTCAGCACTACTACACCGAAAAACATTAAAAGGAAAACTATTTTCGAAAAACTGATTGCACGGGAATTTCGAGCTCATTTCAGGCTATTCAAATGCCACCCTACCCAATTCACAATTATTTTTATTCCCCTTGAAAAAACCCGTGGCAGTGCTGGCGTAACGCCCAGTCGGACTGCACCACCACACCGAAAAAGATTACAAGGAAAACTATTTTCGAGAAACTGATTGCACGCGAATTTCGGGCTTATTTCCGGCTATTTGAATGCCATTTTTAGTCACGGTGCCGAGTTTCCAAATTTTTTATTTTATTTTTTTTCAAACTAATGGCGGTGCTGGCCTAACTACCAGTCAGCACTACCACATCGAAAAACATTAAAAGGAGAACTATTTTCGAGAAACTGATTGCACGGGAATTTCGGGCTCATTTCCGGCTATTTGAATGCCATTTTTAGTCACGGTGCCGAGTTTCCGAATTTTGGATTTTATTTTTTTCAAACTAGTCGCGGTTGCTGGCCTAACTACCAGTCAGCACCACCACACCGAAAAACATTACAAGGAAAACTATTTTCGAGAAACTGAATGCACGGAAATTTCAGGCTCATTTTGTGACGGTTTTTAAATGCACTAAGAGTCTTCTTGTCACAGTTCAAAATATTTCAGTGTAGGAAAATTGCAAGTCCGGTGGAGAAGGTTCGCGCCAAAGAAATTTCGTAAAATTTCGTTCGCGGAGAGTGAAAAACGATTCGATAGCTGCTTCTTATAATAATTTATAGTTTGATCTCTGTTCTCTTTCTATATCTTTCTATACTCATGTCAGCTTGCTCTTCATCCTTTAAATTCCGCAAAATATTTATTTGTTTTTCGAAATTTCACTAAACCCGCAAGGTCGATATAATAAGGTTTTTAAATGGAGTCCAATAATTTCGAAGATATAACTTGAGTTCTAGGCCAGTTAATACTAAGTGAGGGAAGATATAATTATCATTCGAAAGTATAAATGATTATTTTGATTATTAAATCTTCAACTGCCTTTCAAACGTTTTTATCGATTATTTATATTCAATCGTTGATGATATAAACACATATTCATTTCGAATCGTTGATGATATAAACACCAAATCGATTTTAACGCTAGCCAATCACATAGTAGAGCCTCTTGTTTACATAATTAATGTAAGCATCGAAAAATCTACGTGGCCAGATGCACTTAAGCAAGGTGATGTAAAACCAATCTATAAAACTAAGGATAAGCATAATATGTCTAAATACAGACCTATATCTTTGATCTCGAATATAGCGAAAATTCTGGAAAAGGTTATTTACCATAGAATTCTGAAATTTGTTAGTATTCATAGAATAATATCAAAAAGACAGTATGGTTTTATGAGCAAAGTGGGAACTAAAGATGCTCTCAATTACTTTACTAACTTAATCTATGAAAAGCTTGATAAGAGTTCACCGATTGCAGTTACATTCTTAGACTTAGCCAAAGCATTCGATACTGTTAACCACAAAATATTACTTGACAAGTTGTACAATTATGGAATAAGAGGTATTGCTCATCAGCTTATCACTTCTTATTTGCACAACAGATCACAGCGTGTTAAGGTCAATGGGGCTGCAAGTGAATACGGTTCAGTGCATACGGGTGTTCCGCAAGGGCCGGTACTGGGCCCACTGTTATTTATTTTATATGTTAACGATTTACTGAAAAGCATGCCGGAAGATTCAATTTTGGCATTTGCTGACGACACAGCTCTCATATCCGTTGGCGAAAGTTGGACTGAAGTAGAAATAAATACGAATAATCAACTCCGTGATATAAGTAACTGGTTGGCCTTAAACCGGCTATCATTGAACTGAGACAAAACTGTGTATATGACTTTTGGTAACTACTCCAATAGTGTTCCAGTGAGCCTGAATATTACGATTAATGGTAAAATCCTGGAAAGAGTCGAGACATGTAAATACTTGGAAGTTATTTTCGACTATAGACTGAAATGGGATAAGCATGTAGAGTACTTCTTAAACAAAACTAAATACTTGATTTTTATATTCTGGAAGCTTGGCTATTATGAATGCGGAATTAGTTATTTTCGTACCATTTTCGTACCATTTTCGTAAAGTACAACTTTACGCCCGCGGGTGATCGAACGCGCCAGAGGGCCGGCGTAGCCGGCCCGAGGGTCGCGCGATCATCCCAAGGTCGTGAAGTTGTACGCCCACGGTGCGAACATTATTTTTCGTCATGGTGGCGTAAAGTAAAAACGCATTTTTGGCTTTGTTTTGCAAGCGTCAAGTTCGACTCTACGCTCGGTGTGTGTAAATAAAAACTATTCCTATGCGCACTTTACGCCTACTATGACGAAAACACTTTTAATATTGTACTATGCTCTTTTCCACAGCATAATAATCTATGGAATTATCGCATGGGGAGGTGCATACTCTAACTGTCTGAACCTCCTTCAAAGTCTTCAATGCAGACTATTGAAAATTGTAAATAAAAATAAAACTAACAGCCATAGCAACCCATTAAATTTGGTACAGCTCTTTTCGCTAGAGTCTATAAAATATCATTACAGCGAACTGAAAGAAATTTTTTTTTTTTTTTTTTTTTCAAACGGTCAGTATTAAAAATTGTCATGTAAGAGCCATCTATGTTTTTAACGGACTCCCTAATGAACTTAAAGCTATAACTAATGATAGATACAAGAACATAAAACTAAAAAAATAGATAATATTGAACCTCTAGTCAGCTAACTACGCTCGGTCATTTGTATATATCTTCATTGTTTTATCTTCTGTTATTATTGTTAAATTATAATGAAATTACACGCATGGTAAGAAATTTTTTTTTATTTCAAATTTTAGATTTTATTTATTCAACTTTAAACACATGTTAGGTTAAGTTTGATGTGCCAACCACCTACAGGCAACTACGATTGCCTGTGTGGGATTTATAATAATTTAAGGCACGAAGAAGACCACGAAAACATAAGACGACCGCGCTTCTCATAAAACCAAGAGGGGGCAAGACTTATGCGGAGGTCCTGAGCGTAATACGGAAGAACGTTGATCCCGTGGCGACGGAAAACGAGATCAAAACCGTTCGCCAAACCCGGACGGGCGGGGTTTTGCTGGAGCTGAGCGCCCAGTCGAAAAACAGCGCGGGACTCAGCGAGGCGCTGAGGAACGTCCTAGGGGAGAGTGCTACCGTACGTGACCTCGAACCCACAGCGGTACTGGAGATCCGAGATCTCGACAGCTTCACCACCGAGGAAGAAGTCATACAGGCCGTCAAGAGCAAGGTAAAAGACCTCGCGGTCGAAGAACCGAAAATATTTGTCTCGAAGACAAACTCCAGAGGGCAGAGGCTGGCCATTCTGCATATCAGCGAACGCCGGGCGACCGAGCTGCTCGACGCGGGCCGAATCAGAATTGGCTGGGTCAACTGTAGGGTGCGACGAAAAGTCACCGTAGCGCGATGTTACTCCTGCTTTGGCTTCGGCCACGTGAGAGCGAACTGCAGGGGACCCGACCGGAAAAGCCAGGGTCTGTGCATCCAGTGCGGCGAAAAAGGCCATATGAAGAAAGATTGTTCCGCCGAACCCAAGTGCTTCTTGTGCGAGGAACGCGGATCGGCTCCAGAGCATCTCAAACACGTCCCTGGGTCAGGGGGTTGCCAGACATACAGGCAAGCCCTCGACGAAGCGCGAAAGAACCACCGACCGTGAAGATCCTCCAGGGAAATCTTCACAGAAGCCGAACCGCGGACGCACTCCTCGAACAGATCAGGCTGGACAAGAGGGCCGACCTGCTGATCCTCAGTGAGCAGTACCGCAACCGCGATGAACCAGGTTGGTACGCCGATACCCTTGGCACGGCAGCCATATGGAACCCAGATCCGGCCAGACTCGTCGTCGCGAGCCACGGTGCCGGACGGGGCTTCGTCTGGGTGAAGCATGAAGGCACTACGATCGTGAGCTGCTATTTCACCCCAAACGAGAGTATCCACGACTTTCGCGAGAAGATCGACGGATTGGAAGACGCCATCGTACAGCTAGGGGGCACCCTCGTGATCGCCGGTGACTTCAACGCCAAGGCCCCGGAATGGGGCATGCCTACAACAGACAATAGAGGAAGGTATATACTCGAAATGGCGGCCAGAGTAGGACTCGCTGTGGCCAACACCGGCAACACGCCGACTTTCAGGAGACCCGGGTACACCGAGACCATCCCGGACATCACGTTCGTGTCAGAGGCCGCGCTGCCAGGCACCGCAGATTGGACGGTCATTGAAGACTATACCGGCAGTGACCACCAATATATTACCTTCAGCCTGCGGAAACATCGATCTCAGCTCCGCAAGCAACCAGCGCGTGCAACTGGCTGGAACGTGGCCAAACTGGACGAGGAGATCCTGGCGACGGTTATCCACCGAGGAAAGAACGCGGTGCTGGAAGCGACGGGCTCTCCAGAAGACATCGTCGACACAACCATGCACCTTGTCCGGCAGGCATGCGACGAATCCATGCCCAAGAGAAAGGCAATGCCCAGAAAAACTGCCGTACACTGGTGGAACGACGAAATCGCCGAGTTCAGAAGAAAGTGCCTGCGCATGCGGCGGGCTGCCACCAGGGCGAGAAAAAGGGTCGGAAACGAGGCACCCAACGAATCCGAGGAGTACAGACGGGCCAGGAAAGATCTTAAGACCGCGATCTCGAAGAGCAAGGGCCTTAAGTGGGAGGCTCTCAGGCAAGACGTGGAACGCGACCCATGGGGGCTCGGGTACAAGATCGTCATGCGCAAGCTCAGAACACAGTCCCCAAGTCCTAGAATGGACGCCGCGCAGATGGGCTATATAGTCGACACTCTTTTTCCGACACACCCGGTAGGAAACCGAGACACGTGCATCATCGCACGAGAAGAGATAACGCCGTTCACAGAGGCGGAGTTGAAAAAGGCCGTAAGCTCTCTCCAGAACAACAGAGCCCGGGGACCGGATCGTATTCCCTCGGAAGTGCTCAAGGCAATCGCTCGAACATGTCCCCAACTTTTGCTGAACATGTACAACCAGTGCCTCGTGAACGGAGTTTTCCCCAGTGCGTGGAAATTACAACGACTAGTGCTAATCAGCAAAGGGAAAGGCGAACCAGATTCTCCGTCAGCATACAGGCCTTTGTGCATGTTGGACACAGCGGGAAAACTCCTAGAACGACTGATCAAGCCACGGCTGGCCACGGCCATTCAGCAGGCGGGTGACCTGTCCGAAATGCAGTACGGCTTCAGGAAAGGGCGCTCTACTATCGGCGCAGTCGAACAAGTCGTCAGGGCAGCCCACGCGGCACAACAGGGAAACCATTATTCCAGACGAGTAGTGCTACTCGCGACACTGGATGTGCGAAATGCCTTCAATTCAGCAAGGTGGACCGATATGCTGACGGCTCTGAAGGATCGTTTCAGAATCCCGGAATACCTTCTCAGGATGGTGCAGAGTTATCTCTGGGACCGTCATCTCACGTATGACACAACAGACGGACCCCGCAGCAAAAAGATCACAGGAGGGGCCGCGCAGGGATCTATCCTCGGGCCTGATCTATGGAATGTCTGCTACGACGGCATCCTACGTATGGAAATGCCCGATGACACCTCGCTGGTGGGTTACGCGGACAACATCGCCGCTGTAATCGTCGCCCGAGATACGGAAGATGCGCAGAGAAGGTTGAACCAGGTGATGAGACGGGTCAGCGCCTGGCTGGAGGAGCACGGACTCAGCCTGGCGATAGAAAAAACAGAGATCGTCTTGCTCACGAGACGACAAATCCCGACCATCGTTGACGTACGGGTAGGGGGCGAAACGATTGCCACAAAAGGAGCAGTAAAGTACCTGGGTTTGCGCCTGGATACCAAACTTACCTTCTGGAATCAGATACGGCACTCTTCGGAGAAAGCCGCCAAGGCGACCGCGTCCCTCAGCAGACTCATGGCTAACGTCGGCGGTCCAACACCAAGCCGACGGCGACTCCTGATGTCGGTCACAAACTCCATACTCCTTTACGGCTGTGAAGTTTGGGCCGACTCACTGAAAAAGGAAAAGTACAGAAAGCAGATGGCATCGGTCCAAAGAAGAGGCGCGCTGAGAATCGCCAGCTCTTACCGGACAGTCTCCGAACCAGCGGTACTCGTCATCGCGGGCGTTATCCCCATCGATCTCCTAGTCTCCGAACGGAAGCAGGTATACGGGGTCAAAAAGGAGCCCCACCCGGAACTGGCAAAGGCAGCTGCGAGACAAGAGATCCTGAAACAATGGGAGGAACGTTGGCGTCTCGAAACCCGAGGGCGATGGACAGCCAGACTTATAAAGGACTTACCGTCCTGGATTGGCCGAAGCCATGGCGAGGTCAACTACTACCTCACGCAATTACTCACGGGGCACGGGTACTTCAACTCGTACCTGTGTAAGATGGGAAAGGTAAGAGACCCGTCGTGCATATACGGAGACGCGCACCTCGACACAGCCCACCACACGTTCTTTGAGTGCGATAGATGGGTGGCGGAGAGACGGCAGCTAGAGGCGCAAGTCGGCCAGGTTACGGCAGACAACATCGTGGGGCTGATGCTCTCCGAGAAGGAGCGCTGGCACGGGGTGAAGAACTTCGTCGAGACAGTGCTACGGCAGAAGAAGAAAGAGCTGGACCAACAGACACTCCTGGCGGCCGCCTGAAATGACTGAAAGATAGAAAGAGAAAATAGAGAAAATCCTGGAAAAAAAAAAAAAAAAAAAAAAAATAGAAGAAGAGAGCTGGACCGGCACCTACACATGAGGGTGCTGTAGAACACCTAAAGGGACAAACAAAACAGAAGAAGCCGAAGAGGCTAGACAAGAGGCACCACCCTGAAGTAATACCGTAAGGTAGTCCCGGGGAGGGTTACATGCCTAGAAAGGAGGTGGAGTTTAGTGGGTATACCAACCTGGGGAGCCCCACACACGGGGAAGCGCTGACAGCTTCCCTATGGTGCGTAATTGCATTCTCCACCTGCCCAAAAAAAAAAAAAAAAAAATTATTACTATTATTATTAATATTATTAATAATAATAATTAATATTATTAATAATAATAATAATAATTCTCTCCCCCAAGTCGTGATGGACGCGATCAAGCCTGTCTTCGAAAATCTCACAGCTCCAGAACTACTCACCCGCTGCGTTGGTGGTAAGACTCAGAACGCTAATGAGTCACTGAACAACGTGATTTGGAAATTCCGCCCCAAGAGAGTGTACACAGGACGGAAAATAGTGTCTATAGCAGCAAATCTCACAGCAATAACTTTCTCCGAAGGAGCCACTGGGATTCTGAAGGTCATGACTGCACTTGGAGTGACCCCAGGATCTCACGCAAGAGCTCAAATGATTCAGACTAACCAAATACGCTTAGAATAGGCTCGACGACAGGCAGCTGATAGTACTCGAGAAGCCCGAATCGCTATCAGAAGACTGCGGCTAGGTCAAAATGAGGCTGCAGAAGCTAGGGAAGGACCGTCATACGCTGCCGGAGCTTTTTGAAGATGGTTCGTTACAAATATTACTTTGAAAGTTGGAAAGGAAAAGAACAATTTTTTTCGTCGAAATAAAAAATGGTCACTTGAGTCAAAATTTTTTTCCAAACAACTTTTGTTTGTAACAATTTTTGATATCTTGAACTTTTCTAGTAGTTATTTCCGATTTTTTAGTGAGAACTTAAAACGCGTTTATCTCAAAACTATGTTTTTGGAGCTGTGTCGTAAGGTTTTAGGAGTACCGTTGGACCGATTTGGCTCGGCTAGGGCTTATTTTTTTCAGAAAACCAATCCTCATCGTATGAACGAGGGAAATTTGGAAATAAAATTTTTGGACCAAGTTATCTGCAAAAGAGTGGCCACATTTTGGGTGAATTTTGATAACTCGCTATAACTTTTAACATGATTTTTTTTTACAGATCCCCGCGTTCACACGATGTAGGATTGCGCTCCGAAGAAAATGAGACGTCAAAATGTGAAATTGGACCAACCGTGTGGCTGAAACCTTACGACAACTGATTTGGGCAACATGATTTTTTTGATATGTAATGAACTTTGGTTAAGTTATAAATGATTTTTGGAGTATGTTGAATTCATTGGTTCAAACTGTACTGGTCCCCTTAATAACATTTTATATTCTTCACGATCTTTCCAATAAATATGACATGAGAAAAAAAAAAGTACTCGAGTATGTCAACAAATGTTAATCGTTAGACTGTGTAGACTTTCTGTATAAAAATTGGAATGAAGATCGTTTGGTTCGTCTTCATGCGAGCAGCAGTGTTACCAACCAAATTTTGCTCCAAAAAATTTCTGACGTGAGATAGTATGTTCTTGAAACTCATTCTCGGCTAGCATGTTTTCCCAGCTTATTCTGGAGTAGCATGTTTTCCCAGCTTATTCTCGGGTAGCATGTTTTACCACTAAAGGGTCGATATAGAGGCGGAAAATATCATCTATATACTTGAGAGAAAAAAAAAAAAAAACTTCAATTTTTTGAAATTGGATCCGGATAGAACCATACTGGAAAAATGCCTAGGGCGGGGTTACTTTCCGGATAGAACCCGATAGGAATGCTGACACGAGAAAATATTGGACCGTCAAAATTCCGGACAGGACCAGAAGTTTCCAGGTACACAAAAACCAGAACTCGGACGTATACAGGCGGATACAATTCCGCCTATCCGGTTTTCTGTCTGGGATTTTGAGCAGGGTTGTATTATTATAAGATTACCATAAAATACATTTTTGTTGGAAAGTTTTCGTTTTTCGTCATTCTACATTTATTTCCTGCTATTTTACTCAAAAATTTGAGAAAAATAAATTTTTTTTTTTTTTTTCATTTTTTTTTTTAAATTTTCCAACTTCAAATTAATTTCGGCACGCTTTCCCATCAAGCTAAACATAGATGTTAGAAGATAACGACCACCCTAATGTATATAACTAACAAAGATCATCAACTATGTGTACATAATTAATACATCTGCTTATCAACAGGTCTTTAGGCAAGTAAGGCAAGTAGATGTTAGAAGATAACGACCACCCTAATGTATATAACTAAAAAAGATCATCAACTATGTGTACATAATTAATACATCTGTTTATCAACAGGTCTTTAGACCTGTTAAAGTAGTCGTGTACTTTCGATATTGAAATATCAATATCTGATTCATGCGTCACAGTTTATAATATATTAAACATGGCAATATCTTATAATATACCTACCGGAATGAACTGATTCTCTTTCCACAGTTTATACTTTTTTTTAACAATCGGAGATTCATCATCTTCTGACATATTCGCGTGAAAATAATGATCCAAAAATGGATTTCTATTGATCTGCAACGAAATGAAAATGAAAATGATTTTAAAAAAGCATTAATTGATAAAAAAAAAAAAAAAATAGAATCAAAATGAATAATTAAAAAAAATGATATATATTTTACTACGAGACAAATTTTTCGACCGCAACACAGTAGGGATGGGCGATTCTAGATCGATCTAGTCAAGAATCGATCTTTTAGGTCGAGAAAATCGATCTTTTGTATCGATACTTTTCCCACCGATTTTTTCTAGAATCGATTCCAAGTCTGTAAGAATCGAATCCGATTCTCAAATCTTCAAATTCAAATCAAAAAAGGTTTTGAAAGTCTATTTTATCGCTCTGTATTTCATGGCCAATTAGGTTTGAGAGTACAAAAGAATCAACCAATTGCTAATGTGGAATGAATCTGACATCACAACCAATAAAAAAGCTTCCCGCCCTTTCACCTGGGTTTGTTTACGTCTTTACGAAAGTGTGGAGTCCAGTATAGCTACCCGTTTCCATTTAAACATAAGAAGTAAAAATAACGATCGATCTTCTGAAGATCGATCTTTTGTATCCGATTTTTTGGATGAATCGATTTTTCCAGAATCAATTCGAATCGATTCTAAGAATCGATCTTTTGCTTGAGATCGCCCATCCCTACAACACAGTAATAGATGAGGTTGAAATAAATTAGTTTGAAAAATCAATTGATATGGAGGATCTAAAAATTAAAAAAATGATGTGAATACCCTGGTGAAAATAATTTCTACGCCAAAATACGAAAACATTCAAAGCGTAAAAAAGCGTAAAGAATCGTAGTTTTTCGTAGGTTTTCGTAGGTTTTCGTAGTTTTCCGTAATTAATCGTAGTTTTAGAAGTAGAAAACTACGATCTTCCATGACAAATTCCGAAAATCTACAGTCTTTAAGGTGGTTCTCCACCTACAGTCCCACCAAACGTGGGTTTCAGAGCAGATTTTGAGTACTTCTTGATGGGGAAAAAATCTGAAAAAAATCAAGCATGTAGAAGATCTTCGGGAGATTGATTTTGCATAATAATAATTCAAAAAAGTTATCAACAAATTGATGGAAAAAAAAACTGTCCAAGAAATTAGCCGATGACCCAACTTTTTTTTTTTAGGTGAGAATTATTTTTTAATTTTTCTGAATAGGTACGAATTTTTTCAGAATTTTGGTAAATCTTTGAAAATTGCGTTTTTTCATACTTGACAAAACGCGATTTTAAAAGATTTACCAAAATTCTGAAAAAATTCATACATATTCAGAAAAATTAAAAAATAATTCTCACCTAAAAAAAAAGTTGGGTCATCGGCTAATTTCTTGAACAGTTTTTTTTTCCATCAATTTGTTAATAACTTTTTTGAATTATTATTATGCAAAATCAATCTCCCGAAGATCTTCTACATGCTTGATTTTTTTCAGATTTTTTTCCCATCGAGAAGTACTCAAAATCTGCTCTGGAACCCACGTTTGGTGGGACTGTAGGTGGAGAACCACCTTAAGCACCGGAATATCAGTTTTACGATTATCTATGAAAATCTACAAAGATCTACAAAGATCTACAAACAAAATGGAGCGAAGTCTTTTTTTGAGTTTATCCTGTAATTTTGGAAGTAGGATGAAAAATCATGAAAATTCGGAGATTTCTACTTCCAAAATTACAGGATTCAAGCGAAAGAATATCAGTTCTACCAATATGTACGGAAGACTACGAAAAATGATTTAGCTTCATTTCGTTCGTAGGTCTTTGTAAATTTTCGTAGATATTCGTATAATTGATATTCCGTTGTTTGAGGACTGTAGAAACCCACGATGACGGACGAAAAAAAGGATTTTTTCAAGCCCCCCGCAGAGGAAATTATTATTATTCTTCGTTCCCACGGTATAAAAAATAGGTTCCACTGCCTCAAATCAATGCCGATATAGTGTTGAACTCTGAAGACCAATTCTCAAATATTGTCTGTAGTAATACCACAAGACCTTCAAAATTATCTGATATTTCCCGATTGTTTTGCTGTGTGGCATCGAGAGGGCTAAGTTTTGCAGATTTTTGTGCAAAACTTGGCCCGTTCGTTGCTACGCAGGATCAAAACAACTTTTTTTCGTCCGTCATCGTGGGTCTCACGCGAAAACGTCTAGAATTAAACACAGAATTTTTCGTAATTTTTCAAGAATTTTCGAAACGTTGGAACATGGTGTTTCGTTTGTTCAAAATGTTAAAAGTGCTGAGAAAAATAGAAGGAATAATGATCCTATCATGGGAGGGGTGTCGAAATGATCGAAATAAAAAAAAAAAGATTTTTGAGAATTTTTCGAGATTTTTGAAAACTGCCAATTTCAAAATGGGTTTGAATAATCATGGAAAATTAACGGTTCGAGGGAAAAATCTGAAAAAATTCAGCATTGCTTTTTCGAGGTCGTAGAATCGTATAAAAAATCGTGAAGCGAAACAAAGATGATGAGGGAAAAACATTGGTCGAGTTCACGTTGAATTCCCCATATATATATATAATATATTGTAACATATCCAGCTATATTGCACATGAAATATCTCCAAACACCGAACAAAGGAGAGGATTACACTAATCCTCTACGTTCGACCAAGTGTCTGACGTCACGCTAAGAAGTGGGGATAGAGAGTATATAAACGGCTCACTCAATCACTCATTAGCGTATTTGAGCCATAGAGGCCGTGCGACTCACAATAATCAAAATAGCGTATTTGAGCCAGAGCGGCCGTGCGACTCACAATAATCAAAATCGCGTATTCGAGCCAGAGCGGCCGTGCGACTCACAATAATCAAAATCGCGTATTTGAGCCATAGAGGCCTTGCGACTCACAATATTCTAAATTCGAGCGACACGAGTAAAAGGCCGGTCGACACAAACAACACATAGCGTAGTCAGGTAGAGCACCGGTGCGACTCACATCACTCATAATTAAATTCACTGATATAGCATTAGCTTGTCTAGGGCTAAATGTCTAACTTAAATTCAAGCAAATAGAATCAAATCATATACCTTTGGATATAGCATCATTGCGTATAATATAAAATATAATTGAGAGAGAAACGAAGAGAAATAGATAAAGAAATATAAAATCAAATAGATAGGTTATGTGCGTCTAGTACTTAATACTAAAATAAACTCATGAAATAGAACTATAGATTCAAGAAATCGAACACAACACAAACGCGGCGCGTAGCCAAACCATTAGCTTAAGTTAGGATAGGAAAATCAATGTAAAATCGCTTTATTATTCATTTAATACAATTATCATTTCTTATTTGAACTTTGTCGGATATTTCAGCACTGACTCCTAACTAATCAATTTCCATCCCTGGATAAGCCTATAGGGACCAGCTTTGGATCATTCCTAGTGCGTACGGCGTTGGATTAACTTCCCGCGTCCGAGGGCCAAGGAAATACGATTCCGAGTCTGAGACACGGTCTTGGAATCGCAAGGTTCCCGGATCCGAGTAAAGAATAGGTTTTGTGTTTAGGAAAGCAGGCTTGGATTCACTTCCCGGCTCTGTTCAAATAGGAGAAGGATCGGCTTTGGTTCTACCCGAGTCCGAAGGGAACAGGCTTTGGTGGAGTAATCTACCCGAGTCCTGAGTTAACGTAAAATCACAAGGTTGCATAGGTGGCTTTTGGTGGCTAACCCATCCTTTTCCCTACCTACGTACCTCAAAGAAAAGCCCTATTAATTTTGATAATTTAAATCCCTTTTTTATAGGTAAAGAACTCACACTAACTGCGGGTATCTCATAACTTTCGGGTTCAAGATACTCGCCAAAAGTTACAATATATATTATCGTATCGCATTCTATGACTATCCATGAAAAACTACGGTGAACTACGGATATTTACTACGAATATCGCATACAGTATTATCCCATTCTACGACTATCTACGAAAAACTATGACAAAATACGGAAAACCACGATGATCTACAGATATTTACTACAAAGATCGAAATCATATCGAATTTAGTTCTAGAACTATCTACGAATAACTACTACTTTGTGTAAAATCTGACGCAAAAAAAAACTACGAAAAGTCCGAAATCCTCTACTTTTTCGTAGATCATTTTCGTAGTTTGGCGTAGAAATTATTTTCACCAGGGTATCATAGGAGCAAGAATATAGAGTATCCCGGGAAAAACGAATTAGATCTGGCCAGATCTGCCTTAGCATAAATTTTTACCCTAAATATAGTTATATCTGATCAGATCTGGCCACATATAACTAGATCTAATCATATCTAGTTACGTTTTCAGCCCTAATATAGTTATATCTGGCCAGATATAACTAGATCCAATCATATCTGGTTAAGTTTTCAGCCCAGATGTAGTTATATCTGGCCAGATATAACTAGATCTAATCATATCTAGTTAAGTTTTCAGCCCTAATATAGTTATATCTGGCCAGATATAACTAGATCTAATCATATCTTGTTGAGTTTTCAGCACAGATATAGTTATATCTGGCCAGATATAACTAGATCCAACCATATCTGGTTAAGTTTTCAGCCCAGATATAGTTATATCTGGCCAGATATTATCAGATATAACTAGATCCGAGCATGCCTAAAATGTCATATCTGACCAGATATAATTAGATCTGACCGGATATAATTAGATCTGACCAGATATAATTATATCTGGTCAGATCTAATTCGTTTTTCCCGAGATGAGATAGTAAACAAACATGGCTGCGCCTTATGTTTGTATATAATGCCACGTGCTGGCGCCTCGTGGTCACGCTTTAAATAATCTCAACACCAGACGCATATGTTCGATACACAAACTTTTAATGAAAAATATGTGTTGGAAGGTTTGGTTGTTTGGAAGTGAATAATTATAATTAAAAGTTCTTCTAAAACTTCTTTATTTCAAATCTCTAAGGACACTAGACCGCTGCCGTCTCCGGCGAGCGTCCTATTTCAAGTGCACTCTCGTTCGCGCCTTAGCACGCATCATAGAGTGTTTATCTTTTATACTAGGAGCACCATCTATGCTCCATGTCAGTAATATCAATGAAGTTTAAAAGTTCGCGCTTTACAACACTTCCTCCCTTCATTGATATATCTTCATTTTCTTTTACCCGATAATTTTCCTCTTATACTGTCTTTAATTGTGACTCGTCAAGTCCTCCATAACGTAGGTTAAAGTACTGTTTTAAAACTACTTTAATAAACATGATTATAAAAAAAATACAAGGCTTAAGTATATATTTTTGACAATAGTATTACGTATCAAAATATAAAATAATAGAATGATATAAAGTATCAAAATATGAAATAATAAAATAATATAATGTATCAAAATATTTCTTTTGATTTCCGTTACAATCAGTCTCACGGCTTCAGATTTCATCTCTGTAGGTTTCCCATATAGCAGCTCCATCTTTACTGCATTACAAATATTTATTTATCTGTCAAAGAGAGAAAAAAAGGCATTATTAATTGTTCTTGAATTTATAATATCCACACTAAGACAGATTCATCAATTTGTCTCTAAGATATTTGTGAGACTCTATTGAAAGCGGTTTTGTCATAATATCGGCAACGTTTTCTTTAGTGGAAATCAATCTAACTCTAACTTTTCCTTCCTCTACACAAGATTTAACATAGTCCCCATGAGTCTGAGCCATATGTTTCTTACTTCCTGACTTTTCTCTTTCTTCTAAACTCTTAACAATTTCTTCTAGGGTGTCATCGAAATTTTTGAGTTTGTGGCTTCCATCTTTTTGGGTACAATCACCAGCAGACTTATTGTCACACCAAATTTGTACTGGATATAACGTTTTACCTATTATACCTCGGATAGCTTTGTCTAGAGACACCAGCTCTTGACAAGCTTCACTCATGGCTAAATATTCTACCTGACACGTGGATAGAGTGACGTAAGATTGTTTGTGGCTCCTTCAAGCCACTGGATCTCCAAATAGCTTGATCACATATCCACTAGTTGAAGTTGAGTCATCCCAATCTCTGAAGCTGGCATCAGTCATAGCTTCTAAATTTTCACATTCTGCTCTGAATGTCAATGTCAAACCCAACGTTTGAGGTTCCTCTAATGTATCTAAACACTCTCTTAACATCAATCCAGTCGCCCTCAGTTGGATTCTATTGTTTTCTTGATAGATAATTTACTGAAAAAGCAATGTCTGGCCTAGTGGCTCCTGCCAAATACAGTAAACTTCCAATGGCCTCTCTATATGGAACGTTACTCTTTCTCTCTAATACATTAGTTTTTGGGTCTTCATCTTTCTTTCTGTTTTCTCTATTCATTACCTGTTTTGTCACCATTGGTGTACCTTGCGGTTTGCTTTCTTTCATATTGAACTTTTCTAATATCTTCTCTATATATTCTCCTTGCTGTACTGACATTTCCCTTTTTGCCCTATCTCTCCTAATCGACATTCCTAAGAATTCTTTAGGTTCTCCTAGATCCTTCATTTCAAAAACCTGGCTTAATTTAGTTTTTATTTCAATTAGTTTTTCTTTGTCATTGCTTGCCACTAGCATATCGTCTGCGTACAGTACCAGCACTGCCATTTTTCCTTCTTTTCTCCATGTAAATAAAAATGGTTCGTGTAAATCATTTTCCAAGCCTATTTTTAGAACTTCTTCTGAAAATCTTTTGTTTCACCTCTTAGGACTTATTTTCAGTCCATATAGAGCCCTCTCTAGTTTGCAAACTTTTGTTCTTTTCACCTTTTCATCGCATTCTAACCCTTCCGGTATTTCCATATAAATTTCTTCCTCTAATTTACCGTTCAGAAATGCTGTTTTAACATCCATTTGTTTCGCTTCTAAATCATACTTGTTTATAATAGCCAACACTGATCGAACTATTGGTAATCTCGATACAGGAGCATATGTCTCTTTAAGTTCATATACTCCTCTATCTTTGAACCCCCTAATCACTAGTCTAGCTTTGCATTTTGGCGAATTATCTTCCCCCTTCTTTTTCTTAAATATCCATCTGGAATCTATAATATTTAATTTAGTACCATCCTTCATGACCGTAGGCCTGTCTACTATCTTCCAAACTTTATTATCCTTCATAGACTTTAATTCTTCCCTGACTGCCCTTTTCCACTCTAAGCTATCTGCGGTTTCGATAGCTTCGGCATAAGATACGGGATCTTTATTTATCATGGCAATTAGCGCATGATTCAATTCATCTTCTTCTAAATTGTTATTTAAAGTACTTTCCTGTGCATAATCTCTGAATTGAATGTGTTTTACATTTATACCCTTATTAGCTAAGTATGCAAAACTTGTGTCATTCACGAAAGATTTCTCTATGCTCTTTCCTATCTGTGCTGTACCTATCTTTACCTTTGCCATTCTTTTAGGTTATACACGCTTCTTGGATCGTATTTCTTTAACCACTTCTAACTCTAATTTTCGTTTTCGCGGCCTTCCTCTCTGTCTTTTCTTCGTTCCCGTTTCTATTCCTTTTAATTCTAGTTCTGTATCATCTTCAAATTCTTTCATAAAGTTTTCATCTTTCATAGTTTTCTCGCCTTCTAATACCTCTGGGTTTTCTTCTAATTTTGTCATACCTCTTCTAAATGCATCTCGATAACTCAGTTTTTCATTAAAGCGTACATGTCTTGACTCTAGGAATTTACCTGAACTGGGGTGCCACAGAATGTAGCCAGTCAAAGTATGACCGACCAGAACTGCCTTAATCGCTCTTTCTGAAAACTTAGTATCAGCTTTTGTTACCCTGGCATATGCCACGCAACCAAATCTTCTTAATTTATCGAAATGACAATTTACTTGTGGTGCAAACTTCTTAAGCGGTATATCAAACTCTATTGATTTGTGAGGAGTGCGATTGTATGCATGTACGGCTGCCTCTGCCGCCAGTTCCCACATGCTCTTAGGTAATCCTGAGTCAAACATGAAAGCTCTAATTTTCTCTTGTAAGGTTTTATTCAATCTCTCAGCTGTACCATTGTGTTCTGGTGTATATGGTGCTGAGAAATCGCTCTCTATACCTTCTCTCTTCATAATTTCTGCAAACTTTCCTCCTATAAATTCTGTACCCTGATCTGATCTGATATAGCATACCTTTTCGTTTCTACCAAGCAGATTTCTTGCAGCACATAGAAATCTTTCCAGGTATTGCCCGGATTCGTATTTAGACTTCATTGCGTATGCTCTAGCTAATCTTGTATAATCATCTATGAACACTGTTATAAACCTTTTACCCCCCGGATGAGATACTGGTTTTATCGGACCCATAGTGTCTGTGTGAATTATTTGAAGTGGCCTAGTTGCTCGACATCTTTTATCTTTGAAAGGTAACCTTTCCATCTTTGCCATGATACATACTTCACACTCTAAAATAGAATCTTCAAACTTCACATCTTTTAACCTTTCCTCTAATTTTTGCAAGCGTCTTAAATAATTCAACGACGCGTGACCCAGACGAACATGCCATAGCATTGCTTCGTTCTGTTTCTTGAATTTAACCCCCTCTTTCTCGAATGGGTTTGTTATACAAATATCTTTAATCGCGTCATTATTTTCCTCTTTATCTAACTCTATGATTCTTCTACTTAAGGGGACCAGTACAGCGACTTTTCGAGATATTATCATAATCCGAAATCAATTTATTTCATAACCAAAGTTCATTTCACATCAAAATATTTTTCTTTTTCAAAATCATGTGTCGTAAGGATTTCAGAGCACCGTTGGACCGATTCAGGTCATCTTGGATTCATTTTCTTCAGAAAACGAATCCTCATCATGTGAATGTAGGAATTTTGAAAATTTTTCGTTTTGACCAAGTTATTCAAGAAATGAGTGATAATAATTTTTGCAAATTTGGTAAATTGATCATAACTTATGACATAATTTTTTATTTTAAAATTCCTACATTCACATGATGAGGATTTGTTTTCTGAAGAAAATGAATCCAAGATGACCTGAATCGGTCCAACGGTGCTCTGAAATCCTTACGACACATGATTTTGAAAAATAAAAATATTTTGATGTGAAATGAACTTTGGTTATGAAATAAATTGATTTTGGAGTATGACAATTTCTCGAAAAGTCGCTGTACTGGTCCCCTTAAGATCGATTCGTGAAAATCTGGTCCCTCTTTCAACACAGTCGTGTCAACTTCTAGACTTTCTTCTATTTGACCAACTTCTAAACTTTGGTCTGATTGACTGAGCCTTTCATCATTCTCCCTCCCAAACGCAGATGCAATTCCGTCTAAATTTTGTTCATCTTGTTCTCCCTCCGAATCCAATGATCCAAGGGCTTGAACTTTTATCTGCGTTTGTTTGGAAGGCTCGTCGTATGTTACTATTCTTGCTCTACACTGATAATTTTCATATTCTAAGTCTTGTTTGTCTTCTGTGAGTCTCTTAGCTACTAGCTTTACTTTCCAATTTGGTTTCTCATATATCCCATCTAAAATTAGTTCACCCGTTTCTTTATCAAAAACTTTCAATTTTTTATCATCTAGATATATACCTAAACCTGCAGCTGCAAAACAGAGATATCTCAGAGATATCTCAGAGATATCAAATTATCAGCTATATCCCTTGCTGCTATTACATTTGTTAGTTTGAATACTTCTTCTTTCAAAACATTAGAATGAAGGAAAAGGTCTCCTTTCCCATCAACTTTTATGTCAGCAGCACTATTTTTATTTGCACTCTTTATTACTGCTCCAGAACATTTTTTAAAATCGCTTAAGATTAAACTCTTATTGACAATATGTTATGTAGCTCCAGAGTCAGCAATAAAAGTGATTTCATTATCTTCGTCTGAAATATTTAATTGAAATGCTACCATACCTGATTTTTGGTCCTTTTGCATGTTTGAGTTGTATGCTCTGTCTCCACCGGGTGCATTGGGTTTTCGGTAAAAACCTCTGTTGAACTTCCTTTTGTTTATTTTTCCTCTATCACTTACTCCAGGAAGTCCCTTACTTTCAGCTACCTCCTTTCCTGTAGGCTTGTGTCCTCGACCTCGACCTCTACCTCTACCTCGACCTCTATAAGATTGGCCAGATGATCCAGCTCCTTTTTGGAAACACTCATCTCCTTTGTGACTTGTTATTTTTTGACAGTGGTAGCAAAACCACATATCAAACTCTTTGAGTGGGCATTCAATGCTTCGATGTCCAGTCTTATTACACCGAAAGGACCGACTATTGGAACCAGATTGCCATTTTGACCGATGATGGGCTAAATTAGCTTTTGCTTCTTCTTTGGCTCCGTCGTCCGCGTGTCTTTCAGCCTCTAGTTGTGATATGAATGATTTGATTTCCTCCAAACTGATTTCTTTCAACTCTGTTTGTCTTCTAATAAGATCGGCCGAGCGAAGCTCAGGTACTTGCCCTGATACAGCTTGGTAAAAGGCCGATCTTTTCTCTTGATCGGTTAAGGGCACAGCTCCATCACAGTTTTCATACTGTCTAATTATTGTGTCAAACTTTTCGCAGAAGTCAAACACTTTCTCTTTGGGTTTCATCTTTAATTGGTAGAGCCGTGTCCTCACCGACGAGTGCGTGACGTTAGTTTCATTTCTCTTAAACTCTCTTAATTTTAGTATGATATCTCTGGGATCTTTGATATGTAGTATCCTCTTATGATACTCCTCATCTAAATGATTTATGATTATATCTCTAACCATCCCTTTTCTTTTAGCGGTCTTTTCTCGATCTACGTCTCTAGAAACTTGAACCGATGAATCAATAACATCCAAAAGATCGTTAGATATCAATTCAGACTGCAAATAATCCATCCAAAGGTTCAAATTCGTTTTACGTGTCAGTTTGTATTCAGGTTACTGGACATTTCTTCGTATGACACTTATTCGTACCCCACTTCTTCGTCTGCCATTTCTTCGTTTGGACACTTCTTCGTCTAAGACACTTCTTCGTCCAGGACACTTCTCCGTCTGGACACTTCTTCGTCTGGACACTTCTTCGTCTGGACACTTCTTCGTCTGAGAAAGAAGGTCTGCGGAACGAGCGGCCAGCGACACGGTGGGGTGGCCTAACCTATTCTAGCCTTTGGGGGTGTAATAACCACCGGGTGAGTTGCCCACGCGCTTCGCGCGTGGGTAATTAACGAAAATCATCACTCTCGCCCCCAGACCACCTAGTGGGCGGATTCTCGGGTGGGATTCAAGAAGAGCCTAACTCATTCTAACCTTTCGAGAGCCACAGCCACCGTCTATGTTTTTCGCATGTGTGTGTGTGTGTGTGTGTGGGATCAGTGGGGTGGCCTAAACTATTCTAACCTTTCGAGAGCCACAGCCACCGTCTGGGTATTTCGCATGTGTGTGTGTGTGTGTGGGATCAGTGAGATGAAAAAAAAATTAAACTAATTCTACATCTACGCTACACCATCCCAGCGCACAAACGACGGCATCAAATCGTTCTGCATGAGCGTCAGAACGTTTCAGCACCGACATAGGAAGATGCAAATACTCACATAAAAGAAAGCAAAATTCTCAAACAAAAAAAAGTTGAGACGATGAAGTAACCAAACAAAAAAAGTGTTCAGACGAAGAAGTGTCTCAGACGAAGAAGTGTCCAGACGAAGAAGTGTCCAGACGAAGAAGTGTCCAGACGGAGAAGTGTCCTGTACGAAGAAGTGTCTTAGACGAAGAAGTGTCCGGAAGAAGAAATGGCAGACGAAGAAGTGGGGTACGAATAAGTGTCATACGAAGAAATGTCCGACCACCTGTATTCACGTTTAATATTTATTTTATTTGCCGCTTTTTCTGCTTCTATTGTTCTTTTTAGTACGTTCAAATTTTCTCGGATTTCATCTCTTACACCCGAACTTATAGGTACCGTCTTAGTCGCAACACTACCCTGTGGCTCTACATGGTCCGCACTCTCAAGATTTTCCGTCCTACTTCTTGAACTCATGGTAGGACTTCTTACATCTTTAGTTGGTTGCCTCAACGCACTTTGCTCTGAATTTTTGAGCTTAGCCTTTTCAGCTTCGGCAGTTGCTTCCGCTGTGGCCCTCAATGTTTTCAGCATATTATTTGCTGCCTCTAAAACTTCTAATACCACTTTAGCCGTTCTATCCATACTGTTGCACAGAGACTTCTGCGCGTCTTCTGTTGTTGGTGGACGTGCAATGTTGGTGTTTACTTCGATCTGATTTATCCCGGATTTTGCTGTGAATAATTTTACGTCTAAATTTATACATCTTAATGGGGATTACTCTTAATTACCTCTAAATCAACTCTAAATTTGATTGTCGGATCCGACCTCTAAAATCATCTATTCTCTAATTTATTCACAACGTTCTAAAGTGAATTTTCATCTTACTCTTTCTTTGGGTGTCGTCGGAGGTGATTTTAGAAACCTTCGGTTGCTTATCTCGCTCTCCCGGAGTTTTGCGCTTCAACTCGTCAGTCTCAGCGCTTTCCGTTGTGAGAGCCTCCGACTGTTCACCGCCTTCAATGAGCAGCATTTCTTCTTCCAGAGTAAGATCATCTTCACTCATCATGTTTTCTTTTCGCTTTTCGGGCTCTTAGATAATTGCTTTTGTTTTCCTCTTTTAACTCCCGTCTATTGGAGAGAAGAGAAAAAAAATTTATTTTAATCATTTTATTACAAATGAAAGCAATATCCTTGTGCTTCAAGGCTAAACCCGACCGCACTGCTAGTCAGAAACAAATAGTTTATCGTACGTGCCCCAACACCAGCTCACGCCCCCCATCCCGTCGGGCCTCACGCACAGCTGATAAGGCCGACTATTGGGTGGGCGATCGTGCACGTGCGCTGCGCCAGAAACGCGCCCGAGTCAACTATCTTAACCAGACCTGAAAATCTGCTGCACTGCAGTTTTCATTCCAAGCCTGATGCCGAAAAGCATGGGAAAGAAAAAAAAATTAAACCCAAAAAAAATTTCAACGTCACGGCCAATCTTCTAAATTTCCCTCTTTATTAATGATTTTATTATTTTTATACTATTGGCCGTGCGACCGGAATCTTCTTTGAAAGCTTCTAGTAATTAAATTTTTCTCATCTATTTCTTTCCATACAGATCTTTAGTCGAGCAGAGTGACTGTGCCCATGTTTATTCTAACTCGTAATCTGACTCTCGCAGATGCATAAACACTGTCTGCCAGCACGTCTGTACTCGCTCGAACAAAGCGGGGTGTGACGCCGCGCATCTTTTTCTTTATTCCTCTATCATGCTAGTTTCGAATACTAGATTTTCACGTACAAATGCAATATAATGATTGTACTCACCTCTTTATTTAATTATTTGTTCTTATTTTTCCGTCTAAACTTTCTTCTTGTCATCTATATTTAATCGTCCGGCTTCTTAAGATCTGCAGGTTTTCACGTTTCACAACACAAAATTTACAGGGGTTTATTACGCAGTGGAAGCGTGCCCTGGGCCCATAACCTGTTGGAAGGTTTGGTTGTTTGGAAGTGAATAATTATAATTAAATGTTCTTCTAAAACTTCTTTATTTCAAATCTCTAAGGACACTAGACCGCTGCCGTCTCCGGCGAGCGTCCTATTTCAAGTGCACTCTCGTTCGCGCCTTAGCACGCATCATAGAGTGTTTATCTTTTATACTAGGAGCACCATCTATGCTCCATGTCAGTAATATCAATGAAATTTAAAAGTTCGCGCTTTACAACAATATGTGATAGTTACCTAATGCATCTTCAAATTAACTCTTCTGCTATTATAGATATCACAAAAAAAATATTGAATATCGCACATCAATTATAATTTCATAGAACTGTACTATATGCAGAAGGTGTGCACGTCTGAAGTTGAGATTAAGTGAGCGCGGGAAGAGTACCGACAGTTTATTGTTTAATGGCGTCGCGCCCAAGAAGCACAGTTCTTACTTCCTTTCTGTTCTCGCCGTTCTCGTCTGCAGACTGGTCTGCAGCTTTTCCGTTTGTGCTGCTTGCAGAATAATATTAATTACAGGAAAAATGTTTCTTATTCATTGTGATGAAGACAACTCTTTTTTGATCTCAAATGAGGATGATACCGTTTGCGATAAAGATACTGTGAGCATCGGCGACACAGTGACCTTTTTCCATAAGAAAGAAAAATATCGTGGACAAATCCTACAGCGTTCAGGTAAGACGATGATGAATTTAATTGGCAATATATAGATAATCAATAAATATTATTCTTGTAATGAAAATGTTGATTATATGAGAAAAAGGAATACTTTATTTGTAATACACATGAGATACAAGGTAGCTTGTCCGGCTTGTCACGGACGACTGACTTGCTCTACATCATCGTATTGTACTTCGGCAGTTTCAAATTATAGGTCGGTTACTGTGTTTACATACATAGGATATCAACACAGCAACCGGATGACATGTTATTTATATATATTATATACGTGCATGTTTGACAAATACTATAATTACTTATTAGTTTCAACACGCCCTCTCAAACTGCACGCTCTCATGTTCACACGCTATTCATTATAACCAAATCCAAAACCATCCATACACTTTTCATGGACAACTCGAGGCAACGGCTTTGTCAACACATCTGCGACCATTTCTCCCGTTGAGACATGGCTCACATCTATCAATTTACTACCAATGGTTTCGCGTATAAAGTGATGCTTTATATCAATGTGTTTACTTCGCGCATGAAAAACAGAATCGCTTGCCAGACACTGTGCGCCGTGGTTGTCTACGAAAATCGTAATTTTTGTCCACTCATTCAAATTTAGCTCACCCAATAAACTTCGCAGATACAGTGCTTCTTTCGTCGCTTCCGCTAAGCTCACATACTCCGCCTCTGTCGACGATAACGCTACAGTACGCTGCTTCTGCGATTTCCAGCTTATTGCAGCACCGCTTAACAAAAATACATAGCCGGAGTACGACCGTCGGTCGACCATACATCCACCCCAATCAGAGTCAGAGTATCCAATCAGCGGCTTATCAGTTTTTCTATAAACGAGCCCACTGTCTACCGTCCCTGCCAAATATCTCAGCACACGTTTCGTAGCTAACCAATGACACTTATGTGGTTTTTCAACAAATTGAGCTAACCTTGAAACTGTATTTGAAATATCTGGTCGCGTTGCCACAGACAAATACATCAACGCGCCTATTAATTCGCGGTATGGATACTCCTCGTGTGATTCACTTTCATCCACACTCTCAAAACGCATATTCACCTCTGAAGGTGTTGCCACGGGATTACAATTACTCATACCATACTGTTTAAGTAACCCAGCAACGTATCCCGATTGTGAAAGCTCGATTTGTTCTTCGTATTGGTTAATTTCTAACCCCAGACAATATTTCGCAAGACCAAGGTCTTTTAACTCGAAATCATTCAACAACTCTCGCTTCAATTCATCAACATGCTTCACATCATTCGATGCGATAAGAATATCGTCTACGTACACTAATACTAGTATCACATAATTCTCACGCTTACAAAAAAATAAACATGGTTCATTCTTCACAGACTCGAGACCAACGCCTAACAATTTTTCACTCAACTTGGCGTACCACTGGCGGCCAGCCTGCTTCAGGCCATATAACGCTTTCTTCAATTTACACGCGTTTCCACCGCTTTTTAATTGCTCTAGCATTTCTTTGGCACGTGCACGCACTGTCACTTCACAACTGCTGTTGGCGATGATCCTCTGCAACATCTCGTTCATCATCTCTGGCACCTTCATGATCACTTCCTCCTCCAATGTTCCGTTCAAGTATGCAGTCGCTACGTCGAACTGCCAGATTTTCAATTTAAATTGCGCGGCAAGGGCTAGTAACAGTCTCAATGTCTCTAGCCTCGCCACGGGCGCGAACGTTTGGTGATAATCGACGCCGTACCTTTGACTGTACCCCTTCGCTACTAGTCGGGCCTTTCGTTTCACGATTTCACCACTGATGTCATGTTTATTCGTTAACACTAGACGACACCCGATAACGTTTTTCCCGCTGCTCTCTTGAATTATGTCCCAAGTATCATTTTTCACTAGCGATGTGATCTCACTTTCTATCGCATCTAACCACTCATTAGATACATCACTATCAAGTGCCTCTTTAACACTGATCTCCGCGACATTGACAAACACGTCATCTTCACGCTCATCTTCATTGTTAATTCCATCACTGAGATCCTGTTCACCACTTGATGTCACACTTCGCGACTGAAATAACTTTCGCGGTCGCCCTCTACTTCCCGTCCGAAGTAACCGAGGTCTTCCTCGCGCACGCTTCTGAGTCCTCTCTTCTGGAGGATTCATCTGACCTTCGGGTGCCTGAGTACGTTCCAGAGTCTTCTGCACTGGTCGAGGCGTTAACTCAATAGTATTTTTATGTTCATTCAGTTCCGGGCCTTCATCTAACGTTATCAACTCTTCGAGTACTCGCGTATCACAAGGGTCATTGCATAATTCCTCACTGAATTTTACATCTCGTGCCTCAATTAGCTTTCGTGAACTCGGAACCCACACACGAAACCCTTTTCGTTCTCTTGGATAACCCACAAAAATACCACTTATGGACCTCGGAGCTAATTTGTCTTTATTCTGCTCTTTATCCAACACAGCCACCTTCGATCCGAACTTCTTGAAGTGCTCCACATTGTTTCGTTTATTTGTCCACTTTTCATACGGGATCGCACCGTCTAAACTACTTGTGGGGCAACGATTGCGAATATAACACGCAGTAGCCATGGCTTCTGACCAAAACATAGCGCTCATTCCAGACTGCAACAATAAACAACGACCCATGTCCAATAACGTACGGTTCATGCGCTCACTTACACCGTTCTGTTGTGGAGTATGGGGTACACTCAACCTACGTGTAATACCTTGGTCGGCCAAGTATTTATCAAACTGTGTATTACAGTATTCGCGACCATTGTCCGATTGTAAACACTTAACTTTCTTGCCTGTCTGTCTCTCAACTAACTGTTGATATAGCTTGAATGCTTCGAAAACACCACTCTTGCATCTGAGGAAATACACCTCACACCATCGCGTACAATCGTCAATAAAAACAACGAAATATTTTGCCCGCCCTGTAGACTCGGTTCTAAACGGTCCAACAACGTCTGAATGCACTATCTCAAGCATTTCTTTACATCTCTCGTGTTTACTTTTGAAAGGCAAGGCAGTCATTTTTCCTTTCAAACACACTTCACACCGAGATAGCTGATCCGCGTTACTTACGTCTATCTTCGGTAACACTTTATCACTTACCAGCTTTACGAGATCTTTACTATTTAAATGTCCAAGCCTCTCGTGCCACAGCTGTAACCTCTCATCCACTGATTTACTTACTACAACCTCAGCACAGTCAACAGTTTCACGCACCCGATAGAGATCACCTTTACGATCGGCAATCATCATCACATCTCCTTGAGGACTACGTACAATTGCTCGATCTTTCCCAAAGATCACTTCGAAATCTTTATCAGTTATTTTTGCAACCGATACCAGATTTGTTCTTAAGTCAGGCACATACAAGGTATCACGAAACTCCAACAGCTTTTGACCATTGTCGCATCCCACTGTTACACGCACTTCACCTTTGCCTTTGACTTCGGTAGTCGCATCACTTGCGAGATTCACTCTCACCTTCGGTGCTTTATTTATTTTTTCAAACAACACATCATCACCACACAGATGTGATGTACAACCACTGTCCAAAATCCATGGCTTGCTTTCCGTTGTGGTTTTCGCCTCATACACACAAGTCGAATTCATAACAGTTTGAGTCACCGTGAAGGCTTCATCGACTTTATTCGCCGAGCATTTGGTCTTTGCTTGAGGTTTGTTGACATCTTTGTTCGGACACTCATTGGCTTTGTGCCCCTTCGTCCCACACTTGAAACATTTGAAAACACGCCTTCCCTTCGGTCTCGCTCCACTCTGGTTCTGACGAGCTGCCATTGCGATGACGTCACTTCCGACTTCTTCCCGCTCAGACTCATTATATTCTAGGATTTTTACTTTCAGCTCTTCCGGAGACGGTAATTTATCTCGCGTCTCTATTGCTGTGCGAAATCCTTGATACGAGGATGGGAGACTGTTTAATAACATAACAGTCAGTAAATTATCGCTTATAACTTCTTCCATGCTCGCAAGTTTATCAGCGGTTTCAAAGAAATCATTCAAGTGATCTCTGATGTCACTGCTCTCGCCCACTTTTCGCTGAGTTAACTGTTTCAGCAATGCGGCTCTTTTCGCAGGTCCAGTCGATGCATATATCGATCGCAATTTACTCCAGATTTCCTTGGCCGAAGTACAGTGTTTTATGTCCTTCAATAAGCGCGGTTGAATCGACAGGATCAACTCTGTCCTCGCCTGATCGTCCTTTTCCGTCCAACTGACTAGCGTTTCCGGTGGTGCTGCTGATGTACCACGTTCTGGCTTGACCGCTGTCCCGTCGGCGTACTTCCACAAGCCGCTTCGTCTCAGCCATGCTTCCATTTGAATTATCCACGTGTCGTAATTATCTTTCGACAGTAATTCAATTCGCGATGCTGGCGACGCTGCGCTAGATGCCATCTCAAAATTCTACACAAAGTTTTTCCTTTTTCTTATCCCAATAACGGATAACACACGCACACAGCGAGTGGCCACC